>CM055117.1:66456375-68856375 GCA_029206835.1 Rana muscosa | reverse complement strand
CCAGGCCGCCGGAGCGCTTCTCTCCCGACCCCTCCCCACGAGCTCAGCGTCGCTCTGGGAGTCCCTATACGAGGGCCCCTTCGGGCCCCCCCCATGAAGCGAACAGCCAAGCCCACGGGGGGGGGGGCACCGGAAGGAATCCCCATCTTGGACGGAGCTCGGCGGGCGGTTGTTCCGGGAGCTCCGGAGCGGCCACGCAGCCCACGCAGCGTTTGGAGTCAGACACGGCGGCCCCCGCCCCCGTGTGACGTCACCGGGGCGGGGGAGATTGGAGAGTACGGTGGTCGGGCCCACCACCGCGGCCGGCGACTTTTCACCTGCGATGGGGGTGCGGCTGAGTGCGGCAGGAGAAGGATCAGCAGCTGGAGGGTCGGGACCTGGCATCGGTGGGAAAACGACGCGGAAATCGATGAACGGGTCTGGTGGGCGGAGCCGGATGGCGTCAGGACCCGCGGCAGCCAGGGATCCTTCTCCTGGTGGGCCTTCTTTGGCAGATGAAGATGTGGTGGATCGGTCGGAGGGAGAACTGGTGGACTCGGAAGACGATGGCGTTACACGGAGACGGTCGGCTGCGGTGGAGACGGGATGATCGGCTGGTGGGTCACTTCCTGGGCAGCCTGGTAAGTCAGTTTCTCATTTATTTTCCACTGGGTTATCTGATGTGAGGCCTGCTAGGGAGGGTTCGTCAGGGGGTAGTCAGGGGGTTCCCCTGGGAGTGTTTGCTGGGGCCGGTTTCTTGCAGGGATCTGGGGGAGATGGATACTGGCTTTAAGGGGTTTTTGGCGGGGATTAAGGAGCTCGTGGGTAAGTTTGAGAAACAGGGCGGCGTTCCCGTTAGCCCGGCTGCGGCGTGGGTCCCACCACAAAATGGGGACGGGGGTCTGGTGGTGGCTGCTGCGGCGCCAGCGGTTTCGGTGGCGGCGGTGCAGACAACAACAGTGGAGGACGCACAGCAGGCTGCGGTTGGCAAAGGGGATGCGGGCAGACAGGAACTGGTGAGGTTGGCGGATTCAGCTAGGTGCGAGATGTTCATTTGTTTTGAGGGGCCGCTTGGGGCACATTTGAAGTCGGAAGTTCGGGACCAGATCTTGAAGGGTGAGTACGTTGAGATTTTCTCGCTGCTTCCGCTGGAGAAGTTTAATTTGGACAGGGTCAAGCCGGACGATTCCAAGAAGGAGGATGAAGAAAAACGTAGGTATCGCCTGATCCCACGAACGTTCATGAATTGGCTGCAAGCCTTTGCCATCCTAGCTAGCATACTTGGGCAAAAGAAGCCTGAACAGTGTTCGGGTCTGTTTTGCTATCAGGATGTGGTTGGAGAGGCCTATAGGGTGTATGGGGGATCGGCCTGGTTGAGGTATGACGAGCAGTTCAGACAAAGGATGCCGGTGCGTCCTGAGTTGAGGTGGGACCACAAGGACATTAGTCTGTGGATGCGGTTGATGAACGCGGCGAGGGCTCCGAATCAGTTTTTTCAGGGGGGGGGGGGGGGGGCGGTGGATCGTCATCCCCAGGACAACCGGCCGGTAAGGCAAAAGGGGTCTGTTGGCAATACAATTCGGGATCCTGCAAGTTTGGAGGGGCGTGCAGATACAAGCATGAGTGCTCCGGTTGTGGGGGTTCCCATACCCTGTCCAGATGTTTTAGGCAGGGGAAGGGGCGAGCTGGGGAGTCTGCAAACAAGAGGGAGGACTCCAGTGATGGTGGCAAGGATGCGCCCGTTCCTCGGTAGGTATCCGGATAGACAGG
The DNA here is from genome assembly GCA_029206835.1 of Rana muscosa. NCBI lineage: Eukaryota > Metazoa > Chordata > Amphibia > Anura > Ranidae > Rana > Rana muscosa. The sequence goes on along the minus strand of CM055117.1, from coordinate 68,854,626 downwards.
CTGCGCAGTTGCTGGAAAAGGGTTTTAATGACGGGTTTGAGATTCCGTGTGCTTTGGGGGTGGTTCAGCCGGTGGCCCGTAACCTGCCTTCAGCTTTGCAACATCCGGAGGTGGTTTCGGAGAAACTGCGGAAGGAAGTTGCGTTGGGTCGCATGTGTGGCCCTTTTGCGGTTGTTCCGCTTGCAGATTTGGTGGTGTCCCCACTGGGAGTGGTGCCAAAAAAGGAGCCTAACAAGTTCCGGCTCATTCACCACCTTTCTTTCCCAAAAGGGGGGTCGGTCAATGATGCTATCGATCCTGACGCTTGCACGGTGGGTTATACGTCCTTTGATGCGGCGGTGTTTTGGGTTAGACATTATGGTCAGGGGGCATTGATGGCGAAATCAGATGTTGAGGCGGCGTTCCGCCTGCTGCCAGTGCACCCCGATAGTTTCTGTTTTTTGGGTTGCTCATGGAACGGTGAATTCTATGTGGATCAATGCTTACCAATGGGATGCTCCGTATCCTGCGCGTTGTTTGAGAAGTTTAGTTCCTTCCTGGAATGGGTGGTCAGGGATGTGTCGGGTGTAAGTTCGATCATACACTATCTGGATGACTTCCTCTGCGTGGGCCCAGCCTCATCTAAGATTTGCGCAGTGCTCCTGGCAACGCTGGAACACATCGCTGAACGCTTCGGGGTGCCTTTGTCGCCCGACAAAACGGAGGGGCCAAGTACGGTCATTACGTTCCTAGGGATTACGTTGGACTCGGGCGCAATGGAATGCCGTTTGCCGGTGGAAAAATTGGCGGCGTTGAAGGAGGAGATCAGAGGTATGTTGGGTTTGCGGAAGGTTCAGCTGAGGGCGTTGAAGTCATTGCTGGGTAAGCTCAACTTCGCTTGTCGCATTCTGCCAATGGGCAGGGTATTTTGCCGACGGCTGTCGGCAAGTACAGCCAGGGTGCAGTCACCGAGGCATTTTTTCCGACTGATGAAGGCGCACAGGGAGGTTTTACAGGTATGGCATACGTTCTTGGAGTCTTTTAATGGCAAAGCGTTGTGGATGACAGGCCCTGTTAGTAATTTTGATCTGGAACTTTTTACGGACACGGCTGGCTCCACTGGTTTTGGAGCATTTTTCCAAGGCAGGTGGAGTGCTGGCCCGTGGCCAGTGTGTTGGGTGGAAGCCGGTTTCACGAAAAACCTGGTGCTGCTGGAATTGTTTCCGGTGGTATTAGCGGTGGAACTGTGGGGCGAGGCTTTCAGGGATCTGAAAGTGCGTTTCCACGGTGACAACCTTGGGGTGGTGCAGGTGATCAACAGGGTGTCGGCCTCATCACCTCCGGTAGTTAGGCTGCTGCGGCATTTGGTGCTGCGATGCCTGCAATTGAATGTTTTTATATATGCGGTTCATCTTCCCGGGGTGGAGAACGTTATTGCTGACGCTTTGTCTCGCTTTCAGTGGGACAGGTTCCGAGAGTTGGCGCCGGACGCGGAGCAACTGTGGGCGCCTTGTCCCGACTGGCTGTGGAGGATTGCGTTGGAGTAGTCTCCGGATGGATCAGAAGGTCGGTGAGTGAGACTACGTGGGTTGCGTATAACAAGGTATGGCAGGAATGGGTGGCTATGGGTCGGATGACGGGTGTGGATACATCGGGACCTGAAGTGCGGTTGTTGTTGTTGTATTTTATATCCAGGCAGATAGAAGAAGGGGTGTCCGTCTCGATGTTGAGTAGGAAGTTGGCTGGGTTGGCCTTTTTGTTTAAGTGGCAGGGTGGCCCGGACTTTACTAAGGACTTTTGGGTACGCCAGGCGCTTAAAGGTTATAGACGTCCAGGCCGGGCAGGGACTCCAGGCGACCAGTGTCGTTTGAAGTGCTGCAAGGAATTTTGACTTGGTTATCGGAGGTCTGCGCCTCGGTATACGAGGTTTTACTTGTTTAGAGCTGCTTTTGCGTTAGCGTTTTTTGGGGCATTTAGGATCAGCGAGCTAGTCAGCCCTTCCAAGAAGGTTCACGGGGGTATTTGGGGTACGGAGGTGCGCTGCCAAGGAGAGAGTGTGGCTGTATGGTTGCGGAGGTCCAAAACTGACCAAAAGGGGAAGGGTAAGTCGGTGCGGGTCTTCTCGCTGCCAGGCTCTCCGCTTTGTCCAGTGGGGGCCGTGAAAGGGTTTATGGGGGTGCGACCGCCGGCTGAAGGGTCGTTTTTGATCCATGCGGACGGGTCCCCGTTATCAAAATTTCAATTTGTGTCTGTGTTCAGGAAATGTTTGAAGGTTCTTGGGTTAGATGATAGGGAGTTTGCATCGCACTCTTTTAGGATAGGGGCTGCTACTGAGGCGGCTCGGTGGGGGTTGGACTCGGAGTCGGTAAAGCGCATTGGTAGATGGGAGTCCAGCAGATTTCGCCTATACATCCGTCCCCAGCTATTAGTGAGGGTGTGAGGGTTGGGGGCGGGGCTGTTTGTCAAGCATTTTGGGGGCTTATCTGCTGTTTTTTTGTGTTGGGTCTGCTGTTGGTTACGGTAGTATGCTTGTTCTTTTCTTTCAGGTGCAGTGTCGGCCCTGGTCTGGATTTTGGGCCACTCATATGTGTTCTGGGGGGCAAAAAGGACAGATGTTAGGCCGGAGGGCTGGCAATTGGGGTTTCCTAGACAGGAGGCCTGTGTTCGCTGGCTGGGAGTGCCGGGAATGTTATGAAGTAGAATGGTCCCGGAGGTGCATCGCTTTGCACGTCTTGACCGGCCGCCTGACGTTATAGTCCTGCACGTAGGCGGCAATGACCTAGGAGCCAGATCTATGTTGGATGTGACGAAGGATATCAAGTTTGATATACTTCGTCTGCGCATTGCATTCCCGGACATGGTGATTGTGTGGTCCGACATGGTGGCTAGGACATCATGGAGGATGGCTAGGTCTTTGGAGGGTATTAATAGGGCCCGGAGAAAGATCAATCGCGATGTGGCTAGGTTTGTAGTGAGGAATGGGGGGCTGGTGATACGGCATATGGAGCTGGAGGTGGATACATGGCGCTACCTTCGGGGCGACGGGGTGCACCTGAATGATGTGGGTATGGACACATGGGCGTTGGGGATACAAGATGGCATCCAAAGGGCTCTTAGGGTGTGGAGGAGCACCCAATCGTAAAGGTTTTTTCAATTGGGTGCTGTGGCGGGTGTCTGGTCTTTGCAGGGGAAGGAGGATACCTCGGGAAGAAGAGTTCAGGACCCGTCGTTGGTATGGGTCCTGATTGTGGGCTTCCAGTTAACGGAGGTTTAGCTGCAAGCATGGGTAAAGAGGGCACTGCGGTCATGATTGTTTCTGAGCCAGCATGTCGGCTTGAGGCCTATTAACAGATTTGAGAGGTACCGCAGTGCAATAGTTAAACAGATGGTAATCGAGGTTCCTGCAAAGATCGACACTGGGATTTTGACTGATGGGTTTTCATAACATGTTTATGTTATTGTTAATTGAAATATTATTTTAATAAATAAGGCTGCTACGGCCTATGTTTTCCCCAACGCCAGTGTGGTCTCGTTTACTTAGGTAAGGGGGTTAATGTGGGGATTGTGAAGGGTTTAAGTTAATGGAAGTTACATCTGTTATACTATAGTTAAGCTCTATTTGTGGGAAAAAAGGACATGCATTTTGTTTATGTAGCGCTCTCCCCGACCTTCAAAGGCTTGGTGGTGACCCCCAGAGTCAGGGAGGGCTTACATTCCTCCTTAGGGTGCAGGTTACTAGGCGTGGTGGGTGTAGTGCAAGGTGGAAAGATGGACACCAGTCACTTTTAAAAATGAACAAAGAGAGTTTTATTTCTCTTAACAGAAACAGGCAGAGAGATGGGTGGGGCACAGGACACCCTTAGGCAAATGCAATAGAAAAATTGGCAGACCCCTTAGACAAAAATAGAACTAGGCAGACAGCAATACAGAAAAGGGCCTTTAAGCTGAATGCAGCAATCTGTATTTCGTAGCAACTGCTGTCTCCTATAGCAACAACTTCACTTACAGTATCTCACTGTAGATCCTCAAGCTCAGCTCAAAGCCACCCGCTGTATTCTTCAAGCTTCACCCACAGCTACCCGCTGGATCCCTCAGGCTTTACTCTCAGTTACACACTGCACTTCTCTTCAAGCTTTACTTACAGCTACCCGCTGTACACCTTTTCAAGCTTCATTTACAGCTACCCGCTATACTTCTTAGATGAGTCCTTTCCTAAAGCTTTCCCAGCGACTTCACAGTCCCTGTCTGATGAAGAGTCTCCTCTGGTACTCCTTCAAAACTCCATCCCCTTTACACTTGCCTCCGGCAACAAGAATGGTTGTCCCTCTGGCAACTTCTTTTCCCTTGACTCCAGGCAATGATCAGGCTCCCCTCAGGCCGAGCCTCTTCATACTTGGTAAGGCCTCCGGCTTCAGGCCTACACCTCTACTGCTGCTCCACACACTCCCACCCAGGCTGCAGCCTGGGTGGAAAGAACCCCAATCACCTGACTCTCTCCAAATAAATAGACTATCCCAGCAGCCTCAGCGGCTAAAGAAACTCCTGCTGATTGGCTGAGAAAAGCATATTCACCCATAACCTGAATTCACTGCAATCTATCATACCAATGCAAAAGGCAACAGTGCCACCTATTGACAGATTAGAGATATCACAGTTAAACTCAAGCTTCGGAGAAAACCATTTGATCAAAGATTACAAATTAGCCAGGCTTAGTTACCACCTAGCACCACTAAATTTACTAGCAGCCCTGTTTAGAACAAGAGTGCTACATTTGGATACAGCGTGGCATGACCGCGCAATTCTCAGTTAAAGTAAAGCTGTGCCATATCGCAAAAAAATGCCTGGTCATGAAGGGGGTAAACCTTCCGGAGCTGAATTGGTTAGGAAAACGTTTCAATACCAGATTATTATTTGCTCCCTTGTGAGACATGAGTCTTTGCTTTACATTTTAATATCTTTCTTTAAAGTCATTGCATATTTGATTTTTTTTTTGCTGCATTTAGCCTGGACAGAAAAGCGACCCTTATTTCCACAGAGGTCACACCGCTCTGATTAACTTTCCTTGTTATGCCATTAAATAAAAAATGTTTTGACACCCACTGAGTAAGCCATCTTAGAGTTAATACAATAACCTTATCCATTCGTTCCAAATTGAGTTGCAATAATTCATTTTGGTGACCATACATATTTGTTATGTGTAATATGAAACATTGGAGAATGAAATCAATAGAAATGTTTCTTGTTAATGAAGATATACTATGCTGTTATGTTTGGCTGTATACTTAATACCACAGAAATCCTATTTGTATTATAAATTTCACCATGTCAAAGGACCGGGATGCGGAGATCGTATTTCTGCAAGAAGCTCTTGTTCATTTAGAAAATTGTGCCATAAATTTATTGCCGTCTTTCACTTATCTCAAGGGGAAAGGCTAATGCCGAGCCTTCCAAAATCCTGCCAGTCCCTTCAGCGGTGGGAAACCGGAGTGGTGCAAAAATCTTTTCCTTAGTTGCACGCCTAGTAATAGTTGGAGGAACAATTTATTTCTAGCTTTACTAACTGGAATGCTCAGAAATAGGGGCGGTACTCAAAACAGTAGAATCCTGTGTTGGGATTTCACAGATGATTCCTTTTGCCACAGAAGGGTTTGCCTTCAATGCAGAGGATTCTAGAGAGGTGAATATGTAAGAAAGAAGATGCATTTACATTAGGGACAGTTAATGCCCGAGATGCTCAAGCGTATCTGCTGATTTATTGTATATGCTTTGGAAGTGTCCCAAACTGTTCAGATATTGGCAGAATGTGGTAGAAACCATTAATCAGGTGTATCAAACCGAGATACAGGTAGACCCAGGAATGTTTGCTAGGACATTAAGCAAAATAACTATATTCAAAGGTAATAAGGATACCCATTATAATAGGATGCTATTTATTGCACGAAAACTGATAGCAATGAAAATGGATATCCTCGAGAAGTCCAACATATGAGGAATGGCGGATACAGGTAAATGATGCACTGCTAAAGGAATGGCAGGTATATAAGAATAGGGGTTTAGTAAATAAATTCATTGAAATGTGGGAACCGTGACTGATGTTAACAGGCTTGACACCATTTAAATTGGGATTGGACGGGGTTAAAGTGACACCAAAGGTTCAGTTTTTTGTTTTTTTTTTAAATAACAAACATGTTATACTTACCTCCACTGTGCAGCTCATTTTGCACAGAGTGGCCCCCGATCCACCTGTTCTGGGGTCCCACAGCGGCTCTCGCGGCTCCTCCCCACATTGGATAACCTCCTCTGGGAAGCTCTCTCCCCAGGGGGGGGTTACCTTGACGCCGAATGTATGACTCGGCCCTGCCCCCCGGAACCCCCCAGATGATGTCCTAGGAGACGAAACGCGTTGGGAGGACTCCATTGTTGCCACATTTCTTTGCAAAGCGCTTTTATATCAACTTAAATGTAAGTGTTCCTACTACATAAAATTTTGATACATAATACAGAGTTACGCTATGTGGACTGTTTCTTTTCTCCTTTTTATGATATATACCCATCCATATCCATTGGGAATCTCCCGGAACACTACTGCTCATGAGATTATCTGCTAAGGAGTCACCTTTCTTCTGTTTATTTCTCTCTGCTGACGTTTTGGCCACTTCCAGCACAGAAACTTGCAGCATATCAGATTGTCCAGGTTCCATCGCGGTTACACCACATAACATATCGGTGGTGGTTCTCTTCATCTCTTCACCTTCCCCACTTTTTTCCTTTGAAGCTCTCACCAAGTTTTGAACTTTATCATTATTATAATTTGGTCACCTCAAGGACACACAGTTGCACAAGTTTGCGCTTGTATTTCTATATACAGATATTCTGTGTACTTTATGAGGACATTTATAATTTTACTGCTTATATTCATTATTTGAGCAATTTACCCATTTATGTCTATTGACATTCTTTCATCATTAGTTTTTGATTAGCGCTACACTTTTTGTTTCCACTTTATTTTTCCAAACACACACAAAAACAGTACATAAACTATACACAATTGCGCAAAAAAAAAAAAAACAATAAGTAAAAACATTCCACTGTAAGTATTTTATTCATCAGTAACCATGACCAGCAGTGGCAGTACATTCATTCATCAGTAACCATGACCAGCAGTGGCAGTACATTCATTCATCAGTACCCATGACCAGCAGTGGCAGTACATTAATTCATTTATCAGTGACCATGACCAGCAGTGGCAGTACATTCATTCATCATTAGTAACCATGACCAGAAGTGGCAGTACATTCATTCATCATCAGTAACCATGACCAGCAGTGGCAGTACATTCATTCATCAGTAACCATGACCAGCAGTGGCAGTACATTCATTCATGTATCAGTAACCATGACCAGCAGTGGCAGCACATTCATTCATCAGTAACCATGACCAGCAGTGGCAGTACATTCATTCATGTATCAGTAACCATGACCAGCAGTGGCAGTACATTCATCAGTAACCATGGCCAGCAGTGGCAGTACATTAATTCATCAGTAACCATGACCAGCAGTGCTGCATTCATGGCAGAGGGTTATTGTTTGGGTTAGTGTTATTATTACAAGGAGGGTCAGTGTTAGGGTTCCAGAGTGGGAAGGTCAGTATAATATTTACTCAGAGAGTTAGTGTTTGGCTTAGTTTTAGGGTTACAGAGAGGTTAAGTGTATGGAGTACAAGAAGAGTAAAGTATAACTAAAGTCAAAATGTTTTTTCAAATTTTGGATAGAGTGCAGAAGGATTAGAAGACCTGTCATTATTATTATTATTATTATTATTATTATTATTATTGCTGTCTGTAGCCCTATTAGGGAGATTCACCCTCTCTAATTGTCCTATTTAAAGCGGAGGTCCACCGAAAATAAAATATTAAAAGCTAGCAGCTACAGCTACAGCAGCTGCTGACTTTTAATATTAGGACACTTACCTGTCCTGGAGTCCAGCGACGTCCGCATCAGAGGACGAGCAATCGCTCGTCACTCTGCTGCCCCCACCGCCATCCTCGGTGAGGGAACCAGGAAGTGAAGCGTTGCGGCTTCACGGCCCGGTTCCCTACGGCGCATGCGCGAGTCGCGCTGCACCGTTCTGACTGGTCCCTGTGTGTTCTGGGAGCCGAGTGTCTCCCAGAACGGGTACTCTGTGGGAAGTGACGTGCTTCCCGCAGATTTCCCGCAGAGAGGACTCCCGGAAGTGGGTGAAAATACCTGTCTTAGACAGGTATCTTCACCCCTCTCCCCCCTGAAAGGTGTGAATTGTGACACCGGAGGGCGGGAGGGTTCCGATGAGCGGAAGTTCCACTTTAGGGTGGAGCTCCGCTTTAACATAATCATTGAAAGTGAAAGTAAAAGAAAATCCCAAATTTTGGGTTGTCCCCAGAAAAGTAATAGAAGTGAAATCTTCCAATGGGGACACTAGTTCTGGTGTCCTGGGGGGCCCCAAGGAATTCCCTTTATATGCAGGGATTTTCCCTCACTTCCGTTTGGCTATGGGACAGGAAGTGAGGGGAAATCTCCGCAATGGGACACAGATGGCGAAAACAAAATATGACAAAAACATTTTTTGCCTGTAGTTCTACTTTACTGTAAGAGTCAGCATTAGAGTTACAGAAAGGGTCATTGTTTTTGTTAGTGTTATGGTTACAGGAAGGATTAGTGTTAGGATCACTGGGAAACTTAAGGTTACAAGAAGGGTTAGTGTACACACGATCAAAGTTAGTAGAAGTTTGGTGAGAGACGATTCGTGTTTTTCAGCTTTGTGCTTTTCAGTCCGTTACAGCGTGACAAATGTGCTATCTCCATTACGAACTCTAGTTTTACCAGACCGAGCGCTTCCGTCTGTATTTGATTCAGAGCATGCATGGAATGTTGTGCATCGGAAATGTCTACACACGCTCGGAATTTACGAGAATGGATTTTGTTGTCGGAAAATTTGGAAACCAGCTCCGACAGAAAATGTCCGATGAAGCCTACACACGGTCGGAATTTCCGACCAAAAGCTCCTATCGAACATTTGTTGTCGGAAATTCCGAGCGTGTGTACGCGGCATGAGGGTTAGCATTAGGATTACAGAGGGATTTATTGTTGGTTTTAGTGTTATTGTTGCACGGAGAAGCTCTGTTAGGGTTACAGAGAGGGTTCGTTTTTGGGCTAGTTTTAGGGATACAAGGAAGGTCAATGTTATGGATGCAGGGAGGAGCCTCAGGCTCTAATCAGGTGCTTCCAATAAAAAACCCCATTGAAATACATGCATCTGGCACCTTGCATGTAGATTAGGGGTTGGGCGCATGGATTAGGGGGGCGGTGCCCCTTATGGATGGGCCCCCACTGCAGGGAAGGTTAGTGTTACAGTTAAAAGGAAGGTCAGTGTTTTGGTCAGTGTTCAGGTTACAGGGAAGGTTAGTGTGAAGGTCAATGTTAGAGTTACAGGGAGGGAAAGTGTTAGTGTTGGGCTGGCTATACACGGTTCTAATCTCAAATGGTTCAGCAGGAACCAGACAAGATTGGTAACATTAACGGGCAGGCTGAATGTACCAAGTTGATCGATCGATCAACTTGGGTACAACCAGCCTGCTGGATTCTCTTCTCTAATCACTGTCTTCTCCTGGCGGAGACGACTTCCCCCTGCCCCCCCCCCCCCCCCTGTCGGGAGCAGACCATTGCTCAGCCAGGGGGATTCCCCTGTCAGCACTGTCTGTGTTGATGGTGGGATTGTGCAAATTTCTTTGCCCTTCAACCCGTGGTTTCAGGAAAATAATTTGCACCATGTATGGCCTGTTTTGTTGTTTGTGTTGCTAATGATTTTTTTTTTATAGTGCTAGAAAATATGTGAACTGATGTAAGCACATCAAAACAGTTTTGCTTTTCAATTCACTGGATTTCCCAAATATGTGGTATGCAAATACTGAGCCACAGCTTTTCTGACTTCAATCTAAGTGCTATTCTGCAACGCCTCTCTATTAAGCTATCACTGTAATGGTCAGCCTAACTCTTACCATTTATAAACTTATACAATGTGAGATTTTTCCTTTTTGTATAACCTCATTAAAAAATGCTTTGTCCCAGGAACATAATTCTAGTGTCATTATATAAATTTAGCACTTTTGGACGACCTTAGCTTTTTAACTGTGCATATACTTTTGGAAACCCTAATTCTCAGGTTTAGAAACATATTTTAGTTAGCAATATTAATACAGTTCTGGCTCTATTTCACTGTGCTCATTATAACTAAATCACACTGAAGTAACAGTTTTGCACCTTGTCCCACATTCTTTTGAGTTTTCCATAAACCGAACTTTGGCAACCCTAGGGCTGGTGAACAGCAGCTGTCAATTTTACATCCTTGGATGCTAGAGGACGTTGTCTCAGCAATGCCTTTGGGTACTCCATACTTTCCAAACAAACGTCCAGTTTACTGTCTTTCAGACTTTTGGGGGCCAGTGAGGGTAGAAGTGTCCCAATGCCTCAGGTGTAGTGTTCATTTGCATAGTGCCTGTGGTCAGTAGGAGGAGGAATAATGCCCCATCATTGGTATTACTGGGAGGAATAGTGCCCCATAATTGGTGTCAGTTGGAGAAATAGTGCCCCCTCATTGGTGTCAGTGGATGGAATAGTGCCCCATTATTGATATTAGTGGGAGAAATAGTGTCCCAACATTGTTGTCAGTTGGGGGAATTATGCCTCGCGGTTGGTGTTCTCCCGCTTACACACGACCGTTATTCATGTCATGCGAAAAAACTATGTTTTTCTCGTCGTGATTCCTCTCAAGCCTGCCTTGCATACACACGTTCATGAAAAAAAAAGCTTGAACAAAGCGCGGTGATGTACAACACGTACGACGACACTATAAAGGGGAAGTTCAATTCGAATGGCGCCACCCTTTGGGCTGCATTTGCTGATCCTCGTGTTAATAAAGTTCGGTGAGAGACGCTTTTCAGTCTTCGTGCTTTTCAGTCCGTTACAGCGTGACAAATGTGCTATTTCCATTACGAACGCTAGTTTTAACAGAACGAGCGCTCCCGTCTCATACTTGATTCTGAGCATGCGCAGTCTTTTTTCCCCTTGTAAAAGCATACACACAACCGTTTTTCATGACGTCAAAAAGAACAACGAGAGAAAATAGAGCAGGTTCTAATTTTTTTTCGGGCAGTTTTCTCGTCGAGAAAACTGCTATGGAGCATTCACACGACCGTTTTTCACGACCAATCTAAAAAATTACAGTTTTCTCGTCATGAAAAATGGTCGTGTGTACGCTCCATTAGTGCTAGGAATAGCACCACAAAGCAAGGGCCGGATAAACGCTAACAAAGGGCCACATAAGGCCGCAGTTTGCAGACCACTGCTTTAAACCATTCCTGTTTGGTGTTTGATGTTTCTACTCAACTGCAGAGAGATGGACATTTTTTCACTATCCCAACAATTACAACCCCTGAATGAACTCTTGTCATTTTGGAACTTTGCACAGTAATCAAAACTGTCCATGCTTTGAGTTCAACCCTTATAAAGTAAGTTTTCTCCACGCGAAAATGTGCCGTGCGTGCAATGGCCAGACAGAAGCAAACTGGGTGTGGAAAATAGTTACAGGCTTGCTCACTAATTTTGTTTTAATACACCCGTTAATGTGCCCAATATATTTTATGTTGACAAAAGAGAAAGAATAGCTGTGTCTGCAGACAAACGTATTAAGAGACATGACGCAACAAAGACTCTGTATCTTAGTTTTATCTGTTTATCTGGGTGTGAGTGGTTTCTTCCTTGAAGACAAGCCTGCAAATTCAAAGCGTTGTCCAAGATAATTCTGTAAAATCATCTCCACTGAAGTCGTATTGTTCTGCTGGTTCCCCATTTGTTTTTCATTAATGATAAAATATTCTACATCAGCAGCAATGTACACCCACTGTCAAGGACCCTGACATGTTTATCAAGCAATAAATTAGGAATTTAAGATGTATTGACCGAGTATAGCCATGTTTAAGAGTCCCTACCCAATGCAAATGGATTCCTTTCAAATGATGGATTAAAATTCAATAAACACATCCAAGTATTCATGGGAAAATGTATTTAAAAGTTCTTTAGAATTCTTATTAGTCTGTTACAGACAAATAAAATAGTTTTTTTATTTTAATACAATGCATGGGGATTGCAAATGTAAATCATTTTGTCATTACATAGAAATATCTAAAAATTGTTTAATCATAGAGCATCAGAGGAATATTAGAAACCAAACGTAAGCAAAAGGGGAGAGTTAAAACGATCAAGGACCCTAAATGGTTATTTGGGAACATTACATGAAAGTGACTATTTTTACTCGGCTATGGGAGCTTTTGTTCTGTGTTCGGAAAGAGGAGACTTTGGTTCACAATGGACACCATCGATCTTATGCTGTTTAAACTGTATTGGAGTCCATTTTTACCCACCTTGTTTAACAATGGGTGCAGGCTGCTTTAATTATGTTTTCCAAAATACAGTGGGCTCCCACAATCCTCTGGGTTCCCACAAGCCTCTTGGTCCCGGGACACACTCAGGGAATATAAACTTCCCTGATTTCCACCATTGTCAGTCCAAAGAGACCATGCTGATGAGACAGAGGTGCCTGTGCATGAGATCCATCACCAGGTGTTTGGTCCCCCACTGTGTTATCCAACCTGCAAGCAGCTGGTTTGGGGCACAATAGCAGCTTCAGTCACTGCAAAGGACACTACTTCAACTGTCTCCAGGGTGCTGAGCTTCCAGTGGGGTGGTCCTGCGCCTACAGCCATTCACTTGAGTATCCAGAATGGAGATTCTTCATGCTACTTGCCTGTGGAACAGCTCTGAGGAACCCCCCAGCCGGACACCTGGAGGGGAAACTGCTCCTAGAAAGCTTTTGGTATTGTAATAGATGCATTCCCTATTATTTGTTCTGTGTTTAATGCATACACCCTTACCATCCTGTTTGCATTGTCAATTGTTCCTGCGTTCATTGTGTAAAACACCATTGCTGTTTGATCATTTGGCTGATACCTCTACAGTACAAAATCAAGTCAGGTAGTGGACGTATTTCACTCGCTCACATCCAGCAATTGCTATTATTGACTCAAATGCTTCCCTCTATCAGCTATCAGTTGCAGAGAACCAAGGACTGGGGAAAAAGCACTTTCCAGCTTCGAATAGATCAAAATGCGCCCTCTCTTCTAGTGCCTCTCCCATCAACACACCCACCCGAAATTCTCATTCGTGGGGTGTGCTGAATTAATTAGATGACAAGTGGTAGTAAACTTGAAAATGAAAAAATAAAAAACTTTTCCCCTGCCAGGCATACTAGCACATTATGTGAAAATAGCCTTAAAACGAATGCATGCCACCCGCAGATGTCACTGTTTACGGCACAGAGCTCTAATGGAATGGCATAGGTATGGCTTTCCTTGAGAGCGCATGTTCCGGTGACATCACCGGCGGCTACACAAGTAAATATCTCCTAAACAGTGCATGTTTTGGAGATTTTTACAGTACCTACAGGTAAGCCTTATTATATGCTTACTTGTAGGTAAAACATAAATAAATGGCATTTACGACCACTTTAAAGTGATTGTAAAGTCTCGTTTTTTTTTTCCTATAAAAATAACAAACATGTTATAATTACCTGCTCTGTTGCAGTGGATTTGCACAGAGCACCCCGGATCCTCCTCTTCTCGGATCCCTCTTCTGTAATCCTGGCCCCTCTCTCCTGGTGAGTGCACACATAGCAAGCAGCTTGCTATGGGGGCACAAGAGCCGAGTCACAGCTCCCTGTGTCCATTCAGACATAAAGCCCTGACCCAGCCCTGCCCTCTCTCTCCCCTGATTGGTTAGCTGACTTTGATTGACAGCAGCGGCAGCCAATGGCGCCACTGCTGTGCCTCAGCCAATCAGGAGGGAGAATCTCGGACAGCCAAAACACTCGTGGGCATCGCTGGACCTCAGGTAGGTATTAGGAGCAGAGGGAGAGGGACCTTAGGTAAGTATTAGGGGGGCTTACCTTAGAATGCCTTAAGATAGAAAACCTTCTGACTTTACAACCCCTTAAAGCACTAGAGGAATGCTTCCAAACCTGACTACTTACACATCAAGAGACCTCTCTACAGTTCCACTACTTGTCAAGATTAGTTCAACAATGGTGCATTTTGTATGCAAAAGGTTTTTCTTAAAAAATAAGAAAGTCAACTTGCAATACACATACCATGCAATATACTGTGTTTATTGGCGTATAACACTCACTTTTTTACCCTGAAAATAAAGATTAAACTGTTCCTGCGTGTTATACGCAGGGGGCTCTGGAAAGTTTTTTTCCTGAAACTTCCCTCTTAAAGTTAGGGTGCGTGTTATACGCCGTTAAATACGGTAACTGTTTTGTTTTTTTGTTTCTAAGAATATTTATCCAATGAGGAGCAAAGGGGAACACAAGAAGACTTATTGGTCTGTGTCCAGTTCCTCTGATTAAAAATTCCAGATGACTTTTAGCTCTTGAGTTCCTTTATTTGTGAAGTTTCCTAAAATTTACATCTTGTAGTGATTTCTGGCAGGCCCTGGCGCAGGTGTAAACAGATTTGGTCTGGTACAGTCTGCTGAATGTCATATTGGCCGCTACCCTGATCAACTTCACTTTCCTTCATCACTGTGATAGTTGGAGATTCAAGAACTCCACAACTCTTTTGCCAGTATCAGACTGGATTTCATTTTTGAGTAACTTGTTAAATCATATCAGGTTGTGGGGTGTATAATAAAGCCAAACCATCATTCATTTAAATGAAAGTTGACATTTAGTATTAAACATTGGAAAAGCTCTAGTAATTTTGGTAAGTCTATACTTTTCACCTACATTTTTTCTTGCCTGTTTTAAATCTTTGTTTTATATACAACATTTTATGTAGGTAGTAATAATAAGGAGACTTTGCTGGAACTGGCTGCAGAGGAGGTCCCCCTGTGAGTCATTTTACCATTCCATCGGGCTTGGAGATTTGGTGACATCATTTGATCCTGGATCTTGGATATAGATGTGTGCAATGCCAGCTGGGACCCCATATCCATAGATATACATATATCAAGCCTAGTTGACCCTATAGACGTATGTCCATTGGGTCCACTTCATCTGGTAAGCCTCCTTTCGAGTGGTGGTGGTCACATTACAGTCACTTGTTTTTTTGAAAGTCACCATTATACCTTGGAAGCTTCAACACTATCCACTTTTTGAATGGTCATCAGAGACTTTTTCAGCACTTTTTTGGATTTATTTGTACAGACTTTTCAAGACTCATTCACTTTGAGCACTACACTTGGGTGTTTATTTATTTTTTATGTATAGCGCTACATTTTTTGTATACTAGTAATAATACATAGTCTGTGGTATAATCCTCAAACATAAACCCAACTGAAGTTTCAGCCCAAAATAAAAATGAAATCTGGGTGCAGCAGTTCTGTTTCAGCTTTGTTGTATTTTGTAAATCGCCCCTCAGAGCCGGTTCACACGGGGGCAACACGACTTCAACACGACTTTCAGACACGACTTGAGCATGAATCACAGCGAGACTTGGAGGAGACTTCAGCAGACTTGGAGGAGACTTCAGCGCGACTTGTGGTCATTAACATCACGACTTGAAGTAAATTGCCTGTGGCTTCTGGGTAAATTCCTTTCTGCTTCCTGTAAAGTTGCCTTCAAAATGAACAGTGATCAGACTTCTAAGCAACTTCCATT
The DNA here is from genome assembly GCA_029206835.1 of Rana muscosa. NCBI lineage: Eukaryota > Metazoa > Chordata > Amphibia > Anura > Ranidae > Rana > Rana muscosa. The sequence continues at coordinate 68,838,900 of CM055117.1, read as the reverse complement.
GAAATCAATGGGTACAAGTTGCCTACAGGTCGCCTAGAAGTCTGATTGAAGTAGTACAGGAACCTTTTTTGAAGTCGGAGCGACTGCAGTCGTGTACATTAAAACATCTCCATTCACTTCAATTAGTTTTAAAAATAGCACAACTTGGGGCAACTCGAGGAGACCTGAAGTCTCGTCTGGAGTCGCTCCTGTGTGAACCGGGTCTCAGTCCCAGCAGAAAAGTTCTTTCCTCCCAGTGTGCTGCTCAGGGGACCTCTGCACTGTGTGAGAGAAAGGATTCTCATAGCTCTCAACTGTCCCTGATTTCAAGGGACTGTCCCTGATTCGGTCCCTCTGCCCATCCTTCCTCCTCATTTGTCCCTCATTTTGGTCTGATTTATAGAGATGTATAAAAATTGCACTTTTTATCTTTCAAAAAGTGTTTACCAGAGCTAAACCTTTCATCCAATTTCTAAATTGCTGCATTTGTAAATTTCAAAAGCCAATATAAAGGAAGGCATGGCAGGGGGTGTGTCCTATGCCTACATACCCCTGCTAATAGGTGTCCCTCGTTCCCATCTCAAAAAGTTGGGAGGTATGCAATTCTCTCTGCAGCTATCCAACACCCCCCGCTGAGTCAGCCCTAAAGCTGTCCAATCACCAACGCTGGAAAGGGGCAATTTAGAAAAAAAAGTGGGACACCGTACTCTTATTATATTTCTGCACCTTTTATTTCATATTAACCATTTAAACTGCAGCTTTAATCAGGCTTTAAAATGAAGCAACAAGTTAAAGTGTTACTAAACCCACAACTGTAAAATCAGTCTGTATATGCAGTAAAGCATGCTTGTTATACTCACTGTGGAACCTAAGTATTTAATCCTCTGCATTGTGTAAAAAGGCTGTTTAATCCTGTCTACTCTGATCCTCCCCGTCTTTTACTGTCCCCAATCTATCTGCTGATAGAACAGAGCCTTGGGGGCAAGCTGCACATGCCCAGTTTGGTGTGTATTGCTAGAGAGTTTTTTTTTTCTTTGGTGGGTGCATGTGATCAGCACAGCACTCTCCAGACAGAGGGTCAGGGATCCTGAAGCCTTATAGGACAATCAGGGGAGAATGAAAACTCCTCCTATAAGCTTTAGCCAGACACTGATAGAAGTCACAAGACTGCTCTGCTAATGAGAAAAGGTATTTAGCAGTTTATATCTACTAAAAGAATTGCATTTCCATGTTCTGTGTACTGTGGGAGACCAGATATAGTGAATGCAGGCTCCTGGGTTTAATAGCACCCTCCCTAGCAGCACTTAATTACATTTTTCTTCATCCCCTACCATGCCGTTTTGCAGCTGGGAGCCAAAAAAAGGAAGTCATGCATGTGATTATAGTGAAATCTGATAAACCCCAATGGTCTAGAGAGACTAGAAGGGTAATACTGCAAACCGTGCCACCCCTATTTACCCAAGATTTCACAATTTGGCAACAAAAACAGTCAGATTAAAACCCCATGTCTGTGCTAGGCAGTCAAAAGAGACAGAACATTTAACACAAAACAGTCCTACTGTAGAGTCTGGGATGCATTGCAGAGTCAATCTGGGAGGACTGTGGAAGAGTAGCCAGGAGGGATAGTGAAAGCTGGGATGGCAGTGCCTGAAGAGGTGGTTCTGGGATCAGTAGCCACAGGAGGAGTACAGCTGGACACTAGGACTTTTTGCTGCGCTACCAAAGGGGCTTGCGGTCCCTGCCTGTAAAGGGCATTTGCAACTGGTCTGATTGCGCTCTTGTTAGACCATCCAAACGTTGCTAGCTGGTCCTGGGAGTTGTAGTTCTACAAGCACGATTTGTGCTGGAGGTAGAAGGAAAGTGTATATACGGACTGTATATAGTGTGTCCCTGAGGATTTCTGCTACTTTGATCAAGTGGGTATCCCATAATACCCTAATCCCTATCCAAGTTCAAAACCCCTAATAAAATACAAAAACAAAGCTGCAAGGATTGTTTCTTGTCTCTAAAGTGCTGTGGAGAATTCTGTGTGCCTGATTGCGCACGGTGGGAGATCCTTCATTCACCACCGGCTCCTGCGGGGGTAGCGTTACACGGAGGATCAAAGGAAAAGTGAGTATGTGAGGCTGGGGAGGGGCACATTAAAGAAAACCTGTTGCTTACTTGAAATAAAAAATGATTTTTTTTTTAAATTAGCAAAATAATGTACATAGTTTTTATTAATTTTCCTCTGTTAGGCAAGATGGCTACATAGAAGAAGGTAAGTGACAACTCTTTTTTAAAGGTCTGCAGTTTTGACTAATAATAAACATCATCACATGATCCTACTGGGCCTCCCGCTGCTTCCTCTGCATCTGCTGATTCCTTTGGCTTCCCTTTTTTCTGCGGCTCCTCCTGTGTCCTCCCTTTTTGCATTTTCCTCTTTTCTGCTGCTTTTTCTGGATCCTCCTATTTTTCCTGTTTCCTCTGGGTCCTCCAGTTTCTGCTGCTTCCCATTGGTCCACCTCTTGCTGCTTCTTTCTATGGGTCCTATTATTTTGGTGGTTCTCCTGGCTTATCGTGTTTCTGTTGCATCCCCTGAGTCTACCTATTTCTGCAGTTTTTTGTGGGTCACTCTGTTCCCTTTGTGTCCCCTGGGTCTTCCTGCTTCTGCTAATTCCCCTGGCTCCTCCTGCTTCTGTACATTTTCTGGGATCTACCTGTTTCAACGATTCTCCCTGGGTAAACTTTTTCTTCTGCCTACCCTGGGTTACCTTGTTTCTGCTACTTATCCTGGGTCTACCTGTTTGTGTTACTTCCTCTGGGGTCCACCTGTTTCTACTGCTTCTCCTGGGTCTATCTCTCTCTGCGGTTTTCTATGGGTTCACCTGTTTTTGCTGCTTCCCCTGGGTCCACCCTTTTTCTGCTTTCTCCAGTGGGCCACTGGTGTATACTGCTTCCTCTAGGTACTCCTGTATCTGCTTCTTTTTGAGACCTCCAGTTTCTGGTGCTTTTCCCTCGGTCCACCTGTTAATACTGCTTCTATTGTTTCCGCTACGGTAGCCTACATTGGATTTTTCCACACCGACATATTTTTGGTGTCATGGAATGTTCACCAGCACCCTATTTACTCCTCCAAATCTCTTTATCTAGGCACTATAACTCAGACTTTCTCAACCTACCCCAAAGGAACCCTTAAAATAATTTACAGGTCTTGGGGAAGCCTTGCTAAAAACCAAATCATCAGAGATGATTGGCACGATTGCCTCTTATATTGATGGTTAGTGGGAAGTGGGAAGAATACAACCATTACTATGTTGGTCAGTAAGCCACTCTTGCAGGTAGATTAAAAAGATAATTGATGCCATGCATCTGGCTTTGTCGAGAGGCATTGGTCCTGGAAGCATGCAGGGGTCATCAAATGGGAGGTCAATCAGCCACAGCTCAAGGAATCCCTGAACTACTCTGGAGGAACCCTAGGGTTCTACAGAGCTCTGGTTGAGAATGACTGCTATTACTCTTAAGTCCAGTTTTATGTCCCGGGGGACCTGAGGACATGACCACACACATACAGTATAAGCATAACCAAAAGTGGGCTGCTATAGCTAAAGTGTTCTGCAGTATTGACCATAGTTTATGAGTTGGCAAACAACCCCTACAACCATATCCTAATTACACAATGCCTAACAAAATCAAAAAAGTATACTTTAATTTTGCTACATTGAAGAGAAGAAAATGCCCAATGAAGTTATTTTTTACAAGGAACATTATGAAAATTCTTATATCAGAGTCCCTGGGGAAATAGAGGAATAGTGACAGATGTAATATCAATAAACATAATAATAATTGATTTCCAGGGGTGAAAAATGGGAAATTAGGAGCTTTTTTGGCCATGAGTACACGATGATTAATTTAGTGTTCATCTTGTCTTTTGCTTTGGATTGAACAGTTTCGTTTGTCAGCAGTAACAGCAAATTGCTCATTTAAATGGCCATCCAGAGGAAAATAGATTGGTACCAAATGATAATACCAAGAGGTGAGGAGGAGATGGATGGTTGCTTAACGCTTCAATTCACCTTGGTTTCATTTTTAATTATTTTTCAATTTATGCATTTAGAAATGTATGCCTTAGTGCAGAACTCAAGCCAAAAATCATAAGCTGAGGATCCTAATGTCAACCCATCAGTAACTTTTAAATTTGGATTAAAAAACTACTCATCTCCATATGTAGCAATAGTATAAAAAAATCTACAAATTTTCTTGAGCTACCGTCAAGTGACTGGAGTGTCCGAGACAAGCACATTGAGAGATGTCAAAGCTTTGTTTAATCAGACTGGCTCGTTACTCAGGCAGAGCAGGCGCCATATAAAAGTTGCTGAAGTTATGTGCAGAGACCTTTCAGGACCCCTTATACAGTACCTGTCAGTAGAACTTTTTTTAGTTGTTACAGTAAAGCCCTGTACACACGATCGGATAACCTATGGATTTTCGTCCGATGGATTTGTCCATCGGAAATCCGATGAAACTGTTTTTCATCAGTCTTGCCCACACACCATCAGTCAAAAAACCGACTGTTCCAAACGCGGTGACGTAAAACACTCCGATGAGCCGAGAAAAATGAAGTTTAATGCTTCTGAGCATGCGTCGACTTGATTCTGAGCATGCGTGGGTTTTTGATCCGATGGACTTGCCCATAGACGATCTGAGTTTTCGATCGGTTTTTTATCCATCGGAAAAATTTAAAACATGTTCTATTTTTTAAAACCGATGGAAAAAAGACCGATGGGTCCCATACACGATCGGTTGGTCTGATGAAAACCATCCATCGGACGGTTTTCATCAGTCAAACCGATCGTGTGTACGGGGCTTTACAGAGTTTCTTTAAGGAGTTAAAGTGGATTTAGTCTCATAAATATTTTTTATGTTATGTCCATGCATGTAAACCATTGTTTAAGGGTAAAACTTCCAGATATACACTATATTGTCAAAAGTATTGGGACACCTGCCTTTACACAAATATGAACTTTATTGGCATCCCAGTCCGTAGGGTTCATTATTGAGTTGGCCCACCCAATTGCAGTTATAACAGCTTCAACTTTTTGGGGCAGGCTGTCCACAAGGTTTAGGAGTGTATCTATAAAGGACCAACCACAACGGGCCCTTTACCATGTGATCAACTGTCAGCCAATGACAGTTGATCACGGAATCAACCAGAAGCCGGTTACCAGACTTTTTTTTTATTCATGCTGTTAGCGTGAATAAAAGAAGAAAGCTGTTAACCGGCTTCTGTTAGAGGGACATCAGTCTCCTTAGTGCCCACCAGTGCTGCTAATGAGTGCCCTGCAGTGCTGCTAATCCGTGCCCACCAGTGCCATCTATCAGTACCCATCAGTACTGCTAATCAGTGCCCACCAGTACCTCATCATTAGCGCCTTATCCTCAGTGCCCACCAGTGCCGCCTATCAATGCCCATCAGTGCCGCCTATCAGTGCCACCTCTCCGTGCCGCCTATTAGTGCCCATCATTGCCACCCATCAGTGCAACCTCATCAGTACCTCCTGATTAGTGCCCACCAGTGCCACTTATCAGCGCCTCTCAGTGCCACCTATCAGTGTCCATCAGTGCCTCCTCAACAGTGCCCATCGGTGCAGCCTATCAGTGCCCATTAGTGCCACCTCATCAGTGCCTATCAGTGAAGGAGAAAAATTACCTGTTTGCAAAATGTTATAACAGAATATGAAAAACTTTTTTTTTTTTACTTTTTGGTCTCTTTTTGTTTGTTTAGCAAAAAATAAAAAACCCCAGTGGTGATTAAATACCACAGAAATAAAGCGCCAATTGTGTGAAAAAAGTGATAAAAATTTCATATGGGTATAGTGTTGCATAATCGCGCAATTGTCATTCAAAGTGTGACAGCGCTGAAGGCTGAAAATTGGCCTGGGCAGGAAGGGGGGTATATGTGCCCAGTAAGCAAGTGGTTAAAAAGTATTTGCCGTATATTGGGACACATCAGGAATGAATTCGTGCAGACCTGAAAAGTTACTGACAGGTTCACTTTAAGAGAACTGCCTTAGAACACCAGATGACTTTTATATTCAATAATTCCAGATAAAAAAAAAAAACTTTTACTGTCAGCAAAAATCTAAGCTTGTTTTCTTCTTAAAGTCAGTTAAACACATTAACATTTTTGGCTTCTAAATAAAATAAAAAAAGTCCATTCAATCCTTAGTATTTTATGGTTGAGTTCTTTCTGGAATGCGATTTGTCTTATGTACAGAAGGGAAATAGCTGTACAGATTTAGCACTGTTATCCTAGTAAAACTTGCAAAGGTGCAGCCAATTATTTACTGATGTCTCGATGAGCCGGAGACATGCGTCTCAGTACACCCAGGAATGCTGCCCAGTGATGTACTGCCAACCATCGGGGTGTGGGGAAATTATAACGCTTAGAAATACATATTTGGTAGTGAAAACTGAAACCCCCATCTCTGGGAGAAATAATATTACCAATAAACAAGCAGTGAAACTGTAGTGACAACATCCCCATTAAAGCTCAATTCCACTTTTATGTAAAAAAAAAAACCTATTGCTGAGCAATTTTACAAATAAAAAAAAAAATGCAGCTTTGGCTTCCTTACACAGACAGCAAAAAAACTTTACAGAGGTTCTAAACCTTCATTAATGTGTCTACAATAATAAAAAAAAATAGTTGGCTTTAGATATATTTTTAAAGTGTATCTAACTCCACCCCCCCCCCCCCAAAAAAAAAAAAAAAAAAAAGATGTTATATTTTGCAGCTTACCAGTCCTTGGAGGTGGTGGTTGCTTTTGTTTCCTTTATTTCAAGCTAAGAAGATTTTTAGTAAGTACAGAAAATTTCCTGTCGGTCTTCTCAGAAATGTAGTGTCGCTCCTGTGAGCTAAAAAGAAAGTATAAATAACCTACGCTCTCTTTTGTAAAATATGAGTCCAATCAATCAATCAATCAACCTGTTATGGAGATAAATAAAGGCAGACTGTTTGAAGTCCAGCCTGTGTGACAATCATGACTCCTTCCATTGATACAGTGGAGGAGCAAGTGTAGCACAAGGGGGCATGAAAGGTGTTATTAACAGAATTATTACGTGAAAAGAAAGAAAACTAATGCAACCACCACATCTAAGTACTGGTAAACTTCTATTTATACAGTATACATCATTTTTTGTTTTGAGGATTAATACTTAAAGTAATTCCACGAGGCAGAATCCAACATTTTCCTGTTTTACAGTTCCTAACCTGATTTTAAATAATATGACAGTGTGTACATAAGTTTAAATAAGATGACTGTATTTCAACACATGATAGGAAAAAAAAATCTGATAATTATAAATCTGATACATCTGATAATAAATCTTATAAATCTTATATTATTAAATCTGATAAAAATCTGATAATTATAAATCTGATACATCTGATAATAAACCTTATAAATCTGATATTAATAAATCTGATACAAATCTGATAATTATACAGATTGCAGGGTGCCATTGATGCTGGCTGGGTATCATTTAGCCTGAAAGAAGACTATTGATGGACCTCAGAGGCGGACTCGGAGAGCAGTTCTGGAGTTTGGAGAGGGTGTTTTTTTTTGCTTGCCAAACTTTCCTTTGTATATAGAAGTAGGTCTAATAAATAAAAAATAATTAAATGGGAATTAGGTTTTAACATATCGTTTGAAGTGTTTTTACATCATAATAGTAACAATAATAATAATAATAATAATAATTATACTCACTGTCATCATACTGCTATGAATTATTATTATTATTACTTCTAATATTTTACCCACTAATAACAATATTAAAAGATAGTAGTCTCAGTTCTGTACAGCTGCTGATTTTTTGCACACTGCTTGTGCTCTGGCGATAATTCCATATCACATTACTAGCTCTTCAAAAGACTTTCACCTTGAAACTATTTAGAGACACAGCTATTAATTATTATTCAATATTTCAATATGATTGATTATAATTTGAAAACCATATGGTTCACTTTATATACTGGTAAATAAATTCCATAGCATTCAATTATTGCTTTTTGTTTGTTTTTTAGTTACTAGTTATGAGGTATTTGAGTGTATTTTTTTTAATATATTTTGCTGGTATTGGCTTCTTGTAAAAAGCTTTCTTTAGTGGTATAGTGGTAAATATAGGAACAAAAATAGAATTCATGCTTATAAACTTAGCATTTATTAACCTATGAAAAAAAAAAAAGGAGAAAAAATTGCCCAGAGCTGGACTTTAAAAACAGAAAGCCACAGGTGTTTCCAGGTGTAGGGGACTCCATTGTGTAAGGCAATTTTAATGTGTTTATTATGTAAGTATTGATGATTGAAATAGCACTTACATTTTGCATATGTTATAAAGGATATTTGTGTACATTTACAATCATTATTGTAGATCATTCTCCCCTTGAAGTCCTCTTGAGGAAGTGTGTTCTTCACGCAAAACATGTTGAGGTATTAACAAGACGGATTGTGGATCCCCTGCAACACTGACAAATGAATATATTTTAATTTTTTATTTTTAGTCAATATCAAATAAAATTAGAAAAGAAAAATTGTTTGCACCTCAAAAGTCCACAATGTCCTCCTTTTTGGTATTGTATTTGATTAGGATGTAGTACCATTGAACACTGACTCTTGCTATATTTTACTACAAACCCCTATATGATTATGAAATCAAAAATAAGGTTTTAGGCCTCTTCCACACGAGGCGGACTCCTTCGCTACGGAGTCCGCCAGCTCAGCAGGAGATCAGTCTGTTGATCTCCGCTGAGCCGGCGGATGACAGGTCCCTCTCTGCTCCCTGAGCGGGGAGGGGCTTGTCGAGCGCCGCTGTCTCCTGTGGAGAGATCGGACGAAAACGGACAGCATGTCTGTTTTCGTCAGATCTCACCCGATCCGATCCGCCATGGACGGATGGGGACGTATCGCCATCCATCTGATTTTAGCAGATCGGATCGGGTCGGATGTCAGCGGACATGTCTCCGCTGACATCCGACGCTCCATAGAGATGTATGGAGCGGCCATTCAGGTCCGCCAACAAAACTGACAGGCGGACCTGAACGGTCCGACCGTGTGAAAGGGGCCTTAAAAATGCTCACTGGTTAAAAAGACCCATACCCTGGGCTTGTGATTGGCTATATACTGAAAGTGCAATGCATGTGTATATATGTGTGTATGTGGTACTAAGGATATTAGAATGGTAAAATACATTTTCATTAATTAATTGTTTTTCTTAAAAGCCTTCCCAATAAAGATTGATGTGCATTGCTTTAAGATGCTCCAAAACATACCAAAAAAAGGTGCAGCATTCTGGCAGTGCACTGCAACACACTTCTGCTGCCAAGGTGCGATGAGGTGCCACGCAGAATCTCACCTCATACATTTCTAACCCCTTTTTTGTCAGTACATTCTCATCTCATCATATAGTCATTCTACAAATATAATTTCAATGCACTGAAAAATATTGATAAGGGAAGGTCAGAGACTTATTTTATTTAATGTGTGTCTTGAATTAAAGTGCACTTTTTCAGGAAGATCACTTATATTAAAATGGTGTATAGCTTGTAAGGAAGACACATACAGTATCTCACAAAAGTATTTACACCCCTCACATTTTTGTAAATATTTTGTTATATCTTTTCATGTGAAAACACTGAAGAAATTACACTTTGCTACAATGTAAAGTAGTGAGTGTACAGCTTGTATAACAGTGTAAATTTGCTAGTCCCCTCAAAATAACTCAACACACAGCCATTAATGTCTAAACCGCTGGCAACAAAAGTGAGTACACCCCTAAGTGAAAGTGTACAAATTGGGCCCAATTAGCCATTTTCCCTCCCCGGTGTCATGTGACTCATTAGTGTTACAAGGTCGCAGGTGTGAATGGGGAGCAGGTGTGTTAAATTTGGTGTTATCGCTCTCACTCTTTCCTACTGATCACTGGAAGCTCAACATGGCACCTCATGGCGAAGAACTCTCTGAGAATCTGAAAAAAAAAAATTATTGCTTTACATAAACATGGCCTAGGCTGTAAGAAGTTTGCTAAGACCCTGAAACTGAGCTGCAGCACAGTGGCCAAGACCATACAGCGGTTTAACAGGACAGGTTCCACTCAGAACAGGCCTCGCCATGGTCAACAAAGAAGTTGAATGCACATGCTCAGCGTCATATCCAGAGGTTGTCTTTGGGAAATAGACATATGAGTGCTGCCAGTATTGCTGATGAGGTTGAAGGGGTGGGGGGTCAGCCTGTCAGTGCTCAGGCCATACGCCGCACACTGCATCAAATTGGTCTGCAAGGCTGTCATCCCAGAAGGAAGCCTCTTCTAAAGATGATGCACAAGAAAGCCCGCAAACAGTTTGCTGAAGACAAGCAGACTAAGGACATGGGTTACTGGAATCATGTCCTGTGATCTGATGAGACCAAGATAAATGTATTTGGTTCAGATGGCGTGAAGTGTGTGTGGCGGTAACCAGGTGAGGAGTACAAAGACATGTGTGTCTTGCCTACAGTCAAGCATGGCAGTGGGAGTGTCATGGTCTGCATGAGTGCTGCCAGCACTGGGGAGCTACAGTTCATTGAGGGAACCATGAATGCCAACATGTACTGTGACATACTGAAGCAGAACATGATCCCCTCTCTTCGGAGACTGGGCCGCAGGGCAATATTCCAACATAACGACCCCAAACACACCTCCAAGACAACCACTGCCTTGTTAAAGAAGCTAAGGGTAAAGGTGATGGCCTGGCCAAGCACGTCTCCAGACCTCAACCCTATTGAGTGTAGCGGGGTGTTTTTTTAAATTTGTTTTTGTTTTTCTTGTCTCTGGAATAGGCCTATGCTGACTCAGGTTCGGGAGGCATAGGTTTGCTCCAGACACTGGGGACCAGTGTCCATTAGTGGGGGGAATGTGTAGCGGGGTGTTCAATTTAAGGGAAGTCTCTGAGTGGTAATTAGACTCAGACACCTTGATTGTTAGTGGCTATGGACCAATTTTTGTCCTCAGGGGATAATGCTGGTGATGAGTTCCCTGTGGCCTGCGGGTGGCGCTGCCATTCTGGGCCAGGGTTGAACCATGAGCGTAGTGCTGTGCCTTTTGTGTCCCCTCTCGGCAGCTGTACGGTGGGGTGGGGAACCTTCTGTGCATGCCCGGAGAGGATATAAAAGGGGCAGACATCTCCTGATCGAGGTCCACCCCCAGGCACCTTCAGCCTGGGAGTGCATGTGGCTCATCTCCAGGTGCCCTAGGCCCAGAGGCTGTGTTCCGGTTTCACCTCAGGCACCTCCAGGAGCTGCAGCGACGGCTCGGGGCCCAGCACCTTCGGCTGGGGTCCGCTAGGGATTGAGGAGTCCAGGGTGCCACCTTGCGAGGGGACCCGCACCCTAAGAGAAGGGAGGATCATTCCGAACGACCGATGCGAGAGTCACGGTGAAGGAAGGGTCTGTTGACTCTCTAATGGGACATCTTCTCCTTGATAAGGGCTATGTTCTAAGAAGGAAGTTCAAGTTCATCAGGTCAGTGGCAGAGGCCTTATTCACCAGGTCTGTGGCAGAGACCAAAAGTTTTGCCAGGTCCGTGGCAGGGGCCTTATTCACCAGGTCTGTGGCAGAGACCAACTTCACGGTCTGTGGCAGAGACTGTGCGCCTAAAACTGTTTGAGAATCTGAACAGCGAAGTTTGAGCTACGTTTGTGTCTGGACCTCCTCCACACCTTAGACTGTTCTGTTTCCTTTGCTCCAACCTTTTTCTATCCAAGAGACTGTTTATTGCAAAGTGAGAATAAATACTGAGTTGGAGTTTCAGCTGGTGTGGACATTTACATTTCTGGGGAGTCAAGGACTTGCATCTACCCATAGTAGAGGTGAGAATCATGCTCGTGAGGATTTTGGCTATGGTTGCAAACAAGACCCAACAATAACACCGCTCAACCTCTTTACACAGGAAGGGTACGGGCTTGTGGTGCGGTGTGCCTTTCATTCCTCCTGCGAGGAGCCGAGTTAAATGCAGGGTGGGAGAAAGGTATGAGCGCTATATGTGGGGGCTCGTCCGGGATTTGTCTGCGGCTGGAAAGTGTTGAAATCCCCCCCAGAGTTTGAACTTTATTCCCCAGTGAAGTTCCGTGGAGGTCGGCCATATTGAGAACTGCGCCACGAGGAGAACCCTGACTGCGTAGTTCGGGGGCGTGTCTATAGAGAAAGCCCGCGAACAGTGCAGAAGATGGGAGGAGTCTGACCATGTGAGGAGTTGCACGTGGGGACTTTGGCGCGGAAAAGGACAGTGCGCAATGGAACAGCAAGCGGGAAACTTGGCGTCTCATGCCTCATGGATTCCGGCCACAACCACCATGAATATGACCTTGTTTGCTGCTTCAGTGACAGATACAGGGATTTGGCTGAAGCCCCGGGGACGTTTTGCCCTCTACGTGTGCAGAGACGTGGAGGCCCTCGGAGTGGTTTGTCCCGGCTGCTCGGGACTGGTGGTGCATCTCAAGCCCTTCGGCAGATGCGAGCAATGTAGGGAGTTCTTATTTGAGGTGGAGCAACCTACAGAAAAGCCACGGGCTTTCCGCCTCAACTGCCTTACAGGCGCCACTACTTCGGAGGAAGGAGCCAGAGCTTTTGCAGCCACCCCTATGCGCACTGTTGAGACTTCGGAGGAAGTCGCGAGCACAGATGTTCCTGAGATTGAGGAACCGGAGTCGGAGAGACCGGAGGATGCTGCCTCGGTCACTACAGAGTCCTTACTCCCACCGCCCAAGAGGAAGATTGGTTTTGTGAAGGCTTCCTGCAGCCGTGGTGGAGTTACGCCCCAGTGCTTGCTCAGAACGGATGCATCCGAAGGAAAAAGTTCCGGAAGTCCTGGCTCAGCTACAAGCCGAGGTAAGCCGGGGAAAGAGACTCTGTCTGAAGTCCGAAGTGTCGGGATGCTTGGGTCAGGGATCCCAGGGCCCTTGAACTGGTTAGAGGCGGTGACTCATCTTCTACCCGGAGTTACTTGCCTGCGGAGGAGTGTGACACCTCTGACCTGGAGTCGGTCTCTGATCCGGGAGACGACGCCGCCATTGATGAAGTGTTTGAGCGGAAGGGTTGGGATAAGATGCCCCTGTCCTTGTCCCATAGAAATAGGGACCCACCCATGTCCACTGGGGACAGCACACCCTGGGTGGAGGCCTCGGAGCCTGGGGAGGGATTTGTCCCGTTGCCTGCCCTTCCACCGCTGGAGATACCTGGATCCGTTGTTGGGATGGAACGAGTGTCATTGAGGGCCCCTGTGTCTGGTCCCGAGGTAGTAAAAGTACCTCGACACCAGGACACCATAGTCCTATCCGGTATGGGAGATCGTCTGACCATGCCACCTTTGTCCCGTTTGCAGAGGTTATTTAACCAGAAGGTTGCCAGTGAATACGGGTGGGAGTACCCGTACCTGCCAAAGGAGCTTCTGTTTGAAGTGGAGGCCTATAGACATCGGTGGTACACAGACTTTGTCTGGACACATATAAAGGTACCCCAGGCCCGTAGGTACTATTCATGTTCCGCTACAGCTACTAAGTGGTACAAGGACTGTAGGGAAGCCTGGATGCTTGGTCGGCACATACACGCGGATAAGGTGGTTATTTGCCGAAAGGACAAAGACAATGTCGAATACCACATCGACACCTTTGACAAGCATTGGAAGCCGTTGGTGTTGCCGCATCCAAAGTATTATCTCTAAGAGACCAGACTCTTTATTTTGTTTGTTTCTGGAGTGCACTCTCTGGAGCACTCAACCTTTTACCCACATAAAAGGGTATTCTACTTGTTGGAAGAGTGGGAACAGTTGTTTTTTTTTCTCCCCTCTCTCAGCACTGCAAAGACACAAGGACTTTGGGGTAGAATAGTTCAGAGCAGGGCCAAAGAAGAAGAAGAGGAAGTTTTACCCAAGGAAAATAAAAGTTTTTCTTTCAGGACAGGTGTTCTGACGGTGGCACTCCCAGTAGGTGGCGGTGTTGCACTGTCCAAAAAAAAAAAGAGCCTCTGGTTTAAAAAAAAAAAAAAAAAAAGAATATATGTGTGTTTTACTTTGGAAGGGAAGGATTGTTCCTCCGGGGAGAATCTTTTCACTTCTGCTGTACATGTGATTGGTTTTATGTGTGCTTTCTCCCTCTGCAGGTGGACATCAAGCAAAACACTGAGAATGGGGTGATTTTAGCTAGTGCAGACGGGGAGGGAATGTAAATATTGGAAATGTGTTTATGTGGCATTTGAGACTGTAATGTGCATATTGTGTTTTATTGTTCTTTCATTTTTGCTTTTAAACCCCTTTTCCCCATGTTAGGTTCCTGCACAAACAAGCAGTTTTTTAAATTTGTTTTTGTTTTTGTTGTCTCTGGAATAGGCCTATGCTGACTCAGGTTCGGGAGGCATAGGTTTGCTCCAGACACTGGGGACCAGTGTCCATTAGTGGGGGGAATGTGTAGCGGGGTGTTCAATTTAAGGGAAGTCTCTTTGTGGTAATTAGGCTCAGACACCTTGATTGTTAGTGGCTATGGACCAATTTTTGTCCTATGGGGATAATGCTGGTGATGAGTTCCCTGTGGCCTGCGGGTGGCGCTGCCATTCTGGGCTGGGGTTGAACCACGAGCGTAGTGCTGTGCCGTTTGTGCCCCCTCTCGGCAGCTGTACGGTGGGGCGGGGAACCTGCTGTGCATGCCGGGAGAGGATATAAAAGGGTCAGACATCTCCTTATCGGGGTCCACCCCCAGGCACCTTCAGCCTGGGAGTGCGTGCTGCTCATCTCCAGGTGCCCTAGGCCCAGAGGCTGTGTTCTTGTTCCACCTCAGGCACCTTTGGCCTGGGGTGAGGTACTATCTCACCATTCCTGTCCGTCTGGGTATGGAGACCCAGGAGCTGCATCGATGGCTCGGGCCCAGCACCTTCGGCTGGGGTCCGCTAGGGATTGAGGAGTCCAGGGTGCCGCCTTGCGAGGGGACCCGCACCCTAAGAGAAGGGAGGATCATTCCGAAGGACCGATGCAAGAGTCATGGTGAAGGAAGGGTCTGTTGACTCTCTAGGGGGACATCTTCTCCTTGATAAGGGCTATGTTCTAAGAAGGAAGTTCAAGTTCATCAGGTCAGTGGCAGAGGCCTTATTCACCAGGTCTGTGGCAGAGACCAAAAGTTTCGCCAGGTCCGTGGCAGGGGCCTTATTTACCAGGTCTGTGGCAGAGACCAACTTCACGGTCTGTGGCAGAGACTGTGCGCCTAAAACTGTTTGAGAATCTGAACAGCGAAGAGTTTGAGCTACGTTTGTGCCTGGACCTCCTCCACACCTTAGGCTGTTCTGTTTCCTTTGCTCCAACCCTTTTCTATCCAAGAGACTGTTTATTGCAAAGTGAGAATAAATACTGAGTTGGAGTTTCAGCTGGTGTGGACATTTACAATTCTGGGGAAGTCAAGGACTTGTATCTACCCATAGTAGAGGTGAGAATCATGCTCAGGAGGATTTTGGCTCTGGTTGCAGAGAAGACCCAACAATAACACCGCTCAACCTCTTTACACAGGAGGGTACGGGCTTGTGGTGCGGTGTGCCTTTCATTCCTCCTGCGAGGAGCCGAGTTAAATGCAGGGTGGACGAAAGGTGTGTGCGCTATACGAGCATCTGTGGGGCATCCTCAAACAGAAGGTGGAGGAGTGCAAGGTCTGTAACATCCACCAGCTCAGTGATGTCATCATGGAGGGATGGAAGAGGACTCAGTGGCAACCTGTGAAGCTCTGGTGAACTCCATGCCCAAGAGGGTTAAGGCAGTGCTGGAAAATAATGGTAGCCACACAAAATATTGACACTTTGGGAACACTTTGGACATTTTCACTTAGGGGTGTACTCACTTTTTTTTGCCAGTGGTTTAGACATTAATGGCTGTGTGTTGAGTTATTTTGAGGGGACAGCAAATTTACACTGTTATACAAGCTGTACACTCACTACTTTACATTGTAGCAAAGTGTCATTTCTTCAGTGTTGTTACAAGAAAAGATATAAAATATTTACAAAAATGTGAGGGGTGTACTCACTTTTGTGAGATACTGTATATCGAATTTCCCAAATTCTTCAGTGCCTCCAGGACTGCCAGTAATAGTTAGACTTATAGACAATCCTCAAAATGGAATGCTCCAGTGGGTAGGGTAAGGTGGCTATCATCTCATGCCTTTGGTACCAGAAGCATCCCAAACAAAAGGTATACATATTTTTTGGACATTGCAATACACAATATGGCTACAAGTTTGTGGGCACCCCTCCGATATATTGTGTTTAGGTTTCTTCAGTGAAGGGTGCTGTTATTGCTACAGCATACATAGATATGACCTTGTGACATCAGTTTGGGCAAGGTACTTTCAGTTCTAGCATGACTGTCCCTGTGCACAAACCCAGCCCCATAAAGATATAGTTTGTTGAGTTTGGTGTGGAAGAACTTGAAATTCCTGATGTGAGCCCTATTGAACACCTTCGGGATTAACTATATCACCATTTGCTAGCCAGGTCTTCTTGCCCAACAACAGTATCTGACCACATAAATTCTCTTTTTGGCCTAACGGGCACAAATTCCAGCAGATACACTCCAAAAACTGATGGGAAGGCTTTCCAGAAGAGCTGTTAGAGCCAAAAAAGAGGACCAACTCCATATTAATGCCCATGATTCTGACATGGCAGGGAATGGTCAACAAGGTCATATGTGTGAGACACAAACTTTTGGAGATGGCGTACAGGTATGTGGTTACCACAATGTGAACATTAGAACAGGTAAACAGAGTTTTCTCCAGTTTTAGGATGACTCTATTGCTATAGGCTGAGACTATACAAGGTAATAAATGTGGTCTTTAGAGCCCCGTTGCATAATCTCCTTGGGTCGTGCTCCTTTTTGAGACATGACTGCCTACATTTCTAACAGCTGATTGGTTTCTGTACTCTCAACCACATTTGAGGCAGCTTCCCCATGTTATTAAACGAGCATTACCTTCTTCCATGCCTTTGGCTTGACTCATGCATTAAGAAAACAATATCAACTTCATATAACGGCTTTATCTTCCCATCATGCGGTTTTAAAGAGGAAACAGAAAGCATTTAGAGGGACTAAAATCAGCCAGAAAATTCTAGGCTTTCTCATTAAAAGCCTTACAATTAGACCTGTGTTGTTTTGCTCATTGGCTCCTGGTCCTTCTTGCATTGCATTTGGACCTTTAATAAATTATTAATCTCAAAGTTAATAATTAATGTTAATTAGTGCTATAAGCTAATTTTCATCAAGAAATGTGAACAAAGGTCACAACTTGTTAACAGCTGATGTGAAAGCTTTATTTTCCCAGGTTTTTTTTCTTAAAATGCTGTATGATTTGCCAGACAGTTTTCCATATCTGCAAGAAAAAACTAGGCACTGGCAGAAGTCAGATCATATGAGACTGTATGTTAAAAGATTTCAAGAGTTGTTGAAATGCAATGCATGGAATCCAAAGCAGAGAAAAACATACGGAGTAAACGATACTAAAAACAGGTAAATTTCAGTTTATTAAACTAAACTTAAAGGTTCTTTGTATAGTGCATTATTATTAATAGTATTATTATTAATAATAATAATAATAATAATAATAATAATAGTAGTAGCAGTAGTACCTCATATACTACATATTGCAATCTTTTCACCATATTAGCTTTTTAAAATAAATAATGTTCCATTGAATGGGAATCCTTTTTTCTTTTATCCTTATAGTTTTCGTTTTTTATTATTTAAAAAAAGGAATTTAAAATACAGTTGTAATTTAATGAGAACAAAATCAGATGTTCAATTAGTTGAATGCTATTTATTTTTTCTTTTTTTTTAAATAGGCCTGTTTATAAAATAGGAGAAAAGAAAGTAATAGTGATAGATTTTTTTTGATTTTGCCAAAAAATAAAACACACAAAACCTGATTGTTCACCCTTTTGTGGAGAGATTTCCCCCCCCCCCTTTTTTTTAAAGAGGCCTCGTCATAGAAATGTTTATAAAAATAAAAAAACAATTACAGCTAAAATTAAACATAACAACTTTTTAACTTAGATTTAACCCTTATCATAAAGTATAAATCAATATTATGTTATATGATTTATAATATATATTTTTTTATTTTAAACATTTGTTAGTCCTTTTTTTTAATTCTGAATTTTATGTATAAATTACATTTGCTTGCTTGATATATTTTTTTGCAATTTTTAGATTGACTTGGTCCATAAATTGGGAAGAAACTAATTATGAACTACAGTATTGTGGATATTCTTTTATTTGCTCTCAGTAACAAGGATTCTACCTTGTAAGCACTAAGTAACAAGGGGAGTCTTTGTCACTAAGGGGAATTAATAGCAAAAAGCAGTGAATGCTGAAGGACAATGTAATGGAGATGGTGTAAGTATAACTTACGATACATATTCCTAGAATATAATTGGTAAGCTGATTTTTCTTCTTCTTCTTCCCGTGCCCTTTTGTCTCATCAGATTTTGCCACATGCATATAAAAAGTATTACTCTTCCAACATGATAGAGTTCAGTGAGCATGGTTATCTTTTTGTTTTCAGTGCAGGAGGTTGCTCAAAGTTTATTAAATGTAATAAATCAAGTGGTTAGGCTATGACATGCTGGCCGGCCATGTTCAGATATGCCAAATCCAAAGTGTGCATAGGCCGCAGTGAAATGTTGGTAATTTGATAAAATGGTGTTAGTTGCTTTGTAGTCTGTAGGAGCTCATCACACCCCAAATGTTCTTTCATACAGGTAAACTAATCAAGCAGTTCCAGGTCAACCAGCTTCCTTAGTCTTAAAGTGTCGCTTTATTACCTGTGGATTTTGCCATTAGATCCCTTGATTTTCCACACTGTTCATTATGTAATGAAATTACAGTCACCCTGTGGCCAGGGTAGTCTTAAGCCAGAAATTCGCTTGATTCCCCCATCAACACAGACAGTGTTAATGTGGGAATCCCTCCTTCCAGGCCATTGTCTTCTCCCAGTGGAGTGGTGGGGGATATAACAGCCACTAACGATAATTGTAGGCATGCTGGTTGTACCCAAGTTGATCAATCGATCAACTGGGTACATTCAGCCTGCCCATACACGGTTCGAACCTTGGCCGGTCCCTGCTGAACTGGTTGAGATCCGAATCGTGTATGGCCTCCCTTAGTTGAACATGTTTTAGATCAGTGGCCTCCAAACTGAAGCCCGTGGGCCAGAAGTGGCCCTTTGCTTGTCTTTATTCGGCCCTTGCCATATCAATGATGGGGCACCATTCCTCCTACACATATTAACAATGGGGCACTATACTTCCTACCTGATACCAACACTGGAGGACTATTTGAAGCACTATTCCTTCCACCACAACCAAGATGGGTCACTGTTTACTCAAACTGATGGTGGGGCATTTTCTACTTCCACTAGCTGTAGTCTGGCCCCCCTAATGTGTGAAGGCCATAAACTAGTTCTTTGTTTAGAAAGTTTGGTGACCACCGTTTTAGAGGGACAAATGGACAATGAACAAATTAAAGCTTAGGATAGTGTACTGGGCTTGGCACAGGGGGATTGGGGTTTTTACTCAAAGTGTATGTAAGGCAAATATTTTTAAACATTTAAGTAGGGTAGGAAAGGGTTAACCCCCCCCCCCCCCCCCACACACACACACTTTTTTTTGTACACTGCACTTCCTGTCCAGCAGAAACAAGCATGAGAGGCACTCTCCCTAAAGTGGGGAATATTCCCATCTTAAACAGCTGTCACCCAAACATTTTTTCCCCATTAGATGAATGGGGACAATAGCAATTTTGGGGATTTCCCCTCAGTGTGGATGGTCACCAGGACAATATATACCTTTTTTAATGCCTGTACAAACACTTTAAAGATAAACTTGTACTTTAATACGTATGAATAAAATCTGACCACTGTATATCTCCCCAGCATTGTTTTATAGCGTGTCCCAGCCTCTGTTACTGTCACTTTTGCTGAACAGCGTAGAGCTTAGTCTGCATGTAAAAGATGAGAAAAATATAAAAAAAAACTGTAAAAAAAAAAAAAAAAAAAAGAATGAATACGTGAAGAACTATTATCAAAAGGATTATCCACATTCATATAGCAGCATACAATATGTTTTTGCTATGGTGGGCCTAAAGCTCAATTCCAGCCAAAACTATGGAAGAGTAAATATGCATGTTTTATTGCCATCTGTGGCCCCATTAGAGAGATTTCAAGTAAATTTTATGTTCCTGTTACAGCAGGATATGAAATGAGGGGAACACTTGTCATTGTGACAGAAAGGCACAGGCAGTAGTCATAACCTGGCAGAGGTTCTAATCTTCACCTAGCAAGATTTTTCAGCTTAAGTTCTTCAAACATCATTTCAGCTGCTTAGTGAGGTTTTTGTCGTTTCCATTTGTGGTAATATTTTATTAGATCAGAATTTAAATGCTATTTATAGAAAAGTATTTTAAACTTTTTTGGGTAAATGTGAATGTGATCATTTGTAAAAGTATACTTACAGAGCTGTATTCATAGACTAGCACTGAGATAAGATGAACAGTTTTTATATTGATGTGCACATTGATGCGTATATTGTATAGCATGATGCCCACTGTTGGGACATATTCTCCCTATCTGAGCCACCAGATAACGCTTTGCACAGCTGTTGCCTCTGAATCCCAGCAGTTGGTGACAACTCAGGTTCCCGATCACGTGACCACATGCTGGCTGGGAGTTTTATTGACAAAATACAGTAAGTATTCAGCCTGCAGATGAAACTGTAGCCTAAAAATAGCATTTTTCACCTGTATAATAATGTAACTCTCAGATACATTGACAGTATTAAAATAAAAAAGTAGATTAAAAATTGAAAAAGACAGGTTAACAATTTTTTTCAAGATTTTTGCTCATTGTCAGACTACAGGATATCCCAAAAGTCTCCATACATAGGAAAAATTATGTATTTCTTGAATATTTTTAGTATACTTACTTTCTGATTGGCTACAAAAGGCACAGGTTCAGTTTTCATTCTAGCTTCTTGTTCAGCGATGGATGGCCCCCAGTGATGCTGTAATGATATCAGTGCTGTTCTCTGTAGCATTGTACTGTGAGTTCAGGGAATTGTAATAATGCACCCCCAGGAGGTGGGTTCATGATGTCGTAGACTCAAAGGAATTGGTTTGTAGGAAGTATGGTGTCACGTAACCAGGAAGAGAACTGGCGGTGGACCATGGAGCAGTGGGTCCTAGTAGGACAACTCCAGGGAATATTGCAGTGAAAGCTGCTTTTTTATTTCTAAAACTGTCAGGCAATAGATCAAGAAGAAAACTTGGCTTGGGATTGGCCTACTGACTCCGTTCCTTGTGACTTGTTAGATAGTTACAACAGTTCAGTCTGGGTGATCACTGGGGATTGGGACTAAGAAAAATTTTCTCTTGCTTGCAGCAGACTGACAACATCAATCTACCACACTCTAACGCATTTCTGGGCCAAAGTCACATAGCACCCTCTAGTGTGTGCTACTAGAAGTGGAAGTAGGTAAAAGCATATTTCTGGCCAGGAATAAATCTGAGTCACTGAATTGAGTCAGGGTTACTAGAGGCCTCAGGCCAGGGCTGGATGACTCATCCTGGCAGCTCTCTGATGCCTCCCCCTGGTATCTGGAAGGTTAGAGAACCTTCTAGAACTAGAGGTTGGGAGTTAGGAGGAACTACCTTGAATATTTAGGGCTCTCAACCAATCCCCAGCAGTGGGCTGGCAGGGAACTGGGATCTGCATAAATAGACCTGAGCCCTGCCAGCAGGGGGAGTCAAGTGGAAGATGGAATAGCAGTGCTGAGGAGAGGCTGTCATGGCCCTTGAGGGACCGCTTACCCAGGGGGTTGCCTTGGGCTGGATGCTCAGGAAGGATGGCCTGGAGGGATCCTAACACAGGAGGCAGTGTAGGGATTCATAACGGAGAGGCAGCAGGAAGGAGCAAGGAGAGACAATGAGTAGATCAGCACAGGGCAGTGACAAAACAAGGGGAAAGACGTTACCGTGCTTTCTTGAACCGCATAGTACCAAGCCTTCATCTAACCTTGCCCTGGTATGTCTCTAAGTGTGTGTGCCAGGTGGGCAGGTCTGGGGCAGAAAGTCAGTTGGGAGGACTGGGAGGAAGATTAGCCAGGCATGGCTGGTGGCAACCAAGTGGGCTAGTATTTCTGCAAGCAAGTGGAGCTGGGATCACTGGCCGCAGGGAAGCAGAAGGAAAGGTGTCATGCTGTTTAGTAAAATTGTGCTACTTTTGTCAAGGGACTGAGAGTTCCTGCCTGTAATGGGCCTTTGCTGAACTAGCAATATCCAGTTCCAACAGGAGTGAGCAGCAGGTGCTGTACAGTAGAAACCAAGATTGTGCAGGTAGAAGGAAGAAGAGGACTTTTGTAAATAGGAAGGAAGTTCCCTGGTTCTGTGTTTGAACATTTTCAAGTTGGGCATCCCATAATTCCTTAACCCTATCCAAGTTATCATCCCCTAATAAAAAAAAAAAAAAAAACAAGAACAAGCCAAGGACTGTTTTCTGAGTTGTAGTGAATGAAGGAAAATGCTATGTGACTGGCTGTGCAGCAGTGACGAACCTGGGACATCAGCGACTCCTTTGGTGGTATTTCTACAGTCACTTGACTGGTGCTCGTGGACTGCTTTTTGATGAAAATGTTACAGATAAAAACAAATATGTTGTATATTGCATGAAATGTATTCAAGAAAACATGTAAAATTACTGAAAGGTCCCTTTTAAGATGTTACTGTATAATTAACAAGGTATGCACCGCTCTGGCGAAAAGTGTTCAATTGTTTATTCATTACGAACAGCAACTGCTAAAAACCACCCA
Organism: Rana muscosa; assembly: GCA_029206835.1. Taxonomy (NCBI): domain Eukaryota; kingdom Metazoa; phylum Chordata; class Amphibia; order Anura; family Ranidae; genus Rana; species Rana muscosa. The sequence continues at coordinate 68,816,026 of CM055117.1, read as the reverse complement.
CCCCATTACCTGAAGCCAAGGGTTGGGTTTATATGTAACATTTTGGGGGAAAAAAAGACATTACATGGTAATATTTGCAAGTCCTATCATTCATTTCTGAATAATCTGATCTCTCTGTGTTTGACCAAATGTAACTATTTCTTGTAATATTAGTTACCTGATCTTGCGCTCTTGTTTTAAGCAGTGTGTCACAATCACTCGCAGTCACATTATTATCGATACATCTTTGTGAATTCAATTCATCGCTGGACACTCGCCAGTGGAATGTTGCCCTGATAAAAGCACCTTCAAATCTAATTTAAGGTCATCCTCCCTATTATCACCAGTGTTAGCATCATCTCCCTCCTCAACATCCGTTTGGAAATCTGAATTGTGAATGTTATTATTGCCGCTAATGATGTCATGACTTGGAACACGGTTATCAGCATTTGTCTGCGTAATGGGACAATGTCTACCTTACTTATAACAGAGCATTAGCTGTTACCTCCTACTTAAATTTTTTTAATTAAATATTGTAGAAGATGGAAACAGTGCACATGAAGGTAGCAATATCCCAGCTAGGGTAACTCTATGGAGCCGATAGAGCTAAGCAATTTAGCGTTAAAGATTAAAGTAGAGCAAAGTGGCAGCTACTACAGTGATTCTCTGCTTCCACAGAGATGGACCAATAACTATGCAAAATAAATACAGTAAAACCTTGGATTGTGAGCATGAGTCATTCCGGAAACATGCTTGTAATCCAAAGCACTCGTATATCAAAGCAAATTTCCCCATAAGAAATAATGGAAACTCAGATGATCCGTTCCACAACCATCTATTTATATAAAAATTATTACAGTAATACAAAATACAGTATAAAGTGTACTGTAAAAATAAAATAAATTAACCTGCACTTCAGGAGCTACAGAATATTAAATAGAAGAGAGGCTGTTCACAGTGCCGCGATCTGAAAGTTGGCCCAGATTTGCCAGGCAACTTCGAGGCAATTTTGAGGCAACTTCGGGGCAACTTAAAGGCAACTTCGAGGCAACTTCAGGGAATGCCTGGGTAATCTTCCTGTAATGTTGGATCCAAATCACATCAATTAAGAGAAGGACTTGGAAACAACTTCCATTAAAGTCTATGGGCACAAGTCGGATAGAAGTCGCCTTGAAGTAGTACAGGAACCTTTTCTAAAGTTGGAGTGACTTCATGAAGTGCCAATGTAAGACTAATTGACTAACATGGGATTTCATGTCATGTAACTTGGGGTCTCACAATTCGGATCAAAAGTCGCAGCATTTATACTCAGTTGTGACGTGACACTACACGTATTGCAAGACCTCGCTCTTTTATCATGTTAAAATTTATTTGAAAAAATTGCTCATCTTTTAAAACACTCGCAAACCAAGTTACTCGCAATCCAAGGCTTTACTGTACCTGGAATTCAGCTTAAAACAATCCAGTGCAAGAGAAGCCACCTGGACTGCACCCTCTATGCATTTCATACAATGAGCATAACTCTAGTATAAGCTCATTGCTAATTGAACATTTTATTGGGTGGAGTCCAGGTGGTCTCTCTTGCACTGGATTGTTTTAAGATGAATTCCAGGTATTTATTATGCATCTCTGTGGAAGCAGAGAATCACTGTAGTAGCTGCCCCTTCTATAGTGATCCTCTCTGTCTTCTGGGTCCCGTGCTGAGCAGCTGCCTCTCCACCTCATCCAATAGGAGAACACTTTGCATTCATTGAGAAAAATGCAAGACATTCACTTAATGGCACCTGTGCACGGACCCAGAAGACACCGGCTATGACTGTAGTAGTGGGGGCTACTACAGTGATTCTCTGTTTCCACAGGGATTGGCCAAGTATGAAACATGCATACTAACATTGGTCTGAGCTCAACCAATGTAACTATGCAAGAAAAAAACATACATAGAATTAAGCTGCAATAAACCTTAATGTGTTACAAAACCCACAACAGTAAAATCAGTCTGTATATGCAGTAAAGCATGCTTGTTATACTCACTGTGGAACCTAAGGGGTTAATCCTCTGCATTGTGCAAAAAGGATGTTAGAACCTGTCTTTTCTGATCCTCCCCTCCTTCGACATTTACCTGATAATTTCCCGATTACACAGAGTCTATGGAGTCAACCTGCACATGCTCAGTTTGGTGTGTATTGATAGAGAGGTTTTTTTTTGGGAGAGTGTATGTGATCAGCACAGGGCCAATCAGCACTGTACAGACAGAGGGTCAGGGGTCTTGCAGTCTAATAGGACAGTCAGAAATCTCCTCCTACAAGCTTTAACCAGTGCTTGGCTGGACACTGATCGAAGTCATAAGACTGCTATATACTGCTGATGAGAAATGGTATTTAGCAGTTTATATTTACTAAAAAAATTGCATTTCCATGTTCTGTGTACTGTGGGAGACCAGATATAGTGAATGCATGCTCCTGGGTTTAGTAACACTTTAATGGTGGCTTTTATCCTAGAGCGTGGCTACTTTTCTCCTTTCTACTATTGTGTTGGTGGTGATGAATGAACCACTTTAGAGGCTGGAACCCAGGGCTGGGATTGTGCTGTTGGTGCATCTGCAGTGGAGCATCACAATGGGGTTGATTTACTAAAAGCAAATGGACTGACTACTATGCAATGCAGTTGCTCCAGAGCTTAGTAAATGAGGTGAAGCTGCACTTTGCAAAGAATACCCAATCACATGTGTAGTGCTACTCCTGTAAGAGCCGCTGGAAATTTGCCCAGGTTTTTCTTCAGTGGATTGCCCCACAGCCAGACACTTGAAAACAGTCGCTCTTTTCCTCAATAACCAGTCTAGGGGTGTTCTTTTCATTTTTGGAGAACTTGTATAGGGTTGACGGAATTGAGTGGGATACTCCAAAAACATAAACTCTGTACAAGTTGAGGACAGTGAACTGCTTTCTGTACAGCTGAAGCAGAAGTACTTGCATATAAATCAGGATTTGGAATAGAAGCAGTTAATACCACACTGGCTTCTTTCTTTCAGTGCTGCCCATCAGTGCAACCTATCATTGCCCATAAGTGCTGCCTATCATTGCCCATCAGTGCTGCCTATCAGTGCTCATCCGTCCAGCCTAACAGTGCTCATCAGTGTTGTAAATCAGTGCCACCTATCAGTGCCCATCAGTGCTGCATATTAGTGCCTCCTTGTCAGTACCACCCCATCAGTGCCCTTCAGTGCCGCCTCATCAGTGCCCATCAATGCTGCCTCATCAGTGCCCATCAATGCAGCATCATTAGCGCACACCAGTGTAGGAGAGAAATTACTTATTTAAAAAAAAATGCTGACAGAAACTAAAAAAATTATGTTTTTGGTCTTTCTTAATTTTTTTAGCAAAAAATAAAAAACCCAGCAGTGATTAAATACCACCAAAATAAATCTCTATTTGTGTGACAAAAATTATAAAAAATGTATTTGGGTACAGCGTTGCATGACCGCGTGATTGTCAAAATGCGACAACACTGAAAGCTGAAAATTTGCCTGGGCAGGAAGGTGGTGAAAGTGCCCCGTATTGAAGTAGTTAAAGAGCTCCAATGCATCTGAAGACTTTGCTGTTTTATTGAAAGCCCCCTTTAATGTTTCTATAAACTTTCTTTAAAAAATAATGTTTAGAACGGTACATTTAAAGTGTTACTCTACCCAGGACCCTGCATTTACTATATTTGGTCTCCCACCATACACAGAACATAGAAATGCAATTATTTTTGTAAATATAAACTGCTAAAGTATAAGGAAAAACACATATGGGAGAGATGTAAGCGCTGCGAACCCCGATATATTGTGATAAGGGATGGTATCCCCAATGGGGCTTTGGACAGCAGTGTAGTAAAATCAGTAGAGTAGAAAATGAATAGCAAAAAACAATACATTTATTAGAAAGTAGACAAATATCATAATGTGGTTACAATGCACCATATAAACAATAATATCATATATAAAAAAAATTATAAAAAAGCTGGCCAAATAGTACAGTACATATTCCACAATAAAGCGTGTATGCAAATATTGCACAAAATTTAAGCATGTTGTTACATATCAAGATGCTGAAGTATGGGATCCCCGATGCGTTTCGACCTGTGTGCGGTCATCATCAGGGGGATAGTTAGCTCTAGGAGACACATTACATATCGTCAGAATTTCAAAACATATCATCATGAATTCCATAGAGTTTCTACAATGGTGATATATTTACCGCTAGAAAGTGGAATGAGTGATCCCATGGCCAGAAATGATAAAAGCCGTGGAGTGAATCGGGGGGCCCCCATATAAGCTGCTAAATACTGTTTCTCATTATCAGTATATAGCAGTCTTGTGACTTCTAGTAGTGTCTGGTTAAAGCTTATAGGAGGAGTTTTCATTGGACTCTGACTGTCCTCTAAAGGCTGCAGGACCCCTGACCCTCTGTCTGGACAGTGCCAATTGGCCCTGTGCTGATCACTTGCACTCTCCCAAGAAAAAAATAACTTTCTAGCAGTATACATCAAACTGAGAATGTGCAGAGTAACTTCAAAGGCTCTGTCTTATCAGGAGATGGATTGGGGACAGTGGAAGAAGGGGAGAATCAGAGAAGGCAGGATCAAACAACCTTTTTACACAATGCAGAGGATTAACCCCTTAGGTTAATACAGTGAGTATAACAAGCATGCTTTACTGCATATACAGACTGATTTTACTGTTGTGGGTTTAGAAACACTTTAATTATCAAACGACACGTATCTCTGCTTCTAAGTTGTATTTAGTACACTGCTAGTAGCACTGTAACACAACAAGCAGGAAACTTTATATGTAGCAGGTGAGACATCTGTCTGTACATTCTGTGCCTCTTACCAGGCTCCATGTGAAGCTGTATGGACATAAGTTGGCAGCTGTACGCTCTTCACGTTTCACTTGTAATGTTTATGTCTGTACAGGCTGGATCAGGGAGTGGAACAAATGAAATTTCCTCTGTCTTCATCCACATGTACAAGAATGCTTGTGTATTGGCATTCCCCATTTATTTTTACATTGAATCTTTTCCACAATTTACAAAGGCATCCCTCCCAGAGGTGGTGGGCATAGAAAGGTTAATGTATGAGCAATCGGGGTCATTCAGGGACTGAGGAAAACATTCATATACATTGTGGTTTACTAAGTAGAGATTGATTATATGGTTCAGCCCTGGTTCCCATATGTGCGGCACGTTTCCGCGCACACTTTGCGGGTACAGCAGCCCATTCGTTAGGGTGGGCTGCTGTATATGTGGGAAATATGAGAAAATAAGTCCCCAACCTTTTTTTTTTACGCACTGCACCTATCTGAATGCTGTAGCACCATGAGGTTGGGCGCTCATAAAAACCACGTCGCAGGTGCCGATGCATGGGGGGGGGGGGTGCCATTAAGAATTATTGAAAAACTTATGTGATAAAATATATAAATAATAGGGTCAATTTAAATTGTGCATATAGTATCTCATAAAAGTGAGTACACCCCTCACATTTTTGTAAATATTTTATTATATCTTTTTATGCGACAACACTGAAGAAATGACACTTTGCTACAATGTAAAGTAGTGAGTGTACAGCTTGTATAACAGTGTACATTTGCTGTCCCCTCAAAATAACTCAACACACAGCCATTAATGTCTAAACCGCTGGCAACAAAAGTGAGTACACCCCAAAGTGAAAATGTCCAAATTGGGCCCAATTAGCCATTTTCCCTCCCCGGTGTCATGTGACTTTTTGTGTTACAAGGTCTCAGGTGTGAATGGGGAGCAGGTGTGTTAAATTTGGTGTTATCGCTCTCACTCTCTCATACTGATCACTGGAAGTTCAACATGGCACCTCATGGCAAAGAACTCTCTGAGGATCTGTAAAAAAGTATTGTTGCGCTACATAAAGATGGCCTAGGCTATAAGAAGATTGCCAAGACCCTGAAACTGAGCTGCAGCATGGTGGCCAAGACCATACAGCGGTTTAACAGGACAGGTTCCACTCAGAACAGGCCTCGCCATGGTCGACCAAAGAAGTTGAGTGCACGTGCTCAGCGTCCTATCCAGAGGATGTCTTTGGGAAATAGACATATGAGTGCTGCCAGCATTGCTGCAGAGGTTGAAGGGGTGGGGGGTCAGCCTGTCAGTGCTCAGACCATACGCCGCACACAGCATCAAATTGGTCTGCACGGCTGTTGTCCCAGAAGGAAGCCTCTTCTAAAGATGATGCACAAGAAAGCCTGAAAACTGTTTTCTGAAGACAAGCAGACTAAGGACACGGATTACTGGAACCATGTCCTGTGGTCTGATGAGACCAAGATAAACTTATTTGGTTCAGATGGTGTCAAGCGTGTGTGGCGGCAACCAGGTGAGGAGTACAAAGACAAGTGTGTCTTGCCTACAGTCAAGCATGGTGGTGGGAGTGTCATGGTCTGGGACTGCATGAGTGCTGCCAGCACTGGGGAGATACAATTCATTGAGGGAACCATGAATGCCAAGATGTACTGTGACATACTGAAGCAGCGCTTGATCCCCTCCCTTCGAGCGAGCCTGTTTAGGTGCCCCAAGGGAAAGCTGCTTGCTCTGGGGGCACTCAGCAGGAGGGGCCAGGAATGCCGAAAGGGGACTTGGTAAGTATAACATGTTTGCTATTTAAAAGAAAAAAACTGAAAAAAACAACAAAAAAACATTGCCGATAACATCACTTTAACCACTTCAGCTCCAGAAGCATTAGCCCCCTTCATGATCAGGCCATTTTTAGCGATACGGCACTGTGTTATTTTAACTGACAATTGCTCGGTCGTGCAACGCTGTACCCAAATAAAATTGATGTTCTTTTTTTCCCCCACAAATAGAGATTTTTTTGGTGGTATTTGACCACCTTATTATTTGTGCTATAAACAAAAAAAAAACAATATTTTTTACTTTCTGCTAGAAAACATACCCAATAAAAAAATGGAAAAAATCTAATTTCTTAATCAATTTAGGCCAATATGTATTCTGCTATATATTTTTGGTAAACAAAAAAAATCCCAATAATCGTATATTGATTGGTTTGCACAAAATTTATAGCATATACAAACTATGGGATATTTGTATTTATTTTTTATTATTTACTAGTAATGCCGGTGATCAGCGACTTATAGTGGGACTGCGATATTGCGGCGGACAATTCGGACACCTAACTGACATTTTTGACACTTTTTGTGGACCAGTGACACTAATACAGCGATGAGTGCTAAAAAAGTAAATGCACTGTCGCTGTACTAATGACACTGGCAGGGAAGGGGTTAACATCAGGGGTGATCAAAGGGTTAAATGTGTTCCTAGGGAGTGCTTCCTTACTGTGTGGGAGTGCTTTAACTGTGGGAAGACAGAGATCCATGTTCCTGCTTAGCAGAAACACAGGACCTCTGTCTTCCCTACTAATGGAATGGCGATCTGCCTTGTTTACATCAGCAGACCGCCGTTTTGCTTCTCTCGGGAATGTTTGGTGGGTCCCAGCGGACATTGAGTCTTCCAGACCCGCTGATTGGCTCCCACTGTGTCCAATCACAGCAAGAGCGGGTTCCCGGCAGGGCGCGCACGTGCCCCAGACCCTGAAGTAGGGTTGCCACCTTTTCGTCAAGCCAAACCCGAACACTTCAGCAGCGTACGTAAATTTTTTATTTTTTTTGTAGTACATTCATTGTATTACCTCTGTACAAAGCAATGCACAGCAATTTTGTGATTAAATAACATTTCTAATCATATGGAGTTAATTACAGGAGTCCCCCTTTACATCAGAGTCAACATAGTTCCCCTTCTACATCTGAATCCACAGAGTTTCCCTTTATATCTTAATCTGCAGGAGAGGTGTGCGGAGGGTATGATGGGGGCAGTACTTACAGGAGAGGAGTGTGGTGGGTATGATGGGGACAGTATGTACAGGAGAGGAGTGTGGTGGGTATGATGGGGGCAGTATTTACAGGACAGGGCTGTGGTGGGTATGATGGTGGCAGTATGTACAGGAGAGGAATGTGGAGGGTATGATGGGGCAGTATGTACAGGAGAGGACTGTGGTGGGTATGATGGGACAGTATGTACAGGAGAGTAGTGTGGAGGGTATGATGGGGGCAGTATGTACAGGAGATGACTGTGGTGGCTATGATGGGGGCAGTATGTACAGGAGAGGACTGTGGTGGGTATGATGGTGGCAGTATGTACAGGAGAGGACTGTGGTGGGTATGATGGTGGCAGTATGTACAGGAGAGGACTGTGGTGGGTATGATGGTAGCAGTATGTACAGGAGAGGACTGTGGTGGGTATGATGGTGGCAGTATGTACAGGAGAGTAGTGTGGTGGGTATGATGGGGCAGTATGTACAGGAGAGGACTGTGGTGGGTATGATGGGACAGTATGTACAGGAGAGTAGTGTGGAGGGTATGATGGGGGCAGTATGTACAGGAGAGGACTGTGGTGGGTATGATGGGGCAGTATGTACAGGAGAGGACTGTGGTGGATATGATGGGACAGTATGTACAGGAGAGTAGTGTGGAGGGTATGATGGGGGCAGTATGTACAGGAGAGGAATGTGGAGGGTATGATGGGGGCAGTATGTACAGGAGAGGACTGTGGTGGGTATGATGGGACAGTATGTACAGGAGAGGACTGTGGTGGGTATGATGGGACAGTATGTACAGGAGAGGACTGTGGTGGGTATGATGGGACAGTATGTACAGGAGAGTAGTGTGGAGGGTATGATGGGGGCAGTATGTACAGGAGAGGAATGTGGAGGGTATGATGCGGGCAGTATGTACAGGAGAGGACTGTGATGGGTATGATGGGACAGTATGTACAGGAGAGTAGTGTGGAGGGTATGATGGGGGCAGTATGTACAGGAGAGGACTGTGGTGGGTATGATGGGGGCAGTATGGGGAAGGATTTCTTGCGGTGTCTATGGTGGGTGACCATTCATGTAACACTGTGTTATCCAAGCTCTGAGTCTGTACAATCAGACCACATACATACAGGTTACATGAATGGTCATAAATTACTTCACATTATCTGGACTGAGGATTTGGGGATGTTTGTACAGAAGTGTGTTCAGGCATGGGAGATAGACTGTCAGCTGTGATCCTGCAGACTCCCCACCCCCACACACACTCACTATCTCTTCCGATTCTAATGTCCCCTTAACCCTTCACTGCATGAGTAAAACAAATCCTCCTGAAAGTTTACAGCTTTCCACCCACAGAGACTTCTCACAAACAAAACTCAGCTCATCTCTCCCTGCATGCAGTGTGAACAGCGCCATCCCGACAGTAGTTCCAGTCAGCTCCGCCTCCCGATTCTTTCACTACACCACACTAGTGATTGGGGTGGGGGGGGGGTGTTTCAGTCAGCGATCAGAGAGACCCTGCCTGCAGGAGACTGGAGGGGGGGCGGAGACAGAAAGGAGCTTCGGATCCTCAACACACACCACAGGCAGTGTATTTAGAGGAAATGCCTCTTCTGCTCTCTCCACAGTGGCAGGTGTTCTAATGTTCCCCCCTGCACAAATGGTCTATCCCTGGTCTGTGCTGAGTAATGTGCCCGGGTGTCAAGCAGTACAAAACCCAGGCACATGATTCAAGACCCTTACTGTCCGGGTGAATCCCGGACAGGTGGCAACCCTACCCTGAAATGCCATTTCACGTACTACGTACATGATCTGTCACAGTGTGGCCACCCTGCCGCAGGAAATTGGAGGAAAATAAAAGTTGTATGTAAACGTTAAAAATAAATTTCCCTTATTTGCTCCCTTTTGGTCTGTTAACTATACTGTAAAAAGTTTGACAAGTGCAAGAAATGTAGCTGTTCATCCAATCAGAAATCTTGTAAGCTGATAACTTCCTGTGTGTTCTGCCTCTACAAAACACCATATCCTGTTATAGAAAAGAGAGGGAGATGTTATTTAGTCCTAACACACTTCCTTTGCTAGGAGGACAATCCTTTTCATAACGGTTGTCACTCAAAACAGATAGTGCGTTAATGTCAAAATTATCAGGTTTATTTAAAGCGGATCTCCACCCTAAAGTGGAACTTCCGCTCATCGGAACCCTCCCCCCCTCCGGTGTCACAATTGTCACCTTTCAGGGGGGAGGGGGGTGCAGATACCTGTCTAATGCCGCGTACACACAATCGTTTTTAATGGCCTTTTTAAAAAACGACGTTTTTCTCGACGTGATTTTTCTTGTTTCCTCTCAAGCCTGTCTTGCATACACACGTTCATAAAAAAAAAAACGCTCGAGCAAAGCGCAGTGACGTACAACACGTACGACGGCACTACAAAGGGGAAGTTCCATTCGAATGGCGCCACCCTTCATGTTAGTAAAGTTTGTTGAGCGACGATTCGCACTTTTCAGCCTCGTGCTTTTCAGTCCGTTACAGCGTGACGAATGTGCTATCTCCATTACGAACGCTAGTTTTACCAGAACGAGCGCTCCCGTCTCATACTTGATTCTGAGCATGCGCGTTTTTTTTCCCCTCATAAAAGCATACACACTACCATTTTTCACGTCGTTAAAAAAAAACGACGTGAAAAACGACGTGAAAATATAGAGCAGGTTCTCATTTTTTTAGGCCATTTTTCACGTCGTTAAAAATGCTCTGGAGCCTACACACGATCGTTTTTAATGGCCAATTTAAAAAATGTCATTTTTAACGACGTGAAAAACGATCGTGTGTACGCGGCATAAGACAGGTATTTGCACCCACTTCCGGGAGTCCTCTCTGTGGGAAATCTGCGGGAAGCACGTCACTTCCCGCAGAATACCCGTAGTGTTCTGGGAGACACTCGGCTCCCAGAACACAGGAGGACCAGTCAGAACGGCGCAGCGCGACTCGCGCATGCGCCGTAGGGAACCGGGCAGTGAAGCCGCAAGGCTTCACTTCCTGGTTCCCTCATCGAGGATGGCGGTGGGGGCAGCAGAGTGACGAGCGATTGCTCGTCCTCTGCTGCGGACGTCGCTGGACTCCAGGACAGGTAAGTGTTTGTAGCTGCTGGCTTTTAATATATTTTTTTTTCGGCGGAGCTCCGCTTTAACCAAATCGGCTCCAGAGCAATTTTTTTTCTTTGTCGCATACATGTAAAAATCCAACCTTTTGGCAATAAAATGACATTAACCCCCAGAGGATTATATATTTTCTGAAAGCAGAGGCCCTATAGAATAAAAAGTTGATAGTTGCAAATTTTTGTTTCACATAATATTTGCACAACTGTTTTTTAAAAGCAAATTTTCTGGAAAAAATATAATAAAATAAATTTTAGTGCAAAATCACACTATTTAACACCCATTTTTGGTTCAAATATAAAAGATGAGGTTGGATTGAATAAATGGATACCTAACAATCCATGTTTTAAAACTGCGTGCGCCCGTGATATCGCAAAAACGATGGGACCAAAAAATCACCATAGACGACGCTTTAAAAGCCACTATAGGTCATCAATTTAGCATTAACTAGGAACTCTTGTGCTAGAATTATTGTTCTTACTCTGACTTTTGCAGCGATATGTCACATGTGTGGTGCGTAGACATGCGCGGTTTGTTTCGTTCCAAATTAAAATTTGGACGAATTTCCAAATTTAGAATAGTACCGAATTTAAACGAATACGAAATAATGAAATTCGAATTCGGACAAAATTCTAATTCGAATAGTTTTTGAATTCAAATAGTTTTTCAATTTCCAAAGAGAATAAAATTGAATAGAAAATGAAGGACAAGAATAGAAAATATATATATATTTTTTTCTATTCTAATCCTTTATTTTCTATTCTATTTTATTCTTTTTGGAAATTGGAAAACGATTTGAATTCGAAAACTATTAGAATTCGAAAACTTTTCAAATTCAAAATGGATTCGAAAACTTTTCAAATTCGGAAACTATTAGAAATTAATTTGCAAACTTTTCGAATCGATTTGAAAACAAATAAACAAAACGAATCCTGAAACCGAATTAAACTAAAACATTTTTTCATTCTGCACATATCTAGTGGTGCGACCGCGGTTTACATACATGTATGCACCCTGGGCTTGCATTTGCATTTGCGCAAGTGTGCGGGGCAATGGAGGTTTTGCCAATTTTGTTTTAATTTTAATAAATTTTATTATCAATTTTTTTTACTTTATTTTTTTTAGACATTTTTTTTATAAATTTTTACGTGATTGCTATCACAAGGGGTTAAAAAAAAACCTATGTGATAGCATTGGGCAGGTGACAGATACTCCTTTTGGAGACATTAGGCACCAATGTCTCCCCTGCCCTTCACACCATCTAACCAAGCACTGATCGGCTTGGTTAGATGTGTCACCGGCTGTACGGGCCAGGAATGTGTACATGAGAAACCAGAAGTGACATCACTTCCGGTCTCATTGTTTGTAGATGAAACCGAGGCATGGATTTGCCTCAGTCTCACTGCAATCTCCCCCCCCCCCCCCCCAGCCGGCGGATGTGCTCCCGGGTGTCTGTAAGCATGAGACGGCCCGGGAACCATGGGAGGAGGGCGGGCCGCCTGTGGGAGGGGTGGGGGGTTTGTTTACCGCGCGGCCGGGTCTGTGAAAGTGCTTGGCAGCTATGAAGCTCCCGCATCACTTTCACTTTGAAGCCAGTCACTGGCTCTACAAAACCCACACAGGCTGATGGCTGCTACTGCAGCCATCAGCTTGTGATCAAAGGTTCGCTCTTTGTACATAGTATGCATGTACATAGAATGCAGGCTCAATCCCGCAAATCACCGTACCGGTACGGCGGTCCCTTTAACAGCTAATGCGCGTGTCCGGCGGCTGCAATGTCCGCCGGCCACCCGCAACCGCTCCACAGAGAGCCAGAACAGGGATCTGTCAATGTAAACAAACAGATCCCCAATCTGTCAGGGGAGGAGAGAAAGATCTGCCGTTCCTAGTGATCAGCAACAGCAATCTCTCTGTACTCCCTGTCAGTCCCCTCCCCCCACCGTTAGAAACACCTCCCAGGGAACACATTTAACCCCTTGATCGCCCTCTAGAGTTAACCTGTGTATTTTCATAGCACTGATCGCTGTATAAATGTCACTGGTCCCAAAAAGTGTTCGATCTGTCCTCCGCAATGTCGCAGCCCCGCTAAAAATCGCTGATTGCCGCCATTACTAGTAAAAAAAAATATAATAAAAATGCCATAAATATATCCCCTATTTTGTAGACACTATAACTTTTACGTAAACAAATCAATATACGCTTATTGCGATTTTTTACCAAAAATATGTAGAAGAATACATATTGGCCTAAACTGAATTTTTTTTTTTTTTTTTTGGGGGGGGGGGGGGTATTTATTATTGCAAAAGGTAAAAACTATTGTTTTTTTTTTTTCAAAATTGTCTGTCTTTTTTTGTTTATAGTGCAAAAAATAAAAACCGCAGAGGTGATCAAATACCACCAAAAGAAAGCTCTATTTGTGGGAAAAAAAAAGACGTCAACCTTGTTTGGGTACAACGTCACACAACCACGCAATTGTCAGTTAAAACGACGTAGCAGTGCCGTATTGCAAAAAATGGCCTGGTCATAAAGGGGGAAAATCTTCCGGTCCTTAAAGCAGAATTCCACCCAAAAGTGGAACTTCCACTTATTTGTCTCCTTCCCTCCTCCGGTGCCACATTTGGCACCTTTCGTGGGGAGGGGGGACAGGTATCCTGTCCCCACTTCCGGGAGTCTCAGGCATTGACGTCACCTCTCAGCTCCCTCCACCTACCCCTGCCACCGAGGCAGTAGGAGAGCGCAGTAGGGACCCGGCGTAAATCCGTAATTCTTCGCTACTGGGTTCCCTTACTGGCTATGGACAACATCAGCTGCGGTGCCGATATCGCTGGACTCCAGGACAGCGAAGTGCCCTAATATTAAAAATCAGCAGCTGCAGTATGTGTAGCTGCTAGATTAACTTTTTGCAGCGGTGGGCAGACCTCCCCTTAAATTGGTCAAATATTTTTCGTATAAAGAAAAAACAAAAATGAGGAAGAAAACACTTTTGAGTAGCTAGCATTCTTAACATGTCCTCACCACACAAAATGTCTGTCGGCATATTGGAGACAGAAAAAGCTTTACTAGTTAGTGTTACAGGCTAATCCCTGAGCTACTTTCTGTAAATTACACCCAGTCACCGGCAATTTCCCTCAGCCATATACCGTAAGAAAGAGTTTATTTGTCTGACAGATAGTAGGCCTGAGTCCACAACAAGGCTCGGCCTGCCAACAGATTCCTCTCAGGACGTCTTGCTATAGAAGCGCAAAGAGCAAAGACAGGAAGTCGTCTTTATGAGGGGAATAAAAACACATAAGTAGTCTCTCATGACTCCCTTTAATAGGTGAAGAGGGTATTGAGCTAAAAAATCCAACATAACAGCTTGTTCTTGGCGCAGGCTACGGCTCATTTTCTTTGGCTCGCTCCAACAACCTAAAAAAAACAGGGACCGATAGGTTTCAGGAAGGAAGTTTTTTTTTTCTTCAGATTAAACTATTATTGTTTCCTATGAAGCTGTCCTCGACGAGTGTATTAAAAATTCTTTAAGAAAGTGGCCCTTGAAAAGAGATTTGTCTTATAAGGAGCGAGGTGATTCATCCCGCGACTTCAAACGCCTAGGATCGAACCAATTTCCTTACGAAAGTGGCTGATTACCCTCGTAGATTTATACTGGGATGGAGTTTAAGCTGCCGCGGAGGTGATTGATGGCGAACCTGCCACAGGAGGAAGTTAGCAGTTTATTAAAGTTATTTTAAGATCACACAAGAAAAAAAAAATGTATTTTGGCTGCCAGCTGTTCTTATAAAGAAGGTTATGCTTCCCTGCTAAGCAAAACTGGTAGTCAAATGTTTTGTGTAAACACTAATAAAAATTGCATTTTTTCCTGCTCTCTCCAGCAGGAAATCACATTCAGTGTTTTAAAAGGTGATTTTTATTAATATCTTATTTAAAGTGGAGTTCCACCCTAAAAAAAAAAAAAAAAAAAATACACGAAAATCCTGCAAAAAATAAATTGAAAAAAAATGTTTTACCTACCAGAAATGCCAGTTGCTATGCGGATGCTCCTAATCTGCCTCTTCCTAGTCCTCGGCAGGTCTTCTTCCTCTTCCTACTCGCGATGTCTTCTGGTGAATGGGGCGCGCTGCCTTCTGGGAACTGTGTGTCTCCCAGAGAGCAGCCGCCCATTCACAAAGCGCCGTGCGACTCGCACATGCGCAGTAGGAAACGGGCAGTGAAGCCGCAAGGCTCCACTGCTTGTTTCCCTTAGTGAGGATGGTGGCGCCGGGACCTGCCAGGATCGAGGGATCGGCCTCGGGGGACCGGCATTGCAGGCAACTAGGACAGGTAAGTGTCCTTATTAAAAGTCAGCAGCTACAGTGTTTGTAGCTGCTGACTTTTAAGAAAAAAAAATTGCGGGTGGAACCCCGCTTTAACCACTTGGGTACCAACCTGTAATACCCCCTCATTACCAGGCAATTATTCTCAGTTTTCAGTGCTGTGCTAGCCTGACTGATATCTATAGCTTGACAGATTTAACCACTTGACCTCCGGAAAGCGTTTTTATCCCCCTTCATAACAAGGCCATTTTTTGCAATTCAGTACTGCGCTACTTTAATTGGCATTTGAGCCATCATGCAACACTGTACGTAAATGAAATTTATACAATTTTTTTCATACAAATAGAGCTTTATTTTGGTAGTGTTTGATTACCTCTGGGATTTTTTTATATTCTTTATTTAATATTAATAGAAACAAAAAAAAATAATGTATTATTTTACATTCGAACATACAGATAATATCAATATTCACTGCAGCAGAAAAAAACAAAAAACAAATCTAGTAAAAGAACATTAAAGTGGTGTTCCAGCCAATTTTTTTTTCTTTTTTAAGTCAGCAGCTACAAACACTGTAGCTGCTGACTTTTAATAAAGGACACTTACCTGTCGGCCAATGTCGGCCCCCCCGAGGCCGATCCATCCATCGAATCGGGTACTAGCGCTGCCATTCCAACTAAGGGAAACTAGCAGTGGAGCCTTGCAGGTTCACTGCCAGTTTCCTACTGCGCATGCGCGAGTCACGCAGCGCTTTGTGAATGGCCAGCTTGTCTTCTGGGACACACACAGGTCCCAGAAGACAACGGGGGAGCTCGCTGTAGAAGAGGACGTGACAACATGGGCCGTGGCCCGGCTGGATCGGAAGTACACTCGGTACTTCCAAAAAGGTAAGAAAAAAATTATATCCAAAAACGAGGTTTTGGGAGGTGGTCTTTTTTTTTATTTTTTTAAACAACAAGGATGGTCTTTATTGAAAATCATGTTAGCACACAAGGCAGTCATTAAAATACTCAAATACAAATCAGGTAAATTTGAACAAGTTGATGGTACAGAAATTCAACTGTAGACAAATAGCATTCAAATACAGACTCCAATACCTGGATACAAAACATGTACAAACTCAAGAGGATTTGTTATTTCAAAGGGAACCCTGCAGATACCCCCATGTGTGGGGGGGGGAACAGCCGCCCCCACTAATACAAATCTCAAGTACTAATCTATAGGTCTACCACCCCAGAACTCACACTTGTTCGGTCCAAGGCAGCCATAAGCGATCACATTTTTTGGGGACAGCCTCTATTGATATAAGTCAGCTTGTAAAGGGGCATCACTGAATTTATGGAGGAGTCCCAAGACTCGACTGTAGGGGGAGAGGGGGACGTCCACCTGAGCAATATTTCCTTTTTAGCATAGAAAAGGACATAGGAGATAAGCAGCTTAGTATTACGAGGCCTCTGTTCATCATCTTGAATGCCCAGCAGTGCCAGTTCAGGCGACACGGGAAGGAACTGCAGGCGGACATTAATACAGTCAAAAACTGCAGCCCAATACCCAGCTAGGGACGGGCAGGTCCAAAACATGTGTAGGAATGTGCTGTCAGGGGAATGACACCTAGGACAGTCCTGTGACCTCTGTGGATAGATCTTGTGCAACCTTTGTGGTGTGTAATAGACGCGGTGAATGAATTTGGTGTGTATGAACTTATCCCTGGAGGAAACCATTAGACTAGAGCCCGTCTCGAGAGGTGGTCTTTAGTTTAAGACCACCTCTCAAAAATGGGTGGAACTCCGCTTTAATGAATAAATGGTAAATAAAAGAATTATGTGGTACTGCATTATTACCAAAATAAATATATATTTTTTTATTATTGTACAAATATATATATATATATATATATATATATATATATATATATATATATATTGTGACAGCAGGAAGGTAAAGTCACCTGGTTGCATCCAGGGGGGTAGATATATTTCGCCCAGATTCAGGCTTTACGCCGACTTATACAACTAGGTGGAGAGTTGTATAAGCCCAGCTGAGGCTAGTGGGCTCATGGATGACTCATACCTCTAGGGAGAGTGTGGGGCGTCGTGCAGACAGGGAGTTGATGAGACCAGCTGAAGCTTGTCAGCTCATTTAGGCCTCTATAAGAACTCCCAGCTTCATTAGATGTTAGCTCATGCCTGGACCCAGACCTGTGTGGACTGTCTAGGGAGAGTGAACCCCTGTGCGGTGAGACAAAGCCTGTGTGGCTATTTGCTTGGACATTTAAAACCAGGGACTTAGAGACTAGGACAGCACTAGGCTGATCCCAGTTGTTAGTTAGGAAACCTGTATGTTTAGTCAGAGGTCAAGTTGACCAGGATTTATTTTGTTTATGTTTCTTTTGCTTTGCTGTGTTTTGTCACTGTAAATAGAAAATAAACCGCACCTTTTTGATTTTGAAAACCACAACCTCCGTTTGCTGGGCCTGTTTTTGTGTGGGGAGCCCATCTCGGGGGTCACACACACCCGCTGCCGAGCTAACCCCCTCACAGTTGGTGGAGAATGCGGGCAGTTTTTTTTTAAGCCAGCATGGAGGAGATACTGAAGCAGCTGGCTCTAGCAAATGCCAATCAACAGCAGACAAATGCAGGTTTGCAAAAGAGCCTTGCAGCTCAACAACAGAACTTCGCAGCCCAGCAGCAAGCTCATCAACAGAGCCTTGCAGCCCAGCAGCAAGCTCATCAACAGAGCCTTGCAGCCCAGCAGCAGACAAACGCAACTTTGCAACAGAGTCTGGAGGCTCAGCAACAAGCCCAGCAGCAATCTGAGGCCCGCTTCATAGACCTGTTACAGAAGCAAGAGCAGAGACTACAACAACAGATGGAAGCAGCAATGCAGCAACGTCCGCAGACCAGTGAGGAAAGCCGTCCCACTAATACCGCGTCCTTTGGGGTGAGTCGTTTATTGACAAAAATGACTGGAGAGGATGATCCAGAGGTATTTTTGACCACATTTGAAAGGACCGCTGAAAGAGAAAAGTGGCCTGAGGAGCAGTGGGCTGGACTGGTGGCTCCTCTGTTAACTGGTGAATCGCAGAAAGCTTACTATGACCTAGAGCCTAACCAAGCAAAAGACTATGCGATGCTAAAAGCTGAAATATTGGCAAGGCTGGGTGTCACCCAGGCTGTCCGGGCTCAGCGTGTGCATAACTGGACTTTCCAGCTTGGAAAACCCCCCAGGTCTCAAATGTATGATCTCATTCACCTGAGCAGAAAGTGGCTACAGCCAGAGACTTTGTCCGCACCAAAGATTGTGGAACGTGTTGTAATGGATCGGTTTTTGAGAGCTCTTCCTACTGCCATCCAAAAGTGGGTAAGCCATGGAGACCCAGAGACGGCCGATGGTCTTGTGGATCGTGTGGAGAAATACTTGGCTACAGAGAACCTGACGGCCTCTTCCAGAGACACTCGGACTTTCCACCCTAAGACCAGACCATCCCCAGGGGCAGATAAGAGGATTCCAAGGGGTGAGGGTGGAGAGAGTGAGAGGGTGGGAGCTCTACCCCAAGTTTGGCGAGAACAGCCTGGGAAATCAGCGGCTCAAGAGGCCGCAAGAAGGATCGTTTGCTACCGCTGCCGGCAAGCGGGACATATTGCAGCCAATTGCCCGGTTGTGGAGGAACCCATGCAGTGTGACTTTCTGACGGGCAGACGTCAGTCGCTGTGTGCGACAGTCGCATGCACTGCCATTCGAGGAACTGAGAAACATTTATGCAAAATGTGTGTTAATGGTAGAAATGTTGTGGTATTGCTGGATTCAGGTAGCCTTGTGACCCTGATAAAGGCTGAGTTAGTTAAAACAGAGGTCTCTGGGAATAGCAAGGTAGCTGTTATTTGTGTGCATGGGGACACCCGAGAGTATCCAGTGACTACAGTGTGTTTCGAGACCCCCAAAGGTACCCTCTCTCATCCAGTGGGCTTAGTATCTCAGCTACCGCATGACGCCATTGTGGGAAGGGATTTTCCGAAGTTCTGGGAACTGTGGGATGATCCTGAGCCCCCCACTGGTGCCCCTATGTACCAGGAATGTGATAGCCAGAACTCCCCAGAGAGTGGTGAGGACTCTCCGGAATTTCCCTTATCAGTATTGGCAGGGGAGACTCAAGAAACTGGAGAGGAGCCCACCTCCTCAGACGAAAACCTACCGTCTGTGGAGTTTTCTGATCTTGAGGTTCACAGGGAAAACTTTGCCACAGAACAGTTGAAAGACCCCGCCCTAATAAAGGCACGGGAAAACGTAGTGAAAATAGATGGCGAGTTAGTGAACCCAGATAATACCTGCACTTACCCATACTTCAGCGTAGAGAAGGACCTACTGTATCGGGTGGCAAAAAGGGCAGAAGAAACCGTTGAGCAGCTTGTGGTGCCCAAACCTTACAGGAAGTTGGTGTTGGAGTTGGCCCATGGGCACATTCTTGGAGGTCATCTGGGGACAGAGAAAACCCGAGAGAGGGTATTACAGAGATTCTATTGGCCGGGGGTGATGAAGGACATAGAAAATTATTGTTCCTCCTGCCCTGTGTGTCAGAGGTCGGCCCCGATGCCACATTTCCGTAGCCCGCTGGTCCCTCTACCCATCATTGAGGTCCCGTTTGAGAGGATCGCCATGGATTTGGTAGGTCCTATAATCAAGTCCGCTAGGGGGCACCAGTACATATTAGTTATAATGGACTATGCCACCCGTTATCCAGAAGCGATCCCTCTCCGAAATACCTCGGCCAAAACCATAGCCAAAGAGCTATCTCTTGTGTTTAGCCGGGTGGGTATTTGTAAAGAACTGCTTACGGACCAAGGTACACCCTTTATGTCCCGGGTTATGAAGGAGCTGTGTAAATTGTTCAAAGTGACGCAATTACGTACATCTGTGTATCACCCCCAAACCGATGGGCTGGTTGAAAGGTTCAACAAAACCCTAAAACAAATGTTGAAGAAAGTGGTGGATAGAGATGGAAAGGATTGGGACTGTCTACTTCCTTATCTGATGTTTGCTATTAGGGAGGTGCCCCAATCCTCTACGGGATTCTCCCCCTTTGAGTTACTGTATGGGAGACACCCAAGAGGGCTGTTGGATATTGCCAAGGAAACTTGGGAAAGTGAGAGTTCTCCCCACAGGAGTGTGATTGAGCATGTCGCCCTGATGCAAGACCGAATTGCACAGGTAATGCCCATCGTGAAGGAACATTTGGCCCAAGCGCAGTTAGCACAGCAGAGAGTGTACAACCGTGGAGCCAAGACCCGTACCTTTTCCCCGGGGGATAGGATACTGGTACTTGTCCCTACGGTTGAAAGTAAATTCCTTGCCAAATGGCAAGGCCCCTACGAGATAATGGAAAAAGTGAGCGAAGTGAATTACAAGGTCAGACAACCAGGAAGGCGAAAGCCCGAACAGATCTATCACGTTAATCTGTTGAAAGCCTGGAGGGATAGAGAGTCCCTAGTCGTAGACACTTGGTCACCAGCTCAAACTGGTTGCGTGATTCCGGAGGTTGGAATAGCAGCCACCTTGTCACAACCCCAACAACAGGAGGTTAAGGAGTTTGTGCTTCGCAACAAGGAGGTATTCTCTGAGCTGCCGGGACAAACATCTGGGGTAGAGCATGACATCATTACCCCGCCCGGTGAAAGGGTGAAGTTAAAACCCTATCGGATCCCAGAGGCCCGACGGGAGGCAATACGGGAGGAAGTACAGAAAATGCTGAACTTAGGGGTGATAGAGGAGTCCCAAAGTGATTGGTCTAGTCCCATTGTGTTGGTGCCTAAACCGGATGGGAGCTGGCGATTTTGTAACGATTTTCGACAGTTGAACACAGTTACAAAATTTGACACCTACCCCATGCCATGTATAGATGAGTTGATCGACCGGCTGGGAACAGCCCGATACATGATGACTCTTGACCTCACAAAAGGGTATTGGCAAATCCCCCTGGCCAAGTCGGCCAAAGAGAAAACCGCATTTGTAACCCCAGACGGGGCGTTCCAATATAAAAGAATGCCGTTCGGGTTACAGAATGCGCCGGCCACATTCCAGCGGAAAATGGACCAGATGCTGAGGCCCCATCGGAAGTATGCTGCGGCTTACCTGGATGACATAATTGTCCATAGCACAGATTGGGCCTCACATCTGCCAAAAGTGCAAGCAGTCCTGGACTCTGTTCGGGAAGCGGGGTTTACGGCTAACCCCAAGAAGTGTACCATTGGGCAGGAGGAGGCCAAATATCTTGGGTACACCATTGGGAGGGGAGTAATAAAACCCCAACTCAACAAAGTCGAGGCCATCCAGAGTTGGCCACGTCCCAACAGCAAGAAGCAGGTACGAGCCTTTCTGGGAATCGCTGGGTATTATCGGCGATTCATTCCCCACTTTGCTTCTAAGGCTGTGCCCCTAACCAACCTGACGAAGGGGAAAGGGTCGGTCATGATTAAATGGACCCCCGAGGCTGAGGCAGCATTCCAATTCTTGAAACAAGCCTTATGTAGCCAGCCAGTGTTGTACTCACCCGACTTCTCTAAAGACTTTGTCGTACAAAGTGATGCGTCAGATGTGGGGTTAGGAGCAGTATTGTCCCAGGTCTGGAACGGGGAAGAGCACCCAGTCATTTACCTCAGCAGGAAGTTGAAGTCCCATGAGGTAAATTACGCCACCGCTGAAAAGGAGTGTTTAGCGGTGAAGTGGGCTCTAGATTCCCTTCGGTACTACCTGCTAGGTAGGCACTTTGACATGGTTACGGATCACGCTCCGTTAAAGTGGATGGCTCAAAACAAGGAAACATATAGAAGAGTGAATAGGTGGTTCCTGGCCCTCCAGGAATTCAACTTCACAGTAAAGCATCGCCCTAGCGTTCAAATGGGGAATGTGGATGCTTTGTCTCGAGTACATGAATGCCTGATTGCTGGTGTTCCAACCCCGAGGTTAAAACAAGAGGGGGGGGGGTATGTGACAGCAGGAAGGTAAAGTCACCTGGTTGCATCCAGGGGGGTAGATATATTTCGCCCAGATTCAGGCTTTACGCCGACTTATACAACTAGGTGGAGAGTTGTATAAGCCCAGCTGAGGCTAGTGGGCTCATGGATGACTCATACCTCTAGGGAGAGTGTGGGGCGTCGTGCAGACAGGGAGTTGATGAGACCAGCTGAAGCTTGTCAGCTCATTTAGGCCTCTATAAGAACTCCCAGTTTCATTAGATGTTAGCTCATGCCTGGACCCAGACCTGTGTGGACTGTCTAGGGAGAGTGAACCCCTGTGCGGTGAGACAAAGCCTGTGTGGCTATTTGCTTGGACATTTAAAACCAGGGACTTAGGGACTAGGACAGCACTAGGCTGATCCCAGTTGTTAGTTAGGAAACCTGTATGTTTAGTCAGAGGTCAAGTTGACCAGGATTTATTTTGTTTATGTTTCTTTTGCTTTGCTGTGTTTTGTCACTGTAAATAGAAAATAAACCGCACCTTTTTGATTTTGAAAACCACAACCTCCGTTTGCTGGGCCTGTTTTTGTGTGGGGAGCCCATCTCGGGGGTCACACACACCCGCTGCCGAGCTAACCCCCTCACAGTTGGTGGAGAATGCGGGCAGTTTTTTTTTAAGCCAGCATGGAGGAGATACTGAAGCAGCTGGCTCTAGCAAATGCCAATCAACAGCAGACAAATGCAGGTTTGCAAAAGAGCCTTGCAGCTCAACAACAGAACTTCGCAGCCCAGCAGCAAGCTCATCAACAGAGCCTTGCAGCCCAGCAGCAAGCTCATCAACAGAGCCTTGCAGCCCAGCAGCAGACAAACGCAACTTTGCAACAGAGTCTGGAGGCTCAGCAACAAGCCCAGCAGCAATCTGAGGCCCGCTTCATAGACCTGTTACAGAAGCAAGAGCAGAGACTACAACAACAGATGGAAGCAGCAATGCAGCAACGTCCGCAGACCAGTGAGGAAAGCCGTCCCACTAATACCGCGTCCTTTGGGGTGAGTCGTTTATTGACAAAAATGACTGGAGAGGATGATCCAGAGGTATTTTTGACCACATTTGAAAGGACCGCTGAAAGAGAAAAGTGGCCTGAGGAGCAGTGGGCTGGACTGGTGGCTCCTCTGTTAACTGGTGAATCGCAGAAAGCTTACTATGACCTAGAGCCTAACCAAGCAAAAGACTATGCGATGCTAAAAGCTGAAATATTGGCAAGGCTGGGTGTCACCCAGGCTGTCCGGGCTCAGCGTGTGCATAACTGGACTTTCCAGCTTGGAAAACCCCCCAGGTCTCAAATGTAACCCCCTCACAATATATACAGTATATATATTTTATATTTATGTATACTGGTGCGCAGTTATGTTGGAACAGGAAGGGGACAACCCCAAACTGTTCCCACAAAGTTGGGAACATGAAATGGTCCAAAATGTCTTGATATGCTGACATCCCTTCACTGGGAACTAAGGGGCCAAGCCCAGCCCCTAAAAAAACAACCCCACACCATAATCCCCCCTTCACCAAATGATTTAGAGGGGTGGCCCAATACTTTTTGAACTATAGTGTGGATGAGTGAGTTTGGGGTGGAGGAACTTGACTGGCCTGCACAGAGTCCTTACCTCAACCCAATAGAACACCTTTGGGATGAATTCGAGTGGAGACTACGAGCCAGGCCTTCTTTTTCAACATCAGTGCCTGACCTCACAAATGCACTTCTGGAAGAATGGTCAAACATTCCCATAGACACACTCCTAAACCTTGCGGACAGCCTTCCCAGAAGAGTTGACGCTGTTATAGCTGCAAAGGGTAGGCCAACTCAATATTGAACCCTACAGACTAAGACTGGGATGCCATTAAAGTTCATGTGCGTGTAAAGGCAGGCGTCCCAATAGTTTCAGTAATATAGTGTATATACAATTAGGTCCATATATATTTGGACACAGGCAAAATTTTCATACTTTTGGCTCTGTATGCCACCAGAATAAAATGAAAACGAAACAATCAAAATTAATTTGAAGTACAGACTTTCATCTTTAATTCAAGGGGTTGAACATCAATATCAAGTACACATTTTAGGAACTGCAACCATTTTTATGCACAGTCCCCCCATTTTCAGGGCTCAAATGTAATTGGACAAATGAATATAATCATAAATAAAATTTTCATTTTTAATATTTTTTTGCGAATCCTTTACTGGCAATGACTGACTGAAGTCTGGAACCCATGGACCAAAGACTGGGTTTCCTCCTTTCTGATGCTTTGCCAGGCTCTAACTGCAGCTGTCTTCAGTTGTTCTTTGTTTGTGGGTCTTTTTGCCTTTAGTTTTGCCTTCAGCAAGTGAAATGCATGCTCAATTGGTTTGAGATCAGGTGATTGACTCGGCCATTGCAGAATATTCCACTTCTTTTCCTTTAAAAGCTCCTGGGTGGCTTTTGCAGTGTGTTTTGGATCATTGTCCATCTGTACTGTGAAGCGCCGTCCAACTTTACTGCATTTGGCTAAATCTGGGCTGACAGTATACAGGCAGTCCCCGAGTTACGAACACCCGAGTTACGAACAACTCCTACTTACGAACGGCCTCAAATGCCGGCCACTTGTGCTCCACGCTGGTCCTGGATACCTCCGAGCACCTCCAGACACATCACACACTGCAGTACTGCATGGCCAGAAGAGCCCCATATAACATACCAAGCACCCGCAACATCCCACATCCATGCACAGACGGACGTTACACTTACGAATGCAGTGTTCCGACCGGAAGTAACATTTACAAATGCAGTGTTGCGACTTACGAACAACTTCAACTTACGAACAAACCTAAAGTCCTTATTGTGTTCGTAACTCAGGGACTGCCTGTATCTCTAAACACTGCAGAATTCATCCGGATGCTTCTGTCTTCTGTCACATCATCACTAAACAATAATGACCCGGTGCCACTGGAAGCCATGCATGCCCATGCCATCACACTGCCTCCACCATGTTTTACAGTTATGTGCTTTGGATCATGGGCTGTTCAAAGCCTTCTCCACACTTATTTCTTCCCATCATTCTGGTACAGATGAATCTTAGTTTCATGCGTCCAAACAATGCTTTTCCAGAACTGGTCTGGCTTTTTTTAATGTTTTTTGGCAGTCTAATCTGGCTTTTCTATTCTTCAGGCTTATTAAATGGTATGCACCTTGTGGTGAACCCTCTGTATTTGCTCTCGTGAAGTCTTTTTTTTACAATGATACGCCCACCTATTGGAGGGTGTCCTTCACTTGTCTGGATGTTGGGAATGGGTTTTTCTTTACCATAGAGAGGATCCTGCGATCATCCACCACTGTTGTCTTCCATGGAAGTCCAGGCTTTTTCATGTTGCTGAGCCTTTTCCTCAGAATGTACCAAACTGTTGATTTGGCCACTCCTAATGTTGCTGCTATCAATTTGATGGATTTGTTTAGTTTATGAAGCCTTACAATGGCCTGTTTCACTTGCTTGGACAGCTCCTTTAAATGCATGTTTTATAGCAGAAAGTAAAAAAAAAAAATCCCCCAAATTATCGGTATTTTTTTGTTTATAGCGCAAATAATAAAAACACAGTGGTGATCAAACACTACCAAAAGAAAGCTCTATTTGTGGGGAGAAAAAATGACATACATTTTTTTGGGGTACAGCGTTGCATGACCTCAAAATTGTCAGTTAAAGTAACGCAGAGCTGCATCGCAAAAATGGCCTGGTCATGAAGGGGGGTAAATATTACGCGGTCAAGTGGTTAAAGGACAAGAAAGTTTTTGATAACTTTTTTTAACCTTTCCTACCCGTTTGCCACCTTTCACTGAGCTAGCCTAACTCACAACCCCCTTCCAAAGCTCCTTGTTCTGGTACCCTATCAGGTCACATCCTGCCACAATGCTTACTTCCAGCTGGCTGGTCCTCCTCTTTCCAGTAATGACAAGAGAAATCAGGGTCTATGGGTTCCACTGAGTTTTCACAGCATCACAAAGAGGACTAGCCAGCTGGAGGTAAACAGTGGGATGCAGCAGGAAGCAGCTGGGCAGGGAACTGAAACTCTGTTACTGGGACTGTATGTGACCTGTGCATTTGTAGCAAAAACTTTTTTAATGGAGTATGCTCGTGAGAAACTATCAATAACGAAATGCAAATAAAATGAAAAGGATAAGTGCACTTTTCCATCCCGTCCCCTTCCCCAACACACTGTCTAGATCTAGACTTAAGCCTCGTACACACGACCGATTTTCTCGGCAAGAACCAGCAAGAAACTTGCTGGCAGAGCTTTCTTGCCGAGTAAATCGGTCGTGTGTACGCGGCTTTCAGGTTTCTCGTCAAGAAAACCGACAAGAATCTCGACGAGAAAAATAGAGAACCTGCTCTCTATTTTTTCGTCAGGATTCTCCATTTTCTCGTCGGCCTGTTTCTCGACGAGAAACCCGAGTGTGTGTACACTTACCTGTCGCCGTGGAAACACGCGCATGCTCGAAATTACTTTGACGCATGCGCGGTAGCTTCCTAGGCATAGGTAGGGTGTAGCAAGATGGCGGCGACGGCATCGAATGTGACGAGCGCTCGTCGTAGTCGATGACGCCACCGCGTTCGCTCCATTCAAAGAACCGCGGGTTCTTTGAATCGAGCGTGTGTACACTCAGCCGGGACAAGTTTCTTGTCCAAGAATCTCGTCAAGAAAAACAATGTGTTTTTTCCTGTCGAGATTCTCGGTCGTGTGTACGAGGCTTAATGTCGCGTACACACGACCATTTTTCTCGTCGGGAAAAATTAAATTTTTTCTCTTTGACGAGAAAAACGACCGTGTGTGGGCTTTTGGTCATTTTTCCCATAGAGAAAAACATGCTATAATTTTTCTCGTCGTGATTCACTGCATTTTTTTCCGCGCCAGTTTTCCCATAGGGAAACACTGCCGGGGAGCCTACACACGGTCGTTTTTCTCGACCAAGAGAAAAAATGATGGGAAAAACGGCCATGTGTAGGGGAACAAGCCGTTCCTCGTTTTTCCCGTTGATTTTCTCGACGGTGTTTTCACCGTCGAGAAAATCGATCGTGTGTACGCGGCATAACATATACATAAGTAGAACATTGCTGTCCAGAGATCATCTCTATGTGGCCTGTCTGGCACCGCTAATCCTGTAAGTGAAATCTGCATAAATGATGTAATCTGTACTGGTGCATGTTAAACTGTAAGATTTCTTCAAAGGGGAAGCCAGTCCATCAACAGATCCTACAGGTTTTGAATTGAATGGAAACCATGGTGTAATGGGAGCGCCCGGGGAACCCAGAATCTCTTGGACAGTATGGGATACACTTGCTTCAGCTTCCCCAATGCCTCTTATGTGTCAACCACCCTGTGTCCCCCTTAGGGGCACAGGGTGAATGAAAACCCCCACTATAATCTGTGATTGTGTGACAGGGGGTTACTTTGGACACAGGGTGAGCCAGGAAATAATGGACATTAAGAATATGGCTTGGATTGCTTGAAATTGAAATGGTAATATTAATCCCCAAAATGTACTGGTGTTCGACTCTGAACTGAACAGGTTAATTGAGAGATGCTGATGTGTCACCTATCTGCTTGTGTAATGCTAATGAACCTCACCTATGCTATAGGTCCTTTCATTGTGATGATGTGGATTGGAGCTTAGTAGACCGTCTGGCTGCCTATTATTATGGGATGTTGAAGTGTCTTCTGTGAGGAGGGGGGGGGAATCACCCCTTCTGCTAAGACTGTTTACTGAAGCAGAAGTTTGAACACACCTGACCTGTATCACCATTGTCATTGGACAGTTTAACCCGCCCTGTTCCCCCAAGGATGGGAGGGGAGGGTTTTGAAGAGAAATGTATTACCATGTGTTTTGAAAATAAAGTCATTCCCTGTTTTGGAACTTGAAATACAGAGCGTTGTCTCGTATCTCTGGAAGGATTAATCCCATGGGAAGTGGTCGCCTGGCTGTGGAGGGTCGATAGTGGTTGTGTGTTAAGAGAGGGAATATTCTAAACGGCGTTAACCCCTTTCATATTGGGGGGGTGTCGTTACATTGGTTGGCAGCAGTGGGATCTTCCCTCCAGTTACTGGGACACTCCAAACCACCGCAGTGAATGACCAGCTATGCAGCCTGCAGGAGAGCCACGCTGAAAGACTTACTTGAGAGCCATGGAGGCACCGGTGGGACAAAGAACAAGGCCACCTTGATCAGGGAACTAGCGGAGATGGATCAGAGGGATGGTCATGCAAGACCCTAGTCAGTTGAAGACTTGTTTCAACAACGAGTTCGACAGCGGTTGGCATTATATGGTGCTAGCCCATCAGAGACCGCCATACGGGAAGCCATTAGAGACATCCAGCGGCAGGATGAGCGGCAACATGAGCAGAGAATGGCGGAAATACGGTAATCGGAGACAAAACCTAAAGAAGCAGCACCAACTGAAAGGAGAGGAGAGATACAGATACCAGCCGCCATGGAAGAGGAATTCAGAAGGAGGTTGCGAGAGATGCAGATACAGCATAGAGGACCAGTATCAGAGGAGTTCCTGCTGGGATGGTCTGATTCGATCCGCTGCGAACTCTGGAAGAAAGCGCTAGCTCTCGAGCAGCAACACCAGGGAAAGGTTCTCCCCTCCATCCATGTAAGGTACTGGTCGCAGTATGAAGTACGAATGCTGTTATTGGGAGAACAACCGAAGCAGGAGTGGACAGCTGAGTTAAGCAGGCTGATCCGGGCAGAGATGCGGTTGGACGAGAGCTACAGAGCCCTCAGGTGGTATGTAGCCCAAGAGTGCCCATGGTCAGCGGATGACAGCCCCACGGAAGGCTTTGACTATGATGGCCTGGGATTGTTGTATTGGAGGCTGTCCAGTGACCCTGACTTTGGGAGTGATCAGGAGTGGCATTTGGAGGAAATAATGGAGCACAGAGAGCGAAAACTGAATGTCTCGGAAGGGCACTGGGCAGAGGAAGATTTGGAGTTTCTGGCCGTTCAGGAATGGGAGCTGGAGATCGCCTACAGACAGCTGCTAGAATCTGCTCAGCAGCAGGGTGGTGCTACCTTTGCCTGGGACTATCAGGAAATACCAGTTGGCAACTATGAAATCCTGGCTGAAGAATCGGCAGTGGAAAATCTGAAGATTGCCATCCCTAAAGCCGAAGTGGATGATGGGGAGTTCCAGGGAACTAGGGCAGTTGGCTCATCTCCCCAGCCACAGATTACAGAAGGTATGGACTTAATAGGCTGTTCAGAGGGTGTTATGGATTATGCATCGCCTGCTCAAGTACTGGCAGCAGGACAAAGTACTGCAGACCCCTGCTCTACAACCGTGGCAGTTTTGAAGGCCCGAGTTGAGAAGGTGATGGTTCCTCTTTCCGAGTGGATTTCAGAGATGCAGGGAGGAGAAGCAGCCATTTTCCCTCCCCAACAGTTAGCCAGAGCAGATGGTGTGGAGTCCCCAGCAGAAGTGCTGGCAACAGGGCAGAGTGCTAGCAACCTCTGCCCAGCACTGGAAACAACTGTGGAGTTTCAGGGAGCCGGGGCAGTTGGCCCCTCTCTCCAGCAACAAGCTGAGGTAGTAAAGCTTTTACCCCCAACTGAATCACTGGCAGTAGGGCAGAATGCTACTGGCCTCTGCACACAATGGCAGCTTCAGCTGATATCGGTGGATGGGACTGCGGTCTCCACTCACAGCAACCCAGCAGAAGAGCTGGCAACAGAGCAGAGTGCCACGGGCCTCTGCTCTCAACTAACAGAAGAGGGAGTTCCTGTGGTACAGGATGGGACTTCGGTCTTCACTGACCCAACCCCAGAAAATGATGTGACACTGAGACCGGAGGATGTCAGCCTTGCTTTGCAAACACTGGTGGATTTTCTCCTACTACAAGTGGATGGGACTTCAGTCTCCACTTGTATACTCCAGGGAGGCTGGGCAGTCGGCCCAGATCCCCAACAGCATGACGGACTGAGCCCAGTCACCCTGTCTTCTCCCCAGCGGCATGTATGTTCTCTGAGAGAGGCAGAGGTTGGCTGGGTAAGTAATCCTCTGCTTGGAGCAATTGATTTGGGGTACTGTAGGGATACCGGCATTAGAAGACTGGAACTATGGACTAACTTCGGAGTCAACCCGTCTGGGGTCCCCTCCTGTGTTCGTCCCCTGCCAAAAGGGGAGAGATGTAACGGGAGCGCCCGGGGAACCCAGAATCTCTTGGACAGTATGGGATACCCTTGCTTCAGCTTCCCCAATGCCTGTTATGTGTCAACCACCCTGTGTCCCCCTTAGGGGCACAGGGTGAATGAAAACCCCCACTATAATCTGTGATTGTGTGACAGGGGGTCACTTTGGACACAGGGTGAGCCATGAAATAATGGACATTAAGAATATAGCTTGGATTGCTTGAAATTGAAATGGTAATATTAATCCCCAAAATGTACTGGTGTTCGACTCTGAACTGAACAGGTTAATTGAGAGATGCTGATGTGTCACCTATCTGCTTGTGTAATGCTAATGAACCTCACCTATGCTATAGGTCCTTTCATTGTGATGATGTGGATTGGAGCTTAGTAGACCGTCTGGCTGCCTATTATTATGGGATGTTTAAGTGTCTTCTGTGAGGAGGGGGGGGGGGAAATCACCCCTCCTGCTAAGACTGGTTATCAAAGGAGAAGTTTGAACACACCTGACCTGTATCACCATTGTCATTGGACAGTTTAACCCGCCCTGTTCCCTCAAGGATGGGAGGGAAGGGTTTTGAAGAGAAATGTGTTACCATGTGTTTTGAAAATAAAGTCATTCCCTGTTTTGGAACTTGAAATACAGAGCGTTGTCTCGTATCTCTGGAAGGATTAATCCTATGGGAAGTGGTCGCCTGGCTGTGGAGGGTCGATAGTGGTTGTGTGTTCAGAGAGGGAATATTCTAAACGGCGTTAACCCCTTTCATATTGGGGGGTGCCGTTACACATGGCACACATGTACAAACTGCAAACCTGTAGGAGCCGCTTGGAATTTTGAGTTCTCTGTTTTTTGCCTTGACTCAGTGAACAACCTCGACCCCTTTGGCACACCTGGTTACACAAAAGGGCATTGTAAGGGTACCAAAGAATAGACACCA
Organism: Rana muscosa; assembly: GCA_029206835.1. NCBI lineage: Eukaryota > Metazoa > Chordata > Amphibia > Anura > Ranidae > Rana > Rana muscosa. The sequence continues at coordinate 68,784,594 of CM055117.1, read as the reverse complement.
GACCGATTGACTGTAAATATATCACAGTTTAAGGTAAATGGCAACTAATACATAAATGAGCAAATGAAAGAGTAATTTACTCACAGTACACTGATCAGTGGAATTTCTAGGCTATATCAGCTCAGAATAGAATAGTGCCTCAAATAAGCAAAGTCAACACAGCAACAAACAGTGATGCAAAAAAAAAAAATCCTGCAGAAAGTCTTCTGCAACCAGTAACCTATACTATTCTTTAGAGTGCAATCTAAGTAAAGACTACGATGTTATATGTAGCTCCCTAAAATGTACCTCTGACTATGAACAACCAGGGCAAATTTCTGTAAAGTAGTTGGTTGGTAAACAGACTTTAGCTCTGAGTCTTCAGTTGGCTAGTGTTGGGGCCCAGACTTTAAGGTGGTGCGCGTAAGTACAGTCCTTTTTTTAAGTCTGCATGCAGTGATTCAAACATCTAGTTAGATGGTAGGTCTCTCTAGTCTCAGTCTCTGCTATTAGCAGTAGAGCAATCACTGCCTCAGCCTCTCACCAGTCCAAGCAAGTCTTGACTCAGGTACATAGCTGTTAGCAATTCTTCCACCTCAGCACTCCGGCCCTGCGTCACCGGTGGTAGCAGGCAAGTGTGTGTGCACACAATGGCAGAGGTGTGCACTTCCCCAGCCCTGCAACAAGAGGAATTGCTTTGATCTACAGCTTGGGAAAATACAGCTTCCCTCACCTAGAGTCTTCCTCCTGGGAATTGTAGTCCACTGCCCTTTGACCTCCATAGTAGGATCCTGCCTCCAAACTATATCTCTCATAGTGTGGTCAGCATCCAAGTCTCTTGAGTTACCTTTGCTTGTTAGCTCCCTTTGCTGGTTGGAAGTGAGATAGCATTAACCCATTCAGCAAGATAGCTCAGTGGGAGCAGAGAGAGCAACTGCAGTACAATGTTCTAAAATTACTCTCTCTGTCTCTAGCCAGTATCTGGTTACACAGTGATACCATTGATTGTAGCTACTCTCTTTGGGGTTTCTGAATCTCCTCCCCAGTATTTTTAAATTGGGTAGAGTGGTTTAGGCTAAATTGCCTTTGTTGTGAAATCCTTAATTACGAGATTTAAATTGAAATTCCTGAGGGGGGGGAGGTTGTTTTTTTGAGGATAATGTTTTTTTTGATGGGTGTGCCTTTAGGGTAGTTTCGGTTTTTTTATTTACTGTTCTTTGAATTCTTTATTCGTTTATTTTTAATCCATCTCTGGTTGCTATATAAAATAAATTGGGCTAAAGACATGCCAGATTTTTGTTGTTATCAAATGCATAATGTCGCTTACAAAGCTGTGTAGTAACTAAATTTAGTAGAAGCATGTAATGGAATGCCACAAAATATTTTGAAAGCAGTAATTTCTGTTGATTAAAACAGTTGTCTCTTGTAAAAAAAAAAAAAAAAAATCTTCCATAACTTCTCTGTTTTCATTCATCATATATATATATATATAAATATAATATTTTTTTTTTTTTTTTTTTTTTTTTTACAAGACGCCCAAGTAATTTCATTTTTCCTGGCTTCTATTTAAAAGATCAATACCTATGATTCCAGGGAGTCTCGACTCATAAAAAGATGGAGCTGGTTGGTAATCACATATGAAGGTATCGGTTGTCATTAGTACAAGGATTGATCTGAGGAGACAGTATACGTAGTGGCGTTTGAACATATCTAGCTGGCTTCTTTATTGTAGCTTTGCCAGGCAACCTTTCACCCTAACAATAATTAGGTTTGAGGCACAGCTTACTCTATAGGAGGAAATAAAATGCTAATATCAATTGAGTTCATCTTTACTAAAGCACAAATCCACCCCAAATAATAGGCTTGTAGAAGAGGAAAACATACGTCGCAATAACTGGGATTTATAGGGTTTAAGTACTACACAAGCCATTTTGTATTTTAACGTTATTACAAATGACCTTTCTATTTCAGTCTTCAGACATAATCAGTTCTTAAACAGGAATGAGTGGCACGATCTCGGTAATATTGATTTTGCCCCAAAATTACAAGGTTTGCCATTGGCGAAATTCACTGAAGTGGCAAATTTGACTGAAAAAGAGAAACGACTCTTTCCATCCTTTATTTTTAAGATTTTTTTTATTTATTTACAGTGTATGTTTTTATGGAGATTGGTTGCATTTAGTTAATTTTGTTCCAAATCAGACAATGTGATTGTCTGGATTTGTTTCCACATTTTGTCTGGATTTGTTTCCACATTTTGTCTCTCATAGTTGAGGTATACCTATGATGACAATTACAGGCCTCTCTCATCTTTTTAAGTGGGAGAACTTGCACAATTGGTAGCTAACTAAATACTTTTTTGCTCCACTGTACTTCTGACCATTGCACTCTGTAAGCTGTGCTGTATATTACACACTTTTACTACCTTTTTTCAGGTGTAATCCAGTACAATGGTGGACCAGCATACACTGTTGGTCCTGCATTAGGTGTAATGGTGTAGGAGGGCCTGCACACATTCCAGCACATAGCCTGTGCAGAGAGCAGAGCTGTAGGAGGGATCCAGCAGGCTCCACCCACCGCAGGTCACCTGCAGAAAACTACAGGAGGGGGCGGAGACAAGACCAGTCAGCTCCTGCACAGAGGGAAAGTTTCACACTGGATTACTGCACCCATCTGGAAAAAATACACAAACCGCACCAAGATTTGAGCAAAAATATGCATGCCTTTTGTATTTAGACAATATTTGCTTATCCCGGAGTTCAGCTTTAAGGCCCCTAGCAGGCACCTTGTGGTGCTACTAGTAGTAGCGTGACTATATTAACTATGCTAGACTTTCTTTCACAGAAATGAGCCCTTAAAAAATCCCACTGGAGTACTCTTCTGTTAAATACAGCATTTAATTGTGAAAAATAATTACATTTGATACCATGCATTATTATGTACAACCCACCTCCCCTTTTAAAACCATTTTAGCACAGCTTGATTAAAAGGATTTTATATTGACATTTACTGTAACTCACAGCATATTCCTCACTCTATTTAGGCAACAAAAGAATAATTTATAAAGTTTTTTTATCTTTATTGCAGATACAGAGAACATTTGTTTACTACAATGAAATCAATGTAATTAGAATTTTAAAACAGTTACATCAAATGCCAAGTTGTCTCTTTACAAGATCTAACAATCCATGTTACTTAGAAGCAAGTAAAGAATGATACATTTGTCATTATGTTATCAATAACTGCAACAAAGTAAAGTTTATGAAATATTGGCTCCATCTTTTGGTACCAAAACATAATAGCTATTGGGTAAAAATCTTTGCTCTCAAAAAAATAATGGGATATGTATGAGCTGGGTTTAGCAACTGGTTCTGGGGGTAAGGAGGGACAAGTTGTCTCTGCCAATAAGGTGCTATGCATACACTGACTTAAGGTCCAGCAAACTCCTGTCTAGTTGCTGCTCTTAACTTAGAAGGAAACGGACTGGGCTTAGTGGGAAGGGTCTTGAATATGAACTTAAGAGGTCTGTGCACTATGACTCTCAAGTAAGGTCTGTTCACAAGAACTCTGGGGCTGCTGGGAAGGATCAATGCACTTTGACAGTAGGACTTATGGGAAGGGTCTGTGCATCATGACTATAGGACTTATGGGATGGGTGTTTGCACTACTACTATAGGACTTGGAAAGGGTCCATAGACTATGGAAATGTCTTTGCACTATGACTGCAATACATATGGGAAGAGTATGTGTACCATGACTGTATGACTTATGGGCGTGGTCTCTGCAGTACAACTGTGGGACACTGGGACTTATGGGAAGGGTCTTTGCACTTCGACTGTAGGACTTATACAAAAGGTCTATGAACTGTGACAGTAAGACTTGTGGGAACGGTCCTTGCACTATGACTGTAGGACTTATGGGAATGGTCTCTGCAGTACAACTGTACGACTTATGGGGAGGGTCTTTGCACTATGACAATAGTACTTATGGGAAGGGTCGGTGTGCTATAACAGTAGGACTTATGGCAATGGTCTCTGCAGTACGCCTGTGGGACTTAAGGAAAGGTCTGTGTGCTATGACAGTACGACTTATGGGAATGGTTTCTGCAGTACAACTGTAGGACCTATGGGAAGGGTCTTTGCACTACAACTGTAGGACCTATGGGAAGGGTCTTTGCACTACAACTGTAGGACTTATGGGAAGGGTCTGTGTACTATGACAGTAGGACTTATGGGAATGGTCCCTGTAGTACGACTGTAGGTCTTATGGGAAGGGTCAATGCACCATGAATTTAGAACTTATGGGAAGGGTCTGTTCCCCATAACTATAGGGCTCACGGGAACCAATTGTGCTATGCTGATGCTCTATGTCTAATCCGAATGTTTGATTACTGTTGACAGACTCAGCAAACTTCTTTATGTATGGACACCCTTAAATTGGTCACTGCTTAGAGGAGACACAAATTTCTAGTGGTCTAAAATGCAATGCTGAGTAGCCGGCTATACTGTGGATCATGTGACCACTGTGACAGCCAATCCCAGTGCTCACATGATCGCTGAGCCTTCCTACCCCCCAGGCATTCAAAACCTTTTAAAGGAACAATGGGGTGAGGATGAACAAGTTAAGGTTATTGTTTTATGACACAAGAAGAGGTCCAAAATGAAAGGAAGTTGGAAGAAACTTCCCTAACCCTCATGAGCTATTTAAAGTCAATTGCACCCATAAAAACACACAAAATACCTTAGTTTTGCCTTTCCAATGAATGCCAGTGTGTCTTACCAAAATGTCCCTGTAACGACACCCCGAGTATGATAGGGGTTAAAGTCGTTTAGGACATTCCATTCCCGAACACAAAGGCAGTTACTGAACACTCCAATCAGCCGAACAAGAAACCCATACGAATAATTATCCCCCCCCCAAGTACGTGACGAGGCTCATTGAGGGTCAAGCAGGAATCAGAGTCTATTGAAAGGGATACAGGCTCTTTATATACACTTGAGAATACTGCAGCCATCACATGAACAATGACCCGGATCCACCCACAACATCACACAATGGTTACATAATGAGTCCCCAATACACATTCTTCTGAGTGTCACTACATCCCTTAGCAGACAACAGGTGAGTTCATTAGCACACTTAATAATAGGTGAAGGGAAAGCTGCCTCAGACAAGATTAACACAATTTAGTTATCCAGACAAAGGCAACATCGTTAAGCAATAGACGGTCGGCCTCTTACATTGAACTTCCTGGAGTGCCCATATTAGAAGTTATACTTCCTGGTCATAGGCCTCACAGTGTACAGGGGATAAAATCTTCATATTTCTAGAGAGATATTGTTAATGAATATTACTGTCCCATTTGAAGTAATCCAATCATATTCTCAGGGTTCATTATTTTCTTGGTCACCATGCGCCCAAAAGTGACTCCCATCACAGTCCCCATTTTTTTTTTTTTTTTTTTTAAAGTTTTATTTATCGATTTTTGCACTGACAAATATACAAACACGAAACAACAAAGGCCCAACAGGCCATGCACAAATTTAAAACATACACTTCTTCAGCAATTGTCTCAATGTATAACACCGAGATCCATACCCATGAACAAAATGTCCCCATTTTTAATGAAAGTTCTGTAAATCAAAAAATCACAAATTCACTTATCCTTAGGTGTTGAGCAAAATATCCCTGAGGCCCAAGGTTTCTGTATCTACAGTATGTGCTCCATGTCACCTGTGCAAAGCATGACTTGAGTCATGTGACAAAGGTATCTAAATATGGGCACGCCTACACTTCCCCCCAAATTCACATCTCTAACAATGCATCTTGGTCTCTCACCAAACAATCACAAAGCCAAAGCACTGTCTTGAGGGCAGTGAGGGTCTTGCCTATCCTTATGAAAATACAGAGTTTCAAAGAATATTTGCATACAAGTTTTGGAGAGCTTAACGTCTATATAAGCCTTAAAGCAAACATTTATTATATTGCAACTTATTAGCCCTTTGATGTGGGGCTGCAATGGTTTTATTTATTTTTTCTTTTATTTTCACCTGGTGATCCTTCTCATTTTACAACTTCTTTTAAGACAACAAGCTCTCCAGCAAAAGTTGCAGGTAGAGCAGTCACAGCACTGAAGGACCGGTAAGCTGCAATATATTACAGTTTTCATTTGGGTTTAGATACGCTTTAATTGGAACCATGTGAATCCAGGATCAACCACTTTGTTACTAAGCCCACAACAGTAAAATCAATCTGTATATGCTGTAAAGCATGCTTGTTAAACTCACTGTGGAACCTAAGGGGTAATCCACTGCATTGTGTAAAAAGGCTGTTTGATCCTGTCTTCTCTGATCCGCCCCTTCTTCCACTGTCCCCAATCCATCTCCTGATAAGGCAGAACCTTTGGAGTCACTCTGCACATGCTCAGTTTGGTGTGTATTGCAAGAGAGTATTTTTTTTTTTCTTGGGAGGGTGCATGTGATCAGCACAGGGCCAATCAGCACTTTCCCAGAGAGAGGGCCAGGGGTCATGCAGCCTCATAGGACAGTCAGGAGAGAATGAAAACTCCTACAAGCTTAAACCAGAAACTGATAGAGGTCTCTCTACAGGCAGAAGACTGCTATATACTGCTGATGAGAAAGGGTGTTTAGCAGTTTATAGTTATTAAAATAATTGCATTTCCATGTTCTGTGTACTGTGGGAGACCAGATATAGTGAATGCATGCTCCTGGGTTTAGTAACACTTAAGTTACTAAGTAAAGATGCTCAAAATAGATTCATCTATTTATGTCCACCTGGTTAACTTTTGGTTTTAATATGAGTTCCCAAAGTCCCTGTATTAAAGTTTAAAAAAAATATATAATTATCCCAGACCTATTGACTCACAGAAAAGTATTAGTTGCCTATGAAAACTTTTTGTTTAAATAGGCAACAAACACATCTCCATGAGTCTACAGGCCTGGAATAGTTATATTTATTTTAATATTGGCAATAGCCTTATGAAAATTGATAGGACTAACAAAATCCCAAGAAAATAATTATTAAGTGAGGTTTCAAACTCTTTTCCAGCATTTGTTTGATTTTGACAATTATATTTGGATGTGCTCCTTTTTGGCTTGCCCCCCGGATCAGATCAGGCAGTTTGTAAAGACCAGTGTGGTCCTGAAATTACACGGAAACACTTGATTTACAGACAGGCTGAATTCTGGTAAGAGCAACTAAAATATCTATACCTAAAGCCAAAAATTGGAAAACAATGTCAATATTTGCGCTGGAGACAATGTCACCAGTGAAAATAGAGAGTATGGATATCCCCAACTGGAAGATGGACAGCAGTAAAAACCATGGATTGTCCCCACTAGGGATATTCATACTCTTTATTTGCACTAGTGACATCAGAAAGGAAATTAAAAGAAAATCCAAATGTTCACACTTTTCACAGGAACAGGAAGTGAAATCTGTAAATCAGGACACCTAGGAAGGGATGAGACTTCCACTCACTTCCTGTGGTGCCTTCTTTTGACGGGGAATCTCCATAAAAGGACACATAGGGGTTGATTTACTAAGGGTAAATAGATTGTCCACTTTTGCAGTGGCGCTCTACTCCAGAGCTTAGTAAATGAGGGTGAGCTCTCCTGACTTCAATCATCCAATCACGTGCAAGCAAAAATGCAGTTGTTTTTTTGTTTTTTTTCCTTGCATGTGATTGGGTATTTATTGTAAAAGTGAAGCTTTACCTCATTTACTAAGGTCTGGAGCAACTGCACTTGCAAAGTGAACAGTCGGTTTGCCTTTAGTAAATCCACCCCATAGGGCACACTCAAAAAAATGTTGACAGAGCGTGTAACCCTTTCTTAGTCTACACCCCTTAACCACTTGCCGACCGCCGCACGCAGATGTACGTCGACAACATGGCACGGGCAGGCAAATGGGCATACCTGTACTTTCCTTTAAATTTGCCGCCCAGCGGGCGTGCGCCCGCCGTGTGCCCCATGAGTGTGCTCGCAGGTCCCGGGAACTCGATGTTCCCGAGCAGCCCGCGATTGCGGTCGGCAAAGGCAGAACAGGGGGATGCCTTTGTAAACAAGGCATTCCCCTATTCTGCCTAGTGACATGTCACTGCTGACTGTTCCCCGTGATCGGGAACGATCATCAGTGATGTGTCACTCATAGCCACGCCCCCTAAAAGTAAGAATCACTCCCTAATACTAACTTAACCCCTTTCAGCGCCACCTAGTGGTTAACCCCTTCACTGCCAGTGTCATTTTTACAGTAATCAGTGCATTTTTATAGCACTGCTCGCTGTAAAAATGACAATGGTCCCAAAAATTTGTCAAAAGTGTCCGATGTGTCCTCCATAAAGTCGCAGTCACGATAAAAATCGCAGATCACCGCCATTACTAGTAAAATAAAAATATTATTGAGATTTATTTTTACCAAAAATATGTAGAAGAATACGTATCGGCCTAAACTGAGGGAAAAAAAACGTTTTTTTATATATTTTTTGGGGATATTTATTATAGCAAAAAGTAAAAAATATTGAATTTTTTTCTAAATTGTCGCTCTATTTTCTTTATAGCGCAAAAAATAAAAAACGCAGAGGTGATCAAATACCACCAAAAGAAAGCTCTATTTGTGGGAAAAAAAGGACGTAAATTTTGTTTGGGAGCCACGTCGCACGACCGCGCAATTATCAGTTAAAGGGACGCTGTGCCTAATCACAAAAAGTTGCCTGGTCTTTGGCCAGCGAAATGGTTCGGGGCTGAAGCGGTTAAAAAAGTTTTGGCTTTAGATTTACTTTAAAGTGTAGCCTTTGCAAATTATTGCTATTATTATTATACAAGATTTATATGGCGCCAACAGTTTTCTCAGCGCTTTACAACATGAGGACAGACAGTACAGTCACAAAACAATTCAATACAGGAGGGATCAGAGGGCCCTGCTCTTTAGAGCTTACAATCTAGCAGGGAGGGTCAAGTGATGCAAAAGGGTAAAAACTGTGGGGAATGAGCTGATGAAGAAAAAAAAGTGCAGTTGTTAGGTGGAGGCAAGGTAGGCTTTTCTTCAGAGAAATTTTTCAGGGATTGCCTAAAAGTAGATAGATTTGGAGAAAGTCGGACAGATTGGGGTAGGGTATTCCACAGGATGTGAGAGGTTCGGGAGAAGTTCTGCAGGCGAATATGGGAGGAAGTGATGAGGGAGCTAAAGAGCAGGAGGTCCTGGGAGGAACAAAGAGGATGATTAGGTTGGTTTTTTTGAGACTAGACTAGTGATGTAGCTGGGGGCAGAGTTATGGATAGCTTTGTAACTTATTGTTAGTATTTTGAATTTAATTTGTTGGGTGAGTGGCAGCCAAGGGAGGGATTGGCAGAGAGGAGTAGCAGACGCTGAGCAGTTTGTAAGGTGGATGAGTCTGGCAGCAGTATTCATGATGGACTGAAGAGGGAATAGTCTATTTAAAGGTAAGCCAATATAGATAGTATAAAGATAGTCAGACAGATTGGGGTAGGGAGTTCCAAAGGATGGGAGATGCTTGGGAGAAGTCCTGGATGCGAGCAGACGAGGAGGTGACGAGGGAGCTAAAGAGCAGGAGGTCTTGGGAGGAACAAAGAGAACGATTAGGTTGTTATTTTGTTATTTTGAGACTAGGTTACTGATGAAGCTGGGGGCAGAGTTGTGGATGGCTTTGTAAGTTGTTGTTACTATTTTGAATTTCGTTTGTTGGGTGAGTGGCAGCCAAAGGAGGGACTGGCAGAGAGGGGTGGCAGATACTGAGCCCTTGGTAAGGTGGATGAGCCTGGCAGCAGCGTTCATGATGGACTGAAGGGGGGATAGCCTATGTAAAGGTAAGTCAATGAGGAGGGAGCTGCAGTATTAGAGGTGAGAGATGACCAGGGAGTGGATTAGGAGCTTTGTGATGTCATTGGTTAGAAAGAGGCATATTTTTGAGATGTTTCAGAGGTTGAGGTGGCAAGATTTGGACAGTGATTGGACGTGGGGCTGAAAGGATAGTTCAGAGTCCAGAATTACATCTAGAACCTTGGCATGCGGGGATGGGCTGATGGCTCTTCCCCATCCTAAGCACCCTCCACACCCATTTATTTATTTACTTTTGATTATTTGAATAATATTGATATACACACTTTTTTCTGAAGGTCTTTGCTCCAGTCACATGACAAGTCCTCTTTCTCTTCATCTCGCTGGCGAGTCCTAAATTCTGCCATTATGTGGCGCCACTCTCTGCAGCTTTCTTATATGAGTTCAGGCTCAAGGGGTGGTTCCCTGTCAGGTCTGGTCTCACAGGAAGTGGGTTAAAAAAGGCTGACTTGAAGGCTGGTGGCACCTAGTGGTGGAGAAGAAGTACTGCAGAGGACAGCTCCGGAATGAGCCATAGTAGTTCAGCAAAAACTGCTGTTTTTTTATATATGGGCTCTTTTTTATTTTTAATGACTAACCTTTAGCTTTAATGTTTCTAACTAACTGAATACATGGGTAAGTAATTGAATCTATAGTCTATGTTATTTTGTAATTTCCCTTAAAATTCCTTAGCTCTCACTAGTATTGAACATAAGGCACTCTCCATCTTCTATAACTTCCATCTAATACCAATACATCTGTAAAAAAGAAAAAGAATGAATTATTAATACTGTTAATGTGTATACACACACGGTTATTTACAAGAAAAGGCAGATTAACCGCATTAAATACTAAGAGAACAATGTGTGTTTTAAATCAGTCCCGATGGCTTTACAATGTGCTAGCCTTTAAAACCATAGTTAAGAGCCAAACCAGGAAGTCCATTACAGAAATACATAAAGTTACTGATTAGTAATGAACAATTTATAATGAGTGTAAGCACAGATCATAAGGCAGATGTTGTTCTGTCCATCAGATGTCTATATTCTGATTATCTGCATTTGTGTGAATAAAATGTCATTTACAGTTTGTAATTACATAGAAATCATATGCAGAGCGCAGGCGCCATCTAGCGTCCTTTTTTGGTATTGTTTCAGCTTTGTTTGTTCATTAAATGCATTATATGGGTAACCCAGGAAGCAGTTAGTAAGCAAGGTATTCTGGGTAGAACCTTCACAGGAAGAGACACATTCACCATGCTTTGAGAAGACACTGCAGGAGGCAGGACATGTCTTATTCAATCTATCTCCATCATCCCTTAGAGAACTTAAAAAGTATGTTTTTACTGTCTCATATTGTATTGTGTATCATTGTTTCTGCAATGTATGCTGAATTGCATGAGATATTGTACTTATCGAGGTTTATTTTTGTTATTTGTAGTTTCACCTAGCTTGTTCTAATAAACTGAGATCGAAGAAATATGGTATCTGAAGTTTATGGGATAAGAATGGTTTAGCTGAATGTCCTTGAGACAGAACAGATGTAGCCTTGGGAAAGGAATCATAGTGAGTTTGTTTATTGGTGTCTAGGTCTTTACTATGAATAATGGGCATCCCCTGCAGGAGCCTTCACATGGAGAAAGATGTTTGGCTGTGATGGATTTGTATTGGCTGGTCGTCTTCGTGCTTCATTTTCGATAGGCCAGCACTGAGTGTGTCATTTGGTGGAGGGGGGTTACGGTGTGGGGTTGTTTTTCAGGGGTTGGGCTTGGCCCTTTAGTTCCAGTGAAGGGAACTCTTAAGGCGTCAGCATACCAAGACATTTTAGACAATTTCATGCTTTCAACTTTGTGGGAACAGTTTGGGGATGGCCCCTTCCTGTTACAACATGACTGCGCACCAGTGCACAAAGCAAGGTCCATAAAGACATGGATGAGTGAGTTTGGGCTGGAGGAAGTTTGACTGGCCTGCACAGAGCCCTGACCTCAACCCGATAGAACACCTTTGGGGTGAATTAGAGTGGAGACTGTGAGCCAGGCCTTCTCGTCCAACATCAGTGCCTGACCTCACAAATGCGCTTCTGGAAGAATGGTCAAACATTCCCATAGACACACTCCTAAACCTTGTGGACAGACTTCCCAGAAGAGTTGAAGCTGTTATTATTATTATTTAGGTACTTCTATAGCGATGTCAATTTACGCAGTGCTTTACATATACATTCACATCGGTCCCTACCCTCAAGGAGCTTACAATCTAAAGTCCCTAACTCACATTCATATACTAGGGCCATTTTTTTTTTTTTAGACAGAAGCCAATTATTATAGCTGCAAAGGGTGGGCCAACTCAATATTGAACCCTACAGACCTTAACTGGGATGCCATTAAAGTTCATGTGCGAGTAAGGGCAGGTGTCCCAATACTTTTGGCAATATAGCGTATATTGGGCTAAATTTATGAAGAAATTTGATTTTAGATTTTTTTTACTAAATATGATTCATACCAGAAAGTAAAAAAATATTGGGTTGTTTTTTTCAAGATTGTTGCTCCCACAAATAGAAAGCTCTATTTGTGGGGGGAAAAGGACATAAATGTAATTTGTGTACAATGTTGCATGACCGTGAAATTGTCAGTTAACCGCTTGCCAACCAGCCGCCGTCATTATACAGCGGCAGGTGGGCTTGTTCCCGCAAATCGCCGTAGCTGAACCTTGGTCCTTTTAACAGCTATAACAGACGCGCCCGTTGCCTGGCGGGGGAGCTGATGCACGTGGCCAGCGGCCACGATGTCTGCCAGCCACCCGCGATCGCTCCACAGAGAGCCAGAACGGGGATCTGTCAATGTAAACAAGGATCCCCATTCTGATAGGAGAGTACAGAGTGATTGTCTGTTCCTAGTGATTAGGAACAGCGATCTCTCTGTACTCCCAGTCAGTCCACTCCCCCCACGGTTAGAAACACCTCCCAGGGAACACATTTAACCCCTTGATCGCCCCTAGTATTAACCCCTTCCCTGCCAGTGTCATTTATACAGTAATCAGTGCATTTTTATAGCACTGATCGCTGTATAAATGTCACTGGTCCCAAAAAAGTGTCAAAAGTGTCCGATCTGTCCGCCGCAATGTCACAGTCCCGATAAAAATCGCTGATCAGCAACCATTACTAGTAAAAAAAAAAAAGAATCATAAAAATGCAATAAAAATATCCCCTATTTTGTAGACGCTATAACCAATCATAATACACTTATTGCGATTATAAAAAACTATAATAAAAAAAACACATATTGGCCTAAACTGATGACGAATTTGTTTGTTTTTTTCATTTATTTTTTGGAATATTTATTATAGCAAAAAGTAAAAAATAGATATTTTTTTCAAAATTGTCGGTCTTTTTTTTTTTTATAACGCAGAGATGATCAAATACCACCAAAAGAAAGCTCTATTTGTGGGGGGGGGGGAGGACGTGAATTTTGTTTGGGTACAGTGTCGCACGACTGCGCAATTGTCAGTTAAAGCGTTGCAGTGCCGTATCGCAAAAAATGGCCTGGTCAGTAAAGTGGAGTTCCACACAAAAATGGAACTTCCGCTTTTTGGAATCCTCCCCCCCTCCGGTGTCACATTTGGCACCTTTTAGGGGGGAGGAGGGAGCAGACACCTGTATAATACAGGTATTAGATCCCACTTCCGGAGATCACCGTGGTGACTGCGGTGACCTACACCACGTCCGGCACCTACTTTGCCCCCCCCCCTGCTGTCTTCTGGGAGACACACAGGTCCCAGAAGACAGCAGGGATCAGTGGGATAGCGCGGCGCGACTCGCGCATGCGCAGTAGGGAACCAGGAAGTGAAGCTGCAAGGTGGCGCGCCTCCACCCGAGAGCCGAGGGACAAATCGGCTTCGGGACCCAACATCGTGGACGCCCTGGACAGGTAAGTGTCCATATATTAAAAGTCAGCAGCTGCAGTATTTGTAGCTGCTGACTTTTAATATTTATTTTTTTGGGCGGAACTCCGCTTTAACCTCCCTGATTATTTCAGATTTTAGGTGCTGAAAGCGGTACAATTATTTTGCATGGAAATTTGGCCTTTTATATTGCAGGCCTGTAATTCTTAGGAATAACTCACTTATATGTGTCCAAACCAGAGTCTAGTAGACATCCCGGGTATGATAAAGTTTGAAATACAAAATCATAAATTATAATATAAAAATAACTATAAATAATTATGTAGCACACGGACATTTTTCTCGCCTGGCTCACTTGCAAGTCAAGGCACACCGTGCTATATGCCCGTATCCTCCTGTTTGAAGAGGTTAAGCGGTGTTCACAAATTTTGGGTCCTGCAGCGAGTTACCTTCCTCCACTGGTTCTCTTCCCCAGAGTATGAGGTCAAGTCTCTATTTCTTCCCCCAAAGAAGCCAATGTCCAGAAACACTTTAACTCCAACAGAGGGTTTATTTTCTATTTGCTGCGTAGTAGACAGAGACAGATGGATGAAAGAAGGAATAGTGTGAGGGATTAGATCCAGGCACAACCAGTAACCTCGTCGCCACTCGATCCCGAGTGGGTTTAGCTCACCCGGATAGTCCTCTCTCACAGTCCTAGCAGCCGGTGTGGAGCTCGAACAGTTCTGCCACCCTATCCCCTCCAGGGACGGGTACAGGAGATAATTTTAAGAACAGGATAATGCCAATGGGCACTCTACAGGTTAGCTTTTCAGAATAAAGAATCTTTCCCTCTGACATGTCACCAGGCCTCTCCTGAGACAGTGATCTTCCATCACTCATCTCCTCAGTGGGACCGATCTTCCCCTGGCTTCCTCACGGTCAGAGCGGGTACCTTCACCTGGGCACCTTGGGACTCCAATGGGTGAACTGTAGACCCAGTTAAAGGTACTGGGCCTACCTGGAACGTTGCAGCCTCGGGCCAAAGGTGCCAGAGATTTCTCGGCCAGTCATCGCACCCCCGAGGGGCACACCCCTCTGGCTCCTCCACTCCAAGACCTCACTACTCCACCTCCACTAAAGATGGCGTCTGCCCCTTATGTACCCTCTCCCGGCATGCACAGCAGGTCGACCACGCCCACTGTACCGCTGCCGAGAGAGGACACCCTAAGGTGCAGTAATGCCACCCATGGCTCAACCCTAACCTGATATGGCAGTGCCACCTACAGGCCACAGGGAACCATACACCAGGCAGCATCACATAGGCAAAAGCAAATACCTAGCAATCAAAGCGGTCCGAGTCTGGCTACCAGCTCAGACCAACCCCTAAATTTAGGCACATAATACCCCTAAAAAGTAAAGGGGCGCTACAATTATAACAAATAATAATATAATAATAATAAAAATTATTCAATAATGTAATCAAATCAAAAACACAGAAATTTGCTCAGTTGCAGAATTGTCGCTGTCATTACTTTCAGTGTTTGATGATGAATTTCCCCACAAATCGCTATCGTTCAATTCTGCAAGTGATTCTAATTTATTATCGCTGTTTTCTAGCTGGTCTAAAACCACTTTTGATATAAAGGGACACTTTTTGGTTGCTATGGACATTCTGAAGTTTCCAGGCAGAAAAAACAGTTTTCATAATATAAAAGTGCATGCAGGGCACTGGACAGACCACTAGGGACAAAGGGTATGTGTCATTTTTTTTATATACAGTACTGTAATCTGTAAGATTACAGTATACTGTATGTATTGTGTGTTTTTCACTTTTTGAATTTGGCACTGTGCTTCGTCCCCGTGCATCGCAACGCTCGCAGGGAACGGAGCTCGGCACTCGGCACTGTGAATCGAGCGAGGAGACAGCTTGCACACACAGCGGGGAGACATCGCAGGATCCAGGGGACAAGGTAAGTAACTTTCCCTGGATACTGCGATGCAATCCCGAGTCTGGCTTGGGGTTACCGCTTTTGGTAGTAAAAACTCATCCCGAGCCAGACTCGGGAATACCGACAGGGAGGTTAAGGGGGAAAATCTTCCGGGGCTGAAGTGGTTAGTAAGGCAGTGCAGCATTGCAAAAAACGTCCTGGTCGTGAAGAAGGGGGGGGTAAATCTTCCGGAGGTCAAGTGGTTAAATTGAAGAGAGCATCACAAAATTTTGCCAGTCTAGATGTCTAGCCTCACGGTGACAGGTGTTGGTTTCCTATCTTTGACGCCTCCCTTTCTCCTCGTCTCCATAACATAAGGAGGAAAGGTTCTCTATACCTGCAAGGAAAAATGTGAACAGGGATAGACCACTCTGCTTGGGAATTCAGTGCAGGCGGAATAATCTGTATTTTTCTGTACTTGCATGTAGTATGTCAATGTACTGAATATGATAAAATCTTACCCAGACATCCATTTATGTGAAGTACAGAGTTAAGGGCCATTAATGAATTGCAAAGCTGCCCTCAATGCCCCTTCCGATCTCTGTAGACAATCACATTTCTCCAGACTGGGATGTCATGTACTACATGGCCTTGAGACATCACCCGATTTAGCGGACTGTACAAGCTTAAAAGGGAAACATGAAATCTATGTGAACACTTTAGAGCTGTCAGCTTCAATTTGCCCTGACAGCCCCAGACACGGCCATGCTGCCACAGTATTGAGCAGTTGTGACTATGTCAGAGAGCCCACTTGAATTAGTCTGGAACGTTGAGCTCTCTCAGCAATCTTCTTAACAAGGGTAGCCAGGATGGGATCAGATTCCTGATCAGTGCAGAGCAGGCTGACTTAAAGGAAAACTAGAAGGAATTACTACTATTGTTTTATTCTGTTTTTATAAAATTCTTCTATTTTATTACACTTGTAAAAATGAAATTATATATATTAGAATTCCATATTTACAAATTGGAACAAGCAGTAAGCTTCTATAGAGTGTGTTTTTTTCTAAAACAATCTTTTTAAAGCATCTTACATTATATTATTATTATTATTATTATAATAATAATCTTACAGGGTGGTACTTCTGGTATGGTGGTGTGGAAGCAAACTGGTCCTTTAAAGTGTATGTAAACCCAATATTTCATATTCCTTATATGTTCCCGCTGTACCATGTACTTGTATGAAAAAGTATCCTGTCCTCTTTGTATTGCTTCCTTTGTGTGAAATCCCTGGTGATCCTGCCAGTCCCTCTGCTTTCCTATTTAACCACTTCCTGCCCGGTCAATAGACAATTGACGTCCGGGAAGTGGTTTCGTTATCCTGACTGGACATCTATTGACGTCCTCCAGGATAACAGCCAATGCGCGCCCGAGGGGGTGCGAATCGCAGCGATCAGTGGAGCGGTGTGTCAGTCTGACACACCGCAACACCGATCTCGGTAAAGAGCCTCCGGTGGAGGCTCTTTACCACGTGATCAGCCGCGTCCAATTACGGCTGATCACGATGTAAACAGGAAGAGCCATTGATCGGCTCTTCGTCACTCACGTCTGACAGACGCGAGTAGAGGAGAGCCGATCGGCGGCTCTCCTGACAGGAGGGGTTCGCACTGATTGTTCATCAGCGCAGCCCCCCCTCGGATGCCCGCCCAGGACCACCAGGGCAGCCGCCAGGACCACCAGGGAAGCCCCTAACATGTGGATGGCCAGGTACATCCCCCCTGGCCATCCACATGTTAAAAAACATGCCCAACATATGCCAATCAGTGCCCACAAATGGGCACTGACTGGCACCATAGCAGCACATGAAAACACAGTGATGCCCAGAAATACCCCCCCACCAAAGTAACCAGTGCCACTCATCAGTGTCCCTCAGTGCTACCTATCAGTGCCCATCGTGCCCATCAGTGCCCACCTATCAGTGCCCATCTGTGCCACCCATATTTACCCATCAGTGCCACCCATAAGTACCCATCAGTGCCGCCTATGGGTGCCCATCAGTGCCGCCTATGGGTGCCCATCAGTGCCGCCTATGAGTGCCCATCAGTGCCGCCTATGACTGCCCATCAGTGCCACATACCAGTGCCACCTATCAGTGCCCATCAGGGCCGCCTATCAGTGCCCATCAGTGCCGCCTATCAGTGCCCATCATCAGTGCTTATCAGTGCCACCTCATCGGTGCCACCTCATTGGTGCCACCTCATCGATGCCCATCGGTGCCATCTTATCAGTGCCCGTCGGTGCAGCCATAGCAGTGCCCATCATTGAAGAAGAAAACGTATTTATTTACAAAAAAATTGACAGAAACAAATAAAAACTTTTTTTTTTTTTTTAATGTCTTTTTTTATTCGTTGCACAAAAAAAAATCGCAGAGGTGATCAAATATCACCAAAAGAAAGCTCTATTTGTGGGAACAAAATGATAAAAAAAATTGTTTGGGTACAGTGTAGCATGACCGCGCAATTGTCATTTAAATTGCGACAGCACTGAAAGCTGAAAATTGGCTTGGGCAGGAAGGTGCGTAAGTGCCTGGTATTGAAGTGGTTAAAACAGACCACACTGAGCAGGAGAACACACCGTGGTCAGTTCTGTAGCTGTGCTGGGAACGCAGCCTGCTCTTCTCCAATGATCAGACTTGTCCCCCAACTTTTATGCAGCTGAGAATAGACATGTGCACTGCCGAAAAATTTATTTGTTTTCATTTAATTTGTTTTTTTTTTTTTTTTTTTCGGGTCATTCATAATGATCGCAATTTGTAAATTCATAAATTCGAAAATTTGGAATTTTCGTAAATTTATAAATTAGAAAAATTAGAAAAATCATAAATTAGAAAATCCAAAAAATGAGAAAGAAAATTCAAAAAGCGAAAATTCTAAATAATAACTAACTGTTAAATTATAGGTATTGGAATTTCCTTTCAAATTTGGCTGGTAGTGAACGCAACGAATAAAAATGTATCCGAAGTTACAAATTATCCAAAATAACGAATGCTGCATCCAAACAAATAGAATGGAACAAATTAATAATAAATAATAATAATAGAAAGTTTTTATTATTATTTTTGTTATTTATTATTATTAATTTATTACGTTCCATTCGTTTAGATACGACATTCGTAACTTCGGATAAATTCGTATTTGTTACATTCACTAACATCCACATTTGAAAGGAGATTCCAATACCTAAAATTTAATAGTTAGTTATTATTTCAGATTTTCCAATTTTTGGGTTTTCGGATTTCCGAATTTCGAAATTTCAGAATTTTCGAATCTATGAATATTCGGAAAAATTTGTTAAATGGGTTTTTGTTAAACGGGTTATCGTTAATTCGGATGTTTCCGAATTAACGAAATTGACGAAATTCGTTAAAAAGCTAATTTGAAACAAAACCAATTGCACATGTCTAGAACAAAGGGAATGTGATCACTTATTAAACAAAGGGGTAAAATAGGTATATATATATATATATATATGTGTGTTTTGCCTTTCATTTTTATTTTAAACTTAATGTTTTACAAGGTGATTATTTACAATCACTTTGGGAGCATTTATCCAGGTAAAATTGGCCAACACAGTAACACTCTTCAATCAACTTCAATCCACTTTTGTCTAGTAAGGTACATTTAATAGAAGACATAAATGTACAACAAAATTTCAGTGCTTACACTCAGGGGATTACGCAAGACAAAGACTGGTTTGCTTTATAGCAACAAGCCCACTAGAACTGGACGGACAGCTTTACCGATAGGCGGCCATGGGCTAGACTTGAATTGGGAATACGCAGAGCCTGGCTTCAATACATAGATTGATCCCTGGTCTCCAGCCCGCTCCTGGCTTGAAGGGTTGAGGAATATCTGTCCCTCACAAATGGCCCCTGTCTACATGCACTTACTACTACAGCACCCTTCTGTGATGCAGACTGTGCAATAAATTCCCCTCATGCATCCCAAAATGGCTGTCAAAATCTTGCAGGAACTCCTGTGTCAATATATGACTTGGGCTTCCCCAAGTTAGCACCTGGAGCTCACGATAGAAGAAACCTAAATCCAACGCTGGGCTCCTTTTAGCACCTGTTGTAAACAGTGGTGATGTAACCTTTTTTTTTACTACAGATTCTCCTCGTTTAATGACTTTACCTGTTTAACGAACACTCAGACTTACGACCAGCTCTCCCCACCCGAACGACCTGCTGTACATCATGATATTGTACAGTACAGTACAGAATTTCTGTTCGTGTTCTGTACTTATGCAAGTTTAAACAACGTTATTGAGCTGGAGTTTTGTGTTAAGACCTTTTTCTCACGATACAGTACAGTACAGTAGTTAAGAATAGGGTTGAGCGGATCCGAACTGTAAAGTTCGGGTCCGTACTGAACTTTTGGGTTTTTGGGTCCCGGACCCGAACCCGAACAATTGACTGTATGTCCGGGTTCGGGTCCGGTGTTCGGCAATATGCATGTAAAGTGGCGCTTGTTTCCCATGCTTAGAACTGTCCCTGCACAAAGTGTCATTTCTGAAGGAAAAAAAGTCATTTAAAACTCACTCGTGGCTATAATGAATTGTCGGCTCCCGGCAATACATAGAAAAGTCATTGATAAAAAAAAAAAAAAGCGTGGGGGTCCCCCCAAATTCAATTACCAGGCCCTTCAGGTCTGGTATGGATATTAAGGGGAACTCTGCCGCAAATTAAAAAAAAAATGTGCGCGGTTCCCCCCAAATATCCATACCAGGCCCTTCAGGTCTGGTATGGATTTTAAGGGGAACTCCACCCCAAATTTTAAAAAAAAATGTGCCCCCCCTCCTGAACCGTACCAGGCCACATGCCCTCAACATGGGGAGGATGTCCCCATGTTGATGGGGACAAGGGCCTCATCCCCACAACCCTTGCCTGGTGGTTGTGGGGGTCTGTGGGCGGGGGGCTTATCGGAATCTGGAAGACCCCTTTAACAAAGGGGACCCCCAGATCCCGCCCCCCCTATGTGAATTGGTAATGGGGTACATTGTACCCCTACCATTTCACAAAGAAAGTGTAAAAAATTGTAAAAAAAATACACAGACACCGTTGGGAAAGTCCTTTATTAAAAAAATAAAAATAAAAAAAAACATTCCAGCGATGAAATCCAGTGTCCCGCGATGATTCGATGTCCGGCGCTGTCCACACGAAATGTCATTGGCTGAGCCTGAGTGGACCTGATGGGGAACTTCCTCTGCAGTGTAATAAATAAATAGACCCGCCCCTTCTAAAGTTCCCCATCAGGTCCGCTCAGCCAATGACGTAGGTGTAAGGCTGAGGACCTGATGCGGAACGTGAGAAGGGGCGGGTCTATTCATGTATTAAACTGTGGAGGAAGTTCCCTATCAGGTCCGCCCCCTTGTATGTCAGACCCCGCCTACGTCATTGGATGAGCGGACCTGATGGGGAACTTCCTCTGCAGTATAATAAATGAATAGACCCGCCCCTTCTCACGTTCCGCATCAGGTCCTCAGCCTTACACCTACGTCATTGGCTGAGCGGACCTGATGGGGAACTTTAGAAGGGACGGGTCTATTCATTTATTACACTGCGGAGGAAGTTCCCCATCAGGTCCGCTCAGGCTCAGCCAATGACATTTCGTGTGGACAGCGCCGGACATCGGATCGCCGTGGGACACTGGATTTCATCGCTGGAATGTTTTTTTTGTTTTTTTTTTTTAATAAAGGACTTTCCCAACGGTGTCTGTGTATTTTTTTTACAATTTTTTACACTTTCTTTGTGAAATGGTAGGGGTACAATGTACCCCATTACCAATTCACACAGGGGGAGGCCGGGATCTGGGGGTCCCCTTTGTTAAAGGGGTCTTCCAGATTCCGATAAGCCCCCTGCCCGCAGACCCCCGCAACCACCGGGCAAGGGTTGTGGGGATGAGGCCCTTGTTCCCATCAACATGGGGACATCCTCCCCATGTTGAGTGCATGTGGCCTGGTACGGTTCAGGAGGGGGGGCCGCTCTCTCGTCCCCCCCTCTTTTCCTGCGGCCTGCCAGGTTGCGTGCTCGGAAAAAAGGTCTGGTCTGCATTTTTGGGGGAACTCCACGCCATTTTTTTTTTATTTGGGGTGGAGTCCCCCTTAAAATCCATACCACACCTGAAGGGCCTGGTAATTGAATTTGGGGGAACCCCCACGCATTTTTTTTTTTTTTATCAATGACTTTCCTCTGTATTGTCGGGAGCCGACAATTCATTATAGCCACGAGTGAGTTAAATTACTTTTTTTCCTTTAGAAATTACACTTTGTGCAGGGACAGTTCTAAGCACGGGAAACAAGCACGAATAGTCCTCAGAAGTTCGGGTCCCCATTGACTTCAATAGGGTTCGGGTTCGGGGTCAAGTTCGGTCCCGAATTCGAACTTTTTTCCGAAGTTCGGCCGAACCCGTCGAACCCGAACATCCAGGTATCCGCTCAACTCTAGTTAAGAATGCTTAAAATGTTGTGGCTCCTCATTTAACGACCAATTCATTTAACAACCTGGTCGTTGGAACAGAACCTGGTCATTAAGTGAGGAGAGCCTGTACTGGGAATCAATAAGTTAGTGATTTAGCAATCACTGGATTACTGTCTCATTCTCCCATATTGCCAACCTGACAGAATGGACAGCGCTCCCAGGTGCCTGCCCTGTCTGCCTACATGCAAATTGGAAGAGATGTCCAGACAAATTTTTTTTTAGTTTTGGATGGGGTGGGGAAGAATTAGACACCCTATTGGGTTTTAATGATATCTGGGGCTCCATTAGATCTCCACTAATTTTCTGACCACTGACTGTGGTTTACAAAACAGGAACCCTAAGGGGAAATCTTACAATGGGGAAACTAGCTCTGGTAATCCTGGTGGCACCCCCGGATTCCCTCACTTTGGTGGGATTTCCTCTCACTTACTGTTTTCACTTTGTGACAGGAAGTGAAGTGAAATCTCCCCAATGGGACACAGATGGCAAAAAATTGACAGAGGTTAAAAATCCTTGCACTTTTTACTTACCCGAGCCACTGCTCCTACAGGCTCCTCTGTGCTGCTAGGTCGGTTTCTGTGTAAGTGCAGGGGACCAAAATAACCCATTCCATGGACTGTAAGGTTTTCCTTGAGCTCACCCTCATAATGGGAACCAGTGCAGATCTGTATTGAAAAGTTATATTTGTGGGCCATGGGCCATTTACAACTAAGCAGACCCTGTGGCTCTCTATGTGGTGTCAATTTTGACCTTCCACTGTCATGATCAGGGGTCAGGCTCAGGGGCCAGTGGCTATAGCAGTGGAAAGGCTCACACAGAAACCAGCAAGATGAATACACAATTAGATTTCCCTGGCAGGTGACGTGAGCTCACCTGAGGCGCAGGGGCTAAGCACTAACTGGTCTTCCCCAGAGTCCTGATGGTGGTTTAGCTTTGTGCTAGTGCCAGGTTGTGGTCCTCAAGATCACCCTACAAGGAGGTGAGCAAGCTGAGGTACAGTAGCAGATGTAACAGGTAGGGATAAAGCAGAAGCGTAGTCAGTAAACAAACCAAGGTGAAAGAGCGTTCTTCTCCCTTTGGTTATCCTTGCCTGCGTGACGTAGGGGGATCTGTTTGCGGCGGCACACCTATATTGGCACCTCCCATTGCAGGCCTTACACACACCACTTTTTCCTGACTCGCTTGGATCACTCACACTCACATGAGCCCTGGTTCTCCTCAGATCAATACAGGTACCTCTTTACCCTCACCTTATCACTCCTTCATCCCTGTTTTCCCCTTTTTCCCATTCCAGTCCTCGTTGCTTTTGTGTTTGTTCCCCATGCTGTGTTTCTGTCTTTTGTTTTTTGTCCCTTTTTTTTATTTTTTCCTTTCTTTTCTCTATTCCCAGCCTCCACACCTTCCTCTATCCTTCTCTTCCTCCTATACACCCTCATGCACTCACATCCTACACACCTCACATGTCCTCATCCTCATACCCCACACACACTAATGTATTCACTTTATTTAGGTCCCCCACAGGATACACTTTCCTTACCCGTGCCAAAGGTACCTATTAACACACACCTGCCTGGGATCTGCCTCCATCTGTTGTTGCTGCCTCTCAGACCTCCACAGCGCGTGGGATTGGGGCCCTGACATGCGCTGGCGACTGTCGTGACACGCTGGGGCTGCGCGGTGTGCAGGCATAAGTTCTTTTGCTCTAATACCCCCCCTTTCTCCCCTCAACCCATTAGTACCAATAATCAATATTATCAATAATCTTCAGCTTTATTAATATTTTTGAAGTGAAAATATTCAACATTATTCAGACATGCATTTTTTCATTTTGGATTATAATTCCATGGTTTATGCTCCTGATGAGCGGCAAAATGCTGCGAAACGCGTAGAGCCAGTTCATTATCACCATCATTCTTTACCATGGACTTTACTATACTCTGTACGATTTAATTCAGAATTTTAACTGCAAACCCGTTTAACCATGCTATTCCCCTTTCTTCTTTATTTCTGTACTCAAATGTATATCAGATTGTGGATTAATATGTATTTTGTGCTGAAAATATTCAAATGCTTATTGTTTGGAGGCTACGCCCGTTATATGCTTTATGTGAATGTACAAATCAAAATAAATATATATATATTTTTTCTACTCGCTTGACTTCCCATTTTACTGCTGTGTGCTTCATATAAAGTCCCGCAAATGTTCTCCCCTTTTAACAAGTTGGTAACAAGTAGTTGAAGGTTGGGATCAAGCTGAAGTGTAGTCTAGAAAAAAGTAAAAGTTTGGTAACAAATGATTGCAGATTGGGATCAAGCAGAAGCATAATAGAGGAACAAGCCAAAAGTCCCTAATGAATAGTAGTGAAGATGCGGATGGCAGCAGGAGTGTAAGGAGCAAGATATTGACTGAAGAAAAGCACAATAATTTGGAAAACAGGAAGTGCAAAAGCATGGCTTAAATAGGAAGTTCATTGGAGGAGCTGAGAGTTCAAGGTTCACCAGAAACAGGATAGAAAGTAGACTTGTGCACAACGGAAAAATTAGTTTAGTTTCGGTTCGTTTCTTGTGCACAACGGAAAAATTTGTTTAGTTTCGGTTCGTTTCTTTTCGGTCCTGTTGATTCGTAATCATTCGTAATTTTGCTAGACGGGATTTTTCGTGTTCGGACTAATTTGTATTTTCGCAAGCGTCATTTTTCGTTAAATTTTTAGTTGATTTATAATTCGTACTTTCAGTAGGGTACATTGTTTTTCGTTGATTCTGGACACAACTCCTACTTTCGTAACTTTTTTTGGGTTCGTTGATTCGTAATTTTCCGTGTCTCTCTCACAACGACGCTGCCTATTATGCCTAATGTGCTTCGAATGGATTTGTACTTTTCTAAATACATAGCGGTTATTTGTAACGATTCAAAATCTCGTATTTTAATTTCGTTTTTTACATGCGGCTATAGCCTCCGCCCCTGTACACCATTTTGAGAGGGTTCAGCACGGTGAGGGAGAAGCAGAGAGCAGAGCAGAGTGTTATTGTGCTTCGAATGGATTCGAAATCTCGTATTTTACTTTCGTCTTTTCATGCGGCTATAGCCTCCGCCCCTGTACACCATTTTGAGAGGGTTCAGCAGGGTGAGGGAGAAGCAGAGAGCAGAGCAGAGTGTTATTGTGCTTCGAATGGATTAGAAATCTCATATTTTACTTTCGTTTTTTACATGCGGCTATAGCCTCCGCCCCTGTACACCATTTTGAGAGGGAGTTCAGCACGGTGAGGGAGAAGCAGAGAGCAAAGCTGAGTGTTATTGTGCTTCGTATGGATTCGTACATTCGTAACTTTTTTCATAACGAATTATGCCGAAGACATTCGGGCATTCGCTATTTTGCGGTATAATTTATTTCGGATTCGGTTTTATTCGTAATTGCTTTGTTCGGAAATTCGAATGCTTCCGAATGTCCGAAAGTTGCTAAATTCGGACGTATTTCGATTCGTTACGAAACGAATTGCACAAGCCTAATAGAAAGTATGTTTGTCCAAGGGATCAGGCAAGGTGCTGTCTAGTAGCTCAGCATGAAGAGCTAGTGCCAGATGCAGCAGAGGTCCTGGGTTCAGATCCAGGTTCTCACACCCTCTCTGGTTATATATAAGTAGAACAGTTCTCCTGCTGTAATCTGTAGTGCTCCACTGTCACTGGGGCCTCAGACGCTCCCCCACAGCCTGGAGTCTCTACTGCCTCTGTCTTGGCACAATTCTGGCTATAAACAAACACTTATCATCTAGCTAACTACAGAAATGATTTAAAAAAATTCTGTGTAAACGCTTCCTGAACGTAATGTTCTTCTGATTAGGGCTTCTGGGATAAGACTTAAAAATGCCACGTGAGTACTGGGCTAAATAGCATAATCAAGAAAAGGGAAAATGCCCCAAACTGTTATAAGCAGAAATGTAAAAAAATTGAATACAGACTTTAAGAAGCCAAAGAATGTGACTTTTAATGAAAGTTCTGTTTCCCAGTGGGTGGATCAATGTGCCCGGCCAAAATTAAAGAAGATGTAGCAAAAGCTTTTGTAGTTGGGACTTCAAGGCTCATCGTGTCAAGAAAAGCCAAAGACAACACAGGTATAAGGAGATGAGAAAAGCAACATGTGTAGTGATTTATGGCACCACTGAATTCCATGAAAGGCGCCATTCAAAATGTTTTTTTTGCCACAGGGTATGTCTTATATGAAGGGATTCTTTATAATCCAGTAACCTGTGTTAGCAACACCAGGATAACAGACAAGGTGACGGGAGCAATAGGTGATTCTAGCTGCAATCACAATAGGCACATGCAGTATACTGAAGATAATCAGATCATCATGGCCAAATATATGACTCCACTTGTATTTACAACCCTGCAGAGAAAGAGCCTGTCTACACGGGAACACTGAGCTCCCCTGCCCGAAGGGACATTTTGAACATTTGAACAAGTATTTCAATGAGGCCGGAAATTCTGAAGTTAGTGTGGCTGTACCAGGAACCAATCAGATCCAAACGTGCTATGGAAAATTATACTGTAATTTGAGAGTAAAAAATGTAAATGTAGCTGGTTGCTTGAAGACTACATTGTTTCTTAGGCACTAATGATTGAAGGACCACTATCATAAAGAGTGTAGACCAGCCTTTTTCGACCAGGGTGCCCAGCCACCCTGTGGTGCCTTGAGGTTTCTTCAGGGGTTTCTTGGCAAAATGCCTACAAATTCCTCCAAAATTGTATACAAGCCAGTGGGTGGATGAAACCTGCCTTTTTGTGACACAAAGCCACAGATTTTCATTGTACACCATTAAAACCTCCTAGCTACCAACCTCCTAACGACTAATGGCATCATCAGTTGATAAGGAGGATGTCAGTTGCCTGCATACCATCCTTGTTTTACCCTCCCTTGCCTCTCTTCATTAACTTTGGGGTCTCATTAGCTGAGTGATGGAGAAAAACTGAGGGAGAAGAGAAACACTGGAATACTAGTCAGTACCAGTTTGCAAAAGTGTATTTGCTTTGGAAGAATAAATCACATTTAACGTTGGGTGTCCTACGTGTATTGATGTTGCTAAACTGTCAGAATAGTTTTTACATTTTACAATGGGGAGCCTCAAGACTGTCCATAATTTTGGAGGGTGCCTCGAGATTGTCCATAATTTAAAGGGTGCCTTAAAGCGGTTGTATACCCCCAAAAAAACCTGCAAGACAAAGGCATAACAAACTAGTATGACTAGCATACAAGCTTATTATGAATTACTTACCTTAGATCGAAGCCCCCCAAGCCGTCCTCGTCTCCCCCTCCGGCCGCAGACATCTCTCCGGAAGGTTACTTCCGGGTATCGGCGCTCCGCGGCTGTGATTGGCTGGAGCGGCGAAGACGTCACTCCAAGCATGCGCGCGGGAGCCGTCAAAGCCGGCAATGCCGGTTTTATGAATGGCTATTCTCAGTGCGCCTACGCCGTAGACATCGGTGCATTCTTTGTGGCAAATATCTCCTAAACCATGTAGGTTTAGGAGATATTGCAAACACCTACAGGTAAGCCTTACTCTAGGCTTACCTGTAGGTATAACATGTCAGAGAGGGTTTACTACCACTTTAACTGAAAAAAGGTTGAGAAACGCTGGTGTAGACAACATTTACCAATTCTATCACATGGCTAACCGATGCTAAACAGGAGCAACGGGTCAGATCAGAGGCAGATTTATTACACTTGGGCAGTTTCATTCATGGATTTGCCCTCAGTTGCTCTAAATCAGTGATTCTCAACCAGGGTTCCGTGGAACCCTAGTGTTCCTCCAGAGGTTGCTAGGGGTTCCTTCAGCATTGGGCAATTTTGGCCTCAGATAAGTTCCCACTGACACCATTCATCTTTTTAGCTATCTGTAAGGAGGCAATTCTTCCCAATGACCACAAGTGTAAGGACCATTCTTCCCATTGACCATCACACTAATGTATTATGAGTTGTAGATTTCTGATTTTTAGCAGGGGTTCCCTGAGACCAGAGAACTATTTCAGGGGTTCCTCTGTGTTGAAAAGGTTAAGAAAGGCTGCTCTAAATTAACACTGCGACAGAATAAAACTTGTCCCTTACTACTTTATAATTATGCTTCTGTTTTAAATTGAAACCTGTCTCAAGCGATAAAATGAAGCAGACCTGTGCAAATTATTCCAACTAGAAAAAACTGCACTTGGAAATAACAATAAATCATAATAATACAAATAGTGCAAATGAAAATGACAGTAGTGTTGCTATCAAAAAAGTGATAATAAGAAGCAGCAGATCTGCTGCAAGATATTTTATCACAGACCAGATCCAGTAATTCTAAAAAAAGAGCCGCACTATAAACAATATTGAACTCAAAGTTTAATAAAATTGCATTTATCCAAAACATCAACGGTTGCGATATGAATAGATTAAAGTGGCAACAGACTATGCAAGTAATTATAGAACACCCACATGTAGCAAAATCAAAGACCAGATACACCAGCACACTGATACACTGACACAGCTTTCAGATGTAAATTCCTAAAGTTCATATAAGTTTTAGATAACTCCTCTTCATGAGTATTCAAACAAAAGTGCTCGAATATCCAATCACCAGTAGATCTCCAAAGTGTGAAACCACCACCTTAATATGGATGTAAGCTTACCATAAGCTGTGGACCCTCTAATTAAAGAGAGGTCAGATGCACATATAGCCTGCATAGTGGCTCTTTGGACGTTATCCACACAACCAAAATGGTGTCCTTTCTCATGTTCAAATCTTGAGTCATGATTCCATGAACAATTCACTTGGTAATTCCCGTTTTCTCTGCAATCGTTCTGAAAGTGAGCAGTTGGTCAAAAATGGAACAGAATGTGGAGGTAGTAAGGTCTGTTCTGAACCGTGACCAACGGCTCACTAGAGTGATTGCATTCGTGGAATCATGACTTAAGATTTGAACATGAGAAAGGACACCATTTTGGTAGTATGGATAACGTCCAAAGAGCCACTACACAGGCTCTGAATGCCATCCCACTTGAAGACTTCCAGGGATGCTATGAAGAATGGAAAAATTGCTAGGAGCGTCGTATACACTCTAAAGGTGCATACTTTGAAGGATGCAATGTTCAATTGTAAAAATGTTCAATATAACCATTTTTTTAATATCATTCTCATTACTTTCTGGACACACCTTGTATGCATTATTTTTGCTAGAAAATTACTTAGAACCCCCAAACAGTATAAGCTGAGGCCTCGGCAAATAAAATGGTGGGTGTTGCAATTTTTTATGTCACACAGTATATACACAGCAGTTTTTCGAACGCGCTTTGCACATATTACACCCATTACGCCTACTATACTCTTGCTTACAACATTATGGGCCTATATTAGGTGTATTTTGAATATAAAGGGGTTTTGCCTGTGTACACCTATATGGGAGAATACAAATGATAATGATTTTTTTAAATTGAAGGGTTTTTCGCAACAGGGAAAGGGCCAGCTTTATTTACTTATCGCAACTGTATAATGGAACAGTGTTCAAGTCCTTTTCAAATGGAATTTATTCTACCCAGGACTCAGTTCTATAAATATATGCAACTGAGTCATGCCATTGAGGCCCAATCTGATAGGTCTAATATGACAGCCATTGTACATCCACTAATGCAGGGAGTGTTACTTGAGAAGGACAAAAAAGGGATAATATCCGGAGGATATTCTATTCTTCTTAACTTCACTCATGATGGTTTTCAGCTTATAAGTAGGAAAGGGTGGGGAAAAGATTTAGGACCTATAGAGGGAGACACCTAGGATCTCTGCCTAACAGCTGCACCACTAGTATCAGTTTCTGCATCTCAGAAACTATCCCATCTGTATTTGCTACATAGAGCATATACAGTAGGACACCTGTGCACCCTTATGTCCAAAATGCGAAATAGATAATGGAGACTTTATCCACATGATGTGGAGATGTCCGAAGCTATTTTGATACTGGTCAGAGGTTTTTTCCACGATCTCGTTAGCGTATCAATTTTGACTCACTAGAGAACTTATGGTCTGCTTGCTGGGCGCACTGGAGGAGGATTCACTTACTCCACAGGGTCATACTGCGGTATTATGACTGCTGTATGTAGCTCGTAAGCTGATCTCTTGATACTGGTTATCATCCAGGGTCCCCACCAAGAGACAATGGATAGACCTGGTGAACAACATGTTGATTAGAGAAAAACTCACTTATCAACATAGAAACGTGCCTACTAAATTTAATAAATTGTGGCAACCATGGTTGGATATTCCGGGCCTGGCACCACAACAACTGATCAGAGAGAGGCTTCTACAAGGCTAAATGTGTAGTGCTTAGACAGGATTAGTTCCAGGGGTGAAGCACCAAACCTGTTGTTACAGATACTCTATTCAAGGACGTGTAGCTCAGAAATAGGCACTAACGATGAAGTCGTTTAGAGAATCTTTTTCAATTTGTGTTTTTTTTTTTCCTTAATTTTCTCTCCACTGCAGTATTGTGTAGATTTCTCTGATACCGAAAAATATAGGTTTTGTAACTAATGAATCCTATATCTATTACCGTATATACTTGAGTATAAGCCGACCCGAATATAAGCCGAGGCACCTAATTTTACCACAAAAAACAGGGAAAACTTATTGACTCGAGTATAAGCCTAGGGTGTCCATCTGCATGCCTCACTGTGCCTCAGTGTGTCCATGTGCATGCCTCACTGTGCCCATGCCTCACTGTGTCCATGCCTCACTGTGCCCATACCTCACTGTGTCCATGACTAGACTGACGTTTAACATGGGAGTCTATGGAAGGGGTGCCCGGGTTTGAAAAATCGGTGCTCCCTGGTCGTAGGTCCCCCAGACAATAAACTTTGCACACTTGTAGAGGAGAAATGGGGCTATATATGTGCCAAGCTCCGGGTCTAGGGGACCAACGACCGGCCAGGACCGGGTCCCCAAAATCACCGGAGAAATGACCGTTTAACATGGAAGTCTATGGAAGGGGTGCCCGGGTTTAAAAAATCGGTGCTCCCCGGCTGTAGGTCCCTCGGACAAAAAACTTTGCACGCTTGTAGAGGAAGAGGGGACCTACGGCCGACCATTACTGGGTCTCCAAATCCGGGAGATCAGGCGCAAAAATGTGACTCGAGTATAAGCCGAGGGGGGCATTTTTGGTGCATTTTTTTCACTGCACCAAAAATGCAGCATGCAGGATTTAAAAAAATACAACTGATCCGCAACTGACTAGTATGAAGAGTTCCATAGGATTTAATGATCATGCATTTTTCTTCTACTTTTGATAAGGCAAAAACAGAACAAAAACTGATCAGTGTGAAAGAGTCCTAAAATATAAAAGATGATGTTACGCAGAGTAAATAGATACCAAACATGTCACGCTTTAAAATTGCTTACGCCCGTTAAAAAGCGACAAACTACAGTACATTAAATTATCCATAGGCGATGCTTTAAAAGCGTTTACAGGTTACAAGTTTAGAGTTACATAGGAGGTCTTGCCTTTAGAATTATTGTTCTCGCTCTGATGTTTTCCGCGATACCTCACATGTGTGGTGTAATCACCGTTTACATATGTGTGTGATTGCACAGGTTTGCGTTTGCGCATTAGCACGGGGGTGGGGGCACTTTTTTTTTAGATCGATTTGATCAGACACTTTTTTACAACAAACCGAAACCTGGAAATAACGAAATCCTTGTCGTTTCCAATTCCTGCCATCATACAGTGGGAGGAACAACATTGGTTCCGCTCATTGTGTCCGGAGAAGCCAATGCCACCGGTCGCATCCTTATCAGGCTCCCGGATGGGACCAAAGAGCCTGGTGAAGGCAGCGGCAGCGGGGGGGGGACAGACTCCCCCTTCCACCACCTGTAAAAGTGATCCAGCAGCTGTATAGTAAAAAATTATACCAGGATCATAGTTGTAGCCTTAACCATGATCCTGGTATAACCACCTCAATACGAGGCCATATACTATATACGTACGACGGTATTGAGGTAGTTAAAGCAGTATTTTCTTTACATTAATTTAGGGCAGAAGTAATTAAATCCTCGTCACTTCCAGTTCTTAACATCAAACAGTGGGAGGAACAGCATCAGTTCATTTTACTGTGTCCAGGGAAGCCAATGCAACCAGTCGCATCCCTATCAGGCTCCCCGATGGGACCAGAGAGCCTGGTAAAGGCGGTGGCAGTGGCAGGGGGACAGACACCCCCTTCCACCACTTGTAAAAGTGATCCAGCAGCTGTATAGCTGCTGGATCACTTTTACATAAAACAGAATCTCCGGCAGTAAGAAATGGTACCAGGATCATGGTTGTAGTCTTGATCCTAGTATAACCACCTCAATACGAGGCCATATACTATATATGTGTGGCGGTATTGAGGTGGTTAAAGCAATATTCTCTTTTAATGAAGTTAGGGAAGAAGTAACTAAATCCTGGTGGCTTTCAGTTCCTGACATCACACTGTGGGAGGAACAACATCAGTTCCTCTCACTGTGTCCGGGGAAGCCAATGTCACTGGTCACATCCTTATGAGGCTCCCCGATGAAACCAGAGAGCTTGTTGAATGCAGTGGCTGGGGGCAGACACCCCCTTCCACCACCTGTAAAAGTGATTCAGGAGCTGTATAGCTGCTCAAATCACTTTTACATAAAAGAGAATCGCTGACAGTAAAAAACTGCACCAGGATCATGGTTGTAGCCTTAACCATGATCCTGGTATAACCACCTCAATACGAGGCCCTATACTATATATGTATTAAGGTGGTTAAAGCAGTATTCTCTTTATATTAAGTTAGGGCTCTTCTTTAAAAACACAAAATAAAGCTCTGGCCTATAAATTTGTTTCAATTTCTTTCCCGACCAGCATTCTCCTTTAAAACAGCTCCTGAAGCGGAAATCCCCTTCAATAAACCACCATTTCATTGTCAAACAAACTTCTAGCCCTGATCTGTTTTGTGTGATACCACAAGTTAAAACTCAATGATATTGATACAATAAAACATGATGATGTGGTAAGGGGAAAAAAAATGTGTTAAAGGATTTGGTTACATAAAGACTCAGGTTAAAAGGCTCTCGACTGTCTCACTCACTGTGGACATTCCCTAAACCACATTTCAACCACAATCGAAGGTATTCTTTCCGATTGGATAGCGCAGTTCACAAGGAAACAAAAGGTCTAAGCCATCGCTGGTGAAGATCAGAGGGGTCAGAGTAGCCAAACATTAGTAGAGGAAAAAAAAATGAGAACAATATTTTCGTTCATTATGGAGTACGTGTTTCCCCGAAGTCACTCCTGTCTCTTGATTGCATAATTGCTTCTGAAAAGCCAAACAATAGAAGAAATGGAATGTCGTTGTACAATATACTAATGCACAATGCTTTCAAAAAGAAAGAGCATCTGATAGCTCAGCACAATGCAGATTGGAGTGGTAGGTAATAACTCCGAGCAGACAAACCACAGTCTTCTAAAAAACCACATAACAGGCAAAGAATGCTGAGAGGAGCCCATATAATTATTCATGATAGATAACTGTATTAAATAGAAAAGAGAAAGGACTGAGGGTATTACAATACTGGCACACGATAAAACATTGAGCATTGTATTGCTTGCAGATCTAAGTTACCGTCTTTAAGAAAAGAAAAAAAATCTATCTATTGGCTGCAGAGAAAATGATTACCGCTTGAGTGAATGGAGTTCTGCTGTTGCTGGAAAAAATAATTCTTCTACGGAGAGGAATACAAACACAGATCGCATGGCAGGGTATAAATATTGTAGCAGGAACTTTTAAGCTGAAGTTTTTATAAAGAAAAACTGAACAGGTGCCAGGAAACTCATAAAAGTACGTATTGTATGTATTGCATCCCCTGCCATTCATTTGTAATGTGTAGATAGGCAGCTTCTTAATTGCCTGGCTTTAAAACTAGACTTCATGTTGTTGTTTTTTTCTGTGAAGAGACCTGTAAAACACCAGCATCCATTCTGAAGAGACACGCTGGTGGAGAGACTTATTGACTCAAGGCTTACTGATTGCGCTTTGTAAAATATAAGGAAACAGTATATAGACAGGTAGACATAGGACCGGACGTATAGATGGACAGGCAGATGGACGAATATAAAGATAGATGTGATCAATTTCATATTATTTTCGTTTAGCTGTTAAAGTGGAGTTCCACCCAAAAGTGGAACTTCCGCTCATCGGATTCCTCCCCCCACTCCGGTGCCACAATTGGCACCTTTTGGGGGGAGGGGGGACAGGATAACTGTCTTTGACAGGTATCCTTTCCCACTTCCGGTAGTCCGGGCCATGGCCCATGACGTCAGCGCGGGGCTCCCTCCTCCCTCCCCCGGCCGCCGGACCAGTAGGAGAGAGGAGTGGGCCTTGCGCATGCGCAGTAGGGTTTCCGGCGTGAAGCCGAAAGACTACACTGCCTGGTACCCTTACCCGCAATGGCGGCGGCAGCACCCGACAGCTGATGGAAACATCAGCTGCGGGTGCCGACATCGCTGGACTCCAGGACAGGTAAGTGTCCATTTATTAAAAGCCAGCAGCTGCAGTATGTGTAGCTGCTGGTTTTTAATTATTTTTTGGGGGGCGGAACACCGCTTTAAGCTCACTGAAACATAAAGATAATGGGGTTTATTTACTAAAGTTGGAGGGTGCAACATCAGGCTCACTTCTGCATAGGAACCAATCAGCTTCCAGGTTTTATTGCCAAAGCTTAATTGAACAAGCTGAAAATAGAAGCTGAATGGCTACCATGCACAGCTGCACCAGATTCTGAGTGCTCCAGCTTTAGTAAATCTACCCCAATGTGTTGAATGTCCAATGCTATCGAACTGGCATCAGAAACTAATTGCAGGCACATAGGGACCTCCATGAGCCCCCACAAGATCCCCAAAACTGTGACCTTTTATTACGCAAAGCCTGACTTCAGTGAAAATACTCCAGTTATAGTCCAGCTCCGGTGTGTCCCACCATTGATCAGGGAAGGCTTCCTACGCTTAACCAACAGTTAGATTTTTTTTTTTTAAGCTCCCGCAGTGCAGAACTTGTCAAACCCTTTTGAACAATAAGTGAATAGGGAAATCACAGCACACAAAAAACCTGCACTGTTTTTGCAAGGATACCGTAATAGCCAAACCACCAAAGAGAAAGGGCCTCAAACCCTGAACCCCAGGGTGCAAGGCTCCTGACAGGAGCAAGATACTCTATGGTCTACCTAAGTCAAAGTCAGGTGGACCCTGCTCTTTAGAGACCAGTCAAAGCCAGTCCCCCAAGTACTTGGTGAGGGGCTCTGCCAAAGTGAAATCTCTTGGTTGGAGAGAGGAAAAAAAAACCCGAAGGTCACAGATCCTGCCCTGGACACATCAACAAGAGCTCCTTGCTCCTCCTAGCCCCTGGTGATACAAATGCAGCCTCATTCCTACCAGAAAGGCATTAGAACTTAGGGAGAGTCCTGTCTTCAACCAGGGACAAGCCCAGACCACAGTGAGATGTAAGCGGTAGGTAGGGTTGGCTGGAGCTTGGCTTGCTCCATCAAAATTGCTATTTGCCTAATAATGCTTCCCCAATTTCCAAATTAATGGAGAACTCAGACACAAACCTGAGGTTTTGCCTGATTGTAATTTCTCAGAAAATAAAAAAGGGGGTTCCCCATGGCTGACTTTTAAGGCACTGGTAGTATTAATTCCAAATATACGGGATATTGAAGTAAAAAATAGTTTTTATTCACAATTATACATATTTATCAAAAATGAAATATTAAATTAAAATATACAGTTCCAAAGATTGTCACCATATAGGTAAATACATGAAAACCTTCTTTACACCCGACGCGTTTCGGGGTAACCTTCTTCAGGGGTGTGTAGAGAAGGACAATTAGTTCATCTAAGCATAAGAATACATAAAGTTAATTACATGCATTTAAAACATTATTATCAAATATATACAAAAAGTTTTCTTTATATATGATGTCTATACATGTAATCATTCACTTACGTATTATAAATGTAGTAGGAGAATGATGAATATTTCATTGGATGCGATTTTTTAAAAGCATTGAAAAAATAAGCCAGCGTGCTGTTTTTTTTTTTTTTAATGCTTTTAAAAAATCGAATAAAAACTATTTTTTACTTCTTCAATATCCTGTATATTTGGAATTAATACTACCAGTGCCTTAAAAGTCCACCCAGGGGAACCCCCTTTTTTCTTTTCTCATATATACTGGATGTGGCACAAGCATATATTTGCCATTCACCCCCCCCCCCCCTTTTCGATTGTAATTTCTCAATCCAGGTTAAAGTGGATGATGATGGTTCAATAATGTTAAACTGGCTTCTATCCTTGAAATTAATACAGACCTATGTATGTTTATGCCAAACATGTTAAATCTAATTTATAAAGTTGGTTTGGAAATTTCCATCTGTTAGTTTGATGTCTTCATCTCAACTTTATATTGAAAATATTGCCCTTCTGAACCCCCTTTACAACCTTAATGTATATAAAGGTTTTAAACATGTCCCTCCTGGTTTCTGGTTAGGCCAATGGCTTTGTATCCATGGCTTTGTTCCTCTCAGCTCTAAATCACCAAATGCTTCATAAAGGAAACTTTAATCAAAGTCTGCATAGGCAACATGAAGATCCTCCTATAGGCCAGTAGGGCTGCCCATCACATTTGCTGGCCAAAACAAAGCTGTTTCCTTTCTAGAGCAACTGGGGGTATCTGCATAGATACTAAATACACATCCAGGGACATGGTGGAAGTGTTTTTTCTACAAGACAGAAGCCAACCTTACACTATGAAACAACCACACAGGTTTACTTTAATAACTACAGTTACTTGACAGGTTTACTTTATTATAAACTAAAATAATGATGAATTTACAACAAATCTGCTACAAGTTATACAAAACAGAAGAAGGGAATTGGATTTTCTTTTTTTTAGCAAGTTATGATTAGCCTATTGGTTTGGAATAAATTGAAACAAGTCTACTTTAGAGCAATGGGAAAAGAAAAAGACTATAGAGGAAAACACACGTTTCAGTTAGGAACTGATCCGGGATACCTTCATTAAGGAATGCATTTTTATTGGCAAGGACCATGAAAACCAACACCCATCAAATTCCTTTCTGAAATTAAAGAAATTTTATACCGATGATACTTCGACATTTAAAGAGAAAAAAACGCCCACATACTACCTGCTGTGTGCCAATACAATCACGCTGCAGGAAATTAATTAGCTGTGCTTATCTGCTGATTTATTTAAAATATAACAAGAGGGAACAATTAAGCTATTGATGAATGGGGACAATTACCAGGTGCAGAACACTCTGAAAGGAGCAGTTGAAGTTACGAAAGTTGGCATAGGAACTTTGAGTTTACAACGTAATCCATCTGCAGTGTCTGCTATGCCTGCTCTCCTTATTCAATGCAATTAGGGGTTACTGAGATTTTTCCTTATTTCAATGGACACATTCAGGGTAAAGTGACAGTGCCTGTGTATGTAAACTCTGACCTTTTTATACTTGCCTCTTAAGCACTCCCTCTGTCCTTCTTCTCGGGCTGCTCGGTCAGTGTGTGGGCTTTTTACCAATGCTGTCATTTAGCCCTAAATGGCTAAAGTCTCCCTTTAACAGGAGACTATAAAACTATATGTAGCACACAAACCCTTTTCTGACGTCCTCCGTCCGCAGTCGGGCACACCTACTACTTGCCCGGTATCCCCCCTTGTGTAGAGGGGCGAGCGGTGTTGTTGTTTGGGCCTTGCAGCACTAACCTCTTTCAAGTGGTTCCCTTGCTCCGTTGCCTAGGTAAAGAATAAGTCCAATGTCCACACAGGAGTAAAACCTAAGCAGTAAGGTTTTATTCTTTATCTTTGCAGTAAACTTGAAGAGAGAGTAGGGAAATAAGAGAAGTAGGGGAAGGTTCAGGTACACAGCACTTAAACACACAGTGCAGCTCTTTCGTCGCCAGTCAAGCCTGAGTGGGTATTGCTCATCCGGATAGTCCCCTTGTGAGCGGTCCTAGCAACCGGGATGGAGCACGGATAAATTGTAAACTTTTAGAGGATGCGATCAGGAATCCTCTGCCACAGGATTGTTAGTCCCGAACCTCCCAGCCAAGCAATGGAAGAAAAAGAACCTTTATGCCAGATTGGCGCATTGCGAGGCCTCCAATATATTGGATCCCTCCTCAGATAAAGTGCCAGGCCTCTCCCGAGACAGCAACATCATTGCCAATCTCCTCATGGGACCGATCCTCCTCCGGCTTCCTCTTTCTGGAGTGGGCTTCCCTCAGGTGGGTAGCCTGGGATCCTTCTTCAGGTGTAGGCCCTGGCTGAAGGTGCTGGGCCTACCAGGTAGCGATGTAGCCTCGGGCTGAAGGTGCCCGGGACTATTTCGCACACACGCACCCCTGGCCTGGAGGGCCATGAGGCACACATGAACCAACATTAATGGCGTCTGCCCCTTATGTACCCTTTCCCAGCATGCACAGCGGGTAGACCACGCCCCCTGCACGGCTGCCGAGAAAGGACACCCAAGGTATTGTGATACCCCCTGTAATTCAACCTATATCGGTGATGACAGTGCCACCTACAGGCAAACAGGAAACACTACTGCCAGGCAGTATTAGGCAGTATCACACCCAGAGCAGAAGCAAATCCAGAACAATCAATTGGTCTGAGCCCAACTACTGGCTCAGACTACCCTTAAATTTACACATAGCGCCCCCAAATATTGGGGGGGCGCTACATATAGAATACACACACATATATATATATATATATATATATATATACTGTATATATATATATATACAGTATACACCAGCCCTCAAAAATTACACTCGCCTGCTCGCATTTTGCGAGTGAATTTTGAGGGCTGGTGAGGAAGGGCTGCCTGGAAGAGGGGGGGGGGGCGAGCACCGACGCAATGCAGGGTTATATGGGAGTCCTTCTCCAGCGCTCACGGAGGGGAAGAGAGGAGAGCAGGCGGCCGGATCATCACAGTGCAAGGAACATCACTCGCTGCTTTCATTTCAATTGCAGTGTGTTCCCCGCACTCGCTGTGACACACAGCCCTGCCCCCTGGTCCCGGGACTTTGATAGACAGATCACCCGTCCAATCACGAGTGACGTGTATCAAAGTTCCCCGGCCAGGGGGCGGGGCTGTATGTGACGCAGAGCGGCGGGAACACACAGCAATTGAAATGAAAGCTGTGTTCCTCTGCGCTCTCATCATCCACCAGTAATCCACTCCCTCTCCTCTGTTCCCCTGCATGAAGGACACAGATAGGCAGCATTAAGAACACAGATTATGCTGCCTATCTGTACCCTTCATGTTGCCTAAGGACACAAATAGGCAGCATTAAGGACACAGATAGACAGCATGATGGGCACAGATAGGCAGCATGATGGGCACAGATAGGCAGCATAATGAACACAGGCAGCATGATGGACATGAGCACACTGCATTGGTGGACACGGGCAGGCTGCATTGGTGGACACGGGCAGGCTGCATTGGTGGACACGGGCAGGCTGCAATGGTGGACACGGGAAGGCTGCATGGTACACACGGGCAGGCTGTATTGGTGGACACAGGAGGCTGCATTGGTGGACACGGGAAGGCTGCATCGGTGGACACGGGAAGGCTGCATCGGTGGACACGGGCAGGCTGCATTAGTGGACACGGGCAGGCTGCATTGGTGGATATGGGCAGGCTGCATTGGTGGACATGGGCAGGCTGCATTGGTGGACACGGGCACACTGCATTGGTGGACATGGGCAGGCTGCATTGGGTGACATGGGCAGGCTGCATTGGTGCACACGGGAAGGCTGCATTGGTGCACACGGGCAGGCTGCATTGGTGCACACGGGCAGGCTGCATTGGTGCACATGGGCAGGCTGCATTGGTGCACACGGGCAGGCTGCATTGGTGGACACGGGCAGGCTGCATTGGTGGACACGGGCAGGCTGCATTGGTGGACACGGGAAGGCTGCATGGTGCACATGGGCAGGCTACATTAAAGGACACGGGCAGGCTGCATTGGTGGACAGGGGAAGACTGCATGGTGCACATGGGCAGGCTGCATTGGTGGACACGGGCAGGCTGCATTGGCGGACACGGGCAGGCTGCATTGGTGGACACGGGCAGGTTGCATTGGTGGACACGGGCAGGCTGCATTGGTGGACACAGGTGACGTTGCATTGATGGGCACAGGTAGGCTGCACTGATGGGTTCAGATAAAGTTGTTGTTAATATTTATTTTAAGAACTTAATTCTGCATAAAACATTTAAGTGTCATTTCATGAGATAATTTATGAGGGCGTGTTTAGGGGCGGGGCATGGTAGGGGTTGGGTGGGGCAACTGGTGGCGAGTAACCCTTGAGGCTTGGCTAGTAGCTCAGGACATGATATTTTGAGCCCTGGTATACACTATATTGTCAAAAGTATTGGGAAACCTGCGTTTACACGCACATGAACTTTCATGGCATCCCAGTCTTAGTCTGTCTTCATGGACCTTGCTTTGTGCACTGTTGCGCAGTCATGTTGGAGCAGGAAGGGGCCTTTCCTAAACTGTTACCTACAAAGTTGGGAGCTAACTTCACTGGAACTAGGGGGCCATGCCCAACTCCTGAAAAACAACCCCACACCATAATCCTCCCTCCACCAATTAATTTGGACCAGTGCACAAAGCAAGGTCCATAAAGACATGGATGAGCGAGTTTGAAGTGGAAGATCTTGACTGGCCTGCACAACCCTGACCGGACCTTAACCCGATAGAACATCTTTGGGATGAATTAGAGTGGAGACTGCGAGCCAGGCCTGCTCGTCCATATCAGTGCCTGACCTCACAAATGGGCTTCTGGATCAATAGCCAAATATTCCCATAGACACAGACCTAAACCTTGTGAAAAGCTTTCCCAGAAGA
This sequence comes from Rana muscosa, assembly GCA_029206835.1. Classification (NCBI taxonomy): domain Eukaryota; kingdom Metazoa; phylum Chordata; class Amphibia; order Anura; family Ranidae; genus Rana; species Rana muscosa. The sequence continues at coordinate 68,743,462 of CM055117.1, read as the reverse complement.
GTTAAATCTGTTATAGCTGCAAAGGGTGGGCCAACTCAATATTGAGACCTACGGACTAAAGCCGTGTACACACGATCGGCTTTACCGATGAAAACTGTTCATCGGACGAACCGATCGTGTATGGGCCCCATCGGTCTTTTTTCCATCGGTGTGAAAAAATAGAACATGTTTTAAATTTATCCGATGGGGAAAAAAACGATAGCAAATTCCGATCGTCTGTGTGGAACTCCATTGGAGAAAAAACCCACGCATGCTCAGAATCAAGTCGACACATGCTCAAAAGCATTGAACTTAATTTTTCTTGGCTCGTCGTAGTGTTTTACGTCACAGCGCTTGGGACGGTCGGATTTTTGACTGATGGTGTATAGGCAAGACTGATGGAAGTCAGCTTCATCAGATTTCCGATGGAAAAATCCATCGGATTGGAATCCATAGGAAATCCGATCGTGTGTACAGGGCTTAAGACTGGGATGTCATTAAATTTCATGCGCATGTAAAGGCAGGTGTCCCAATACCTTTGACACTATAGTGTATATACAGTATATATACTCAAGGTCGAGGTACACTTGTTATCTGAATCCAACAAGCAGACCAGTACATCAGGCAGGCTCCATACTCAAACATATAATGAATCAAAGGATGTGTAGTCCATAAATATAGTCCATATACATATATACACAACAATGGAGTATTCTGAGTATCCCTATTTAAAAGGAAATTATAGTGTCTGTGAAAATCAGGTGATAGTATAACTAATAGTGGTTAGTCACATTCAACTGGATTGTTCTGTAAGGCCTCTTTTCACACGTGCAATCCTATCAGGTCCACCTGTCAGTTTTTCAGGCGGACCTGATCGGACCCTCCAGTCTCTTCTATAGAGCGATAGGTATCATCGGACTCATGTCCGCTGACACCCACCACCATCCGATCCGATCCTGACCGCCAAAAAACAGACGGATGGGGGACCTATTCACGAATCGCAGCGTATGTAACCTGTGTGTATCTGGCTCTGATACTAGCCAGTGACTCACCAGCCACTGACATCACTGCACGTCCTTGGATTGCATTGAGTTGTCTGTGCTACATGTGTGGATATAAATACTGGAGTATCTTCATGACACTCACTATAACTGTAAAGTGGCGTAGATAAGCTGTAAAATGCCTTTAACATTACTGTACAAGTGTAGTTTCACATGATTAACTACTATAAAATATAGAGCATTTTTAGAGTTTATGAAGTGTCTTAATTATCCAAGTCATGGTATACCTAGTAGTAGTTGGACACATTTAGTTTTTATTCGTTCTTTATTAAAACGTTTAATTACTCATATAGGTAGATTTATCTGTTCTGAGTGTCAGGAACATACAGTACCCCCTTGTTGTGATCCATGTGGCTAGATCCAGATTGGATCAATGTAACTATGCACATCTTCTACCCATGGGGTCCCTCAAGAAGATGGAAATCGCCTTAGTAGACACAGCTACTCTAGTAATCTTCACTAGCTTCTGGGTCACGTGCCAAGTGGCTGCCCTGCTGCTTACTGAAAACAGGAAGTCACCCAATCCTTTGCATTTTCTCTCCAGGCATCAAATCAGAGAACGCTTTGCAGCTTCTAGAGGGATCCCGCAGGTATGGTGCATAGTTACATTGGACCAAGCTAGACCAATGTAACTATGTAAAAGATGCCATATCCGGAACGATAGATAGATAGATAGATAGATAGATAGATAGATAAATAGATATAAGATATATACAGTATATAGATATATATCTACATATATATAGATATATATATCTATATATATGTAGCGGGGCTCACCCCTCTCTCTATCTTCATCGGTTATATGGCTGTTGTCTAGGGGTACCTGGGAGAGAGGGATAAGACACACCACGGCCCATGTCCTCCATAGCTAAGAGGTGAACGCCAGCAAATTGGGTTTTGTGTAGGTGTCCTAGAGTCAAGTCCAGTACTTCGTCCCTGACTCCTTTGCTTCTAGTAACCAGAGTTCCACACAGTGAATAGGTCCAACTCAGTTTTATTCTTCTTGCCAAGCAATAAAACAGTTTCTTTACTTTGGAAAATGGGGACAGATCGAGGCACAATCCTTTGCCTTCTGCTGCTGACCACTGTGCTGTCACCAGTGGTGAATAGTCACTGCCACTGACTAGGTGATGTAGAACGTGAATTACCTTTGCTCGCTCTGCCCCTGTCAGAGGAAGAAATCCGTCCAAGGGAGAAATGGAGGCCTCTCCGTCACCAGCGATGCTGCGCCGGACTCTTCAGAGAAGTTACTGCACACCAGTCCTCACAAACTCAGACACGGGCACCCATAGTACCTCACCCCAGGCTAAAGGTGCCTGAGATGGACTCCATCTCCGCTCCGGCTAGGTCAAGGGCACCTAGGCCTGGAACACCGGGATGCCAGCACCCAGGCTGAAGGTGCCTGGGTGCGGCCGCATCTTTTGACTCCGGACTCTAACCCGTGATCAGGGCGTCCCCCCCTTTTATGACCTCTCCTTTCGCGCCACAGCGGGTTCCCCACCCCGCTGTACCAGCTCCAGGGGAGGACAAAAGGGTACAGTCTTGCGGTGCAAGCCCAACCCCGGTCCAAGGCAACAACGCCACCCATAGGCCGGTGGGAACTTCACACCACCAGAGTCCTCCAAGACTCACAAAGGGAACCTTGAATTTCCTAACAATCAAGGCATCTGGGTTACACTACCACCCGGATGCTTCCCCTAAATTCAAGTACCCGCTACATATATATCTCCTGTATATATATATATATATATATATATATATATATATATATATATATATTTTATATATATATGTAGCGGGTATTTAAATTTAGGGGAAGCATCTGGGTGGTAGTATGACCCAGATGCATTGATTGTTAGGGAATGTGGGACCCTTTTTATTTGTGGAGGACTCCAGTGGTGTTCAGTTCCCTGCGGCCCCCGGGTGGCGCTGTCGCCCTGGGCCGGGGTTGAACCATCACTGCAGTGCTGTTCCCTTTTTGTCTTGTTTTGGCAGCCGTACGGCGGGGCGGGGAACCTGCTGTGCCTGTCGGGAGAGGAGATAAAGGGGAGAGACGCCCTCACCACGAGTTTCAGAGTCAGAGGTCACGGCCGCGCCCAGGCACCTTCAGCCTGGGTGCCGGTGTTCCGGAGTTCCGGGCCCAGGTGCTCTTGACCTGGCCGGAGCGGGAGATGGAACCCATCCCAGGCACATTCAGCCTGGGGTGAGGTACTACGGAGGAGGCCCGGGACCCAGTACCTTCGACTGGGTTCCGCAGGGGTGGAAGAGTCCGAGGGGCCCTAAGATGTTGGGCGCCCGAATCTGAGACGAGGAGGCCAGGGAGCGTAAACCCTCCGAACAGTCCGGCGCAGCATTGCTGGTGATGGCGGGGCCTCTGGTAACTTTCTTGGAAGGATGTCTTCCCTCTGACAGGGGCTGCACTTAGCGAAGATAATTCTGTTCCTGTTCTACACGGTTGGTGGTAGCGGCTGTGTGTAATAACCATTGGTAACACTACAATGGTTAGTTCTATTTGAGGATTGTGCCTTGACCTACTCCCCACTTATACTGAACTGTTCTTTGGGTCACAACCTGTCTGCTGTTAACCACTTCAATACAGGGCTTTTTGTACCTATTCAATACCGGGCCTATTTTGGCACTTCTCTCCTACATGTACAAATCATCATTCTTTTGCTAGAAAATTACTCAGAACCCCCAAACATTATATATGGTTTTTTTAGCAGACACCCTAGGGAATAAAATGATGGTCATTGCAACATTTTTTCTTGCACAATATTTGCGCAATAATTTTTCAAACGCCTTTTTTTTTTAAAAAAAATGGTTTCATGAATTAAAAAATAACAAAGCAGTAAAGTTAGCCCAATTTTTTGGGAACATATGAAAGATAATGTTACGCCGAGTAAATAGATACCTAACATGTAACGCTTTAAAATTGCGCACACTCATGGAATGGCGCCAAACTTCGGTACTTAAAAATCTCCATAGGCGACGCTTTATTTTTTTTTACAGGTTACCAGGTTAGAATTACAGAGGAGGTCTAGTGCTAGAATTGTTGCACGCGCTCTAACGCACGCGGCGATACCTCACATGCGTGGTTTGAACGGCGTTTACATATGTGGGCGACTTGCGTGTGCATTCGCTTCTGATTGCGAGCTACCGGGGACAGGGGCGTTTTAATTTTTTTTTTATTTATTTATTTATTTATTTTACTTATTTATTTATTTTTTTACAATGATTTTACTTTTTTTAATTTTTTTTGATCACTTGTATTCCTATTACTAGGAATGTAAACATCCCTTGTAATAGGAATGTGTGTGACAGGTTCTCTTTATTGAGAGATGCGGGGTCAATAAGACCCCACATCTCTCCTCCAGGCTGGAAAGCATGAGATCAGTGAAAATTTTTTCACTGATTTCATACTTACAGCCGCAATTTGTTTACATTTGAGGACCCGGGCGTGACGTCATCACATCGCGCCCGGGCCTCCGACGATCATAGAGATGACTGGTGACCATCTGGTCACCAGTCATCTCTATGCTCATCACGTGACTCCACCAACGATGCCGGAAGATTCGCTCCGGGTCCCCGATCGCACGGGGGAGCCCGGAGAAGCACCGGATGGCGGCGGGAGGGGGGGTGTCCCCTCCCGCCGCCTATAAGAACGATCAAGCGGCGGAACCGCCGCTATGATCATTCTTATGGTGCACAGAATCGCCGGCACTTTAAAAGGATATCTGAATGATGCCTCTAGCTGCAGGCATCATTCAGATATCCCCCTACAAAGCCGAGGACGTCATATGACGTCCACCCAGGATGGGAGATCCCATCTGTGGACGTCATTTGTCTATGGCTGGGTAGGGAAGTGGTTAAAGGATGATTTATTGCTGTCAGAGAATAAATAAGAGTTGGACCATTTCAGTGGTGTGGAACTTCAGTTACTTGGAGCAAAGGGGGGTCATCTACAGAACGGACTTGGCTCTGGGTTATGCACACAGCCCGAAGGTAAACAGGTGTTGGCTTTCACCTCTACACAGTAGAGGACATAGGCCGTAGTGTACCGCATCCCTCCTCCCTGACCCCCCTAGACAAGACAACAAGCCGAGAAGAAGAAGGGGTGAGAGGGGTGAGCCGAGATCCGTGTCATTGTCACTAGGCAAGCATCTCCCTGCTCTATGCCTCCGTGAGACGATCGCGGGGATTCCCGTGGCGATCGAGTCCGCGGGACCCGCGGTCCGACTCACGGGGAAGGTAGCGGGGTTGCGAGCGCGCCGCCGGCAGGTGCGTGCACGACCCCCATGTCAGGCAGTTAAAGGGGACGTACAGGTACGTTGATGTGCCTGTACGTGCCATTCTGCCGACGTATATCTACTGGAGGCGGTTGGCAAGTGGTTAAACAAGGCCCCCCGGTGGCATGCTGACACCGATGACAGGGCTTACGTCTTCCCCAGGTCTTCCTTCTAGGTTTGTGGGCTCCGGACCTTTGAATGGACGAGCCATGATGACAAAAAGAAAGAAAATGTAAAGCCCAAGTTGCCCCTCCCCCTAATTCCCTCTTGTAGCACCCCCTAATCCTCTGGAAACTTTAAATCGTGCAACTTTGGAGACACACTAATGTGAATGGAGCCCTAAAGAGAAAAGCTGAGAAATGGCACTAATAGAGATAAAGAGAGATCCCCTATTTTATGCACAAATGAGAACCAGTTTAACTTATTAACATATTTTTAGCATTCAAATTTTTCACTATCGAACAACAAAATAAAAAGATCAGATTCTCCATGACACACAGTGTTGTATACAGTATACTGTAATGCTCAGAGTGCAGCTCTGCACACTTATAAATCCACTATGCAAATAACACACCACAAAACTTCTTTAATTGAATTAGCCTCAGTGCATTTTTCTTCCCTACGTCTAGTATATTGTACTTGCATTATATCAAACATCTTTCCAAGAAACTGATAAATGGGGCTCAATGAAATTGTAATTTTCATAAATGGGTTCCAAGCCGTCTCCAATCATAAAGTAATACAAAGCCATCAAAGGGACCCATTTGTTTCAGTCTCTGACAATATCCCTGTGTGTTGTATAGCTTCAGCCCGTATGATAAGTAGCCTGGCTTCAATATGTTGCACTTATTGCAGATAAGACACGATACTAAATCACTCTTCAAAAATCTAACTATAAAAGACCGCTAATCTCTACTATAGCAAACCAGATCAGAGATCATATGACTTCCATTGGTTTTTATCATTTCCAACAGATCATTTTTTATAACATCTGATTTATATGCTAAATAAGCAAATAGTCATTCCAGAGAAGGTTGTCCCTTTTGAATCATCAGTAAAACATTATTGGACATTTGTAAAACCAGAATATTAGGGTTTTCTTATTGTTCAGGTTCAACTATTGTTGCTACAATTCTTCTGATCAAGTAAATGATGCCATACAAGTCTGAAGGCAGACTGTGGGGCAGAGGCGTAACTGGAAACTTCAGGGCCCCGGTGCAAGAAACCATCAAGGACCCCCACCAGGGGCGTTGCTAGGTCTTCAAAAGATCTCAGGGCCCATAGCAGCGAAGTAAAGAAAGTAATTCGCTTGGGCAGGCAAACATGATATACATGTGTGTGTGTGTGTATATATGTACATATGTATTTATAATATATATATATATATATATATATATATATATGAATATATATATATGTAACGGGTATTTAAATTTGGGGGGAAGCATCTGGGTTATTTAACCCAGATGTACTAATTGCTAGGGAATCTGAGAATCCCTTTTGTGGTTCTTGGAGGACTCTGGTGGTGCAAGGTTCCCTGTGGCCTGCACGTTGTCGCCCTGGGTCGGAGTTGAACCTGCACCGCAAGACTGTACCTTTTTGTCCTTTCCTGGCGCCGGTACAGCGGGGCGGAGAACCCGCTGTGACGCAAAGGGAGAGGAGATAAAAGGGGCAGACCTTGGGGTTCAGAGTTGGAGGACGTGGCCGCTCCCAGGCACCTTCAGCCTGGGGTGAGGTACTATGGCCAAGGCCTGGAACCCAGTAACTTCGACTGGGTTCCGCGAGGTTTGAGGAGTCCGAGGGGCCCTAAGGTGTTGGGACCCGTATCTGAGGCGAGGAGGCCGGGGAGTGTAACCCTTCCGAATAGCCCGGTACAGCATTAATCCGGTGATGGCGGGGCCTCTGGTAACTCCCTTGGAGGGATGTCTTCCCCCTGACAGGGCCTGCAACGTAGCGAAGGTAACTCCAGTTCCTGTTCACTAGAGTCGCTGGAAGAGACTCTGTACCAAAAGTCCATTTAACAACCACTGTGCTTAGCAACCGTTGGTGAAACCTCAACGGTTTAGTTTCTTTGAGGATTGTGCCTTGACCTACTCCCCACCAATACTGAACTGTTCTATGGGTCTCAAACTGTCTGCTCGCAAAGGACTATTTGTTTGCCGTTATGGAATAAATACGTGTTGGACCTTTTTCAGTGTGTGGTACTCCAATTACTGGGAGCAAAGGGGGGTTATCAGCAGAACAGACCTGGCTCTGAGTGTATACACAGCCCGAATGTAATCTGATACTGGCCTTCACCTCTACATGCTGTAATCTAGAGGACATGGGCCGTGGCGCACCTCGCTCTCCCCTTCAAGGTACCCCTAGACCAAAGCCAAAGTAACCGTTAAAGAAGAGAGAGAGGGTGAGGCCGCTACATATATATATATATATATATAAAATATTGTTACATATCTGAGTGTGGATCTCCCCTTACATCAGGGTCCCCAGAGCCCCCCTCATTATATCAGGGTCCTCAGATAGCCTCCCTACTTACATTAGGATCCCCAAAGCCCCAGCATTACATCAGGGTCCTCAGAGAGCCCCCCCCCCATACATCAGGGTCCTCAGAGAGCCCTTCCTTACATCAGAGTCCCCAGAGAGTATCCCCTTTACATCAGGGTCCCCAGAGAGCCCCCCCTTACATCAGGGTCCCCAGAGAGCCCCTTTTTACATCAGGGTCCCCAGAGAGCCCCTCTTTACATCAGGGTCCCCAGAGAGCCCCTCCTTACACCAGGTTCCCCAGAGAGCCCCCTTACATCAGGGTCCCCAGAGAGCCCCTCCTCACATCAGGGTCCCCAGAGAGCCCCCCTTACATCAGTGTCCCCAGAGAACCCCCCCTTACATCAGGGCCCCTAGAGAGCCCCTCCTTACATCAGGGTCCCCAGAGAGCCCCCCCTTACATCAGGGTCCACAGAAAGCCCCCCTTACATCAGGGTTCCCAGAGAGCCCCCCTTACATCAGTGTCCCCAGAGAGCCCCCCTTACTTCAGGGTCCCCAGACAGACCCCCCCCCAGAGGTTCTCTTTGTACCTGGCTGGTCTCTGCTGTCTGTGCACCTCCAACCTCCAGCACATCTCTGTACCCCCCACTTGTGGGGAGGTGGGAGGCGGCGATCGGCAGCGGTATTGTGTGCACGGGATCTCCCTGGGGCTTGTAGTTCTGAACCGGGCATGTATAGGCAAGAGTGTAGAATCAGAGCCAACTCACTGAAGAGTGCTGCGACCCTGAAAGTTCCGCCACTGCTGTGGGGTATGTGGTCCAGTAGACAAATCCTCATACAGATCCAGAAAAAAGAGAATAATATTCAGGGATTAGTAAGGTAAGGAGATAATCCAAGTAGTCAGATCAATTAGCCTAACTTTACACTAATGCGGTGCAGGATGATCCTGTGATCCGTGTGCGCTTCCTGTACCGCATTAAAATCGCCCTTATGATCTGATCTGCAGCAGGTGTCAGTGCAATCTTAATGACACTCCAAACGCAGGTCACTGTATGCAGCGGAACACAGTGGATTGCATGGTACAAAAGTACCATGTGATCCGGTTGCAGTGCGGTTCCAAAATTGTTGCGATGTGGTGCAGATGTGCCATGATTTAGGCCATTCAAAATAAATGGTTTGAATCATGCCTCACTGAACCGTATGTGAATTGAACAGGAATACTGTGTGGTTCCTGTGCAATTCATATGCGGTACGTAGTGTGAACCAAGTCTGAGGGAGTCAAATCTGAGTTGGTAGGCAAGGGATGAAGTACAGGCAGTTTGGGAGTACACCTGTGTGCTGGAGTGTGTACATTCATATGCATGCCTGCACCAGGGGCAGATCCAGGGGGGGCAATGTGGCTATTGCCACATCCGAGAAACTAGTTGCGGGCGTGTGAGAGAGCGGGCAGCTCCGCGGGCGGGTGACAGATTGGGCTGCCGGGTGGCTCGGTGTGTGAATGGGCGGGCCGTTCGGTGGTGGGTGAGAGAGTGGGCGGTCAGCTGGGTGGCTCTGTGGGTGAGTGGGCGGCTGGCCAATCAACGAGCCGGCGGGCGGGGGAGCAGAGAGATGACATCATCTCTCACCACTCCGCGCCTGCCCTGCATCCCTGCAGTAACCTCCGCCCTCACTGTGCAGGCAGCAGAGAGATTACATCATATCTCTGCTGCCTGACTCTGACAAACAAAACACCACCTTAGCAGGCAAGTGACAATCTGCAAAGTGTGGCAGGTGACGTGGAAAGTGACAATCCGCATTGTGGGGCATGAATCTGCATCTGGTGGCAGGTGACGGTGGCAAGTGACACACTCTGGGCTCCCACTGATTCTACATTATGGTGAGTTGAACCATTTAATTTTATATTACAATGTAATAATAGAAATAATGCGCTTCAATCATCCTGACACTATAACAACCATGGTGCCAGGATGATTGAAGCGCTAACACCAGCCATTTCCCCGATAAATTGCCCGAAAAAAAAAAAATTCTGCCAGTGCCCCTCCCGAGACTAGACTCTGGATCCGCCCCTAGCCTGCACGCCATGTGTAAGCATTAGCACCAACAGTCTATTTAAAACCCAGACTGAAAAAATATAAAGTGCTGATCGTTCTTCAGGTACCGCCTTGTGACTTGACCCATGCTCCCTGGATAATTCACTGCTGATGTCAGGGCCTGGACTTGAACCTGGAACCTCTGCTGTGTCTGGCAATGACTGCTTGCTGAGTCACCTGGATTGCTGGACAGTTACCTGGACAATTCTTTGAATGATCCTGCCTTGAATCTTGTTTGTTTTGAACCTTAAACTCTTTGCTCCTCCCATGAACTTCCTGATTTAAGCCATGTCTCTGCACTTCCAGTTTGCCAGATTATTGTGCTCCCTTCAGCCAACATCTTGCTTTTGTCTCTCCTGCTGCCATCAGTATCTTCGCTACCATACGTTACCGACCTTTGACTTGTTCCTTCACTACGCCTCTGCTTGATCCTTACCTGCTATATCTGCTACTGGACCCCGGCTTGCTCACCTCCTGGTGGGGCTATCCTGAGGAACGTGACCTTGTACTAACACGCAGCAAAACCCATGTCCACCATCAGGAGCTCTGGCGAATACCGGTTAATACTTAGACTCTGCACCTCTGGTGAGCCTGCATCATCGGCTAGGGTGACCTGCTTGTATACCTATCCCACTTGTCGTGGGTGCTGCTCCACTGCTATAGCTACTGGCCCCCGAGCCTGACTCCAGACCATGACTGCTGCCTACCCAGCATCTGTTACTGACTTGCCTTTTGACTTTCCTGCGTTCCGTCTCTCGGACTTCTTCCTTTCCAGTGTTGACCCTGGCTTGCCTCTCTGACCCTGCTTTTATCTTCTATTTGGAACTTCGCTGCCCATCTTCTGATGGCTAGGCATAAGCTTTGGCTTTGACCTGAACCCAAGCTGTTCACAATTTGCTAAACAAGTGAACTAAGTGGTCAGATTTGGGCAGTTCACTCGCCTAAACCTCCAGCTGCTTCTGCCAGAATTCATTTACTGGTGGTTTTACTCCCTGATCAGCTACCCATGCCCTATTTCATCTAAAGCTTGCAAACTGACCTTAAAAAAGGGCAGAAAAAATTGTCAAGATTCTGCTTCTATAGATTTCAATAGGGTTTAGGTGCTATGTTTGTGTAAAGGTAGGCAGGTTGTTGTTTGTCACTTCCTCCATGCTTCCCTCCTCGTTAGGCACCAGGCAAGGGTCATATGAGAGGCCTACCCCGGGGTGGATTCTTCTGGGCTATGCTAGGCTCCTAATACAGGGTCACTTTACAACACATGGGGTACCATTGCTTTGTGCCAAGATTTGACAAAGAGGCAAGACCTTGAAACATGCCATCTTGGAGACCCTGTATGCTTACTGGCACTATTGACTCCAATAATGAGAACTTCCTGTTAGCAGAGATGCACTTCCAGTCCGACAGAGCAGCTCTAGCGTCCCTGCTGGCTTGAATGCTGCAGCTTCCTCCACTCTTAAGCCTCGTACACACGATCGGATTTTCCGATGGGAATTGTGTGTTGACAGAGTGTTGGCCGTAAATCCGACCGTTTGTACGCTCATCAGACAATTGTTGTCGGATTTTCTGCAGACAAATGTTGGATGGCAGGCTTTAAAATTTTCCGCGGACAACGGTCTATTGTCAGGATTTTCCGATCGTGTGTACACAAGTCCGTCAGACAAAAGTCCAAAGTACAAACACGCATGCTCGGAAGCAATGCTCACCAAACACAACATTAGCAGAAGGTTCCCAAAGGGTGGCGCTAAAGAGCTGAAAAACCACGTACGTCACTGCGTTCGTGTTTGTTGGCCGACAATTGTGTGCCGTTTGTATGCAAGACAAAATCCAGGCACACGCCCTTCAGACAAAAGTCTGACGCTTTGTCTGCATAAAATTTGATCGTGTGTACGAGGCTTTACTCTTAGCTTACAGGGAACACAGATCTTGCCACACTATACCCGATAGCCGGGCAGTTTGTGAGAGTGCACTTCAGACAAGAGTCCCACCGTGGCTTAGATATGTTTTTATCCACTGCACACCATGGAAACCAGTGTAGGCAGCATTTATGATTGCTGCTTTTATGTGGATACACTTTACTCACTGTGGTCTTTGTTTTTAACCCCTTATTGGCTCAATAAAGTGTCCATTGGCTCTTATATGAGATTGGCACATTAATTCAACACCACTGCAAGAGTGGTTATTGCTTGGGCATGTAGTTGAGCATTATGTGTGGCATTGGAATTAGTCCACAATTGGCACTCACTGCCAAGTAATTTATAAAGACATCAGCACCATCATCTGGGTTGTTTATTAGGACACCACATATCAAGGTCCTTGCGCTGTGTTTTGTGTGTTACCTTTTGGCTTCTTCTACCCTCAAGTGGATTTCTACAGCAGCAGGACTATTGGGATTTCATCAGTCACTACTAACCAATAAAGTTTAGTGCCTTGTTATATTGTTTGTGCTGATTATTGCTGTCTTCAAATCTTGCCAGTTCCACAAGATGTCACGTGCCACCCCTCCAGGAATTAGTGCTCCTCCTACACCACAATGCCTCCTGTCACACTGTCAACAAGGGGTCCCGGGCTGGAAAAGCAAGGAATGCCACTACTCATCATCTTGGTTTCCCACCATGTATGTGTAGCGGGAACTTGAATTTAGGGGAAGCATCTGGGTGGTAGTGTAACCCAGATGCCTTGATTGTTAGGAAATTCAAGGTTCCCTTTGTGAGTCTTGGAGGACTCTGGTGGTGTGAAGTCCCCGCCGGCCTATAGGTGGCGTTGTTGCCTTGGACCGAGGTTGGGCTCGCACCGCAAGACTGTGCCCTTTTGTCCTCCCCTGGAGCTGGTACAGCGGGGCGGGGAACCCGCTGTGGCGCGAAGGGAGAGGTCATAAAAGGGGTGGATGCCCTGATCACGGGGTTAGAGTCCGGAGCGAGAAGATGCGGCCGCACCCAGGCACCTTCAGCTTGGGTGCTGGCGTTCCGGTGTTCCAGGCCTAGGTGCCCTTGACCTAGCCGGAGCGGAGATGGAGTCCATCTCAGGCACCTTTAGCCTGGGGTGAGGTACTATGGCGGATGCCTGGGGCTCAGTACCTTTGACTGAGTTCCGCGAGGGTGGAGGAATCCGAGGGGGCCCTAACTCCTTGGGTGCCCGTGTCTGAGTTCGTGAGGACTGGTGTGCAGTAACTTCTCTGAGGAGTCCGGCGCATCATCGCTGGTGACGGAGAGGCCTCCACTTCTCCCTTGGATGGATTTCTTCCTCTGACAGGGGCAGAGTGAGCGAATTCACGTTCTATATTACCTAGTCAGTGGCAGTGACTATTCACCACTGGTGACAGCACAGTGGCCAGCAGCAGAAGGGAAAGGATTGTGCCTCGATCTGTCCCCATTTTCCAAAGTAAAGAAACTGTTTTATTGCTTGGCTGTGTGGAACCCTGGTTTCTAGGAGCAAAGGAGTCAGGAACGAAGTACTGGACTTGACTCTAGGACACCTACACAAAACCCAATTTCTGGCCTTCACCTCTTATCTATGGAGGACATGGGCCGCGGTGTGTCTTATCTCTCTCTCCCAGGTACCCCTAGACAACAGCCAAATAACCGATAGAAAGAGAGAGAGAGAGAGAGAGGAGACCCCGCTACATATGTAACTCAGAGGCTGCTGGGTTCAAGAACAGACTCGATTGCCATCCGTAAGCAGAAAACACACCCGTAAGCCAGCACACTGAACTCTATCAAGTGGCAGGATAAGAGGCCATTACTTTCAAAAGTGCATGGGCCACTCAGAGAGGGTCATCAGGTGGGGGTGCAGCCATATATGTTCCGCTGAGGTCCCCTACAGGTCATAGGAGCAATTCAAGAACAGTAGTATGGGTGTGGCAAGGTATGCATGTGGGTCAGAGTTCCTTTTTAAAGCGAGCTCACAAATTGATGTAAGTCATAGAGTTTATATGTCCAAAGCCCCATTGGGGAAAACGTCCATTGTCATAGAGTTTATTTACATGGCAGGATCAGCAGGTACAGAGCATGCTAAAAGAACTGGCAATATTTGCTCTGTAAAAAATGGCCTTCTATTCTCCTACCTATTAATCACTTATTATCTATGGTGGGGGGAAGGCGTTGGAACATTGAATGTGAGCTCATACCATATTCCACGATATGTTTATTATACATGTATGTTTCCAGCATTTTGCATCTTAGAAAGCGGACTTTTTATCACAAACTGCGAAGCTCAACTCGGTTCACACTGGGGCGGCTTCAAAGTCACTCGACCCGTACAGCGCAGCTTCAGCGCGGCTTGCAGATGACTTCTGTAATAGAAGTCAATGCAAGTCGCTCTGAAATCATCCCTAAATGGTACAGGAACCTTTTTCTAAGTCAAAGCGACTTGAGTCTATCCGATTAGAACGGTTCTATTGCACTGAATGGAGCGCGACTAAGTCGCCTGACAGGTCGCCTCAGTGTGAGCTGAGCCAAGGCCCAAATACAGAACTCTTAATCCATGGATTATTTTAAACAATCTTCATCACTATATATAAGCAAAAGTGAATTGCGGAATGAGAGGAGTCTGTAATCTATTATTTGGATGGTGATTTATGCAACATGTTATTTAAATTGTTCAGAGTTCATGTGACTCATAATGGTTTTTAACTGTTAAATAAAAATATATAGAGGCTTTTAACTTTGATGTAATTACGCATTGAACACTCCGATGGTGGATTCATGTGGTCTTCCAAAAGCCCCGTTTATCTAAATTATTACCATCATTTATAGTGCTGTATTTAAAGCGTATTTCCTTTAGCATAACATTTCTGGTCCAAGGACTGAAGAGCAAGCAACTTTTGTTTGCTAAATCTTTCTAGTAGCTGATATGTCCATGTTCTGAAAAAATACAGATCGTTGTATTCCATGGTTCTCTCATGCACACTGCGAATAATCTGACTTTATACTACAACACTCATGTAGTGAAGATGTAGTGAAGTTTTTGGGCCCCCTGGACTCCCCTCCTCAAATGGAAGGTGGAGGAGCGCAAGGTCTCTAACATTCACCAGCTCCGTAATGTCATCATGGAGGAGTGGAAGAGGACTTCAGTGACAACCTGTAAAGAAAGCTCTGGTGAACTCCATGCCCAAGAGGGTTAAGGCAGTGCTGGAAAATAATGGCGGCCACACAAAATATTGACACTTTGCCCCCAATTTGGACATTTTCACTTAGGGGTGTACTCACTTTTTTTGCCAGCGGTTTAGACATTAATGGCTGTGTGTTGAGTTATTTTGAGGGGACAGCAAATTTAAACTCTTATACAAGCTGTACACTCACTACTTTACATTGTAGCAAAGTGTCATTTCTTCAGTGTTGTCACATGAAAAAAGATAATAAAATATTTACAAAAATGTGAGGGGTGTACTCACTTTTGAGAGATACTGTAAGTTATTATTAGTTAGTTATTATTTCAGATTTTCGAATTTTCAGGTTTTTGGATTTTCGTTTTTTTCAAATTTTCATTTGCTTGAATTTTCGTTCTTATTTTCAGATTTTCAAATTTTCTAATTTCTATTTTCCGAATTTTCTAATTTCCGAATTTTGGTATTTTGAAATTTCCGAATTTTGGAATTTCCGAATTTATGAATATTCGAATTTACGAATATTAGAATTTACGAATATTCTGAAAAATTTGGTTAACAGGTTTTCGTTAATTCAGATATTTTCCGAATTAACGAATTTGTCGAAATTCGTTAAAAAACGAATTCGGAACGAAACAAATTGCACATGTCTACTGTGAAAAATTTAGGGTGTGTGCGCCCCTTCCCAGAAGTTTAGGGAATCGGCGCTGTGGATCTGTAGTGGCTGTTGGTACATTGTAAAGACTGTAAGTGTATTTTGGCCAAAAAAAATATGTACCGGTAGTTGGGAATTTTTATTTGGCTGCTACAAATGCATGTATTTAAAAATAATGACAAGTTTTATACTAGTTTAAATGTGTACAATTTCAGGCTTTGTGTTTTTGATTAATATTTGGGTACTGTCACTTTTATTTTACGTTTATCTGCTATTTTTTTCTTTCTATTGTAGCGGGGGTCCCAAATTTAGGGATTGCTATACCAAATTTAGGGGTGATTCGAGTGGTAGTTGGCTCGAATCTTTCATTTGCTGGACTCTGCCTTGCTGTTGTTTTGCCTGGTGTGCAGTTCCACTTAGAAGTATGGGTGGCACTGTCACTTGTACTCAGGGTTGAACCACAGGTAATGGGGCAGTGATTTGGTGTCCTCTCTCGGCAGCCGTGCAGTGGGTGTGGTTTGCCTGCTGTGCATGCCGGGAGAGGATACATAAGGGGCAGACGCCGCCTGGGAGTCGTCGGTTCTTTTTGGTTCCAGAGTCGGAGTCCTGGTGCGTGGCCCTCCAGGCCATGGGGCCACGTGCACTTCAGTCCCAGGCACCTTTAGTCCTGGGACTGCAACTTCATCCCTGGGCCCAGCACCTTTACCTGGAGCCCACTTCGGGAGGAGGAATCCCAGGGTGCCACCTTGCGAGGGGACCCGTTTCTAGAAGAGGAGGCTGGGGGAGGACCGTTCCGAAGGACTGGTGAGAGATCACAGTGAAGGAAGGGGACCAATAACTCTCTGGAGGGATGTCATCCATCCGAAAACAGGGATCTAAACAACAGGACCAGTAGGAGGTTTGGGACACTATAGATCCTGTGGCAGAGGATCTCCTGAACGCATCCATTAGGGAATCTAATAGACTGTTCGAGTTACACGCCGGCTGCTAGTGCCTTCGGGTGACAATCTGGGTGAGCTATACCTACTCGGGATTGAGTGGCGAAGAAACAAGAGTTCCTGAACTGATCTGTCTTCCTAACACCTTTCTCTTCTCCTCATTTGTGGATGTTCATGCATAAAGAAATAAACTCTATGTTGGAGTTGACGCTGGTGTGGACCTTGGAGTTACTTGGGGTATAGAGACTGTTTCCCTTACACTATAGGGAAAGAAACCAACTCTGAGGGGAGTCGCTGCAAAGACCCGTAAGAGAAAACAAGTGTGCTTAACCTCTGCAACCCAGGGGGTACGGGCATGGTGGAGACTATCCGCCTTCCTCTCCAGTGAACGAGCCAAAGAGTGGAGAAGGAGGGTGGCGGTTGCTACACTATGATAGAAGCATAAATTAGTAAGGCTAATGAGGGGACATTTATGGCAAAAGTACAGTTCTAAGATAGTTGGAAGGGTCTTCCATAACCCTCAGGAATAGTTTAAAGCCTAATATACCGTAAAAAAAAAAAAAAGTATATTATATATTGTGAGGGGGTTAGCTCGGTAGCGGGTGTGTGTGACCCCCTGGATGGGCTCCCCACACAAAAACAGGCCCAGCAGACGGAGGTTGTGGTTTTCAAGATCAAAAGGTGCGGTTTATTTCTCTATTTACAGTGACAAAAACACAGCAAAGCAAAAAGAAACATAAACAAAATAAATCCTGGTCAGCTTGACCTCTGACTAAACATGCAGGTTTCCCTAACTAACAACTGGGATCAGCCTGGTGCTGTCCTAGTCCCTAAGTCCCTGGTTTAGTAAATGTCCAAACAAATAGCCACACAGGCTTTGTCTCACCGCACAGGGGTTCACTCTCCCTAGACAGTCCACACAGGTCTGGTTCCAGGCATGAGCAAACACCTAATGAAGCTGGGAGTTTTTATAGAGGCCTTAAACGAGCTGACAAGCTTCAGCTGGTCTCATCAACTCCCTGCCTGCACGACGCCCAGCACTCTCCCTAGAGGTATGAATCATCCATGAGCCCACTAGCCTCAGCTGGGCTTCATCAACTCTCTCCCTAGTTGTATAAGTCGGCATAAAGCCTGAATCTGGGAGAAATATACCTACCCCCCTGGATGCAACCAGGTGACTTTACCTTCCTGCTGTCACAATATATATATATATATATATATATATATATATATATAATATAAACATATATATATATATATATATATATATATATATATATATATAAATGTAACTTACCCTTCCCCATTGACTCCTGTGCATTTTGCTAAAGCCCCCAGATTTTTCCCAGATTTTGGGGGGACTGAAAACTTTCATCTCTAGCCACTAGTTAAAATGATTATTAATATTATTATTATTGTACAGGATTTATATAGCGCCAACTGTTTACGCAGCCCTGATAATGTATATGAAACAAATCATATGGATAGGCTAGTAAAAATGTCATATAAAATGACTTTCAGGTAAATGTTATAATAACTCAGAATATGTACTGAAAATACACCAGAGTTTCCAGTGTAGCCAGACATCGCAAGGGCAAACGGATAAGAAATGAAATAAAAGCCAGAATTGAAGAAATGGTCCACGATAGGGGAAAAAAAATTGAGCTGATTAAATATTTAAAGAGAAGAGCAGATCCATCCCGGTAAAGTGCAATAGTGATGGATTGCATGTAGCAAGGCCAGCAGTTAGCACTAAAATACCCAGCACACACTATCCAATTACCACCTTATTGACGTGGCACCCATTAGTGCCTGACAATACTATGTAAGCACTCTCCTGTCTGCGTTAATTTCCTTAAAAAAATAAAAAATAATTAAATCTAAGCCGATCACAGTGAGGTGGGATATGGGGGTGGTGATAATGCAACAAAAACTGCAACAATTAAAACTTTTTTTTTTTTTTTTGTCATACAAAATTGATGTCACTTCCTGCTAAAGTGATATATGTTGTGGAGGAAACACTTGTAAATAAATGCAAATTTCCAGGTAATGCACCATTACAAACCTCAGGAAGGCTGCCTAAGTCATTACGGACAATTATCACCTCCCTGGCTAATGGGGCTGTTTAAGCCTATGGGCAATGTGGGTGTTACTGTTAAGTGCATTTCTTAGCAATAGGGCAATGAAATGCTTTTAACAAGGGTGTAAACTATGCTCCGCTGTATATATTTAACTAATTTCCTTCTGGCCGATTATGGATTAATCCATAATGCTTCGCTGAGAGACAGATAAGTGGAAAGGAATGTCTATGAAAGATGTTTCCTTGTCTTGTCTCTGTCTATATTAATCGACAGCCCGGTGTCCAACCCCTGGCCCTTGGTACTCATCATGTGGCCCTTGGACTCCAGCAGCAAATAACTAGTGTATTCCCTGCCTGGGGGCTTAACTGATGCGTATGAAGACCCAAAATATGATTTTCAAAATATTTTTTCCATCATGCTTTACTATATTCATTTTTTTAACCCCTTGGCGCCGACCGCCTACTGGCCCTTTAAGAGCTCTAAAATCCGGGAGGCGGCCATTCGGGTCATGTGACCACTGTGATTGGCTGACACAGCAGTCACATGATCGGAAAGCTCCCGATCGCAAATAGGCATCGGGAGCTTAAGGAACTCTAAAGCCCTGTACACACGATCGGTTTTACCGATGAAAACAGTCTGATGGACTTTTTTCATCGGACAAACCGATCGTGTATGGGACCCATCGGTCTTTTTTCCATCGGTTTTAAAAAATAGAACATGTTTTAAATTTTTCCGATGGATCAAAAACCAATAGCAAATTCCGATTGTCTATGGGCAAGTCCATCCGATAAAAAACCCACACATGCTCAGAATCAAGTCGACGCATGCTCAGAAGCATTGAACTTCATTTTTCTCGGCTCATCAGAGTGTTTTACATCACCGCGTTTGGAACGGTCGGTTTTTTGACTGATGGTGTGTAGGCAAGACTGATGGAAGTCAGCTTCATCGGATTTCCGATGGACAAAACCATCGGATTAGAATCCATAGGATATCCGATCGTGTGTACGAGGCTTAAGCCACATAGAGATTCTTTTACTATTGCTTTTTAATAAAGTTTTAATAAAGTTTTAAAAGGTTTTACACCATGCTAGACTCTTCTCCCTTTTATTTTCCTGAGTTGCTACTGAAAAGGGAGCCCACATGTTGGAGAAGAAAAAAGTAGTAAAGAGAGAGAGTAGATCCAGCTAAAATGTGAATTTTGACGAACTTAGAGATAAGTGGTCAACACCATTTGGTGAGTGCTTTCCCTTACAGTGTGCACTGTGGTGAAAAATTCATGAAATTGGAGGAAGACACAGAGGAGTCATAGCTCCCAACTGCCCCTTATTTCGAGTGACTGTCCCTGATTTGGGAAAATGTCCCTCTTTCCTCCTCATTTGTCCCTCATTTTGGACTGATCTATATAGTTGTATATAAAATGCACTTTTTAGCTTTTAAAAAGTGTTTCCCAGTGCTAAACCTTTCATCCAATTTCTAAATCGCTGCATTTCAAATGCCAATATAAAGCAGTAGTAGTGGTAAAAATGGGCGTGGCAAGGGGTGTGTCCTATGCCTACATACTTTTGCTAATAGGTGTCCCTCATTACCATCTCAAAAAGTTGGGAGGTATGGAGGAGTTATTAGAAACTGAACACATTTTGCACCGAGCAGATTATTTTCAAGGACATGGTCTTGGAAGAAAAATAAATGTTTCAGAGTGGATTAATTTTATGATATGCAGTTTTATTTGCACTTATATTTCGTTATTGCAAATTATGATCAATATACAGTAATTTCAATTGGTGATGTATAATTAAAATTATGGATTGATGGTTTAGACTCTTTATATACATAGTATTTATTAGGTTTGAGAACACTTGGAGCACTGGGCTATACACTTACTGCATGATGTCAGACATCGTGATAACTAGATGTGAAGGGAAAATCTTAAATTTTGAGTTGTCACTGGAAGAGTATTAACCACTTAACGACCGCCCACCGCCGATTTATGTCGGCAGAATGGCACGGACAGGCAGAATCACGTAGATCTACGTGATCGCCTTTGTGCAGTTGGGGGGTCCATCCGGACCCCCCTTCACTGCAGTGAGCAGCCGTTAAGTGTTCGGGAGCGATCAGGCATGAGGGGGGGGCGCTCGATTCCGCCCCCCCCCCCCTCGCGATCGCTCCCGGCCAATGAAAATGCTTCCTCCGCCATGTGATGTAAACAAGGCTGGAGGAAGTGATGTCATCTCCCTCGCCGCGGTCTTTCCGTTCCCGGCGCCGAGCAGAGAGGAAGCAGGTTAGTGCACTAACAGTCCACTGACACGTAGGTACACATAGGCACACAAATCACCCCCCAGTCACCCCCAGATCACCCCCCAGGTCACCCCAAAGCCCCCAATCACAGTGTCACTGATTGCAGTGATCATTTATTTTACTGATCACTGCATTTAGTGTCATCTGTGATTGTAAAAAGTTGCAGGGCAGTTAGGATTAGGCCCCTTTAGGTCCAGGGTAGCCCCCTAACCCCCCCTAATAAAGGTTTAACCCCTTGATCACCCCCCAGGTAACCCTTTCACCCCCTAACTTCAGCGTCACTAAGCGATTGTTTTTCCGATCGCTGTATTCGTGTCGCTGGTGTTTTAGATAGGCAGTTATTTTTTTTTAGGTTCGCCGCAGGTTTTTATTAGTGTCAGGTACCCCCATATATTATTTTAACCCCCTGATTGCCCCTAGAGTTAACCCTTTCACCAGTGATCGCCGTATAAGCGTCACTGGTGTCACTGGTTAGCCAGTAAGTTATTTAGTTATTTAGGTTACCCGTCAGGTTTTTATATAGTGTCAGGTACCCCCATATTTAACCTAATAAAGATTTTAACCCCCTGATTGCCCCTAGTTAACCCTTTCACCAGTGATCACCATATAAAGGTTACGGGTGACGCTGGTTGATTAGTTTGCTTTTTATAGCATCAGGGCACCCGCCGTATATAACCCAATAAAGGTTTAACCCCCCTGATCGCCCGGCGGGTGAGATCAATTAGGTTTTAGCGCCAGAGAGGGTCTGCGTCGCCCCAGGCAGTGTTAGGTTAGTGACAGTAACGCTAACACCCACGCGCAAAGCATACACCCCCCTTAGTGGTATAGTATCTGATCAGATCTGATCAGATCTATACTAGCATCCCCAGCGGTTTAGGGTTCCCAAAAACGCAGTGTTAGCGGGATCAGCCCAGATACCTGCTAGCGCCTGCGTTTAGCCCCTCCGCCCAGCCCAGCCCAGCCCAGCCCACCCAAGTGCAGTATCGATCGATCACTGTCACTTACCAAACACAACACACATAACTGCAGCGTTCGCAGTGCTTGGTTTTTGGGGCCCTGTACGCGGCTAGGCTCCCAAAAAGTCCCACACATGTGGTATCCCCGTACTCAGGAAAAGCAGCAGAATGTATTTTGGGGTGCAATTCCACATATAACCATGGCATGTGTGAGCAATATATCATTTAGTGACAACTTTTTGTACATTTTTTTTTTCTTTTTGTCATTATTCAATCATTTGGGACAAAAAAATAAATATTCAATGGGGTCAATATGCCTCTCAGCAAATAGCTTGGGGTGTCTACTTTCCAAAATGGGGTCATTTGGGGGGGTTTTGTGCCATCTTGGCATTTTATGGCCTTCAAAACTGTGATAGGTAGTGAGGAGTGAAATCAAAAATTTATGCCCTTAGAAACCTTGAAGGCGGTGCTTGGTTTTTGGGGTCCCGTACGCGGCTAGGCTCCCAATAAGTCCCACACATGTGGTATCCCCGTACTCAGGAGAGGCAGCAGAATGTATTTTGGGGTGTAATTTCACATATGCCCATGGCATGTGTGAGCAATATATCATTTAGTGACAACTTTGTGCAAAAAAAAAAAAGTTTGTCATATTCCCGCAACTTGTGGCAAAATATAAAATATTCCATGGACTGAACATGCCTCTCAGTAAATAGCTTGGGGTGTCTACTTTCCAAAATGGGGTCATTTGGGGGGGTTTTGTGCTATTTTGGCATTTTATGGCCTTCGAAACTGTGATAGGTAGTGAGGAGTGAAATCAAAAATTTGCGCCCTTAGAAATCCTGAAGGCGGTGCTTGGTTTCCGGGGTCCCGTACGTGGCTAGGCTCCTAAAAAGTCCCACACATGTGGTATCCCCGTACTCAGGAGAAGCAGCAGAATGTATTTTGGGGTGCAATTCCACATATAACCATGGCATGTGTGAGCAATATATCATTTAGTGACAACTTTTTGTAATTTTTTTTTTTTTTTTTGTCATTATTCAATCACTTGGGACAAAAAAAAAAAATATTCAATGGGCTCAACATGCCTCTCAGCAATTTCCCTGGGGTGTCTACTTTCCAAAATGGGGTCATTTGGGGGGGTTTTGTACTGCCCTGCCATTTTAGCACCTCAAGAAATGAGATAGGCAGTCATAAATTTAAAGCTGTGTAAATTTCAGAAAATGTACCCTAGTTTGTAAACGCTATAACTTTTGCGCAAACCAATAAATATACGCTTATTGTAATTTTTTTTACTAAAGACATGTGGCTGAATACATTTTGGCCTAAATGTATGACTAAAATTGAGTTTATTCGATTTTTCTTATAACAAAAAGTAGAAAATATCTTTTTTTTTCAAAATTTTCGTTCTTTTTCCATTTATATCGCAAAAAATAAAAATCGCAGAGGCAATCAAATACCATTAAAAGAAAGCTCTATTTGTAGGAAGAAAAGGACGCAAATTTCATTTGGGTACAACATTGCATGTCCGCACAATTTACAGTTAAAGCAGCGCAGTGCCGAATCCCAAAAACAGGCTTGGTCCTAATGGCCCGAAATGGTCCGGGGCTTAAGTGGTTAAAGGAGAAACCCTTCCCTACCCTTAGGGTCGGATTTAGACCTCGGGGGGCCCGGGGAACTTCAGGTTTGGGGAGGACCCTCATACACAGAGATGGTTTACATCCTCAATGACAATCACCTATTTTTAAAATGCATGAGACAACGTCATTCCAAGGTCATGCGTGCACACACAAATGCAAACATAGAGCTCTATGTGTGGTTCGTTTGAGCTGCCAAAATTCATATTTAAAAATGATACAATATACCAGTGTAGCACATGGACCTTTTTCTCACCTGGCTCACTTGTAAGACAAGGCACACCGTGCTATATGCCCGTACCCTCCTCTTGGAAGAGGTTAAGCGGTGTTCACAATTGTTGGGTTCCGCAGCGAGTTACATCCGATCCTCTAGGCTGGTTCCTTTCCCTAGAGTGTAGGGAAAAGTCTGTTGTTTGTGTATCAATAAGGCCAATGTCCAGACAAGGTTAAACCTCAATGGCTGAAGGTTTATTTTCTTTATGCTTGAAACCGGACAGGAAAGTTGAAAGTGAAGAATAGAATAACAGGGAGGCAGGTTCAGGCACTTAATATCACCACTCAATCCTAAGTGGACTCTGCTCACCCGGATAGTTCCCTCTCACGGTCCTAGCAGCCGGAGTGATGCACGAACCTAACTTTCCTAGGGATACGATTGGAACCCATTTGCCTAGTTCCAAACCTCCCTGCACTTGTAGCATAAGGACCTAGGTGCAAGTTGAAGCACGCTACAATGCCTGTGGCGGACTTGTGGAATCCCTCTGTAGGTGACCAGGCCTCATCCGAGGCGGTGACTTCCTTCACCGGTAACCCTGGCTCCCTCTCCAGAACGGGTCATCTTCGAGTGCCCTGGAATTCCTCTTTAGATGGTAGGCCAGCTAAAGGTGCTGGGCCTACATGAAGAGTTGCAGCCCCAGGCTAAAGGTGCCTGAGACTGATACACCCATGCGCTCTCCCATGGCCTGGAGGGTCACGAGACGCAGATGGACTGCTCCTCAGTACCCCTCCATCTCCCCTCCTAAGATGGCGTCTGCCCCTTATGTATCCTCTCCCAGCATGCACAGCAGGCCGACCACGCCCCCCATACAGCTGCCTGGAGAGGACACCCAAAGGTACAGTAATGTCAATAGCGGTTCAACCCTGACCTGTTATGGCAGCGCCACCCACAGGCCACAGTGAACTGTACACCAGCAACACCACTTGGCAAACGCAAAAGAACAAAACCTAACAATTGAGGCGATCTGGGTCTGGCTACTAACCCAGATCAACCCCTAAATTTAGGTACCTAGCTCCCCTAAAAGTAAAGGGGCGCTACACCAGTCTAGAGTAAAAACTTTTACGGATGATGGCCAGGAAATATTACTCCCAAGATACATTTAATAAAATAGAATATTTTTTTATTATTATAAATTTTATATTTTGCATTGTTTATTTTTTATGTTTTTATAGCATTTTTATGTTGTTTTATATCATTTTTGTATGGAGGGGGCCTCTTCTGTCAGGGGGCCCAGGGCAGTTTCCCTATCTGCCCCCCCTGATAAATCCGGCACTGCCTTCACTAATCTAAAACTAAAAAAAAGGATGTAGGAACCTTGACAGGAGATCAATGGGTGGAAGCTTTCCAGTCGGCCAACATGTGCTCCTTTAACCACTTCTCTACTGTGCACGAAAACCCCCTTTCTGCCCAAGCCATTTTTCAGCTTTCAGCGCTGTCACACTTTGAATGACAATTGCGCGGTCGTGCGACGTGGCTCCCAAACGAAATTTGTGTCCTTTTTTTCCCACAAATAGAGCTTTCTTTTGGTGGTATTTGATCACCTCTGCGATTTTTATTTTTTGCGCTATAAACAAAAGAAGAGCGTCCAGTTTGGAAAAAACCCACTATTTTTTACTTTTTGCTATAATAAATACCCATTTTTTTTTTTTTAATAAAATTTTCCTCAGTTTAGGCCGATACGTATTCTTCTACATATTTTTGGTTAAAAAAAAAAAATCGCAATAAGCGCGTATTGATTGGTTTGCGCAAAAGTTATAGCGTGTACAAAATAGGGGATAGATTTATAGCATTTTTATTTTTTTATTTTTTTATTAGTAATGGCGGCGATCTGCGATTTTTTATTGTGACTGCGATATTGCGGCGGACACATCGGACACTTTTGACACATTTTTGGGACCATTCACATTTATACAGCGATCCCTGCTATAAAAATGCATTGATTACTGTATAAATGTGATTGGCAGGGAAGGGGTTAACCACTAGGGGGCGGGAAGGGGATAAATATGTTCCCTCAACGTGTTCTTACTGTGGGGGGAGGTGACTGACTGGGGGAGGTGACCGATGGTTGTCCCTATGTACAAGGGACACACCATCAGTCCCCTCTCCCTCACAGGACGTGGATCTCTGTGTTTACACACAGAGATCCACTTTCCTGCTCGTTTCCCGGGCAATCGCGGGTGCCCGGCGGCAATCGAGGCCGCCGGGCATGCGCACCGGGGCCTTGTGAACGCGGCGGGCGCGCGCGCACCCCGCTGGCGGCGAGCGCGCGCCTCCTAGCTCGTTTTAAAGGGAGGACGTCATATGACGTCCTCCCAGAACGAGAGTATCCTCCGCCCGCCGTCAATTGACAGTGGGCAGGGGACAAGTGGTTAATGTCTCACGGAAAGTGTTACAATTGTATATTCTGCTCAGAGTGCACTACACCCCAGTGAAACTTCACAGGATGGGAAGACTCCTTGACTCGCTGTGTAGTAGATGCCGACATGCCTCTGGGGATCTCATTCATCTTCTTTGGCGATGTCCAAAGTGGCAACGCAACTGGAGTTAAGTTCTTTCCACGCTCAATAGGGTTTTTCAGGTTACCATTCCCTTAAACCCCATCCTTTGCTTACGTGGAGTCCTTGAGGAAGTGATACCCAAGGAAGCGACTAGGGTGACATTCTCTAGGGCTCTGTTTCAGGCCAGGAAGGTCATTCTGGTGGGCTGGAAGTCTACGACTCCCCCATCGGTCAAAACGTGGGTGACTCATATGGGGAACAGTTGGAGAGATACATATATCAGCATAGGGGTCGACTTAATAAATCAGAAAAACATTTGGCCCCCATGGCTTAATGACCCCGGGCTTAGCGCCAAGGGAACTTGTTCTGAGGGTGTTGCAGTGTCCCACAGGATGAGTGCGAGAATCCAAAAAATATGGAGATGGTGAAATAAGTCATGTATTAGCATACAGGTCTTACAAACGCAATACATGTCCATCTGAGTGTGGCAGGTCTCAGTGTGAGCTCATGTTTAACCCTGTAAGGTGGAATTGCAAGCAGCTAATGTACCAGATTTGTTTGACTTGCGAGTTGTTCATAGATTTGAATAATGATTTACTGGAATGGAAGAAGTTGTCTATACACGTTCCTTAATATGTTTTTGTACTTGGTATTTGCCTCAATAAAAGTCTCTTTAATTAAAAAAAAACAAGAATTTTTTTGTTGAGTGATGAAGCATATGAAGGTTTTACTACGGTGACACAATACATTTTGTTTAGCGCTGGCTGCATAAACTGTAGGCGCTATAGAAATCTTGTATAATAATATTTACACTTTATTGTGCCTAGCCCTCATTTAAGCCCCAAACACACGATCCGAAAATCGTACGAAAAATGCCGCTTTCGAATCGATCGTACGATAATCGGATCGTTAGTACAGAGCTTTCGAGAGCCGATCAGGACAGTTCATCTGATATTATTCTATCGGACATGGACGGAATTTTTTTTATTACGATGCGAGATCGTACCATTTTCGTTTAATCAGTACAGCTGTCGTTCGAAAATGCAATACAAATGCATTACAACACATGACATCACTTCCGATTTTTTATTCTGTCGTACGAGAATTTTCGTGACTTTAGTAAACTCATCAGATTCGACGTGAGATTAGCATGCGGAAAAAAACGGACGATCATTCGTCCGATAATCGGATCGTGTGTACCGGGCATTACTTACTGCAGATGTGTAATGTCATTGGTGTCCTCTCTAATACAGCCATAGACTCTACCTTCATACATATTGCATATCGACAGATGCACACAAATCATTCCTCTTAAACAGTAAGTGAGACTTTATAGCCATGCAGGGGATTCAACAATTAGCTCTTCGGACATCATTAACACCCATCTGTATAGGATGTGTCACTTCCTTATCATTATTGTCCAAGTGATTGACAGTTTTATAAGATAACAGAAGATCACATACAGGGAAGTGATTTACAAGAAAGATGGTTAACAGTCTCAAATAGTCTTCTAAGTCCATACAAGTCCCCAGTCAGTGAAACATGTTCCCTCCACGGTAAACCTGATGAGTTCATGGGGTATGTCCACTTCTTTCAGTAAATGTATTTTAAAAGCAAATAAATCATACAGTAGATAAACAGATATCAGTAGTTGTGTTCAACCCATTAAAGCGCAATTGAACTTTAAAGCGGAGCTCCGCCGGAAAAAAAAATATTAAAAGCCAGCAGCTACAGCTACAGCAGCTGCTGGCTTTTAATATTTGGACACTTACCTGTCCTGGAGTCCAGCGACGTCCGCAGCAGAGGACGAGCGACCGCTCGTCGCTCTGCTGCTCCCTCCGCCATCCTCGCTGAGGGAACCAGGAAGTGAAGCCCTGCGGCTTCATGCCCGGTTCCCTACGGCGCATGCGCGAGTCGCGCTGCGCCGTTCTGATTGGTGCTCCTGTGTTCTGGGAGCCGAGTGTCTCCCAGAACACCAAGGGAAGTCTGCGGGAAGTGACGTAACTCCCGCAGATTCCCGGAGAGAGGACTCCCGGATGTGGGTGAAAATACCTGTCTTAGACAGGTATCTTCACCCCCCTCCCCCCTGAAAGGTGTCAATTGTGACACCGGAGGGGGGGAGGGTTCCAAATAGCAAAAGTTGCTATTTAGGGTGGAGCTCCACTTTAAGTTTATGTCAGCTGCATAAAAACAAAAGAAGGACAGTTGTTCTCTATGTGGAAACAGTTGTCTCTCTGCAGAGGTCCAATGCGCCCCCTGCTGAGTCAGACCTAGCTCTACAATCAGCAAATCTCATGCTACCCTCTGATTGGCGATTGCTAGCTATGACTCAGCAGAGGGTGCGTCGGACCTCTGCAGATAGACCCCTGCTTCCACAAAAAGAGCAAGCTGGCAGGAGCAGGCATGAATAAAGCAGTTGGTGTACAGACTCCAAAAACCAGCGTACAGGAAATATAACATTTTTAGTTCACTATTTCTTTTTAAATTGTCTTAACTTTACCCTCCTATTTATTTTTACATACTTTGTTTTGATCTTAACCACTTCAGCCCTGGAAGGATTTGCCCTCTTAATGACCGGGCCATTTTTTGCGATACAGCCCTGCGTCACTTTAACTGACACTTGCGCGGTCGTGCGATGCTGTATCCAAACAAAACTGAAGTCCTTTTTTCCCACAAATAAAGCTTTCTTTGGGTGGTATTTGATCACCTCTGCGGTTTTTATTTTTTGCGCTATAAACAGAAATAGAGCGACAATTAAAAAAAATAAAGTCTTCTTTAACACTTGATGCAGACACATATTATTCGTAGGTATCCATGCAGCTCAGTCCTGTTCATATATGTATAAAACAAATTCTGGTTTCATGTAAAAAAAATATGGTTTTGAGTTCATTGTTTTTTCTATAAATTACTTTAAGTCAAACCCAATAAAATGAATCCCTATAAAGTTGGTTTCTGAGACAGAAGTTTGCAAAATGTAATTCAATATGAATCAATCTGTCTTAATGCTTTGTCAAAGGTCCGTTCCAGGATATCTGCACGACAGATGTATATAGCGCCAGAGTCGGTCTAGCTGGAGTCATTTCTCTCTTTTGAGTTTGGAGTTGAATTTTTACCATGTCAGCGTCTGATCATCCCAATGGCCAGTGGAGGGGTGGCTACCTTAGGCCTGGAGGGCTCTCAAAGGCCACTGTAAAGCAACAACAGCCAAACTTTACAGTAAGTGAGAATTATGAGAAAGGATCCAAACGTAGGAACCATGATTCTTCAGTAATATATCTTTTTTTGATACTTACATAAGAGTGTCTTCTCTTTAGTGGAGGGTGGAGGTGTGCAGCAGTGGGTCTCTTGTATCTGATGGGGGTCCTCATATGGTGTCCTGTTCGGGAAAACAGGGGCTGCTGCTTAGCTCTTGTATAATATATAAGATATATTAGTTATATACTAACATAACTGGAAGTTTACAGAGAAAGGGTTAAACTCATTAAATTTGTGTTTTTTAACCACAATGAAGGGTACACCTTGTAACACCTGAAACGTGTTGGATTTCTTTGTGATTCAAATAAAAAAAAATTCTGGGCATGATTTCAGTTTTCAAATTGAGTTTGACATTTTCCTTTATTATTATTATACAGGATTTATATAGCGTCAACAGTTTGTGCAACACTTAACAAAATGAAGGCAGACATTACAGTTACATTATAATTTGGTACAAGAGGAATCAGAGGGCTCTGCTCATTAGAGCTTACAATCTAGGAGGGAGGGTCAATTGATACAAAAGGTAATAGCTGTGGGCATGGGCGTCCGCTCCATAAGGCAAGGGGGGTCAATTGCCCCCCCCTGGAATCGTAAGAGTGTTGAAGTCAGAGTGAAGACACTTGCCCCCTGTGTTGCAATAATCCCAGCTAGCGGTCAAAGACAAGGTTAAATGCAACTGTGTATCACCGCTGCCGAAGCGCTTTGTAGGCGCTTCGGCAGCGGTGCCCATTTATTTCAATGGGCAGGGGCGGTGGAGGAGTGGTGTATACAGCGCTGCTCCAGTGCCCCAAAGAAGCATGGATGACCTTAAAATGATGCCCCCCCACCTGAAAAAAGTTCAGCGGACGCCCATGGCTGTGGGGGATGATCATTAATCTTCTTTCCACCAACTCATGCTTGCATACAGCTAACAACAAGGCCTGTTGCACACAAGAGTTTTTTTACTGTTCTGAAATGAGATGCATTGTTGTCTATGGGACATTGCACACAGCTGAATAAATATCAGTAATACAGCGTTCATTTAAGAGCAGTAAAAAAAAATTTAAACATTTTTTAATTTGAGTGCAGTAATGTACTGTACTTGCTCATTTACTAGTTTTTGCTCCTTACACACGGGCGTCATAATAAGCAGGGCTTTATTTCTCAAATAATAGGTGCATGAAAGCTCTATTTCTCAGTCATCCCTTTTCTCCACCCCTTCCCACCTCCGAGGACCAGTGGTGGTGCGTCCATAGTGGGCACAGGAGCGCCGCCCCCTCTCGCTCCTGCGCCCGTCACTCACAACAATACATAGGTTCATGCATTGCATGAACCTATGTATTGTCGCCGCCGCCCACTATTCAGATGGCCGGCCCCTTGTTTAGCGTCGGCCATCTGAATAACAGCGGCTGGTTGGTTTTTGGAAGTGCCTATCAGAGCCAGCGTTCCTTGGTTAACACTGACAGGCGTTTCAGCCAATCAGGTTCACCGGGTCTGGTTACCGGTAACCTGATTGGCTGAAGCGACATCGAGGGCGGGAGAAGACATCGAGGACGGAAGAAGAACGGCGCTGACCTGAGGAAGGTAAGTGCAGGGCTGGGGGGAAACTGCCTGCATTTGGGGACAAACTGGCTGCATTTGGGGACAAACTGGCTGTATTTGGTGACAAACTGGCTGTATATGGGGACAAACTTCCCCCGCAGCACTGCCATCTTCCTTCCTCTCCTGTTGGCAGCTGTTGTGGGAGGAGGGTGGAGAGTGGGGGAAGGGGCCAGTAAATATGTAATTTACTGGCCCCTTAATTTCCTGAATGAACACTGTGAGCGATCAGTACCAATCATTCATGTGTCCATTCATCACTGAAGCATTATAAACTGTTTACTATGCTCCAGTTTGTGAATGAGCAGCTGAGGCTACAGAGAAAGGGACTGATGAATCTAGCACATTTGTGAGGTCAGGCACTGATGTGGACGAGAAGGCCTGGCTCGCAGTTTCTGCTCTAATTCATCCCAAAGGTGTTCTATCAGGTTGAGGTCAGAACTCTGTGCAGGCCAGTCAAGTTCCTCCACCCCAGACTCACTCATCCATGTCTTTATGAACCTTGCTTTGTGCACTGGTCCAAATCATTTGGTGGAGGGGGGATTATGGTGTGGGGTTGTTTTTCAGGGGTTGGACTTGGCCCCTTAGTTCCAATGAAGGGAACTCTTAAGGCGTCAGCATACCAAGACATTTTGGACAATTTTATGCTCCCAACTTTGTGGGAACAGTTTGGGGATGGCCCCTTCCTGTTCTAATATGACTGCACACCAGTGCACAAAGCAAGGTCCATAAAGACATGGATGAGCGAGTTTGGGGTGGAGGAACATGACTGGCCTGCACAGAGTCCTGACCTCAACCTGATTGAACACCTTTGGGATAAATTAGAGTGGACACTGCGAGCCAGACCTTCTCGTGCAGCGTCAGTGCCTGACCTCACAAATGCACTTCTGGAAGAATGGTCAAACATTCCCATAGACACTCCTAAACCTTGTGGACGGCCTTCCCAGAAGAGTTGAAGCTGTAATAGCTGCAAAGGGTGGGCCAACTCAATATTGAACCCTACAGACTAAGACGGGGATGCCATAAAAGTTCATGTGCGTGTAAAGGCAGGCGTCCCAATACTTTTGACAATATAGTGTATCTCTCCCCTCCATTCCCAGAGAGAGAGAGAGAAACAGGGGCCGGCTTCACAGTAACTGATCACTGTGATAGCCAATCAGAAGCTTTCACAACGATCAGGTGACCCCGGGAACTGGGAGTTCCAAGTACCGATCGTTAGTATGGGTTCCCACTGAGACCCCGGTCTCTATGCTGGTAGCTCGTGCTCCCAGCACAAAGACAGATACGCACATTTGCGGCCCCGTGGAAAAAAAGCCCAGTCCAGTAGGGCCACAAATATGTGTACGGTCAGCGTGAAGGAGATAAAAATGGAAATCAAACCATACCAGGGTGCAATCCCAGTACAGTTCCTAACGCAGCATGTATATTTCCTTCACATATTGTTTTTTGGCTAGCTTAAAATACTATATCTATTTTTTTTAACCCCTTGAATAGTTTCAGTTAGAAGTTGCAGCGTACTTGAGTGTGCAGTTGGCAGTCATCATTGATAAATGTATTCCCCTCGGTTAATGTTCGTGCATTGCTACACTTAGTCATTTACAATGCTGATCTATAGGATGCACTTATCATTAGTATACCTCCTCCATGTATTTAAGGCTTCCCAGCGGACCTCCAGACAAGCCTCCTGGGACGGATTCTTCGCCTAGAGAGATCCTTAAAACAACTCACTGTCTCCAAGAAGCAGCTCCAAGTCCTCTTTGTGTCGATAGTTTGTTTTCAGTTTGTTAACTATTATTTAATTAAAGATGATGAATATTGTAGGATGCTTTCAGCTAATTCAATAAATAGCCTCAGTGAGGCAATAAGTAAAGAAGACAATGAGGAGTTGTGTGTCTTGCTGGCACATGATGAACTGCTCTTCTCCTATAATAGAATGGATCTATTGTAAGAAGACCAGGGTAGTCTCCAAACTTCACAACATTGATCCATCATTAGTGATTTCTGTGTATGAGTTATTGTCAGCAGGCCAGAATTTCTGTAAAAACCTCATATGTCTAAGAAGGCAAAACTTAAAGGGGAGGGGGGGGGGGCAGACTATGACTTGTTCCATCAAAGCTGAACTCCAGGCAGATTTAAAAGACAAATTATTGCAGCTTTGTACTCAATAATAAGTTTGGGAAAAAGCACATATTGTGCATGTGTGCAGTGGCGGCTGGTGCTCCAAATTTTTTTGGGGGGCACAAACAAACTGAAAAATTCTGAAAACAAAACCCATCAATTGCAGCCTCACTGTGCCATCAAACGCAGCCACTGTGCCCATCAAACGCAGCCACTGTGCCCATCAAAGGCAGCCACTGTGCCCATCAAAGGCAGCCACTGTGCCATCAAACACAGCCACTATGCCTGCCATCAAACGCAGCCACTGTGCCCATCAAACGCAACCACTGTGCCATCAAACGCAGCCACTGTGCCCATCAAACGCAGCCACTATGCCATCAAACGCAGCTACTGTGCCCATTAAAGGCAGCCACTGTGCCCATCAAAGGCAGCCACTGTGCCATCAAACGCAGCCACTGTGCCTGCCATCAAACGCAGCCACTGTGCCCATCAAACGCAGCCTCTGTGCCCATCAAACGTAGCCACTGTGCCCATCAAACGCAGCCACTGTGCCCATCAAACGCAACCACTGTGCCCATCAAACGCAACCACTGTGCCCATCAAACGCAACCACTGTGCCTTTAAACGCAGCCACTGTGCCATCAAACGCAGCCACTGTGCCCATCAAAGGCAGCCACTGTGCCATCAAACACAGCCACTATGCCTGCCATCAAACGCAGCCACTGTACCCATCAAACGCAACCACTGTGCCATCAAACACAGCCACTGTGCCCATCAAACGCAGCCACTGTGCCATCAAACGCAGCTACTGTGCCCATTAAAGGCAGCCACTGTGCCCATCAAAGGCAGCCACTGTGCCATCAAACGCAGCCACTGTGCCTGCCATCAAACACAGCCACTGTGCCCATCAAACGCAGCCTCTGTGCCCATCAAATGTAGCCACTGTGCCCATCAAACGCAGCCACTGTGCCCATCAAACGCAACCACTGTGCCATCAAACGCAGCCACTGTGCCCATCAAACGCAGCCACTGTGACATCAAACACAGCCACTGTGCCTATCAAACGCAGCCACTGTGCCAATAAGCGCAGCCACTGTGCCTATCAAACGCATCCACTGTGCCTATCAAACGCAGCCACTGTGCCATCAAACGCAGCCACTGTGCCCATCAAACACAGCCACTTTGCCCATCAAACGCAGCCACTTTGCCCATCAAACGCAGCTCGCTGTTTACCTATTTTGGAGCCTATTAGAGCCTATGGCTCTAATCAGGTGCTTCAAAAATACCCCCCGCCGCTGTAATTCAGGTGCCCGGCGCCCAAAAAGGGGCCGGCGCCTGAATAAGGGGTGGCATGAGAGAGGGGGCGGCGCCCGTGCACCCTTATGGACGCACAGCCACTGCATGTGTGGGTAAACACCAATGCAGAAACCATCAGCATTTACCAGGGCATGGCTGCTTACAGCTAATCAGTTGCATTGGCAGTTGTACACAGCACTGCAGCTCTCCTGGTGCCTAGAAGTGATTTTACACCTAAGCACACTGGAGCTGCAAATAGTGTCTTTGTGCATGAGGCCTTAAATGATTTTTTTAAAGTAAGCAGTGTAAGTACATTATTTTTACTCTCAGACTTTTGCAGGCCCTGTACAACATAGCTCAGAGAGGGGGAGAGAGAAGTAGCGCAAGAAGCCAAATTGGTGTGCTGTAGTGCAAGGAGCATGCTGATAGCATGAGAGAGAGATTAACAAATTTTATGGATGTGTCACATCCTCATGACCATACATGGATCGAAATTCAGATGGTCCAGCAGGGACTGGCCGAATTTCGTTCTGGGTTTTTCTCAAAAGATCAGTGCCGCCGGCTACAGACAGCAACACTGACCATTGTATTCTGATGACAGGGAAGGAAGAATATGATACCACAGAGTGTTTGTGTGTGTGTGTGTGTGTGTGTGTGGGGGGGGGGGTTATTTGTTTAATTTTAAATAGATAATTTTGTGTTTAGGCCCCTTTCACACTGGGGCGTTTTTCATGCGGTTTAGCGCTAATAATAGCGCTGTTATACCGCATGAAAAATTCCTGCCTGTAGCCTTCAATGTGAAAGCCCGAAGGCTTTCACACTGAAGCGGTGCGCTAGTAGGACCGCTCCAAAAGTCCTGCTAGCCGCTTCTTTACAGCGGTAAATCAATGGGACACCGCGGTAATACCACCCGCAAACCGCGGCAAAAGCCGCGGTTTGCGGGCGGTATTAACCCTTTTTCAGCCGCTAGCGGGGGTTAAATTTACCCCCTAGCGACCGCTTACCGCGGTAAGAACGACGGTATAGCAGCGCTGCAAATCACGCTGCTATACCGCCACCGCTCCTGCCCGCCCCAGTGTGAAAGGGGCCTTACTGTGAAGATATCTCATAGTTTTTGTCGCTGCTGTTTGCACAATTTGATGATCTTTGGATGATTTAGTGCGGTATACCATGTTATTCATTTCCTTTCATTCAACCTGCTGGTTGAACAGAAACAATGCATAATGTATAGGCAGCCTTATTTGGGCTTTTTAACAGCTTCAGCCCCGGACCATTTTGACTGGTTAAAGACCAGGCCCCTTTTTCGATTCGGCACTGTGTCGCTTTAACTGACAATTGCGCAGTCGTGCAATCAAAACAAAATTGACGTCCTTTTTTTCCCACAAATAGAGCTTTCTTTTGGTGGTATTTGATCACCTCTGCGGTTTTTATTTTTTGTGCTATAAACAAAAATAGAGCGACAATTTTGAAAAAAAAATCAATACTTTTTGCTATATCCCCCCCCCCAAAAAAAAAAAAATTCCTCAGTTTAGGCCGATACGTATTCTTCTACATATTTTTGGTAAAGAAAATCGCAATCAGCGTTTATTGATTGGTTTGCGCAAAAGTTATAGCGTTTACAAAATAGGTGATAGTTTTATGGCATTTTTATTATTTATTTTCTTTTACTAGTACTGGCGGCGATCAGTGATTTTTTTCATGACTGCGACATTATGGCGGACACATCGGACACTTTTGACACATTTTTGGGACCATTGTCATTTTTACAGCGATCAGTGCTATAAAAATGCACTGATTACTGTAAAAATGACACTGGCAGTGAAGGGGTAACCACTAGGTGGCGCTGTAGGGGTTAAGTGTTCCCTGCATAGTGTTTCTAACTGTATGGGGGATGGGCTCTGTGTCACACGACACCGATCTTCGCTCCGAGTACACGGAGCCGAGATCCGTGTCATTGTCACTAGGCAGAGCGGGGAGATGTTTTTTTTTTTTTTTCTTTTGAAAAGCCCATGGCGTGTGAAACACACCCAAAAACTCCACCCGGTGCCAAAAAAAGTGCACACACATAAAGAGTGAAACACAAAACGTGCAACGGGTGTAACACTTGTCCTCCACATGGAAGGACCTTACCCTGATCCCCCGGGGCGTTAGGCTCCTGACAGGGAGGGAGGTACTTATGGTCTGACTGGCCGAAACCAGACAGACCCCATTCGTCGGTGAGTCTGCCGAAACAGACCCATCCAAGTACTAGGTGGGGCTCCCCCGAAGGGAGACCCCCATGAGAGCAGGCGAACCAGGCCAGAAGACCATGTCCACCTACTCCCAAGTCGTTCAGGGCAGGCCCGAGGACCTACACCCTACTAAACACAGTGACAAACGTGCTACACCAAACAAAAAAATACAAAAAAGTGACACACATGGGGATAAATAAAAAGAAAGTGGGGAGAAGGAAGATGGGAGAGTGAAAGGGGCCATTGTGCAGTACAATGGCCGGCCCTCCGGCCAGGAATAAAAAATTCCTCTGGTCCTAGCCAAAAGGCTCGGCCCTAGAGGCAGGTGCTCAAAAAGTGTGTTATGGTGAAGTGACCGTGGTGCCAAAAACCCAAAAGTGCTGCGGGACAACACTTGTGCAGTTATGGCACCCCTGAACTGCCACTCCAGGGGCACATTCACCATAGGCTTTTCGGTTCTGATCCGACCCCCCGACCAGGTCAGTGCGGCCTTCCGCTCCCACTGGATTGAGAGCCCTTCTGGGTTTTCTCGGGGAGAGCCGCCGACAGTAAAAGCGCCCCCCCGGTACTAACCCTTCCAGACTCCCACAATCCGGCAGATTTGCAAGACTCATCCCCGACCCCGAAACAGGGCCGGGCATGCTCCTCCACCGGACGCCAATAGGAGCAGCGCCTACACCAACACCGGCCAGAAGGCCAGAATAAAAACCCCCGGCCCTCCGCCTTGACCAAGTGATTCTCCATCCCCATCAGAAGGCTTTCACCTCCACACCAGCAGGTTTTGCATATGCCACCGCCATGCCTTTCCACTTCGCCGTGTACTGGGGACGGTTAGCACAGCGCCACCTCCTGGCAACTGATAAGAACAGATACTACACTTGATCTTAGCCAAAAGGCCGAGAAGCTTGGCAAGAAGAATAAAACTATCTCTTTTCTTTGGAAAATGGGGACAGATCGAGGCACAATCCTTTCCCTTCTGCTGCTGCCCACTGTGCTGTCACCAGTGGTGAATAGTCACTGCCACTGACTAGGTAATATAGAACGTGAATTACCTTCGCTCACTTTGCCCCTGTCAGAGGAAGAAATCCGTCCAAGGGAGAAGTGGAGGCCTCTCCGTCACCAGCGATGCTGCGCCGGGCTCTTCAGAGAAGTTACTGCACACCAGTCCTCACAAACTCAGACATGGGCACCCAAGGAGTTAGGGCCCCCTCGGATTCCTCCACCCTCGCGGAACTCAGTCGAAGGTACTGAGCCCCAGGCATCCGCCATAGTACCTCACCCCAGGCTAAAGGTGCCGGAGATGGACTTCATCTCCCGCTCCAGCTAGGCCAAGGGCGCCTAGGCCTGGAACACCGGAACGCCGGCACCCAAGCTGAAGGTGCCTGGGTGCGGCCGCGTCCTCCAACTCTGAAAAACAAGGTCAGGGCGTCCGCCCCTTTTATGACCTCTTCCTTCGCGTCACAGCGGGTTCCCCGTCCCGCTGTACCAGCTCCAGGGGAGGACAAAAAGGCACAGTCTTGCGGTGTGAGCCCAACCCCGGTCCAAGGCAACAACGCCACCTTTAGGCCGGCGAGAACTTCACACCACCAGAGTCCTCCAAGACTCACAAAGGGAACCTTGAATTTCCTAACAATCAAGGCACCTGGGTTACACTAGCACCCAGATGCTTCCCCAAATTCAAGTACCCGCTACACAGTGTAATAGATTTCACCGTGAGTGACGCTTCTTAACCACCTCAATACCGAACACTATCACCCCCTTCCTACCAGTGGCGGCTGGTGCTCAAATTTTTTGGGGGGGCGCAAACAAACTGAAAAAAATAATCATCAATTGCCGCCACTGTGCCCATTAAAACACTGCCACTGTGCCCAAATGCCACTAGTTTGCCCCCAAATGCAGCCAGTTTCCCCCCAATATACAGCCAGTTTGTCCCCCAATAATACAGCCAGTTTGTCCCCCCATAATACAGCCAGTTTCTCCCCCAATAACACAGCCAGTTTCTCCTCCATAATACAGCCAGTTTCTCCCCCATAATACAGCCAGTTTCTCCCCCATATGCAGCCAGTTTCTCCCCCAATAATACAGCCAGTTTCTCCCCCATAATACAGCTAGTTTCACCCCCATATGCAGCCAATTTCTCCCCCAATAATACAGCCAGTTTCTTCCCCATATAACAGCCAGTTTCTCCCCCATATGCAGCCAGTTTCTCCCCCATATGCAGCCAGTTTCTCCCCCATATGCAGCCAGTTTCTCCCCCATAATACAGCCAGCTTCTCCCCCATATGCAGCCAGTTTCTCCCCCATATGCAGCCAGTTTCTCCCCCATAATACAGCCAGTTTCTCCCCCAATAATACAGCCAGTTTCTCCCCCATAATACAGCCAGTTTCTCCCCCATATGCAGCCAGTTTCTCCCCCATAAAACAGCCAGTTTCTCCCCCATAATACAGCCAGTTTCTCCCCCATATGCAGCCAGTTTCTCCCCCATATGCAGCCAGTTTCTCCCCCAATAATACAGCCAGTTTCTCCCCCAATAATACAGCCAGTTTCTCCCCCATAATACAGCCAGTTTCTCCCCCATATGCAGCCAGTTTGTCCCCCATATACAGCCAGTTTGTCCCCCATATGCAGCCAGTTTGTCCCCCATATACAGCCAGTTTCTCCCCCATATGCAGCCAGTTTCTCCCCCAATAATACAGCCAGTTTCTCCCCCAATAATACAGCCAGTTTCTCCCCCATATGCAGCCAGTTTGTCCCCCATATACAGCCAGTTTGTCCCCAATATACAGCCAGTTTCTCCCCCATATGCAGCCAGTTTCTCCCCCATATGCAGCCAGTTTCTCCCCCAATAATACAGCCAGTTTCTCCCCCAATAATACAGCCAGTTTCTCCTCCATAATACAGCCAGTTTCTCCCCCATATGCAGCCAGTTTCTCCCCCATATGCAGCCAGTGTCTCCCCCATAATACAGCCAGTTTCTCCCCCATATGCAGCCAGTTTCTCCCCCATAATACAGCCAGTTTCTCCCCCATAATACAGCCAGGTTCTCCCCCATATGCAGCCAGTTTCTCCCCCATAATACAGCCAGTTTCTCCCCCATATGCAGCCAGTTTCTCCCCCATATACAGCCAGTTTGTCCCCCATATGCAGCCAGTTTCTCCCCCATATGCAGCCAGTTTCTCCCCCATATGCAGCTAGTTTCTCCCCCAATAATACAGCCAGTTTCTCCCCCAATAATACAGCCAGTTTCTCCCCCATAATACAGCCAGTTTCTCCCCCATAATACAGCCAGTTTCTCCCCCATATGCAGCCAGTTTCTCCCCCATATGCAGCCAGTTTCTCCCCCATAATACAGCCAGTTTCTCCCCCATAATACAGCCAGTTTCTCCCCCATATGCAGCCAGTTTCTCCCCCATATGCAGCCAGTTTCTCCCCCATATGCAGCCAGTTTCTCCCCCAAATGCAGCCAGTTTCTCCCCCATATGCAGCCAGTTTCTCCCCCAAATGCAGCCAGTTTCTCCCCCATATGCAGCCAGTTTCTCCCCCATATGCAGCCAGTTTCTCCCCCATATGCAGCCAGTGTCTCCCCCATATGCAGCCAGTTTCTCCCCCATATGCAGCCAGTTTCTCCCCCAAATGCAGCCAGTTTCTCCCCCATATGCAGCCAGTTTCTCCCCCAAATGCAGCCAGTTTCTCCCCCATATGCAGCCAGTTTCTCCCGCATATGCAGCCAGTTTCTCCCCCATATGCAGCCAGTTTCTCCCCCAAATGCAGCCAGTTTCTCCCCTATATGCAGCCAGTTTCTCCCCCAAATGCAGACAGTTTCTCCCCCAAATGCAGCCAGTTTCTCCCCCATATGCAGCCAGTTTCTCCCCCATATGCAGCCAGTTTGTCCTCATAATACAGCCAGTTTACCCCCCCAGCCCGGCACTTACCTTCCTCGAGTCAGCGCCGTCCTTCTTCCGTCCTCGATGTCTTCTCCCGCCCTCGATGTCACTTCAGCCAATCAGGTTACCGGTAACCAGACCCGGTGAACCTGATTGGCCAGGGAACGCACCCCTGTGCGTCCTCTCATTAGGTATTTAGAAGCCGATTACAGCCCTCAGGCTGTAGTCGGGAAGCCTATCAGAGCCTGCTGGCTCTGATAGGCACTTCTAAAGACCAACCAGACGCTGTTTTTAGATGGCGTTCAAGGGGCCGGCCATCTGAATAGTGGGCGGCAGCAATACATAGGTTCATGCGATGCATGAACCTATGTATTGTTGTGGTGAGTGACGGCAGGGCGCAGAAGCGAGCGGTAGCGGCGCTTCTGCGCCCACTATGGTCGCGCCGCCATGTGTAAAAAAAAGACATTTAAAAAAAAAAAAAACACTTAAAGGGCCCGTTTTTTTTTTTTTTGGTGACCACAGGAGGGGGGGGCGGCGCCCGGGCACCCCCTTTGGACGGGCCGCCACTGCTTTCTACCCAGGTCATTCACACTTTGAATGCCACTTACTCAGTCATGCAACACTGTATCCAAATTAAGTTTTTATCATTTTTTTAAGACAGATTTGGTGATATTTTTTTATTTTATTTATATTCTCTTTATTAATTTTCTTACATATTCAAACTAACATTGTACATACTTATATATATTTATTTTTCACAATAAAAATTAGCAAAATGTTATCAGTGTAATTTTCACTCTGTTGTCCCTCGTCCCTCCCTCCTTGCCCCCTCCCCCTTTATCATTTCTCATATTAGGTTTTTTCTATTTTCCTTTCTTCCATTTTTACACATTATTCAATGTTTATTTTTATTTTCATTTATTTTCCTTATACCATTCTTCTTACTCCCTTTCCTTTCTCTCTCCTTTCTTCTTCTCTTTCTTTTTTCTCGTTCTCCGCCTTACAGGGGTATCCCTATTTTTTCCAACCACGGGTTCCACACCTTTTCAAACTCTCTTGTGTTCCCTCTCTTAATATATACTACCTTCTCCTTCCATATTATTGCAGTGACCGTATTGGCCCATTCTCTCACTGAGGGGGGGTCTTCTGCCTGCCATCTTTGCGCTATCAATTTTCTTGCGTGAAAAAGGCATCTAAGCACTGCTTTTGTTATATTAGTTGCTCTGCTTGTTCCTTCCCCTAGTCCCAGGATACACATTCTAGGGTCCATTTCTATTGTTGTCATATATGTCCTATTTATGCTATCCAGTACCCCTGTCCAGTACCTAAATAATTTCGGGCACCTCCATAGCATATGTATCAGGTCCCCTGTATCCTGGCATCTGGGACACCCTGCATCTGTTCTCCATCCAAATTCAAACAGCCTTTTTGGTGTATAGTATGTCCTATGTAGTAGCATTAAAAATGAAAACTTCTGAGCCGGTGAAACAGATACAAGGTGTCCACTCTCTAGTACCTTTTTCCATTGCCCCTCGGATATGGGCCCTAGATCTTCCTCCCATTTCCCTTTGCTTTTGAGATGTTCTGGAGCTGTAATACTTCCTTTGCATAGATGTGAGTATATTTCGGATATACGGCCCCCGGTCTCACTCTGATTGCCCAATCTCTGAAAGATAGGGGATTTGTGCCAGGCTGGCCCCTGTCTATCAAACTGCATATTTAGTGCGTGTCTAATTTGAAGATATCTATAAAATGTATGTTTAGGGACATCATATTCCTCTCTGAGTGTAGCAAAAGTTTTTAGGATTTTTCCCTCATACAACTGGGCCAGCCTGGTTATCCCCTTCCCTTCCCATTCCTTAATTTTCCCCATCAGCTCCAACTCCTGAAGATTCCTATTATCCCAAAGAGGTGTGTATTCTGTCTCTCCTTCTAATCCCCCTATTGCTTTCACAGCTTTCCACACCTTTATTACCATCTTGACCGTGGGGGATTTGTATGAAAATGAGTTTGCCTCCAGTGCCTCCATCACCAACTTGTGGGGTGACTTGTGGGGTGACCCCATTGTCATCAATCACCCATTTGTATCCCCTGCCAGGAAGTAGCACCGTGGGTGTGGTACCGCCATACCTCCCTCCCTTGTTGATAGTTGCAGGGTCTGTAGTCCTATCCTCGCTTGGCCTCCTTTCCATATTAATTCTCTAAATAGTGTGTCAATTTTCCTAAACCATTTCTTATGTATCCATGTTGGTGTATTATGCAATACATATAATAATTGTGGCATCCACAGCATTTTGATCAAATTACATCTCCCTGCAACTGACAGTGGGAGCCGCCGCCATATTTGAATTTTTTTTTTAAATTTAGACAGGAGCGGAACTATGTTGTTATTTATATATTTATTTGGGTCAATTGTTATATATATTCCCACGTATTTCATTATATCCACCATTTCTAATTGGGGTATTTCTACTGAGGTTTGATTGGCGATAGGGTCCACCGGCATCAGGGCTGATTTTTCCCAATTTATAACCAATCCTGAGAGTCTACCAAATTCTCTAAAGATACTCATGGCCTGCTTAAGTGAATGATCTGTGTCCCCCAGGAAGAGAAGAACATCATCCGCATATAGTGCGATTCTCTCCTCTCCTGTCGGTCTCACAAATCCTTTCATTTTTGTATTCGTTCTTATTGCTATAGCCAATGGCTCCATTGCTAGTGAAAAAAAGCAGGGGTGACAATGGACACCCCTGCCTTGTGCCCCTCTCCAATTTAATCTTACCTGAGTAATCATTGTTGACTCTAATTTTTGCACTTGGGTCACTATACAGGATTTTTATCCATCTAATAACTGATGGACCAAAACCAAATGCTCTTAGAACATGCCAGATATACCCCCACTCCAAGCTATCGAACGCCTTGACCACATCTAGGGACATAACTGCCCTTGTACCCATATTCTGTGTTGGAGTTTGTAGGTTAAGGTATACCCTTCTAATA
Organism: Rana muscosa; assembly: GCA_029206835.1. Classification (NCBI taxonomy): domain Eukaryota; kingdom Metazoa; phylum Chordata; class Amphibia; order Anura; family Ranidae; genus Rana; species Rana muscosa. The sequence continues at coordinate 68,699,767 of CM055117.1, read as the reverse complement.
TTCATACTAGTTGATCTACTGGGGATAAACCCAGTTTGATCTTGATGTATTAGTCTTGAAATAATTTTGTTTAATCTAGTTGCCATTATTTTAGCCAATATTTTAGCGTCTGAGCAAAGCAGGGAGATGGGTCTATAGGATGAGGTCTCTAGTGGATCTTTCCCCTCCTTATGCAGAACTATAATTATTGCTTCTGACATCGATTTAGGCAATTCCCCCTCCTCCCTTGCCCAATTCAGTGTTTTAAGAAGTTCCGGCAATAGCACTTTCCCATAGTATTTATACGTTTCTATAGGGAGACCGTCAGGTCCAGGCGATTTCTGATTAGCCATCTCTGCAACTGCTAACTGTACTTCTTCAAGGGTTATCAGAGCCTCCATTCCCTCTTTCTCTGCTTCAGTAAGAATTGGTATTTTAATTTTCCCAAAGAATATTTCCAATTCCTCCTCTCCCGCTGCACCCTGCGATTTGTATAATTTACCATAATATTCTCTAAATGTATCTGTGATCTCTGATACCCGAGTGGAGATTTCTCCTTTCAAAGTCCTAATCGCGGGTACTGCGGATGGGGAGGAATTGGTTCGCACCAAATGTGCCAGCATTCTTCCGACACTCTCCCCCTCCCCAAATGCGGCTTGTTTCTGAAATAATCTTTTATTCTCAGATTTTTTAATCATTGCTATTTTATATTCTTGTTGTTTATTCATCCATATTCTTTGTCGCTCTGATGTTGGATTTTCAACATATTCCTTTTCTGCATTCACCAATTCCCGCCTTATCCTATTCTCCCACTCTCTGGATGCCTTTTTTACTTTTGCCACTTGTTGAATACATATTCCCCTTAGAAATGCCTTCAGCGTATCCCACATCACTCCCTGTGTCACAGTTCCTTCATTAAATTCTATAAACTCTTGTAATTTATCTAGAATCTCCTCAGGGCTTCCGATTACTTTAAACCATAAAGGATTCATCCTCCATACTCCATTAGATCTATTCCCTTCTAAATTTACCAGAACTGTCACTAACGAGTGATCTGACACCCCTCTCGGCTGGTATACTATGTTTTTTATTATCTGGGATGCTTCCGTATTACCTAGAACTAGGTCTATCCTAGAATAGGAACTAGAAAAACAAGAATACTGCAGCACATCTGGGTTCCTCACTCTCCATATATCAAACAAACCAGCTTCTTGTAGAATTTGATACAATCGACTCTCTGGAGGATTTGGTTCCCCTCCCCCTGGAAACCTATCCCATTTTCTATTTATAACCTCATTAAAATCCCCCACTGCTATGATTGGCATCCCCATCTTATCCACCATAAATTCCATTAGCTTATATATGACCTCCATTTTAAAGGGATGGGGTATATAAATATTTGCAAGAACATTCTCTACTCTCTATTACACAGTGAAGAAAAATATAGCGCCCCTCCTCATCAATGCTGATCTGTCTGCAAGTAAACACCACCCCTCTTTTAACCAGAACTGACACACCTCTGGAATAAGAGGTGTGCACTGAGTGGTATTGGTGTTGGAACTTCTTGCTTTGAACTTGTTGTATAGTAATTTTAGTCAAGTGAGTCTCTTGGAGACAGATCAGTCCCACCTCATACATTTCCAGCATATCAAGATTTGGTGATATTTAATTACCACTGGGTTTGTTTTTTTTTTGCACAAAAATTTCTAAAAAAAAAATCCACATTTTCTTTGCTTCTGTTATAAAAAAAATTGCAAATAATCTTTATTCATACATTTAGGCTAAAAAAAATTCTGCTACAAAAAAGGGTAAAACAAGTAAATAGACTATGGGGCTTATTTACTAAAGTTGGAGAGTGCAAAATCAGTCTCACTTCTGCATAGAAACCAATCAGCTTCCTGGTTTGATTGTCAAAGCTTTATTGAACAAGCTGAGGTTGGAAGCTGATTGGTTTCTCTTCGGAAGTGAGACTGATTTTGCACTCTCCAGCTTTAGTAAATAAACCCCTATTTTTACCTTCCTATCCATTTACTAATACTAGCGGTATAAGGATTAAAATAGTTAATGTTGAGAGAGTTTAAAGTGGTTGTAAACCCGGTAAAAAAAAATATTTTTTTATAACAACCTGGAAGAGAAAGGCATAATGAGCTAATATGACTAGCATAATAGCTCATTATGCATCACTTACCTTAGGTCGGGGCCCCCGAAGCCGTCCTCGTCTCCCTCTTCAGCCGCATCCATCGCTGCGGCGATAGCCAGGAGGTTACTTCCGGGTATCGCCGCACCAGCCAATCACAGTGCCGCTCCGGCGCTGTGATTGGCCGGAGCAGCGGAGACGTCACTCTGCGCATGCGCGCGAGAGCCGTCACAATCGGCTACGCCCAGCTATTGCTGGGAAGTAGCCGATTTTGTGAATGGGATTAACCCCATGAATGCGCCGTTGTTTACGGCGCGCATGCGCCGTAGACAGCGGCGCCTGTCATTTTTAGTAAATATCTCCTAAACCGTGTAGGTTTAGGAGATATTTCTTGCACCTACAGGTAAGCCTTAATCTAGGCTTACCTGTAGGTGCAAGTTAACCACCTCGCGCCCGCCGTACGAGAATATACGGCCGCAAGGTGGTTGTCAAATGCCGGGAGGCCTCCGCTATTTGGCCACTGGGGGGCGCGCGAGCGCCGCCGCCGGCGCGCGCACGTGCCCGGCGCTTCACTGCAATGCCGATGCGCGTGCCTGGCGGCCGCGATGTCCACCAGGCACCCCCGATCGGCGGTTACAGAGACAAGGACATGGATCTCTGTGTGTAAACACAGAGATCCATGTCCTGTCAGGGAGAGGAGACCGATGCTGTGTCCCTTGTACATAGGGACACAGATCGGTCACCTCCCCCAGTCAGTCCCCTCCTCCCACAGTAACAATCACTCCCAGGGAACACATTTAACCCCTTCCTCGCCCCCTAGTGTTAACCCCTTCCCTGCCAGTCACATTTATACAGTAATCAGTGCATATTTATAGCACTGTTCGCTGTATAAATGTGAATGGTCCCAAATTAGTGTCAAAAGTGTCCGATGTGTCCGCCATAATGTCGCAGTCACAAAAAAAATCACTGATCGCCGCCATTACTAATAATAAAAAAATATATATAAAAATGCCATAAAACTATCCCCCTATTTTGTAAACGCTATAACTTTTGCGCAAACCAATCAATAAACACTGATTGCGATTTTTTTTTACCAAAAATATGTAGAAGAATACGTATCGGCCTAAACTGAGGAAAAAAATATAAAAAAAAAAAATTGGGATATTTATTATAGCAAAAATCAAAAAATATTGCTTTTTTTTCAAAATTGTCGCTCTATTTTTGTTTATAGCGCAAAAAATAAAAACCGCCGAGGTGATCAAATACCACCAAAAGAAAGCTCTATTTGTGCGAAAAAAAGGACGTCAATTTTGTTTGGGAGCCACGTCGCACGACCGCGCAATTGTCATTCAAAGCGTGACAGTGCTGAAAGCTGAAATTTCGCCTGGGCAGGAAGGGGGTTTATGTGCCCAGTAAGGAAGGGGTTAAAAAAGTGGGTTTACAACCACTTTAATTCCACTTTAGAGTCAAATTATTTTCTTGAATCAGATAATAATTGCAAAACTCACATTTATTGGATTTTTTTATTTTTTTTTATTTCACCTCATAGCTCAGTTTTTTAGTCTCTCCTGGCCATGCTGCTTGACACCCATACTCTTTGTGCACTTAAAAGCAGGGTGCAGCGTAGTGTGTCAGTGAGCAGTGAACACACAGAGGCCAAGGTGAATAAGAACAGTGTATTAAGAAAGTCCAAACAATGCACAAATAGGCCCGGCGGGTCAGCACCGCCAACCGGAACCACTTACAATACTGTAGCAGTGGAGCGTTAGGTTGAAATGATGCAGACAGTTTCTGCAACGAGGAGCGGGAATGTGGCCTAGCTGGTCTACACGCAAATGGAATGTTTACTGAGATTAAAGATAGACGTAGTCCCTGCACTGATCCTACTCCTCTGGAACCTTTCCCTACCTCTGAACACTCCCTGCAAGACAGGGAACCTGTCCCTACACTAACCAAATGCAAATAGCGTGGCAAACCTAGAAGCCAGTGACCTAAGTAGACACTGCCCAGGCCCAGACCCAAGATGGCCACCAAGATCACGAGTGGCACCAGCATCCATACGAACAGCTGTTTCTCTGGTGACTGCAGGAAGTCCTAGAGAAACCAAGTTCCTCGCTACTTCCCTCCTCTTCTGCATTGCTGCTTTGGTCAAGCACCACCTACAGTGGGGAGTACGGATTGCACCTGCCTACACACTCATACAAGACTCCATAGATCCCAACAGTACAGGGGGCACAGAGAGAACAGGCATGAAGCAGCATGGCTAGGGAACAATTCAAAAGCTCAAAAAGGAGTTTTATCAAAAACGCATCAAATATAAGCAAGTAAAAAATTACTTTAATACCACTCTAATTGTCATAAGCATCTCATATAGGAAAGGTATTAATGAAAAAGCACCAGTGGGTTTAAATTAACATAAACTATATTACCAAAAGTATTGGGAAACCTGCCTTCACACGCACATGCCTTTACCACAAAATCACTCATCCATGTCTTTATATACCTTGCTTTGTGCACTGGTGAGCAGTCATGTTGGAAGGAAGGGGCCATTCCAAAACTGTTCTCAAAAAGTTGGTAGCATGAAATTGTCCAAATTGTCTTGGTGTGCTGATGCCTTAGGAGCTCCATTCACTGGAACTAAGGGACCAAGTCCAACCCCAGAAAAACAACCCCACACCATAATCCCCCCTCCACCAAATGATTTGGACCAGTGTACAAAGCAAGGTCCATAAAGACATGGATGGGCGAGTTTGGGGTGGAGGAACTTGACTGGCCTGCACAGAGTTCTGACCTCAACCTGACAGAATGCCTTTGGGCTGAATTAGAGCGGAGACTGCAAGCCAGGCCTTCTCGTCCACATCATGCATGACCTCACAAATGCGCTTCTGGAAGAATGGTTAAACATTCCCATAGACACACTGCTAAACCTTGTGTACAGCCTTCCCAGAAGAGTTGAAGCTGTTATAGCTGCAAAGGGTGGGTCAACTCAATATTGAACCCTACAGACTAAGGAGACTGGGGTGCTTTTAAAGTTCATGTGCGTGTAAAGGCAGGCGTCCCATTACTTTTTGTAATATAGTGTATTTGCATATTTCTTATGGTTGTAACGACTGGGGTTATAGCAATTGGTCAGTTGCCAAATTATTTTGCATTAATAGATGTCCCGTGTTCTGATCTCATAATGGTGAGGGGTATGGGGCACCACTATTGTAAGACTTATTGACCCTATCGGCTTTTGGAAAAGTGCCCCGCTTGTTACTCGGGGTCCACTCATCAAGACAATCCAATCTCTTTATAACAATATGCTCTTGCCTGTCAAACCAATTTTTTTCGGTGCCTAATTTTTTTTCTTCTTCAGCCGAGCGGTTACTTATTGGACATTAGAGTAAGTACACTGGATTTACTTCTGACATCCAGCATCAGAGTTTGGTCGGTACTCTTTCAAGGAAAAGCCCCTTACACAGCAAAATCTTAAGGAGAAGTGACATCGAACTGAGCAGCCACATCAGACGGCTCTCCTCGGCATGTACATCTATAGGAACGATGGGAAGGTGATGACTGTAAATTGTATAATGTTATTTCTATTGACCTGGAAACATAACAGACAAAGATACAATTACACTTGTGTTTAGAGGCACACTGCACTTTTATATTACACTTCACCATTAGCATGATGACTTTTCAATGCGGCCCCAAGCTTAAAGCCTTTTTATGGGTGTCGTGCAATGCTTTTCAAGTAATAGAACAATACATTCTCAAATGTATCCTCTCCCTGCAATCAATCCAATAGTGATTGTAAAACATATCAGTGTTCCTTATGGTTTAGAACTGTGATGTGTATTTATTGATATGGTTTGTAGTATGTACAAGGCTTAGCTATCCCCCTTAAAGTTCTATTTCAAATAAGTGCCTCAAAAATGAAAACAAGCACAAACACATCACAAGTTATTATAAATGCATTGCATGTTTAAATATCAAAATCACATATCCTTGCATATTTAAAATTGCTTTGTGCTAGCATTTTACAATCAAGGCAACAAATCAACGTTTCTTATTGTTTTGTAATACACCGCATGAGCTTGATGTATTTACAGTATGTGTGCTGACTTAAAGCATATTTCCACTTTTACAGTCAAATTTAAGAAAACCCTTTATGTTTGTGTAGCGGGGTCCTCAAATTGATGGGATACACCTGGGGAATAGTGTGACCCAGGTGTATAATTGTGTTAGGGTTCAGACCCCTTTTTGTTTCGTGGAGGATTGGAGGATGTAGTATTCTCCTTTGCCTGTGGGTGGCGGGGTACCCACAGGCTTCAGGTAGAATCATCTCCTGCAGTGCTCCCTGTTTTGTCCCTTCCCGGAGATGGTATGGCTGGGGCGGGGAACCCGCCGGGCCGTTGATGGGAGGAGATAAAAGGGGGAGACGCCCTTACCACGAGGTCTTTGCGGAGAAGGAGGTCCTCGGAGGAGGAGGGTTGCGGTCCGCACCCAGGCCCCTCAGGCCTGGGTGCTGGAGATCCAGGAGTCTGGTCCAGGTGCCCATGGCCTGGTCCGGAGTCATGTTGGCGTCCATCCCAGGCACCTTTAGCCTGGGGTGAGGTACTATCGAGGAGGCCTGGGGCCCAGTACCTTTGACTGGGTCCCGCTAGGGTGGACTGTCCGAGGGTCCCTGAGCGGAGGGACTCGTATCTGAGGTGAGGAGGCCAGAGAGGTTACCCACTGGAGACCCGGAGCAGCACCAACCCGGTGACAGTGGGCCTCTGGGAACTCTCTTGGGAGGACATATCCCCCTGATAGGGGCCACAGCGTATCGAAGAGGGCTCCATTGCTGTTCATAGGGGTTGCTGGAAGAGACCCCATCTTTCCTGTTCTGTAACAGCCGGATTGGCTTAGGCGCCGCTGGTCATAGTACAGTGGCATAGAACTTAAACTTTAGGAAGTGCCTCGATCTGCTCGCCCCACCGTTGGCAAGGTTATAGGTCCCAACCAGTTTGCTGCAAAAGAACTGTTTATTGTGCTTTGCGTATTGGAGTGTCAAATAAACAAGTGTTGGACCTTTCTCCGGTGTGTGAACTCCAGTTACTGGAAGCAAAGGGGAGGCTGGCGAGCTTGCAATTACAGACTCAGTGCATTCACAGAACACACCGGCCCGAGGAAACATCAGTAAGTGGCCTTCACCTCCCTACTACAATGGGGAGGACATGGGCCGTGGCGCATCTCACTCTCACAACCCAGGAACCCCTAGACATCAGTTGGTGTGTAACCGATAAAGATGGAGAGAGAGTGAGGCCGCTACACGTGGGGGCTCGTGAGTCCGAGATAGAGTGTGTTCTAGAGATGGACTTGAGAATGTCTACATTTGAACTTTGCTGCCCAGAGGAGTTCCGAGCAGATCGGCCATATTACTGGCCAAAGTGCGTCCCTGCTCGGAGTTGTGGAAATTACCCTAACACGGGAAAGGCCCATGCGGAGGAGCGGAAAAAGGGAGAGGTCCAGCCGTGTGACGTACTGCACGTGGGGACTGTTAACGCACTGCGCCACGAGGCACCCCATGGCGACATAGTTCGTGGGCGGAGTCAAGAGGAAGCCCGCGAAAATGTACAGCTCATGGGAGGAGTCTGGCCAAGTGTGGGGATACACGTGGAGACTCCGGCGCGGGGTCAGTGCATGATGGAGCAGCAGATAGTCGGGATGACCTCAAGTGCCCCGTGGATTATGGTTCCTCACCCCACGAGAATGACTTCCTTTGCTGCCCCCATCACAGACACGGGGATAAGACTCAGGCCCCGAGGGCGGTTGGCTCTGTACACTTGCAGAGACACGGAGGCCCTCGGTGTGATCTGTCCCGGCTGCTCGGGACTGGTGGTCACCCTGAAGCCATTCGGGCGATGTGAGGAGTGCAGAGAATTCCTTTTTGAGGTTGAGTCGTCCACAGCAAGGCCCCAGGCCCTTCGCCTCAACTACCTCACGGGTACCGCTACTCCGGAAGGGGAGATCAAGGCCTTTGTCGAGTTTCCCGTGCGCGCTGACCAGGGCGATGGACTGCCCAACAGAGAAAAATCCGAGGATGCTGCCTCGGTCGCCACAAGTTCTCTGCTCCCACCCCCGAAGAGGAAAGTTGGCCTAGTACAGGCATCCTATGGACGTGGTCGAGCTTCACCCCGCTGCTTGCCTGGCCTGGATGGCGCCGGTCAAGAAGGAAATCCCGGACATCCCAGTCCTCTACAAGGGTCAGGTGAGCCAGGGGCTGGGACTGTGGTGGTGGTTGGAGGTGTCGGGGGCCCATTGGAGGTGGAGCCCCCCAGGGAGGATGATTCTGTGTCCACCGGAAGATATCTGCCTGCGGAGATGTATGACACCTCCGACCTAGAGTCGCTGTCTGACTGCGGAGATGATGGCGAGATAGACGAACTGTTCAGTCGCAAGGGCTGGGATAGAATGCCACTTCTTGCTTCCCGTGCGGTACGGGATTCACCTATGTACACAGGAGACAGCACACCTCGGGTGGAAGACCCGCAGCTTACGAGGGAACCTACCCCTCCACCGGTGTCCTCACCTACTGTTACCTCACCTGCTTTGGTTGTGGGGACACCCCGCGTTTCTCTGAGAGCGCCGAAAGTCAGTTTCAGGGAGCTGGTAAAGGCACCTCGGCATCCGGAAGCTATTGTGCTGCCTGGAACTGGAGAGAAAGCCACTATGCCACCTTTGGCCCGCTTGCAGAGACTGTTTTGCCACAAAGTAGCTCGGGAATATGGGTGGGAGTACCCGTATCTGCCCCGGGACTTGCTGTTTGAGGTGGAAGTCTGGAGAGCAAGATGGTATGACGAGTTTGTGTGGGACAAGTTGAAGGTGCCTCATGCTCACAGGTACCTGGAATGTGTGCCGGCAGTGTCTAAGAGGTTTGAGGACTGCAGAGCTGAATGGAAATTGGGGCGCCATATCCATGCTGACAAGATAGTCATTTGCAGAAGAGAAGGAGAAGATGTCGAGTATTCGATAGAGGCATTTGACAAACACCTGAAACCCCTGTATCTGCCGGATCCAAAGTTTTACTTATAGGAGAAAAGAACTCCTGTTTATTTCCTTTGTGCACTTGAACTTTCTGGAAGAGCCATTCCCAGACACCCAGGACTGTGCCCTGCTTTTGTTTTTATTTGGGCTTTTCTTTTTCTCATTGGAGACTTGGGGCTGTTGTGTTTTTGTGTTTCCCCTTTTCTTCATGTGCCAAAGGCAAGGACATTTGGGAATAGTGGCAGAGTAGGGAAAAGCTGGAAGAACGAAGATTCGTTGAGTGTCATGACCGCGGCGTTGTCACCAGGTGGCAGTGTTGCGCAACAAATGTTTGAAAATGTTTCACACACACATCACCTTGCTTGTTGGAGTGAGTGGGTCTCTCGGCTGAAGGGCCCACTCATGCCAATGACACGAAATTATGTTAGGATGTTGTTTTTTTTCTTTCCCCTGCAGGAGGATCGTCAATCAAGATCATTGAGAGTGGGTGGCTCTTAGACAGTGTGGGAGAGGGGTTGTGATTATGCAGATGTTTAAAGTGTTTTATGACATAAGTTGTTTTATATGTTCCCCATTCCCTGAGCAGGTCTTGGCACTTGGGAAAAATTTAGAGGAACTGCCTCAGGGGTTTCACTCCATGTCACCACTTTATGGGAGGCATGGGTGTGCACCTGACGCTGGGGACCAGCGTCCAATCACAGGGGGGAATGTGTAGCGGGGTCCTCAAATTGATGGGATACACCTGGGGAATAGTGTGACCCAGGTGTATAATTGTGTTAGGGTTCAGACCCCTTTTTGTTTCGTGGAGGATTGGAGGATGTAGTATTCTCCTTTGCCTGTGGGTGGCGGGGTACCCACAGGCTTCAGGTAGAATCATCTCCTGCAGTGCTCCCTGTTTTGTCCCTTCCCGGAGATGGTATGGCTGGGGCGGGGAACCTGCCGGGCCGTTGATGGGAGGAGATAAAAGGGGGAGACGCCCTTACCACGAGGTCTTTGCGGAGAAGGAGGTCCTCGGAGGAGGAGGGTTGCGGTCCGCACCCAGGCCCCTCAGGCCTGGGTGCTGGAGATCCAGGAGTCTGGTCCAGGTGCCCATGGCCTGGTCCGGAGTCATGTTGGCGTCCATCCCAGGCACCTTTAGCCTGGGGTGAGGTACTATCGAGGAGGCCTGGGGCCCAGTACCTTCGACTGGGTCCCGCTAGGGTGGACTGTTCGAGGGTCCCTGAGCGGAGGGACTCGTATCTGAGGTGAGGAGGCCAGAGAGGTTACCCACTGGAGACCCGGAGCAGCACCAACCCGGTGACAGTGGGCCTCTGGGAACTCTCTTGGGAGGACATATCCCCCTGATAGGGGCCACAGCGTATCGAAGAGGGCTCCATTGCTGTTCATAGGGGTTGCTGGAAGAGACCCCATCTTTCCTGTTCTGTAACAGCCGGATTGGCTTAGGCGCCGCTGGTCATAGTACAGTGGCATAGAACTTAAACTTTAGGAAGTGCCTCGATCTGCTCGCCCCACCGTTGGCAAGGTTATAGGTCCCAACCAGTTTGCTGCAAAAGAACTGTTTATTGTGCTTTGCGTATTGGAGTGTCAAATAAACAAGTGTTGGACCTTTCTCCGGTGTGTGAACTCCAGTTACTGGAAGCAAAGGGGAGGCTGGCGAGCTTGCAATTACAGACTCAGTGCATTCACAGAACACACCGGCCCGAGGAAACATCAGTAAGTGGCCTTCACCTCCCTACTACAATGGGGAGGACATGGGCCGTGGCGCATCTCACTCTCACAACCCAGGAACCCCTAGACATGAGTTGGTGTGTAACCGATAAAGATGGAGAGAGAGTGAGGCCGCTACATTTGTTATTTGTTTCAATTCACACAGCTTACATACATTTTTAGAAAATATTTCTTACCCTTTAGATGTCTCCCAGGGGAAGGTGTCATGGTTGACTGCAATTTTTTTTTTTCGACAATGTTAGAATGAGCCTGTCCCAAGTCTGTCTTCATTAACATACAATGCAAGAAGTCAATCTCCTAAACCTCTAACCCTTTGTTAAGACAGACAGTGTTAAACCCTAGTTACAACTGATAATGAAGATCTGCACAAAAAAGTGGCAACTCACCCAATCTATAACTGGCCTTTGCAGCAAGGTGCACATGGAAGGGCAATGCACATCATAAACAAACAAAATATTTTCCAGCACACTTACTAAGCTAAATTTCCAGAGCCTCCATAGTAGGACCACATATAAGAATGGATAGATTAAGGGCAAGTATGCCCGGAGGCATGTCCTAACAAGAGCTGGCTAATACAGGGGCCCCCAACCCCCCAGGCTGTGAATGGTTACCGGTCGGTGGCCTGTTGATTAGGCTGCACAGCGGGAGGTAAACGGTTGACCGTAGTTCGGACAGGACTGCAGTCACCGCTCACCTACCACAATGCCTATGTTTTCCCTCCCGGCTCTCCCGTCCCGCCAACAATGTCCTCCTATCAGCAGAGCAGGGGATGGGAGGAGCTGCCGATTTGCAAAGAGAGCGGGAGTTGTTTTTATATTGATGTAGCACCCTGTAGTTTAGGCAGGGATGCTCTTCACAAATTTACTTGCCATGAGTAGTTATCCTGGTTGATTGGTAGAGATCTATTGATTTCTCCCTAAGTTTGGCCTTGTTGCACTTTTCTCTTCTACCACTAGGTGGCCGGGTACTTGGTGGTACTAGATATGAGAAGGGCAACTCAAGGTCAGGTTATGGGTATATGGGGTACCTCAGCCAATAGTCAGGGGTTTTCTTAAATCCCTTGGCCTGCTGGGAGAGCCTATATATTTGGGTGGAGTCAGGTGATCTATGTTCTGTGCCACCTGGACAGCTGTCTGGGTGGATGTGTGTTGTGTTACCCTGGGCTGCTAGGCTGAAGATTGGGCCTATCCCGGGGGCATCTGGCTGCTAGGTTGTCTGAGGGCCTATCCAGAAGCAAGAGAGCAACGCAGGGTTGGGATTGCAGTTTGCAGTCCAAACAGAAGTGACATTTCTGCCAGCCGGAGAACCTGTCAGTGGTCAGAGATAGAAGGGAAGCTGTCTCCACTAAGGGACCAATCACCTTATTACCAGAGACCACAGTGAGTAACTAAAGCAAGTACCGGAGCAGTATTCTCACTGAACGGGCACGGTGGAGAATCTGGAAACTTCAGGCAGTGATTAAGCCAGGGACCCAGCCAGTGGAGGTGACGCTTGCAGAGCAGCCTTGTGTGCCAAGCTAGGGACCGAACAGGCCAGTGGGGTGAAGCTTAAAAAGTATCTAGAGTACCAAGCTAGTGACTCAGCAGAGAGGCGGGATGATGCTTGAGGAAGATACCACTGTGAAGATTAGAGGAGCTCAAGGGATTCAGTGGCAGTGAATCAGAGGGTCTTGTGAGAGACCGGGAGCTCAGTGGGCTGAAGAACTACAAGGAGAAGTTGTAGTGAGGGTGAAAGAACTGTTACACTTTGTGTTAGGAACTGTTAAAGACTGTTGCCATAGGAGACAGCATTCCTGCTCCTGCAGATGTGGCTTCTTGCTGGAGGTCCTTCCCTGCACAACTGTCCTATTGAAGTCTCTGAGTCTGCTAATTGAACTTGCAACTACTCAGGGGTGACGTGGCCCCTAACCCTCTTTCCCCAAAAAAGTTTGTAAGAGAAATAAACATCTCTTTTGCATTCAAGATGTGTCTGGCACCCAATAACTTTATCCACCTTGCACCCACTATGCCTTACAACCCACCACATACAGAAGGATGTCAGCTATTTCTGGCTCTGGAGGTTCTCATTAGACTGAAGGAGGCCGGAGACCTTGCTTGTTAATATGATCCAGATCTGTAGCTCCTGAATCCTGCCTCTGCCCTGCTGAAGGTAGGACAGTGCAGGGGAGGCAGAGAGTAAAAGGGGGCACTGATTAGAGAGAAAAGGGGGGGGGTAAGACTGAAAGGGTCACTGTGATGGGGGCTGTGATTGCTAGGGGCACTGTGAAATAAAGGGGACTGCACTGTTAGGGGGGAATGTAATCCAAACAGTAGTGAGACACAAAAGTATGTAAAGAGGACCGCGTTGCCACCTTGCACATTTTCTAGCACCCAAGAAACTGCCACCAATGATGCTGAAACACTTCTTGTAGAGTGCGCCTCCGAGATTGCCAACCCCATGAACTTGTAAGCCAGTCCAATGAACCTCACCAGCCAGGATGTTATAACCCTACTTGAGGCTTTTGTGCCCTAGTTGGCCGCAGATGGAATTACAAGCAGATTATCTGTGGACCGGAACTCCAACGTAACATGAATGTAAGATGCTAGGGTTTTACCTACATATACTGTAGAGGACTAACCTCCTGGTTATCTTTGAAAAAAGGTAGGAAGAACAATCTCCTTCCTACCTTTGGAATGAATCCAAACATTGGGACAAGAACTACTCTGTTGGCTAGGAAGGTGGTGAAACCTAGCTGAGGCTAGTAACTCCAAAACTACTGAAAGATACAACTTCAGGAATAACAGGAATCTTGGAGGGTTAAGCTTCACTACAGCCAGAAAGAATTGCACAAACAGCACATTGGTAGCCCACTTAATTCTAGACATGTGCACACTGAAATATTTTGTTTCGGAATTTCGTTTTCGTCCGAAAAATTAATTTATTTTGTTACTCCCAGAAATTCATTTTTATTTATTTTGTTTTTCGTTAGAAATTGCATTGGTCCGAAAATCTGAATTAATTAAGGTTGAATCTGTCATTGAAGGCTTATGGTGTCTGTCGAATGTTCAAAGAAGATTCGACGGAGCAGCGAAACTGTACGACGCTGCAATCATACATTTCCGGTCGAATGTTCCGCCTACAAGCTATAGTAGAATTCTAATGTTATATGACTAGTAATAATTATATTTATTAATTACTATTACTAGTCAACCAACATTAGAATTCTTCTATAGCCTATGGGCGGATGCATTTGACCGGAAATGTACGATTGCAGCGTCGTACAGTTTAGCTGCACCGTCGAATCTTCTAACTTTCGACAGACATCATAAGACCCCTTTCACACGGACGTTCCGTATGTCCGTTTTTTCATCCATCCGTTTTCGGATGAAAAACGAACATACATGTATCCCTATGAGATAGCGGATGTCAGCGGATGAACATCCGCTGACATCCGATGACATCAGTCTCCGCTATGGTCCGTTTAGCATGACGGAGGAAAATCCTAATTTTCCATCCGTCTGTGGATCGGATCGGATGAAAACGGACAGACGGTCCATTTTCATCCGATCCCCCCATAGAGGAAAGCGGCGATCCGACCGGTCCGTTTCTGCACAGTGTGCAGAGACGGACAAGTCATCCGCCGGCTCAGTGGGGATCAACGGAGCAATCTCCGCTGAGCAAGCGGATATTCATGGGCCGGATCATGACAGGATTCGCCCGTGTGAAAGAGCCCTTAGCCTTCAATGACAGATTTAACGTTTCTATGTTTTTCGATGCTTTGTTGAATCTTCGTCGTTCATGTTGAATTGTCAAGTTAGTTCTAGCTATTTTACTGCTCCTCCTCTTTGGTTACAATAAGCCAATAACATTCATCATCATCATTATTTTTATTTTACTTCCCCCACCCAATTCGAGCAGCGATCTTTTCTCTCTATGTCGAATCTTTTCTCTCTATAATGTCGAATCTTTTCTCTCTATGTCGAATCTTTCCTCTCTATGTACAATAATCTTGGACTAATAGAGTTATGGTTAGGCACATTCGACCACAGGTTCAATAGACACAGATTGTTATTGTCAGCGTCACGTCGAATCTCCTATCTATATCGAACTGTTGTCGCAACGAAAACGAAAATAAAGCATTTGTTTATGACGGATCTTTCGGTTTTTGGATTCTGTGCTTTCGTTTTCGTTTGTTTAAACGATAACTAAAATACCTGAAATTCGGACGAAAATGCATTCGGACGAAAACGAATGCACATGTCTACTTAATTCCAGTAAATGCTGAATTATCAGATTCATGGCCTCTGAGTGTACTTGCACTCAACTTCATATCAAAACCACTTGAAGAAAGTCCAATATGTGGTAGACTTGAGGTTTGACTGGTGCAAATTTCTGAGAGGCTACAAACTCCAGGAAATGTTGCCATACCTGGTTGTGGGTGCTATTTGTGACTTCTTGAGGGTATCTACTACTCTGGACGAGCAGCCTAGCTCTATGAATCTTTGCCTTGCAAGAGCCAGGCCTTCAACTTGAGCTTCTCCGAAGCCTGAGGACCTTGTGCCAGAGGGTCCAGCCATACAGGCAGGGATAAAGAGTTCTTGTGCTCAGGCACAATAAAAATATATACCGTGGGCACTTTGGCCAACTGGGAATTACTGCCATTACAGCGATTTTCTCTCGTGACAGCTTCCTCAAGAATCCGATGATTGGAGGAACCGGAGGAAAGGCATAGGCTGTTTGAAAGGGTTACACTGCATTTAGCATGTCTGTCACTGTTGAATTGTAGTAGCAGAGCATTAGAACTCCATTGTATTTTGTTTAGTCTCATCTTTGAAACAGTGGGTATAGAAAATAATCACACGCCTTTTAGGGATGAGCTAATGAGTTCGACTTGAACATCGGCTGTTCGATCGTTCGCCGAATTTCGAACATTGTGGGCCGTTCGCGCCAAATTTGAGTGGCGCTTCACGGCCCATAATTCACTGCGTCATCGCAGTGCATTGCTGGCTGATGATTGGCCAAGCATGCACTATGACCCGCATGCTTTGGCCAATCACAGCGCCATCAGCACAGAGAGCCATAATTGGCCAAAGTCAGGGTGCCTTTGGCCAATCATGGCTCAGGGGAGTAGGTACACGCCCCACACTAAATAAGGCCGCCTGTGTGTCGGCCTTGTGTAGTGTGTTGCGGCATTGTGAGAGAGATAGAGAGAGAGTCAGAGTGTCATTTCATTTCAGTTAGATAGAGCAGGCAGGCGATTCAGGTAGCTGCAGTCAGTGTATTTAGTATATATATGCATCCCAGGCGTTATATATATATATATATATATATATTGTGACAGCAGGAAGGTAAAGTCACCTGGTTGCATCCAGGGGGGTAGATATATTTCTCCCAGATTCAGGCTTTATGCCGACTTATACAACTAGGGAGTTGATGAAGCCCAGCTGAGGCTAGTGGGCTCATGAATGACTCATACCTCTAGGGAGAGTGCTGGGCGTCGTGAGGCAGGGAGTTGATGAGACCAGCTGAAGCCTGTCAGTTCGTTTAAGGCCTCTATAAGAACTCCCAGCTTCATTAGATGTTAGCTCATGCCTGGAACCAGACCTGTGTGGACTGTCTAGGGAGAGTGAACCCCTGTGCGGTGAGGCAAAGCCTGTGTGGCTATTTGTTTGGACTTTTACTAAACCAGGGACTTAGGGACTAGGACAGCACCAGGCTGATCCCAGTTGTTAGTTTAGGAAACCTGCATGTTTAGTCAGAGGTCAAACTGACCAGGATTTATTTTGTTTATGTTTCTTTTTGGCTTTGCTGTGTTTTTGTCACTGTACATAGAGAAATAAACCGCACCTTTTGATTTTGAAAACCACAACCTCCGTCTGCTGGCCCTGTTTTTGTGTGGGGAGCCCAACCAGGGGGTCACACACACCCGCTACCGAGTTAACCCCCTCACAGTTGGTGGAGAACCAGTGGCAGTTTTTTTTAAGCCAGCATGGAGGAGATACTGAAACAGCTGGCTCTAGCAAATGCCAATCAACAGCAGACAAATGCAGGTTTGCAAAGGAGCCTTGCAGCCCAGCAGCAAGCTCATCAACAAGCCCAGCAGCAATCTGAGGCCCGCTTCATAGACCTGTTACAGAAGCAAGAGCAGAGACTACAACAAATGGAAGCAGTAATGCAGCAACGTCCGCAGACCAGTGAGGAAAGCCGTCCCACTAATACCGCGTCCTTTGGGGTGAGTCGTTTATTGACAAAAATGACTGGAGAGGATGATCCAGAGGTATTTTTGACCACATTTGAAAGGACTGCTGAAAGAGAAAAGTGGCCTGAGGAGCAGTGGGCTGGACTGGTGGCTCCTCTGTTAACTGGTGAATCGCAGAAGGCTTACTATGACCTAGAGCCTGACCAAGCAAAAGACTATGTGATGCTAAAAGCTGAAATATTGGCAAGGCTGGGTGTCACCCTGGCTGTCCGGGCTCAGCGTGTGCATAACTGGACTTTCCAGCTTGGAAAACCCCCCAGGTCTCAAATGTATGATCTTATTCACCTGAGCAGGAAGTGGCTACAGCCAGAGACTTTGTCCGCACCAGAGATTGTGGAACGTGTTGTAATGGATCGGTTTTTGAGAGCTCTTCCTACTGCCATCCAAAAGTGGGTAAGCCATGGAGACCCAGAGACGGCCGGTGGTCTTGTGGATCGTGTAGAGAAATACTTGGCTACAGAGAACCTGACGGCCTCTTCCAGAGACTCTCGGACTTTCCACCCTAAGACCAGACCATCCCCAGGGGCGGATAAGAGGATTCCAAGGGGTGAGGGTGGAGAGAGTGAGAGGGTGGGAGCTCTACCCAAAGTTTGGCGAGAACAGCCTGGGAAGTCAGGGGCTCAAGAGGCAGCCAAATGGATTGTTTGCTACCGCTGCCGGCAAGCGGGACATATTGCAGCAAATTGCCCGGTTGTGGAGGAACCCATGCAATGTGACTTTCTGATGGACAGACGTCAGTCGCTGTGTGCGACAGTCGCATGCACTGCCATTCGGGGAACTGAGAAACATTTATGCAAAATGTGTATTAATGGTAGAAATGTTGTGGTATTACTGGATTCAGGTAGCCTTGTGACCCTGATAAAGGCTGAATTAGTTAAAACAGAGGTCTCTGGGAATAGCAAGGTAGCTGTTATTTGTGTGCATGGGGACACCCGAGAGTATCCAGTGACTACAGTGTGTTTCGAGACCCCCAAAGGTACCCTCTCTCATCCAGTGGGGTTAGTATCTCAATTACCGCATGATGCCATTGTGGGAAGGGATTTTCCGAAGTTCTGGGAACTGTGGGATGATCCTGAGCCCCCCACTGGTGCCCCTATGTACCAGGAATGTGATAGCCAGAACTCCTCTGAGAGTGGTGAGGACTCTCCAGAATTTCCCTTGTCAGTATTTGCAGGGGAGACTCAAGAAACTGGAGAGGAGCCCACCTCCTCAGACGAAAACCTACCGTCTGTGGAGTTTTCTGATCTGGAGGTTCACAGGGAAAATTTTGCCACAGAACAGTTAAAAGACCCCGCCCTAATAAAGGCACGGGAAAACGTAGTGGAAATAGATGGCGAGTTAGTGAACCCAGATAATACCTGCACTTACCCATACTTCAGCGTAGAGAAGGACCTACTGTATCGGGTGGCAAAAAGGGCAGAAGAAACCGTTGAGCAGCTTGTGGTGCCCAAACCTTACAGGAAGTTGGTGTTGGAGTTGGCCCATGGGCACATTCTTGGAGGTCATCTGGGGACAGAGAAAACCCGAGAGAGGGTATTACAGAGATTCTATTGGCCTGGGGTGATGAAGGACATAGAAAATTATTGTTCCTCCTGCCCTGTGTGTCAGAGGTCGGCCCCGATGCCACATTTCCGTAGCCCGCTGGTCCCTCTACCCATCATTGAGGTCCCGTTTGAGAGAATCGCAATGGATTTGGTAGGTCCTATAATCAAGTCCGCTAGGGGGCACCAGTACATATTGGTTATAATGGACTATGCCACCCGTTATCCAGAAGCGATCCCTCTCAGAAATACCTCGGCCAAAACCATAGCCAAAGAGCTATCTCTTGTTTTTAGCCGGGTGGGTATTTGTAAAGAACTGCTTACGGACCAAGGTACACCCTTTATGTCCCGGGTTATGAAAGAGCTGTGTAAATTGCTCAAAGTGACGCAATTGCGTACATCTGTGTATCACCCCCAAACCGATGGGCTGGTTGAAAGATTCAACAAAACCCTAAAACAAATGTTGAAGAAAGTGGTGGATAGAGATGGAAAGGATTGGGACTGTCTACTTCCTTATTTGATGTTTGCTATTAGGGAGGTGCCCCAATCCTCTACGGGATTCTCCCCCTTTGAGTTACTGTATGGGAGACACCCAAGAGGGCTGTTGGATATTGCCAAGGAAACTTGGGAAAGTGAGAGTTCTCCCCACAGGAGTGTGATTGAGCATGTCGCCCTGATGCAAGATCGAATTGCACAGGTAATGCCCATCGTGAAGGAACATTTGGCCCAAGCGCAGTTGGCACAGCAGAGAGTGTACAACCGTGGAGCAAAGACCCGTACCTTTTCCCCGGGGGATAGGATATTGGTACTTGTCCCTACGGTTGAAAGTAAATTCCTTGCCAAATGGCAAGGCCCCTACGAGATAATGGAAAAAGTGAGCGAAGTGAATTACAAGGTCAGACAACCAGGAAGGCGAAAGCCCGAACAGATATATCACGTTAATCTGTTGAAAGCCTGGAGGGATAGAGAGTCCCTAGTCGCAGAAACTTGGTCACCAGCTCAAACTGGTTGCGTGATTCCGGAGGTTGGAATAGCAGCCACCTTGTCACAACCCCAACAACAGGAGGTTAAGGAGTTTGTGCTTCGCAACAAGGAGGTGTTCTCTGAGCTGCCGGGACAAACATCTGGGGTAGAGCATGATATTATTACCCCGCCCGGTGAAAGGGTGAAGTTAAAACCCTATCGGATCCCAGAGGCCCGACGGGAGGCAATACGGGAGGAAGTACAGAAAATGCTGAACTTAGGGGTGATAGAGGAGTCCCAAAGTGATTGGTCTAGTCCCATTGTGTTGGTGCCTAAACCGGATGGGAGCTGGCGATTTTGTAACGATTTTCGTCAGTTGAACAAAGTTACAAAATTTGACACCTACCCCATGCCACGTATAGATGAGTTGATCGACCGGCTGGGAACAGCCCGATACATGACGACTCTTGACCTCACAAAAGGGTATTGGCAAATTCCCCTGGCCAAGTCGGCCAAAGAGAAAACCGCATTTGTAACCCCAGACGGGGCGTTCCAATATAAGAGAATGCCGTTCGGGTTACAGAATGCGCCAGCCACATTCCAGCGGAAAATGGACCAGATACTGAGGCCCCATCGGAAGTATGCTGCGGCTTACCTGGATGACGTAATTGTCCATAGCACAGATTGGGCCTCACATCTGCCAAAAGTGCAAGCAGTCCTAGACTCTATCCGGGAAGCGGGGTTTACGGCTAACCCCAAGAAGTGTACCATTGGGCAGGAGGAGGCCAAATATCTTGGGTACACCATTGGCAGGGGAGTAATAAAACCCCAACTCAACAAAGTCGAGGCCATCCAGAGTTGGCCACGTCCCAACAGCAAGAAGCAGGTACGAGCCTTTCTGGGAATCGCGGGTTATTATCGGCGCTTCATTCCCCACTTTGCTTCTAAGGCTGTGCCCCTAACCAACCTGACGAAAGGGAAAGGGTCGGTCATGATTAAATGGACCCCCGAGGCTGAGGCAGCATTCCAATTCTTGAAACAAGCCTTATGTAGCCAGCCAGTGTTGTACTCACCCGACTTCTCTAAAGACTTTGTCGTACAAAGTGATGCGTCAGATGTGGGGTTAGGAGCAGTATTGTCCCAGGTCTGGAACGGGGAAGAGCACCCAGTCATTTACCTCAGCAGGAAGTTGAAGTCCCATGAGGTAAATTACGCCACGGTTGAAAAGGAGTGTTTAGCGGTGAAGTGGGCTCTAGATTCCCTTCGGTACTATCTGCTAGGTAGGCACTTTGACATGGTTACGGATCACGCTCCGTTAAAGTGGATGGCTCAAAACAAGGAGACAAATAGAAGAGTGAATAGGTGGTTCCTGGCCCTACAGGAATTCAACTTCACAGTAAAGCATCGCCCTGGCGTTCAAATGGGGAATGTGGATGCTTTGTCTCGAGTACATGAATGCCTGATTGCTGGTGTTCCAACCCCAAGGTTAAAACAAGAGGGGGGGGGTATGTGACAGCAGGAAGGTAAAGTCACCTGGTTGCATCCAGGGGGGTAGATATATTTCTCCCAGATTCAGGCTTTATGCCGACTTATACAACTAGGGAGTTGATGAAGCCCAGCTGAGGCTAGTGGGCTCATGAATGACTCATACCTCTAGGGAGAGTGCTGGGCGTCGTGAGGCAGGGAGTTGATGAGACCAGCTGAAGCCTGTCAGTTCGTTTAAGGCCTCTATAAGAACTCCCAGCTTCATTAGATGTTAGCTCATGCCTGGAACCAGACCTGTGTGGACTGTCTAGGGAGAGTGAACCCCTGTGCGGTGAGGCAAAGCCTGTGTGGCTATTTGTTTGGACTTTTACTAAACCAGGGACTTAGGGACTAGGACAGCACCAGGCTGATCCCAGTTGTTAGTTTAGGAAACCTGCATGTTTAGTCAGAGGTCAAACTGACCAGGATTTATTTTGTTTATGTTTCTTTTTGGCTTTGCTGTGTTTTTGTCACTGTA
Organism: Rana muscosa; assembly: GCA_029206835.1. Classification (NCBI taxonomy): domain Eukaryota; kingdom Metazoa; phylum Chordata; class Amphibia; order Anura; family Ranidae; genus Rana; species Rana muscosa. The sequence continues at coordinate 68,678,168 of CM055117.1, read as the reverse complement.
CATAGAGAAATAAACCGCACCTTTTGATTTTGAAAACCACAACCTCCGTCTGCTGGCCCTGTTTTTGTGTGGGGAGCCCAACCAGGGGGTCACACACACCCGCTACCGAGTTAACCCCCTCACAATATATACACACTGTATTCAGTTTAGCTAGATCTCACTTCAGAGTGTTCCTGTTATTCTCGCTGCAGTATATTAAGTCAGTGTACTGTTTACTGGGAACAGTGTGCAGGTAAAGCTGACTGCAGACCATCCCTGTTCTCTTCCTAGTAATACAGGCAGGCAGTTGATTGAGCTAAGCTAAGTATATAGAGTCAGTGTACTGTATACTGGGCACAGTGTGCAGGTAAAGCTGACTGCAGACCATCCCTGTTCTCTTCCTAATAATACAAGCAGGCAGTTGATTGAGCTAAGCTGCAGTATATTAAGTCAGTGTACTGTATACTGGGCACAGTGTGCAGGTAAAGCTGAGTGCAGACCATCCCTGTTCTCTTCCTAATAATACAGGCAGGCAGTTGATTGAGCTAAGCTGCAGTATATTAGGTCAGTGTACTGTATACTGGGCACAGTGTGCAGGTAAAGCTGTCTGCAGACCATCCCTGTTCTCTTCCTAATAAATAATACAGGCAGGCAGTTGATTGAGCTAAGCTGCAGTATATTAAGTCAGTGTACTGTATACTGGGCCCAGTGTGCAGGTAAAGCTGACTACAGACCATCCCTGTTCTCTTCCTAATAATACAGGCAGGCAGTTGATTCAGCTAAGCTGCTGTATATTAAGTCAATGTACTGTATACTGGGCACAGTGTGCAGGTAAAGCTGACAGCAGACCATCCCTGTTCTCTTCCTAATAATACAGACAGGCAGTTGATTGAGCTAAGCTGCAGTATATTAAGTCAGTGTACTGTATACTGGGCACAGTGTGCAGGTAAAGCTGACTGCAGACCATCCCTGCTCTCTTCCTGCTAATACAGGCAGGCAGTTGATTGAGCTAAGCTGCAGTATATTAAGTCAGTGTACTGTATACTGGGCACAGTGTGCAGCTAAAGATGACTGCAGACCATTCCTGTTGTTCTCTTGCTAATATACTACAGAAAGGCAGTTGAGTCAGTTAGCTGCAGTATAATCAGTATATATATATACATCCCAGCTTTGTGCAGCTACATCTCACTGCAGGCCATTCCTTGTGTACCTATTCCAATACATCAAATACAGTATGTCTGGAAGGCCAACAAGGAGAGGCAGACACTCACAGGCCAATAAAAGAGGGCAAGCAAGCTCTGTGTCTAGAGGCAACAGTGCTGGTCGTGGACATGGTGCATCCTCAGTAGCATGTGGCCGTGGGGCACGCTTGTCCTTTTTTTCGGCAGCTGGCCGCGTTGAGCCGCAACATGCAGAAGAGTTGGTAGGGTGGATAACCAAGCCGTCCTTATCCTCCTCATCCTCTGTCACCCAGGCTACCTTGGCTGCCAATGCAGGTGCCAAAGTGGCCTATTCCATCGGCTCAAGGTCATCAGTTACTCCTTCCCTAGCCCCACCATCATGCATGGAGGAGTCCCCTGAACTGTTCGACCATAGTGTTGGGTACATGCTGCAGGAGGATGCGCAGCGTTTTGAAGGCTCAGATGATGGTACCTAGCTTGAGGAAGGCAGTAACGTGAGCCCAGACAGAGGGGGTGACCAAGAAGGACAACAAAATGGCAGTCATGTTCCCCTAGCTGCAGCATACTGGCAGGTTTGCTCCAGTGACGAGGAGGGAGGGGATGATGAGGTCACTGACTCTACGTGGGTGCCTTATAGGAGAGAGGAGGAGGCACATCTCCAACGAGGCAGGATGTCCTCCAGGGGCAAGGTTAAGGGCAGCCAATCGACTGCATCACACCGCAGAACTCCGCATTTGTGCAGGGCGCTGCTGACTCTGCACGTTTTTCCAAAAGTTCTTTGGTGTGGGCCTTTATTCAGACGTGTGCAGCAGATCGCACCGTTGCTATTTGCAACATATGTCTGAAGCGTATCAGGCGTGGCCAAAACAGCAGCCGCTTGAGCACCACATGCTTGACCAGACATATGTCGACCTGCCATGCAGTCCGTTGGCAAGCGTACATAAAAGACCCACACCAAAGAACAAAGCGGACCTCTCCTTGCTCCTCATCAGCTGCGATCTCCAACCCCACTATACCTTCAGTACTCTCAGAAACCTGCACTGAGAGGCATGAAGGTGTAGAATTAGGTGTGCCACTGCCAAGTACTTGCGGGCAATCTGCTATCGGTACACCAACGTCCGATTGTACCAGACAAATTTCCCTGCCCCAGTTGCTACACCGGCGAAAGAAATTCGCTCCCAGCCATCCACATGCCCAGCGGTTGAATGCTAGCTTGGCTAAATTGCTAGCACTTCAACTGCTGCCTTTTCAGTTGGTAGACTCTGCCCCCTTCCGTGAGTTTGTGGAATGTGCGGTACCTCAGTGGCAGGTTCCCAAACGCCACTTTTTTTCACGGAAGGTGATTCCGGCTCTCTACCGGCATGTGGAAGGCAATTTCTTGGCCTCGCTGGACAGGGTGGTCAGCGGTAGGGTGCATATTACCGCTGACTCATGGTCCAGCAAGCATGGACAGTGACGTTACCTATCCTTCACGGCTCACTGGGTGACTCTGCTGGCAGCTGGGAAGGATGCAGGACGGGATGCAGTAGTGTTGGAGGTTGTTCCGCCACCACGCCTCCAAAATGCTACTAGTGGTGATTCTGACACACCTCTCTCCTCCACCCCCTCCTCTTCTTCCTCCATGGCCTCTTCCTCTGCTGATTTGTCCTCGGAACCAGCGGTGCTCCGTAGGCGTTCAAGGGGCTACGCAATTACGCAGACAAAAAGATGCCATGCGGTGCTTGAGCTGGTGTTCTTTGGGGACAGGAGCCACACTGGGGCAGAGATTCTGTCAGCTCTGCAGGGGAAGGCTCAGAGGTGGTTGATGCCACGTCAGCTTAAGCCAGGAATAGTGGTTTGCGACAATGGCACCAACCTCCTCTCCGCCGTCCGACAGGGACAGCTGACCCATGTGCCCTGTTTGGCTCACGTCCTTAACTTGGTGGTGCAGCGGTTCTTGGGCAGATACCCAGGCTTACAGGATGTCCTGAGGCAGGCCAGGAAAGTCTGTGGGCATTTCCGCCGGTCATATAATGCCAGTGCTCGGCTGGCTGACCTTCAAAAGGAATTTAACTACTTGCTTACTGGGCACTTAAACCCCCTTCCTGCCCAGGCCAATTTTCAGCTTTCAGCGCTGTCACGATTTGAATGACAATTGCGCGTTAGTGCGACGTGGCTCCCAAACAAAATTAACGTCCTTTTTTTCCCACAAATAGAGCTTTCTTTTGGTGGTATTTGATCATCTCTGCGGTTTTTATTTTTTGCGCTATACACAAAAAAAGAGCGACGATTTTGAAAAAAACACAATATTTTTTATTTTTTGCTATAATAATATCCCAATTTTTTTTAAAAATATATTTTTTTCCTCAGTTTAGGCCGATACGTATTCTTCTACATATTTTTGGTAAAAAAAAATCGCAATAAGCCTTTATTGATTGGTTTGCGCAAAATGTTATAGCGTCTACAAAATAGGGCATAGTTTTATTGCATTTTTATTGATATTTTTTTTTTTTACTAGTAATAGCCGCGATCAGCGATTTTTATTGTGACTGTGACATTATGACGGACACATCGGACATTTTTGACACCATTTTGGGACCATTGTCATTTTTACAGCGACCAATGCTATAAAAATGCACTGGTTACTGTAAAAATGACACTGGCAGGGAAGGGGTTAACACTAGGGGGGCGAGGAAGGGATTAAATGTATTTCCTAGGAGTTATTACTACTGTGTGGGGGAGGGGACTGACTCGGGGAGGTGACCGAGCTGTGTCCCTATGTATAAGGGATACAGCATCCGTCTCCTCTCCCTGACGGTACGTGGATCTCTGTGTTTACACACAGAGATCCACGTCCCTGCTCTGTGTACATGCCGATCGCGGGTACCTGGCAGACATCGCGGCTGCCAGGCACGCGCATCGGCATCTTAGTGATGCGCCGGGCGCTCGCGCGCCCCCCAGTGGCCAGAATAGCTGAGGCCGTATAATGACAGCCTCCCGGATTTCTAGATCCACCTTAAGGCCGTCATTCGTCAATGGCCCGGCTATCAAGCGGTTATTCTGCCCAAGAACCACCTAATCTGTGACATGCCCACCAGGTGGAACTCAACGTTGGCCATGCTGCAGTGGCTGCACACGCAGCAGAGGGCCATCATTGAGTACCTGTGCGACTATGGCACCAGGACAGGGTCAGGGTAGCTTGTTGTTTTTTGCCACGCCAGTGGGTCATGATCAGGGATGCATGCACTGTCCTGTCACCATTTGAGGAGGCCACAAGGATGGTGAGCAATGTCAGTGCATGCATCAGTGATACTGTCCCTCTTGTCCACCTGTTGGAGCACACGCTGCATGGAATAATGGACAGGGCACTTGAGGCAGAAAAGAGGAAGGAAGAGGAGGACTTCCTTACCTCTCAAGGCCCCCTTTATCCAGACAGTGTTCCTGCGGGCCTGCCAATCACACAGGAAGAGGACAAGAAGGAGGAGGATTGTGTCAGCATGGAGGTGGAGCCTAGCACTCAGCATCAGCAGCAGTCTTCAAGGGACCATTTACAGTCCCCAGAAACCCATGGACTTGTACGTGGCTGGGAGGAGGTGGCTGCGGATCATGTCGTCCTTATTGACCCAGAGAACTCCGGACCGAATGCCTCAGCAAACCTACGCTGCATGGCCTCCCTGATCCTGCAAAGCCTCGTATTCGTGGTATCAAGGAGAGGGATCATTTCTGGCTGGCAACCCTCCTTGATCCACGTTACAAGGGTAAGGTTGCGGACCTTATCCAGCCGTCGCAGAGAGAACAGAGGATGAAACATCTTCGGGAGGCCTTGCAGAAAGGTTTGTGCAACGCGTTTCCAGAGCCTGGGAGGTTACAAATTCCTGGTCCTGGACAACATGTTGCTGAGGCTTCGGTCAGTCACAGAAGGAGCAGTGGAGAAGGTGGCCGTCTGACTGATGCGTTTAGACAATTTTTTAGTCCGCAGCCCCAAGGTATGATCGGTTCCAGCAACCATCGCCAGCGTCTGATTCGCATGGTGCAGGAATACCTAGGGGCAAGATCAGACTTGGACACCTTTCCCAGCAAAAATCCTCTGGGTTACTGGGTCTTGAGGATGGATCACTGGCCAGAGCTTGCACAGTATGCAATTGAGCTACTGGCCTGTCCTGCATCCAGCGTTCTTTCAGAACGCACATTCAGTGCTGCTGGAGGCTTTGTAACCGATCACAGGGTGCGCCTGTCCACCGACTCGGACGATCGGCTGACCTTCATAAAAATGAATCAGTCTTGGATCACCAGCTACCAAGCACCTGATGCTGATGTAACCGAATATATTTTTTTTGAATGTGAGATCCCTTTAAGACTGCCTATGCTGATGCTGAGTGACTATCCTGTTATGCTGAGTGACTATCCTCTTCCTCCTCAATGTTCATGTTGATAGCTTGTAAGAACATTTTTGGTTCTGGGCACAATTTTTCTGCCCCTGTTTAACAGGGGCGTGTAATTTCAATTTTTGCTGCAATGCTTTGCAGCAGGGCTCATTCCTGCGCTCCAACTAGAGTATCTGTGAGGGGTTGCAGTGTTGTGGCACCAGCACCAATGTCTAAGGTCCAATTTTTCTGCCCCTGTTTAACAGGGGCGTGTCATTACAATTTTTGCTGTAATACTTTGCAGCAGGGCTCATTCCTGCACTCCAACTATAGTATCTGTGAGGGGTTGCAGTGTTGTGGCACCAGCACCAGTGCCTAGGGCCTAATTTTTCTGCCCCTGTTCAACAGGGGCATGTAATTACAATTCTTGATCTAATATTTCACAGCAGGGCCCATTCCTGCACCCACCAAGAGTAACTATGAGGACTTACAGTGTTGTGGCACCAGCACCACCACCACCAAAGGCCCAATTTTTCTGCCACTGTTCAACAGTGGCATGTAATTAAAATTCTTGATATAATAGTTCACAGCAGGGCGCTCCAGTGCCCACTAAGAGTAAATTTGAGGGCTTACAGTGTTGTGGCAACACCAACACCTAAGGCCCAAATTTCTGCAGAGTACATAGGGCAGGCCCCTACTTTCAAACATCTGACTTTCAAACGACTCCTACTTACAAACGGAGGGAGACAACAGGAAGTGAGAGGAAATCTACCCCTAGGAAGGGAAATTCTCTCCTGTAAGAGTTAATATGGGAAAAAGTGTCTACACTGATGCTTTATCACCAATCCTTGTTTCCCTAATAACCCCAAATTTTCAAAATCCAATTGCCATAGGGACAGAAAGTGAGGTGAAATCTTCTGAACAGGTGCACAGACAGCAAAACAAATGTTACAGGGGTGATAACCCTTCCCTATGTTTTCCAAAAAGCTTAAAAATTTATTTTTTGGCTGAAGCTACACTTTAAAAATTTACCAGTTCAAACCTACAGTGCCTGTCTTGTTTGCACCGCCTGTATACTGCTGTTCAGAGTATATAGGGCCTGGGGGCTCCACGCCTTTCCTTTTTTTAATTTGGGAGCAGGGTTCCCCTTAATATCCATACAAGACCCAAAGGGGCTGGTAATGGGCTGGGGGGGGGGTACCCATGCCATTTTTCTCAATGATTTTCATCTACATTGCCGGGACCAGACATTACATTAAAGCCGCAAGCAGTTTTAAATGACTTTTATTTCTTTATAAATTTCATTTTGTGCAGGGACAGTTCTAAACACGGGAAACACGCGCCACTTTACAGGCATACTATAGACACCCCCCAGGCATGATATTTAAAGGAATATTTCACTTTTATTTTTTCACTTTAAGCATCATTAAAATCACTGCTCCAGAAAAAACTTCCGTTTTTAAAACTTTTTTTTGCATTGTTACATATACCCTGGTGCAAAAACAGGTCCCCAGACCCTTTTTAGGACAATAACTTGCAAATTAGCCTTTAAAATTCGCACTTTTGATTTCTCACTTTCGAGTCCCATAGACTTTAACGGTGTTCGAAAGTTTGCGCAAACTTTCAAGCCGTTCGCATGTTCTGGATGCGAACAGAACCAGGGGGTGTTCGGCTCATCCCAAACCCCTTTAAAATAATCACATTTTGTTGCTTTGCAGCCTGAAATGGACAGACACAGTTTATGTTTTATCCAACTGTATTTACTAGTGCAACTTATAACATCCAAGTAAAGTTTTAACACCAACATGTCAGAAAATCTTTTTTAAAAATTCAAAAACAGAATCACTGTTATGTCAGTATTTTGTTGGACCACAATTTGTTTTAATTACAGCCTTTAGTCTGTTGGGATATGTCTCTAATAACTTTGCACATCTAGACTTTGCAATATTTGCCCATTCTTCTTTGCAGAACTGCTCAAGTTCAGTTAAATTTGATGGTGACCGTTTGTGGACTGTAGTCTTCAAGTCAGCATGGTAGCTGGTATTATTAAAGATGGTTGTAGTTCTGTGTTTGGAGAGATGGGTTACCTGTGGGGCAACCATTATCGTCTACCCATGAGTTTTGGTTAAACAGATAACTAGAAAAATGATTTCATCATATTTGTATGGCGTTTCACATTGAAATATTGGAGTACCAAAAATCTCAGTGTAGCGGGATATCGTTATTCACCCAAAGACTACAGTTCCCAGCACGCTTTGAGGCACCCAAGGTGCATTGCCTCGCGCAAGGACTGCTGGGGTGGACTTTAAAAGGGAGAGGCGGAGCTCTCTCTTTCTCTTTGGACACCGCCCTCCCAGCAAGAGGATCCCTGTGCTGACCTGCTGTGCATGCAAGGCCTGAAGCCTGGGCCTTGCACTTTCTTCCAAAGAGCCTTCCGCTCCACCGAGGAGCCTGCGAAGCGTCTGATCCTGTTGTGAACAGTTGTCATCAGGAGGACCGAAGACCCGGGCATCGTGGACACTGTGAAGCGAGTCACAGTAGCGGAGGTACCGGACAAGGACTGGTCCGGTCGGGTAAGAGAGCGCCTGCTCAGATCCACATACTATTAACTTTGTGCCTATTTAACTTTATCCAGGCCCATCCATGGTTACAGTTACACTCTGGGGAGACTGTCTGCTGAACTGAGTTTACTAGTCTCTCCAGCTTTACAAAGTTAGCGATCATCGCTACCCCATTGGATTACAATTTGTTCTTTAAGTGCACCACTGTGTCTTGCTAGCGAAGATTTCTTCATCAAACTATACCCCAAGTTATAGTCAGGCCTGACTGGGTAGTATAGGACATTGCTGGGCGCCATCTTGCTCACGAGGGAGTCTGGTAAACTGTCATTACATTACTGAATGTTTTATCTGTTTATAAGTATACTTATATTGCAGGGATCTGCATGTGACATTGCATACTGTTTTACCCTTTTAACCTTCACTAATAGTAAAGAACCTATAGTTAAGTATATTGGTTGTCAGTGTCAATTACTGTGCTATATTATAAAGGGGACTGTGTCATATAGAATACTAGAGAGAGAGTGTGCAATTCTATCATCCCCTTTCCTAACTGTGTCACGAGAGGTTAGAGCCAATTGCCAGGAGTTGACAGCGGTGCACTACAAGGCCCAAAAACAAACAAGGCAGCCCTCTTAACTGGGGGTATCGCTACATCAGTATCAGGTTTGTTAGGATGGAAACAACCCATCCCTTGTTGTCTCCAGTTTGCAAGCACGGGTCACTCTAGGTCATTATTAACTCTCATCTTCTTCACCCCTCTATCCAAACATCATGCGTAAATTTAGGTGCTGCTTATTACTTTGCATTTTGAGTTAACATTGTTTTACTACACCGGCCACGCTGGCCAATACTCACATCTACTTATAAAGTAATAACTTATTCCACTCACAGTCATGTCCTTTGTTCAGTTTTAGGCAAATATACTCCTGACAAGAGATTTACAGCACTCAGTTCCCAGTAGATGAAAATATCAGCTTGGGAAATCCATAAGTATTTCTGCTTTCAGGACATTCCGTGCTTATAGGATTCCAAGAGAACAACTCGGGGAAGAATTTATTGTCCAATCAGCAACATGCTTCAACCTGATGTAAAATAGGGTAATGAAAAATAGCACATTGGCAAATAATTATGTTTATTTTTTCTGTTTATCAACGAGGAGTGGCGGCACCCTGCGGTGCAATTTTGGGTTCCCCTGGAGTGCTGTGAGCACAGGACCCAATATGAAACTATAAGTGATTCAACGTTTCAACGTTTCCAAAAAAAAAATCATTCGCCCCCCCAAAAAACACATGCTTTGTGCAAAAATGTAATGCAAATCCCAAAAGTCAATAAAAGCCCAGTATCTAAATCTTCTCTTATGTGATAAATTCTTCCTTTTTCCCTTATAAAAATATAAAACTCTCACCAGATATTTTGACCCAAAAAAAACAGTGGGTCACTCAACATACAGTATTGTCCAAATACGCTACTTCTTCCTTAAATCAGTGCTCCCCCTTCATTCCTTCCTCATACATCCTCAATGGAATTTTCTCAAAAGAAACAAAACTATATAGTGTAGTACATTAAAAAATAAAAACTCATACATGAATACAATTGTGCTCACAAGGACCCCTTAACATAAAATGCAATTGTGAAAGCATTCAAGTCACCGTGCAAATTCTCTGGTGTCACACACCACATGCAGATGTCCTCTTACCAAACAAACTGCCCTCCAACCCCAGGGCTCAATAATGCATGCACACTGCTGACTCTTTACAACTCCTCCTTTAAGGAGGGAACGTGTCTTAAAGCTCTTTTTTCTACTTAAATGGACAAGATAAAAGAAAGCAAACAAAATACTATTTATTAAGTGTTAAAAATGCTCACATTTCAGAAAAGCAATATTCCAAATAGTAAAAGAACAAAGGTGGCGGCTACTGTGCTTCCAGTTCCTGTTTGCATGTCTGACATCACCTCCTTGACATGTTTTATCACCTGACTTCTTTAAAAGCATCCTTTTGAGTGGCAGCGCCAGCTGTCAATTAGGCATCAGGGTGGATCCCAACAATATTGTCGAGATCCTTTCAGATCCTGGAGCAACTCTGCTACGTCAGCTAAGAGCAGAGCTGCTCACGCTCGGTCAGTCAGTCAAACCCCCCACCACTGTTCGGTTGGTCAGTGCGTCAGTCAAAATCAAACCCCCCGTCGCTTGGTCGATTGGCAAACCCTGCACTTACCTCATCTAGGTCGCGGGCCTGCTTCTCCTCCTCGGCGGCGTCCCCCTGCGTCTCCTCTTCGGCGGCCAATATGGACGCTTCTCCTCTCGGCCAATCGGGTCTTAAGACTCGCTTCCTGATTGGCGGGAGGAGAATCAGGAAGACAATAGTGAATATTAATTTGCTATTGTCACACAACTGGGTGGGCTCAGGGCACAGTGCTCTGCGCCCAGAGCCCACTCTTTTTTTAAGCCAATTAGAGCCTCAGGCTCTAATCATGTGCTATAAAAAATAAAAATAAAATCAATGCGTCCGACGCCCTGCATGTAGATTAGGGGTCGGGTGCATGGATTAGGGGAGTGGCGCCCCTGCGTCCCTAATGGAGGAGAACAAAAGTAAGTGTACTCCTATGACCCACAAGATCTTCTCTTTTAACTCTTTATGCCATTCTGTATGTCACTTACTGTCATCCAATCCCTAAAGTGGAATTCCAGGCTTTTCCTAACTAAACTTGAACCTGCTCTCACCCCCCACCGCACAGACATTTCAGCTGTTGTCAACTCTCTCCTCTCCCCTGAAGTCGGCCTCTGGGACAATCATGTGACCGAACCAGAGCAACCTCAGAATAGTTAGTAGTTAGAATATGAGTTAAAAGGTGGGTGGGAGCAGGTTTAAGCATAGTTAGGAATTGCCTAGACTTCCACTTTAACACTGTCCTTTAAATTAAAACATACTGTACTGTGGGCAGCTCCTTAACTATTTACGCCACCCAGTAAATCTATTCCTATGGGCAATACCTCACCACTGTCCCATGTCCTGCAGGACTGACCAACATTCAGGCATCCCATGGATCCAAGAAATATCCTGCTGCTGGGTGCTGGACCCTTGTCCCAACACCTAACAGCAATTCAATGCAAGCACTGTCAGGTGCAGTGATTTCCTGCCTTAAAGTACTTAGTTCCACTGCTAGTGCAGCACCCTCTACTGTGCTATTAGAAGTGCAAGCAAATTTATTGACTCATGGTAAAGTGAGTCTGAATCTGGGTCAGAGTTTACTGCAGGTGAGGCTGGATGACTCACAAAGGCAGGTCTCTGGTAGTGATGAGCCGAACACCCCCGGGTTCGGTTCGCACCAGAACCCGCGAACGGACCGAAAGTTCGTACGAACATTAGAACCCTATTAAATACAATGGATGCGAACGTTCGAATTCTAAAGTGCTAATTATAACAACTATTATGCATGTTATTGTCCTAAAAAGGGTTTGGGAACCCGGGTTCTGCACCAGGGGACATGTATCAATGCAAAAAGAAGTTTTAAAAACGGTCGTTTTTCGGGAGCAGTCATTTTAATGATGCATAAAGTGAAAAAAAAAAAGTCAAATATTCCTTTAAATATTGTACCTGGGGGGTGTCTAAAGTATGCCTGTGAAGTGCCACGTGTTTCCCGTGTTTAGAACTGTCCCTGCACAAAATGACACTTCTAAAGGAAAAAAAAGCCATTTAAAACTGCTTGCGGCTTTAATGTAATGTCTGGTCCCGGTAATATGGATGAAAATCTTTAAGAAAAATGGCATAGCTACCCCATGACCCCCCCCCCCCCCTACCCCAGCCCATTACCAGCCCCTTTGGGTCTTGTATGGATATTAAGGGGAACCCCGCACATAAAATAAAAAAGGCCCTATATACTCTGAACAGCCGTATACAGGCGGTGCATACAAGACAGGGACTGTAGGTTTGTTCTTATGTAGAATCTGTTTGTAATTTTGAACAGGTACATTGTTGAAGTGTAGCTCCAGCCCAAAAATCTATTTTTAAACTTTTTGGAAAACATAGGTAAGGGTTATCACCCCTGTAACATTTGTTTTGCTGTCTGTGCCCCTGTTCAGAACATTTCACCTCACTTTCCGTCCCAATGACAACTGTTTTTGAAATGTGGTGTTTTTCTTGAAACAAGGATTGCTGATAAAGCATCAGTACAGAGGAGACACCTTTCTCCCATATTTATTCTTACAGGAGAGAATTTTCCTTCCTAGTGGTAGATTTCCTCTCACTTCCTGTTGTGTTCTTGTGTTTGCAAGTAGGAGTCGTTTGTAAGTTGGATGTTTGAAAGTAGGGACCTGCCGTATATACTCTGCAGAAATAGGCCCCTTAGTTGTTGGTGTTGGCACAACACTGTAAGCACTCACAGTTACTCTTGGTTGGTGCTGGAACGCCCTGCTGTCAACTATTATATCAGGAATTTTAATTACATATAATTGTTGAACAGTGGTAGTAAAAATTGGGCCTTTGATGGTGGTGCTGGTGCCACAACACTGTAAGCCCTGACAGTTACTGTTGGTGGGTGCAGCAATGGGCCCTGCTGTGAATTATTAGATCAAGAATTGTAATTGCATGCCCCTGTTGAACAGGGGCTGAAAAATTGGGCCTTTCGTGGTGGTGGTGGTGGGGGTGGTGTTGCCACAACACTGTAAGCCCTCAGAGTTACTCTTGGTGGGTGCAGGAATGGGCCCTGCTGTGAATTATTAGATCAAGAATTGTAATTACATGCCCCTTTTGAACAGGGGCTGAAAAATTGGGCCTTTCGTGGTGGTGGTGGTGGTGGTGGCGTTGCCACAACACTGTAAGCCCTCAGAGTTACTCTTGGTGGGTGCAGCAATGGGCCCTGCTGTGAATTATTAGATCAAGAATTGTAATTGCATGCCCCTGTTGAACAGGGGCTGAAAAATTGGGCCTTAGGAACTGGTGGCACAACACTACAACCCCTCACAGATACGTTACTTGGAGCACAGCAATGAGCCCTGTTGCAAAGTATTGCTTCAAAAATTGTAATGACACGCCCCTGTTAAACAGGGGCTGAAAAATTGGGCCTTAGGCACTGGTGCCACAACACTCCAACCCCTCACAGATACTGTACTTGGAGCACAGCAATGAGCCCTATGGCAAATTATTGCTAAAAAAATTGTAATTACACGCCCCTGTAAAACAGGGGCTGAAAAATTGGGCCTTAGCCACTGGTGGCGGCACCCATAAACAAAAATGATCTTCCAAGCTATCATCATCAATCGTATCATTGAGGACTCGGAGGAGGAGGATAGCCAGTCAACATAACAGCACAGGCACTCAGCATCAGCATCAGTCTTGACGTGATGTGACATGTTAAAATCAATTAGTCTGTTATATCAGCATCAGGTGTGTGGTAGCTGGTGGTGATCCAAGACTGGTTCATCTTGATGAAAGTCAGTCGATCAACCGAGTCGGTGGACAGGCGCACCCTGTGATCCGTGACAAATCCTCCAGCAGCACTGAATGTGCGTTCCGAAAGAACGCTGGATGCAGGACAGGCCAGTAGCTCAATTGCATACTGTGCAAGCTCTGGCCAGTGATCCATCCTCAAGACCCAGTAAGCCAGAGGATTTTCGGTGGGGAAGGTGTCCAAGTCTGACCTTGCCCCTAGATATTCCTGCACCATGTTTATCAGACGCTGGCGATGGTTGCTGGAACCGATCATACTTTGGGGCTGCGGACTAAAGAATTGTCTGAACGCATCGGTCAGACGGCCACCTTCCCCACCGCTCCTTCTTTGACTGGCCGAAGCCTCAGCAACTCGTTGTCCAGGACCAGGAGTTTGTAACCTCCCAGTCTCTGGGAACGCGTTGCACAGACCTTTCTGCAAGGCCTCCCGGAGTTGTCTCATCCTCTGCTCCCTCTGCGAAGGTAACATAAGGTCCGCAACCTTACCCTTGTACCGTGGATCAAGGAGAGTGGCCAGCCAGTAATGGTCCCTCTCCTTGATCCGAAGAATACGAGGATCCTTCCGCAGACTTTGCAGGATCAGGGAGGCCATGCAGCGTAGGTTTGCTGAGGCATTCGCTCCGGAGTCCTCTGGGTCACTAAGGACGACATGATCCGCAGCCACCTCCTCCCAGCCACGTACAAGTCCACTGGTTTCTTGGGACTGTAAATCATCCCTAAAAGACTGCTGCTGATGATGCTGAGTGCCAGCCTCCACCTCCATGCTGACACAATCCTCCTCCTCCTCCTCCTCCTCCTCCTCTTCCTCTTCCTGTGCGATGGGTGGGACAGAAGGAACACTGTCTGGGTAAAGGGGGCCTTGAGAGGCAAGGAAGTCCTCCTCTTCCTGCCTCTGTTCTGCCTCAAGTGCCCTGTCCATTATTCCACGCAGCGTGTGCTCCAACAGGTGGACAAGAGGTACAGTGTCACTGATGCATGCACTGTCACTGCTCACCATCCTCGTGGCCTCCTCAAATGGTGCCAGGACAGTGCATGCATCCCTGATCATGCACCACTGACGTGGAGAAAAAAAACCAAGCTCCCCTGACCCTGTCCTGGTGCCGTAGTCGCACAGGTACTCATTGATGGCCCTCTGCTGCGTGTGCAGCCGCTGCAGCATGGCCAACATTGAGTTCCACCTGGTGGGCATGTCACATATAAGGCGGTTCTTGGGCAGGTTCAACTCCTTTTGCAGCTCAGCCAGGCGAGCACTGGCATTATAAGATCTGCGGACATGCACACAGACTTTCCTGGCCTGCCTCAGGACATCCTGTAAGCCCGGGTACCTGCCCAAGAACCGCTGCACCACCAGGTTAAGGACGTGAGCCACACAGGGCACATGGGTCAGTTGTCCCTGTCGGAGGGCGGAGAGGAGGTTGGTGCCATTGTCGCAAACCACCATTCCTGGCTTAAGCTGGCGTGGCGTCAACCACCTCTCGGCCTGGCCCTGCAGAGCAGACAGGACCTCTGCCCCAGTGTGGCTTCTGTCCCCCAAACACACCAGCGCAAGCACGGCATGGCATCTTTTTGCCTGCGTACTTGCGTAGCCCCGTGAACGGCTACGGAGCACCGCTGGTTCATAGGACAAACCACAGGAAGAGGCCATGGAGGAAGAAGAAGAGGAGGGGGTGGAGGAGAGAGGTGTGTCACAACCAGTAGTAGCATTTTGGAGGCGTGGCGGTGGAACAACCTCCAACACTACTGCACCTTGTCCTGCATCCTTCCCAGCTGCCAAAAGAGTGACCCAATGGGCCGTGAAAGAAAGGTAACGTCCCTGTCCATGCCTGCTGGACCATGAGTCAGCGGTAATATGCACCTTACCGCTGACCGCCCTGTCCAGCGAGGCCAAGACATTGCCTTCCACATGCCGGTAGAGAGCCGGAATAGCCTTCCGTGAAAAAAAGTGGCGTTTGGGAACCTGCCACTGAGGAACCGCACATTGCACAAACTCACGGAAGGGGGCCGAGTCTACCAACTGAAAAGGCAGCAGTTGAAGCGCTAGCAATTTAGCCAAGCTAGCATTCAACCGCTGGGCATGTGGATGGCTGGGAGTGAACTTCTTTCGACGGTCCAGCAGCTGGGGCAGGGAAATTTGCCTGCTAGAATCGGACGTCGGTGTACTGCTAGCAGAGTGGCCGCAAGTACTTGGCTGTGACACACCTAATTCTACACCTTCATTCCTCTCAGTGCATGTTTCAGAGAGGACTGAAGTTATAGTGGGGTTGGAGATCCCAGCTGATGCGGTGCAAGGAGAGGTCCGCTTTGTTCTTTGGTGTGGGTCTTTGAGGTAGGCTTGCCAACGAGCTGCATGGCAGGTCAACATATGTCTGGTCAGGCATGTGGTACCCAAGCGGCTGATGTTTTGGCCACGCGATATACGCTTGAGACATATGTTGCAAACAGCAGCTGTGCGATCTGATGCACTAGCCTCAAAAAAGGCCCACACCAAGGAACTTTTTGAATGACGGGCAGAGGCAGCGCCCTGCACAGGCGGAGCTCTGCGGTGTGATTCCGTCGGTGTACTGCCCTTACGCTGGCCACCAAAGGGCATCCTGCCTCGTTGGAGATGTGCCTCCTCCTCATCCTCCTCCTCCTCCTCTTTCCTATTAGGCACCCATGTGGAGTCAGTGACCTCATCATCCCCTCCCTCCTCATCACTGGAGCCAATCTGGCAGTATGCTGCAGCTGCTCGAACATGACTGCCAGATTGGTGTCCTTCTTGAGCATCCCCTCTGTCTGCTCTCACCCTACTGCCTTCCTGTAGCTGGGTTTCATCATCAGACCCTTCGAAACGCTGGACATCCTCCTGGAGCATGTACCCAACACTGTGCTCAAACAGTTCGGGGGACTCCTCAGGAGGAGGACATGGTGGGTCTAGGGAAGGAGTGACTGATGATGAGTCTGACATTGATACCAGGGAAGAGGACGCTTTGGCAGCTGCTTTGCCAGTACCCTGAGCCTGGGTGAGAGAGGATGAGGAGGAGGAGGAGGGCTTGGTCATCCACTCTACCAAGTCTTCGGCATGATGTGGCTCAACATGTCCAGCTGCCGAAAAGAAGGACAAGCGTGTCCCATGGCCATGTGCTGATGACAATGCACCGCGTCCACGACCAGCACTGTTGCCCCCAGACACAGAGCCTGCTTGCCCTCTTTTATTGCCTCCTGACTGTCTGCCTCTCCTTGTTTGCCTTCCAGACATTCTAATAGATGGCCTGCAGGGAGATGGGAAAAAAGCAATAAGGGCTACCTTCAGGTGTCCTTCTCTGTCCCTTTACTTAAGGATTTCTAAATATGGTTGAGGATTATTGCTTTTGCACAGAATCGTACAACGACAATTTCCCTGACTGTCCAAAAAACAAGGATTTCAAAGATGGTTGATGAGGAATGCTTTAGCACACTATAGCACAAGGAGAATTCACTCACTGTCCTTCCCAGTCCCTAGAAACAAGGACTTGCACAGTGAAAGAAACTGACACTCTCCCTACCTACAGTTTTCTGTCCCTAGAAAAAATGTTTTTTTTAAGCACACTATAGCACAAGGAGAATTCACTCACTGTCCTTCCCAGTCCCTAGAAACAAGGACTTGCACAGTGAAAGAAACTGACACTCTCCCTACCTACAGTTTTCTGTCCCTAGAAAAAATGTTTTTTTTAAGCACACTATAGCACAAGGAGAATTCACTCACTGTCCTTCCCAGTCCCTAGAAACAAGGACTTGCACAGTGAAAGAAACTGACACTCTCCCTACCTACAGTTTTCTGTCCCTAGAAAAAATGTTTTTTTTAAGCACACTATAGCACAAGGAGAATTCACTCACTGTCCTTCCCAGTCCCTAGAAACAAGGACTTGCACAGTGAAAGAAACTGACACTCTCCCTACCTACAGTTTTCTGTCCCTAGAAAAAATGTTTTTTTTAAGCACACTATAGCACAAGGAGAATTCACTCACTGTCCTTCCCAGTCCCTAGAAACAAGGACTTGCACAGTGAAAGAAACTGACACTCTCCCTACCTACAGTTTTCTGTCCCTAGAAAAAATGTTTTTTTTAAGCACACTATAGCACAAGGAGAATTCACTCACTGTCCTTCCCAGTCCCTAGAAACAAGGACTTGCACAGTGAAAGAAACTGACACTCTCCCTACCTACAGTTTTCTGTCCCTAGAAAAAATGTTTTTTTTAAGCACACTATAGCACAAGGAGAATTCACTCACTGTCCTTCCCAGTCCCTAGAAACAAGGACTTGCACAGTGAAAGAAACTGACACTCTCCCTACCTACAGTTTTCTGTCCCTAGAAAAAATGTTTTTTTTAAGCACACTATAGCACAAGGAGAATTCACTCACTGTCCTTCCCAGTCCCTAGAAACAAGGACTTGCACAGTGAAAGAAACTGGACACTCTCCCTACCTACAGTTTTCTGTCCCTAGAAAAAATGTTTTTTTTAAGCACACTATAGCACAAGGAGAATTCACTCACTGTCCTTCCCAGTCCCTAGAAACAAGGACTTGCACAGTGAAAGAAACTGACACTCTCCCTACCTACAGTTTTCTGTCCCTAGAAAAAATGTTTTTTTTAAGCACACTATAGCACAAGGAGAATTCACTCACTGTCCTTCCCAGTCCCTAGAAACAAGGACTTGCACAGTGAAAGAAACTGACACTCTCCCTACCTACAGTTTTCTGTCCCTAGAAAAAATGTTTTTTTTAAGCACACTATAGCACAAGGAGAATTCACTCACTGTCCTTCCCAGTCCCTAGAAACAAGGACTTGCACAGTGAAAGAAACTGACACTCTCCCTACCTACAGTTTTCTGTCCCTAGAAAAAATGTTTTTTTTAAGCACACTATAGCACAAGGAGAATTCACTCACTGTCCTTCCCAGTCCCTAGAAACAAGGACTTGCACAGTGAAAGAAACTGACACTCTCCCTACCTACAGTTTTCTGTCCCTAGAAAAAATGTTTTTTTTAAGCACACTATAGCACAAGGAGAATTCACTCACTGTCCTTCCCAGTCCCTAGAAACAAGGACTTGCACAGTGAAAGAAACTGACACTCTCCCTACCTACAGTTTTCTGTCCCTAGAAAAAATGTTTTTTTAAGCACACTATAGCACAAGGAGAATTCACTCACTGTCCCTTCCCAGTCCCTAGAAACAAGGACTTGCACAGTGAAAGAAACTGACACTCTCCCTACCTACAGTTTTCTGTCCCTAGAAAAAATGTTTTTTTTAAGCACACTATAGCACAAGGAGAATTCACTCACTGTCCTTCCCAGTCCCTAGAAACAAGGACTTGCACAGTGAAAGAAACTGACACTCTCCCTACCTACAGTTTTCTGTCCCTAGAAAAAATGTTTTTTTTAAGCACACTATAGCACAAGGAGAATTCACTCACTGTCCTTCCCAGTCCCTAGAAACAAGGACTTGCACAGTGAAAGAAACTGACACTCTCCCTACCTACAGTTTTCTGTCCCTAGAAAAAATGTTTTTTTTAAGCACACTATAGCACAAGGAGAATTCACTCACTGTCCTTCCCAGTCCCTAGAAACAAGGACTTGCACAGTGAAAGAAACTGACACTCTCCCTACCTACAGTTTTCTGTCCCTAGAAAAATGTTTTTTTTAAGCACACTATAGCACAAGGAGAATTCACTCACTGTCCTTCCCAGTCCCTAGAAACAAGGACTTGCACAGTGAAAGAAACTGACACTCTCCCTACCTACAGTTTTCTGTCCCTAGAAAAAATGTTTTTTTTAAGCACACTATAGCACAAGGAGAATTCACTCACTGTCCTTCCCAGTCCCTAGAAACAAGGACTTGCACAGTGAAAGAAACTGACACTCTCCCTACCTACAGTTTTCTGTCCCTAGAAAAAATGTTTTTTTTAAGCACACTATAGCACAAGGAGAATTCACTCACTGTCCTTCCCAGTCCCTAGAAACAAGGACTTGCACAGTGAAAGAAACTGACACTCTCCCTACCTACAGTTTTCTGTCCCTAGAAAAAATGTTTTTTTTAAGCACACTATAGCACAAGGAGAATTCACTCACTGTCCTTCCCAGTCCCTAGAAACAAGGACTTGCACAGTGAAAGAAACTGACACTCTCCCTACCTACAGTTTTCTGTCCCTAGAAAAAATGTTTTTTTTAAGCACACTATAGCACAAGGAGAATTCACTCACTGTCCTTCCCAGTCCCTAGAAACAAGGACTTGCACAGTGAAAGAAACTGACACTCTCCCTACCTACAGTTTTCTGTCCCTAGAAAAAATGTTTTTTTTAAGCACACTATAGCACAAGGAGAATTCACTCACTGTCCTTCCCAGTCCCTAGAAACAAGGACTTGCACAGTGAAAGAAACTGACACTCTCCCTACCTACAGTTTTCTGTCCCTAGAAAAAATGTTTTTTTTAAGCACACTATAGCACAAGGAGAATTCACTCACTGTCCTTCCCAGTCCCTAGAAACAAGGACTTGCACAGTGAAAGAAACTGACACTCTCCCTACCTACAGTTTTCTGTCCCTAGAAAAAATGTTTTTTTTAAGCACACTATAGCACAAGGAGAATTCACTCACTGTCCTTCCCAGTCCCTAGAAACAAGGACTTGCACAGTGAAAGAAACTGACACTCTCCCTACCTACAGTTTTCTGTCCCTAGAAAAAATGTTTTTTTTAAGCACACTATAGCACAAGGAGAATTCACTCACTGTCCTTCCCAGTCCCTAGAAACAAGGACTTGCACAGTGAAAGAAACTGACACTCTCCCTACCTACAGTTTTCTGTCCCTAGAAAAAATGTTTTTTTTAAGCACACTATAGCACAAGGAGAATTCACTCACTGTCCTTCCCAGTCCCTAGAAACAAGGACTTGCACAGTGAAAGAAACTGACACTCTCCCTACCTACAGTTTTCTGTCCCTAGAAAAAATGTTTTTTTTAAGCACACTATAGCACAAGGAGAATTCACTCACTGTCCTTCCCAGTCCCTAGAAACAAGGACTTGCACAGTGAAAGAAACTGACACTCTCCCTACCTACAGTTTTCTGTCCCTAGAAAAAATGTTTTTTTTAAGCACACTATAGCACAAGGAGAATTCACTCACTGTCCTTCCCAGTCCCTAGAAACAAGGACTTGCACAGTGAAAGAAACTGACACTCTCCCTACCTACAGTTTTCTGTCCCTAGAAAAAATGTTTTTTTTAAGCACACTATAGCACAAGGAGAATTCACTCACTGTCCTTCCCAGTCCCTAGAAACAAGGACTTGCACAGTGAAAGAAACTGACACTCTCCCTACCTACAGTTTTCTGTCCCTAGAAAAAATGTTTTTTTTAAGCACACTATAGCACAAGGAGAATTCACTCACTGTCCTTCCCAGTCCCTAGAAACAAGGACTTGCACAGTGAAAGAAACTGACACTCTCCCTACCTACAGTTTTCTGTCCCTAGAAAAAATGTTTTTTTTAAGCACACTATAGCACAAGGAGAATTCACTCACTGTCCTTCCCAGTCCCTAGAAACAAGGACTTGCACAGTGAAAGAAACTGACACTCTCCCTACCTACAGTTTTCTGTCCCTAGAAAAAATGTTTTTTTAAGCACACTATAGCACAAGGAGAATTCACTCACTGTCCTTCCCAGTCCCTAGAAACAAGGACTTGCACAGTGAAAGAAACTGACACTCTCCCTACCTACAGTTTTCTGTCCCTAGAAAAAATGTTTTTTTTAAGCACACTATAGCACAAGGAGAATTCACTCACTGTCCTTCCCAGTCCCTAGAAACAAAGACTTGCACAGTGAAAGAAACTGACACTCTCCCTACCTACAGTTTTCTGTCCCTAGAAAAAATGTTTTTTTTAAGCACACTATAGCACAAGGAGAATTCACTCACTGTCCTTCCCAGTCCCTAGAAACAAGGACTTGCACAGTGAAAGAAACTGACACTCTCCCTACCTACAGTTTTCTGTCCCTAGAAAAAATGTTTTTTTTAAGCACACTATAGCACAAGGAGAATTCACTCACTGTCCTTCCCAGTCCCTAGAAACAAGGACTTGCACAGTGAAAGAAACTGACACTCTCCCTACCTACAGTTTTCTGTCCCTAGAAAAAATGTTTTTTTTAAGCACACTATAGCACAAGGAGAATTCACTCACTGTCCTTCCCAGTCCCTAGAAACAAGGACTTGCACAGTGAAAGAAACTGACACTCTCCCTACCTACAGTTTTCTGTCCCTAGAAAAAATGTTTTTTTTAAGCACACTATAGCACAAGGAGAATTCACTCACTGTCCTTCCCAGTCCCTAGAAACAAGGACTTGCACAGTGAAAGAAACTGACACTCTCCCTACCTACAGTTTTCTGTCCCTAGAAAAAATGTTTTTTTTAAGCACACTATAGCACAAGGAGAATTCACTCACTGTCCTTCCCAGTCCCTAGAAACAAGGACTTGCACAGTGAAAGAAACTGACACTCTCCCTACCTACAGTTTTCTGTCCCTAGAAAAAATGTTTTTTTTAAGCACACTATAGCACAAGGAGAATTCACTCACTGTCCTTCCCAGTCCCTAGAAACAAGGACTTGCACAGTGAAAGAAACTGACACTCTCCCTACCTACAGTTTTCTGTCCCTAGAAAAAATGTTTTTTTAAGCACACTATAGCACAAGGAGAATTCACTCACTGTCCTTCCCAGTCCCTAGAAACAAGGACTTGCACAGTGAAAGAAACTGACACTCTCCCTACCTACAGTTTTCTGTCCCTAGAAAAAATGTTTTTTTTAAGCACACTATAGCACAAGGAGAATTCACTCACTGTCCTTCCCAGTCCCTAGAAACAAGGACTTGCACAGTGAAAGAAACTGACACTCTCCCTACCTACAGTTTTCTGTCCCTAGAAAAAATGTTTTTTTTAAGCACACTATAGCACAAGGAGAATTCACTCACTGTCCTTCCCAGTCCCTAGAAACAAGGACTTGCACAGTGAAAGAAACTGACACTCTCCCTACCTACAGTTTTCTGTCCCTAGAAAAAATGTTTTTTTTAAGCACACTATAGCACAAGGAGAATTCACTCACTGTCCTTCCCAGTCCCTAGAAACAAGGACTTGCACAGTGAAAGAAACTGACACTCTCCCTACCTACAGTTTTCTGTCCCTAGAAAAAATGTTTTTTTTAAGCACACTATAGCACAAGGAGAATTCACTCACTGTCCTTCCCAGTCCCTAGAAACAAGGACTTGCACAGTGAAAGAAACTGACACTCTCCCTACCTACAGTTTTCTGTCCCTAGAAAAAATGTTTTTTTTAAGCACACTATAGCACAAGGAGAATTCACTCACTGTCCTTCCCAGTCCCTAGAAACAAAGACTTGCACAGTGAAAGAAACTGACACTCTCCCTACCTACAGTTTTCTGTCCCTAGAAAAAATGTTTTTTTTAAGCACACTATAGCACAAGGAGAATTCACTCACTGTCCTTCCCAGTCCCTAGAAACAAGGACTTGCACAGTGAAAGAAACTGACACTCTCCCTACCTACAGTTTTCTGTCCCTAGAAAAAATGTTTTTTTTAAGCACACTATAGCACAAGGAGAATTCACTCACTGTCCTTCCCAGTCCCTAGAAACAAGGACTTGCACAGTGAAAGAAACTGACACTCTCCCTACCTACAGTTTTCTGTCCCTAGAAAAAATGTTTTTTTTAAGCACACTATAGCACAAGGAGAATTCACTCACTGTCCTTCCCAGTCCCTAGAAACAAGGACTTGCACAGTGAAAGAAACTGACACTCTCCCTACCTACAGTTTTCTGTCCCTAGAAAAAATGTTTTTTTTAAGCACACTATAGCACAAGGAGAATTCACTCACTGTCCTTCCCAGTCCCTAGAAACAAGGACTTGCACAGTGAAAGAAACTGACACTCTCCCTACCTACAGTTTTCTGTCCCTAGAAAAAATGTTTTTTTTAAGCACACTATAGCACAAGGAGAATTCACTCACTGTCCTTCCCAGTCCCTAGAAACAAGGACTTGCACAGTGAAAGAAACTGACACTCTCCCTACCTACAGTTTTCTGTCCCTAGAAAAAATGTTTTTTTTAAGCACACTATAGCACAAGGAGAATTCACTCACTGTCCTTCCCAGTCCCTAGAAACAAGGACTTGCACAGTGAAAGAAACTGACACTCTCCCTACCTACAGTTTTCTGTCCCTAGAAAAAATGTTTTTTTAAGCACACTATAGCACAAGGAGAATTCACTCACTGTCCTTCCCAGTCCCTAGAAACAAGGACTTGCACAGTGAAAGAAACTGACACTCTCCCTACCTACAGTTTTCTGTCCCTAGAAAAAATGTTTTTTTTAAGCACACTATAGCACAAGGAGAATTCACTCACTGTCCTTCCCAGTCCCTAGAAACAAGGACTTGCACAGTGAAAGAAACTGACACTCTCCCTACCTACAGTTTTCTGTCCCTAGAAAAAATGTTTTTTTTAAGCACACTATAGCACAAGGAGAATTCACTCACTGTCCTTCCCAGTCCCTAGAAACAAGGACTTGCACAGTGAAAGAAACTGACACTCTCCCTACCTACAGTTTTCTGTCCCTAGAAAAAATGTTTTTTTTAAGCACACTATAGCACAAGGAGAATTCACTCACTGTCCTTCCCAGTCCCTAGAAACAAGGACTTGCACAGTGAAAGAAACTGACACTCTCCCTACCTACAGTTTTCTGTCCCTAGAAAAAATGTTTTTTTTAAGCACACTATAGCACAAGGAGAATTCACTCACTGTCCTTCCCAGTCCCTAGAAACAAGGACTTGCACAGTGAAAGAAACTGACACTCTCCCTACCTACAGTTTTCTGTCCCTAGAAAAAATGTTTTTTTTTAAGCACACTATAGCACAAGGAGAATTCACTCACTGTCCTTCCCAGTCCCTAGAAACAAGGACTTGCACAGTGAAAGAAACTGACACTCTCCCTACCTACAGTTTTCTGTCCCTAGAAAAAATGTTTTTTTTAAGCACACTATAGCACAAGGAGAATTCACTCACTGTCCTTCCCAGTCCCTAGAAACAAGGACTTGCACAGTGAAAGAAACTGACACTCTCCCTACCTACAGTTTTCTGTCCCTAGAAAAAATGTTTTTTTTAAGCACACTATAGCACAAGGAGAATTCACTCACTGTCCTTCCCAGTCCCTAGAAACAAGGACTTGCACAGTGAAAGAAACTGACACTCTCCCTACCTACAGTTTTCTGTCCCTAGAAAAAATGTTTTTTTTAAGCACACTATAGCACAAGGAGAATTCACTCACTGTCCTTCCCAGTCCCTAGAAACAAGGACTTGCACAGTGAAAGAAACTGACACTCTCCCTACCTACAGTTTTCTGTCCCTAGAAAAAATGTTTTTTTTAAGCACACTATAGCACAAGGAGAATTCACTCACTGTCCTTCCCAGTCCCTAGAAACAAGGACTTGCACAGTGAAAGAAACTGACACTCTCCCTACCTACAGTTTTCTGTCCCTAGAAAAAATGTTTTTTTTAAGCACACTATAGCACAAGGAGAATTCACTCACTGTCCTTCCCAGTCCCTAGAAACAAGGACTTGCACAGTGAAAGAAACTGACACTCTCCCTACCTACAGTTTTCTGTCCCTAGAAAAAATGTTTTTTTTAAGCACACTATAGCACAAGCACAAAACACACTGACACTCTCCCTACCTATCCTTTTCTTTCCCTAAACTAAAGGAATCCAGGTTAAGCAAGAAAGAAATAAAAGTCACTGTCCCTGCCTATGCTGCTCTTTCCCTGCTCCGGAACACACTACACTAGGCCGCCGTGCTGGCGGCCTTTTATAGTGTGGGGCGTGTACTAAACACCCTCAGCAATAATTGGCCACAGGCATCCTGCCTGTGGCCAATCATTGCTCTCCTCGCTGCCGGCGCTGTGATTGGCCAAGCATGCGGGGTCACAGTGCATGCTTGGCCAATCACAGCGCCTGGATGACACTGCGATGGCGTAGTGCATTGTGGGCCGTTCGCGTCACTCGAATTTGGCGCGAACGGCCCAAATCGTTCGATCTTCGTCGAACGATCGAACAGCCGATGTTCGAGTCGAACGTATGTTCGACTCGAACACGAAGCTCATCCCTAGTCTCTGGTGCCTTACCCTGGTTCTAGAAGTTTGGGGAAACTTCTAGAAGCTAGTGGGTGGAGGCCAGGAGGGTTGATCTGCAATACTTGAGAAAACTTGGCCAATCCCCAGGCATAGGTCAGCCCTTAAATATGTATGAGTCAGGCTAGAAGGTGAGTCGGTGGAAAATTGAGTGCTGAGGAGGCTGTTGGTGGCCTAGGAGGGGTTTCCTAGGTCTAGGGAGGGACCCCATTTCCAGGCTGGGCTCAGGAAGATCCATTCAGCAGAGTGGTTTGAACAGGATTCCTGCCTGAGAGCAGTGGGAGCAAGGAGGACAGAGTGAGTACATCAGCACACCCAGGGATTTTTAAGAGGAGAGACTGCCACATGTAGAAAGCTTTCTAAAAAGGACTGCATTGTGCCTAACCTTTTTATCCTTGCCCTGGGAGATCTTCAGTGCAGCAGCCAGGAGGGCTGGTAGTGCCTGCAAGCAGTGGAGCTGGGAGCAGTTCTACATAGGAGAGGATACACTCCTGTATGTAGTTTGCCTCACATTTAGTACTATTTCCAAGAGGGACTGAGAGCTCCTAGTGTATAATGGACTTTTGCTACTGTTTCACAAAAGATTGTGTGTGTACAGGACGGAAATCAGTTTGGGATCTTATGTACAGAGGAAGGAAGTTGTCTCCCTTTTGTTGTTCTGGGATTCAAGTTGCGCATCCCATAAATCCCTTCACCCCATTCAAGTTGTTAACCCTAATAAAACATCAAAACAAAGCCAAGGGACTGACTTCTTATGTTTGGATACAATCTGAAAATGCGTGTTGCCTGGCTATACAGGAGTGAGGGAACCAGTTACCAGCAGCCCCTGCAGGAGTAGTGCTACACTGAAGCCACTTGTCTTAAAGCGATTTCAATTTTATTTTTTTTCTAAAATAACAAAGGTGTCATACTTACCTGCTCTGTGCAGTAGTTTTGCACAGAGCAGCCCGGATCCTCCTCTTTTCGGGTCCCGCGATGGCGCTCCTGGCTCCTCCCTCCTGCTGGGTACCCCCAGAGCAAGCAGCTTGCTCTGGGGGCACCCAAGCAGGCGTGCTCCCGAGCCGAGGCTCTGTGTGTCCATTCACACATGAAGCCGTCGCTCGGGCCTGCCCCCCTGTCCCCTGATTGGCTCACTAGCTGTGATTGACTGCTGCCAAAATCCAATCAGGTGTGCAAGTCCCCAGAGAGCTAAGGCTTTCTTGGACATCGCTGGACAGAGTGGAGGCTCAGGTAGGTCTTGGGGGGGGGGGCTGCTGTACACAGAAGGTTTTGTCATCTTCAGGCATATAATGCCTGAACGTAAACAACTTTTTGCCTTTACAACCACTTTAACCACCTCAATACAGGGCACTTTTACCCCCTTCCTGCCCAGGCCAATTTTCAGCTTTCAGCGCTGTCACACTTTGAATGACAATTACGCGGTCATGCAACCCTGTACCCATTTGAAATTTTTATCATTTTCAAATAGAGATTTGTTTTGGTGGTATTTAATCACTGCTGGGTTTTTTATTTTCTGCATCAAAAATGAAAAAAGACCGAAAATTTTGAAAAAAAAATAGTTTTTCTTAGTTTCTGTCAGAAAATGTTGTAAATAAGTTATTTATCTCCTTCACTTATGTGCACTGATGAGGCAGCACTTATGGGCACTGATAAAGGGGGTACTGAAAGGCAATGATGGGGTGGAACTGATGAGGAGGCACTAATATGCAACACTGATGGGCACTGATAGCTGGCACTGATTTGCAGCACTGATAGGCGGCACTGATAGGTGGCACTGAAGGGCACTTATGGGCAATGATAGGTGGCACAGATATGCAGCACTGATGGGCAGCACTGATGGGCACTGAAAATCAGCACTGATTGGCATCACTGATGGGAAAAGATTGGCCTCACTCATGGGCATAGATTTGTTTCATTAATGGGTACAGGTTGGCATCACAGATGAGCACAGAGTGGCATCACTGATGGGCACTGTTGGGGCTTCACTGTAATCAGGGCACTGTTGGGGCTTCACTGTAATCAGGGCACTGTTGGGGCTTCACTGTAATCAGAGCACTGATGATCAGTGCCCTGTTTACCGATACATGTCTTCCCTGTGGGAGATGCCGCTGATCAGCGCTCCTCTCCTCACACTCTGTCAGTGTGAGACGAGGAGAGCCGATAAATGATAAATCAGCTATGATTGGACACAGCTGATCACATGGATAAAGAGCCATGGCCCCGGATCTTTACCGAGATCGGGGTCGTGCCGTGTCCCAGGGACACAGCATGCTCACGAATGCCTGTGGGCGCACGATCGCGGGGAGACTGGGCGACATCCTATGATGTCGGCCCAGAACAAGAGGCGGTTAAACCTATACCCAATATTTAGTGTACTGTAGCCATGGCCACCTTTTAATATGTTACCCCACCTTCCCAAGGTGTGCCTCTTTCACATGTTCTAAAGTTGGGAGGTATAGATGTGGGTTGAATGCAGTTGGCCATGAGAGAACATTTAGTGGCAGAAAAAAAAGTCTGTGGAATGAATTCGGAATTTGGCAAACTTTGAATTATGCAGCAAAAACTGGTTTTGTTATTGTGTCTTTTAATGGGCTATTCATTTTCATCTTGTTATTGTTGGCTGGAGTACTCCTCTAACCACTTAAAGACCCCTCACTGTATATATACGTCGGCAGAATGGCACGGACAGGCACAATCACGTACCTGTACGTCCCCTTTAACTGCCCGACGTCGGGGTCGCGCGCGCGCCGCCGGTGGCGCGCTCGCGACCCCCCTGCCTTCCCTGTGAGTCGGACCGCGGGTCCCGCGGACTCGATCGCCGCGGGAATCCCCGCGATCGTCTCACGGAGGCATGGAGCGGGGAGATGTTAGTGTAAACACAACATCTCCCCGCTCCCCTACCTGACAATGTCAGCGATCTCCGCTCTGTGTAATCAGAGCGGAGATCGGTAACGTGTCAGTCGTAGCCACGCCCCCACACAGTAGTAATCACTCCTCTAGGCACACTTAACCCCTCCAGCGCCCCTAGTGGTTAACCCCTTCACTGCCAGTGTCATTTTCACAGTAACCAGTGCATTTTTATAGCACTGATCGCTGTGAAAATGACAATGGTCCCAAAAATGTGTCAAAAGTGTCCGATGTGTCCACCATTATGTCGCAGTCACAATTTTTTTTTTTTATCAAAATGCCATAAAACTACCCCCTATTTTGTAAACGCTATAACTTTGCGATTTTTTTTACCAAAAATATGTAGAAGAATGGGTATCGCCCTTTACTGAGGAAAAAATATGTTTTTTTATATATTTTTTGTGGATATTTATTATAGCAAAAAGTAAAAAATATTATTATTTTTTTTAAATTGTCGCTCTATTTTTGTTTATAGCGCAAAAAATAAAAACCGCAGAGGTTATCAAATACCACCAAAAGAAAGCTCTATTTGTGGGGAAAAAAAGGACGTAAATTTTGTTTGGGAGCCATGTCGCACGACTGCGCAATTGTCAGTTAAAGCGACGCAGTGCCGAATCACAAAAAGGGGCCTGGTCTTTATTCTGCGTATTGGTCCGGGGCTTAAGTGGTTAAACATCTGCCATATTGGCATTGATAAGAGCAGCGACTATTGGAGGCCTACAGGAGGTGTTTCTGTGTTTCCCTACTCTATCCAAAACCAAAAAAGGACAACATTTTACACCTTAAAATGATTCTACTCAGGCCTCCGGTCAGTGTGGCCTTTCCACAAATTCGGGCCTAGCTGCATTCAGGTGACACAGCATCCTTTTATAGTAGCAGTCAGCCCTTTCGCTGAAGCCGCCAGACCCGACTCCTCTTTTCTTCGCCCTGTTTTCCTGAACGCTGCGAGATGAGTGGGTATAGTTCACGTCTTCAATTATTAAATGAAGTAATTGAGGGAACATGATCCTGCTGGGCTCGACAGTCCACTGACCATCTCTGATTCAAGAGGGGGCAAAATGACAGAGCCGTGGTATCGATCCAGTGACAGGGAGGGAAAAGGAGGCTCAGTCCTATTAACCCCTTTAGATCAGGCCAGACTGATCCATCTCCGCTCCCTCTCCTCCCTACGGAGGTCATGTCCTTTCTTTGTTTCCCAGGTCAGGTTTCAGCCTGACAAGTGGTAATTGATTCCCCTGCTAGATAGGCTGGTGGTAAGTGCAGGATGGAGTTACAGTGAAAACAAATCGCACTTCACAGGTCTGACCTTTTCTCTTGCAGCTTTTGTTGTGGTTGCACTTGAAGCCTGTGAGGTAAGAGACGTGTGTTGTCACTTCTCCAGTCTCAGCTCCGAGTCGTGTGCGCCTGGCAGGGCTTTTATACAGCCACTGACTCTGGGAAGGCTTCTAGATAGAAAAATTGAAACACGAACACCAGTATGTGTTAGTATTTAGCATTGGGCAGCGCTCTTATATCTTGATTTCCAGATTTAAAGGCACATGCACTTTTGAGAGCAGCAACCCATTTATCAAATGTATTCATTTATTATAACAATTTTATATTTGTTTATATATTTCACTTATCCATTAGCGCAGGATTATTATTATATTATACAGGATTTATATAGCGCCAACAGTTTGCGCAGCACTTAACAAAATAAAGGCAGACATTACAGTTACATACCTCCCAACATGCATCATGGATTCTGCGTGTTTTTCCCACATTGACACTTCTTTCCCGCAGTCCCGCGAGAGTGTTCATTTGCCCGCACAGCAGGAAGAGGAGGAAGAGGAGCCAGTGGATGAAGCACGGGAGGGAGGTGAGACGCACCCCCCCCCCGCGCGCGCGATCGTTTCACCGTGAAAAACCCCATTGTCCCGTGGCAGCAAACCCCCCCCCCCCGCTCAACAACTGTGATGAGATGACCGAAAAAAATAAATAACCCGTCCCGTGGCAGCACCCCCCCCGCTCAACAACTGTGATGAGATGACCCGTCGCGCCAGCAGATGCCCCCCACCCCCACCCGCTCAACAACTTTGGAGTAAGAGAACAAAAATGACACTGAATGTCCTGCGGTGGAACATTACAATTTGGTACAAGAGGAATCAGAGGGCCCTGCTCATTAGAGCTTACAATCTAAAAAGGGAGGATCAATTGATACAAAAGGTAATAGCTGTGGGGGATGAGCTGATGGAGGAAGTAAAACAGAGTATACCTGTATACTGGTGTGTCATACACATCTATATACCCACCAACTCATTATCAGCATTATATGAACCTGCCAAATGTTTGCAAAAGTGCCGGGTGTGCCTTCGCAATCCAACCAGTCTTTCTGTATTGGAGGGTTGCAATGCTTTTCAGCAATGCGGTGCAGCAATTCATGCTCTCTGCCACTGTCCTCCTGCCTGCTCTTTAGGCTCTGTTCACATCTTCGCATACGGCGGTGACAATCGCGGTAAAAACACGCAAATAGAATCGCGGGACGCCCGCCACCCAAAAGAAGCTCCTGTATTTCTTTTGGGCGACGGGCATCCCACGATTCTGTTTGCGTGTCTTTACCGCGATTGTCGCCCGACAAATCGCGGGAAAATCACGCAGCGTTTGGGGGCACCGGGAATGCAGGGGCGTCCTGCGATTCCGCCCGCAATTCAGATGTGAGAGATGTGAACAGAGCCTAATGCCCCGTACACACGATCGGAAATTCCGACAAGAAAACCGTGGATTTTTTCTGACGGAATGTTGGCTCAAACTTGTGTTGCATACACACGTTCACACAAATCTTGTCTAAAATTCTGACCGTCAAGAACGCGGTAACCAACATAGGACTTCGATTATATTCCAAGATCATAGCTAATAGACTCACTCCAATATTACCAACATATGTTCATTTGGATCAAGCAGGGTTTGTAAGGGGGAGAGAGGCAAGAGACAATACATTGAAAACTTTGACACTAGTGGAATATGCCCAGCGGAACTCCATCCCAGCCTGTCTACTGGCGGTGGATGCTGAAAAAGCATTTGACAGGGTGGGATGGAGTTTTATGGAAGAAACCCTAGATCAGTGGGGAATAGGCCCATTGCTTAGGGGGAAAATAATGGCCCTCTATCAAAATCCAACAGCTAGAATTCGAACAAATGGAAACCTCTCGGATCCGGTGAAAATATCGAATGGAACAAGACAAGGATGTCCTCTATCCCCACTATTATATGTATTAGTGATGGAACATTTGACTACAGCTATACGAAAAAATCCAGACATACAAGGGATAAAAGTTAAAGGAATAGAGTATAAAATGTCTGTATACGCAGATGGTTTGCTGCTATACATAACGAATCCAACAATAACCATACCAAATTTAATCCAAGAGTTTAACCGTTTCCATAAGATGAGCACATTTAAAGTAAACTATGACAAGACAGAAGAAGCCTTGAACATTACACTCTTAAGTAAAGATATTGACAACCTAAAAAAAAGTTTTTCCTTTGAATGGCAGACGGTAGCTGTTAAATACTTGGGAACGTATATTCCTAAGGACTTAACAAAACTTTTAGAACTGAATTATCTACCAATAATACAAAAAACAATCAAGACACTCCAAAAATATGATAGAACGTTTTTTTCTTGGATTGGTAGGATCAGCATTATAAAAATGGATATACTTCCGAAACTTTTATATATATTTCAAACAATACCAGTATATTTTCCAACTAATTTAATACATGAACTCCAAAAGAGCGATAGGGGTATTTATATGGGCTCATAAAACACCTTGAATCAGAAGAAATATACTGGTTAGGGCCAAAAAAAATGGAGGTCTAGCACTCCCAGATTTCATAGTGCAAACTGGTTTCACAGTTCAAAAACCAAACAATGGGTGAAATTAGAGGAGGATATTACTGAAATAAAACTTACCGTATATACTCGAGTATAAGCCGACCCGAATATAAGCCGAGGCACCTAATTTTACCATAAAAAACTGGGAAAACGTATTGACTCGGGTATAAGCCTAGGGTTTCCATCTGCATGCCTCACTGTGTCCGTGTGCATGCCTCACTGTGCCCATGCCTCACTGTGCCCCACTTTGCCTCACTGTGTCCATGCACATGCCTCACTGTGCCCATGCCTCATTGTGTCCATGACTAGACTGACGTTTAACATGGGAGTCTATGGAAGGGGTGCCCGGCTTTGAAAAATCGGTGCTCCCCGGCCGTAGGTCCTCCGGACAACAAACTTTGCACACTTGTAGAGGAAGAGTGGGGCTACATATGTGCCAAGTTTGTGGTCCAAGGAACCTACGGCCGGCCGGTACCGGGTCCCCAAAGTCCGGGAGATCAGGTGCAAAAAGGTGACTCGAGTACAAGCCGAGGGGGGCATTTTCAGCACAAAAAAATGTGCTGAAAAACTCGGCTTATTCTCGAGTATATACGGTAAATCACTACCATGGATAAACCGTAATCTACGACCCTCCATGAGAGAAATGCCGATGTTCGTATTCTCCACATTAAAGGGATGGGACGCAATGTCAATGCTCTGATTCCACCCTAGTACGGCTAGAGGAAGAACTAACATATATAAATTAATGGGTGAAATAACTGGGAAGGATCATTCCCAGATCGGATTGGGAAAGAGATTTCCTAATAGCACATAAGCTATCAATATCCAGTAGATATCAGGAAAGAAATTAAAGAATTTTAACAAGATGGTATAGATGCCCAGTAGATATGCATAAAATAAATAATGAAAATGATGAGACATGCTGGAGATGTCATAATGCAAAAGGTACAATGTCTCATTTATGGTATTACTGTCCGGAAGCGTTGATATTCTGGACTGAGATTTAGAACATACATCATAAAATCACGGGGATTAATATTTAACCAGATGTATTAGCTTCTCTTTTGTCTATGATCCCTGGGTCCGTAAAAACTATTAAGAGGGGCTGTCAGGCTTGCACGTACCTGATCGATGAGCCCAATGGAGCAGAGGAAGGTCCCCCGTACGGATCCGACTCGCGGCCCCTGGTAGTGCAAACAGGAGGCACAGGAGTGCAGAAGGGTAAGAGACCCTGGTGAGTAGTTGCTGGAAGATGGCTCAGGATCGGGATGCAGAAGGGAAGATGAACCACACAAGCTGCAGGCAGGTAGGCAGGCATACTGGAGAGTGAAGCTGAGCAGGTGCAGGGAAGAATGGTCAAGTAACAGGCAAGGTTGGCAATGGTTAGACAACGTGGTAAAGAGGAGCAGGCAGGTTCAGGGTCAAAGGCAAGCCGTGGTCAGATGCAGGAGGAAGGCAGGAGAAGTCCAAGTAACAAGCCGGGTGGTCAGAATGTCAAGGTTCAGGCAAATAGCAGGGGCAGGGTACACAGGGAGCTGCAGATCAGACAGCACCGGTCTGAAGTATTCCAGGGGTTTAAATGGGCTGTTTGGCATGCATCGGCGCACGCCGCACAGGCACACCATCGCGCACAGACGCGCGCGCCCGCAGTCCGGGACGTTAACCAGCACACACAGAAGCATGCACAACAGGAATTGGAAGAAAACGGGGACGCTCTCAATTGGAGAATGGATATGTGAAATGGGCGAGATGCATACTCTGGAGATGACGATAGAAGTAGAAGCGGGCCTTAAAGAACAAACTTTAAGGACATGGCAGCAATGGGTAGAGTTTAGAGCCTCCACATTAGTATCAACATATTTGTAGAGTTTCATGTCAGGGAATCCCCTGTGTACAGGGCATAAGACGTAAAGCCCACCACAGGTCTGATGCATTTATGTAACTAAATATTAAAAGGTTAGTTAGGCCACAATTGTCCTGCGACTTGGGACTGCAAAGTGGCATGACAAGTCGTTCCCCATGATTTCCCCATGATTTCCAATGACAACCATTCATATTAGTAGGACTTCAAGTTGTACCAACTTCAAAGTAGTCCCTGCACTACTTTGGTCCGACTTTGATGTGAGTTACACAGGCATTCCCTGAAATCGCGACAAAAATCGCATCAAAATCAAAGCTGCAAAATTGCGCGCCTTTGAAGTCGCAGTAGTGTGAAAGGGGCCTTACCCTTTACCCTTTTACCCCTTACACCCTCCACACCCCTGGTCCCTGCTGTATTTACCTCCAGGGTTGCTAAGCTGTCAGCATCCCCGCAGCCAGTCCAGGGATTCTTTCTCTTCTTTGTGCAGACCAAAAAGAGTTAGTGCCCATGGGACTTTATGAATTGTGTCCAATGAAGATTAATAACAGTTTACGTAAAAAATACCAAATTTTTTATTCCATATTAAAGTTAAAACCATATGAGGTATTTAATATAGACAATAGATGTGTCATAACACAGACATAATATACAATGTTGATATACATTAATTGAATATATATAATATTGTCAACACATTTAGAGAGGTACACAATTGGGCTAAAATCTCGCCTTGTTTCGTATAAAAGCTTGCATGTACATCAATAATAAAAATGGGAACTTTTCCAACCATCAAGATGGCCGACCTCCATGTGTGGCGACGTCACGTGGTGCTGGATCACGTGACATCGCCACGCACGTTGGTCGGCCATCTTGATGGTTGAAAACATTCCCATTTATTTATTTTTTCCAGAATTTTTAATGTTTTCTGGATAATTTGTATAAACAAGAGGTTATTATACAGAATGTGTCAAATAACGCTTATATTGGAAGAATGGTAAATACAGTATGTGCGGTTCATCTGATAATAATAATTTGTACTCTTACCGTAATATAAATTTTTTACGCATGGATGAACAGTTGGACCATTTTACAGTTTAACATTTTAACAATTCTAGATTCCTTGTCAAAAATACATTCTAACTGAGTCATTTAGAATATTTTAGGGTATGATAAAGTATAATAAAATAAGGTTTAAAATAGGAAGAAAATAAAAACAAAAATATAAAAATAAAGAATAAAAATAAATATATATAAAAATCAAAGGGAAGGAAAAGTAATGTCTCAAACTGTTGTAACCTATGTGTTATGCCCCGTACACGCGACCGGGTTTTCCGATAATAAAACTGCGAGGAGAGCTTTTGGCCGGGAATCCTGGCCGTGTGTATGCTCCCTCGCAGTTTTTCCAACGGGAAAACTGCCAAACCCGCCTGCCAAAAAAAAGAGACCCAGCTCTCTTTTTTCCCGCCGGGATTCCCAACTGACTTTTTCCCCTTCGGAAAACCCGGCCCTGTGTAGCAGAAAACTGCCATTTTTGGCAGCTTTCCTGTGGGGAAAAACTCAGATGGAGCATAAACAAGATCAGAATTCCCAAGGAAAAGCTCTCATCTGAGTTCTCCCGACGGGAAAACCGATCGTCTGTACAGGGAAAAGTAGAGAGCAGGTTCTCGGTTTTCCCTTTGGGATTTCCGACGGATCTTTTGCCGTCGGGAATCCTGGTCGTGTGTACAGGGCTTAAGAAAGTGTAATTTCAGTCCAGAGGCTATGTGAAGCAATAGGATAACTTCCAAAGGGATTTGCAGAGGGCTAAGGGCATGTTGTAGATAATTTATCTCAGTTCCAACCTGCCCAGTGAATTAGAGAGAAAAGCTTTATTATACCACTCAGAGTATTTAAATGTAGTCATAATTTGTGTTATTTCTGTGTTAGTCAGAGAACTTTCCATGAATGTTTGCCATTTTTTAAAAGAGTTGAAAGAGTGGTTTGATATGTCCAATTTTTCAATATATAGAAGCATTTTCAGATCTTTTTTCACTATTGAGAGCGATGGTGGAGTATGGACCATCCAGGATTTTACAATGGCTTTAAGTGCTGTCAGCAGACATAGCCATGTCCAGGTCGAAATTTAGATTAGGTATTCCGGAATGTCATTGTGACCAAAAAGACATAACATCTGATGTTTAGCGATCCGTGTTGAAGTGATGACAAAGATATAATTGAGGATTCAGTCCCAGAATGTTGATACCTCTGGGCATTCCCAGAAACAATGTAAGAGAGAAGGACGGAAGGACTTACACCATGAGTAAGTAGCAGCTGAAGGGTCTTGTTTATTAAATTTTATTATTGATGTACATGCAAGCTTTTATCCTATACATGGTGAGTGTGTTTGCTGGATTTTAATAAAACTTCAATCGAAAATACTTGTGACGAACCCTCTGTTCTCAAACAGATCTAGGTCCGCCGTCAATGCTTTCTCTGTCCAGATCCAGCACCGTTCAAGATTCTTTAGCCCCCCCAGTCAACAGGCAACACCTCAGTGTAGGGTAAAAACCAGCAGACTCTTTATTCAAGAACATGTTAACAGATATTTCACTTCAAAACACTCCCCCCGCCCTTGGGAAACAGGGCGGGTTAAACTGTCCAATGACAATGGTGATACAGGTCAGGTGTGTTCCAACTTCTCATCAGTAAACAGTCTTAGCAAGGGGCTGCTGGAGGAATCCCCCCCCCTCTTTCCTCACAGCAAGACACTTACACATCCCATAATAGTTGAGGCAGCCACAATAGACAATAGAATACAGTCACACCCCACCCCATCACAGCAAATAGTACACAACAGCCAACACACAATATACGCACAATATATACAGCATTGAATCTGACTAGCACAGATCATAATGGAGTTCTCATTCACCTGTGTGCCCCTATTAGAGACACAGGGTGATCTACACATAAGAGGCGTCGGGGAAGCTGGACAAGGAGCATCCAGAACTCTCCAGGGCAAGCTGAGCCACTCAAACCCCCGATCCAAAGTCACTCCTGTCACACATCTCCCCTTTCGGCAGAAGACTAATGCAGGAGGAGACCCCAGACGAGTTGACTCCGAAGTTAGTCAGTAGTTCCAGTCCCTCAATGCCGGTATCCACACAGTACCCCAAATATATTGTCCCAAACAGAGCATTACTTACCCAGCCAACCTCTGCCTCTCTCAGAGAACATATCCGCCGCTGGGGAGAGGCCTGGACTGGCCCTTCTCCCTGGAGTCCTTTCAGCCGCTGGAGAGAAGACAGGGTGACTGGGCTCACTCCGTCATGCTGTTGGGGATCTGGGCCGACTGCCCAGCATCCCTGGCGTATACAAGTGGGGACTGAAGTCCCATCCACTTGTGGTAGGTGAAAATCCCCCAGTGCTTGCAAAGCAAGTCTGACATCCTCCTGTCTCAGTGTCGCACCATTTTCTGGGGTTGTGTCAGTGAAGACCGAAGTCCCATCCACTTTCACATGAACTTCATCCTCTGTTAGTTGAGGGCAGAGACCAGCAGCACTCTGCTCTGGTGCCAGCTCTTCTGCTGGGTGGCTGTAAGTGAAAAACGCAGTCCCATCCACTGCCACAGGAACACCCTCTTCTGTTAGTTGAGGGCAGAGGCCAGCAGCACTCTGCTCTGTTGCCAGCTCTTCTGCTGGGTTGCTGTGAGTGGAGACCGCAGTCCCATCCCCTGATATCAGCTCAAGCTGCAGTTGTGTGCAGAGGCCAGTAGCATTCTGCCCTACTGCCAGTGGTTCAGCTGGGAGTAAAAGCTTTACTACCTCAGCTTGTCGCTGGAGAGAGGGGCCAACTGCCCCGGCTCCGTGGAACTCCACAGTTGTTGCCGGTGCTGGGCAGAGGTTAGTAGCACTCTGCCCTGTTGCCAGCACTTCTGCTGGGGACTCCACATCCTCCGATCCGGTTAACCGTTGTGGCAGTAGGCTGGCTTCCTCCACTCCCAAACGGTGTAGCTGCCATTTGGGAGGTGAGCCTGCTGATTCCATTTCCATTCCCTCATCTGGCTGCTGGGATGACATTTCTCTGTCACTGTCTTCCAGGTGCATGAATCCTTGTTGGGGAGTGACCATCTCCTTCTCACATGGGGCCTCCAGAACCGCTGCATGTGTAGGGCAGAGGTCTTGGACCCTCTGTTTGGTTGCCAGCTCTTCAGCTGAAGAAGATTCTGTAACTCCGCTGATGCTGCTGGCAGAAAATCCCAGGTCTCTGGCAGTATTGTGGAAGAAAAGCCGACTACCTCTTCTCTCAGGGAGGCTGAAGCTGCTGTTGGGCAGAGGTTAGCAAAGCTCTGCCCTGTTGTCAGCACTTCAGCTTTGGAGACCGCAATCTCCTGAGTTTCCACTGCCGATTCTCTGGCATGCTGCTGAACCCATTCTAGCAGTTTCCTGTATGCCCTTTCCAGATGGTGTTCCTTCCTTAACAAATAGTATAGATCAGGTTTAAGCTCTGAGACCCCTGCAAAACCAAGCATAGCCTCTCTGTGTTCTCGCAGGTCCTCAAGGGAAGGTTCTCCTTCATCGCCAAACACAGAACAATCTGTAAGGATCTCCCACAGCAATCCAGGGCCACCAAAGTCATATCCCTCCGGAGAGCATTCTGTTGTCTCTCCTAAATATTCCTCCTCCACGTGCCATTGCAGAGCCCGATACCGATTGTCCAGCTCTATCTCCTGCTGGACCAGCCTGTCCAACTCAGTCACCCATTGCTCCTGGGACCGCTCTCTCAGGAATTGCATCCGTAACTCCCGTTGCTCACTGGCCTGCTGCTCTGGAGTTGGAAAGCACTTGCCTTGTTGCATACCAGCAACTTGGAGGCATCTAATCCAGTGCCTTACCAGAATCTGCTGCCTGACCTCCAGGTATTCATCCACAGACACAGACCTGGTGTATGCTGAAAGGACGATCTGCAGCAGTCCCGGGAACTCTGATGCCAGATCCATATCTCTGCTGGGGTGACTGAAGGCTGCCATCCGATCTTGGATCCAGGTGGAGGTCTTCACAGCCAGGAAGCACAATCCCGCTGCTGCCAACCAGTTGTGACGAACCCGCTGTCCTCAAATAGATCTAGGTCCACCGTCAATGCTTCCTCTGTCCAGATCCAGCACCGTCCAAGATTCTTTAGCCCCCCCAGTCAACAGGCAACACCTCAGTGTAGGGTAAAAACCAGCAGACTCTTTATTCAAGCACATGTTAACAGATATTTCACTTCAAAACACTCCCCCCACCCTTGGGAAACAGGGCGGGTTAAACTGTCCAATGACAATGGTGATACAGGTCAGGTGTGTTCCAACTTCTCATCAGTAAGCAGTCTTAGCAGGGGGCTGCTGGAGGAATCCCCCCCTCTTTCCTCACAGCAAGACACTTACACATCCCATAATAGTTCAGGCAGCCACAATAGACAATAGAATACAGTCACACCCCACCCCATCACAGCAAATAGTACACAACAGCCAACACACAATATACACACAATATATACAATGTATACAGCATTGAATCTGACTAGCACAGTTTATAATGGAGTTCTCATTCATCCTGTGCCCCTATTAGAGACACAGGGTGATCTACACATAAGAGTCGTCGGGAAAGCTGGACAAGGAGCCTCCAGAACTCTCCAGGGCAAGCTGAGCCGTGTCTTTGCCTTGTTGGAACCTCATACCCATTGGAGTCCTTATTAAGTGGAGTCTGTCTAAGTGTGGAAGAGTTCTGGTGTCTGGCGTCTAGTTGACTGGATTTTTTTTTTTTTCAAATTTTTTTTTATTTACAACGGAGGAACTGGTCCACATGGACGCCGACAGTAGATAACAGACATACAGATTCAATGAGTAATGCAATGCGCAGTATGGAGAGACACATAAAGAAAACACATCCCCTCATGGCCGTCTGTATATGAACGTTCCCCAATGAAAGGTGGTTTCACCCCCGGGTCTCAATATATCCATCCGCAGCCCACCGAGATATGTCCGTCAGGGATTCGTAGATATAAGAGTGCCCGGGTCCCATGGATACAGCCCCCACTCCGATTTTCCCATTTATCTAAGAGTGACAGAAACTAGAGGTGTAGTACCTCCAGAGAAAGAGAGCTGGATAAGGCCCAGAGAAAAGGAGAGAAAATGAACAGAGAAACTAGGAGAGGGTGAGGGATGAGACAGGGAGAGACAGAGGGGAGGGGGTGGGGGGGAAGGGGATCGGGTATACATGTCTCCCACTAAGGGTGACTAAGCTATATGGTTTTCAAGACCCCAGTGGGTCGCCGGCGCGTTGAGGGCAGGCAGCAAACGAGCAACACTTCCAGGGGGCAGAGATTCCGGGTAAAGACTCAGGTGGGCAACTCAGCCCCTCTAAGGGTCTGCCCTTCGTCAGAAAGTTTAAAAATGTTCCACAGCTGCCAAGTCTTAGAGTATGTCTCACGTCTGTGCTGACTAGACAGGATCAGGTCCTCCATGAGGCTGATGTCATCGACACTGTGTAGCCACTGTGCAATGGACGGTGGGGAGGGGGATTTCCAGTTTAGGGGTATACAGGCCCTAGCTGCATCCAGAAGATGGCGGACCACTGATTTCCCATACACCTTTGCAGGCGTGTTGGTTACGTGTAAGAGGAAGTAAGCCGGTGTCTCTGGTACAGTACGGTCGGTAAATTTCTGGGTCACTCGTCTCACCTCCTCCCAAAAACCCCACAGCCGTGGACAGGACCAGAATATGTGCAAGAGAGTCCCCTCTTCCCCCTGGCATCTCCAGCAGCGGTCAGAGGTGTCAAGAAACATTTTATGTAAGAGGGAGGGGGTCCTATACCAGCGCGTGAGCAGTTTGTAGTTCGTTTCCTGGGTCCTGGTGCACAGAGAAGATTGTGGGTAAACCACAGTATATGCGGCTTCGTGTCGTCGGGAAATTGGCAGCCGAGATCCTGCTCCCACCCAGCAAGGCAGGGTACATGAAAGGGCCCCGGCGGTACCATCAACATTCCATAGCACAAGGAAAGCGTGTGTTGGATCCTACCCGACTCCGTGCACAACTCCTCCAGCGGGGTAGGGGGATGTCTAGCATTGCTGGGCGGGGGCGGGACACCCGCCAGGAAGTGGCTTAGCTGTAAAGCCCTCATGAAATCAAGGCCGTACGGACCCCTCGGGTCCAACAGCTCCTCATATGACCTCCATCTCCCCTGGGTACCAAAGTGTGATGCCTGATAGAGCCCCGCCTCCCTCAGTGCGAGGAATCTCCTGTCCTGCAACCCCGGAGAAAATCGGGGGTGGCCCAGCACCGGACGCAGAGGGGAGACTGGGGATGAGAGTGAAGGCCGAGTTAGCAAAGTTGAGCATACACGCAGGGTGTTGCCTATCAGGGGGTGTCTTTTCAGGTGTGATGGCAGGTCCAAATGACACCAGGGGGCCCTATCAAGGGGTATGTCGCTCTGGTCTGGTTCGAAGGTCGTCCACAGTTTGGTGCCCCTATGTCTGCACCAATCCAGGAGCCGGCTGAGGTGAACCGCCCTGTAGTATGCACGGACATCTGGCATTGCCAGGCCCCTATGTAGCTTCGGGAGACAGAGTACACTCCTGCTCAAGCATGGGTGTTTCCCAGCCCAAAGGAACTTGGTGAAGGCTGCCTGGACCTGCCTAAAATAGGACCCAGGGATAGCTATCGGGAGGGCCTGTAGGAGGTATAGGAACTTAGGTAGTATCGTCATCTTGAGGATGGTGCATCGGCCAAACCATGAATGGAGGCCACTGTCCCAGCCCTCCAGAAGTCCCCGAACCGTCTTCAGTAGAGGAGGGAAGTTAAGTGCAAACAGTTTGGGTATAGTCATAGGTATGGATGTCCCCAGATATCTCAGTGCCGTGTCGGTCCATTTTAAACTAAAGTCGTCTCTAAGTTGTTTAAGTTGGAGCGGAGCTATCCCCACTCCCATGGCTTCCAACTTAGAGAAGTTAATCTTAAGGTTAGAGAGGGAGCCGTAGACCTCAAATTCTCTCAGAAGATTCGGGAGGGATATCTTGGGGTTCGTGAGGGAGAACAGCAGGTCATCTGCGTACGCCGAGACCTTATACTGCGTCCCGTTCCTTTTCACTCCTGAGATGTCCGGGCTCCAGCATACGTGGCCAAGAAAGGGCTCCAGAGTAAGGGCAAACAACAGGGGTGACAGAGGGCAGCCCTGCCTAGTCCCATTTCTGATGGGGAATGGGTCGGACGAAACCCCATTCGCCCTCACCCTGGCAGTCGGTGTCGTATAGGCTGCGGTCACCCAGTTCAACATCGTCTCCCCCAACTCTATGTGCCTCAGTGTAGCAAACAGGAATCCCCAGTGGACCCGGTCGAACGCCTTTTCGGCATCCGTACCAAGGAACACACAGGGCATCTTAGTCTGGTCTGCGATGTGTAGCAAGTTGAGAACCTTAGTGGTATTGTCCCTGGCCTCTCTAAACAGAACAAAGCCCACCTGGTCCAGATGGATCAGGTCAGGGAGATGTGTTTGCAGTCTAGAAGCCAAGATCTTGGTGAAGATCTTGAGATCTGCGTTCAGTAGGGAGATCGGGCGGTAACTTCCACACAACCCCCGGGTCTTTGCCCTCCTTAGGTATAACCGAGATCTGTGCCAAGAGTGTGAAGTCGTGGAAAAGTGTCCCTGAACCTATGCTGTTGAAGAGATCTGCTATATGCTGGCCCAATGAAGGCAAGAGGGTCCTGTAGTAGGCAGTGGTCAGTCCGTCGGGGCCGGAGTTGACTGGATTTTTAACAAGTGACCAATTTATCTAGTGGTCCACTTTGGATGGTAAGAGTGTGTGCACCCGTCGGTGGAGAATCTCTCACAAGATTTTCTATTGCCAATTAGATTCCACACTAATTGGACTCTTTTAGTTGGACTTTTCTTTTCAAACTATTTTTGACAATCCCTTAGTGCTGCACTTTTTTATATGTTATATGTTGCTATTCACCACCAGTGTATTGTGTCAGCTGCTTCTGTATTTTATTTTAATTTTGTAAGCGCGGGTTAAGGCCTGGTTCACACCTATGCATTTTTAGTGCTCTTTGTATTTTGCAGATTTGCACTGCAGGCCATTTAACATGGGTTCCCATGGAACACGTTCTGTAGTGCAAATCTTCAAAATGCAAAAAGCACAAAAATATGCATAGGTGTGAATGCAGCCTTATTGCTGTTTGCATGTAATATGTATGAACAACTGAAAAATGGACGTCAAGGACCGTTTTAAATCTTTTTGATTTTTTTGTCTGTCAAAGTTCTAGTCCAACATGCTATTTTCTCAACTTTCTATTAAAATACAGTCAAAACTTATGTTATTGGCATAGACAAAGGTTAAAACCCATGCCAGATTTTTTATTTTTTTTCTATTTTGTTTTCTGTGTCATGTTAGGGTAATTTTACTTCCTGTCCCAAAGATGCAGCTGAATGTGAGAGGACAATGCACTGACAGATGTCATCTTAACAGGTGTCCCCATTGCAAGATTTCCCTTGCCTCTTTTTCTGGTGACAAATTTTGTATTTCCCATCACATGACAATGGTTACTGGGACAAACAGATAGGGCAAATTTACCCAACGGGGACACAGATCACAAATATAACTTGAGCTGAGTCCTAAACCTTCCCCGCTATGTCCAAAAATAACTAAATAAATGTGGCCATGCATACACACATTATAAACCTTCCTACCTGCACCTTGCGTTTTTCACCTGCATAAAATGACTATGATTCATGGTGTCAATTGTTGCCCTGTACATACAGCCTATAGTAGATTAAATCTACATATTCCGGTGTCAGAAATGTTAGTTGGAATCATGTGGCGAGGCACTGCACAGGTTAATTCATGACCTCTGTCTGTAGTGTGAGAACTTACACCCTTTAGCGAATAGGGACAAGCTTAGAGAATGAATACATGAACATAAGTGTACAATGCCTTTTAGGTTTCATGCACACTGGAAGTTTTTGGACGTTTTTACAGCTGCTGTTTTTGGCTTAAGATGTTTTTTTCTACAGTCAATAAACTCCCCATCATGTCATCCTATGTGTCCATGCACACATAGGCTGTTATCAACTGTTTTTGGCTGGGGCGTTTTTTGGCTGTAAAAAAACCCCCAAAACTAGTGGGTTCTGAGAGGAGTTTTTCAGCTGTAAAAATGCTCTAACCTCAAAAAACGCTGATAAACGCCGATAAACGCTAAAAAAAACACGGCTCACCAGCATTTT
The DNA here is from genome assembly GCA_029206835.1 of Rana muscosa. NCBI lineage: Eukaryota > Metazoa > Chordata > Amphibia > Anura > Ranidae > Rana > Rana muscosa. Next base: position 68,633,598 of record CM055117.1, on the reverse strand, counting down.
TTTATGTTTTTGATCCATTGAAAAAAAAAATCTTTATCATACATCACGGGACACACAGCACCACAGTCATAACTAAGTGTGTATACGCCACCTTCAGGTGATTGGACACTGGCATACTCAAAGACAGGAAGTCCCCCTCTATATAACCCCTCCCATACAGGGAGTACCTCAGTTTTTTCGCCAGTGTCTGAGGTGTTGATCACGGTTAATGATGTGCTAAGAAGAGCTCCGTTGGTGGTCGGATAGGATCAAGGGGCTACCCGATCGGATCCATTCAAAGAGCCAGATATAAAAGGCTAAAATGGATGGTACCCGAGCCTCAGAACGGAAGAACGAGGTTCTGCCTGTAAGGCTTCTCGCTGAGAGCTGGGCCCTGGGATCCAGCGCCTTGTCACATTCTCATACCACAGGTTTTCTCTGGCAGGGCACTGTACAGGACCAAGAGGGAGTGGACCCTATATGCAAAGGCGACCCGGTCGTTGAAGGTCTGTCATGACACTAACTCGTCTTGATGGGTGAAGACTGGGTCTGCTCTGATTTTCCAGCAGTACCCTGCGGTGGGAATGGTAAGTTAAGAAGATCCTGGGAAACTCCTATGGACTTCTTTAATGAGTAGATGATGTCTTGCTTGATTTTACCACTAGAGGGTGTAAGTATATAGCATACCTGGTGTCAACATTCCATGCTTGCCTGTTTGATGTGATGTGTCAGCAGCACTTGTGGTCAGTTCTGCCTCTCGCTCTACTCTTGTCAGCCGCCTGGGGGGGATTTTTAGGGCTCCCCTGCCATAAAGATATCATGAGCTAGGACTCCTTCTGCCATCCCTTCCCCCCGAGATTCCTGAATACGGGAGTTACCCTCCTTTCATGTTAACTAATGATAGGACATCACAGAGGGGTGGAACTCGGCGCCGCCGGCGTGCAAGTGTGTACAGAGTGCACGTTTTCTCATGGCGCAGGCGCGGACCGGCTGCTGTTTTAAAAAGCCCCAGGCTGTGTTGATGGTGGCTGACAGAGGGACACAGACACATATCCAGGGGCACGTAAGCGCTGTCGGTATTGGGAACAGGCATAGAATGGCCCAGTCAAAGTCCAGACCTAAATCCAATTGAGAATCTGTGGCAAGACTTGAAAATTGCTGTCACAGACGCTCCCCATCCAATCTGACAGAGCTTGAGCTATTTTGCAAAGAAGAATGGGCAAAAATGTCACTCTCTAGATGTGCAAAGCTGGTAGAGACATCCCCAAAAAGACTTGCAGCTGTAATTGCAGCGAAAGGTGGTTCTACAAAGTATTGACTCAGGAGGACTAACTACAAATGCACACTACACTTTTCACATATTTATTTGTAAAAAAAAATTGAAGACCATTTATCATTTTCCTTCCACTTCACAATTATGTGCCACTTTGTGTTGGTCAATCACATAAAATCCCAATAAAATACATTTACGTTTTTGGTTGTAACATGACAAAATGTGGAAAATTTCAAGGGGTATGAATACCTTTTCAAGGCACTGTATAATATAATATAATATCATGTAAAATCATATAATATAATATAATATAATATAATATAATATATAAAAAAGCTAAAAAAAAAATAATACAAAAAATGCAGCTACCACATCTAAAGACTGGAACACTTCAGCATATTACAATTTAGTGTTTGGGTATAGATTCACTATAATTGTCTTTGATGGGGATCATAGTGTGCGCTATAATAAAACAAATCTTCCTAAACGCATCTTTTAGAACAGGCAACAATCAAATCTAAAAATATCTATACAAAATTGAAGAATGTAAGGACATTATTGTTGCTGCTTTTAGGGAACACCCATTAATATTAGCTTGTTAAACAATGAACTGGAAATTGAAGCATTTTGTTGATCCATCCTAATGTCATGGGAATGGAAATGGGAATTTTGTTGTTTTTTTTTTTAATGGAAAATACATAAATCATCATCCTCCACGCATGTATCTAAAAGTCAATGAAAACAGCTTAGTGTAGGAATAATGATGGGCTGAGTAAGCAGGCAGATGGCCTCTGAATTTACTGCAATCATTTTATCTACTTTAGTTTTTATCTTGTTTGCCTATAAATAAAATGCTTCACTCACAGTTTTCCTATTATGATATCAAGGCAAAGAGGCAGAAACTTATCTTTATTATTTTACTATCTTGCCAAAAAAAATGACTAAGCTAATGACCTACAAAATGAAAAACAACTGTGGATAAAAACAGATGTCAGAATATCCCAGTTCAGCATTTGAATGTGCTTTTACTTTTATTTTATTTATTCCTTATTTTTTATTTATGAATTTGTTTTTCCTTTAACTGTCTGGTTCAAATTTTTTGGACAACAGTCTGAGTTCAGAATCTTCCTTTATAAAAAGCCTTGTATACAAGAGCAAGAATCTGAAAACAGAAGGGACTGGTGAGGCACCCACAAGAGTAGTAATAAATGAAATTGAGAGATTTCATCTTCCTGATATGACTGCAAAAATTTAAATATTTTGGTAATATTTTACAATTTTTTAAATGCCGTGGAATTTGTGGGGAAGATGAATTTTGGCAACATTTTACAATTTTTTAAATGCCGTGGAATTTGTGGGGATTACATTTTTTTTTTTACCTGTAATCCCATATTTTAGAAGCCTTTAGCATAGATTCTTATGCCGCGTACACACGACCGTTTTTAATGACGAGAAAAATGAATTTTTTTTAAATGGTCATTAAAAATGATCATGTGTGGGCTTCAGAGCATTTTTCACGACGTGAAAAACGGCCATGAAAAAATTGGAACATGCTCTCATTTTTCACGTCGTTTTTTACATCGTCGTTTTTCTCGTCATGAAAAACGGCCGTGTGTGGGCTTTAATGGCGTGAAAAAAAATGCGCATGCTCAGAATCAAGTATGAGACGGGAGCGCTCGTTCTGGTAAAACTAACGTTCGTAATGGAGATAGCACATTCGTCACGCTGTAACGGACTGAAAAGCACGAGGCTGAAAAGTGTGAATCGTCGCTCAACAAACTTTACTAACATGAAGGGTGGCGCAATCCGAATGGAACTTCCCCTTTATAGTGCCGTCGTACGTGTTGTACGTCACCGCGCTTTACTCAAGCATTTTTTTCCACGATAGTGAGTAGGCAAGGCAGGCTTGAGAAGAATCACGTTGAGAAAAATGCAGTTTTTTTCAATGACATTAAAAACGGTCGTGTGTACGCGGCATTACACTTGCCTGAAGTATAGACAGACGCTGGACGGGGTAACCTACAAATAACAAAAAAAAAACAAATGAAAAGGAAGAATGTGAAAATGTAAATATTACTTTAAGGTAAAGGTTAAAGTAATACAGTCATGGCCAAAAATATTGGCACCCCTGCGTTTCTGTCAGATAATGCACCACTTCGCCCAGAAAATTGTTGCAATTACAAATGTTTAGGCACCCTCATGTTTATTTCTTTTGTTTGTATTGGTATGGCACAAAAAAAGTGGAGAAACTCATTCCACACAAAACTCCAAAAATGGACTGAAAAATTGCCACTTTCTCAAAATTTTAAGAAATACTTGCATTCCAAGTTTGTGATGCTCCTGTAATTTGTAATTAAACTCACCTGTATAAATTAACAGGTGCTGACAATATAGAAATCACACCAGCAACCATGTAAAATGGTGAAACATTGACCAACAGGGAGAAGAGAAAGAACAGCAAAGAATTGTCTTGAGGATTTGAGATTTATTTTTTTTTAAAAGCATGGACAATCTCAAGGTTACAAGTCCATCTCCAGAGATCTTAATGTTCCTGTGTCCACTGTGCACACTGTAGCTAATCTCCCTGGATGTGGTAAAAAGAGAAAAATTGATTAAAGAGTTTGCCAAAATGTACCTGAGGAAGCCAAAATCCTTTTTGGGAAAATGTGCTGTGGACAGACGAAACTAAATTACAGCTTTTTGATAAAGCCTGTCATTCTAAAAAAAGAAAACAATAAGAAAAGAATACAGTCCCTACAGTCAAACATGGTGAAGGTTCACAGAGGTTTTGGGGTTGCTTTGCTGCTTTAGGCACTGGATGTCTTGAGTGTGTACATGACATCATGAAATCTGAAGACTACCAAAAAATTCTGGGGTGCAATGTAGGGCCCAGTGTAAGAAAGTTGAGTCTCCGTCAGAGGTCATGGGTCTTACAATAGGACAATGACCCAAAGCACCCAGAAATGGTTTAAGACAAAGCGCTGGAGAGTACTGAACTAGCCAGCAGCAAGTCTAGATCTAAATCCCATAGAGCACCTGTGGAGAGATCTCAAAACAGCAGTTGGGAAAATAAACCCTTCCAATCTGAGCGACCTGGAGCAGTTGGCGAAAGAACAGTGGCCCAAAATTCCAGTAGAGAGGTGTAAGAGACTCATAGATGGTTACAGGAAGCGATTGATTTCAGTTATATTTTCCAAGGGGTGTGCTACCAAATATTCTTTTTTTTTTGAGGGTGTGTTTTTGGAGGGTGTATTTAGGAGAGGTTGTTTTTTTTAATGTTATTTGTGTTTGTGTTTTTTTCCGCTTTGTATTTCATTGGTTTTGACCTGGGATGAGCCGAGCTGCCCAGGGTTCGGTTTGAGCAGGGTTCAGCAGATTAACTAACTTTGTCAAATGTTTTTATAAGTGGCCACATAACCTCTGTTCTCAGTTGAGTAAGGTGCTTAGAGAGGTGGGGGTGGAGACTGCAGAGGGACATGTCAGCAGAAGGCAGAGAAACAACAATACCCTGATCTTCATAGTGAAGAGCTGTGCAGAGGGGCTTGTCAGCAAAAGTCTTGACAATTGGACAACAGGAACGTAAGAGTAGGCAAGGCATAGTGGTTGTTTGTAATAGGCAGAGTACAACTGTTCCATGTGTTCTCCATTAACTCATCGGGCACCAAGTGTAAGGCTCACACAGGAGACCAACCCCAGGGTGGGTTCTCCTGGGCTACGCCAGGCGGCAAGCAGGGTCAGTTGTTATTACACAGAAAATACACCTTGTCTGAAGGCATGCTCATCAATGCCGGGACCAGACAAGGGCCACAGTCATGTGAAACTCAAACATTAAGGTAGTCCCCCAGCTCAGAGATGAGCCACATTTGTATAGTGTTGTATGTGGAGTTCTTCCAAAGATAGCCTGTGTATTCTACACACTTGAACAGGTGCTTGTGTTGAATTAGGAGGGACACTCAGAGCCTATGGCCCATTTCACCAGTCAGCATACCTCTGCTACCTCACTTCCGGTAACAGAATGGGGCAGAGCACATAGCGTGGTCCTCATACGTGGTCACTTAACTCTTGTTCCTCCATACCTAGTGTTCAGACCATAACTCACCATAACACTAATCCGCTCCCAGGGACCGACAGAGACGGACTGCTAGGATGGGAGCCATATCACCGGACCCCCCCCCCCCCCCCCCCGCTGCAAGAGAACCTGCCACCTTGCCAAGTACCACACCAACGACTCATTGCAGTTAACCTCTTGTTGCTTTGATGTTACTAGATTCTTGTGGTGTGCTGTAGTACATTCAGACCCTCGTGTATGCACCAGGACCCCATGTGCACCCCTTGAGTACCTTCAGACCAGGCTTTGTGTGGTTAACAACTTTTACTAAAAGCTCAACAGGATAACACAACATGGCAGAACATCCTTTCCCTATCTATCGCTAACAGTGGCTGCCCCAGTGTACCTGCATAGGTAAAGTCTTTGTGGTTGATGTCCAATTAATGTCCAATCCACTCAATAGAGAAGTTCATGACTTTGGTGTATTCTGAAGGCCAGTGCTCCATAGATGAACTACAAGTCTCAGTATGCCCTGTAAGGTTCCTGTTCTTTAGCCCACTGACCCGCCGCCCTTCAGATTCAAACCTCTGCCTTTTATATATCACAAGACAGGAGGCTGGACCCCAAAAGTTAGAGAAGAAGAGCAAAGAATGCAAAGCAGTAATAACTTCTTACCCCCTTAATCTGGGCAGCCACACTAGTCTGGATAACATGAACACAGTATGCAACCCACCAACTGGCAGGCTATGCTCCCAGAACTGCCGGAAAACATGTACAGTACATTAGCTACATATCTGGAATATGATATGTAGGAGGTAACAAGACCTTTAAAGCTCCAGGCTAAGGCCCCCTGCCCCATTGTGGTCCACACCCTTCAACTTGAGGCCTCCTAGCTGTACTTTTTATACTCATCTTGTTCTAAAGTCTTCAGACCAGTCACATGACACAAGGGGTCCCTTTCCTCACGGTCTTCAAATAGCATTGGGTGATCCCCAATGGTGAGGAGAGCGGCGCTAATGTGGAGACATCAGCACTGCTCTCTGTACTATATGCCTCTTGCACACTTCAGCTTGAAAATGCTCAGTACATTTTTCTTATTTTTTTACTGATCTAAAATGCAGCCCATTGTTTGCAGTGTGCCTGTACACACAGGTGCATAAACAAGCCATGCATATTGATGAGTTATACTTGCAAATACGGTGCAAATACGCAACAAATACACTCAAATGCCATGCTTTCAGCTTGTGTGTGCATACTCTCAAATATGCGCAAATAAGCGCTAGTGATATACAGCCTATCCTCATGTTTTTTTTTCTGCCAGGAATGTCTGATGATCATACATCAGTACAATGTGCAAGAGGCCTTACGCAGTAGGTGAAGAGGCCCATGAACTGTCTTCTCAGAGGGCTTGCCCATGACGCCCTGCACTCACAGGATCTCCTCAGACTGAAGACAAATTGTGGTGAAAACAGAATACGGTGGAGCATGGTTCTTTACTGTAGGATTTTTAATTTGTTTAATCTGCCTGGAGTTTGACTTTTTAAAGCTTTTTTAAATATCTGGAGAAAAAAAGTCAGAAAAGTCAATTGTGAAAATGGTAAAGTTAGGTGAAATAAATCTGTGTGAATTTGCTGTCTATTTATAAATGGGTGAAACCCCAGGACACTCTGAAATAGCCTTTCTCCTTTTTACCCCAACCCTTTTACTACAAGGGAACCTTTGAAATACATTTTAATACCAGGAAACGCCTGCTCAGAGAACAATGCCTCTAATGCCGCGTACACACGATCATTTTTCACGTCGTGAAAAATTAATTTTTTTTTTTTCAACAAGAAAAACGACCGTGTGTGGTCTTTTTGTCATTTTTCACGACGTGAAAAACGGCATTAAAAACGACGAGAAAAATTAGAACATGCTCTAATTTTTCTCGTCGTTTTTCCAGTCATTTTTTTCCGCTGCAGCTTTCCCATAGGGAAACACTGCCACGGAGCCTACACACGGTCGTTTTTCTCGACAAGAGAAAAAATGACGGGAAAAACGACCGTGTGTGGGGGAACAAGCCGTTCCCTCGTTTTTCATGTCATGATTCACGGCGTTTTTTTAACCGCCGTGAATCTCGATCGTGTGTACGCGGCATTACAGTGGTGGTCATTAAGAAGAATGCCCCCTTGCAGTGGTGGTCAGAATGTCACCCTTACAGACATCTAGAAAGATCATTAGTGTCCTTCTGCTGGTTCTGCTTGCTAAGTGGTGTTGGACCTAGAACCATGCAGGCACCATTAGATGGAAGGTCAATAAGCCACAACTCAAGGAACCCCTAGGAACCCTAGGGTTCCATGAAACTCTGGTTGAAAACGGCTGGTGTAGAATGATGCAGTCCAGTTGTATCTGAGCTTAAGTGGACTTGTCCAGTCATCTCCACCACAAATATATAAATTGTCAGGACAGTGTTGACACCTGAAATATTCTACATAGACTTTTTCTTCCAAGAATGTCCATGAGATCCAGGATGAGTATGGGGAAGGAGCTGTCACATTCCAATATCAGATCTCAGGCATCACTGACATGAGGAGAACATACTGATGGTCTAATTACCAGGTGAGCTTTCTACTTGTCAGCTAACAATTGTGATGTTTTTCTTCAAAAATCCCAACAATTTTTCCTAGCAGTGCATCACTCATGGTATTCAGGTGTGAAAATATCATTCATGTAAATGGATTGCTTTTTATTATGTTGGAAGAGTTTTTTTTAAAGTAAGCTTGAAAATACAGAGTGCAAAATTGCTAACCTCCAAAATGAATGGTTGTGCTGATCCATTGTCTTCGGTATATTTTGAGTCACAAACCCAGACCAAGCATGCAGGTCAGGAGTTTTACATTGCTTGCTGCGGGTCAGTGACTCAGAAACTATCAAAACCAAAGACAGCCAGGCACTTAGCATTTTTAGAAGAAGGTCATCAATGTAAGCCTTGAAGTGTCATTAAACCCACATTATTAAAATCTATCAGTAAAAGGTGTATTACATGCTGTTCATACTCAGTCACTATGGGATTATTTTTCTGTTTTCGAAAAAAAACCTGGTTGATCCTGTTGTTCTCTATGTCCCCCTTTTGTCCATGTCCCCACTGCAGTTGGGGATTTTGCAGATCAGCTGTTGACAGCTAGTGCACATGTTCAGTTTTCAGTGTATTTTCTACCCTGAGCATTTCCTCCCTGATCACATCTGAGCAGCCCATGTGACCATAGAGTCACACATGTGGGTGTGTACACGGTGGCAAATGGCAGCCCACTACCTCCCTCCTCCTTCATGCCCACTAACCAGCTAAACATAATGGGGGCGGGATATTACATCTTGATTTATGGAGGATTCACCTCCCTGTTATTCTAAGACACGTGCTGGAGGGGTGTGACACAGCCTGTGACTGGCAGAAATCCACCCACACCATGTTGTCAAAAAATAATAAAGATTTAATTTCAAATATATATATATATATATATATATATATATATATATATATATAAATATATAAATATATATTTGTATGACAATTTAAAACGTTTATTGATTTAGATATGATCAACATGTATAAATACATAAGTGGTCCATATAGTAAACTTGGTGTTGAGTTATTTACTTTAAGGCAGTGGTTCTCAACCCTCGGGGGTCGAATCATGATTTGCCAGGGGTCACCGAATCCTGGGCTGTTCCTGAAGCCCGCACTGCTCTCCCAGCCTCTTTGCGGCCGCCCAGCAGGGCTGTCCCTGGAACCTGTGGCCGCCCAACTGGGCTGCTCCTGGAGCCCACAGCTGCCAACTCAGCCTCTTTGCAGCCACCCATTCAGTTCAGTGCATGGCTGGGGGCAGAGACTAGGGGTCAGCTGACTGCTGAGGAATGTGAAGTGTGAGGGGCTGGAGGAGACTCTTTCTCCTGATTTCGGCATAGGTGTCACTGCTACGAGACACCTCAAAGTCGGAGATACTGTGAGTAACACTACCTGTGATTATAGTTGCCATTAAAAGTCCCCACTACAGTTCTCAGATCAGCAGATGACCTTGATTAAGAGCACCTATGTTGGCTGATCAGAACCCCAGCATTGCCACTCATCCCAATTCCCCGCCAGCACTGCCACTCATCCCACCAAGGAGTAGGAGAAGGAATAAAAATAAAGAATACATGGAAGGGAGAGGAAAAGAGGGTGAGGAACAAAGAAAAAGGGAGAGAAAGGACAAAAAAGACGGCTAGAGAGGGATGGGGGAAAAAAAAAAAGAAATTAGAGTAGAGATAAAAGGGAAAGAAAGAAGATCAAAGAGAAAGAGCGGTACATCCCAAAATGTACCATAAGGAGTTTTAATACTGTACAAGTGGAAGGGACTCAGGGAGCGCTAAATGTCTGTGGGTTAGGGGCGCAAATTACTTGTCTTGCCTTGGGTGCGGACAATCCACGCTACGAAAATACATTTTTCTGTTAGGGGTCCCCACAACTTGGGAAATTTTATCAAGGGGTCACGGCACTAGAAGGTTGAGAACCACTGTTTTAAGGTCATCACATCTGGAGGAAAAAAGATTTAATCTCCAAATACATAAAGGCTTCTTCATAGTAAGAGCTGTGAAAATGTGGCATAGACTCCCTCAAGAGCTGGTTCTGGCCAGCTCATTAGATAGATTTAAAAAAGGTCTGGTTTTATTCCTAATGTATATAATATAACTTGATACTAACATTTATTGGTAAAGTTGATCCAAGGAATATCCGATCGCCTCTTGGGCGATCAGGAAGGATTTTTTTCTCCTGCTGTAGCAAATTGTATCATTCTTTGCTGGGTTTTTTTTTTTTTTTTTTTGCCTTCCTCTGGATCAATTGTGGGTATAGGATTGTATATATATAGGATTGTATAATTTTTTTCCCTTTTATTGGTTGAATTAGATGGACTTGTGTATTTTTTCAACCAGCCTAACTATGTAACTATATTCGTTTTTTATTTTTACTCTTTATCCCAAAGAAGCTCCTCCTGCCACTTTTTCCCTGGGAGAGAGCTTTGTCATTTGACAACTGTATATCAATTAGGAAAGAATCACTTTAAGCTGAATTCTAGGTATGGATTTTTTACATAGTTATAAATGTCACCGCCCCACCGCAACTAATCAGAGTATGCTTTGCATTAATTCGTAAAATGTAATTAAATAAAAGACCATGCCCGGTCATTGGGCAGCCAAATCCTCTGGGGCTGAAGTGGTTAATAAGCGATTAAACAGTACTGACTGGCATATTCAAGGCTTTGGGTATCTTTTTATATCCTTTTCCATCTTTGTAAAGTTTCATTACCTTGTTATGCAGGATTTTTGACTGTTCTTTTCTACCTCCTCATGGCTCAGTGTTTAGCCTGCTTAGTGCATCCATGTGAGAGCTAACAAACTCATTAACTATTTATATACAGACACTAATTGTGATTTAAAAAGCCACAAATGTGGGAAATTAACCTTTAATTGCCATTTTAACCTGTGTGTGCCACCTTCTGTGTCTGTACCAAGGCCAAACATTCAAGGGTATGTAAACTTTTTATCAGGGCCATTTGGGTGATTTATGTTATCATTATGATTTAAAAAGGATCCAAAAAACTATGTGATAATAAATGGCTTCATGTGATTGCTATCCTTAAAGAAAAGACAGTTTTTTGGCATGATCAGTCGTATTTTCAATATTAATGCCAAAATGTCATGTAACCATGCAAAAATATCCATAATTCATTCATACAGAAAAAAATTGAATTCAGCTAATATTTCTCTCTATTCTGGTTTCTTTTATATATCATTCTGGTAATAAAAAATGTATACCCTATTTATTGGAATATAACACGCACTTTTTCCCCCTTAAAATCAGGGGAAATCGTGTGTGCGTGTTATACGTCGATATAGGGCTGCCTCGGAGGGAAATGAGGAAACAAGCGCCACTGAAATTGGACAGAGCCGCGATCTCCTGTGTACTTGCCTCGCAGTCACGCCCAGTCCAGCCATTGGACCAGTGTTTTGTCCATCAGAGGAGCCGGGCCAAGGGACGGGACTGGGCGTGACTGCGAGCTGAGCCGAGTACACAGGAGATCCGGCTCTGTCTATTTTGGCAAAACCAAGGCTGCAGATAGGCCCTGAGTAGGCTGCAATGATGGGCAAGGTTGCAGATGGGCACTGATCAGGCAGCAATGATGGGCAATGCTGCAGATAGGCACTGATTAAGCTGAAATTATGGGCAAGGCTGCAGATGGGCACTGATCAGGCTGCAGTGATGGGCAAGGCTGCAATGATGGGCAAGGCTGCAGGTGGGCACTGATCAGGCTGCAATGATGGGCAAGGATGCAGATGGGCACTGATCATGCTGCAATAATGGACAAAGCTTCAGGATGCAATGATGGGCAAAACTGCAATGATGGGCAAGGCTGCAGATGGGCACTGATCAGGCTGCAATGATGGGAAAGGCTGCCATGATGGGCAAGACTGCAGATGGGCACTGATCAGGCTGCAATGATGGGCAAGGCTGCAGATGGGCACTGATCAGGCTGCAATAATGGACAAGGCTGCAGATGGGCACCGATCAGGGTGCAATGATGGGCAAGGTTACAGATGGGCACTGATCAGGCTGTAATGATGGGAAAGGCTGCAGATGGGCACTGATCAGGCTGCAATGATGGGCAATGGCGAGGCTGCAGATGGGCAATGGCAAGGCTACAGATGGGCACTGATCAGGCTTCATTAATGGCAATGGCGAGGCTGCAGATGGGCACTAATAAGGCACTGACCCTTATTTTGCTTCAAAATTCTTTATTTAAAATGTACGTTTTTTTCCTGAAACTTCCCTCTTAAAATTAAGGTGCGTGTTTTACGCCTATGCGTTTTATATGCCGATAAATATGGTAATTTAAAGTGAATCTGAACTTATATAAGTAAAGATATGCAATGTAAAGCTGGCCAAACACGTCGATTTTTTTCATTCTGTCTACAGGTTGAACGCCAAAAATCTATCTGATTTCTCCATTCACGCTATGCAGTGCGGATAGACCATTCTCCCACTGTAGCTATTGTATTTTGACATCTGGCCCCACCGACGTCAGATGCCTCCACTGTTTGACTAAGAAAATACTGACACTGGTTCCGCGCAATGCTTGTGTAGTGCCTAAGAATCAATATGAAAGAGCTGCTGCCTCCACTGAAAATAACCCCCAAAGTGGTGTTTGATAGTAAAGGAATGTATAGTGGGTGTGGCACTGCTTTGTGGGATAATGTATACCAATAAAGTGAAAATAAAAAATATTATGCGTGTAATTAAATGGCTCAGTGGGTTCCTAGATGATACTAAATACTGTAGGTGCTCAGTGCTATAAGTCATAAAATGTTTGTGTGTAACCGTTTAATTAAACATATATACATATACTGTAAAATAAATTGATGATCCTGTGTAAATTGATTGCCAGAATGACAATAAGGAAAATAATAAAATATTAAAAGTGACAGGTGCTCTTTAGAGTGCTACAAACCATAAAATAAAACAGTTTATATGTGGTAAAATTCATAAGCATAAAAAAACACAATTCATATGAAACAAAAGTGTGTACCAAAAAAATGGATATATACATGAACTCAAACATAGCACATAAATAAGTCCTTCTGTAGCTGATAAAGTGACTGGTGCTATTTAAAGGTGCTACAAACCCGTGTATCAGAAAATTAAATATAAATCCTCAAGACTGGCTTAATAGTAAGTTAATCAATAGCTCATAAAGTGACAGGTGCTCTTTAATGGTGCTCCAATGTATTTTAAAATGAGTGCTTGATGCTGGTGTTTCAACTTGTGCGCCTCCTCTTGTACCTAACTCACCAGAGAGCTCTCCCCTCTAGGGGGTAGACAGTGTTCTCAGTACATAGTGGCTGAAACAGAAGATCTCAGATCCACAGTCCATGTGATGTTCCTCTTTCCTTTAGCTTTCTTGCCCCATCATTTTTACATGTGTAGATAGTAAAGGCAAGACCCCATGCAATACTGTATAACTTCTTTATTGTAAACAAATCCGAAATGCACTTACATCCGACATATAAACAACATAAAAACAAAGGAAGTCCGGGCCACCATACATTCTACGGACTCTAACTGGAAGTGATGCAATGACGCTGGTACGCGTTTAGTCAGTACAACGTCATCAGGAGCAGCCCAATTGGCCTATGTAGGTGCCCAGGACAACATTTGTGTAGGGGGGGGGGGGCTCTAAAACTTTTTTTTTCCTTTCTATGTGTGTCTTAAATGTTTTAAACTTCTTTTTTTTAACATGACTTTGTTGCTATCACATAGGGGGCCCCTATGTGATAGCATATAGGTAATACGTTTTTTTATGAGGCATACAGGGACTATTAGACACTGTAAGTCTCCTCTGTACTCCACTGGAGCTGATGGAACACAGATTGTGTTCCTCAGCCGCTTCTCCAGGTACCGGCTGACAGCTCATGCCCAGGAAGTGACGTCATACACGTCACTTCCTGGTCTGTGCACATGAGAGAAGCTTAGTGGAAGGAGGTCCACTGAACTTCCGTCACCCTTTCTAGCGACACCCGCAATGACTGCACCAGGCCCGCAGGTGGGACAGCAGAGCTGGGTGGACATGTCAGGGGCAGCTTATCACGGCGGTGATTGTGGAAGTTATAGGTGGTTTCACAGCCGCTTGTATCACTTCCACATGACAGCTGACAGTCAGCTTTACTAAACTGCACACACTACCAGCCAGTATAGCAGCTGGGGGTGTGCAACAAAACACATGTCCGCAGATCGGTAAAGATCTAAATTCCCAGCAAGTGGGCTGAGGGTTAAGATTTTACCCCCCCCCCCCCCTCCCTCATGCTGGCACTCAATAGGTATATTTATGCACTTGCAGGGTTTTTAAAAGGATGAAACATGGTAAAATATGCATGTATTGCAGAGATGTGCTGAATAAGTTTTATTTTATGTTGCCTAATGCCCAGACATACTCTTTAACGTCTAATCGGTAGTTTCCGAACCCCTGTCTTCATAGGCATAATGCAAATGCTGTTCTTGCCCCATTTCTTAAAATGTTCTGAATTGCATATATTTTCTGCCCAGTCAATCCACCAATAATATGAGTGGTCTGATTTTCTGTAAATGCCATAAAGAATTCAATTAGAAGAAACACAATTTAATCTCCGGGAGAAAACGTCCCAAGACTTACGCCAATAAATGTTGATAAGCTGTAGTAAATAGCTCAAGCAGAAGGCCAAAACTCACATTGTGATATTTCTGCTAATGCAAATTTGCTTTGAGTAATGTCGGCCCAGTAAATACAGTTGATTTGATCAGCTGCAATAATGCCTCAGAGGGAGATTAATTATTTTTACTAAATTACTTAAAGTTCTCTTCTCTGCGGGCAAAGCAGGAGAAACGTCAGCTTGACAATGGACCTAAATTATTCAGTTAGAAATTGATGATATTGGTTATTTTGTTACTTTACCACGGATTATTTATTTTTTTATATTACTGCTGATTCGTATTTTAAAGGGGATTTCCAGAAAATGTGATGATATCTTGTTTAGATACCCACATAGAAAGTACATTCACACATTTGTGATTTCACCTGCAGTGCAGTGTATTTTAGACATGTTTTATGTGAGTAACCATCCAAGCCTTGTGAAAGGTATATATGTATGGAAACCACACTAAATATGCAGCATATAGGATCTTTTCAACATACAACTAGTGATGAGCCGAACACCCCCGGGTTCGGTTCGCACCAGAACCCGCGAACGGACCGGAAGTTCGAACGAACATTAGAACCCTATTAAATACAATGGATGCGAACGTTCGAATTCTAAAGTGCTAATTATAACAACTATTATGCATGTTATTGTCCTAAAAAGGGTTTGGGAACCCGGGTTCTGCACCAGGGGACATGTATCAATGCAAAAAGAAGTTTTAAAAACGGTCGTTTTTCGGGAGCAGTCATTTTAATGATGCATAAAGTGAAAAAAAAAAAGTCAAATATTCCTTTAAATATCGTACCTGGGGGGTGTCTAAAGTATGCCTGTGAAGTGCCACGTGTTTCCCGTGTTTAGAACTGTCCCTGCACAAAATGACACTTCTAAAGGAAAAAAAAGCCATTTAAAACTGCTTGCGGCTTTAATGTAATGTCTGGTCCCGGTAATATGGATGAAATTCTTTAAGAAAAATGGCATAGCTACCCCATGACCCCCCCCCCCCTACCCCAGCCCATTACCAGCCCCTTTGGGTCTTGTATGGATATTAAGGGGAACCCCGCACATAAAATAAAAAAGGCCCTATATACTCTGAACAGCCGTATACAGGCGGTGCATACAAGACAGGGACTGTAGGTTTGTTCTTATGTAGAATCTGTTTGTAATTTTGAACAGGTACATTGTTGAAGTGTAGCTCCAGCCCAAAAATCTATTTTTAAACTTTTTGGAAAACATAGGTAAGGGTTATCACCCCTGTAACATTTGTTTTGCTGTCTGTGCCCCTGTTCAGAACATTTCACCTCACTTTCCGTCCCAATGACAACTGTTTTTGAAATGTGGTGTTTTTCTTGAAACAAGGATTGCTGATAAAGCATCAGTACAGAGGAGACACCTTTCTCCCATATTTATTCTTACAGGAGAGAATTTTCCTTCCTAGTGGTAGATTTCCTCTCACTTCCTGTTGTCTTCTTGCGTTTGCAAGTAGGAGTCGTTTGTAAGTTGGATGTTTGAAAGTAGGGACCTGCCGTATATACTCTGCAGAAATAGGCCCCTTAGTTGTTGGTGTTGGCACAACACTGTAAGCACTCACAGTTACTCTTGGTTGGTGCTGGAACGCCCTGCTGTCAACTATTATATCAGGAATTTTAATTACATATAATTGTTGAACAGTGGTAGTAAAAATTGGGCCTTTGATGGTGGTGCTGGTGCCACAACACTGTAAGCCCTGACAGTTACTCTTGGTGGGTGCAGCAATGGGCCCTGCTGTGAATTATTAGATCAAGAATTGTAATTACATGCCCCTGTTGAACAGGGGCTGAAAAATTGGGCCTTAGGCACTGGTGGCACAACACTGCAACCCCTCACAGATACTGTACTTGGAGCACAGCAATGAGCCCTGTTGCAAAGTATTGCTTCAAAAATTGTAATGACACGCCCCTGTTAAACAGGGGCTGAAAAATTGGGCCTTAGGCACTGGTGGCACAACACTGCAACTCCTCACAGATACTGTACTTGGAGCACAGCAATGAGCCCTGTTGCAAAGTATTGCTTCAAAAATTGTAATTACACGCCCCTGTTAAACAGGGGCTGAAAAATTGGGCGTTAGGCACTGGTGGCGGCACCCATAAACAAAAATGATCTTCCAAGCTATCATCATCAATCGTATCATTGAGGACTCGGAGGAGGAGGATAGGCAGTCAACATAACAGCACAGGCACTCAGCATCAGCATCAGTCTTGAAGGGATGTGACATTTTAAAATCAATTAGTCTGTTATATCAGCATCAGGTGTGTGGTAGCTGGTGGTGATCCAAGACTGGTTCATCTTGATGAAAGTCAGTCGATCAACCGAGTCGGTGGACAGGCGCACCCTGTGATCCGTGACAAATCCTCCAGCAGCACTGAATGTGCGTTCCGAAAGAACGCTGGATGCAGGACAGGCCAGTAGCTCAATTGCATACTGTGCAAGCTCTGGCCAGTGATCCATCCTCAAGACCCAGTAAGCCAGAGGATTTTCGGTGGGGAAGGTGTCCAAGTCTGACCTTGCCCCTAGATATTCCTGCACCATGTTTATCAGACGCTGGCGATGGTTGCTGGAACCAATCATACTTTGGGGCTGCGGACTAAAGAATTGTCTGAACGCATCGGTCAGACGGCCACCTTCCCCACCGCTCCTTCTTTGACTGGCCGAAGCCTCAGCAACTCGTTGTCCAGGACCAGGAGTTTGCAACCTCCCAGTCTCTGGGAACGCGTTGCACAGACCTTTCTGCAAGGCCTCCCGGAGTTGTCTCATCCTCTGCTCCCTCTGCGACGGTAACATAAGGTCCGCAACCTTACCCTTGTACCGTGGATCAAGGAGAGTGGCCAGCCAGTAATGGTCCCTCTCCTTGATCCGAAGAATACGAGGATCCTTCCGCAGACTTTGCAGGATCAGGGAGGCCATGCAGCGTAGGTTTGCTGAGGCATTCGCTCCGGAGTCCTCTGGGTCACTAAGGACGACATGATCCGCAGCCACCTCCTCCCAGCCACGTACAAGTCCACTGGTTTCTTGGGACTGTAAATCATCCCTAAAAGACTGCTGCTGATGATGCTGAGTGCCAGCCTCCACCTCCATGCTGACACAATCCTCCTCCTCCTCCTCCTCCTCCTCCTCTTCCTGTGCGATGGGTGGGACAGAAGGAACACTGTCTGGGTAAAGGGGGCCTTGAGAGGCAAGGAAGTCCTCCTCTTCCTGCCTCTGTTCTGCCTCAAGTGCCCTGTCCATTATTCCACGCAGCGTGTGCTCCAACAGGTGGACAAGAGGTACAGTGTCACTGATGCATGCACTGTCACTGCTCACCATCCTCGTGGCCTCCTCAAATGGTGCCAGGACAGTGCATGCATCCCTGATCATGCCCCACTGGCGTGGAGAAAAAAAACCAAGCTCCCCTGACCCTGTCCTGGTGCCGTAGTCGCACAGGTACTCATTGATGGCCCTCTGCTGCGTGTGCAGCCGCTGCAGCATGGCCAACGTTGAGTTCCACCTGGTGGGCATGTCACATATAAGGCGGTTCTTGGGCAGGTTCAACTCCTTTTGCAGCTCAGCCAGGCGAGCACTGGCATTATAAGATCTGCGGAAATGCACACAGACTTTCCTGGCCTGCCTCAGGACATCCTGTAAGCCCGGGTACCTGCCCAAGAACCGCTGCACCACCAGGTTAAGGACGTGAGCCACACAGGGCACATGGGTCAGTTGTCCCTGTCGGAGGGCGGAGAGGAGGTTGGTGCCATTGTCGCAAACCACCATTCCTGGCTTAAGCTGGCGTGGCGTCAACCACCTCTCGGCCTGGCCCTGCAGAGCAGACAGGACCTCTGCCCCAGTGTGGCTTCTGTCCCCCAAACACACCAGCGCAAGCACGGCATGGCATCTTTTTGCCTGCGTACTTGCGTAGCCCCGTGAACGGCTACGGAGCACCGCTGGTTCATAGGACAAACCACAGGAAGAGGCCATGGAGGAAGAAGAAGAGGAGGGGGTGGAGGAGAGAGGTGTGTCACAACCAGTAGTAGCATTTTGGAGGCGTGGCGGTGGGACAACCTCCAACACTACTGCACCTTGTCCTGAATCCTTCCCAGCTGCCAAAAGAGTGACCCAATGGGCCGTGAAAGAAAGGTAACGTCCCTGTCCATGCCTGCTGGACCATGAGTCAGCGGTAATATGCACCTTACCGCTGACCGCCCTGTCCAGCGAGGCCAAGACATTGCCTTCCACATGCCGGTAGAGAGCCGGAATAGCCTTCCGTGAGAAAAAGTGGCGTTTGGGAACCTGCCACTGAGGAACCGCACATTGCACAAACTCACGGAAGGGGGCCGAGTCTACCAACTGAAAAGGCAGCAGTTGAAGCGCTAGCAATTTAGCCAAGCTAGCATTCAACCGCTGGGCATGTGGATGGCTGGGAGTGAACTTCTTTCGACGGTCCAGCAGCTGGGGCAGGGAAATTTGCCTGCTAGAATCGGACGTCGGTGTACTGCTAGCAGAGTGGGCGCAAGTACTTGGCTGTGACACACCTAATTCTACACCTTCATTCCTCTCAGTGCATGTTTCAGAGAGGACTGAAGTTATAGTGGGGTTGGAGATCCCAGCTGATGCGGTGCAAGGAGAGGTCCGCTTTGTTCTTTGGTGTGGGTCTTTGAGGTAGGCTTGCCAACGAGCTGCATGGCAGGTCAACATATGTCTGGTCAGGCATGTGGTACCCAAGCGGCTGATGTTTTGGCCACGCGATATACGCTTGAGACATATGTTGCAAACAGCAGCTGTGCGATCTGATGCACTAGCCTCAAAAAAGGCCCACACCAAAGAACTTTTTGAATGACGGGCAGAGGCAGCGCCCTGCACAGGCGGAGCTCTGCGGTGTGATTCCGTCGGTGTACTGCCCTTACGCTGGCCACCAAAGGGCATCCTGCCTCGTTGGAGATGTGCCTCCTCCTCATCCTCCTCCTCCTCCTCTCTCCTATTAGGCACCCACGTGGAGTCATTGACCTCATCATCCCCTCCCTCCTCATCACTGGAGCCAATCTGGCAGTATGCTGCAGCTGCTGGAACATGACTGCCAGATTGGTGTCCTTCTTGAGCATCCCCTCTGTCTGCTCTCACGCTACTGCCTTCCTCTAGCTGGGTTTCATCATCAGACCCTTCGAAACGCTGGGCATCCTCCTGGAGCATGTACCCAACACTGTGCTGAAACAGTTCGGGGGACTCCTCAGGAGGAGGACATGGTGGGTCTAGGGAAGGAGTGACTGATGATTTGTCTGACATTGATACCAGGGAAGACGACGCTTTGGCAGCTGCTTTTCCAGTACCCTGAGCCTGGGTGAGAGAGGATGAGGAGGAGGAGGAGGGCTTGGTCATCCACTCTACCAAGTCTTCGGCATGATGTGGCTCAACATGTCCAGCTGCCGAAAAGAAGGACAAGCGTGTCCCATGGCCATGTGCTGATGACAATGCACCGCGTCCACGACCAGCACTGTTGCCCCCAGACACAGAGCCTGCTTGCCCTCTTTTATTGCCTCCTGACTGTCTGCCTCTCCTTGTTTGCCTTCCAGACATTCTAATAGATGGCCTGCAGGGAGATGGGAAAAAAGCAATAAGGGCTACCTTCAGGTGTCCTTCTCTGTCCCTGGAAACAAGGACTTGCAGAGTGAAAGAAAAAAAACACTCTCCCTACCTACAGTTTTCTGTCCCTAGAAAAAATGTTTTTTTTAATCACAATATAGCACAAGGAAAATTAACTCACTGTCCTTACAGGTCCCTGGAAACAAGGACTTGCAGAGTGAAAGAAAAAAAACACTCTCCCTACCTACAGTTTTCTGTCCCTAGAAAAAAATGTTTTTTTTAATCACAATATAGCAAAAGGACAATTCACTCACTGTCCTTCCAGGTCCCTGGAAACAAGGACTTGCAGAGTGAAAGAAACTGACACTGTCCCTACCTAGAGTTTTCTGTCCCTGGAATAAATGTTTTTTTCAGCACAATATAGCACAAGGACAATTAACTCACTGTCCTTACAGGTCCCTGGAAACAAGGACTTGCAGAGTGAAAGAAAAAAAATACTCTCCCTACCTACAGTTTTCTGTCCCTAGAAAAAAATGTTTTTTTTAATCACAATATAGCAAAAGGACAATTCACTCACTGTCCTTCCAGGTCCCTGGAAACAAGGACTTGCAGAGTGAAAGAAACTGACACTGTCCCTACCTAGAGTTTTCTGTCCCTAGAATAAATGTTTTTTTTAATCACAATATAGCAAAAGGACAATTCACTCACTGTCCTTCCAGGTCCCTGGAAACAAGGACTTGCAGAGTGAAAGAAACTGACACTGTCCCTACCTAGAGTTTTCTGTCCCTAGAATAAATGTTTTTTTTAATCACAATATAGCACAAGGAAAATTAACTCACTGTCCTTACAGGTCCCTGGAAACAAGGACTTGCAGAGTGAAAGAAAAAAAACACTCTCCCTACCTACAGTTTTCTGTCCCTAGAAAAAAATGTTTTTTTTAATCACAATATAGCAAAAGGACAATTCACTCACTGTCCTTCCAGGTCCCTGGAAACAAGGACTTGCAGAGTGAAAGAAACTGACACTGTCCCTACCTAGAGTTTTCTGTCCCTAGAATAAATGTTTTTTTTAATCACAATATAGCACAAGGAAAATTAACTCACTGTCCTTACAGGTCCCTGGAAACAAGGACTTGCAGAGTGAAAGAAAAAAAACACTCTCCCTACCTACAGTTTTCTGTCCCTAGAAAAAAATGTTTTTTTTTATCACAATATAGCAAAAGGACAATTCACTCACTGTCCTTCCAGGTCCCTGGAAACAAGGACTTGCAGAGTGAAAGAAACTGACACTGTCCCTACCTAGAGTTTTCTGTCCCTGGAATAAATGTTTTTTTCAGCACAATATAGCACAAGGACAATTAACTCACTGTCCTTACAGGTCCCTGGAAACAAGGACTTGCAGAGTGAAAGAAAAAAAATACTCTCCCTACCTACAGTTTTCTGTCCCTAGAAAAAAATGTTTTTTTTAATCACAATATAGCAAAAGGACAATTCACTCACTGTCCTTCCAGGTCCCTGGAAACAAGGACTTGCAGAGTGAAAGAAACTGACACTGTCCCTACCTAGAGTTTTCTGTCCCTAGAATAAATGTTTTTTTTAATCACAATATAGCAAAAGGACAATTCACTCACTGTCCTTCCAGGTCCCTGGAAACAAGGACTTGCAGAGTGAAAGAAACTGACACTGTCCCTACCTAGAGTTTTCTGTCCCTAGAATAAATGTTTTTTTTAATCACAATATAGCACAAGGAAAATTAACTCACTGTCCTTACAGGTCCCTGGAAACAAGGACTTGCAGAGTGAAAGAAAAAAAACACTCTCCCTACCTACAGTTTTCTGTCCCTAGAAAAAAATGTTTTTTTTTATCACAATATAGCAAAAGGACAATTCACTCACTGTCCTTCCAGGTCCCTGGAAACAAGGACTTGCAGAGTGAAAGAAACTGACACTGTCCCTACCTAGAGTTTTCTGTCCCTGGAATAAATGTTTTTTTCAGCACAATATAGCACAAGGACAATTAACTCACTGTCCTTACAGGTCCCTGGAAACAAGGACTTGCAGAGTGAAAGAAAAAAAATACTCTCCCTACCTACAGTTTTCTGTCCCTAGAAAAAAATGTTTTTTTTAATCACAATATAGCAAAAGGACAATTCACTCACTGTCCTTCCAGGTCCCTGGAAACAAGGACTTGCAGAGTGAAAGAAACTGACACTGTCCCTACCTAGAGTTTTCTGTCCCTAGAATAAATGTTTTTTTTAATCACAATATAGCACAAGGACAATTAACTCACTGTCCTTACAGGTCCCTGGAAACAAGGACTTGCAGAGTGAAAGAAAAAAAATACTCTCCCTACCTACAGTTTTCTGTCCCTAGAAAAAAATGTTTTTTTTAATCACAATATAGCAAAAGGACAATTCACTCACTGTCCTTCCAGGTCCCTGGAAACAAGGACTTGCAGAGTGAAAGAAACTGACACTGTCCCTACCTAGAGTTTTCTGTCCCTGGAATAAATGTTTTTTTCAGCACAATATAGCACAAGGACAATTAACTCACTGTCCTTACAGGTCCCTGGAAACAAGGACTTGCAGAGTGAAAGAAAAAAAATACTCTCCCTACCTACAGTTTTCTGTCCCTAGAAAAAAATGTTTTTTTTAATCACAATATAGCAAAAGGACAATTCACTCACTGTCCTTCCAGGTCCCTGGAAACAAGGACTTGCAGAGTGAAAGAAACTGACACTGTCCCTACCTAGAGTTTTCTGTCCCTAGAATAAATGTTTTTTTTAATCACAATATAGCAAAAGGACAATTCACTCACTGTCCTTCCAGGTCCCTGGAAACAAGGACTTGCAGAGTGAAAGAAACTGACACTGTCCCTACCTAGAGTTTTCTGTCCCTAGAATAAATGTTTTTTTTAATCACAATATAGCACAAGGAAAATTAACTCACTGTCCTTACAGGTCCCTGGAAACAAGGACTTGCAGAGTGAAAGAAAAAAAACACTCTCCCTACCTACAGTTTTCTGTCCCTAGAAAAAAATGTTTTTTTTAATCACAATATAGCAAAAGGACAATTCACTCACTGTCCTTCCAGGTCCCTGGAAACAAGGACTTGCAGAGTGAAAGAAACTGACACTGTCCCTACCTAGAGTTTTCTGTCCCTGGAATAAATGTTTTTTTCAGCACAATATAGCACAAGGACAATTAACTCACTGTCCTTACAGGTCCCTGGAAACAAGGACTTGCAGAGTGAAAGAAAAAAAATACTCTCCCTACCTACAGTTTTCTGTCCCTAGAAAAAAATGTTTTTTTTAATCACAATATAGCAAAAGGACAATTCACTCACTGTCCTTCCAGGTCCCTGGAAACAAGGACTTGCAGAGTGAAAGAAACTGACACTGTCCCTACCTAGAGTTTTCTGTCCCTAGAATAAATGTTTTTTTTAATCACAATATAGCAAAAGGACAATTCACTCACTGTCCTTCCAGGTCCCTGGAAACAAGGACTTGCAGAGTGAAAGAAACTGACACTGTCCCTACCTAGAGTTTTCTGTCCCTAGAATAAATGTTTTTTTTAATCACAATATAGCAAAAGGACAATTCACTCACTGTCCTTCCAGGTCCCTGGAAACAAGGACTTGCAGAGTGAAAGAAACTGACACTGTCCCTACCTAGAGTTTTCTGTCCCTAGAATAAATGTTTTTTTTAATCACAATATAGCAAAAGGACAATTCACTCACTGTCCTTCCAGGTCCCTGGAAACAAGGACTTGCAGAGTGAAAGAAACTGACACTGTCCCTACCTAGAGTTTTCTGTCCCTAGAATAAATGTTTTTTTTTAAGCACACTATAGCAGAAGCACAAAACACACTGACACTCTCCCTACCTATCCTTCTCTTTCCCTAAACTAAAGGAATCCAGGTTAAGCAAGAAAGAAATAACAGTCACTGTCCCTGCCTATGCTACTCTATCCCTGCTCCGGAACACACTACACTAGGCCGCCGTGCTGGCGGCCTTTTATAGTGTGGGGCGTGTACTAAACACCCTCAGCAATAATTGGCCACAGGCATCCTGCCTGTGGCCAATCATTGCTCTCCTCGCTGCCGGCGCTGTGATTGGCCAAGCATGCGGGGTCACAGTGCATGCTTGGCCAATCACAGCGCCTGGATGACACTGCGATGGCGTAGTGCATTGTGGGCCGTTCGCGTCACTCGAATTTGGCGCGAACGGCCCAAATCGTTCGATCTTCGTCGAACGATCGAACAGCCAATGTTCGAGTCGAACGTATGTTCGACTCGAACACGAAGCTCATCCCTACATACAACATTAAAGAGGACCTGAATTGTGGAAACACTGTCCAAAAGAGACAGAGGGCAAAGGACCAATCTCAAATATTGCCTATTGACTCTCTGCCGTTGATATTTTTCCTTATTACCCTATTACGGCACTGTGTCTCGGTGTGGAGGCAGTCATTTTGGTAGAAGCAAGACTTTGCGTCCTCCTGTCAGAGTTGCCCTCGTAATAGTTGGTGATCTGACAACTGCAGTCAGAGAGGAGGAAGCATGGATCCACAGAATGAATGAAGCAGAAGCAGGGAGATCCTTGTACTGCAGGTCCATAGGTACAGCTTCCTCTCCAGCCAGTGGGTTCTGTAACTTTCTGGCAGGCCCTATCATCTCATATAGAACTAAAATCAAAGGATCATAAGTCTTTGACTGCACTGTGCATTTCCAATTTTTGAAACAGTCCAGAAACTAAATATAACACTGTTGCCAACAGCTGCTGACTATATCTCTGTGTCCATCTATTTCTGTTATTCAGCTAGGCTTTTATTTAAGAATAATAGTATAAACCCTCTGCCTGTCCCCCTTTTTGTCCCACTTACCCGTTTCACAGGGTTCTCTTATAAAAATCATACCTGCCCAGATGATCCAGGTTTGTCACACAGCAATCCATTGTTCGGGTATTAGAGCCTCCGTTCCATACCGCCATCTTGGTCCTCTTAAGCTGGCTGCCTACCCTGGGTTGAGGCAGCCTGGCCCCCAATGATGTGGTAGCTTCACCGTCCTGGCCGCTCTGTGAATGGGCTCACACAGCCTCCTGGGATATGTGATTAAGGTTATTTCAGGGGGATGCTGAAGAATGACACATTATTCAGACCTAGGCCAGAATGCAGGTGGAGGTTGTGGGACCACTGTAAAAAACACAAAAACTACCCTCCCAAAAAGTAAAATGTATTATTACTGTGGAGGTGGGGGCAAAACTAGAGACTCCAAGTCATTTTGTAAACTTTACACTTTAACCCTTGCACCACTTAACCACCATATTATGGGTTTTCATGGGACAGATTTCCTCCAGCATCACTTGCACATGGTTGCCAGGATGGGTTTATTGTTTGTTTGTTTTTTTTATCAGCATGATAGATCAATGGTTAGACTGAGGTTGAGGGGTCTATGTGTGGATTCAAGTTTTGAAACAAGGTTAAGGGTTATGCTTAGGGGTTCAAGGTTAAGGTCAGAGGTTAGGTAGGTTAAGGGTAATTTTTTCTGTTGGGTTGAGGTGTAGGCCAGTCAAGTTCCTCCACCCCAAACTCGCTCATCCATGTCTTTATGGACCTTGCTTTGTGCACTGGTCCAAAACATTTGGTGGAGGGGGGATTATAGTGTGGGGTTGTTTTTCAGGTGTTGGGCTTGGCCCCTTAGTTCCAGTTAAGGGAAAATTTAAGGTGTCAGCATACCAAGACATTTTGGACAATTTCATTGTCATTATCATTTAGTTCCCCTGTTCCTCATTCCAGCACCCGGGTGTTGGCTGTTGCTTTTCCTCCCTGTCTGTGTTCACCTGTTGACTGATTGACCAGGTCAGTCACCTGATATAAGCAAACTGAACACTCTATCCCTCGCTTGTGTTAGAGACAGAGACCTGCATTTTTCTGATCAAGTTTTCCGTTTGCCTGCACTACTTCGCTGGGTATGACCCGGATCGGATATCGGACCACCCCAGGACCCCCACTGCCTTATTACCTGGACCGTCTTAGAACCACGCTATCTGCTAAACTGCAAGTAATCTGCTGTTTGCTCTGTTCGCATCTACACGGGTGGGCTGGCCAGACTCTGTAGCATTGTGTTTAAGTCCTGGGGGCAACCAAGTACCGGTAGGCCTGCTCACCTTAAGGGAAAAGGGGCTGCTATAGGTGAAGTGCACAGTAGCCAGCTATAGTGTCTGACCACCTGCGTTGTGGTAGACGTGACATTCATGCTCCCAACTTTGTGGGAACTGTTTGGGGGTGGCCCCTTCCTGTTCCAACATGACTGCACACTAGTTAACAAACCAAGGTCCATAAATACATGGATGAGCGAGTTTGGGGTGGAGGAACTTGACTGCCCTGCACGGAGTCCTGACCTCAACCCGATAGAACACCTTTAGGATGAATTAGAGCGGACACTCCGAGCCAGGCCTTCGCATCCAACATCAGGGTCTGATCTCACAAATGCGCTTCTGGAAGAATGGTCACAGATTCCCATAGACACACTCCTAAACCTTGACAGTCTTCCCAGAAGAGTTGAAATTGTTATAGCTGCAAAGGGTAGGCCAACTCAATATTGAACCCTACGGACTAAGACTGGGATGCCACTAAAGTTCATGTGCGTGAGTTCCCGAGGAAATTAAACCAATAATTTAAACCACCCCATGTATATAAATTACGTGACCAGAGAGGTAATTTGGTCACTCACCCTCACGAGGTTCTAGATATATTTTCATCTTTTTTTTTTTTAAATCTCCTTTCTGGACCACAAACTCAACCACAAAAGTCTTCACTTAATTGGCTAGACAGTTTTCAACTTCCAACTCTTTCCAGCCAACAAATTGCCTCCCTTAATGAAACTTGTACAGACCTAGAAATAACTGACATTATTAAATCTCTCAAAACCACCACTGCCCCAGGCCCTGATGGATTCACTACCTCTTATTACAAAAAAATTACACCCCTATTAGTACCCAAACTAACCAAATTATTCAACCACATCTTACAAGGTAACCACTTCCCTGATGAAATGCTTTTAGCTAATCTATCCCTACTAACAAAACCACACAAAGATCATACCCTCCCACAAAATGTTCACCCCATTTCCGTTCACAATAATGATTTAAAAATCTTTGGCAGAATGTTGGCAGATAGACTGGCGGCGGTTGTCACGACCTTGATTCATACAGACCAAACTGGCTTCATCCCAGGTAGACAAATAATAGACAATATTAGGTTGGTCACAAATATTATTCCTAGATGCTAATTTTCATTCTCGCCCAGTATGTCTACTCAGCCTTGACATCCACAAGGCCTTTGACAGTGTGAACTGGTCTTACCTCAATTATTTACTCCCCAAATTTGGCATCTCAGATAAATTCATACATGGCTTTAACGCCCTATACCATGCCCCCCCGAACAAGAATTAAACTTCCAGGTAATAACTCAGAAATGTTCCCTCTGAGTAGAGGCACTAGACAGGGTTGCCCTCTATCCCCACTACTATTCGCGTTGGTGATCGAACCCCTTGCACACACGATAAGAAACAATATAAACATTAAAGGATAAACATTTAAATTGAGCTTATATGCGGACGATGCTCTTTTATTTTTATCAGATCCACTCATATCTTTACCCAACCTTTTGGCTGAACTTAACATTTTTCATAATCTCTCTGGGAATTAACATTAAAGGGGTTGTAAACTTTCGTGTTTTTAAACCCTAATGCATCCTATGCATTAAGGTGAAAAATATAAATATACATTTGTGTATATATATATATATATATATATATAGATATATATAGATAGATATATATCTATATGTATCTATATAGATAGATAGATAGATAGATATATACAGTACACCCCTCACATTTTTGTCAAAAATTTTTATATCTTTTTATGTGACAACACTGAAGAAATTACACTTTGCTACAATGTAAAGTAATTAGTGTACAGCTTGTATAACAGTGTAAATTTGCTGCCCCCTCAAAATAACTCAACACAGCCATTAACCACTTCAATACCATGCACTTATGCACCTTCCCGCCCAGACCAATTTTCAGCTTTCAGTACTCTCACACTTTGAATGACAATTACTTAGTCATGCTACACTGTATCCAAACAAAATTTTTATCATTTTCTTCTCACAAATAGAGCTTTCTTTTGGTGGTATTTAATCGCCACTGGGTTTTTTATTTTTTGCGATATAAGCAAAAAAACAGCATTTTTTTTTTTTAAAAACCACTTTTTTTTAGTTTCTATTGTAAAATTTTGCAAATAAGTAATTTTTCTTCATAAATTTGTGCCAAAATGTATACTGCTACATATCTTTGGTAAAATGAACCCAAATTAGTGTATATTATTTGGTCTTTGTGAAAGTTATAGAGTCTACAAACTATGGTGGCAATCACTGAAAATTTATCACATCTGATCACGCCTGATGTACTGAAGGGATATCTCATTTCTTGAGACACTAACAAGCGAGGAAAGTACAAATACCCCAAAATTACCCCTTTTTGGAAAGTAGACAGTCCAAGGTATTTACCAAGAGGCGTGGTGAGTTTTTTGAAGTTGTATTTTTTTCCCACAATTCTTGGGAAAATTAATTTTTTTTTTTTTTTTTTTTTTTTTTTTTTTACACAAACTGGTCATATTAACAGTTTTTTTCTCTCACACAGCATATGCATAATTGCAACTACACCCCAAAATACATTCTGCTACTCCTCCTGAGTGTAGCGATACCACATGTGTGAGACTTTTACACAGCCTGGCAACATACAGAGGCCCAACATTGAAGTAGCACTTTCAGGCGTTCTACAAGCATAAATCGCACATATCCTTTCTCAACCACCTATTACACTTTTGAAGGCCCTGGAGCACCAGGACAATGGAATTTTCCACAAAATGACCCCATTTTGGAAAGCACACACCCCAACGTATAATCTATGAAGCATTATGAGTCTTTTGAACGGTTCATTTTTTTCCAGAAGGTTTTGGAAAATGTGGAGAAAAAATGAAAATGCATTTTTTTTACACAAAGTTGTCCATTTATAAGATATTTCTAACGCATAGCATATACATAGCAAAAATGACACCCCAAAATGCATTCTGCTACTCCTCCTGAGTATAGCGATACCACATGTGTGAGACTTTTACACAGCCTGGCCATATACAGAGGCCCAACATTGAAGTAGCACTTTCAGGCGTTCTACAAGCATAAATCGCACATATCCTTTCTCAACCACCTATTACAATTTTGAAGGCCCTGGAGCACCAGGACAATGGAATTTTCCACAAAATGACCCCATTTTGGAAAGCACACACCCCAACGTATAATCTATGAAGCATTATGAGTCTTTTGAACGGTTGATTTTTTTCCAGAAGGTTTTGGAAAATGTGGAGAAAAAATGAAAATGCATTTTTTTTTACACAAAGTTGTCAATTTATAAGATATTTCTAACGCATAGCATATACATAGCAAAAATGACACCCCAAAATGCATTCTGCTACTCCTCCTGAGTATAGCGATACCACATGTGTGAGACTTTTACACAGCCTGGCCATATACAGAGGCCCAACATTGAAGTAGCACTTTCAGGCGTTCTACAAGCATAAATCGCACATATCCTTTCTCAACCACCTATTACAATTTTGAAGGCCCTGGAGCACCAGGACAATAGAATGTTCCACAAAATGACCCCATTTTGGAAAGCACACACCCCAACGTATAATCTATGAAGCATTATGAGTCTTTTGAACGGTTCATTTTTTTCCAGAAGGTTTTGGAAAATGTGGAGAAAAAATGAAAATGCATTTTTTTTACACAAAGTTGTCAATTTATAAGATATTTCTAACACATAATATGTACATAGCAAAAATTACACCCCAAAATGCATTCTGCTACTCCTCCTGAGTATGGAGATACCACATGTTTGAGACTTTTACACAGCATGGCCACATACAGAGGCTCAACATCCAAGTAGCACCTCCAGGCATTCTAGCAGCATTAATTGCACATATCATTTTCTGACTACCGATCACATTTTTGAAGGCCCTTCATATATCTAACACATAGCAGGTACATACCAAATAACAAAAGATTACCTGTGGTTTTAGAAGTGCAGTGGTCCACAGAGGAGAGCATCGGTCCAGGCAGCAGGCAGGGATGAGGTCAGCGACAGCAAAAGCAATCATCCAGGCAGCAGGCAGGAATACTGTCCATAGTTCGCACAGGCAGAGATACTGTCAGCACAGCCAGAGCACAGCCAAAGCACAGGTCCAGGTAGCAGGCAGAGGTGTCCCGGCAGAAATGCTGTCCAAAGTCAGTAGAGGCAGCAGGCAGATATATGGTCAACACAGCCAAAGTATTGGTCCAAGCAGCAGGAAGAAACATGGTCCATAATGTCATGGGTCATTACAGGCAGTAATATGGTCAGCACAGCCAAATTATTGGTCCAGGCAGCAGGAAGGACCATCAAGCTTAGGGCCAGGGGGACAGGGGTAGAGGCTTCTCCCACCCAAATCGCTTTGAAGCCTCCGGGCAACCAGACCCTGTTCTTGGAGCACAGAAAACGAAAAACTGGTTTTCTCTACTCAGAACGCTATTCTGAAGCCCCTCACATATGTGAGACCCCTGTGTACTAAAAGTAGATGGCCAAAAGATCAGTCCAAGTGGCAGGCAAAAACATGGTCGATTAACAGGCCAAGGTCGGTACACGTGGAAGTCAGAAACATGGTTTAAATCGGCAGGCAGAGGCATCGTCGGTAAACAGGCCAGGGTCAGTTAATTAACATGGAAGGTAGTTAGTAACATGGTAGCAGGCAAATAGGGAAGTGGCAGTCTGTTAATAATAAGGGGAACTAATGGATGTATGATAATTTTTGAAGCAATTTCCGATGCACAGGCCAGGTTGGGAGGGACAATCGGGACAATAATAGCTGGTGTCTCTTCTTACTCCTCCTCTGCTGCATACACGGCATTTCTTTTGGCGTCTTCTTCCAGATTCTGTGGGGGGGATGCTAAAGGGATAGTGTCGCTCGTGAAGCCGACTCACACTATCAGAGCGAATGCTTCCTGGGGCGGGATCTTGTTGGTAAATGAGGGCATCGATGATATCTTCGATATATTGGAGGTAGTGGAGTCGGTGATTTTGAGTTGCTTTTTGGTAGCAGACAAACGAATTAAAAAGGGCCATGTGAAACAGGTGAAACGCAACTTTTTTGTGCCAATAATGGAACTTTCTGGTTGATAAGTAGGGCTGTAGCATCTGGTCGTTTAAATCCACCCCCCCCATGTACAAATTGTAGTCGTGGACACATTCAGGCTTTACAATGGAGCCGCGTCTTCTTGGGATCTCCACCATGGTGTCATTGTGGATCGTAGAGAGGATGTGGACATCTTTCTTGTCCCTCCACTTCATGGCCAACACCTCCTCGTTCCTCATGGATGCCGATTCTCCAGGTCGCAATTTTTTTGTCAATAAATTTTGTGGGAATCCCTTCCGGTTTTTTTTGAAGGTACCGCAGGCCGGGGTTTGTTTACTGTAAAGGTGGCGAAAGAGGGGCAGGCTGGTATAATAATTATCAACATATAAATGGTAACCTTTTCCGAACAGGGGGTATGCCAACTCCCAGACAATTTTCCCACTGGTTCCAATATATGTGGGGCAATCACAGGGCTGGAGCTGGGAGTCTTTGCCTTCGTAGATCCTGAATTTGCAGACGTATCCAGTGGCTCGATCACATAATTTATTTAATTTTAACCCATACCTGGCTCTCTTGCTTGGTATGTACTGCTTGAACTGCAGTCGGCCGGTGAAATGTACGAGGGACTCGTCCACACAAATTGTTTGGTCTGGGATGAAAACTTCTTCAAATCGCTGGGAAAAGGCATTGATTAGGGGGCGTATCTTGTACAATTTGTCATAGTTGGGATGATCTCGGGGAGGGCACTGTGAATTGTCATTGAAGTGGAGAAAGCGCATAATCATGTCGTATCTTTTCCTGGACATGACAGCGGAATATATGGGCATGTGTTGGATGGGGCGTTTGGACCAATATGAATGGACTTCGTTCTTTTTTGTAAGCCCCATATTGAACATAAGGCCCAAAAATAATTTAAATTCCTCCAATGTTAGACGCCGCCACTGGAACATGCGGGCGTAGGAAGAATCGGGGTTGGCAGCAATAAATTGGGATGCATACAGATTCGTTTGATCCACTATATTCTGCAGCAAATCTTGTGGGAAAAATAAACAAAAATAATCAAATTTAGAAAAATTTGTAGTGTCGGGCTGCACACCTGGCTGTGCGGTGAAAGGGGGGATGATAGCGGATCCTGAGTTGGCAGGCAACCATAAGGGGTTTGCAGGGCATCGGGAAGGTAGGATTGGGGCTGGATTCTTCGGGTTGGGCGTGCATTTCCATTGCTTGTACTGGGCTCCTCTTCCTGGGGTATGGCGCTGCTGGTGGTGGGCAGTTCTCCTGATCTTGGTGCTGATCTTGGTGCTGATCTTGGTGCCGATCGCATTCTTTTGGGAGGGACGGTTTCCTCCGGGGACTCGGACTCTGAGCCACTATCCTCCACTGGCTCGTATTCCGAACCAGAATCGGATAATGGGAGCTCCCCGCTGCTCTCATCATCCGACATGGCAAGAATGGCATATGCCTCCTCAGGTGTGTAAACCCTTTGGGACATTATGGCAGTGCTTATTGGTATGCCTGTGTAATGGTACTGCTGGTGGTAGTGGTGGCGGTCTGTGTGGTAGTACCGATGGAGGTATTAGTGGTGGGCCTGTTTGGTGGTACCGATGGCGGTATGGGTGGTGGTGGTACCAATGGCGGTACAGGTGGTGGTGGTACCGATGGCGGTACGGGTGGTGGTGGTGGTGGCGGTACCGATGGCGGTACAGGTGGCGGTACGGGTGGTGGTGGTAGCGATGGCGGTATGGGTGGTGGTGGTACCGATGGCGGTACAGGTGGTGGTGGTACCGATGGCGGTACAGGTGGTGGTGGTACGGGTGGTGATGGTACCGATGGCGGTACAGGTGGTGGTGGCACTACCGACGGTGGTACGGGTGGTGGTACTGGTGGTGGTACCGATGGCGGCACTAGTGGTGATACTGGTAGCGGGCCTGTGTGGCAGTATAGATGCTGGGCCTGGTGGCGGTACTGGTGGTGGTACTGGTACTGATGGCGGTACTGGTAGCCTGTGTGGCGGTGCCAATGGCGGTATCGATGGAGGTGGGCCTGTGACAGATGATTGACAGATGGGCTGATTGATTGACAGATGGGCTGATTGATTGATTGACAGATGGGTTGATTGATTGACAGATGGGGTGATTGATTGACAGGTGGGGTGATTGATTGACAGATGGGCTGATTGATTGAAAGATGGGCTGATTGATTGACAGATGGGCTGATTGATTGACAGATGGGCTGATTGACAGATGGGCTGATTGACAGATGGGCTGATTGACAGATGGGCTGATTGATGTGCTGGGCTGTGTGACAGGTCCTCTTTATGGGGGGGGGCGTGTTGTGCACTGTAAACTTATGTAGACAAACTACACTGAGCTAACTTACTGATCTCTTCTCTCTCCTCACAGATCGGTGTGTGAGGAGAGAGCAGGGATCAGGTAGTAACTCCTGTGGAGTTTGTTTACATTTGTGACCGGCTGTGATTGGACACAGCCGGTCACGTGGTAAACAGCCAATTCATTGTCTGTTTACTCTGATCGGGGACGCGCTGTGTCCAAGGGACACTCGCCTTCCCCAATCCCCGCTCTGCAAGCCTGTGGCGGCGCGCACGGAGCGCGCCGCCGAGTTTGTTTTGACAGGTGATCGGCTGTGACTTTGACACAGCCGATCACATGGTAAACAGCCAATGAAATTGGCTGTTTACCGTGATCGGGGAAGCGCTGTGTCCGATCACCGCGCTGCGCGCCCCCGCGGGCGCGCGCAAGGCAATATCCTGCAGGACGTCATATGACGTCCAGTATCGATATTGCAACCACTTCCCGGACGTCAATTCGCTATTGACTGGGCGGGAAGTGGTTAATGTCTAAAAAAAAGTTAAAAAAAAAAAAAAAGTGAGTACACCCCTAAGTAAAAATGTCCAAATTGGGCCCAATTAGCCATTTTTCCCCCCCGGTGTCATGTGACTCGTTAGTGTTACAAGGTTGCAGGAGTGAATGGGGAGCAGGTGTGTTAAATTTGGTGTCATCGCTCTCACTCTCTCATACTGGTCACTGGAAGTTCAACATGGCATCTCCTGGCAGAGAACTCTCTGAGGATCTGAAAAAAAGAATTGTTGCCCCTACATAAAGATGGCCTAGGCTATACAAAGATTGCAAGACCCTGAAACTGAGCTGCAGCACGATGACCAAGGCCATACAGTGGTTTAACAGGACAGGTTCCACTCAGAACAGGCCTCACCATGGTCAATCAAAGAAGTTGAGTGCACGTGCTCAGCATCATATCCAGAGGTTGTCTTTAGGAAATAGACGTTTGCATTTCTGCAGATGGGAGAAGGGAGTTACCGCTCCAGGTGATTAAGCTCTGTTAATCTGGTTTCTCAGGAAGCCGTGGGTGCTGACAATTCACAAGATAGGCAAAAACAGGTAATGGATGAAAATGGACAGCCACACTCCAAAAAACCTTTCGGTTGCCTTTATTGTAAAAAAAACAAATAGATGCACTACAAATCACAGCAAAGCGAGGGTGAAAACTGACACGTTTCGCACTGTAACTCAGTGCTTACTCATAGCTATAGCATTTTTTGGAGTGCGGCTGTCCATTTTCATCCATTACCTGTTTTTGCATTTATGCAGAGGTTGAGGGGGGGGGGGGGGGTCAGCCTTTCAGCGCTCATCAAATTGGTCTGCATGGCTGTCATCCCAGAAGGAAGCCTTTTCTAAAGATGATGCACAAGAAAGCCTACAGAGAGTTTGCTGAAGACAAACAGACTAAGGACATGGATTACTGGAACCATGTCCTGTGGCCTGATGAGACCAAGATAAACTTATTTGGTTCAGATGGTGTGAAGCGTGTGTGGCGGCAACCAGGTGAGGAGTACAAAGACAAGTGTGTCTTACCTACAGTCAAGCATGGTGGTGGGAGTGTCATGGTCTTGGGCTGCATGAGTGCTGCAGGCACTGGGGAGCTACAGATCATTGAGGGAACCATGCATGGCAACATACTGAAGCAGAGCATGATCCCCTCCCTTCAGAGACTGGGCCGCACTACAGTATTCCAACATGATAACGATCCCAAACACACCTCCAAGAAGACCACAACCCTGGTGGGAAGCAAGAGGGATCAGTATGTAATTCTCAACGAGTGCAGGATAAAACACTTAAAATGGTGAGCAATGACCCAAGAGAAACCTTTGGATAAGGGAGTGGAAGTTGAGGATCGACAGAGATGAATGAACGTTGTGAAAGGGTATGCATCTTAGCATTAGAATAGCAGTTTTCGCAGAAAACCCCAGGGGTCCCCCCTTCACCAGGTTCCTTCCCGGGGATACATCTAACATGCACAGTTTATCGAACCGTTGGAGGGGAAATCGATGGAGGGTTGGGGCAGTCTGGGGAACACTGTTTCTTAATTGTCTGTAAACTGTCAAAAAAAAATTATAATAAAGAAATAAAATTTAAAAAAGAAGACCACAGCCTTGCTAAGGAAGATGAGGGTAATCTCTGTTAAAAAAACAAAGAAGCAGAGGGTAAAGGTGATGGACTGGTCAAGCATGTCTCCAGACCTAAACCATATTGAGCATCTGTGGGGCATCCTCAAATGGAAGGTGGAGGAGCGCAAGGTCTCTAACATCCACCAGCTCTGTGATGTCATCATGGAGGAGTGGAAGAGGACTCCAGTGGCAACCTGTGAAGCTCTGGTGAGCTCCATGCCCAAGAGGGTTAAGGCCGTGCTGGAAAATAATGGTGGCCATACAAAATATTGACACTTTGGGCCCAATTTGGACATTTTCACTTAGGGGCGTACTAAATTTTGTTGCCAGTGGTTTAGACATTAATGGCTGTGTGTTGAGTTATTTTGAGGGGACAGCAAATTTACACTGTTATACAAAAGGTACATTCACTACTTTACATTGTAGCAAAGTGTAATTTCTTCAGTGTTGTCAAATGAAAAGATATAATAAAATATTTACAAAAATGTGAGGGGTGTACTCACTTTTGTTAGATAGTGTATATATTACCAGACCTCTCTGCTGCTCCAGGAATTAAATTCAGAGGAATGCTAATCAATACGGTGAAACCGCAACTTGCGTAAATAACTTTGTCTGACTAGACGACTCATGAATCTAGCCAAGCAGAAAACTTGTCCGGTCACCATACCCCCCTGGCACATATACAGCATCTGAAGACATGAGAAAACTACAATCATGTGCCATAAATCTCAGACAGAGTTCATCCATCACAGGTAACAATGAGTCCTCTCATTTCATCCACAGACTCAGGTAGAAAACACATTGTTGATGAAAAGAACGCTATGGTGCAATTTCCCGTCACCTTCTATCTTCAAAAGCTTTGAAAGCTATATATTATTCTTGAAACCTAGGTCATTCAAACTAATTATATGATGAAAACATGAATAAGCAGAGGTTACCTTCAATGAAAACCACATGGCAAAATTATTAGTGTATCCAGAAATATTGTCAGGCCAATTCGTATGCAAATCTGAGCGGTTCTTTCCCTGAGCTTATCTTCCTGTGCATCAACTGGGGAAATTTCCCCTCACTTCCTATACACTGACTTTTTTCTATGCCCAGGGCCGCAGATGGGGGGGGGGGCACCAGTCCTCCTGTAGGAGCCCCGGGTACACAGGGGGGCCCGAACAGCAGGAGGAATCAGTGTGGTTGGGCGGAGGAGCAATTACAGAAAGATGCCCTGTGCGGCTCTCTGCAGCAGCTGAAGGATGGTTTCTCTCCCTCCTGCCAGCTTTCAGCTGCTGCAGGGAGAGACACAGACACAAGGCATCGTTCCTGTAATTACTTCCCCCGCACCAATTCCCCTCCCTGTTATGCCTACTTCTGATCCCCCCCAAGTGTGTCCCCCTGTCACTGTGCCAAGACACTCCTCCTCTCGTGGCACTGCCAGCTTTCCTGTCCTGTAAAAAAAAGAGTAAAAAAACATTTTTTAACATTGTAATAAATAATTTTAAAAAATTGTAAAATAAAATAGTTTTAAAAATGTAGACATTTTAAAAAAATATAAAAAAAATCTTTTTATTTAAAAAAAAACAATGAAAAAAGGGCTAATTCACACAGGTTCTCTGTTATGTTTGTGTCTGCTAATAATAATGTTAGTGTATTTTGATTGGAATTGTTTTGATATATTGGGGGGGGGGGCTGCCAGGTAGGCTGTACGGGGGCCCATAATTTCTAACAGCAGCCCTGTCTATGCGCCTTAAGTTCCAGTTTGGGAGGTTCTTCTCATTTACTGTGCTGTCAACATAGCAAGAACTGAGTTGAAATCTCTTAACAAAGGACAGAAGTATCAATAAAACTGGACAGAGATTCTATCCCTTTCTGTCTAAATGGTTTGCCTGATGACTTGACTTTTCTCTGCAGTGGTGAAGCAACACTGCTAGGTTACCTTCATTCCCCCAGCCTGTGACTAGACAGTAAAGGGGCAAAAAATACTGATAAGGTTATCTTTCTGCTTATTTCTTCCATCAGCATGTTCATTGCCAACTTTATTGGTCCCAATAAAGTGCTGCGTCTGGATGCTGCTGTACGAGGGATTGCAAAAGGCTGAAATCAAGTCAAAATTTAGGTAATTATATTATTTGCGTTTAAAAAAAAAAATGTTTTTTTTAAACAAATACATTACTCTGCTTCTCAACCCCAAAGACCTGTCCCAGCCCCTCTGGCACACCTAGCAAACAGTGTACTTGCAAACACAGTAAAAAATACACAAATGTAGTGAACAGGAAGTTTGTCCACTGGGAGACTTTCCACAATCAAACAGTGATCTGGTAACTCAATAGTCAAGAATGGCAAACTATAGTCTTTTAAGTGGTTGTAAACCCATTTTTCAAAAAAAAATAACACCTGCAAGAAAAAGGCAAAATGAGCTAGTATGCTATGCATACTAGCTCATTATGTGGCACTTACCTCAGATCGAAGCCTCCAAAGCGCTCCTCGTCCCCCTCCGCCGCCATGTCCCGTCCGACCGTCTTCCGGGTATCGCCGCTCCGGCGCTGTGATTGGCCGGAGCGGCGATGACATCACACGCATGCGCGCGGGGCCGGCCTTCTCCCATTCAGAAAACCGGCACGCTCAGTGCGCCTGCGCCGGTGCAGGGTTTTCTGCAAATATCTCCTTAACCGTGTAGGTTAAGGAGATATTTCTTGCACCTACAGGTAAGCCTTAATCTAGGCTTACCTGTAGGTGCAAGTTGTGTGGTTGTGTTTACAACCACTTTAACAGTGTTAATCAAACCCAAAGTGCAGACTTCAAAATAACACAGTCAAACAACTTAAATAGGTCTAGAGTGGCCTATGCCCTCAGGCATAAAGGGGAACTGATCTGACTTAACAATGGTCAGTCTGTTTCCCTGAAATCACAGACCCATGCAATTAAATGTGAGACAATAGACCACAAATGCAATTTATCACTTTAACATTTAACGTGAGAGTTCCCCTGTAATGGTAGTCACTGGAATCACTAAATTACTGATACTGAAGGAGTATCAGAAAGGGTCCTCACAATGGAGATATTCTGGATCTTCAGCTAGCCTAGCATTGGTGCACTTGGTGTGCTGTTGAGCAGGATAAACAAAGGGGTACTTGAAAGTTTTCTGATAGGCAAAGTGGGATGTGGGATGCTAGCAGTATCCTGGTAGGCAAAGTGGGATGTGGGATGCTAGCAGTATCCTGATAGGCAAAGTGGGATGTGGGATGCTAGCAGTATCCTGGTAGGCAAAGTGGGATGTGGGATGCTAGCAGTGTCCTGGTAGGCAAAGTGGGATGTGGGATGCTAGCAGTATCCTGGTAGGCAAAGTGGGATGTGGGATGCTAGCAGTATCCTGATAGGCAAAGTGGGATACTAGCAGTATCCTGGTAGGCAAAGTGGGATGCTAGCAGTATCCTGATAGGCAAAGTGGGATGTGGGATGCTAGCAGTATCCTGATAGGCAAAGTGGGATGTGGGATGCTAGCAGTATCCTGGTAGGCAAAGTGGGATGCGGGATGCTAGCAGTATCCTGATAGGCAAAGTGGGATACTAGCAGTATCCTGGTAGGCAAAGTGGGATGCTAGCAGTATCCTGATAGGCAAAGTGGGATGTGGGATGCTAGCAGTATCCTGATATGATAGGCAAAGTGGGATGTGGGATGCTAGCAGTATCCTGATAGGCAAAGTGGGATGTGGGATGCTAGCAGTATCCTGGTAGGCAAAGTGGGATGTGGGATGCTAGCAGTATCCTGGTAGGCAAAGTGGGGTGCTAGCAGTATCCTGATAGGCAAAGTGGGATGTGGGGTGCTAGCAGTATCCTGGTAGGCAAAGTGGGATACGGGATGATAGCAGTATCCTGGTAGGCAAAGTGGGATGTGGGATGCTATCAGTATCCTGGTAGGCAAAGTGGGATGTGAGATGCTAGCAATATCCTGGTAGGCAAAGTGGGATGTGAGATGCTAGCAATATCCTGGTAAGCAAAGTGGGATGTGGGATGCTAGCAGTATCCTGGTAGGCAAAGTGGGATGTGAGATGCTAGCAATATCCTGGTAGGCAACGTGGGATGTGAGATGCTAGCAGTATCCTGGTAGGCAAAGTGGGATGTGGGATGCTAGCAATATCCTGGTAAGCAAAGTGGGATGTGGGATGCTAGCAGTATCCTGGTAGGCAAAGTGGGATGTGGGATGCTAGCAGTATCCTGGTAGGCAAAGTGGGATGTGAGATGCTAGCAATATCCTGGTAAGCAAAGTGGGATGTGGGATGCTAGCAGTATCCTGGTAGGCAAAGTGGGATGTGAGATGCTAGCAATATCCTGGTAAGCAAAGTGGGATGTGAGATGCTAGCAATATCCTGGTAGGCAACGTGGGATGTGAGATGCTAGCAGTATCCTGGTAGGCAAAGTGGGATGTGGGATGCTAGCAATATCCTGGTAAGCAAAGTGGGATGTGGGATGCTAGCAGTATCCTGGTAGGCAAAGTGGGATGTGGGATGCTAGCAGTATCCTGGTAGGCAAAGTGGGATGTGAGATGCTAGCAATATCCTGGTAAGCAAAGTGGGATGTGGGATGCTAGCAGTATCCTGGTAGGCAAAGTGGGATGTGAGATGCTAGCAATATCCTGGTAAGCAAAGTGGGATGTGGGATGCTAGCAGTATCCTGGTAGGCAAAGTGGGATGTGAGATGCTAGCAGTATCCTGGTAGGCAAAGTGGGATGTGGGATGCTAGCAGTATCCTGGTAGGCAAAGTGGGATGTGGGATGCTAGCAGTATCCTGGTAGGCAAAGTGGGATGTGAGATGCTAGCAGTATCCTGGTAGGCAAAGTGGGATGTGGGATGCTAGCAGTATCCTGGTAGGCAAAGTGGGATGTGGGATGCTAGCAGTATCCTGGTAGGCAAAGTGGAATGTAGTGACTGTTCAGCAGGGTGCAAGTGTTCCTACAAATGTGGGCACTGGTGAGACAATGTTGCCTGATTACCATGTCTTTAAAGATGGACAAACGCCCGCTCACCTGTCCTGAAACCAAAGGCTCAAGCGTCAAGTTCCCCGAAAGGCCTGCCTGACCACCTTGTAACCGGATGGGCCCACGCCCTGAGGAACGCCTGGAGATATAGCTAGGATCCCTCTCTGATGGGATGTTTGTCACCGTCCGACTCCTGGAACTGTGGCAGGATCAGCACACCGACTTCTGAAACTGTGGCTGGATGGATCCCCTCCATGGGTTACAGCAGCCCCTCAAATCACGTCTGTGTCTCTCTCTGCCTCATGGAGAACTCTCCAGCCTTCTAAAACGGAGTCCTCAGCCAACCCTCTGCTTTTGCAAACTCCTCTGGTATTTGTTGTCCTGCCCCTTTAAGAGTCAGTGAGGCTGCTCTGTCAGGGGACTTCATATCCCATAATCCTTTGCTGC
Organism: Rana muscosa; assembly: GCA_029206835.1. Lineage (NCBI taxonomy): Eukaryota > Metazoa > Chordata > Amphibia > Anura > Ranidae > Rana > Rana muscosa. The sequence goes on along the minus strand of CM055117.1, from coordinate 68,592,348 downwards.
AGATGCTGCAGATTGGCTCTGTCCTCCTGCCAATAGTGAGACTAGAGAGAGAGGGCTGATGTGTGTGTCTTTCAGGAGAGGGAAGGGGTGAAAATCCCCCTTGCAGCTGCTGGCAGGCAGCTCTCTCCCTCTTTGTGGATTCTGGCGGAGGCCATCTTGGAGAGGTACCTGCTACACATAACTACATTCAATGATATTTATTTTAGCTCCCTGAAGTTCAGCTTTAAAAGAGAAGTTCAGGATTAAAAAACAAACAAACATTTATACTCACTTAGGTGGATGCAGCATCCTTTCAATGCTACATCTGTCCCCCAGTTGGCTCTGCAGTGAGATCTGAGCAATCAAACACAGCTGATCACTCAGTTCTCCCCCTCCGCTCTGAGCAGAGAGTCGTGACTGTCAGTCAGCAGCTCTCTGCTCTCCCCTCCAGCGCTCACTGGAGCATTGGGCAGGAGAGGCTGGCTCAAGCTCTTTGTAGATAGCTGGGCAGATACCTGACTATATGGTCGAGATCTTTCCTGAGCCTGGACCGGCTGAGTGACTCATAAGCGGGCTTCAGTCCGCTCTCTGCTGAAAACGGGTCCCAGGAGTGCAGAACAAACTGCACTCCTGTGATCAGTAGGAGAAGTACAGCCAAAAACGTATTTTATAAAAATAGGGCATATCCCACCAATGAGGGACATGTGGCAGCACTAGTTTACAGCATTGGATCAAGACTGAAAAGAGCTGATCAAATGGAGATTTGAAAGGAGCAAAACATGGGCAATAACCCCCCCCCCCACATTAACCCTTCCATGACTAGGGTAAAACAAATCTTAATGCCTGAACACAGTTTTGCAGCTTTGGCATGTGTTCGTAAAACTGTACTTATCACAACTACTTAGGCCCCTTTCATACGGGACGGATCCGTGAAGATCCGCCCCGTGAACCTCCGCTTGCTCAGCGGGGATTGCTCCGCTCCACTGATCCCGGCTGAGCCGGCGGATGACAGGGCAGTCCCTGCACACTGTGCAGGGACCACCCTGTCAGATCTCCGCTCTCCCCTATGGGGGGATCGGATGAACACGGACCGTCTGTCTATGTTCATCCGATCCGCTCTGCAGACGGATAGAAAAATAGGATTTTCCTCCGTCTGCAGAATCGGGAGATTGCGGACACTGATGAGATCGGGTGTCAGTGGATGTTCATCCGCCAACACCCGATATCTCATAGGGACCAATGTATGTCCCTTTTTCATCCGTAAACGGAACAAATTGGGAACAAATTGGGCTTTTTATTTGGTGGTAAAATAGTAATGATTTTTTTTTTATTATCAGAGGATAATTGGACCAAAATAGTACCTATAATGCTAATAGTAATAGTGCTATTACCACAATCTACCACCAAAGAACACCCCAGAATAAATTCTCCTGCTCCTGTAGATCGCAGAAATACCATGTATGTGTATATTATTTGTTGTTTGTACCCATAGTAGGGCCTAGAAACAATATTGTACAGTTTTCTTTTTTTATCCTAACTAAAACACACCGACCCTTACCTTTGACCCCGATCTTTGACTCTGAGCATGACCTTTGACCCTAACCTTGATCCTTCCCTGATGCTGACCTAGATAAAACCCTAAACTTGCTATTTTATCTTTAAGATGCAATGGGAGTGATTTACTAAAGACAAACAGACTGTGCACTCTGTAAGTACAGTTGATCTAGAGCTTAGTAAATGAGGTAAAGCTTCACTTTGCAAAGAATACTCAATTACATGCAAGGAAATTGAAAAAAATAAAGTGTTTTTTTCTTACACATGATTGGATGATGGAAGTCAGCATAACTTCTCATTAATAAGCTCTGGAGCCACTGCTGTTGCAGAGTGCAACTGTGTTTTGCAAAGTGCACAGTGTATTTGCCTTTCTGCCATTGCATCTTTTTCTCCATTCAAGAGGAGAAACAAAACACAGAGGTGGGCTATACAGTGACTGATCACTATAATAGCCAATCACAAGGGTATCACAGAGATCAGTTGATCAAGAACCAGTGGTTTCAGTTCCAAATCATTAGTACGAGACACAGAGCTGTCCTTGACCGCTAAATCCCTGTGCTATAAGCATGCTATGCAGTGCGCTTTCATCACAAGAGCATAGTAGAGCATATATGTACAGAGATGAAGGTGATGCACAGAGATTAAACAAATCCTTCCACGTTAGTTGTGCCTGTTTATCTGCTACCTTCTCCCCCTTTACAGCCTTCTAAAACACACAGATCAAAGGCTATTTCTCAGCTCCAGCAGGCAGGGGGCGGGGATCTAACATCACACACTCCACAGCGTAGGTCAGGCAGCTGGGTGTAATCTGAGACCTGAGTGGAGGGAAAAGTCACACACCCCTTCACACAGTCTCATAGGGAAATATGCACAGCTGAGGCTGTCAATCACATATAGTTACATAGTTACATAGTTACATAGTTAGTCAGGTTGAAAAAAGACAAAGTCCATCCAGTTCAACCATAAAAAAATAAAAATATACATTTTTTTAAATAAGTTAATAAAATAAAAAATATCGTACAATCCCACATACCCAATTCTATACCCACAGTTGATCCAGAGGAAGGCAAAAAAAAACAGCAGAGCATGATCCAATTTGCTACAGCAGGGGAAAAAAATCCTTCCTGATCCCCCGAGAGGCAATCGGATTTACCCTGGATCAACTTTACCTATAAATGTTAGTACTCAGTTATATTATGTACTTTTAGGAAAGTATCCAGGCCTTTCTTAAAGCAATCTAATGAGCTGGCCAGAACCACCTCTGCAGGGAGTCTGTTCCACATTTTCACAGCTCTTACTGTGAAGAAACCTTTCCGTATTTGGTGATTAAATCTTTTTTCCTCTAGAAGTAAAGAGTGCCCCCTTGTCCTCTGTGTTGACCGTAAAGTGAATAACTCAACACCAAGTTCACTATATGGACCCCTTATATATTTGTACATGTTAATCATATCTCCCCTTATTCTCCTCTTCCCAAGAGTAAATGTAGCACTACCCCCGTAGGAGCTGCTGTTTGTTTGATTTGGGTCTACGTCCTGCCTATCAACCCCTGGAAGTGGCTCAAACCTTCCCTTAGCACAACTGATATGAATAAGGAGTGTGAGACCTATTGAGTATTAGGAGACACAATCCTGCATACATCACACAATAACCTGTAAATGTTATTACCTTTGCTGGTCACTAGTCCTTCTAAGTGACAGAGATACTTCACACAAGTTATATGCTTAATCAAAGGTACCTTTACTCAGTATAAAAAGGAAGGGTAAAGAATCACATTAATACACACAGTTGACTCTGCATGCGCATTGCAGAGTCAATAAACCAATAAGGATAGGTATCACTGAGATTAGGTAATAACAGGAAATAACATCAGCTATATATATGCACATGTATCTATATGTGTCTCTGCACGGCTAACTGGTTGCTCGCGAGCTCCCCCTTTGTTGCAATACCTTGCACGTGTTCATTCCCTATAATAGGTAAGCAAGGCCTATCTGCGTCCCACTCAAAGTTCCTTTCTCCAATGAAGTCTTCGCTAGCCACCGTCGGTGCACAAGTTAAATTGTAATCCACAGGGTTTCAACAAGATGCTGTAATTATCCGCAATATACCTGAGTACTCGTGTGCCTGCCACCCACTAATGACGGATGCACCAATCTCTGATCACATAGTCTCCAGTGAGATACACTAGGCCGCAAGCTGTGGCGTGATAGGTGAAGTGTGGCTGGCACTAACTAAATCACTTTCCTCTAAGGTAGTAGTCAATTCTGGGCAGGTGCCCTTCTCACCAAACAGGCCCGACTTTCAGATAGTCTCCTCTGGCTTGTCCCGGTCACTCGATCTCCACGCTTCTGCTTCAGCTGCAGTCTCCGGACTCCGTCACTAACAGCATATGGTGATGGACGACTCCGGTCTCTGCTGGGAAATCACAGGACGCTGTGGACGATCCTCTGCTGGAAATCACTCAGGCACTCCCGTAATTTAGGCCCAGGCTTCTGGCCTAATCCTTAGGAAGCAGGCCTCCGTGCCAACTTCCTGCTTGATTGAGAGCTGGATCCAGAGAGAGAGACGCTGGCCCCTCCCCTGGTTTAAGTAGTCTGCCCAGAATGCTTTGCGGTGTTGCAATGCACCCTGGGTAATGTAGTCTGTCTTTTACTAAAAGCAACAAAGTCTTTTCTCCTAGCTGATATCTGTCCCAAAGTGCATTAGTTGCATTGTAACACTTATACCACCGGAGGGAGCCGGATTCCTTCTTTCATATGGACATCCTGCTACATAAATAAATTCAGTTCCTCTAATCTTTCCTCATAGCTGAGCTCCTCCATGCCTCTTATCAGTTTAGTTGCCCTTCTCTGCACTTTCTCCAGCTCCCCGATATCCTTTTTGAGAACTGGTGCCCAAAACTGAACTGCATATTCCAGATGAGGTCTTACTAATGATTTGTACAGGGGCAAAATTATGTCTCTCTCTCTGGAGTCACCTGTTATGTGCTGGGGGGCAGGGCCACCCTCAAGATTCTGTGGTGTCATTTTAAAGTGATATTAAAGTCTTTTTTTTCTAACAATGATGTTATACTTACCTGCTCTGTGCAGTGGTTTTGCACAGAGCAGCCCAAATCCTCCTCTTCTCGGGTACCCTCTTCCCGAGCCACGGCTCTGTGTGTCCATACACATGTAGCACCCTGGTGTTTAGGCAGGGTTGCTAGTAAATTTAGTTTGCCAGGCGGTAGTTGCCCTGGTTAATTGTTAGTAGATCCACTGATTCCTCTCTAGATCTGGACTTGCTGCACCTTCTGCCGCTAGGTGGCGTTATGCTGGTGACATTAGATAGACAAGGGCTAAGCAAAGTCAGGTTATGAATGAATGGGGTGTCTCAGCCAATTGCCGGGGGTTTCTTTAGTCCCTTGGCCTGCTGGGAGAGCCTATTTATTTGGGTGGAGTCAGGTGATCAGGGTTCTGTGCCACCTGGACAGCAGTCTTGGTGGACGTGTGTTATGCTGCCCCGGGCTGCTAGGCCAAGAGTCTGAGGCCTATCCCGGTGACATCTGCCTGCTAGGCTGTCTGAGGGCCTATCCAGAAGCAGGAGAAGCAGCGTAGGGTTGGGACTGCAGGATTGGAGTCCATCCGAGAGTAACGGTTCAGCCGGACGGGAACCAGTCATGGTCGGAGGTAGAGGGGAAGCTGTCGCCACTAAGGGACCATCCACCTTGTTACCGGAGACCACTGTGAGTATTACCGGAGACCACTGTGAGTAAGCTGGAGCCAGTACCAGAGCAGTCTTCTTACCAGCCGGAGACGGGGAAGAAGTGGGAAAAATTCAGCAGGTGTAAAGCCAGGGAACCAGTAGGACAGCAGAGGTGACGCTTGAGGAGTAGCTGTAAATGTGCCAAGCCAGGGACCCAGCAGGGAAGCGGTGGTGACGCTTGAAAAAGATACCAAGTTATGGAAGTTGAAGAGCTCCGGGGATCCAGTGGCGATTGGGTCTGAGAGTCTAATGAGAGACTGGAAGCTCAGTGAGTGAAGACCTACAGTGAGAGACTGTAGAGTGTGAGGAGAACTACAATATTTGTGTTACCAATTGTTAAATACAACTACCGTTAGTGACTGTTACAAAATTTGTTGCCATAGGAGATAGCGGTCCTACCTATACAGAAGTGGTGTCCAGCTGGAGGCCTTCCACTGGATAGCTGTCCACCTATAGATGTCTCAGAGTCTGCCAATTGTCATTGCATCTACTTAAGGGTGTCCTGGCCCTAACCCTCTCTCCCACAGTTCTTGTTCAAGAGACAATAAATCTCTTTGCATTCATAAAGTGTCTGGTGCCCATCACTTCAGCTTATATTACACCCACTATGCATTGTAACCCACTTTACAAAAAAGGATGTCAGCTCTCCCTGACTCTGGAGGTCACCATTAGGCCTCTAGAGGGACGGGACCTTGCTACACACACACACACAGAGCTGCAGCTTGGCCCACGCCCCCTCTGTCTCCTGATTGGCTCACTAGCTGTGCCTGACTACCAAAAGCCAATCAGGAGTGCAAGTCCCCGGAGAGTAAAGGCTCTTGTGGACATCGCTGGATCGGGATGGGGCTCAGGTAAGTATTGGGGGGGGCTGGGTGGGTTGCTGCACACAGAATGTTTTTTTTACCTAGTGTCTAAAGACACTAGGTAATAAACCTTGTGTCTTTAGAACCACTATAATCTGTCTTAAGCGACTCATACAGACAGCAGAGGGGAGACAGAAATCACATTTGGGGCTTTGGATTGAGGCAAATATACACTGTAGCGGGATATGCTCTGTTCATTTTTCATTTCAGAGGTTTCCAACCACAGGAATCAGCAAAAATCCGAGCCATGTATGGGCAGCATTAGAGCGTTTTGAAGCCAAAAAGAGCCAAGCCATTCGCATTTCCAGAAGGACAGCAGTAGCAGCCTTCACATTTCTTGTGATTTAAAGGGGTTTTCTTTCCACTTTCACACTCAAAGTGGAAAACATTTTCATACAAACACATGACTGAAACAGCAAACTCTAGAAAGTATTCATGAAACTAATCGGATTTACAAGCTGAGTTTCAGTGACATACACAGTTTGAAAGCTGAATTAAAAAAGAAGCTGAAAAGTGCTTCCTTTCCACTTAAAATAAGAATAATATTGTGAGCGCGGTGGCGACTGCACTTTTCCAATGAAGACATATTATGACGACCGCAAGCCCTGATCCGTGTTCATGAACTGTGTACAGACATAACTGCCTACTAAACAAACTGGACACCGTCCCAGTGGGGAGGCTTAAAATCATATTCATCAAAGTCAAAGGGCGAGGCGAATTGAACCGGTTCATTAATTATGAAATTTCCTACCAAGTGACATGCCGTTAACTGTAACAAGACTTAACACTTTTTCAGCTGCGCGTCTGTTTTTCAAGCCACGGGCCAAGACTTGGCGTAACTCAACGAAATTAGTTCACTTTTTTTACGTTTATTTTAGAACGTTACAAAAATATATTAGTCGATCTGGAGGCCGGTGAGGTAATCTGGTTAAAGCCAGCAAACCTGAGGATGAAGTGGAAAAGGAGATTAGAGGAAATTAGGAGATATTAAAAAGAAACTACCATGCGTTTTCAGGCACTGCTCATTTTTAATCATTACAGTAAAGTCATTTTAAACCTGAACTGCAGCCAGGAAGTAAATACTAGGATGTGCAAGCCAAAGGATTACCTTTTCCCAAAAAGCTCTTGTTGTTTTAAAGTCCAGCTTTGTCCCCAGAATATGTCCCCTTTTCTGCCTATGATGGCGACTTCTGTCCAGCAAGACCATCCACAACTCACATCTCCCCATGGGGAACGACTCCTGGTTGATTGTCCTCCTCTGGGTAGATCACCTTAGGAAGTGGTGACCTGTTTACATCATAAGATCATAATAGTGAATAACAAACATGTCATACTTACCTTAAGGTGACCAGATTTTTCAAATGAAATCCGGGGACATATTTATTCTTTTACTAGTAATAGCGGTAATCAGCGACTCTCTGCCTGTCGCCGCCTGCCTCACAGCCTCTCAAGTCTCACTCTCCGGGCCCCAGCTACTACTGGGTGGGGAGTGGAGAAAGGTCACTCCACCAGGGAAGGCAAGTAGATAAGCAGGCAGGCAGCTGGCTGGGACTTGAGCCGAGGCAGAAGAACATGAGAGCGGAGCTGGATGGGCATGCACCCGAAACTGAAGAAATATTCCCTCCGCTCCGACCAGCACATGATCATCAGAAAGGGGCACAGATAATGGAAAAAAAATACACCCCCTAAGCCAGTAGGAGCAGTGGAGCGGGGGTGTGCAATTCATAATTTTTTTTTTTTTTATTCTGCACTGACTGTCTTTGAAATTGCCCCAGCCCCTGTTCAAATCCAATCCGGGGACAAGACTGGGGACAGACTTGGTCCGGGGACAGTGTCCTCAATCCGGGGACTGTCCCCTGAAACCGGGGATGTCTGGTCACCCTAACTTACCTCCACTGTGCAGCTCGTTTTGCACAAAGTGGCCCAGAGCGGCGTTTTCTGGGGTCCCTCGGCGGCTCTCTCGGCTCCTCCCCGCCTCAGATAACCCCCTCTGGGAGGCGCTCTCCCAAGAGGGTTACCTTGTGGGTGCACTCCCGTGTCCTACATTCGGCATCCATAGCCGCCGAGTGCAGGACTCGGCCCCGCCCCCATCGCCTGCGTCATTGGATTTGATTGACAGCAGCCCGAGCCAATGGCTGCGCTGCTATTAATCTATCCAATGAAGAGCCGAGAAGCTTGAGCAAAGATCCAGTACGTTCATGAAGCGGGACTTTCCAGGGCTCAGGTAAGTAAAATGGGGGGCTGGGGGGGGGGGGCTGGTAATCCTATACATTAAGGTGAAAAAACATGAACCTTTACAACCCCTTTAATCACTTTAAAAGAACAAATGAAAAAACAAAAAATGGTGCGCTGTTCCTTTATATAACCATAGTGTAAATAGAATTGAAAACTTAAACGTGCTTAAATAAACCAACCTTAAAGTGGTTGTAAACCCACAAAAAAAAACCCTGCAAGACAAAGGCATAATGAGTTAGTATGCATAGCATACTAGTGTAGCGCACAAACCACCTTCTCCTTGTCTGTCTCGGCTCCTCCTAGGAGAAAGGGGCACACTGCACCACAAGCCCGTACCCTCCCATGTTAAGAGGTTAGGCGGTGTTGTTTTTGGGCCTTGTCTGCAGCCGGGGCATAAAGTCCTCCTGAGAATGATTCTCACCTCCACAGTGTGTAGATGCAAGTCCTTGACTTCCCCAGGAACGTAAATGTCCACACCAGCTGAAAGTCCAACTCAATCTTTATTTTCCACTTGCACAACACATTTTTCTCTTGGATGAACGAAAGGTTGGAATAAAGACACAGGATAGCTTTAAGGTGTGGAGGAGGTCCAGGCACAAACGTAGCTCAAACTTTTAGGACTGTTCAGATTCTCAAACAGTTTTGGCGCATGGTCTCTGCCACAGACCATGAGGTTGGTCTCTGCCACAGACCTGGTGGATAAGGTCACACTGCCACTGACCTGGCGAACAGGGTCACGGCCACTGACCTGGTGAATAGGGTCACTGCCACTGACCTGGTGGATAGGGTCACTGCCACTGACCTGGTGGATAGGGTCACTGCCACTGACCTGGTGGATAGGGTCACTGCCACTGGCCTGGTGAATATAAATTTCCTTCCTAGGACATAGCCCCTTTTAGGTAGAAGACATCCCCCCAGAGAGTCAACAGACCCCCTCCTTCACCGTGTCCACAGCACCGGTCCTTCGGAACAGGATCCTCCCTTCTCTTAGGGTGCGGGTCCCCTCGCAAGGCGGCACCCTGGACTCCTCGATCCCTTGCGGACCCCAGCCAAAGGCTGCTGGGCTCCAGACCGTCACCGCAACTCCTGGGCCTCCATGCCCAGGCGAACAGGAGCGGTGAGCTAGTACCTCACCCCAGGCTAAAGGTGCCTGAGGTGGAACCGGAACAAGGCCTCCGGGCCTAGGGCACCCGGAGATGATGAACCACACTCCCACACTCCCACGTGGACGGACGAAGACCTCTCTCAGAAGATGTCCACCCCTTTTATATCCTCTCCCGGCATGCACAGCAGGTTCCTCGCCCTACTATACGGCTGCCGAGAGGGGACACAAAAGGCACAGCACTGCGCCCGCTGTTCAACCCTGGCCCAGAATGGCAGCGCCACCCTCCGGCCACAGGGAACACATCACAAGCATTCCAACTCCCGAGAACAAAAAATGGTCCATGAACCCTATCAATTTAATGTGTCTGAGCCTAGTTACCACTCAGACACTTCCCTTAAATTGAACACCCCACTACACTAGCTCATTATAAAAAAACATACCTTAGATTGAAGCCCCCGCAGCGGTCCCAGCACACCGCTGTGGCCGGTGACATGTCTCCCACGTGTTATTTCCAGGTATCGCGGGCTCTGGCGATGTGATTGGCCAGAGCCGCGATGACATCACTCCCGCGCATGCGCCCAGGAGCCGCCAGTTAACGGCACAGAAGCTTAGGAAACGGCACGAGCGAGCCATTTCTTCAGTGCGCAGGTGCCGATGAAGTCAGCACATGCTGATACAGTGAATATCTCCTAAACGGTGCAAGTTTAGGAGATAGTCACGGTACCTACAGGTAAGCCTTATCATAGGCTTACCTGTAGGTAAAAGTGGTGTGTAAGGGTTTACAACCACTTTAAAGTGCTACTAAACCCAGGACCCTGCATTCCCTATATCTGGTCTCCCACAGTACACAGAACATGGAAACACAATTATTTTAGTAAAAATAAACTGCTAAATACCTTTTCTGAGCAGCAGTATATAGCAGTCTTCTGACTTTTATCAATGTCCAGCTAAGCACTGGTTAAAGCTTGTAGGAGGAGTTTTCTGACTGACCTATGAGACTGCAAGACCCCTGACCCTCTGTCTGGACAGTGCCGATTGGCCCTGTGCTGATCACATGCATCTTCCCAAGAAAAAAAAAAACCTCTCTAGCAATACACACCCAACTGATCATGTGCAGCCTGACTCTATAGACTCTGTGTTATCAGGAAATTATTAGGAGTCAGTGGAAGAAGGGAAGGATCAGAGAAGACAGGATCAAACAGCCTTTTTACACAATGTGAAGGATTAACCCCTTAGGTTCCACATTGAGTATAACAAGTATGTTTCACTGCAGATACAGACTGATTTTACTGTTGTGGGTTTAGTAACACTTTAATATATCATATGGCAATATGAGTTATTGATAAATAAATAAACATTAAAACCTTTGAAAGAAAAATTTATCCGGTGAACACTGTGCTCTTAAGCATAATAAGTGTCCATGAAGTGATATCAGTGCTTAAATACACTCCACATTTCAGATATAGAGAAGTAAAGTGAATGTCCAAATCGTGCTTTTAATCACCTTAAGTTTTGACCATAAAGGTCAGTAAATGCAGATAAAAAAAATGGCTTTATTAATCCACAATCCATTGTCAGCTTCATACTGTGTCTGTGTCCTCAAGTCACAAGCATGACTCAAACATATGTGACAGCAGGCAGGTAAAATCACCAGGTTGCATCCAGGATGGACGATATATATGTCCTAGATTAAGGCTTTATGCCAATTTATACCACTAGGGGGAGTGCTGGGAGTCTTGCAGGGGAAGAGTTAATGAGCCAAGCTGAAGCAAGTGGACTCATTAGGGCCTCTACAAGAACTCCCAGCATGCTAAGGGAGATGCTCCATCCTGGAACCAGTTCTGTGTTGTGTAGACTGGGGAGTGTGCTTTCTGTCCTTTGTGGTGAGACAAAGCTTGTGTGGCTAAACCTTCTAAAACAGGGAGATAGGGGCTGGGGCAGCACAAGGCTGCACCTAGTTGTTAGATAGGGAAACTGCGTGTGTAGAAAGCCTTCAAGCTGACCAGGATTTATTTTCATGTTTCTTTTTGTTTTGCTGTTATATTTTACACTGCATATAGTTTAAATAAACCGCACCTTTTGTTTTTTACCTACAACTCCGTCTGCTGTGTCTGTTTTTGTGTGGTGAACCCATCCAGGGGGTCACACACACCCGCTGCTGAGCTAACCCCTTCACAGTTGGTGGAGAATGCGGGCAGTTTTTTTTTTAAAGGCCAGCATGGAGGAGATACTGAAACAGCTGGCTCTAGCAAATGGCAATCAGCAGCAGACAAATGCAGGTTTGCAAAAGAGCCTTGCATCCCACCAGCAAGCTCATCAACAGAGCCTTGCAGCCCAGCAGCAGACAAATGCAACTTTGCAACAGAGCCTCGCAGCCCAGCAGCAAGCTCACCAACAGAGTCTGGAAGCTTAGCAACAAGCCCAGCAGCAATCTGAGGCCCGCTTCATAGACCCGTTGCAGAAGCAAGAACAGAGACTACAGCAACAAATGGAGACATTAATGCAGCAACGTCCGCAGACCAGTGAGGCAAGTAGTTCCACTAATACTGCGTCCTTTGGGGTGAGTCGTTTACTGACAAAAATGACTGGAGAGGATGATCCAGAGGTGTTTTTGACCACATTTGAAAGGACTGCTGAAAGGGAAAAGTGGCCTAAGGAGCAGTGCGCTGGACTGGTGGCCCCTCTGTTAACTGGTGAATCGCAGAAAGCTTACTATGACCTAGAGCCTGACCAAGCAAAAGACTATGTGATGCTAAAAAATTAAATATTGGCACAGCTGGGTGTCACCCTGGCCGTCCGGGCTCAGTGTGCGCATAACTGGACTTTACGACTTGGAAAACCCCCCAGGTCTCAAATGTATGATCTCATTCACCTGAGCAGGAAGTGGCTACAGCCAGAGACTTTGTCCACACCAAAGATTGTGGAACATGTTGTGATGGATCGTTTCCTGAGAGCTCTTCCTACTGCCATCCAAAAGTGGGTAAGCCATGGAAACCCAGAAACGGCCGATAATCTTGTGGATCGTGTAGAGAAGTACTTGGCTACGGAGAACCTGACTGCCTCTTCCAGAGACTCACGGACTTTCCACCCTAAGACCAGACCATTCCCAGTGGCGGGTAAGATGATTCCAAGGGGTGAGGGTGGAGAGAATGAGAGGGTGAGAGTTCTACCTAATGTCTGGCGAGAACAGCCTGGGAAGTCAGGGGCTCAAGAGGCAGCAAAAAGGATTGTTTGCTACCGCTGCCCGCAAGAGGGACATATTGCAGCAAATTGCCCGGTTGTGGATGAACCCATGCACTGTGACTTTCTAAGGGACAGACGTCAGTCGCTGTTTGCGACAGTCGCATGCACTGCCATTCGGGGAACTGAGAAACATTTATGCAAAATGTGTAATAATGGTAAAAATGTTGTTGTGTTTCTGGATTCAGGTAGCCTGGTGACACTGATAAAAGCTGAATTAGTCACTACAGAGGTCTTAGGGAATAACAAGGTAGCTGTTATTTGTGTGCATGGGGGCACCCGAGTGTAAGTAAAGGTAACCTCTCTCATCAGGTGGGGTTAGTGTCTCAGTTACCACATGATGCCATTGTGGGAAGGGATTTTCCAAAGTTTTGGGAACTCTGGGATTGTCCTGAGCCCCCCACTGGTGCCCCTATATACCAGGAATGTGATAGCCAGAATTCCTCTGAGAGTGGTGAGGAATCTCCAGAATTCCCTTTGTCGGTATTGGCAGGCAGGGGAGACTCGAGAAACTGGGGAGGAGCCAACATCCTCAGACGAAAACGTGCCATCTGTGGAGTTTTCTGATCTCGAGGTTCACAAGGAAAATTTTGCCACAGAACAGTTAAAAGACCCCACCCTAATAAAGGCATGGGAAAACGTCGTGAAAATAGATGGCGAGTTAGTGAACCCAGATGAGACCTGCACTTACCCATACTTCATCGTGGAAAAGGACCTACTGGCTAAAAGGGCAGAAGAAACCATTGAGCAGCTTGTGGTCCCCAAACCTTACAGGAAGTTGGTGTTAGTGTTGGCCCATGGGCACATTCTTGGAGGTCATCTGGGGACAGAGAAAACCAGAGAGAGAGTATTGCAAAGATTCTATTGGCCTGGGGTCATGAAGGAAACAGAAAATTATTGTTCCTCCTGCTCTGTGTGTCAGAGGTCGGCACCGATGCCACATTTCCGTAACCCGCTGGTACCTCTTCCCATCATTGAGGTCCCCTTTGACAGGATCGCAATGGATTTGGTAGGTCTGATAATGAAGTCCGCTAGGGGGCATCAGTACATTTTGGTTATATTGGACTATGCCACCCGTTATCAGGAAGCGATTCCTCTCCGAAATACCTCGGCCAAAACCATAGCCAAAGAGCTATCTCTTGTTTTTAGCCATGTGGGTTTTTTTAAGGAACTGCTTACGGACCAAGGTACACCCTTTATGTCCCGGGTTATGAAAGAGCTGTGCAAGTTGTTCAAAGTGACACAATTGCGTACATCTGTGTATCACCCCCAAACAGATGGGTTGGTTGAAAGATTCAACAAAACCCTAAAACAAATGTTAAATAAGGTGGTGGATAGAGATGGAAAGGATTGGGACTGTCTAATTCCCTATTTAATGTTTGCCATTAGGGAGGTACCCCAATCCTCTACGGGTTTTTCGCCCTTTGAGTTACTTTATGGGAGACACCCAAGAGGGCTGTTGGATATCGCCAAGGAAACTTGGGAAAGTGAGAGTTCTCCCCACAGAAGTGTGATTGAGCATGTCGCCCTGATGCAAGATAGAATTGCACGGGTAATGCCAATCGTAAAGGAACATTTGGCCCAAGCGCAGTTGGCACAGCAGAGAGTGCACAAACGTGGGGCCAAGACCCATACCTTTTCCCCGGGGGATAGGGTATTGGTACTTGTCCCTACGGTTGAAAGCAAATTCCTCGCCAAATGGCAAGGCCCCTACGAGATAATGGAAAAAGTGAGCGAAGTGAATTACAAGGTCAGACAACCAGGAAGGCGAAAGCCCAAACAGATCTATCACATTAATCTGTTGAAAGCCTGGAGGGATAGGGAATCCCTAGTCGCAGAAACTTTGTCACCAGCTCAGTCTGATTGCGTGATTCCTGAGGTTGGAATAGCAGTCACCTTGTCAAACCCCCAACAACAGGAGGTTAAGGAGTTTGTGCTTCGCAACAAGGAGGTTTTCTCTGAGCTGCCGGGACAAACGTATGGGGTAGAGCATGATATTATTACCCCGCCCGGTGAAAGGGTGAAGCTAAAACCCTATCGGATCCCAGAGGCCCGACGGGAGGCAATACGTGAGGAAGTACAGAAAATGCTTAAGTTAGGGGTGATAGAGGAATCCCAAAGTGATTGGTCCAGTCCCATAGTGTTAGTGCCTAAACCGGATGGGAGCTGGCGATTCTGTAACGATTTTCGACAACTGAACAAAGTTACAAAATTTGACACCTACCCCATGCCACGTATAGATAAGTTGATCGACCGGCTGGGAACAGCCCGATACATGACAACTCTTGATCTCACAAAAGGGTATTGGCAAATTCCCCTGGCCAAATCGGCCAAGGAGAAAACCGTGTTTGTAACCCCAGATGGGGCGTTCCAATATAAAAGAATGCCGTTTGGATTACAGAATGCACCGGCAACATTCCAGCGGAAAATGGACCAGATACTGAGGCCCCATCAGAAATATGCCACGGCTTACCTGGATGATGTAATTATCTATAGCACAGATTGGGCCTCACATCTGCCAAAAGTGCAAGCAGTCCTAGACTCTATCCGGGAAGCTGGGTTTACGGCCAACCCCAAGAAGTGTACCATTGGACAGGAGGAGGCCAAATATCTTGGGTACACCATTGGGAGGGGAGTGATAAAACCCCAAGTCAATAAAGTCGAGGCCATACAGAATTGGCCACGTCCCAACAGTAAGAAGCAGGTACGAGCCTTTCTGGGAATCGCTGGTTATTATCGGCGATTCATTCCCCACTTTGCCTCTCAGGCTGTGCCCCTAACCAACCTGACAAAAGGGAAAGAGTCTGTCATGGCTAAATGGACCCCAGAGGCTGAGGCAGCATTCCAATTCTTAAAAAAAGCCTTATGTAGCCAGCCAGTGTTGTACTCACCAGACTTCTCTAGGGACTTTGTCGTACAAAGTGATGCATTGGGTTAGGAGCAGTATTGTCCCAGGTCTGGAACGGGGAAGAGCACCCCATCATTTACCTCAGCAGGAAATTGAAGTCCCATGAGGTAAATTACGCCACAATTGAGAGAGTGTTTAGCGGTGAAGTGGGCTCTAGATTCCCTTCGGTACTATCTGCTAGGTAGGCACTTTGACCTGATTACTGATCACGCTCCTTTAAAGTGGATGGCTCAAAACAAAGAGACAAATAGAAGAGTAAATAGGTGGTTCCTGGCCCTACAGAAATTCAACTTTACGGTAAAGCATCGCCCTGGCGTTCAAATGGGGAATGTGGATGCTTTGTCTCGAGTACATGCATGCCTGATTGCTTGTGTTCCAACCCCAAGGTTAAAACAAGAGGGGGGGGGGGGTATGTGACAGCAGGCATTTAAAATCACCAGGTTGCATCCAGGATGGACGATATATATGTCCTAGATTCAGGCTTTATGCCAATTTATACCACTAGGGGGAGTGCTGGGAATCTTGCAGGGGAAGAGTTAATGAGCCCAGCTGAAGCACGTGGACTCATTAGGGCCTCTACAAGAACTCCCAGCATGCTAAGGGAGATGCTCCATCCTGGAACCAGTTCTGTGTTGTGTAGACTGGGGAGTGTGCTTTCTGTCCTGTGCGGTGAGACAAAGCCTGTGTGGCTAAACCTTCTAAAACAGGGAGATAGGGGCTGGGGCAGCACAAGGCTGCACCTAGTTGTTAGATAGGGAAACTGCGTGTGTAGTAAGCGGTCAAGCTGACCAGGATTTCTTTTCATGTTTCTTTTTGTTTTGCTGTTATATTTTACACTGCATATAGTTTAAATAAACCGCACCTTTTGTTTTTTACCTACAACTTCGTCTGCTGTGCCTGTTTTTGTGTGGTGAACCCATCCAGGGGGTCACACACACCCGCTGCTGAGCTAACCCCCTCACACATATAAAAAGATCCGTTCATAGAGCAATATGTTTGATAAAAATCACTTTATTAAAACAATATATTGTTGCACTCACATGTGGTAAGTCTTGTTGGATAGGGCATACAACAACCAGAGAGTTGGCAGCAATACTACTATGTAACTTGTTTCTGAGACACCCGGAAGTGACGTTACTGGCTCCGCCCGTGTGTCACTGGTCACGTGACTTCCTCAGGATTCCCTTTCCAAGACTGTTTACATCATGCTTCCTTCAGTTGGTGGGTACAAGTCATGACCCGTAATCATGTAACTGGCTGGAGGCTAAGATGGCAAGAGGGCTTTCCTTATACCTCTGGTCCAGACACCCCTGAAGTGGAGCACAGGGAGTGAGAGAGCATACAGTGCCTTGAAAAAGTATTCATACTCCTTGAAATTTTCCATATTTTGTGACTTCTGAAGGCAATTGGTTCCACTAGATTTTAGTTAGAGGTATTAGAGTAAAGAGGACTGATTACAAATGCACGCCACACTTTTCAGATATTTATTTGTTAAAAAAATTGAAAACCATTTATCATTTTCCTTCCACTTCACAATGTGCCACTTTGTGTTGGTCTATCACATAAAATCCCAATAAAATACATTCACGTTTTTTGGTTGTAACATGACAAAATGTGGAAAATTTCAAGGGGTATGAATACTTTTTCAAGGCACTGTGCCAAGAGTCCAGTCTACGGAAGCTCCATTTTGCAGGTAGCTTTGGCTATGAGGTGATTACATAGGTGTGTACAGCCTGTTGCATTAGAGTGTGCGCCTCAACAGTCAAACACATATGTGTGTGTGTGCATGTGTATATATGCTGATGGTATCAGTAGAGCAATGGACGGTGTCAGTAGGGCAGAGATTGGTGTGAGTAGGGCAGTGGATGGTGTCAGTAGTTTTTATTTTATTTGTTTACATTTCTGGAAATCAGAGGAGACAAGCTGGGGTCAGGAATTAGCCAAGTTGAAACTAGAAATCAGCAGAAACAAGCTGTGGCAGGTACTAGTTGAGGTCAGCAGCATTAAGCTAGGAAGGCAAAGCAGTCACAAGTTCAAGAATAGGCTAGGTCAGCCAATGAAAAAGCAGATATCAGGAACAGGTTCTCGGTTCAAGTTGCAGGATAAAAGTTGAGGACCATCCAATACTTTTTGGCCGTCTGGCAACCAGACAAGGACTCATTCTCACTACTGGTGCTATCTGAAGAGCAAGCTCTTGCATTGCTTTTCAGGGAGCATTTGACATTCAGTGTTGAGGAGTTGTATTGTCTTATCACTGCCTGCTTTAACTCCTTGATCCAATTCACGCAGTTGCGGGGGGCTGGCAGAGCAGCCCTATTTGCTTGAATAGGATGTGTTCGGCAGGCACTACACCCACCCAAAGTGACAGGGGATATCATTCTTGCCACAAAGCAAACATGTGTACAGCTAAAGGGGGAAGGGGTTGAGGGACGGTAAAAATGCAGCTCAAACATGCGGTTTTATTGCCCCCCCCAACCACTACTGTGAACAAGCCCTTTGAACTAAGTATGCATGCCCATGTGCCTAGACACATACATGCCCATAGCATCGCTACATTCCCAATACTTCACGAAAATTGTAGTTCAATTTTGCACCAGTAAACACATCAGATGTGGCATGCGGCGACTTTATGGATCCTCTTCCAGATGCCCAGACAGGCTGCAATTATTGGCTGCAAGCAGGGACATCACAATAAATTTACCAAGAAAGTAAGAGACATTATTTTAAATTGTATAGCATTTTTCTGTCCAATCTGTGGCAAGTTGTATATTCAGAGAGGCCCATTTGATCTGTGCAGCAAGGGCAGAGTAATAAATAGAGATGAGTTTAGTAGAGTCCGGTCATCTTAATATCTTTTCTAAGTGGGGCACTTGGATGGGACTATCCAGGCACCCAAATTGGTTACATGGCGAAGCTGATAATAGTAAAATATATAATTGGAGGACAAATCCAAATCCATCCGTAACAGTGCACCAACTTTAGTAATCCCCAGTATGTCATCCATTCCCAAGACTTTTGACATACCTCCACACTGCATCTAGATGGCACAGACCTGTTTCTTTCACATAGGCCACATCTATGCACTTTGGACCAGGATGTGGTTTGATAGCACAATTTACATCTGTCATGACCTACTAGGCGACAGTTCACACCTTCAGCCATGTAAATCGAAGGATTAGCATTTATGAAGCCTTCCTGACACCTCCCATCCTCTCATTAGACAATAATATCTGCCTTTCTGTTGTAAATGGATCAAAAAGTTTTACAAGTGCTAACTATTCAGTGCATTCCATTAGATGTGTTAATGTCCAGGGGAGTTGGGGTTAACTGCGCAGTGGTGCATCAGTCGGAGACTAGGTCACGTCCTGCTAGAGGGGTATATAAGCGTAGGTTAGTGCCCTAGTGTTGGTTGGAAGCCATTGGAAGTAACCTTCACAGATGTTACGATGAGGGGACGCAGCGTTGGGTGCACTTTGCCTTGAGACGGGACCCAGAATGAAGGAAAAGTAACAGACCAATAGCCATTATGTGGAGACTGGTCATGCTAAGGTATGCACACCATTGTATCAGCTAAACCATTGCTGTGGCCTAAACTACCAACTGAGAAACTGTTGTTATGGGCAATGTGAATCCCCTAAAGTTATACCATAATTAATGTGTAAAGGTAAAAATGTAAAAAGATGGGTAGAAACTGTCAACCGTCCTAAAAGGATCCACATATCACAATGGTATATATATCTAAGTCCACCAGGAGAAGATTCCTATACTGGGGTATTAATTGTGCCCAGTGTGAACCATAGACAGGGGAGGGAGGGGGGTAAGATCTATCCAACCCCCATAAAGAAGGTCCAAGTGCCAAGTGAAGTGTATGTGTGGAACTTCACCAAAAGTCCGCAATAATAGTGATCAAAAGTGATTAGGAGCACCCAAGAAGTCATCCATATGGTAGATCCAAAGATGTTTGTTTGTTCTACAAAGTCTGATCTGGTCCCTTAGTGAAGATAAGTTCATGTGTGCCTTTATAGTGCGTGTAATGAGAAGAATGAAGAATAGCAATTTCAAGTTAGTGTATAACATCGGTATACAGGAGGAAGAGCAGCCAATTCAGAATGGGGATGGTGGTGGCCAGTGGCAGAGGGTTCCAGTTGGAATGGTGGTTTAGTTTTTGTCTAAACTTGCTCTTTTCAGCAGTGGGTCTCTATCCTAGGGCTGCTGCGGTACCAAACTTCCTCAGAGACTGCAAGGCCTTACAAGTGTATAGTGATCCCTTTAAAACCTATGGAGTGGAGCAAGACAAGTGTGCTGTGCTAAATAGCTGGTGGAGGGTATTTAGGGTTCTGCACTGGTAACTTCAAAATGCTCTGTAGTCTGGTGAGGGGACAGATAGGAACAGACCCATGTAACTGGCTGGAGAGGAGCCCTAATCTTTCTAGTGTGGGGCCTGTCAAGATGATTCAACTTATGGCTGCCTGCGGGTGGTAAATCAAATTCATTATTATTGTTGTAGGGGAGGCAAGTGGAAAATTTAGCACGGTTCCCCCTTGTCACAGCCTTCACCTCTCTGACAAACCTACCAAACACTAAATTTGTAAAGTTGTATTGTGCAGTAATAGAATAAAATATTATGGTGTTACACCTTTATCCTTGCTAGACTCTTGGACCAAGCCTAAAGTACAGTTTACCCCAAGAACTTTATTGGCAGGCATGTTCATCCTGTTAAAGTTACAGTATATGGGTTTGTTGGACATCCAATTCCAAAATCATGACCATTAGTATGGAATTGCCCCTTTCCCTTTTTTGGGCAATTCCCACTTTCCTGGAACGGCATTTCACAAGATTTTGGAGTGAAGCCTCGTACACACGGCCGAGATTCTCGTCGAAAAAAACATGTCGTTTTTTTCGACGAGATTCTTGGACAAGAAACTTGTCCCGGCCGAGTGTACACACACTCCTTTCAAAGAACCCGCGGTTCTTTGAATGGAGCGAACACGGTGACGTCATCGAATACGACGAGAATGCGCTCGTCACATTCGA
The DNA here is from genome assembly GCA_029206835.1 of Rana muscosa. Classification (NCBI taxonomy): domain Eukaryota; kingdom Metazoa; phylum Chordata; class Amphibia; order Anura; family Ranidae; genus Rana; species Rana muscosa. Next base: position 68,571,689 of record CM055117.1, on the reverse strand, counting down.
TGCCGTCGCCGCCATCTTGGTTCACCCTACCTATGCCTAGGAAGCTACCAAGCATGCGTCAAAGTCATTTCGAGCATGCGCGGGCTTCCCGGCGAAAAGGTAAGTGTACACACACACAATTTTCTTGTCGAGAAACAGGCTGACGAGAATCTCAACGAGAAAATAGAGAGCAGGTTCTCTATTTTCTCGTTGAGATTCTTGTCGCTTTTCTTGACGAGAAACCATACACACGAACGAATTTCTCGGCAAAAAATCTCTGCCAGCAAGTTTCTTGCTGGTTTTTGCCGAGAAACTCGTTCGTGTGTACGAGGCTTCAGTCTATGAGAATGCCAACTCAGCCAAAAGAGAATTTGTGAAGTCGGGTACTGATGTTTGTGAAGACCTGGCTTGTAATCAGCCTTCCAATTCATCCCAAAAAAAGTGTTCAGTAGGGTGAGGTCAGAGCTTTGTGCAGGCCACTTAGGTTCTTTCACACCGAATGCACCAAATCATGTCTTTATGGAGCTAGCTTTGTGATATGGTCATAGTTATGCTGGGAAATAGGGATGAGCTTCGTGTTCGATCGTTCGACGAAGATCGAACGATTTGGGCCGTTCGCGCCAAATTCGAGTGACGCGAACGGCCCACAATGCACTATGCCATCGCAGTGTCATCCAGGCGCTGTGATTGGCCAAGCATGCACTGTGACCCCGCATGCTTGGCCAATCACAGCGCCGGCAGCAAGGAGAGCAATGATTGGCCACAGGCAGGATGCCTGTGGCCAATTATTGCTGAGGGTGTTTAGTACACGCCCCACACTATAAAAGGCCGCCAGCACGGCGGCCTAGTGTAGTGTGTTCCGGAGCAGGGAAAGACAAGCATAGGCAGGGACAGTGACATTTATTTATTTCTTGCTTAACCTGGATTCCTTTAGTTTAGGGAAAGAGAAGGATAGGTAGGGAGAGTGTCAGTGTGTTTTACTGTGCGAGTCCTTGTTTCTAGGGACAAAGAAGGAAAGTGAGGGGAATTCTCCTTGTGCTATAGTGTGCTTTAAAAAAACATTTTTTCTAGGGACAGAAAACTCTAGGTAGGGAGAGTGTCAGTTTCTTTCACTGTGCGAGTCCTTGTTTCTAGGGACAAAGAAGGAAAGTGAGGGGAATTCTCCTTGTGCTATAGTGTGCTTTAAAAAAACATTTTTTCTAGGGACAGAAAACTCTAGGTAGGGAGAGTGTCAGTTTCTTTCACTGTGCGAGTCCTTGTTTCTAGGGACAAAGAAGGAAAGTGAGGGGAATTCTCCTTGTGCTATAGTGTGCTTTAAAAAAACATTTTTTCTAGGGACAGAAAACTCTAGGTAGGGAGAGTGTCAGTTTCTTTCACTGTGCGAGTCCTTGTTTCTAGGGACAAAGAAGGAAAGTGAGGGGAATTCTCCTTGTGCTATAGTGTGCTTTAAAAAAACATTTTTTCTAGGGACAGAAAACTCTAGGTAGGGAGAGTGTCAGTTTCTTTCACTGTGCGAGTCCTTGTTTCTAGGGACAAAGAAGGAAAGTGAGGGGAATTCTCCTTGTGCTATAGTGTGCTTTAAAAAAACATTTTTTCTAGGGACAGAAAACTCTAGGTAGGGAGAGTGTCAGTTTCTTTCACTGTGCGAGTCCTTGTTTCTAGGGACAAAGAAGGAAAGTGAGGGGAATTCTCCTTGTGCTATAGTGTGCTTTAAAAAAACATTTTTTCTAGGGACAGAAAACTCTAGGTAGGGAGAGTGTCAGTTTCTTTCACTGTGCGAGTCCTTGTTTCTAGGGACAAAGAAGGAAAGTGAGGGGAATTCTCCTTGTGCTATAGTGTGCTTTAAAAAAACATTTTTTCTAGGGACAGAAAACTCTAGGTAGGGAGAGTGTCAGTTTCTTTCACTGTGCGAGTCCTTGTTTCTAGGGACAAAGAAGGAAAGTGAGGGGAATTCTCCTTGTGCTATAGTGTGCTTTAAAAAAACATTTTTTCTAGGGACAGAAAACTCTAGGTAGGGAGAGTGTCAGTTTCTTTCACTGTGCGAGTCCTTGTTTCTAGGGACAAAGAAGGAAAGTGAGGGGAATTCTCCTTGTGCTATAGTGTGCTTTAAAAAAACATTTTTTCTAGGGACAGAAAACTCTAGGTAGGGAGAGTGTCAGTTTCTTTCACTGTGCGAGTCCTTGTTTCTAGGGACAAAGAAGGAAAGTGAGGGGAATTCTCCTTGTGCTATAGTGTGCTTTAAAAAAACATTTTTTCTAGGGACAGAAAACTCTAGGTAGGGAGAGTGTCAGTTTCTTTCACTGTGCGAGTCCTTGTTTCTAGGGACAAAGAAGGAAAGTGAGGGGAATTCTCCTTGTGCTATAGTGTGCTTTAAAAAAACATTTTTTCTAGGGACAGAAAACTCTAGGTAGGGAGAGTGTCAGTTTCTTTCACTGTGCGAGTCCTTGTTTCTAGGGACAAAGAAGGAAAGTGAGGGGAATTCTCCTTGTGCTATAGTGTGCTTTAAAAAAACATTTTTTCTAGGGACAGAAAACTCTAGGTAGGGAGAGTGTCAGTTTCTTTCACTGTGCGAGTCCTTGTTTCTAGGGACAAAGAAGGAAAGTGAGGGGAATTCTCCTTGTGCTATAGTGTGCTTTAAAAAAACATTTTTTCTAGGGACAGAAAACTCTAGGTAGGGAGAGTGTCAGTTTCTTTCACTGTGCGAGTCCTTGTTTCTAGGGACAAAGAAGGAAAGTGAGGGGAATTCTCCTTGTGCTATAGTGTGCTTTAAAAAAACATTTTTTCTAGGGACAGAAAACTCTAGGTAGGGAGAGTGTCAGTTTCTTTCACTGTGCGAGTCCTTGTTTCTAGGGACAAAGAAGGAAAGTGAGGGGAATTCTCCTTGTGCTATAGTGTGCTTTAAAAAAACATTTTTTCTAGGGACAGAAAACTCTAGGTAGGGAGAGTGTCAGTTTCTTTCACTGTGCGAGTCCTTGTTTCTAGGGACAAAGAAGGAAAGTGAGGGGAATTCTCCTTGTGCTATAGTGTGCTTTAAAAAAACATTTTTTCTAGGGACAGAAAACTCTAGGTAGGGAGAGTGTCAGTTTCTTTCACTGTGCGAGTCCTTGTTTCTAGGGACAAAGAAGGAAAGTGAGGGGAATTCTCCTTGTGCTATAGTGTGCTTTAAAAAAACATTTTTTCTAGGGACAGAAAACTCTAGGTAGGGAGAGTGTCAGTTTCTTTCACTGTGCGAGTCCTTGTTTCTAGGGACAAAGAAGGAAAGTGAGGGGAATTCTCCTTGTGCTATAGTGTGCTTTAAAAAAACATTTTTTCTAGGGACAGAAAACTCTAGGTAGGGAGAGTGTCAGTTTCTTTCACTGTGCGAGTCCTTGTTTCTAGGGACAAAGAAGGAAAGTGAGGGGAATTCTCCTTGTGCTATAGTGTGCTTTAAAAAAACATTTTTTCTAGGGACAGAAAACTGTAGGTAGGGAGAGTGTCAGTTTCTTTCACTGTGCGAGTCCTTGTTTCTAGGGACAAAGAAGGAAAGTGAGGGGAATTCTCCTTGTGCTATAGTGTGCTTTAAAAAAACATTTTTTCTAGGGACAGAAAACTCTAGGTAGGGAGAGTGTCAGTTTCTTTCACTGTGCCAGTCCTTGTTTCTAGGGACAAAGAAGGAAAGTGAGGGGAATTCTCCTTGTGCTATAGTGTGCTTTAAAAAAACATTTTTTCTAGGGACAGAAAACTGTAGGTAGGGAGAGTGTCAGTTTCTTTCACTGTGCGAGTCCTTGTTTCTAGGGACAAAGAAGGAAAGTGAGGGGAATTCTCCTTGTGCTATAGTGTGCTTTAAAAAAACATTTTTTCTAGGGACAGAAAACTCTAGGTAGGGAGAGTGTCAGTTTCTTTCACTGTGCCAGTCCTTGTTTCTAGGGACAAAGAAGGAAAGTGAGGGGAATTCTCCTTGTGCTATAGTGTGCTTTAAAAAAACATTTTTTCTAGGGACAGAAAACTCTAGGTAGGGAGAGTGTCAGTTTCTTTCACTGTGCGAGTCCTTGTTTCTAGGGACAAAGAAGGAAAGTGAGGGGAATTCTCCTTGTGCTATAGTGTGCTTTAAAAAAACATTTTTTCTAGGGACAGAAAACTCTAGGTAGGGAGAGTGTCAGTTTCTTTCACTGTGCGAGTCCTTGTTTCTAGGGACAAAGAAGGAAAGTGAGGGGAATTCTCCTTGTGCTATAGTGTGCTTTAAAAAAACATTTTTTCTAGGGACAGAAAACTCTAGGTAGGGAGAGTGTCAGTTTCTTTCACTGTGCGAGTCCTTGTTTCTAGGGACAAAGAAGGAAAGTGAGGGGAATTCTCCTTGTGCTATAGTGTGCTTTAAAAAAACATTTTTTCTAGGGACAGAAAACTCTAGGTAGGGAGAGTGTCAGTTTCTTTCACTGTGCGAGTCCTTGTTTCTAGGGACAAAGAAGGAAAGTGAGGGGAATTCTCCTTGTGCTATAGTGTGCTTTAAAAAAACATTTTTTCTAGGGACAGAAAACTCTAGGTAGGGAGAGTGTCAGTTTCTTTCACTGTGCGAGTCCTTGTTTCTAGGGACAAAGAAGGAAAGTGAGGGGAATTCTCCTTGTGCTATAGTGTGCTTTAAAAAAACATTTTTTCTAGGGACAGAAAACTCTAGGTAGGGAGAGTGTCAGTTTCTTTCACTGTGCGAGTCCTTGTTTCTAGGGACAAAGAAGGAAAGTGAGGGGAATTCTCCTTGTGCTATAGTGTGCTTTAAAAAAACATTTTTTCTAGGGACAGAAAACTCTAGGTAGGGAGAGTGTCAGTTTCTTTCACTGTGCGAGTCCTTGTTTCTAGGGACAAAGAAGGAAAGTGAGGGGAATTCTCCTTGTGCTATAGTGTGCTTTAAAAAAACATTTTTTCTAGGGACAGAAAACTCTAGGTAGGGAGAGTGTCAGTTTCTTTCACTGTGCGAGTCCTTGTTTCTAGGGACAAAGAAGGAAAGTGAGGGGAATTCTCCTTGTGCTATAGTGTGCTTTAAAAAAACATTTTTTCTAGGGACAGAAAACTCTAGGTAGGGAGAGTGTCAGTTTCTTTCACTGTGCGAGTCCTTGTTTCTAGGGACAAAGAAGGAAAGTGAGGGGAATTCTCCTTGTGCTATAGTGTGCTTTAAAAAAACATTTTTTCTAGGGACAGAAAACTCTAGGTAGGGAGAGTGTCAGTTTCTTTCACTGTGCGAGTCCTTGTTTCTAGGGACAAAGAAGGAAAGTGAGGGGAATTCTCCTTGTGCTATAGTGTGCTTTAAAAAAACATTTTTTCTAGGGACAGAAAACTCTAGGTAGGGAGAGTGTCAGTTTCTTTCACTGTGCGAGTCCTTGTTTCTAGGGACAAAGAAGGAAAGTGAGGGGAATTCTCCTTGTGCTATAGTGTGCTTTAAAAAAACTTTTTTTCTAGGGACAGAAAACTCTAGGTAGGGAGAGTGTCAGTTTCTTTCACTGTGTGAGTCCTTGTTTCTAGGGACAAAGAAGGAAAGTGAGGGGAATTCTCCTTGTGCTATAGTGTGCTTTAAAAAAACATTTTTTCTAGGGACAGAAAACTCTAGGTAGGGAGAGTGTCAGTTTCTTTCACTGTGCGAGTCCTTGTTTCTAGGGACAAAGAAGGAAAGTGAGGGGAATTCTCCTTGTGCTATAGTGTGCTTTAAAAAAACATTTTTTCTAGGGACAGAAAACTCTAGGTAGGGAGAGTGTCAGTTTCTTTCACTGTGCGAGTCCTTGTTTCTAGGGACAAAGAAGGAAAGTGAGGGGAATTCTCCTTGTGCTATAGTGTGCTTTAAAAAAACATTTTTTCTAGGGACAGAAAACTCGAGGTAGGGAGAGTGTCAGTTTCTTTCACTGTGCGAGTCCTTGTTTCTAGGGACAAAGAAGGAAAGTGAGGGGAATTCTCCTTGTGCTATAGTGTGCTTTAAAAAAACATTTTTTCTAGGGACAGAAAACTCTAGGTAGGGAGAGTGTCAGTTTCTTTCACTGTGCGAGTCCTTGTTTCTAGGGACAAAGAAGGAAAGTGAGGGGAATTCTCCTTGTGCTATAGTGTGCTTTAAAAAAACATTTTTTCTAGGGACAGAAAACTCTAGGTAGGGAGAGTGTCAGTTTCTTTCACTGTGCGAGTCCTTGTTTCTAGGGACAAAGAAGGAAAGTGAGGGGAATTCTCCTTGTGCTATAGTGTGCTTTAAAAAAACATTTTTTCTAGGGACAGAAAACTCTAGGTAGGGAGAGTGTCAGTTTCTTTCACTGTGCGAGTCCTTGTTTCTAGGGACAAAGAAGGAAAGTGAGGGGAATTCTCCTTGTGCTATAGTGTGCTTTAAAAAAACATTTTTTCTAGGGACAGAAAACTCTAGGTAGGGAGAGTGTCAGTTTCTTTCACTGTGCGAGTCCTTGTTTCTAGGGACAAAGAAGGAAAGTGAGGGGAATTCTCCTTGTGCTATAGTGTGCTAAAGCATTCCTCATCAACCATCTTTGAAATCCTTGTTTTTTGGACAGTCAGGGAAATTGTCGTTGTGCTATTCTGTGCAAAAGCAATCATCCTCAACCATATTTAGAAATCCTTAAGTAAAGGGACAGAGAAGGACACCTGAAGGTAGCCCTTATTGCTTTTTTCCCATCTCCCTGCAGGCCATCTATTAGAATGTCTGGAAGGCAAACAAGGAGAGGCAGACAGTCAGGAGGCAATAAAAGAGGGCAAGCAGGCTCTGTGTCTGGGGGCAACAGTGCTGGTCGTGGACGCGGTGCATTGTCATCAGCACATGGCCATGGGACACGCTTGTCCTTCTTTTCGGCAGCTGGACATGTTGAGCCACATCATGCCGAAGACTTGGTAGAGTGGATGACCAAGCCCTCCTCCTCCTCCTCATCCTCTCTCACCCAGGCTCAGGGTACTGGCAAAGCAGCTGCCAAAGCGTCCTCTTCCCTGGTATCAATGTCAGACTCATCATCAGTCACTCCTTCCCTAGACCCACCATGTCCTCCTCCTGAGGAGTCCCCCGAACTGTTTGAGCACAGTGTTGGGTACATGCTCCAGGAGGATGCCCAGCGTTTCGAAGGGTCTGATGATGAAACCCAGCTACAGGAAGGCAGTAGCGTGAGAGCAGACAGAGGGGATGCTCAAGAAGGACACCAATCTGGCAGTCATGTTCCAGCAGCTGCAGCATACTGCCAGATTGGCTCCAGTGATGAGGAGGGAGGGGATGATGAGGTCACTGACTCCACGTGGGTGCCTAATAGGAGAGAGGAGGAGGAGGAGGATGAGGAGGAGGCACATCTCCAACGAGGCAGGATGCCCTTTGGTGGCCAGCGTAAGGGCAGTACACCGACGGAATCACACCGCAGAGCTCCGCCTGTGCAGGGCGCTGCCTCTGCCCGTCATTCAAAAAGTTCTTTGGTGTGGGCCTTTTTTGAGGCTAGTGCATCAGATCGCACAGCTGCTGTTTGCAACATATGTCTCAAGCGTATATCGCGTGGCCAAAACATCAGCCGCTTGGGTACCACATGCCTGACCAGACATATGTTGACCTGCCATGCAGCTCGTTGGCAAGCCTACCTCAAAGACCCACACCAAAGAACAAAGCGGACCTCTCCTTGCACCGCATCAGCTGGGATCTCCAACCCCACTATAACTTCAGTCCTCTCTGAAACATGCACTGAGAGGAATGAAGGTGTAGAATTAGGTGTGTCACAGCCAAGTACTTGCGGCCACTCTGCTAGCAGTACACCGACGTCCGATTCTAGCAGGCAAATTTCCCTGCCCCAGCTGCTGGACCGTCGAAAGAAGTTCACTCCCAGCCATCCACATGCCCAGCGGTTGAATGCTAGCTTGGCTAAATTGCTAGCGCTTCAACTGCTGCCTTTTCAGTTGGTAGACTCGGCCCCCTTCCGTGAGTTTGTGCAATGTGCGGTTCCTCAGTGGCAGGTTCCCAAACGCCACTTTTTCTCACGGAAGGCTATTCCGGCTCTCTACCGGCATGTGGAAGGCAATGTCTTGGCCTCGCTGGACAGGGCGGTCAGCGGTAAGGTGCATATTACCGCTGACTCATGGTCCAGCAGGCATGGACAGGGACGTTACCTTTCTTTCACGGCCCATTGGGTCACTCTTTTGGCAGCTGGGAAGGATGCAGGACAAGGTGCAGTAGTGTTGGAGGTTGTTCCACCGCCACGCCTCCAAAATGCTACTACTGGTTGTGACACACCTCTCTCCTCCACCCCCTCCTCTTCTTCTTCCTCCATGGCCTCTTCCTGTGCTTTGTCCTCTGAACCAGCGGTGCTCCGTAGCCGTTCAAGGGGCTACGCAAGTACCCAGGCAAAAAGATGCCATGCCGTGCTTGCGCTGGTGTGTTTGGGGGACAGAAGCCACACTGGGGCAGAGGTCCTGTCTGCTCTGCAGGGCCAGGCCGAGAGGTGGTTGACGCCACGCCAGCTTAAGCCAGGAATGGTGGTTTGCGACAATGGCACCAACCTCCTCTCCGCCCTCCGACAGGGACAACTGACCCATGTGCCCTGTGTGGCTCACGTCCTTAACCTGGTGGTGCAGCGGTTCTTGGGCAGGTACCCGGGCTTACAGGATGTCCTGAGGCAGGCCAGGAAAGTCTGTGTGCATTTCCGCAGATCTTATAATGCCAGTGCTCGCCTGGCTGAGCTGAAAAAGGAGTTGAACCTGCCCAAGAACCGCCTTATATGTGACATGCCCACCAGGTGGAACTCAACGTTGGCCATGCTGCAGCGGCTGCACACGCAGCAGAGGGCCATCAATGAGTACCTGTGCGACTACGGCACCAGGACAGGGTCAGGGGAGCTTGGTTTTTTTTCTCCACGCCAGTGGGGCATGATCAGGGATGCATGCACTGTCCTGGCACCATTTGAGGAGGCCACGAGGATGGTGAGCAGTGACAGTGCATGCATCAGTGACACTGTACCTCTTGTCCACCTGTTGGAGCACACGCTGCATGGAATAATGGACAGGGCACTTGAGGCAGAACAGAGGCAGGAAGAGGAGGACTTCCTTGCCTCTCAAGGCCCCCTTTACCCAGACAGTGTTCCTTCTGTCCCACCCATCGCACAGGAAGAGGAGGAGGAGGAGGAGGAGGAGGAGGAGGATTGTGTCAGCATGGAGGTGGAGGCTGGCACTCAGCATCATCAGCAGCAGTCTTTTAGGGATGATTTACAGTCCCAAGAAACCAGTGGACTTGTACGTGGCTGGGAGGAGGTGGCTGCGGATCATGTCGTCCTTAGTGACCCAGAGGACTCCGGAGCGAATGCCTCAGCAAACCTACGCTGCATGGCCTCCCTGATCCTGCAAAGTCTGCGGAAGGATCCTCGTATTCTTCGGATCAAGGAGAGGGACCATTACTGGCTGGCCACTCTCCTTGATCCACGGTACAAGGGTAAGGTTGCGGACCTTATGTTACCTTCGCAGAGGGAGCAGAGGATGAGACAACTCCGGGAGGCCTTGCAGAAAGGTCTGTGCAACGCGTTCCCAGAGACTGGGAGGTTACAAACTCCTGGTCCTGGACAACGAGTTGCTGAGGCTTCGGCCAGTCAAAGAAGGAGCGGTGGGGAAGGTGGCCGTCTGACCGATGCGTTCAGACAATTCTTTAGTCCGCAGCCCCAAAGTATGATCGGTTCCAGCAACCATCGCCAGCGTCTGATAAACATGGTGCAGGAATATCTAGGGGCAAGGTCAGACTTGGACACCTTCCCCACCGAAAATCCTCTGGCTTACTGGGTCTTGAGGATGGATCACTGGCCAGAGCTTGCACAGTATGCAATTGAGCTACTGGCCTGTCCTGCATCCAGCGTTCTTTCGGAACGCACATTCAGTGCTGCTGGAGGATTTGTCACGGATCACAGGGTGCGCCTGTCCACCGACTCGGTTGATCGACTGACTTTCATCAAGATGAACCAGTCTTGGATCACCACCAGCTACCACACACCTGATGCTGATATAACAGACTAATTGATTTTAACATGTCACATCCCTTCAAGACTGATGCTGATGCTGAGTGCCTGTGCTGTTATGTTGACTGGCTATCCTCCTCCTCCGAGTCCTCAATGATACGATTGATGATGATAGCTTGGAAGATCATTTTTGTTTATGGGTGCCGCCACCAGTGGCTAAGGCCCAATTTTTTAGCCCCTGTTTTACAGGGGCGTGTAATTACAATTTTTTTAGCAATAATTTGCCATAGGGCTCATTGCTGTGCTCCAAGTACAGTATCTGTGAGGGGTTGGAGTGTTGTGGCACCAGTGCCTAAGGCCCAATTTTTCAGCCCCTGTTTAAAAGGGGCGTGTCATTACAATTTTTGAAGCAATACTTTGCAACAGGGCTCATTGCTGTGCTCCAAGTACAGTATCTGTGAGGGGTTGTAGTGTTGTGCCACCAGTGCCTAAGGCCCAATTTTTCAGCCCCTGTTTAACAGGGGCGTGTCATTACAATTTTTGAAGCAATACTTTGCAACAGGGCTCATTGCTGTGCTCCAAGTACAGTATCTGTGAGGGGTTGTAGTGTTGTGCCACCAGTGCCTAAGGCCCAATTTTCAGCCCCTGTTTAACAGGGGCGTGTCATTACAATTTTTGAAGCAATACTTTGCAACAGGGCTCATTGCTGTGCTCCAAGTACAGTATCTGTGAGGGGTTGTAGTGTTGTGCCACCAGTGCCTAAGGCCCAATTTTTCAGCCCCTGTTCAACAGGGGCATGCAATTACAATTCTTGATCTAATAATTCACAGCAGGGCCCATTGCTGCACCCACCAAGAGTAACTGTCAGGGCTTACAGTGTTGTGGCACCAGCACCACCATCAAAGGCCCAATTTTTACTACCACTGTTCAACAATTATATGTAATTAAAATTCCTGATATAATAGTTGACAGCAGGGCGTTCCAGCACCAACCAAGAGTAACTGTGAGTGCTTACAGTGTTGTGCCAACACCAACAACTAAGGGGCCTATTTCTGCAGAGTATATACGGCAGGTCCCTACTTTCAAACATCCAACTTACAAACGACTCCTACTTGCAAACGCAAGAAGACAACAGGAAGTGAGAGGAAATCTACCACTAGGAAGGAAAATTCTCTCCTGTAAGAATAAATATGGGAGAAAGGTGTCTCCTCTGTACTGATGCTTTATCAGCAATCCTTGTTTCAAGAAAAACACCACATTTCAAAAACAGTTGTCATTGGGACGGAAAGTGAGGTGAAATGTTCTGAACAGGGGCACAGACAGCAAAACAAATGTTACAGGGGTGATAACCCTTACCTATGTTTTCCAAAAAGTTTAAAAATAGATTTTTGGGCTGGAGCTACACTTCAACAATGTACCTGTTCAAAATTACAAACACATTCTACATAAGAACAAACCTACAGTCCCTGTCTTGTATGCACCGCCTGTATACGGCTGTTCAGAGTATATAGGGCCTTTTTTATTTTATGTGCGGGGTTCCCCTTAATATCCATACAAGACCCAAAGGGGCTGGTAATGGGCTGGGGTAGGGGGGGGGGTCATGGGGTAGCTATGCCATTTTTCTTAAAGATTTTCATCCATATTACCGGGACCAGACATTACATTAAAGCCGCAAGCAGTTTTAAATGGCTTTTTTTTCCTTTAGAAGTGTCATTTTGTGCAGGGACAGTTCTAAACACGGGAAACACGTGGCACTTCACAGGCATACTTTAGACACCCCCCAGGTACGATATTTAAAGGAATATTTGACTTTTTTTTTTTCACTTTATGCATCATTAAAATGACTGCTCCCGAAAAACGACCGTTTTTAAAACTTCTTTTTGCATTGATACATGTCCCCTGGTGCAGAACTCGGGTTCCCAAACCCTTTTTAGGACAATAACATGCATAATAGTTGTTATAATTAGCACTTTAGAATTCGAACGTTCGCATCCATTGTATTTAATAGGGTTCTAATGTTCGTACGAACTTTCGGTCCGTTCGCGGGTTCTGGTGCGAACCGAACCCGGGGGTGTTCGGCTCATCACTACTGGGAAAGAAAAGGGCCTTAAACAAACTGTTGTCAAAGCGTTGGAAGTGCACAATTGTCTAAAATATCTTGGTATGCTTTAGAACTGACAGTACCCTTCTTTGGAAACACCTGAACTCTATTGCCTCGTACACACGGCCGGTTTTCCCGTCTGAAAAACTGCGATGAGAGCTTTTGGCCAAGAATCCCGACCGTGTGTATGCTCCATCGCAGTTTTTCCGACAGGAAAACTGCCAAAAACGGCCGGCAAAAAAAAAAGAACTGGCTCTCTTTTTTACCGTCGGGATTTCCGACTGACTTTTTCCCGTCTGAAATCCCGGCCGTGTGTACATAAGCATAAGATTTGGAGTGGTGTACAGCATATATATGTTTATATATATTATTTTTTTTACAGTCATAGAGTTTCCCTTTAACACTGAATTCACCTTAATTCACCTTAACCTTGCCCTTGTCTTCCTCTCGCATTCCTTAAAGTTTACATTTACTGCCTGAGAAGCTCTAATGGACATTTATGTTAATGAAGAGCTGAGCGCTGACAGAAATTTCCTTCAGCAGCAGATGTGTGAAATATCTGAATAGTTTCTGGTAGAAGTCATTCCTGTTCAGAGTTTGAAAGAGAAAAGTGGTTTAAAGGTGCTCTAGGTGCTTATTTGTGTGTAAATCTGATCAGAAGAATGTGTGAACGATAAGTCATCCTGGAAAAATATCTGTTATCTATTAGCTCCGTTTTTCGTAAAAGAAAATGTCATACAGGGGCTTCAGTGAATCAATATTAAATATGGCATAATCCTTGACCGCTATTACTTCCTTCCCCTAGAGCCGGGGTCCCCAACCTTTTGAAGAGCGAGGGCCACTTAAGCGACTTGGTAACCGGTTGTGGGACACAATGAGCGGAGCGGTGGATGTCATTTCCGTGTCTGCTCTGCATATGCAGAGCAGACACGGACACAGCCCACTATACTATACTATTTTTTTTGCGGATTGGATTGGAGGTAGGACACAAGTTGGTTTATGTCTGCCACTACTTAGAGGTGAATGGAGGGTCCAATTGGTCAGGCTGTCGGACTGACCGTGTGAAAGGGGCCAAAGGCTGCTTTCACAATGACGCGGGTGCAACGCAGTGTACCTTTTGGCTTTCCTGCACTTTGCAATAGACTTCTATTATATTCTGCAGGTTTAGCGCACTTTCAGAAAGCACACCAAAGTCGCAGGTAATAACAGGAATATATGGCTCAGTGCAGGTAACCCGCAAGTAAACTGCCCTGCACCTGCGGATCAGTTTGAAAGCAGCCCAGTAACCACTGCAGAACAGATATGTCCATATATACACTGTGATTTTAGTAATAAACTGACCTTTAATAACAGTATTCTGATCCATCCCAGAGCAGGAGGTCGCGGGCCACATCAGAGGCCTCCGCGGGCCTCATGTGGCCCCTGGGCCACTGGTTGGGCACCCCTGCCCTAGAGCAGTGGTATCAGTTATGGCAATTTTGATGTTGCATTAGGCCATGCCCCTGATGGGGAGGTGAAATCATTTTGTATTAAGGACTGGGACAGTACAGTCACTGTACAGCACTATTAAGCACAATGCAAAACATGCTTATAGAATAAGCAAATATGTCTGTGCCATCAAATTTCAGGAATGATCTATTTAATGTTAGCCTCCAGGCAATGTGTTTTTTTTAACCCACCCTCTATAAAAACATACACATTATTTACATATCTTGCTTTTGTCAGAGTAAATCTTCTCTGAACCTTGGTGGACTCATCGATGGGTTTAAGGATCTTCTTTTTGTAGCAGGAGGCGTCTGCAGGGCTACATCACACAGGCAGGCCCCTGCAGGACTGCTCCTAGGAGGAGGAGTCTGCAGTGCTACACCATATAGGTGGCCCCTGCAGAGCTACTGCATAGAGGAGGATTTACTGAGCTACACCATGTAGGTAGGTCCTCCAAAACTAGTACAAGAAAGAGGAGTTTGCAGGGTGTTATTATGTAGGCATGCCCTGGAGAACTATTGTAAAGAGGAGTCTGCAGGGCTATATTAAATAGGTATGCCCTGCAGAACTAGTGTAAACAGGAGGAGTCTGCAGGGCTACATCATGTACACTTGCCCTGTGGAGCTAGTGCGAGGAGGAGGAGTCCACAAGGCTACCTAACTTAAGCTCTTCAGGAGGCAGTTGTGCTGGGATTGGTTAGCGACAAAAGGAACTCAGGCTTCCAAAGAACTATTATATTACTACTATTACTATTATATTAATACTAAATATTATACACCTCAGAGCGATCCCCGACACTTGTTGTGTATGTGTTACACCGGTGACACCTTTGGGTTAAATCTCATTTTTGTTTCCGGTGTTTTTCCTGTATTTCGCGCCCTTTTTTACGGAAATAGCGTGGTGTGTGACGTCCAGACACAATCTCCTTTCCCAGTTGATGCCTGCTATGGGGAAACGTGTCGGGTGGAGCTACAGTCTCTGACGTCACCACGCACCAGCTGGTCTGGCTGTGATTTAAAATACTTTGTTTGCTGGATGTCAGTATTGTGTTTTAAATAAAACAATTGAACTGATTACTGCACCATGAAGCCTTTTCTTCTTTATCCTTCTTAAAAACTGGCCCTGGGAGTGAACCTTGCTGTACCAGTTTACCAACTTATCAACCTGCAAGGAAACGTAGCAGGAGCATAAACAGCAGTGAGTGGAGAGGTCTTACCATTGGAGGAATCCATGAATGTATCGCCCTTGGCTAGCTGAGCTTCCCTTGATGTGCCCATATGATCCCTATAATCTGAGATCCATCCCATCTGGTAAGCGGTGTTGTTCGCCTTTTGTTTGATGATCAGAACGCATGATTAATCTTCTGTCAAGCCATTTGTCTCACTGAGCACCATTAGCATATATGGACTATTAGATTATTATTTATCCATTGTTTGTTTAATTTTTTGATTTTTATTGGCAATTGGTTATTTTGCACATTTGTCTGTGGACAGTAACAAGTATTTTCTGTGGTAGAGCAACTATTTCTGTTTACACATGTTTACATTTCCAAAGAACCTGACTGTTAAAAACCATAAAAGCTGACATCAGCCAGAACATGAAACAATCAAAAGAAGAAGTGGAAGATCGAAAAATGTGGAGAGAGCTTGACTATAGAATAGCAGAGAGTCAGACACCACTGAACGGATAATATCATCATTTCACCATCATGATGAACTCTGTGCGAGCCAAAAGAAGATTAAATAATAAGAAGTAAAGCTTTATGCTACAGCACTTGATACGATTTAAAAAAAAAAAAAAATGTGCCTTGACAACAGCTTTAAGTTTAAAAAAAAAATTTGATGTATAGTTTGTGAATACTATATGTACATACATTAGGTATTTTCTGATTACATAAGTGTAGCGGGGTCTCTTTTACGACCCCAGGACTACGTTACCCAGAACCCCATTCGGCCCCAAGGCGGAGGTTCCACCGCAAAGACTCATGGAAGGGGTTACTTAAGGGAGAGGGGAGGCGGAGCTCGCTCTCTTGGGACACGGCGCGTCAAGCAACAAGTCATCCCACGCGGATCGGCTGTGGAGCAAGGCCTGAAGCCTGAGGCCTTGCTTGAAGTCCAAAGAGCCTTCCACCATACTGCGGAGCCTGGGTGGATCCTGACCCGTCGTGATAGGACGTGAGTTGGATCGAGGACTCGATCGGAGCAGACGCTGTGTGCGACACACAGGAGGTGGAAGTCCCAGGCTGGGATCGCGCCTGGAGTGGTGAGCGGGCATCTGCCAATATCAATAGACTGAGTTGTGTTCAGGCCTGTAGACTGCCTAGGCCCGCTGTTCGCTCACCAGTGTTCTTGGGGAGTCCGGTAGTTGGGACAGAGCTGAAGTATCTACCCCTCCCCCGTTTTACCCTGTTATTTCAAGTTAACACCCAAGGTGGATTACAAATGGTTATTTCTTTAAGTGCACCAACGAAAGCTGGCCGGTGAAGAAACCTTCCTTCCCTGGGGAAAGAGACTTAGTTCCATCTCATGTCAGGCCTGATTTAGGCAGGGAATTTAGAAAGTTTGTGTTACTACGCCATAGGCGAACGCACGACATAATAGCTCCGCGTGGTGGATACTGCGCGGCGCCATATTATTGTGCTGCACCTAGTACATTGATTGATGCAGGGCTCTGCAGGCCCATATATACAAGTTGCATGTTATACCTTGAATCCTTCATTACCAGTAAAGCTGATATATGTTTTATATTCTTGCCTCAGTGTGTTGTCTGAACTGTTTAGAGATTGTTAAGTACAATACACCTGAGAGTGATAGGAGTTTAACCCTAGACTGACTGTGCCAGAGTGGGTCGAGTAAGATTGCCGGGGGTTGGCGGTGCTGCGTTCAGGGCCCGAAATCAATTCAGCGGCTCTCTTAACTGGGGGTAGCGCTACACGTGGGGGCTCATGAGTCCGGGATCCTGTTGCAGCAAATAGCAGCCAAAAAGTACCAGCATGGACCCACGAGAAGTAGTGAAGTGGTGCGCAGCAGTCAACACAGATCCAAATGGGGCAGTGATTATAGAACTCCCAGGGATATGGCAAGAGAATGCAGTGAAACAGTTGGTGATGTCACTGTCTCCACAACAGAAGGCATGGATAGTGGATGTCAGATCAGAACCTCCTTTGACATATGTACTGATAAATTGGAAGGATGGAGTCCCAGAAGACTTCAAGAAGCCAAGCATAGAAACGATAGATAAACAAACTTATAAACTAATACACGCTCCACCCAACCTAAAAGATGTAAAGAAAGAAGAGAGTTCCGGGTCACCACAGGGCACCCTCAGCACAGAATTATGCGTGGTTTTAGGAGAAATCATAGCGCAATGCAAGAAAGACCCGGCCGATTATCAAATATCAGGATACCGAAAACTCAGAATGTTTTCAGGAAGGAAACCTGTACCTTCAGGCGAAGAAGGATTTGAGGAGTGGTTAGACGGTGCAACTCAGGCTCTGGAGGAGTGGGAAGTCCCAGACCACAGGAAGAAGCAGAGAATTGCTGAAAGCTTGAAGGGGCCTGCTTTAGAGGCCGTAGGCAACCTCAAGATGAGTAAGACAGACTGTACTGCACAGGACTATATCGACATTCTGCAGAATGTGTTCGGGGGAACAGAGAAGATTACTGAACTTACCTACCAACTGGAGCATTGCTACTAAAAGGCAGGGGAAAAGCTATCAGAGTTCATGATGCGACTAGATAAAATACTGCACAAGATGATTCTAAAGAAGGGGATTGATCCGAAGAAGGTGGATGAGGCCCGGGTCCAACAGGTGATGAGAGGATCTCAACCCCTGGATCCCATCGCACTGGCGCTACGTACAAGACAGGACGGGAAGAGCCTGCAGTACCCTGACTTGATCCGAGTAGTCAGAGAAGAAGAAGCTATGCTGGAGGAGAAAAAGAGGAGCCAACCAGTTGAGACGGTGAACCCTCCTCCGGTGATGGTCAGGACGGCCATGATCTTAGAAAGAGATGCAGAGGTGGATACCTTGAAGTCGCAAATGTCCCAAGTGCTGGGAATGTTGACCTCCTTGATGGAAAAGGAGTCAAGGGTACCAGAGAGGGAAAGTCAGAGGAAGGAACTGTTCCCGAATACCTCGGCACCCGCATCCCTGGAGATTTGGGGAAATGTGATCTGTTTCAATTGTGGGGGAGCTGGCCATCTGGCCAAAGTATGTGCCAGTCCCAAGAAGAAGAGACTGAATAACCGCAAGCCGCCGGAAAACTTCAACGGGCCCCGGTGAAGGAGTCAACCGGGTGCCCATCATCTTCCAGGAACTCCATACTGAATAAGAAGCACGTGAAAGAAGGGGCCAGGACCCCACAGAAGAAACCAAGGGTTCCTCAGAAGGAACGCACTCCAAAGAAACACAATAATGTCCCTCAGCGGGTAGCTACACTCAGACAGAGGAGAGAGATTAATGCATACCAGGCCCAGGAGAGACTTGGGTCCAAAGGCAAAAAGAGAAAGGAAAGTCAAGAAGGGAATTGCAAAGAGCAAAGGAAAGAGACCCCTTCGAAGCAGTACCCAGAGAAACTGGTGGGTCCCTCACCAATTGTATCCATTCAGGTGGAGGGGATCTACACAAGAGCCCTGTTGGATACTGGAGCGCAGGTGACCTTGTTGTATCGAGACTTCTACGACAGGCACCTAAGTCACCTACCCATCCAGAGGATTGAAGACTTGGAGATATGGGGAATTGGAACAGAGAAGTTCCCTTATGATGGCTATCTACCCATAAGACTGACGTTTGACCCATCCATAGCTGGGAAAGGGGAAGTGTTCGACACCTTGGCTGTGGTGTGCCCCCGACCGCCTGGAGCTAACAGGAGTTCCCTGATAATATGAACAAACACGGATCTGGTCCGAAGACTTTTGGTCCCGTTAACAAGAAGGAAGAACCTCCCAGTCACGGAGATTCATCCAATGTTGAAGACTGCCTTTTGACGGCTGATCTTGGAGCAAAAGGCCCCGGAAGAGGGGGTAGGGAAGGTCTGGAGATTTGGAAAAAAAGGGATAGTGCTGCAACCCGGTGAAGTAACTTGCTTGAAGGCCACAGTGAAATTCACTTGGGAGCAGCCGGGCCCTTTTGTGATGTTGGAACCCGACCCAAGAGAAGAACCTTCGGGCTTGGAGGTAGTCCCGGAAGTGGTCCCGGTGAGGGCTCTGAAGAAGGCCCACTGCAAAGTGCCTGTGAGTGTCAGAAACACCACGGATGGTCCCATGGAAGTCCCAGCCAGGCTGTTACTGGGCCGGGTGAGCACAGCCACACCAGTTGCCTCATCCGATGTGTTGAAGACAGATGGAGGAAGTACAGTGTGGGAGAAGATTTCCATGGAGAATCAAAACCTGCCCAGGGCTTGGAGGGAGAGAGCCCGGAACCAGTTGACTCGGTGGGAGAGGATCTTCTCACGTGATGAGTTTGATGTGGGGTGTGCTAGGAGTGCCACCCATTGAATCCGCCTCCAGGAAGAAAAGCCCTTCAGAGAAAGGGTTAGGCGAGTTCCATTGGCAGATCTTGAAGATTTGAGGGAACAGCTTGCTGAGCTCAAGCGAACAGGTGTGATCCAGGAATCTAGAAGTCCGTATGCCTCCCCCATAGTAGTGGTCCGGAAGAAGAACGGGTCACTAAGGTTGTGTATTGACTATAGAACCCTCAACAGGAGAACCACTCCGGATCAGTATACCACTCCAAGAATAGAAGATGCCTTGCAGAGTTTGTCCGGAGCCAAGTGGTTCAGTGTTATGGACTTAAAGAGTGGGTATTATCAAATCCCAATGCACCCAGAAGACAAAGAAAAGACGGCTTTCATAACCCCAGTGGGATTCTTTGAATTCAACCGAATGCCTCAAGGTCTGTCTGGAGCTCCAGCCACGTTCCAAAGACTCATGGAGAAGACTGTGGGAGACATGAACCTCATCGAGGTCCTTATATACTTGGATGACATCATAGTCTTTGGTAGAACTTTGGAGGAACACGAATAAAGGCTGGAGAAGGTCTTGAAGAGACTGAGTGAAGAAGGACTCAAGCTCTCACCTGAAAAATGCCAATTTTACCAGTCTTCAGTTAACTATCTGGGACACATAGTGTCCAAAGATGGGGTGTCTACAGACCCTGAAAAACTGGAGGCTGTCACCTCCTGGCCAAGACCCACCACCGTAACAGAACTCAGGTCCTTCCTAGGGTTCTGTTCCTATTACAGGAGGTTCGTGGAGGAGTTTGCTCGAATAGCGAGACCCTTGAATGAGCTACTGAAAACGGAGGGGGAAGAGGATGACTCGGGGCCCCGGAAGCCGGGGGAGTCAGTCAAGGACCAGTGGAATGAGAAGTGTGAAAGTGCCTTCCAGATGTTGAAAAAGAGCTTAACCACCGCCCCTGTTCTGGCCTATGCAGACCCAAAGAAGCCTTGCGAACTCCATGTGGATGCCAGTCATGATGGTCTGGGAGGAGTACTCTACCAGGAGCATGAAGGGCAACAGAGACCTGTTGCGTATGTGAGCAGAAGCTTGACTCCCTCTGAAAAGAACTATCCCACCCATAAGTTGGAGTTCCTGGCCCTCAAGTGGGCCGTAGTAGACAAACTTCGAGATTACCTATACGGGGCAGACTTCACTGTCAAAACGGATAACAACCCCCTTACCTACCTGTTTACCACAGCGAAGCTGGACGCCACAGGACATAGATGGCTGGCGGTGTTGTCTGCCTTCAGTTTCAGCTTGAAATATAGACCTGGGGCGGGAAACCGAGATGCGGACGCCCTGTCCAGAAGGTCTCATGTCCCCACCCACAGTAGTGAAGACTGGACCCAAGTGGCACCTGACAGGGTGCGGGCCCTTTGTCAAGGGGCTGAGCTCCAAGCCAAGGGAGGCTCAAGAGCAGAAGAGATAGGGGTCACTATCGTAGGAGTCCCCAAGCAGTACTGTGGAGCAACCTTACTGGGAGAAGATAACTTACCCAGACTGACTAAAAAGGAGTTGAGATCCGACCAATTGGAAGACCCTATGGGGAGATTGGTCTTAGAAGCATTAGAGAACCAGAACCCAAATATACTCCTACGTCACCCCCTGAAGGAAGCTCGCCTGTTGAAGAAAGAGTGGGACAGGTTACTGGTGCATCAGGGAGTGGTCTACCGAAGGGGCCCCTCTGATGACCCAGAAGACAAGTGGCAGTTGTTCCTGCCGGAGAAACAGAGAAACACAGGGAGACGGTCATGATTGTATTACATGTCAACCATGGTCACCTTGGAGCGGAAAGGACTTTCCAACTTGTTAGAGACCGTTTCTATTGGCCCTGCATGAGGGCTGAAGTTTGGGAATACTGCCATTCATGTGCACGATGCATACAGAGAAAGACTCTGCCCCATCAAGCTGCCCCAATGGGCCATTTACAAAGTGAAGGTCCGCTTGACCTGGTGTGCATTGATTTCCTCTGCCTCGAACCCGACCTGAAAGGACTAGGAAAGGTTTTGGTAGTAACCGACCATTTCACCCGGTATGCACAGGATTTTCCAGCCAAGGACCAGAAGGCCTCTACTGTGGCCAAAATACTTGTGGAGAAGTACTTTATACATTATGGGCTGCCGCAAAGGCTCCACTCAGATCAAGGGAGAGATTTTGAGAGTAGACTGATACGAAAACTATTAGATGCCTTAGGGATCAAGAAGACCAGGACTACTCCGTATCATCCTCAAGGTGATGCTCAGCCGGAGAGGTTCAATCGAACCCTACTCAACATGCTGGGAACTTTAAGTGGCGAAAAGAAGCAAAATTGGGGTAATCACATCGCAGCCCTTGTACATGCTTACAACAGCACAGTCAGCGATGCTACAGGATATTCACCTTACAGACTTATGTTCGGGAGAGAAGCAAGATTACCAGTGGATCTGGCCTATGGCACTTCCATAGATCATTGTTCTGCTGCTTCCCACAAGGGATATGTGGATAGACTTAGACACAACTTGAAGATGGCCTATGAGCAAGCTCAGGCGACCTCGGAACAGAGGGGACTTGCAACAAGAGGAATTTCGACCTAAAAGTTAGGATCCAAGACCTACAGCCAGGAGACAGAGTGTTGTTGCGGAACTTGGGGGTCCCTGGAAAACATAAGCTTGCAGATAGATGGAGACCAGAACCTTATGTCATTTGTAAAAAATTACCGGGCCTACCCGTCTATAGACTTAAACCCGAGGGGAAGTTGGGGCCCTTGAAGACTTGGCATCGGAACCACCTACTTCCATTAGCTGAAGCAGTTCGGTTGCCTCCTAGGATGGATTCTCCTGGACCCATGTCCATTTCGAACACCCCTAGACCCAATACTCAGTCTCAGACCCATCAAATAGAGGATACAGAGGATTCAGAAAAGAATGAAGACGAGGGGGAGGGAATTGGCTGGCTTTGGCCTTCCCAGGACCCCACGACTTCTGCTATTGATCTTCCACCTGACGAAGACACCGAGGATCACACACTGAATGCAGAAGCTATGGAGTTCATTCCATCTAGTCACTGGTCAGATGCTTGGGAGAGTGTGGGTGAACTATCCCCTGAAGAGGACCCAAGGGAAGCAATGTATCTTCCTGCCCCAGAGCCAGATGCTCTTGAATTAGAAGGAACTCCCGAGTTGGTTACAGAAGAAGAGTCTGTCCCCACAGAAAGTCCCAGAGGACAGAGGGAGCGGAGGGCAATAAAACCTCCCAGGAGACTAACCTACCCAAAAATGGGGAAGAGTGCGGAAGACACTGTATTCACTGCCAGAAGGAGTATGGAAGACCCTGACCCTCCCACTGTTCATTTGGTGGGAGGCAACCCCAGCTCACTCTCTGGCACAGTTAGACAGGATGCTGTTGTTAATGTGTCCTGTGGGCAGAGGAGTTTACCGCCTCGTTTCTGGTGGGAATTTCATCTGCCGACATCATATGGAGAATTGATGGATGTTGTTAAATGTGTAGCCTAAAGTTATGTTATCTTTGGGGACCAAAGAGTTCAAGTGGGGGGAGTGTGTAGCGGGGTCTCTTTTACGACCCCAGGACTATGTTACCCAGAACCCCATTCGGCCCCAAGGTGGAGGTTCCACCGCAAAGACTCATGGGAGGGGTTACTTAAGGGAGAGGGGAGGCGGAGCTCGCTCTCTTGGGACACGGCGTGTCAAGCAACAAGTCATCCCGCGCGGATCGGCTGTGGAGCAAGGCCTGAAGCCTGAGGCCTTGCTTGAAGTCCAAAGAGCCTTCCACCATACTGCGGAGCCTGGGTGGATCCTGAGCCGTCGTGATAGGACGTGAGTTGGATCGAGGACTCGATCGGAGCAGACGCTGCGTGCGACACACAGGAGGTGGAAGTCCCAGGCTGGGATCGCGCCTGGAGTGGTGAGCGGGCACCTGCCCATATCAATAGACTGAGTTGTGTTCAGGCCTGTAGACTTCCTAGGCCCGCTGTTCGCTCACCAGTGTTCTTGGGGAGTCCGGTAGTTGGGACAGAGCTGAAGTACCTACCCCTCCCCCGTTTTACCCTGTTATTTCAAGTTAACACCCAAGGTGGATTACAAATGGTTATTTCTTTAAGTGCACCAACAAAAGCTGGCCGGTGAAGAAACCTTCCTTCCCTGGGGAAAGAGACTTAGTTCCATCTCATGTCAGGCCTGACTTAGGCGGGGAATTTAGAAAGTTTGTGTTACTATGCCATAGGCGAACGCATGCCATAATAGTTCCGCGTGGTGGATACTGCGCGGCGCCATATTATTGTGCTGCACCTAGTACATTGATTGATGCAGGGCTCTGCAGGCCCATATATACAAGTTGCATGTTATACCTTGAATCCTTCATTACCAGTAAAGCTGATATATGTTTTATATTCTTGCCTCAGTGTGTTGCCTGAACTGTTTAGAGATTGTTAAGTACAATACACCTGAGAGTGATAGGAGTTTAACCCTAGACTGACTGTGCCAGAGTGGGTCGAGTAAGATTGCCGGGGGTTGGCGGTGCTGCGTTCAGGGCCCGAAATCAATTCAGCGGCTCTCTTAACTGGGGGTAGCGCTACATAAGCATGCTGCATAGTAGTGCTCCATAGTGATTTTGCTTATGTTCTATTTTCATGATGCAGAAATGCAGAATAGACTACCCAATGTTGTATTAAGATTAGTGACTGACAAATAATTTAACTATATAATACAGTACAAATATGAAAGTCACAACAAACATTATTTTAGGCCAATGTAACAATAGTATGCCTTACTGTATAGGGTCATGTGGGCTTCCATCGAACAAGAGTTGTGGGGTCTACCAAACATGATCACCTTTTTTTTTATTTTTTATTTCAATTGCTTTTTATTGTTTATTTTCCGTACCAAGTGCGCTTACATACAGTTCGAAATACAGTAAAAAAAGGTTAATAACACAGATAATAAAAAAACAAGAAGAATTGTGACATTGTGGAACCCACACTCGCGCCTTAGCGTATTTACTCCCACCCAAACCACCCTCCCTCCCTCCCCCTCACCACATCACACATTTAAAAGTTTGTATATTCATAAGTTGCCTAGGATTACAAGGGCGAGAATTGAAGGGGGCCAGGAAGAGCCATAGGGAGAAGACACATAGGTTCGGAAAAGGAGAAAACCAGCAAAAGGGCAGAGACCACAGTGGAAACAAAAGGAGGAAGCGAGGGAAATCAGCGAGGCAGGGGAGCAAAGATAAGTGTGGAAGAGTCCCCCCCAGAGTGGCAACATCGATGAGGGAGCCGGAGAAAGACAGAATTATAACAATGGCCTAGGCCCTTTACCTCCATATTCCGGATTGGGCCAAAAAAAAAAAGGGTTCCCATACACCCTGTCTATCCACCTATGGGGGACACCCCACCTCGTCCAACCATCGCCTCCACATTCTCTCGAATTTTCCAATCCTATTCTGCTTGATATATAACACCCTTTCACTCCATACCATTGCATTTATTGTCTCTACCCAACTTTCCACATGATCACCTTACCTGCCATTATAACTTAAAGCTGAACTCCAGGCAGATAAAAAAAAAAAAAAAAAGCACAATATAATGCAGATCTGTAATAATTAAAGCAAAATAAAATTCTGCTTTTTTTTATTTTTTATAATTTGTCTCTCAGTAGCTGTTAGATATAATGTACTAGTATGCCCCATCAGCACATTCATGCTTGTGGGCGGGGCCTCCTCACCCATACACACGCTGGGCATAACTCTCCTCTCATGTACCCACTCCTCAATGCCCAGGACCTGGTGGGGCCGCATTCATGTGAAAGTCAACATTATGGTGGAACCTTGGTTTAGAGTTGAGCTGTATACCATGCGCAGTAATGTAATCAGAGTCTCTCTGTCATAGCTCCCTCCTTCCACAGCAGGATCTCACGAGCCATCAGCTTTCCTGCAAACCACGTGGAGTTACTGGAGCTTCCAGGTCCCCACTGTTATACACTCACTGGCCACTTTATTAGGTATACCTTGCTAGTACCAGGTTGAACCCCCTTTTGCCCTAAGAGCTGCCTTAATTCTTCTTGGAAACATTCCTCAAAGATTTTGGTCCATATTGACATGTTAGCATCACGCAGTTGTTGCAGATTCATGACGCAGGCTGCACATCCATGATGCGCATCTCTCGTTCCACCACATTCCAAAAGTGCTCTATTGGATTGAGATCTGAGGAATATGGAGGTCACTGGAGTACATTGAACTAATTTTCATGTTTAATAAGAAACCAGTGGTGAGATGATTTGAGCTTTGTGACATGGTGCATTATCCTGCTGGAAGTAGCCATCAGAGGATGAGTACACTGTAGTCATAAAGGGATGGACATGGTCAGCAACAATACTCAGGTAGGCCATGGCATTTAAACGATGCTCAATTGGTACTAAGGGGTCCAAAGTGTGCCAAGAAAATATCCTCCACACTATTACACCACCACCAGCCTGAACCGTCGATACAACGCAGGATGGATCCATGCTTTCATGTTGTTTATGCCGAATTCTGACCCTACCATCTGAATGTCGCAGCTGAAATCGAGACTCATCAGACCAGGCAACATTTTTCCAATCTTCTATTGTCCAATTTTGGTGAGCCTGTGCAAAATTGTAGCCTTATGCCCCGTAAACATGACCGGGTTTTCCGACGGGAAAAGGAGAGCTTTTGGCTGGGAATCCCGGCCGTGTGTATGCTCCATCGCAGTTTTTCTGACAGGAAAACTGCCAAACCCGCCGGCAAAAAAAACAGAATCTAATCTCTTTTTTCCCGTCGGGATTTCCGACTGACTTTTTCCCATCGGAAATCCCGAGCGTGCGTACAGGGCATTAGTTTCCTTTTCTTAGCTGGCAGGAGTAGCACCCGTTTTGGTCTTCTACTGCTCTAGCCCATCTTCTTCAAGGTTCGATGTGTTGTGTGTTCAGAGATGGTATTTTGCATACCTTGGTTTTAACAAGTGGTTATTTGAGTTACTGTTGCCTTTCTATCATCTCGAACCAGTCTGCCCATTCTCCTCTGACCTCTGACATCAACAAGGCATTTTCATCCATCCACACAACAGCCGCTCACTGGATATTTTCTCTTTTTCTGACCATTCTTTGTAAACCCTAGAGATGGTTGCGGGTGAAAATCCCAGTAGATTAGCAGTTTTTGAAATACTCAGACCAGCCCATCTGGCATCAACAACCATGCCACGTTCAAGGTCACTTAAATCCCCTTACTTCCCTATTCTGATGCTTTGAACTTCAGCAAGTCGTCTTCACCATAGCTAGATGCCTAAATGCATTGATTTGCTGCCATGTGATCGGCTGATTAGCAATTTGTGTTACCAAGCAATTGAACAGGTGTATACAAAAATAGTGAAGTCCCCTGGCCTTCTTTCACTATCTCGGAGCCACGGAATACACAGACCTCTTATAACAGATTATTAAATGAACATAATGCTACCATTATCATTTAAAATTGTCCCACATTTAAAATTCAGCAGCCGATTTAAAAGCAATAAATGCACATTTCATAAAACAAAAATAGTAAAACAACAACAAGTCCTCTAAATAGGTCTTGTAAATTACTAAAGCAGCGCTAATTGTCACTTCTCTAACCTGACCAATCTTTCTTATAATAGTTCATAAGAGGAATATATGGAAGATAGAAGATGTGTCAGAGTCCAGGTAAACCCACAGGTGCTTCTAAATTACGATGTGCTCTCCACTGCAAGTTGTTCCCACTGTGTGTCACACACCCCTTTCGGATTTGTACTCACCAAACGGTTGAGTTTATCAAGCACTGACAAACTGATTCATCCGATCCTCCTCTGTATCCTGGATGTACTTGATCCCAAGAATAATCTCCCAATATCCTCAGGTTAAAAGGGAAGAAAAGACTCACAATAGTGTGATCCCGTTTCACCTTTTTATTCAAAAGTCCTTGGTAACATCCATAAATTCAATAAAATTCATAAAAGATTATTCAGCATGCACTTTTCAAAAAACACGCCATCCTTAGCACCAATAGGCAGTGTGTGTGTGCTGATCTCATCCACCGCTACCAGCATCACACTACTTCCCTACTATGTAACGCATATAGAACGCACAGCGTCACTTCCTACTGCCGCAAGGTCACATCCTGACGTTTCGTCCTTACGACTTCCTCTGAGGGTGACGCAAGAACGAAACGTCAGGGTGTGACCTTGACCTTGCGGGAGTAGGAAGTGACGCTATGCGTTCCATAGTAGGGAAGTAGTGTGATGCTGGTAGCGGTGGACGAGATCAGCACACACACACTGCCTATTGGTGCTAAGGACAGCGCGTTTTTTGAAAAGTGCATGCTAAATAATCTTTTATGAATTTTATTGAATTTATGGATGTTACCAAGGACTTTTGAATAAAAAGGTGAAACGGGATCACACTATTGTGAGTCTTTTCTTCCCTTTTAACCTGAGGATATTGTTCTTGGGATCGAGTACATCCAGGATATGGAGGACGATCGGATGAATCAGTTTGTCAGTGCCTAATTGAACAGGTATACCTAATAAAGTGCCTGGTGAGTGTATATGCCCCTTATCAGAGTCCCAGCCAATCGGGAGACAGTGCCTGGAGCAGGAGCCAGTCCAAAATCAAATGCCGCGGTCATGAGCCAGGTTGCTGGACATGCCTCCATATCAGGGGTCTCACACTGGTGGCCCTCCAGCTGCTGCAAAACTACAAGTCTCATGAAGCATTGCAAGGCTGACAGTTACAAGCATGACTCCCACAGGCAAAGGCATGATGGGACTTGTAGTTTTGCAACAGCTGGAGGGCTGCTAGTTTGCCCCCTGCTCTACATCCATGGTCTCCTTAGTGGTGTGTACCTCTCCTCTAATGTACATGCTCACCAATGCCCTGGACCGTCAAAAGGTGAAAGTCAACATTGTGGAAGAACCTCAGCTTGGAGAAGAGCCAAATAGCATGTACAGTAATGTAAATCCCAGGTTCTCTGTGTAAATCATGCTGTCCTGTGTTACTACACACTTTCCTTGATGTACCCCAAAAAATCCCAGGAAAGCAGCAATCCAGTACTTAACTCTTTCTTAACCTATGCAGACTAAACTTGCTTGTTACTATAGAACATTCCCCTTGTAGGCACCTGCCTACATGCTGGTCAAGTGCACAAGTCTTCCGTCTGGGTCCAGACTGTTCGACTGCTTGAATGACCAAGACCCAATGAAGTCAATCCCACACAGGGGCAAGGAAGTCACATCATCTCGGCACGCAGGCGGACTCCCGCCTGTCCGGTGGATCCATTTGGGCGGCTGCGTTGACGCCCAATTGCCTAACAACACCTCTGGTAATCCGGGCTTTGCTTGCCTATCTGCATGCCCTGGACTGACATGGCGGGTGACGGCGGGTGGAGGGGAAGGAGAAAAGCAGACACACGTCCGCTCTCCTCCCCCTTCTTGCTGTGACTCGGAAAGCGACATGTATAAGGCACTTCTGGGTCAGGCTCTCGGTGTCTCCAGGTAGCATAACCTGGAGGGGATGTATTGCAATACATTCAGTGGAGCCCAGAGGAGACATGCAGGGTCTAAGACCCTGCATGACTTATTAAAGAGAACCTGCCACCTAAAAATCATCACATAGGGTACAAAAAGAAGTTAACCACTTGCCGACCAGCCGCCATCATTATACGGCGGCAGGTCGGCACGTTCCCGCAAATCGCCGTAGGTGTACGTTGGCTCCTTTAACCTGTACAGCGGGGGACCTGATGTGCGTTGCTGGCGGCCGCAATGTCTGCCGGCCACCCACGTCTGCAGGAACTAGAGCCAGATTGGGGTTCTGTCAATGTAAACAGACAGATCCCTGTTCTGACAGGGGAGTTAGAGAGAGATCTGCTGTTCCTAGTGATTAGGAACAGCGATCTCTCTCTACTCCCAGTCACTACACTCCCCCCACAGTTAGAAACACCTCCCAGGGAACATATTTAACCCCTTGATCGCCCCCTAGTGTTAACCCCTTCCCTGCCAGTGATGTAATTAGCGTCTCTTTTTAGCTCTGATCATTGTATAAATGTCAATGGACCCAAAAAAGTGTCTGATCTATCCGCCGCAATGTCGCAGTCAAGCTAAAAATCGCAGATCACCGCCATTACTAGTAAAAAAAAAACATTTTTGGTAAAAAAAAATCGCAATAAGCGTATATTGATTGGTTTGCACAAAAGTTATAGCATCTACAAAATAGGGGATAGAATTATTGTATTTTTTTTATAATTTTTTTTTTACTAGTAATGGCGGTGATCTGCAATTTTTATCAGGACTGCAACACTATGGCGGACATATTGGACACTTTTGACACATTTTTGGGACCATTGGCATTTTTACAGCGATCAGTGCTATAAAAATGCACTGATTACTCTAAAAATGTCACTGGCAGTGAAGGGGTTAATCAAGGGGTTAATTATGTTCCCTAAAGTGTGTTCTAACTGAAGGGGGGATGGGACTGACTAGGGGAAATGACAGATCGCTGTTCGTACTTTGTATGAACATACGATCAGTCATTTCTCCCCCTGAAAGAACCGGGAGCTGTGTGTTTACACACACAGCTCCCGGTTCTCGCTCTGTCATGAGCGATCTTGGGTGCCCAGCGGTCATCGTGCCCGCCGGGCACTCACACCGGCATCAGGGGCGAGCAGCGTACGTGCCACTAGTGGCCACAGGGCGAAGTGACGTTATATAACGTGATTTCGCCCAGCCGAGCCAACCTGCCGCAGTAAAACTGCGGCGGCTGGTCGGGAAGTGGTTAAAGCGCAAAAAATAAAAACCGCAGAGGTGATCAAATACCACCAAAAGAAAGCTCTATTTGTGGGGAAAAAAGGACGTCAATTTTGTTTGGGTACAATGTTGCACGACTGCGCAATTGTCAATTAAAGCGCCGCAGTGCCGTAACGCAAAAAATGGCCCGTCATTAAGGGGGGTAAATCTTCCGGTCTGTAAGTGGTTAAGCAAAAAAAAATAAAACATTTTATTTTTTTTGCAAAAAAATAAGGTTACACCATAAAATCCCTCCAAAAATTTGAGAACCCCGTCCCCACATATTCGCACGTATGAACATAAACACATGCGTCGGTGGCGCCTACATGTATAAACACGCATTGCGATACACATTTTTCATATCGCTGTGCACGCCTGAGTGAGGGCAATAATTCTCGCACAAGACCACCTCCGTAACATTAAGCCGGTTACCTATAGGGGGCCTTTAAAGCATTGTATATAGAAGATTTAGGCCTCGTACACACGGTCGAGATTCTCGTTGAAAAAAACATGTTGTTTTTTTCGACGAGATTCTTGGACAAGAAACTTGTCCCGGCCGAGTGTACACACGCTCGTTTCAAAGAACCCGCGGTTCTTTGAATGGAGCGTACGCGGTGACGTCATCGACTACGACGAGCATGCGCTCGTCACATTCGATGCCGTCGCCGCCATCTTGGTATACCCTACGTATGCCTATGAAGCTACCGCGCATGCGTCAAATTCATTTCGAACATGCGCGGTCTTCCGGGAGGACAGGTAAGTGTACACACACTCACTTTTCTCGTCGAGAAACATGCCGAGGAGAATCTCGACGAGAAAATAGAGAGCAGGTTCTCTATTTTCTCGTCGAGGTTACTTGTCGGTTTTCTCGACGAGAAACCCGATAGCCGCGTACACACGACCAATTTACTCGGCAAGACCTCTCTGCCAGCAAGTTTCTTGCTGGTTCTTGCCGAGAAAATCGGTCGTGTGTACGAGGCCATAGGGTACTAAAGTTTGTCTCTATTTCAAGGGTGCACGCAAATTTAAGGTTTGACGTGTTGGGTATTTACTCGGTGCAACCTCGTCTTTTATATTTTAACAAAAATGTGGGTATTTTATTGCGCTTGTTTGCCCTAGAATTCATTTTAGTGTATTTTTTACTGAAATCTTACGTTTCCTAGTCCTTTGCAGCAAATTTAAGGTTTGACATGTTGGGTATTTACTCGGTGCAACTTCGTCTTTTTTTACATTTTACCAAAAATGTGGGTTTTATTGCGCTTGTTTGCCCTAAAAGTGTGTTTTTTACAAAAAAATTCCTAGACCTTTGCGGTAATATCAAGTGACATAAAAAATTGGAACTACCACTATTTTATTCTCTAGGGTGTCTGCTTTCAAAAAAATATATATCTTCAGGCCTAATATTATTTTTTAAACGTGTACAAAAAGATGCAAAAATGGCCCTGGCAGTGAAAAGGTTAAAACAACTAAAGTTCTCCTTTAACCACTTAAGGACCAGCCCCTGTATATATACGTCGGCAGAATGGCATGGACAGGCATATCAACGTACCTGTACGTCCCCTTTGAATGGCTGTCCGTGTGGTCACGCGCGCGCCGAAGGCGGCGCGCTCGCGACCCTGCCGTCATCCCCGTGAGTCGGACCGCGGGTCCTGCGGACTTGATCGCCGCGGGAAACCCCGCGATCGTCTCACGGAGGTATAGAGCGGGAAGATGCTTGTGTAAACAAGCATCTCCCCGCTCTGACTAGTTACAATGACACTGATCTCGGCTCGGTGTACTCGGAGCGGAGATCAGTGTCATGTGACGCACAGCCCATCCCCCCTACAGTAAGAAATACTATGCAGGGAACACTTAACCCCTACAGCGCCACCTAGTCTAAGGTGACAAGATTTTTTTAATGAAATCTGGGGACATGTTTGTTTTTTTTACTAGTAATGGCGGCAATCAGCGACTTTCTGCCCGTCGCTGCCCACCTCACAGCCTGTCAAGTCTTACTCTCCATGCCCCGGCTTCGACTGGGTGGGGAGAGGAGGAAGATCACTCCGCCAGGGAAGGCAAGGAGATAAGCAGGCAGACGGCTGGCCGGGACTTGAGCAAAGGCAGAAGAACATGCGAGTGGAGCTGAATGGGCATGCACCCGAAACTGAAGAAATATTCCCTCCGCTCCGACCAGCACATGATCATCAGAAAGGGGCACAGATAATGGAAAAAAATACACCCCCCTAAGCTAGTAGGAGCGGCGGGGGGGTGTAATTCAGATTTTTTTTTTTTTATTCTGCACTGACTGTCTTTGAAATTGCCCCAGCCTCTGTTCAAATCCAATCCGGGGACAAAACCGGGGACAGACTTGGTCCGGGGACAGTGTCCTCAATCCGGGGACTGTCCCCTGAAACAGGGGATGTGTGGTCACCCTAACCTAGTGGTTAATCCCTTCACTGTCATTTTCATAATAACCAGTGCATTTTTATAGCACTGATCACTGTGAAAATGACAATGGTCCCAAAAATGTGTCAAAAGTGTCCGATGTGTCCAGTGATCGCCGCCATTACTAGTAAAAAAAATAATAATTAATAAAAATTCCATATAACTACCCCCTATTTTGTAAACGCTATAACTTTTACGCGAACCAATCAATAAACGCTGATTGCGATTTTTTTACCAAAAATATGTAGAAGAATACATATCGGCCTAAACTGAGGGAAAAAAAATGTTTTTTTATATATTTTTTGGGGATATTTATTATAGCAAAAAGTAAAAAATATTGAATTTTTTTCAAAATTTTCGCTCTATTTTTGTTTATAGCGCAAAAAATAAAAACCGCAGAGGTGATCAAATACCACCAAAAGAAAGATCTATTTGTGGGGAAAAAAGGGCGTCAATTTTGTTTGGGAGCCATGTCGCACGACTGCGCAATTGTCATTAAAAGCAGCGCAGTGCCGAATCGCAAAAAGTGGCCTGGTCCTTTAGCTGCAAAATGGTCCGAGGCTGAAGTGGTTAAAGGGATCCAAAAACGTCTACCGCATAGCAGGCACTGCCGGGACCTGCAGCCCAAATCCACAAATTTTCAGTTCCAACAATCTGAATATGTCATTAATTTGCAGAGGATTCAGCAAGCCCCCCCCCCCACCCCCTCTCCCTCCGTGCATGGGGTCTAACAGATTAATTTATTGAGAATGTACCCCATACACAGGTACAGTATATTGTCACCCCACTGAGACAGAGGTGTGCATCCCATTTCCCTGTTTACACAATACCAGCCAACCCCAAATCTCTTCCCGTCACAGCACAGCAAGTGTTATAAAGCCACACGCCTGCCTCCAGTTTTCTGGTGGATATCTAGTGACACTTAGTGGCAGTTTGAAGTAATGTAACATCTGTAACGAAAGAAAAAACTTGGAACGCAAGCTAGTTTGCAGGAAAACTTCACTTTCACCAAAAAAAAAAAAAAAAAAGGATACAACGTATGTATTTAATTGGTAGACAGGCTATTTGAGAATTTAAAACTGAAATCCAGGATAAGTAAATATTGTCTAAATACAAGAGCCATATGTATTGTTCCTTGAATCTTGGTGTACTTTGTGTATTTCTTCCAGATCTGTGCAGTAATCCAGTGTGAGACGTTCCCTCTGTGCAGGAGCTTCCTGTAATAAAGACCGCTCACTGCTGCTCTCTCTCCTTGTGCAGGGGGACTGGTCTTGTCTCCTCCCCCTCCTGTAGTTTTCTGCAGACAGCCTGTAGTGGGTGGGGCCTGCTGGGTCCCTCCCACAGATCTGCTTTCTGCACAGGCTATGTACAGCACAGTGATAATGTCATCATTACATTTACAAGGTAATATCTGATATTGTAAAGGCAACAAATGCACACAAAGTGGATTTATATCATATGTGGTAATCAAGGAGTATATTGAAATGAAATTTTTGTTTCAGGGTCTAAGCCCAACTTCATAAAAAAAAACAAAAAAAACAATATATTCTTGCAGTCCCCCCTCCCTGCACTCCAAGGATTAGTTGCTCATTTAGATTTCAGCCTCTGCACCTCAGCAAGCAGACTGGGAAAGGGACCATGCATAGTTGGAAAGCTGCTTGTACAGTACATGTGCTAAGAAGAAACATGCCAACAGAAGGAGAGAGCAGAGAGATAAGATCAGGGCTTTTTTTTTTCAGTGGAAACATGGGGGGATGCAGGGGGGACGCTTCCGACACCTCCATCACTGAATGTATGTAATGGCAAGCAGTGCTCGGGTATGATGGAGGGTCTATGCTGGCTGATGCTGGCTGCTGGGGGATCTATTGTTGCTGGAGAGGATCTTTTTTTGTGTGGTGGTATATTGTTACTGCTGGGGGGTCTTTTCTTGCTGGAATAGATCTACTGTTGATGAAGGGGTTTATTGTTGCTGGCCACTGGAGAGACTATTGGTCTTGGCTGCTGGGAGATCTGTTGTTGTTGCTGGGGGTCTACTTGTTCCTGGTGTGGTATATAATTGCTCCAGTGGGGAGCAACCCCTATACTGTATAATTTCTCCAGTGGGGGAAAACTTTTTTTTTTTTTTTAAAGCCTAGTGTTTCACTTTAAACTCGAGCATTAGAATAGTAAGTGTCCAACAACAAAATAACTGGATTGTAAGCTCTAACGAGCGGGACCCTCTGATTCCTCCTTTATTGATATGTATTGTAATTGTACTGTCTGCGCTCATGTTGTAAATCGCTGTGCAAACTGTCGGCGCCATATAACTCCTGTATAATAATAATATAATAATAATTGGAGATCATAGCCCAGTGTTTCAAGGTAACTTATTATCCTGTACAGCCTCCCTTGTAGAACGTTGTGAGTTCTCCTAATGTGGTCCATCAGATCCACCACCACAGCATTGTCATTCTTGGTCTCATTTGATTTTCCCTCTAATAATATTTTCTGTCTGTTAGTGCTGTACGATGGGTCACATATCATGATTCTATTTCCCGTACTCTACAAGTGAAACACTTCAGGAATTCCAGAAATGCAGACTCTGCACAGCTCCTATCTGCTGGCTATTGTCTCCCTCCTGTCATTTTCTATGTTGTCTGTCAGCTACCAATTCCTGAGACATACCCTCACTACTACACAGCTGTCATCTGTGTCCTTTACCTCTGCATTTATGACTTATTCTGGGATTTCAAGCCTCCCTGTTCCCTACATTAACCTCTGTTGTATGTGTGCAGTCAATAGTTTAAATACAACCCACAGGGGCACTCCGGTTAAACATGTGTTGCATTTAAAGAAGGATTCCAGGGTTAGATATTTTATACATAGTTACATTGGCCCAGTATGGACCAATGTAACTATGTATATACAGTATAATACCTGGCCGATGGCACTGGAAGCTGGAAACCACTGAAGTAGACACCGCTATACTGTGATTTCCACTTGCTTCTAAGTCCCGTGATGAAAAGTTGGCCTGCTGTATTCTGGACACAGGAGGTCGGCCACTTGGCACAGGCACCATTCTGAGAATGCTTTACATTTTCTGGATTGGTGGACACATCATTCCAGGCCTCTGCAAGGATTCAGGGAGTGAAAAATAAAAAACATATTTTATGTGTAGCACTCCCCCATAGGAGCTGCTGGTTTAAATTTGGGCCTTGCACGTTACCTCGGTATTCGTTGTCTAGGGGAAGAAAGTCTGTAAGAACTCCAATGTCCACACAAGATGTAAAACCTTCTGCTGTTAGGTTTTATTTTATTTTGCATAAAACTTGTGAAGAATAGTAGAAGGATGAAGGAGAAAGGGGTAGGTTCAGGTACGCAAGAACAGATCACTGGGGAAAAACTTCTCAACTACAAAGTCATTCACCACTCCTCCTCGAGTGGGTATTGCTCACCCGGATAGGCCCCTCTCACCTGGCCTAGCAGCTGGAATGATGCACAGACAATGATCAGGACCAGTCTCTGCCACAGACCAGTTGTGGACAAAATTGGATAATCCGGGATCCTCTGCCACAGGACTTAACTCCCGAACTTCCAGCCAAACCGTCAAAGAGCCTTTAAGCCGACCCGGAAGACTGCAAGGTAACTTTAGCTACGGTGCATCCTCCAACAGAATCACCAGGCCCTCCTCAAGACACCAGCCTTCCGCTCGGTCTTCTCCAGGACAGGTCCTCCCCTGGTTTCCTCCATTGAGTGGCTTCCTCCCGCAGGACGGACAGCCCAGGATCACCTTAAAAGTGTAGGCCCCAGTCAGCATAACGGGGCCTACTTGGTAGAGTTGCAGCCTCGGACCAACAAGGTCCCTAGGTCGAAATCACACAACACACTCCTCGCGCCAGGAGGGCCACGAGGAAGAGAAGGACCTCAAAAGATGGCATCTGCCCCTTAAGTACCCCTCTCCCAGCATGCCCAACGGGGACACCACTCCGACTGGGCTGTTCCCGGGAAAGGACACTCAATACACCATGACCTGCCCATATTCCAACGCCAGCCTGTGGTGGTATCGCCACCTACAGGCAACAGTGGGAAATCCTGTCAGGCACAGCCACAGCTTAACAGAGGCCAATTTAACATAATCACTTAAGTCTGAGCCCAACTATTGGCTCAGACACCCACTAAATTTAACATAGCGCCCAGTCATTGGGAGCAGGGCGCTACATATGTTTTAGATGTTCCAGAACAGAGATTGTAAGAGGCAGAAAAGAGGACGTTTTTTCTCCTCCTCTTTTCTCTTCCCTCCCACCTCCCCTCTCTCCTACTACCTCTCTCAGTCTCCCAGCAACTCTCTTTCCCTCTCTTTCTCACCCTCTCCCACCATCTCTCTCTCTCTCTCTCTCTCTCTCTCTCAACCTCTCCCACCTTCTCTCTCTCTCTCTCTCTCCACTTGCCCTCTCTCCCTATCCCACCACTTCTCTCTCCCTCTCCCACCATCCCTCTCTCTCTCTCAACCTCTACCACTATCTCTCTCTCTCTCCCACTTGCCCTCTCTCCCTATCCCACCACTTCTCTCTCCCTCTCCCACCACTCTTTTCTCACTTCCACCCTCTCTCTATCTCCCACCTTTCCCCTTCTACATTCTCTTTCTCTTCCTCCCACCTCCCCTCTCTCCTACCACCCCTCTCAGTCTCCCACCAACTCTCTCTCCCTTGCTCTCTCTCTCTCTCCCACCACCTCTCTCTCCCACCATCTCTCTCTCCCACCACCCCTCTCTCCCTATCCTACCACTTCTCTCTCTCCCTCTCTCCCACCTCTATCTCCCACTCCCACCAGCTCTCTCTCTCTCTCTCACCCTGTCCCACCACCTCTCTCCCTCTCCCACTCCCACCATCTTGCTTGCCCTCTCCCTTTCTCTCTCTCTACCACCACCTCTCTCTCCTACTCTCTCTGTGTCCCTCTCTTTCACTACCTCTCTCTCTGACTTTCTCTGTGTCCCTCTTTCTCTCTCTCTCTCTCTCTCTCTCTCTCTATCTCTTCCACCACCTCTCTCTCTCCGACTTTCTCTGTGTCCTCTCTCACTCCCACCACCTCTCTCTCTCCCTGTTCCACCACCTCTCTCTCCGACTTTCTCTGTGTCCTTCTCTCCCTCTCCCACCACCTCTCTCTCCAACTCTCCCTGTGTCCCTCTCTTTCGCTCTCTCTCTCTCCCTCTTCCGCCACCTCTTTCTCCGACTTTCTTTGTGTCCTTCTCTTTCTCTCTCTCTATCTCCCACCACCTCTCTCTCCAACACTCTCTGTGTCCCTCTCACCACTTGTCTCTAGCTCTCCTCTGCCACCATCTATCTCTCTCCGACTGTCTCTGTGTCCCTCTCTTTCTCTAACCACTTCTCAATCTCTGTCCCTCTCTCATTATCTATCTCTCCCTCTCTCTCTCTCTCTCCCACCCTCCACCTATCTTTCCCCTTCTACCTTCTTTTTCATGCTCTCCAATGTTCCTCACAGTTTATAAACTAATCTTTCCCCTTTCCCATACTCCAACATTACATTACTCTTTTCTAGGCTTGTGCAATTCGTTTCGTAACGAATCAAAATTCGTCCGAATTTAGCAACTTTCGGACATTCGGAAGCATTCGAATTTCCGAACAGAGCAATTACGAATAAAACCGAATCCGAAATAAATTATACCGCAAAATAGCGAATGCCCGAAGGTCTTCGGCATAATTCGTTATGAAAAAAGTTACGAATGTACGAATCCATTCGAAGCACAATAACACTCACTCTGCTCTCTGCTTCTCCCTCACCATGCTGAACTCCCTCTCAAAATGGTGTACAAGGGCGGAGGCTATAGCCGCATGAAAAAACGAAAGTAAAATACGAGATTTCAAATCCATTCGAAGCACAATAACACTCACTCTGCTCTGCTCTCTGCTTCTCCCTCACCGTGCTGAACCCTCTCAAAATGGTGTACAGGGGCGGAGCCTATAGCCGCATGTAAAAAACGAAAGTAAAATACGAGATTTCGAATCGTTACAAATAACCGCTATGTATTTAGAAAAGTACAAATCCATTCGAAGCACATTAGGCATAATAGGCAGCGTCGTTGTGAGAGAGACACGGAAAATTACGAATCAACGAACCCAAAAAAGTTACGAAAGTAGGAGTTGTGTCCAGAATCAACGAAAAACAACGTACTCTACCGAAAGTACGAATTATAAAGCAACAAAAAATTCAACGAAAAATGTCGCTTGCAAAAATACGAATGAGTCCGAACACGAAAAATCCCGTCTAGCAAAATTACGAATGATTACGAATCAACAGGACCGGAAAGAAACGAACCGAAACGGAACAAATTTTTCCGTTGTGCACAAGTCTACTCTTTTCTCTTTCATGTATCACAACAGGATAAACCTTCTAAGTCACATCAGTGGAGTGTAACATGCTCTAAGAATGGCTGTATAAGGATCAGGATCTTTGATGACATATTTACAGTACAGTTTAAGAGAATTATCTGCTTGTTCATGGTTGAGCGCACCTGCAGACAACACATGTGGGTGGAGATGTCTTTCTATTCAGACGCGGGATCCGATACACAAAGCATGCTGTGAGTGTCTGTGATGTCACCTGTACTCTTCCTGGATCCCCTCCTTTACTTTCATCTCCAAACTCAGGCATTAAAGAAGAATTCCAGTCCAATTACAAAGCAAATGATGAAATTGTTAAATTACTGAATAAAACCAATAAGACCTTTTGCCTACTTTCTATTGAATGATGAACAACAATATGATGCACTGCTGTATTTGATACACTCAAATCTCATTGTGTGTTTTCTGGCACCTCCACTACATCATCCACAGGCCTCTTTAAAGCGTAGTTCCACCCACTTTTACAACTTGTTCTTAAAGTAATGACCACCCCTCCACCACTCGTTTTTGGATAACATTTTTTTTTTTCTTGCCTTAAATTAAGTACCTTGTGTACTTTTGTCCCAGCCTCGCCGTGGCCCTGGGTGTCATATCCTGCTGCTCCCCCACTGCCTTCTGGGACATGTGTGTGTCCCAGAAGACGCTGGGGCCATTCAGAAAGCGCTGCGCGACTCGTACATGCGCAGTAGGAAACCGGCGGTGAAGCCTGAAGGCTCCACTGCCGGTTTCTCTTAAAATGGCGGCACCTGCACACGATCCGATGGACGGATCGGCCTTGGGGGGGCTGACATTGCGGGTTCCCTGGACAGGTAAGTGTACTTATTAAAAGTCAGTAGCTATAGTGTTTGTAGATGCTGACTTTAAAAAAAAAAAAAAAAAAATTTGAGGCTGGAACATCCCTCTAAGTCTGATATCAAATTTCCCCCGAAAGTATCAGAGAAAGAACACATTTTTCATCCTTAGGGCAAGTTCAGAAGACTGATGAGCAGACACAACTCATCATAATGCATGTCATCAGCAGCTTGATGGACATTGCCACACAAATAACAAGTAGGGATGACCTCCAAAAAAAAAAAAAATTCATACCAGACCCTTTGAATCTGGTATGGATTTTAAGGGGGAACCTCATACAATAATAAATACAAAAAAATGGTCCCCTTCCCCAAGGATCCACACCAGACCCTTACCCAAGTATGCAGTCTGGCAGGCCAGGAAAGGGAGGGAACAAGCATGCCTTCTCGTCCTCCTGAACTATTCCAGGCCACATGCCCTAAACATGATGGGGATACCTTTCCTCCTTGTACGGATGTTGATGGGGACCAGAGCCTCTTCCCACAACCCTGGACTAGTGGTTGTGGGGTCTGCAGGAGAGGACTTATCTGGAAGCCCCTTTAGTAGGAGGGCACCCAGCTACAGCTTCCCCAGGTGAATGAGTAAGAAGCACATAGTACCGCTACTTGTTCACAAAAAAGTAAACAGTCAATAAAAACACACAGTTTTTGGCAAGTCTTTTCCATTATTTAAAAAAAAAAAGTCCCACAATGTACATCCACCACCAATCACATCATCCAGCAATGCAGATCCAAATCAATCAAGATGAACAACAACCACCACCTAAAAAAAAGCAGTTTGTTTAGAAACAGAAGTAAAAAATGTAAGCTGTCATTTGCCAGCAATTGAATCACTTGTCGCCCAGCCACAGTACATTTACTGCGGCAGAGCGGCAGGCGCAGGCTTAGAGTCATACTGGTACGTCCCTGAGCATGTGCAAAACCTCATGACCACTGTATGTGGTGAACATGGCAGATCACAAAGCTCGGTACCTGATTACAATGTAACCAAAACAGTCATAAATGGCTTCCATTGCTTACTATTGTGATGCTGTGATTGGTCCACATGTATCACACAGTACCTGGGCCAATCACACCACCCTGTATCATGTGAATAGCGCTGTAGCCAATTACAGATCACAAGCTGTCATGAAAGCCACTGTTATAAGCAATATTAGTGTAAAAAAAAAAACCCTGATCACACCCCCAAAGTAGTACAGTATCCCTATGGTGTCAATGAACTACTCTGATGACAGCATGTAAAAAAAATTGTGGAAAAAAAAACCATACTTTATTTAATTTATTCATTTTCCAAAAAATTGTGGCAAAAAATTACAACTTCAAAAAACTCGCCATGCCTCTTACTAAATACCTTGGGAATGTCTACTTACCAAAGGGGGTAATGTGGTGGGTATTTGTACAATCCTGGCATTTTAGGGCCTCAAGAAATGAGCTCGACCTTCATTTAATTAGGATTTAACCATTTTCAAATATTTACAGTATACCATAGTTTGTAGATGCTATAACTTTCACACAAACCAGTTAATATACGCTTTTTGGGATTTTTTTTTTTACCAAAAACATGTAGCAGAATACATTTTGGCCTACAATTATGAAGAAACTTTTTATTTTATTGGATATGTTTTATAATAGTAGAAAAAGAATATATAATTTTCATACCAGAAAAACTAAAATATTAATTTTGGGTGTACTGATTACATTGTGCTTAGTCAATCATGGAGCACAGCCTGCCTGTCAAATAGCCCAGTGCTCTATTCAGACCTTGCTGTACTGCACCATTACACCCAAGTCCCTTCTGCCTGTAATTTGATGATCCTGGAGCACACCTGCTGGTGATGGTGGAACACCCCTTGCGTTGCTTTTCACACACAGAAACCCAATGTAAAGAATACCAGCACTAAGAAGTTTCTCAAAGCCACAAATCAGTTTAACATAAGCCTGGGAACATGGCACGACCCCGATCTCATGACACAGCTGTTTAACCATGTGATCGGCTGTGTCCAATCACAGCCGTTCCCACGTAAATGCAGAAGTGTCGTTAATCATCTCTTCTCGCCTCAAACTGACAGAGTGTTTGGCGAGGAGTGACGATCAGTGGCATCTCCTCGCAGGGGAGACCAGGGAAGGTAATCAGGGCACTGATCATCAGTTCCCTGATCACAGGAAAGCCCCAGCAGTGCCCATTAGGGCCACTAATCAGTGCCCATCAGTGACACCAATCAGTGTCCATTAGTGATGCCAGCCAGGTCAGCCTTTCAATGCCCACCAGTGCCTGCTCATCAGTGCTGTCCATCAATGCCCATCAGTGCCCATCAATGCCTCCCATCAGTGCCCATCAGTGCAGCCCATCAGTGCCCATATCAGCGCCGCCCATCAGTGCTGCCTATCAGTGCCGCCCATTAGTGTCCACCAGTGCCGCCTATTAGTGCTCATCAGTGCGGCATATCAGTGCCCACCAGTGCTGCCTATCAGTGCGGCCTATCAGTGCCCATCAGTGCGGCATATTAATGCCTCCTCATCAGTGCCACCTCATCAGTGACCATGAGTGCCACCTCATCAGTGCCCATGAGTGCCACCTCATCAGTGCCCATAAGTGCCACCTCATCAATGCACATCAGTGAAGGAGAAAAATTACCTATTTACAAAATTTACTGACAGAAACTAAGAAAAACATTTTTTTTAAAAAAAATTTGTAAAAAAAAAAACAGCAGTGATTAAATACCACCAAAAGAAAGCTCTATTTGTTTGAAGAAAATTATTAAAAATTCATATGGGTACAGTGTTGCATGACCGTACAATTGTCATTCAAAGTGCGAAAATTCATAAATTCATAAAATAGAAAATTGGGAAATCTGAAAACCTGAAAATTAGAAATAATAACTAACTAATAATAACTTAACTATTACTAACTATTAAATTATAGGTATTGGAATTTCCTTTCAAATTTGGCTGTTAGTAAACGAAACGAATACGAATTTATCCGAAGTTATGAATTTTCCGAAATAACGAATGTCATATCTAAATGAATGGAACGTAACAAATTAATAATAATAAATAACAATAATAATAATAAAAAACGTATTATTATTATTATTATTATTAATTATTAATTTGTTCCATTCCATTCATTTAGATGCTGCAACAGCCAAACTTAAAAGGAAATTCCAATACCTATAATTTAATAGTTAGTTAATATTAGTTAGTTATTCTTTAGAATTTTCGGATTTTCTTTCTTATTTTCGTATTTTGTCGAATTTACGATTTTACAAACTTACGAAATGTCAAACTTACAAATTTACGAATTGCGATCATAACGAATGACCTGAATTTTTTTAAAAAAAAGTGTGCTGGACGCTGTAGATTCCAAAGCCACTGTAGTTGCTGAACAGAGTAAAACTTGGACTTGCCACCCACCAGAGAGCCATTATTTACTTTTATTTTTTTATTTTTTAAATGAATTGTTTCAAGGTGTACCCAAACACAACAAAAAAATATAAATATATTTCAGCTTACAAGTTCTTAGATGTGGTGCCTGCATTATAAAAGGGAGAAAAGTTGCGCTAAAGGAAGAATTGGATGGATAGACCAGTTCAGGAGCAGCAATTAGTTGTGGGATAAACACAAAAATTAATGGAAAGGAAAAAATTGCGCTATTTAAAAAGTCCTGATGGTATAGTATTGC
Source organism: Rana muscosa (assembly GCA_029206835.1). Classification (NCBI taxonomy): domain Eukaryota; kingdom Metazoa; phylum Chordata; class Amphibia; order Anura; family Ranidae; genus Rana; species Rana muscosa. Next base: position 68,528,553 of record CM055117.1, on the reverse strand, counting down.
ACAGTCCAACACAAACGTATGATAATGTTGCAACACCCAGTGAGCGGATCATAGGCAGGTGTACCACCACCAAATGAAATGCCTGCTTACCAGATAGCAAGCTCAGTAAGCGGATGGCTCAAGCCCAGCCCAGGCCTTTCTCCTAATAAATGATCACGGAGATCCCTTATGCATGGCAATGACTTCCACGTCCAGGTATGTTGAGCCCCACAGATTCCGTATGTATTGAAGCATTTAATCCAAAAAATAATAAGAAAGGATCATCGTTGCGTAACACCGTCTCATTTGAGTGTTACTTAAGTGCAATATTTAGACCAACATATGCACATGAAGCACTAAGTGAATAGATCCTTGGACGTGTGCACCACTACTACATAAAGATCCTGCTTACCAGATAGTAAACAAAGGGTTACAGAAGGCTAAACCCAGCCAGGGCCTTTGACAAACACCCAGTGGATAAATCCTTGGACGCGTGCACCACCACCACATAAAAATCCTGCTTACCAGATTTTAAATAAAGGATTGCAGATGGCTAAACCCAGCCAGGGCCTTTACTTCAAAGGAATGTCACGGCTAATATGAATAGGCTGATAGGACTCTCAGGAAAACCATCCAGCAATACGTGTTCACGTGGAGGGTAGCAATATTCAGCCCAAAAGAAAGATAGAGCGGACCATAGTGTAAAAACGTATAAAACGTATTTATTAGAACAAATAAAATTACACTTACAGTCCCGCAATAGTGTATTCGCAATAAAAATGAACAGCCGGCCTGCTAGAAACAATCCCCGTCCTGAACACGAGACAGCACGGTGACGTCAGCATGCACCTCCTCAGACGCGTTTCGTCATACCAGACATTTTCATTGAGGAATGGGTAGCGTGCTGACTCACCACTATTTAAGCACCCACACCTCGGTCTGAGTCCCGGACATGAAGGCATTACCACCAGTTTGGATATGGGCAGCTTCACATAACTTAATAAACCCTTGCCAGACGTCTCTCTCATAACCTCTAGAGTAGACAAAGGATTTATGACATTCCTTTATAGCCTAATATTACATTACTCGACTAGATCCCATCGGATAGACAATATAAACAAGAAAGTGTAAAAAAGAAAAGAAAAACTTTTATATGTACAAAGAATAGATCCAGTTATTTAATGCACTAATGAATTATTAAAAGGATTTCCACAACATAGTGAATATTCTAACACACCATGTATATGTAATGTGTATAAATTATCACCCACCATTTTAAATAGATGTGATGATATGTGAGTAATATATGTGCAACATTATTTTATTAAATTGATTAAATAATTAATATTCAAATAAATTATATATGATAATATATAAATATATGATACATTTCAATGAAAAATATATAAGCGAAAATTTAAAAAATATATAATTAAAAAAAAAATTTTTTAAATTTGTGTGAGAAAATATATATAGAGATATGCATTATAAATATGCATATCCTATTGTGAACCAGAACACGTAAAAATCAAGTGATAAGTGAATTGATATAACAATATAATAATATCACAAATTAGATGAATAATTAGAAAACGATATTCTTTAAATTATTAATTATTCATATTATGAATAAAATAATAATATTATAAAAAAATATATAAAAATGATAAATAGTGAAAAATAAAAATAAAAATGGGAAAATTAAATAAAATAAAATTAAATTGCGAAAAATAGAAAACTAACAGAATCAGATTTAATTACTAAAATGTATATCTAAAAATTATATTAGATATCCAGAAAAAATAAAAAATAATAATTTTTTCTTTTGGATATATAGAAAAATAAATGATAAGAAATTAGGAAACTAACCTTACAGTATTAGTTATAAATAACCAAATTTAACTGGACTGCATAACTAAAATATACATCCCTGGGACTCATATGCGTGACCAGGTTTACAACAATCTTATTCATGATGAATTATCTATGAAAGCATTTACATCGACATCGATATTTAACCCATAAGGCACATATGTTTTGGCTTTATATATCCAAGGCATCTCGAGTTTGGAGGTCTTTCTTACCAGAGAGCTGTCCCTCCAATTTGGCTGAATTTATCTATGCCCAAAAAAAGGGTATTTGATGGATCCTTTTTGTGTATTAGTAAATAATGTTTTGAAACGGAGTGGTTCTTAAATCCAGATTTAATGTGGTAATATGTTTGTTTAATCAAACCTGTAGGGGGCGCTTGGTCCTCCCTATATATTGCCATCCGCATGGACACTGCAGTAAATAAACCACCCCGAAGGTGGAACAGGTGATGAAAGGTTTGATGTTATAACGTGTCTGAGTGCTAGTAGATACAAAACTAGTTGTCCTCCTATGTGTGCAACTATTAAAGGAGCACACCCTGCATCTCCGACACTGATAATACCCTGTAAGTTGACTAAAAAAGGATATCCTGTTAGTAGGAGGGTCAAGAATGTTAGGACATACTCTATTCCTCAAGGTGCCTGCATTAGTTCTATTTTTTCAAGCCTTTTGTTCCTTTATTTTCATCTGGTCATTCAGCCAAAAACACACTTCTTGTCCTAGGGTGACAACACTCACCATATCTATTGAGAAGCAGCGTTGTCACCCTAGGGCAAGAAGTTAGGACAATAGAACACCTCCCCTTCTATGTTTCTCCATAACATGGGGGGGTCTTTTGTAGTCCATAGAGATAGCTGGGAACAATGCTTACTGATAACAGTCAGCAGTTGCAGAGAGTAGTTCTCAGCTCACAAGTACTCTGAAATGTTTGCACTTATTGAACAGATATAACAAAATGCTTTTAACAGATCAAAAGGGGCCAAATGAGAGATGTCCATTGTTAGAATTTATACACGCTTTAAATTTTCTATAGACAAAATGAAAGGATTACTAAAGGCCATTTGGTGTTGCTGTACAGCAGTCGCTTGGGCGTGAACTTTATAACTCTAAGGAGAGAGTTTAGCATTCTAACGTTCCACCATTTACAGTATATTTGGCTCACGCTGAGAATAAAAACCTGACCACATAAAAGTGTTATAGAGAGACCTAAGTATATACAGCACAGACTCTTTGTCTACTACAAGACTTTTCTTGTAATGACAATCAGCACTCACTATATAGGTAATCTTCATGGACTCCCCAGGAGGGATCATCCAATATACAGCAGACAGCTATGTGTCCACATAACTTAAAAGAACTACGTGAACTGAAAGGAAACCATAGGGATTGAATGTAAAGAAAAAAGCACACAACTATGAATGTGGTTATGATAAAGTAACATGGCAAATCCTCCATATGGTAACTGCGTCAGCGCAGAAGTGTGAACTCCAAACTGATAATTCTATTTGAGTGGGTAGCTGTGGGTAATTGTGGCTATTATCACTTCACTTTATGAAAAAATTCCAAATGTGTAGGATTGTAGGCTGCTTAAAGAAACCCATACTGAGAATAATAATGGGGGCTGCCATTGCTGACCTCCCTCTAAGAATATTACTTGCATGGCAAATCCTCCATATGGTAACTCCACCAGTGCAGAAGTGTGCACATCAAACTGACAGTTCCATTTTGGGTGGTTAGCAGTGGGTTATCACCATAAACCATGACAAGATGCCAAACATCTAGGCTTGTAGGCTGCTTAAAGAAACCTGTACTGAGAATGATCCGAGGGGCTGCCATTGCTGACCTTTCACAAAACACTTTATGCTGTAACTCCGCCAGTTCAAAAGTGTGCTCTCCAAACAGACATTTCCATTTTGGATGGGTAATGGTGGGTTTTATCAACCTACTCCATGACAAGATGCCAAACATCTAGGTTTGTGAGCAGCTGAAAGAAACTGTAACAGTCCAGGGCTTACTACGTATGCACCAATGGCACGTTGCCGCAAGAGAAAATCCGTGCCAATTGGGCATGCGCCAAAGACGCCTTAGTGCGCTAACCCGCACCTGCGCAGAAGACCTGATGAAATAAGGCAGGAAAATGCCCAGGAGGCACACAGGCAGTGACCTCAACCTGATGGAAAAAGGCAAGAAAATACCCTGGAGGCGCACAGGAAGTGACCTCAACCTGATGAAAAAAGGCAAGAAAATGCTCAGGAGGCGCACAGGAAGTGACCTCAAACTTCCATATATAAGCTCAGCCAAGACACTGCAAAATTTCTGGATTATCTTCAGTCCCCCCTTGTTCCTGTGCTAGTGTGTGATCTGTCTGAACTTGTTGTGACCTGGAAACCTATTGGACTACTCTTGATTGCTGCTTGCCATTGACCACGGATTTGTACCTTTACCATTCTACTTCTTTGCCCCTTTTGTACTCAGCTGCCAGATTGGAACCGACCCCAGCTTGGATCTCGACCATTACTTTTCTGATTAACCCTTCTGTACTTCGTTGCCAGAGTGGACTTGACCTCGGCTCGGATCTCGGACTATGGCTTGCACGGTGCTCCGCACCCCTGGCACCCGTGCCACTCGGTGTCCCCCAAGTCTCTGTCTCAATCTCCAGAGGCTTCAAGGACCCGAGGTGCAAGGGAGGCCTCCCCACTACTTTGGTTTCACCTCAGGTACGTGGAACTCATGGCAGAAACTCTTACTGAGAGTAATACTGGGGGTTGTCATTGCTGACCTTCCACTAAGACTATGACTTGCATGGAAAATCCTCCATATGGTAACTCTACCACTGCAGAAGTGTGCACTCCAAACTTTCATTTGTATAGGTAATGGTGGGTTTTATCACCCTACTCCATGGCAAGATGCCAAACATTTAGGTTTGTAAGCAGACTTCCAGATGCTAAGCACGGCGAAACATACTTCGGAGCGGAGGATCCATCACTTCCAGGTCCTGTATGCTATCCAAACAGGCTTTACCCTCTAAAGTGAGACGTGAATTGCACGCCATTGCCGGAGGAATAGCCCCATCTGCACACACTGTGAACACCTAGTGCCAGGACAGGCACATATACATGTGAGTGCAATCTGTACATTATTGCTTTTATATCTGTAGCAGAACCCCCAGTTAAGAGGGCTGCTGGTACAGATTTTTGGGCCTGTAACACACTGCTGTTAACCCCCAGTAACTGGCTCTAACCTCCCTTAGCACAGATAGCAGTAATGATGTGATTGTGAAAACCCGTTAGCTATGGGGACCACAATGCCGCAATAAACATGTAATCACACAGTAGATTGGCTTAACCACAAGTACTTTTTACTGATTATAAAGCATCAAGTTAAACAGCAATACATGTGCATATGCAGAGCCCTGCAATGTTAACTAATCAGCATATAACAAGCACTAAGTTCCAATAGCAATTACATACGCTAAATGTCATTTAACTATGCCCACAAGCTTCCCCCTCGTGGGCAAGATGGCGCCCAAACAATTTCTAAAACAGTTTCTACAGTCAGGCCTGACTATTGCAGATATGGTGCTTCCGTTGGGAAGGATCTTTGCTAGCAATGGTGGTGCACCTTGTAGGTTATTTGCAATCCACAGGCAACAAAACAGTTAACTTCTTGACATGTACTAAAGAGTTCAACTAACACTGCACAGCACACTGTCCCTCTGGCGTGCAATAACACTTTGGGTAGCGGTGGTCTCTGAACAAAGGATACTGGGCCTAAGTTTAGTCAGTTAATCTCTGAGCAGGTGATCTCTCACCCAACCGGACCAGTCCGTACAACCGACTTCCATAGCTGGGGCTCCAGCACACAGTCTCACGACACCCATGGTCTCTGATCCTCCCAACAGTCCTTAGAAGGATGATGAACGAAAGTAACTACTGGGTTCTCCCGTGAAGATCGGAGGGCTCTCTGGATCTCAAGGCCCAAATTCCTAGGCTCAGTCTAGCGGCAGACTCAGCGTTGGTTCCATTTGCTAGGGGGGCGGTGTCCAAAGAGACCCGCGTGTAGCTCCGCTCCTCCTTATATAGCCCTCCCCCAGCAGACCTTGCGCCGGGCAATGCACTCTGGGTGTCCCGCTGTATACTGGGTACGGTAGTCTTTTGAGCTCCTTAAAGTGACACAGCACTACAAACTCCCCCGGGGCACTTAAAGTCTTTGGTCCGCAAAGATAAATTATTAACGGACTTTGTTAGCATATGAACATACAACACAATTCACGGCTACAAAGGAGCCTGGCAGGGGAACCTCCCAACAAGCTCTGGGTAGAAGGTTGTCCTGTCCACAGGTCACATTAGTGGAAGTGACCTGTCTAACTGTGCCAGGGAGTGAGCTAGGGTTTCCCTCTACCAAACTCACAGTAGAGGGGACAGGCTTATTTATTGTCCTTCTTGCAGTGGCTATAGTCTCTTCCGAGCACTCCCCCATCTGGGAATATGTTAGTCTTCTTGGGGGGTGAATGGTTATTTTCTCCCTTTGTTCTCTAGGAGCCGGGGTTTCAACTGCAGGGGGTCCTTCCAATCCTCCTTCTGTTAAGTCGGGTGTATTGGATTCAACTGGCCCAAGGGCATCCATTTCAGGTGATTTCTGGGATCTTCTTCTGGAAAAGAGTCTTAAGCATCCTCCCATTCCTCCCATTCCTCAGAAAGAGTAGCAAGTGGTATAAACTCAGCAGCCTCAGTGTTTAAAGTGTCTCTGGTGGTAACTTCGGATTATGGGGAGGCTGTGGTCATGGATTCAGGCATTGGTGGTGTCCATAGCCAATCAAGTTACAATTCTTCCTCTTCACTCTGGTCTTGGGCATCCACCCCTTTTGACCTGGCTGCTTGAGACCTGGTGGCAGGTCTAAGGGTATTCGAGACTGAAAGATGCTCAGAAGGATCCGAGGTAGAGGGTAAGCGAACTGCTTCAGAGAGGGGCAGTAGGTGGTTCCTGTGCCATGTCTTCAAGGGTCCCGAACTCCCTTCTGGTTTAAGTTGGTACACTGGCAAACCTGGCAGTTGTTTACAGATTACATAAGGTTGAGACCTCCACCGGTCGGCCAGCTTAAGCTTCCCTGGTAAGTTCCGCAACAGCACCCTGTCTCCTGGCTGTAAGTCATGAATCCGAACCTTGAGGTCATAGTTCCGCTTATTCCTGGCCCCTCTTTGATCTGAAGTCGCCTGGACCTTCTCATATGCCAGTCTTAAACTTTGTCGCAATCAATCCACATATCCTTTGTGAGAAGCTGCTGATGTATAATCTATGGAAGTGCCGAATGCCAGATCTACTGGTAGTCTTGCTTCCCTGCCGAACATCAGCCTGTATGGGGAGTATCCAGTGGCATCACTAGTTGTACTATTATACGCATGCACGATGGCGGCCACATGCTTGCCCCAATGCTGTTTCTTTTCACTGCTCAAAGTTCCCAGCATATTTAACAATGTCTGATTGAATCGTTCAAGCTGAGCATCCCCTTGTGGGTGGTAAGGGGTGGTTCGGGTCTTCTTTATACCCAGGGAATCCAACAGTTTCCGGATCAGCCTACTTTTGAAGTCCCTTCCCTGGTCCGAGTGGAGGCGTTGAGGTAGTCCGTAATGTACAAAGAACTTCTCGACAAGTACCTTAGCCACTGTGGAGGCCTTCTGGTCTTTAGTTGGGAATGCCTGGGCGTAGCGAGTGAAATGATCGGTTATCACCAGAACATTCCCATGTCCACTCAAATCAGGTTCTATACAAAGAAAGTCAATGCATACCAGATCCAAAGGCCCTTGACTTTGTAGGTGGTCCATTGGGGCAGCTTGATGAGGCAGAGTCTTTCTTTGTATGCAACTCTTGCATGAATGGCAATATTCCTCCACTTCAACCCGCTTACAGGGCCAGTAAAACCTGTTCCTCACGAGCTGAAAAGTTCTTTCCGATCCTAGGTGACCATGATCGTCATGTAAGGCGGTCAGAACAGTCTTTCTATATTTCTCGGGCAGAAACAGTTGCCACTTATCTTCCAAATCATCAGAGGGGCCCCTTTGGTAGACCACCCCTTGATGCATCAATAACCGATCCCATTCTCTCCTCAATAGGCGAGCCTCTTTTGAAGGATCCTTCAGAAGTAAGTCTGGGGTTTGATTCTCCAGTGCTTCCAGGGCCAAGCTTCCCAGCGGGTCTTCCAGTTGATCTTTTCTTAGATCTCCCTTGGAAAGTCTAGGTAGGTTTTCTTCTCCAATTTGAGTCACATCACAGTAATATTTAGGTACTCCAACTACTGAGACTCCAATTTCTTCGGCCCTGGACCCTCCACTAGTTTGGAGCTCCGCTCCTTGACACAGGGCTCGCACTCCCTCTGGGGTCAGTCGAGTCCAGTCTTCCGTGGGGTTAGTGGGAGCATGGGTCCTTCTTGATAAGGCGTCTGCATCTCTGTTTCCAGCCCCAGGTCTGTATTTCAAACTGAAGGTGAATCCAGAGAGAGCTGCCAACCAACGGTGGCCGGTGGCATCCAACTTGGCTGTGGTCAGAAGGTAAGTGAGCATGTTATTATCTGTTTCAACCACAAACTCAGCTCCATACAGGTAATCCTTTAGCTTGTCCACTACAGCCCACTTTAAGGCCAAGAATTCCAGTTTGTGGGTGGGGTAATTCTTTTCAGCTGGGGTTAAGCTTCTGCTCACATAAGCAACGGGTCTCAGCTGGTCATCATGTTCCTGATATAGCACTCCTCCCAGACCATCATGACTGGCATCCACATGTAACTCATATGGCTTCTTGGTGTCCGCATAGGCCAAGACGGGGGCAGTGGTCAAGCTCTCCCTCCATGCCAGTGGCAAGGCCGTCTCCTCCAGGCAGAGTTTCTCCACAGTAGCTTTTCCCCCTTCTTCCTTCTCCAAGTCTGACAAGGCGACTGGGGTAGAAGGATTCACTTGGCCCAACAGCATCCGGGCTGGGATCTTCACAGGTGTGTCGGTAGTGTTTCGGATGCTCACCGACACCCTGCCATTGGCCTTCTTGAGAGCTCTTAATGGAACTATTTCAGGGATTACTTCCAACCCCGGATGGGTGTCCAGGGGGTCTGGTTCCAGGACCACGAAGGGGCCAGGTTGTTCCCAGGTAAGTTTCACGGTGGCCTTCAGACTAGCAACCTCACCAGGCTGTAGCATCTTCTCCTTCCTATCCAACTTCCAGACTTTCCCCACTCCTTCTTCTGGAGCCTTTTTTTCCAATACCAGATGCTGATAGGCCTGTTGCAACATAGGGTGGATTCTGGTTGTTCGGGCGTCCTGTTCCTGGGCTATAGGGGCGAATAATCTCCTGACCAAGTCAGTGTTTGTCCCTTTTATGAGGGAACTCTTCTTGGCTCCTGGTGGGCGGGGGCAGACTACCGCCAATGTGTCGAAAATTTCTGTGTCTCCGGCTACTGAAGGGTCGAAGGCTAATCTAATTGGGAGGTCTCCGTCGTATGGGAAACTTTGGGTTCCAATTCCCCATATTTGCAAGTCTTCTAGCTTCTGCAGGGGCAAATGCTTCAGATGTTTTTGATAGAAGTCCCGGTACAGGAGAGTCACTTGGGCTCCTGTGTCAAGAATGCCCTTGTGTATATTCCTTCTACCTGAATGGGGACCACTGGGGAGGGTCCCACCAGTTTGACAGGGAGTTTCTTCGGAGAAGTCTCCTTCCTGGATTCCATGGGTTTGGCCTTCTGTGATTTCTTTTTTTTCACTCTTTTTCTGGATTTGAGTCCTTGTTGGGCCTGGTATGCATTAATTTCCTGCCAAGTTTTAGATTTGGACTTAGGGTCAGGAGTATTGAGTTTGTGGGATGGGGAATTGGCCCCCTCTCTTCTTGGCTTCTCTTGTTCTCTGATTCTTTTGGAGTTTACTGGAACTGACGGGCACCCGGTTGACTCCTTCACCGGGGCCCTCTGAAGTTTTCCGCCAGCTTGCGATATGCACTTTGACGCTTCCTCAGGCTGGGACACACTCGGCCGTAATGCCCAACCCCTCCACAGTTGTAACAAACTTCTTCTCTTCTGGCTTGTGGGGAAACTGGAGTTGAGGCATTCTGATACGCTTCCTTCTTCTCTTCTTCTTTTTGGGTGACTCCAGGGTTCTTAGCCATTAAAGAAGTCAGCATTTCTAGGACTTGGGTCATTTGTGACTTCAAGATAGCCACCTCAGAATCCCGTTCCGTGGCCATAACTGATCTAACCTCAGCTGATGGAGAAGGGGTGGGTTTCTCAGGTGTCTGTTGGTCTATGAGCAAAGCCTCTTCATCTCTGACTATTCGCATGAGGTCTGGGTAGTTCAGGGACATGACTCCCCCAGTTGTCTTCAGATGGAGCCAGACTGGATCAGAGCGCAGCGCTCCCTTCATGACCTGCCGCATCCTGGCTGCATCTATAGCCTGTGGTACCATCCCTTTCTTCAGGACTATCTGGCAGAGCATTTTGTTCAACCTTCGAACATATTCTGAGAATCGTTCCCCTGGCTGTTGAAGAGTATGTTCAAACTTGTACATTAAGTCAGTAACTTTCTCCAGCTGACCGAACTCTTCCTGTAGCATGGTTAGGTAATCATAAGCAGTACAGGATGTGTTGCTGAATCTGAGGTTCTTCACCGCTTCTGCTACAGCCCCCCTTAAACGTTCATTTATGCGCTGTATATTCTGGGTTTCCGTCACTTCCCCCTCGTGGGCAAGATGGCGCCCAAACAATTTCTAAAACAGTTTCTACAGTCAGGCCTGACTATTGCAGATATGGTGCTTCCGTTGGGAAGGATCTTCGCTAGCAATGGTGGTGCACTTTGTAGGTTATTTGTAATCCACAGGCAACAAAACAGTTAACTTCTTGACATGTACTAAAGAGTTCAACTAACGCGGCACAGCACACTGTCCCTCTGGCGTGCAATAACACTTTGGGTAATGGTGGTCTCTGAACAAAGGATACTGGGCCTAAGGTTAGTCAGTTAATCTCTGAGCAGGTGCTCTCTCACCCGACCAGGCCAGTCCGTACAACCGACTTCCTTAGCTGGGGCTCCAGCACACAGTCTCACGACACCCGTGGTCTCTGATCCTCCCGACAGTCCTTAGAAGGATGATGAACGAAAATGACTCCTGGGTTCTCCCGTGAAGATCCGAGGCCTCTCTGGATCTCAAGGCCCAAACTCCTAGGCCCACTCTAGCGGCAGACTCAGCGTTGGTTCCATTTGCTAGGGGGGCGGCGTCCAAAGGGACCCGTGTGTAGCTCCGCTCCTCTGTATATAGCCTTTCCCCAGTAGACCTTGCGCCGGGCAATGCACTCTGGGTGTCCCGCTGTATACTGGGTACCGTAGTCTTTTGAGCTCCTTAAAGTGACACCCCGCTACATATCATTATTAAAATTACTACACTATGAGACTTTTACCCATCTGGTTTTCCAAATGCGCATTTTGACAATCCTGTAAAAAATAGTCAAACACCTTTGGTGAGTTCTCCAATATATCATTTTTCACAGATACATATGAACTACAAAGTGTTTATTTGGAGTATTCACTTATGTTTTTTGATACTTTTTCTCATTAAATAATTCACTGTATAGCCATATGCAGTTTTGTTTATCCAGGGCTACACCTTTTTGTATATTTATTTTTGTTGTACCTTATATCAAGGTTTTTTGGTGTTCAGCAGCAGGTTTCCTTTTGGGATCTATTCATTTATTGCACTCAATAGTTTGCACCTAGCGCAAATTTTTCCTTTTATAACCACCTTTGGTGAGTTGCCACCTTTCCATTGAGCACTCGTGGTGGAAGAACTAGAAGTCACCTATATAGGAGCAACTTGGTTATGGAGTTCGGATTATCATCACAAATTTAATTTTTGCTTGCTATTTGTTATTTGCTATTTGATTCAATACACAGTGTTGTACATTTATGACATTGTTTTATATGTTTCATATTTCACTTATCACCTATGAACACGTTAAGCGCCTAATCCTTTCATTTGATATACACTTCTTCAGGTGATTTATTTCATCTTAAAGGGGCAGCTACATTTTTGTTCACTATTTTTACATATAGGGGGCCAATCCTTGGTTATTTTCACACACACGAGGGACTGCCATTGCTGACCTTCCACAAAAAATATTGCTTGCATGGGAAATACTTCATGCTGTATCTCGACCAGTTCAAAAGTGTGCTCTCCAAACTGACATTTCCATTTTGGATGGGTAATGGTGGGTTTTATCACCCTACTTCATGACAAGATGTCAAACATCTAGGCTTGTGGGCAGCTGAAAGAAACTCTAAAGCCCCGTACACACGATCGGATAACCTATGGATTTTCGTCCGATGGATTTGTCCATCGGAAATCCGATGAAACTGTTTTTCATCAGTCTTGCCCACACACCACCAGTCAAAAAACCGACCGTTCCAAACGCGGTGACGTAAAACACTCCGATGAGCCGAGAAAAATTAAGTTTAATGCTTCTGAGCATGCGTCGACTTGATTCTGAGCATGCGTGGGTTTTTGATCCGATGGACTTGCCCATAGACGATCTGAGTTTTCGATCGGTTTTTTATCCATCGGAAAAATTTAAAACATGTTCTATTTTTTCCAACCGATGGAAAAAAGACCGATGGGTACCATACACGATCGGTTGGTCTGATGAAAACCATCCATCGGACGGTTTTCATCAGTCAAACCGATCGTGTGTACGGGGCTTTACTGAGAGTAATACTGGGGGTTGTCATTGCTGACCTTCCACTAAGAATATGACTTGCATGGAAAATCCTCCATATGATAATTCCACCACTGCAGAAGTGTGAACTCCAAACTGACTATTTCATTTGGATGGGTAATGGTGGGTTTTATCACCCTACTCCATGGCAAGATGCCAAACCTCTAGGCTTGTAGGCAGCTGAAAGGAACTCTTACTGAGAGTGAGGCTGGGCTCACACTGATGCGAATTGGATGAGTATGACCGGCTTTCATTAGAGCCGGTTCACACAGCTTCGGAGAGGCCACGGTCCGCACTTGAAAATGCGCATCTTAGGCTCCCTTTCAGGTGCAAATTCAGTCAGAAACTCAGATCTGATTGGCACCTGAATCGGTGTACAGGGATGCACCGGACCCCTGCTGTGAGCCACGGCCGCAGCAAGTGTGAACCCAGCCCAAAACTGGGGGCTGCCATTGCTGACTTTCCTCTAAGAATATAACTTGCATGGTAAATCCTCCATATGGTAACTCCGCTAATGCAGAAGTGTGCATGATGCCACACATCTAGGTTTGTAGGCAGCTTAAAGTGGTTGTATACCCGCTGACAGTTTTTTTGTTTTTGTTCCACCTGTAAGGCAAAAGGCATAATGAGCTAGTATGCACTGCATACTAGCTCATTATGAAATACTTACCTTAGAACAAGGCATCGGTAACTTACCTGGTCCACGCCGAGGGAGATGACATGTTGCCTCGGCGTGTGTTCCGGGTATTGCGGCTCCAGCGCTGTGAGTGGCTAGAGCCGCGATGTCGCGCGGGAGACTTCTTTCCGGCAAAGTCCGGCATCTGCCGGGCTTTCAGCCGAGAAACCCCGATGCGCATGCGCCGCTGAGGTCAGCGGCGCATTGCAAGGGGAATATCTCCTAAACCGTACAGGTTTAGGAGATATTCTTTTTACCTACAGGTAAGCCTTATTATAGGCTTACCTGTAGGTAAAAGTCAAAATGTTGACTATACAAAAGCTTTAAAGAAACCTGTGCTGAGAATAATGCTGCGGGCTGCCATTGCCGACCTTCTTCTAAGAATATTACTTGCATGGCTGTCTCTAGCATCAGTCCATTATGAATCACCATACCTAAACAAGCACACAGATTTAAATGTCAGTGTGAACACAAAACTTATGGTTTGACATACATTACCTATATCTTATACAGGGTAGTGCCTACATTTGGATCAATAAGACTGCCAGACAGCTAGCATTTACAGAAAAGGAGATCAGCCATGGCAGCCTTTATATTATTTCAGTGCAGGTTTCCTTTAAAACATATCTACTGTAAATCTCAGAATAAAAATATAATATTTTTCTGTACTTGCAGAAAAGATACAATAAAAAAAGAAAACAAATGCACAAATGCACCTACTTTGTCTAATGCCACGTACACACGACCATTTTTCTCGTCGGGAAAAATTAAATTTTTTCTCTTTGACGAGAAAAACGACCGTGTGTGGGCTTTTGGTTATTTTTCCCGACGAGAAAAACGGCATTAATCACGACGAGAAAAATTAGAACATGCTCTAATTTTTCTCATCGTGATTCACTGCATTTTTTTCTGCGGCAGTTTTCCCATAGGGAAACACTGCCGGGGAGCTTACACATGGTCGTTTTTCTCGACCAAGAGAAAAAATGACGGGAAAAACGGCCGTGTGTAGGGGAACAAGCCGTTCCTCGTTTTTCCCGCCGATTTTCTCGACGGTGTTTTCACCGTCGAGAAAATCGATCGTGTGTACGCAGCATAAGAATTGGCAAGCTGCACTATATTACATTTGTGTTCTTGATTTTAGATGTACATTAAGTCTCTGGGTTAGTGAAGGCCAGAGACTCGAACACGGGAGGTGGCAGGAACCAGTCAGCAGGAGCTTTATGCACTGGAGGAAGATTCCTGAAGTCAAACGCCTCCCTGTCTTTGGAAGATTCCTGGAGCAGTCACCTCCCAGCACGCAAGGTCTCAGCATATTTCAGTGTAGTCGCTTCTTTGCAGGGTTGGTGCATTCCCACTTGGGTTCCACCTTACTTCCTCTGGTGTGTTTGGTATTCTTTACCAACACCTAGTCCAGATGTTTTACATGCTCCTCAAATGTCTTGGGGAAGATGATATCATCAAGGTAGAATATCACAGTCTCGAAATTAAAGTCTCCAAGACATCTTTCCATCGGGCGCTGTAAGGTACTGAGGGTGTTGCTGAGAGTGTTGCTGAGGCAAAAGATCTTGCGATTAAACGCAAACAGCCCGAGGAATTTCTCAACCTGAGGCAGTGGGTAGGCAGCCTTGTGGGTGTGTAGCACCCTCTACCATAGGTAGGTGCTAGAAGTGAGGATTTTTGTGTGGTAGCTGCCAGGCAGGTAATATAAGGCAGTCCTATACTTCAGGCTAGGCCTGCTTGTTTTGATCTGGGGCAGGGAGTGTTTAGTGTAGCAGTGGGTGTGACCACCTGTGCTTCAGTTCTTGGGCGCCTCCCTTGCTTCCAGGGAGGATGTTCTGGAAGAGGGGTAGGGCTGAGGACTGGAGTGACAGTGAGCTCATGCGAGGAACCCTGACCAATCCCCAACTGGAATTGGCAGGGGGCAGGCCTCCTACTTAAGCTCAGGTCCAGTCCACTAGAGGGAAGTTGTCGGCTGGGAGACGCGAACAATGGAGTACTAGATCACAGCAGGAGGCCCATCCCCATCTGGGGGAGGGTGCACGCCTCGGCGGAGGAGCCCGGGTGGTGGGAGGGAGCCTCGTCCTTACATGGTCATGGAAGAGGTGTCCTGGAACAGAGGGGCTGGAGAAGTGATTGGAACGCATGTCTGGTTAAGTTTTTCACCATGGACTCAGGGCAGGAGAATGTTGGTGAGTGAGGCACAGTGGATATCTGGAGGAGGCATGCCAGGGGAGCTGGGTGCAAGGCCAGAGGAGAGACTGTGGGGTTTTGTGTCAAATCGATGTGGCCTGCGGGCACAGGATTTGCAAGTTGGGCTAGCTGGGATCAGTAGTCCACCAACCAATGTAAGCTGCTAAATTACTAGGCCGCAAGAAGGGGTACTGCAGGCCTCTTGCCTATCAACAGTTCAGAAAGTCAGCAAGCATCTAGGACTATTCAGAGTGTAGCACTACCCCAGTAGGAGCTGCTGGTTTAAATTTAGGGTTTGTACGTTACCTCTTTAGCTTCATTGTCAGGGTGAGAAAGTCTGTAGTAAGCACAATATCCACGCAAGATGTAAAACCTTCAACTGTTGGTTTTATTTTTGCTGCAGTAACTTGTGTAGAAAGTAGAAAGCATGAGAAGAGAGGGAAAGGTTCAGGTACACTTTGTAGAACACACAGGAACGTCTATAGTCATACACCACTCTCACTTTTGAGTGGTTATTGCTCACCTGGATAGACCCCTCTCACCTGGCCTAGCAGCCGGGATGATGCACGAACCAGTTTCAGGACAGTCTCTGCCACAGATCATATGAGAACAAAAGTGGATAGTCAGGAATCCTCTGCCACAGGATTTCAGTCCCGAACTTCCAGCCGTGCAGTTGAAGAACCTTTAAGCCGACCCGGCGAACTGCTTGGCTTTTAAAGTAGTGGATCCCCTCTTAACAAGGTCACCAGGCCTATCCCGAGACATTAGCACTTTGCTGGTCTCACAAAGGGCAGGTCCTCCCCCGGTTTCCTTCATTAAGCAGCTTCCTCCCTCTTGGTGGACAGCTTGGGATCCCCTTTAAGATCGTAGGCCCCAGTCATCATAACTGGGCGTACTCAATAGCGATGCAGCCTCAGGCCAACGTAGCCCTGAGACCGGAACCACACACACATACCTCGCGCCAGGAGGGCCACGAGGCAAAGAAGGACCCCATCACGATGGCGTCTGTCCCTTAAGTATCCCTCCCCAGCATGCACAGAGGGGCACCACTCCCACTGTACCGCTGCCGAGAAGGGACACCCAATACATCATGGTTTTCCCGTGTTCCAACAGGTGCCTGGGGTGGTAATGCCAACCACAGGCAATAAGGGAAACTGCTATCAGGCAAACCAGAACCAGAACAGAGGCAATTTATGCAAATTGACAGTCTGAGCCCAACTATTGGCTCAGACACCCCCTGCATTTACAATAGCGCCCCAATCATTGGCCGGGGCGCTACAAGAGTAATCCTTGGTGTAAAGTGAAGATGATGAGGTGGAAAGGCTAAGAGTTCACAGTGAAGTTTGTGCAGGAGGAGAGGAATCCTGGGAGTAACAGTCTGCGGGAGTTAATGCAGAGGAGGAGCAACGGTCTGCAGGAGTTATGCAGGGGAAGTGACTGTGCATATTATAGTCTATCAGTTCTTCAAAAGCTCAATTCATTTAACCAATTCTGTAAACATGATGGCAAAGTAATCTGTTCTATGGGCATCCCATATCCCCTTTCCCCAACCAAGTTATATCCCCCAAATAAACAAAAACAAAACAAAGCAAATGACTGTTCTTTGTCTCTGAGAGTGATATATGGAGGTCTGGCAGCAGGGTGATATGGTGGATGTTAGTAACTAGTAGCAATCATCCGCTACAGTTGCATGCATTACGTTTATGGTAGTCCCCACAAAATCGTACACTGCTATCCTTCTTTCACACCAGGATGTCAGGGGCGGCCCAAGAACTGTGGTATTCTTTGATCACTCCACTCCACTGTATCATTTTGCGGAGCAAATCCTTGACCTCTTGGCACAGAGCTGAGGGAATGTGGTGGTACTGCTTCCAAATGGGCGGTGCATGTCCCGTGTGGATTGAATGGTCAATGGCTTTGGTGAAACCATAATCCTCTGGACTGGTGGCAAACAGTAGCAGGTGCTTTTCCAGGAGCTGATGTAGCAATTTTTGTTGGGATAGCAAAAGGTCAACAAATGAAATGTCTAGCTGTTCTGGTAGCGACTTGCATTGTGTCTCGTCCCAGCTGCCTGTAGAGGGGCGCATATCGCTTCCACCCTTGGCCTTGGAGGTGCAGTGACAAGGTACCATGTAGAGGTCAGCCAGCGCGGCATACCTAGGCAGGGAGATTGGGGTTGTACCCAGGTTGATGAGTTGCACTAAGACTCTTCCCGGGTGGACGTTGGGCAGGGTATGGGCCACCAGCCACTCATAGGCCTGGAGCACCAATCCTACTGGTTCCAACACATGTTCATTCTAATTCTCACCCAAGCGATGCCTTTGACCAGGATAGGTAGATTGGTAGCCACTCTGAGGGACAGACAGCAGGTGTTCTTGTGTTCCAAATCTCTGCACATAAAAGTCATACTCCATAACAATGACCTCTGACCTGGTGTCGATAAGGCATGGGATTTTTTGCCCGTTGACTAAGGCGGATACTTCTGGGCTTGGTGTGACCATATTCCCTGACTTGTTGGGACTTTGAGTTGCCTGACCTGGGGGTTGTCCCTCTGCCCCAGGATTCAATAGTTTAATGACAGCCTGGGAGGATTTCTGATTTCAAACCGCCCACAGTTCTTGGATATGTGTCCAGAACAGCCACACCTCCAGCATTTCAGGTCCTCCTCAGGGTCTCTTCTCAGCAGAATCTTGTCCCTATGAGGTTTGGGTGAGTCCCTTTTAGAGGAGGCTAACTCCTGTTTTAAATTGGCCAAATCCTTGGCCAACTTTGTCAGCGGTTTGCAGGGCTGACAGGGGCCAAGGTGCCAGGGCCTTCTCTTTGAGAAATGCAGGATCATATTTCTTAGTTAATGCCAGTGTTGCATCCCCAGCTACTTGTTTCCATGCAACCAGATTCATCACTGCATCGTGAAAGGAGGTGGTAGGTTGCACTTTAATTTTCTATTGCAGGGCTCTCCGGACTGGGCCAGCCTTAATGCCACCTATGAACTGGTCCCTAATATATGGTCGGTCTGCATTGATGATGTCAGCACAGCCATGCACATCTCTCTTTTCGAGGCGCCTCCAGAGATTTTGCATGGCCACCTCATAATGAGTGAGGTGTGACACAATCTGTTCTAAGGTAGCTCGCTCCTCTTCTGGCAGCTCCATCACCACGTGTTGGGTGTCATCCTCTAAGGCATTGATAGCCACTAGCCTAAGGTGACCAGATTTTTAAAATGAAATCCGGGGACATATTTTTTTTTTACTAGTAATGGCGGCAATCAGCGACTCTCTGCCCGCCGCCGCCCCCCAGCCTGTCAAGTCTGGGTCCCGGCTACTACTGGGTGGGGAACGGAGGAAGATCACTCTGCCAGGGAAGTCAAGGAGATAAGCAGGCAGGCAGCTGGCCGGGACTTGAGCAAAGGCAGAAGAACATGCGAGCGGAGCTGTATGGGCAGGCATCCGAAACTGAAGAAATATTCCCTCCGCTCCGACCAGCACATGATCATCAGAAAGGGGCACAGATAATCGAAAAAAATACACCACCCTAAGCTAGTAGTAGCAGCAAAGCGGGGGTGTGCAATTCAAATTTTTTTTTTTTTTTTATTCTGCACTGACTGTCTTTGAAATTGCCCCAGCCCCTGTTCAAATCCAATCCGGGGACAAAACCGGGAACAGACTTGATCTGGGGACAGTGTCCTTAATCCGGGGACTGTCCCCGGAATTCGGGGATGTCTGGTCACCTTACACTAGCCAGCTTCACCACTAGCTGGGCCGGAACCTGGTACAGGCACACACCACTTTCCAGTCTCTCCTTACACTCTGTCAGGGGAATGTTAGAGCCAATAAACTTTGGTATTAGGGTAGGGCTAAGGGGGATCCTAATGGAGCCATGCTAGTGCCCAGTCTTCCTTCTGCACCCACTACAAGAGACATATATTGCCAACTGCCACCAACTGTGGGTGGGTGCAGCATATTGCAGCTGAATAACACAGTCAGCCCACGTTCACACCTGTGCGGCCTTAAAATTGCGCTACTTCAGCACGATTTCAAAGCCGCACATCAGTGCAATTTGCACTGCCGATTTCATTGCGGCTTGCGACTTAATTTAACAGACATTTTTGCAAGTCTCAAGGAAATCTGTAAAAAGTGCAGGAACCTTTTTCATAATCGCTGCGACATGAGTTGTGGCAATATGAATAGTTCTATTGCCGGCAATGGGGTGCGATGTGTCATGCGATTTGAAACTGTCGAACCAGGGGAGCAGGGTTTTTCATGACCCAAGATGGCCACCAAGGGTCACTTGGATGCAGCGTAGCCAACCAGAACGCTGCCTCCAGGGACCAGAAAACCACAGGGAAACTGAGTTTTCCCTGACTTCTTCTCCAGGCTATAGTGCCGCTCCGGTGGGGCACCACCTACAGTGGAGGAAGCAGACTGCACCTCTCCTACAAACACACATCAATTTGGCATATCTATACAGATTTATCTTGGCTGTTCAAAGGAGTACAGCCAAAGCTCATTTGGCTGTACTTCTCCTGTGGATCACAGGAGTGCAGTTCGTTCTGCACTCCAGTAACCTGTTTTCAGCAGACAGCGGGCTAAAACCGCTGTCAGCTGATGTCACAGAGCTGGTCCGGGCTCAGGCAAGATCACGACAATGGAGTTGGGATCCGTCCACATGCCTGAACCGGCACCCGGCTTAGCCTCTAAGCAAGCCACTAAGAGCCTGAGCCGGCCACCCCCAGCCCCCTCCACAGCCCAGCGCTCCAGTGAGCAGGGGGTCAGAGCAGAGAGCTGCTGACTGACAGTCAGCAGCTCTCTGCTCACGGAGCTGTGAGAACCGAGCGATCGTGGTGTTTGATGGCTCAGTTCTCAGTGTTAGAGTCGCCGGGGGACAGATGCAGCATCAGACTGATGCTGCATCCACCTAGGTAAGTATGAATCTTAAAAGAAGATAAAAACCATACATCTCTTTTAGAGCCATTTTTTAAGTGGTGGTATGTTTTAGTTTGATTTTGAGATAGCCTTTGGCTGGATGTGACATCTGGCAATGCTATTCTTGACATTTTAAAGGTTGTCACATCGGTCCCCCCCTACTGAATTCTTCATGTAATTTGCACTTTAGATTAGGAAGCACAATTTTATTATGGGGTGGTCGGAGTTGGGAAATCAGGTGTCAACATTTCTTGATACCCAAAAGATATAAGAAACAAGCTTGTTATTCAGCTCAACACCATTCACGCATAACCAAAACATAAACTCTGGCTCTACTAACCCTTTGAGTCACATAAAGCGTCCTTCTTGCATAACAGGAGTTGACAATTTTGGGAGTCCTAATATTTGCGTGTTTGCCTGTGTAATGCTTCCATAGAAACAAAATTGCCTTGTGCATAGTTCTCTTTGGCACCATTGGCATAGCTAAAAAAAAAAAAAAAAGTTGGTTGGTCCCGTGAGATCGTTTTGTCACTTCGGCGTGTTTGCAGAACCCTGGTCCAGTCCATGACGGATGGCAGAATGAATAGGGCACACAAGAACACGGGTTGTCTTTCCTTTTACTGTACAAATATGAAACATTTGTATTGGCAGCAGTGAAATTTGCATGCTAAGCGCCTCATTAATTTTCGCCTTTCGTCAACTGACAGCTTTGCGCTCCTCCTTGCGTTTTAAGCCGCCACACCCGCTCTTTGGCTAGGAGCAATTAAGTCCAAACCTGATCATTTATAATGCAAAGAGGTTATCATTGATTTTGTGCTGATTACTCATGGTAATGTTTTCTTTTATGTGTGCTTAGCTTTTGTGGCTTCTTAGAATATGCAAAGCCTTTCAGGCAAATCTTTCTATAGAAGCGGCTAAATAGCACTGTAAACTGACAACAGCTGGGTAAACAGGGCTGCCGGTGATATATTATTTTTCACTATTATGATTTAAGAATGCCGAGATAACGCCAGTCACGCCCAGTCAAGCAGTTTCCGCAGGAAAGTGCAAATAAGTAAGAGGGAAAAAAAAGATTCCCAGCAGGAGACTTAATCTTTCTTGTTTACTAAGGGCCAGAAATGGTAGAGGCATTGTAAAAATCACTTGAAGCCAGTTATTTAAAGTGCAAGTCTTCCCAAAATTGATTTTTCCATTTTAGGGGGACTTTGCTTATTGAGTCAACAGTCTACTCCTTATAAGTCTACTTGACACTGATGATGAGATCCCTATTGCTGGAGGGCAATGCTGTGCAGCTATGTGACAGTGACTACAAGGGGTCTACCTATAAAATGCAACATATTTGCTGTGCAGATGTCTTAAACATTTCCACAGGTATCACTAATGTTTGCCATTTTTGTTTGTAATATAATTATCTCCTATGATTGTCAGCTCCATCTAGTGGCCATAATGCTGCATTTTTTTTTATTGATAGAAAAATACTGCATTATGGCCACTAGATGGAGCTGACGATTATAGAAGATAGTTATATTACAAACAATACAACCAACATTTGTGGTGCTCATGTGAGTGGTTAAGACATCTGCATAGTGAATGTTTTATACATAAGCCTCAGAGTGTCAGGCTACACCTACTGATTCTAATTGCTCTGTAATGAATGATAAACACATGGATACCTCAGTTCTGATAGTTTGACACCCTTTTAATGGCTTCAGAAGGGGGTGGACAGTGCTGGTGTTCTGACGAGAAATGCCCCCTGCCGAATAATGCCCGCCCAGTACTGCGCATGCAAAACGCTTGCGCAGTATGGAGCCGCCGAAAGCCTCCGAACGTCGGAATATACGAACAGCTGTAGCCTGCGCACAATAGCTGACATTGTGCCACACGCTCCTGATGCTCGTGCAAGTCTGCAAGGGGCGGATTTCTTCATGATGGGCGCGTGTGAGGGGCGGATGCCTACAGAAGGGGGCATATTTTGTAATGATGGGCAGTGCTGTTAAGATGGTTTAGCTAGCATGCGCAGTGCCGGGCGGGCATTATTCAACAGGGGCATTTCTCAACAGGACACTAGGACAAGGTCATCTAGAGCCCAGGGCGAACATGCCTAAATGTGCCCCCCCTTTCCCTCAAGATGTATGAGCGTTATGTGTCAGCAAAAATCCCACCCTTCCCCCCAAAAAAATTGCTCACTCCCTTAGTATAAATCCCCCCTCCTCCCAGTTCAAATCTGCCCCTCTGCTGAAACCACCCCTCCCAGCCCAAATCTTTGCCCCACCATCCTCTCTGGCTCAAATCCTCGCTCTCCCCGGATGCCCCAGCATGAATCCCCCGCCCCCCAAAAAAATTCACCCTCATAGCACAAATCCTCTACCCCTCAAATCTCCCCTCCAAGCACAAATCCTCTTCCCCCACTCCAAATCCCCCCCTTCAGCACAAAATCCCCTCTCCCAATCCCCCATAATACCACAATCCAGCACAAATTTCCCCTCATAGCACAAATACCCCCCAATCATCCCTGCTACCACAATTCCCCCTCCACCCCCCCCTTGCATAAAAATATTTCCCCTCTATTGTTTTACTTTTATAGCACAAACCCCTCAAATCCCTCCTCCTAGTATAAATCATCTTCCCCTCCCAACTCAAATCCCCCTAAATCAGCACTTCTAGCACAATTCTTACCCCCGCCACCACCTGAATTCTTCTAAACACAAATCCCCCCCCCTGAATCTCCTTGTGGTGCCCCCTCCACCTCACATGATACCACAGTGCCCAGGGCAGCCGCCTCTCCTGCCCACCCCTTGTTCCGGCCCTGGGGGTGGACTTCTGGAGTGCCCATGGAGTAGGGATGAGCCGAACACCCCCCGGTTCAGTTCGCATCAGAACTTTCGAACGGACCGAAAGTTTGCGCGAACTTTAGAACCCTATTAAATACAATGGATGCGAACGTTCGAAATCAAAAGTGCTAATTATAATGGCGAATATGCATGTTATTGTCCTAAAAAGGGTTTGGGGACCCGGGTTCTGCCCCAGGGGACATGTCTCAATGCAAAAAAAAGTTTTAAAAACTACAGTTTTTTTGGGATCAGTCATTTTAATGATGCATAAAGTGAAAAAAAAAAGTGAAATATTCCTTTAAATATCGTACCTGGGGGGTGTCTAAAGTATGCCTGTGAAGTGCCACGTGTTTCCCGTGTTTAGAACTGTCCCTGCACAAAATGACATTTCTAAAGGAAAAAAATGGTCATTTAAAACTGCTTGCGGCTTTAATGTAATGTCTGGTCCCGGCAATATGGATGAAAATCATTGAGAAAAATGGCATGGGTACCCCCCCCCCCACCCCACTTGTATGGATATTAAGGGGTACCCCGCACCCAAAATTAAAAAAAGGCCCTATATACTCTGAACAGCAGTATACAGGCGGTGCAAACAAGACAGGGACTTTAGGTTTGTTCTTAAGTAGAATCTTTTTCTAATTTGGAACAGGTACATTTTTTAAGTGTAGCTCTAGCCAAAAAATCTATTTTTAGGCTTTTTGGAGAACACAGGGAAGGGTTATCACCCCTGTAACATTTGTTTTGCTGTCTGTGCACCTGTTCAAAAGATTTTACCTCACTTTCCATCCCAATGACAAATGTTTTTGGAAAAGTGGGGTTTTTATTGAAACAAGAATTTGTGATAAAGCATCAGTAGAGAGGAGACACCTTTTTCCCATATTAACTTTTACAGGAGATAATTTCCCTTCCTAGGGGTAGATTTCCTCTCACTTCCTGTTGACTCCTTCCGTTTGCAAGTAGGAGTCGTTTGTAAGTTGGATGTTTGAAAGTAGGGGCCTGCCGTATATACTCTGCAGAAATTTTCCCCTTAGGTGTCGGTGTTGCCACAACACTGTAAGCCCTCACAGTTACTCTTGGTGGGCACTGGAACGCCCTGCTGTGAACTATTATATCAGGAATTGTAATTACATGCCATTGTTGAACAGTGGTAGGAAAAATTGGGCCTTTGGTGGTGGTGCTGGTGCTAAAACACTGTCAGCCCTCACAGTTACTCTTGGTGGGCGCATGAATGGGCCCTACTGTAAATAATTAGATCAAGAATTGTAATTGCATGCCCCTGTTGAAGAGGGGCAGAAAAATTGGGCCTTTGGTGGTGGTGGTGTTGCCACAACACTGTAAGCCCTCACAGTTACTCTTGGTGGGCGCGGGATTGGGCCCTGCTGTAAATTATTAGATCAAGAATTGTAATTACATGCCCCTGTTGAACAGGGGCAGAAAAATTGGGCCTTAGGCACTGGTGCCACAACACTGCAACCCCTCACAGATACTGTACTTGGAGCACAGCAATGAGCCCTGTTGCAAAGTATTGCATCAAAAATTTTAATTACACGCCCCTGTTAAACAGGGGCTGAAAAATTGGGCCTTAGGCACTGGTGCTACAACACTGCAACCCCTCACAGATACTGTACTTGGAGCACAGCAATGAGCCCTGTTGCAAAGTATTGCATCAAAAATTGTAATTACACGCCCCTGTTAAACAGGGGCTGAAAAATTGGGCCTTAGGCACTGGTGCTGGTGCCACCACACTGCAACCTCTCCCAGATACTCTAGTTGGAGTGCAGGAATGAGCCCTGCTGCAAAGCATTGCATAAAAAATTGTAATTACATGTCCCTGTTAAACAGGGGCTGAAAAATTGGGCCTTAGCCACTGGTGGCGGCACCCAGAAACAAAAATGTTCTTCCAAGCTATCATCATGAATCGGATCATTGAGGAGGAGGAGGATAGTCAGTTAACATAACAGGACAGTCACTCAGCATCAGCATAGGCAGTCTTGAAGGGATGTGACATTTCAAAATAAATTATTCTGTTATATCAGCTTCAGGTGCTTGGTAGCTGGTGGTGATCCAAGACTGGTTCATCTTTATGAAGGTCAGTCGATCAACCGAGTCGGTGGACAGGCGCACCCTGTGATCCGTGACAAAGCCTCCAGCAGCACTGAATGTGCGTTCCGAAAGAACGCTAGATGCAGGACAGGCCAGTAGCTCAATTGCATACTGTGCAAGCTCTGGCCAGTGATCCATCCTCAAGACCCAGTAAGCCAGAGGATTTTCAGTGGGAAAGGTGTCCAAGTCTGACCTTGCCCCTAGGTATTCCTGCACCATGTATATCAGA
Source organism: Rana muscosa (assembly GCA_029206835.1). NCBI lineage: Eukaryota > Metazoa > Chordata > Amphibia > Anura > Ranidae > Rana > Rana muscosa. The sequence continues at coordinate 68,503,019 of CM055117.1, read as the reverse complement.
CGCTGGCGATGGTTGCTGGAACCGATCATACCTTGGGGCTGCGGACTAAAAAATTGTCTGAACGCATCGGTCAGACGGCCACTTTCCCCACCGCTCCTTCTTTGACTGAACGAAGCCTCAGCAACTCGTTGTCCAGGACCAGGAGTTTGTAACCTCCCAGTCTCTGGGAACGCGTTGCACAGACCTTTCTGCAAGGCCTCCCAGAGATGTCTCATCCTCTGCTCCCTCTGCGACGGTAAGATAAGGTTCGCAACCTTACCCTTGTACCGTGGATCAAGGAGAGTGGCCAGCCAGTAATGGTCCCTCTCCTTGATCCGAAGAATACGAGGATCCTTCCGCAGACTTTGCAGGATCAGGGAGGCCATGCAGCGTAGGTTAGCTGAGGCATTCGGTCCAGAGTCCTCTGGGTCACTAAGGACGACATGATCCGCAGCCACCTCCTCCCAGCCACGTACAAGTCCACGGGTTTCTTGGGACTGTAAATCATCCCTAAAAGACTGCTGCTGTTGATGCAGAGTGCCTGGCTCCACCTCCATGCTGACACAATCCTCCTCCTCCTCTTCCTGGGCGATGGGTGGGACTGAAGGAACACTGTCTGGGTAAAGGGGGCCTTGAGAGGCAAGGAAGTCCTCCTCTTCCTGCCTCTGTTCTGCCTCAAGTGCCCTGTCCATTATTCCATGCAGCGTATGCTCCAACAGGTGGACAAGAGGTACAGTGTCACTGATGCATGCACTGTCACTGCTCACCATCCTCGTGGCCTCCTCAAATGGTGCCAGGACAGTGCATGCATCCCTGATCATGCCCCACTGGCGTAGTGAAAAAACCCGAGCTCCCCTGACCCTGTCCTGGTGCCGTAGTCGCACAGGTACTCATTGATGGCCCTCTGCTGCGTGTGCAGCCGCTGCAGCATGGCCAACGTTGAGTTCCACCTGGTGGGCATGTCACATATAAGGCGGTTCTTGGGCAGGTGCAGCTCAGCCAGCCGAGCACTGGCATTATATGATCTGCCGGAAATGCACACAGACTTTCCTGGCCTGCCTCAGAACATCCTGTAAGCCTGGGTACCTGCCCAAGAACCGCTGCACCACCAGGTTAAGGACGTGAGCCACACAGGGCACATGGGTCAGTTGTCCCTGTCGGAGGGCGGAGAGGAGGTTGGTGCCATTGTCGCAAACCACCATTCCTGGCTTAAGCTGGTGTGGCGTCAACCACCTCTCGGCCTGCCCCTGCAGAGCTGACAGAACCTCTGCCCCAGTGTGGCTCCTGTCCCCCAAACACACCAGCGCAAGCACGGCATGGCATCTTTTTGCCTGCGTACTTGCGTAGCCCCTTGAAAGCCTACGGAGCACCGCTGGTTCCGAGGACAAAGCACAGGAAGAGGCCATGGAGGAAGAAGAAGAGGAGGGGGTGGAGGAGAGAGGTGTGTCACAAACAGTAGTAGCATTTTGGAGGCGTGTCGGCGGAACAACCTCCAACACTACTGCACCTTGTCCTGCATCCTTCCCAGCTGCCAAAAGAGTGACCCAATGGGCCGTGAAAGAAAGGTCCCTGTCCATGCCTGCTGGACCATGAGTCAGCGGTAATATGCACCTTACCACTGACAGCCCTGTCCAGTGAGGCATGGACATTGCCTTCCACATGCCGGTAGAGAGCCGGAATCGCCTTCCGTGAGAAAAAGTGGCGTTTGGGAGCCTGCCACTGAGGAACCGCACATTGCATAAACTCACGGAAGGGGGCCGAGTCTACCAACTGAAAAGGCAGCAGTTGAATTGCTAGCAATTTAGCCAAGCTAGCATTCAACCGCTGGGCATGTGGATGGCTGGGAGTGAACTTCTTTCGACGGTCCAGCAGCTGGGGCAGGGAAATTTGCCTGCTACAATCGGACGTCAGTGTACTGCTAGCAGAGTGCCCGCAAGTACTTGGCTGTGACACACCTAATTCTACACCTTCATTCCTCTCAGTGCAGGTTTCAGAGAGGACTGAAGGTATAGTGGGGTTGGAGATCCCAGCTGATGAGGAGCAAGGAGAGGTCCACTTTGTTCTTTGGTGTGGGTCTTTAAGGTACGCTTGCCAACGAGCTGCATGGCAGGTCAACATATGTCTAGTCAAGCAAGTCGTGCCCAAGAGGCTGATGTTTTTGCCACGCGAGATACGCTTGAGACATATGTTGCAAATAGCAGCGGTGCAATCTGATGCACTCGACTCAAAAAAGGCCCACACCAAAGAACTTTTGGAATAACGGGCAGAGGCAGCGCCCTGCACAGGCGTAGCTCTGCGGTGTGATTCAGTCGGTGTGCTGCCCTTACGCTGGCCCCCGGAGGGCATCCTGCCTCATTGGAAATGTGCCTCCTCCTCCTCCTCTCTCCTATCAGGCACCCACGTGGAGTCAGTGACCTCATCATCCCCTCCCTCCTCATCACTGGAGCCAATCTGGCAGTATGCTGCAGCTGCTGGAACATGACTGCCAGATTGCTGTCCTTCTTGAGCATCCCCTCTCTCTGCGCTCACGCTACTGCCTTCCTCTAGCTGGGTATCATCATCAGACCCTTCAAAACGCTGGGCATTCTCCTGGAGCATGTACCCAACACTGTACTCAAACAGTTCGGGGGACTCCTCAGGAGGACATGGTGGGTCTAAGGAAGGAGTGACTGATGATGACATTGATACGAGGGAAGAGGACGCTTTGGCAGCTGCTTTGCCAGTACCCTGAGCCTGGGTGAGAGAGGATGAGGAGGATGAGGAGGGCTTGGTCATCCACTCTACCAAGTCTTCGGCATGATGCGGCTCAACACGTCCAGGTGCTGAAAATAAGGACAAGCGTGCCACGTGCTGATGACAATGCACCGCGTCCACCACCAGCACTGTTGCCCCCAGACACAGAGCCTGCTTGCCCTCTTTTATTGGCTCGTGACTGTCTGCCTCTCTTTGTTGGCCTTCCAGACATAGTAATGGCCTGCAGGGAGATGGGAAAACCAGCAATTGGGTAGTGTATATTGTGCTGGAGGCACACAACACCCACTAATTTAGGCAGATGCCTTTATTAGAGAACAGCAATGACGGGTATATACAGGTGTACACTGTGCCACTAACTCCTGCAGATGCCTGTATTAGAGAACAGTAATGGTGGGTATATACAGGTGTGCACTGTGCCACTAACTCCTGCAGATGCATGTATTAGAGAACAGTAATGACGGGTATATACAGGTGTGCACTGTGCCACTAACTCCTGCAGATGCCTGTATTAGAGAACAGTAATGATGGGTATATACAGGTGTGCACTGTGCCACTAACTCCTGCAGATGCCTGTATTAGAGAACAGTAATGACGGGTATATACAGGTGTACACTGTGCCACTAACTCCTGCAGATGCCTGTATTAGAGAACAGTAATGACGGGTATATACAGGTGTACACTGTGCCACTAACTCCTGCAGATGCGTGTATTAGAGAACAGTCATGACGGGTATATACAGGTGTACACTGTGCCACTAACTCCTGCAGATGCCTGTATTAGAGAACAGTAATGACGGGTATATACAGGTGTACACTGTGCCACTAACTCCTGCAGATGCCTGTATTAGAGAACAGTAATGACGGGTATATACAGGTGTACACTGTGCCACTAACTCCTGCAGATGCCTGTATTAGAGAACAGTAATGACGGGTATATACAGGTGTACACTGTGCCACTAACTCCTGCAGATGCCTGTATTAGAGAACAGTAATGATGGGTATATACAGGTGTACACTGTGCCACTAACTCCTGCAGATGCCTGTATTAGAGAACAGTAATGACGGGTATATACAGGTGTACACTGTGCCACTAACTCCTGCAGATGCCTGTATTAGAGAACAGCAATGACGGATATATACAGGTGTATATTGTGCTGGGGGCACACAACACCCACTAACTCCTGCAGATGCCTGAGAAAAGAATAGAACATAGAACACACTGTCCCTGCCTATGTATCACTTTCCCTGCCTGTCTATCTAGCTTAGAGAACAGCAATGTTGGATATATACAGGTGTACACTGTGCCACTAACTCCTGCAGATGCCTGTATCAGAGAACAGCAATGACGGATATATACAGGTGTATATTGTGCTGGGGGCACACAACACCCACTAACTCCTGCAGATGCCTGAGAAAACAATAGAACATAGAACACACTGTCCCTGCCTATGTATCTCTTTCCCTGCCTGCCTATCTAGCTAAGAGAACAGCAATAAAGTGTAGATCCAGGTGTATACTGTGCTGGAGGCACACAACACCCACTAACTCCTGCAGATGCCTGAGAAAAAAATAGAACACAGTACACACTGTCCCTGCCTATCTATCTCTTTCCCTGCACGCTGGAACACACTGCACGAGGCCGCCGCGCTGGCGGCCCTTTATAGTGTGGGGCGTGTACTAAACCCCCCTGAGCTATGATTGGCCACAGTCATCCTGCCTGTGGCCAATTATGGCTCTCCTCGCTGCTGGCGCTGTGATTGGCCAAGCATGCGGGGTCACAGTGCATGCTTGGCCAATCACAGCGCCGGGATTGCACTGCGATGGCGCAGTGTATTGTGGGCCGTTCGCGTGACTAGAATTTGCCGCGAACGGCCCATAAAGTTTGATCTTCGTCGAACGATCGAACAGCCAATGTTCGAGTCGAACGTGTGTTCGACTCGAACACCGAGCTCATCCCTACCATGGAGCATAAGAACTGAGCAAGTGTCTCAATCATCACATTCTCAGAAGTAAAATATCAGTTTTGGGCAGACATATCCTTTCAAATTCATGCTGGTATGGCTACCTGTGTATTACCATACCCTTTTGTTCACGGTCCATCGCCTTTTGCACCAACCAAACATTTAGTTTGGGTTATTATCATGACAATGTGAAACTCAAATGTTTTGTTGCAGCTTGTTGCATGTTTTATATTATGAAGTGCCAATGAAGAGCGTACAAAGAAGGTTCTTAGCTAGGGTTGCCACCTGTTCGGGATTCACCCCGGACAATCCAGGTTTTGAATCATGTGTCCGGGTTTCAGGCAGACTGAAACACGGACACATTATTCAGACAGGGCTTTGGCTCCCCAAGTAACCAAAATTGTCACACTGTGGGCGGCTGTCTGGGGGCAGGTTCGGCATCATTGGGGGGACAGTGCGATGATATCAGCAAGAGCAATTTGGCCACACCCACTGTTCGCTATAACACGCTATGCGCACCACATTATTACTCTACTTAGAGCACCCCAAAGTGTTCCAGGCCACTAAAGTGTTCGGGTTTGGCTTGAAGAATAGGTGGCAACCCTATTCTTAGCAGCCCTCATCCCAACCAAATTCTGGTGCAGGATTTACAGCCAGGTGTCCAGAGATTAGTATACATTCAAGGGCAACTTTTTTTAAGTACACCTACTATAGATTGTAAGCTCTAATGAGCAGGGCCCTCTGATTCCTCCTGTATTGTATTGTAATTTTACTGTCTTCCCCGATGTTGTAAAGCGCTGCGCAAACTGTTGGCGCTATATAAATTCTGTATAATAATAATAATAATAATAATATAGGGGTGGACATGGCTAGCAATAATTCCAATGTACAATGTGCCATTCAGTTTATGCTAAACAGGTAAAAATGGCTGAATGCATCCAATTCCTCACACTAGGACTCCACCACCAGCTTCATCTGGCTCTAATCATGTGGCTTGAAAAAAATAAAAAACTCATAGAAACCTATGAGTCCGGCGTCCCGCATGCAAACTAGGGGGACAGCGCCCCTGCGCCCCTTATGGACGGGCCGTTCCTGTGTATTACCCTTTAAAAGTAACACATCAACAAGTGATGATTTGCTTCAAATTGCCAGGAACAGCCTGTAGACCATTAATTCCATGGGAATTTTCTTTCCAATGTTATTATAATGTGTCATGTGTCTGTTGCACAATGCAGTTGGCATGGATATTAGTGTAGATGGACCCTGGATGTGGCAATACTCTGTAGACTTATTAAGGAACATTTAAGTCAATTTTAGGAAATGTAATATTTCTCAGTAAATCTCCACTTCTCATAAGTGGTCTGGATTTTGGGAATAAATAACTGACTTTTAACTGAAATTAACTTTTTAAATGAAAAACATCCCTTTCATTTCAGATTCAGTTTTTGTTATATAAATTTTACTATGCAAAAGAATCAATAAATTTGATAAAAAATTGAATACATACTACAGGATAGATCTCACATAATAAAACAAAAATGTTCTTTGTATTTTCCCGACACAACTGTTGAAACATTTTAAGTGTCATTAAACCCACGTCAAACTGTCAGTAATTACTGTATTACATGCTGTTCATACTCACTCAGTCACTGTGGGATTTCTTTTCTGTATTCTGCAAACAAACTGGTTGATCCTGCTGTCCACCGTTCCTCCCTCCTTGTCTGTGTCCCTACTGCAGCCTGTGATTGTGTATACCAGCCATTGCCACATCTACTGAGCATGCTCCAGTTTCAGTTCCCTTCAAAGCTGTTTATTTTTTCCAATTTCTTATCTGTGCAGCCCACATGTCCATAGAGTCACAAATGTGGGTGTATACACTCTGGATAAATGACAGCCCATTTCCTCCCTCCTCCTCCTCAATACCCACTAAACAGCTAAACACAATGAGGGTAGAATATTTGTGTTGATTGATGGAGGCTTCACCTCCCTGTAACTCTAAGCACATACAAACAATAGACACAGGTTGGAGGGAAACAGGCTGTGATTGGCAGAACCTCCTCCTAGATTACAGAACCTCAGCCTAAATTACAGAACCTCCCCCTAAATAGCCCACACCATGTTTTTGCACAAAAATAATAAATATTTTAGTTCAAATACATATTTGTATGATCATTTACAACATTTATTTGTTATGACTTATGCTTTCTTCATTTCTGTTTCAAAGGCTGATTTATTTTATATTTTTATTTTTGAACATGTGACCAGCACCATAGGACTAGAAGCTCCTCCTGCAGATCTTACCATGCAAATGGGCATAGCAGCTGTATATCCATTATGAAAAATAGGAACTTGGATGTTTTTTATTTTATTTAAATGAATACAGTGCCAATAGTCATATGCATAAAGAGAAGGGATAATGTAAATTAAACAGTGTGTGTTTAGTACCACTTAAAGCGGAGGTTCACCGGAATTTACAGCAGCTGCTGACTTTTAAAAAATGGACACTTACCTGTCCAGGTCGCCCGCGACGTCGGCAGCCAAAGCTGAGCTACTGCTCAGCTCTCAGCTTCCCCCGCCGCCATCCCCGGTGAGGGAATCGGGAAGTGAAGCGCATGCGCGAGTCGCGCTGCGCGTCCTAACAGGTCCCCGCTGTGTCCTGGGAGCCGAGTGTTTCCCAGCACACAGCGGGGGGGTGACGTGAAGGGGCGGGACTCCCGCAGGAGTCTATACCCGGAAGTGGTGCAAATACCTGTTTTATACAGGTATCTGCACCCCCCCTGAAAGGTGTCAAATGTGACACCGGAGGGGGGAGGGTTCCGAAAAGCGGAGGTTCCATTTTGGGTGAACCTCCGCTTTAAGGCAGTGGCGGCTGGTGCTCAAATTTTTTTTTTGGGGGGGGGGGGCGCAAAACTGTAAAAGAAAAGCATCAGTTGCAGCCACTGTGCCCATCAAACGCAGCTACTGTGACCATCAAACGCAGCCACTATGCCCATCAAATGCAGCCACTGTGCCATCAAACGCAGCCACTGTGCCATCAAACGCAGCCACTGTGCCCATCAAACGCAGCCACTGTGCCTATCAAACGCAGCCACTGTGCCATAAATTGCCACTACTGTGCCATCAAATGCAGCCACTGTGCCATCAAATGCAGCCACTGTGCCATAAAACACAGCCACTGTGCCCATCAAACGCAGCCACTGTGCCCATCAAACGCAGCCACTGTGCCATAAATTGCCACTACTGTGCCATCAAATGCAGCCACTGTGCCATCAAATGCAGCCACTGTGCCCATCAAACGCAGCCACTGTGCCATCAAACGCAGATACTGTACCCATCAATTGCTGACACTGTGCCCATCAGTTGCTGACACTGTGACCATCAATTGGCACTACTGTGCCTATCAATTGCTGCCAGTGAGTGTGCTCATCAATTGCCGCTACTGTGCCCATCAACTGCCGCTACTGTGCCCATCAACTGCTGCCAGTGTGCCCATCAACTGCCGCTACTGTGCCCATCAACTGCTGCCAGTGTGCCCATCAATTCCCATTACTGTGCCCATCAAATACTGCCAGCATGAATCCCCCCTAGCCCGGCACTTACCTTGTCTCGGTGGGGCAGCGGGTCACGGCGGCGATGTCCTCCACACTCCTCGATCTCTTCTCCTTCCCTCTCTTCCAGTCCTCTGCTATGATTGGACGCCTGATAGGCGGCACCCAATCACAGCGCCTGAATCTATGAATGGTGATAGAGCTGTGCAAGGAGAGAGGGGGCGGCGCCTATGCACCCCTTATGGACGCTCCGCCACTGACTTAAGGCCTGGTTCACACCTATGCGTTTTTAGTGCATTTTGCTGATTTGCAATACAGAATGTGTTCCATAGGAAACCATTTTAAATGGACTGTAGTGCAAATCTGCAAAATGCACTAAAAACGCATAGATGTGAACCAGGCCTTAACAACTATCTGCCTGACATGAAAAAAAATTCTAAAAGAGAATTTTTTTTTTTTGTTCTGTTAACCACTTAAGACCCGGACCAATACGCAGCATAAGGACCAGGCCCCTTTTTGCGATTCGGCACTGCGTTGCTTTAACTGACAATTGCGCGGTCGTGCGACGTGGCTCCCAACCAAAATTGGCGTCCTTTTTTTTCCACAAATAGAGCTTTATTTTGGTGGTATTTGATCACCTCTACGGTTTTAATTTTTTGTTTGTTTACACTTACCTCTCCCCGTTCTTCCTCTCTGTGACCGATCGCGGGACACCAGCGGCGATTGGGTCCGCTGTTCCCGCGGGGACGGTCACAGAGAAGAGGACCGGGTCACAAGCGTGCCGGCGGCGGCACGCTCGCGACCCACGGCTGGGCTCTTAAAGGGGACGTACCTGTACGCCCATGTGCCCAGCCGCACCATTTTGCCGACGTACATCGGCGTGCGGCGGTCCTCAAGTGGTTAATTCTTTATTTAATGGAGAAGTAAAACACGGACACAAAGTAACAAAGTCAGATTGGGTACAATTACATTGTAGAAAAATCATAAAAGCACAAGACAAGTGTAATAACAGGAGTGAAGAATATGGGAGGAAAGGAAATCCACCAATTACTACCAAAAGTGTCTGGTCTCATTTAAGGAGATTTTTATTCACTTCCAATCCTGAAGACACACCCCAGGAAGTGAGAGAAGATTTCTCTGAAGTGAGGGAAATCCCCTCTTAGTTGTCACCAGAATGGGTGTCCCCATTGGAAGACTTTCATTCCATTCATTTTTTCTATGTTTTTGTTAGTGGGGAAGTGTTGAAACCCCTGTCAGGTTTTAATTGCGGTCTGTTCCCCCCCACCGGGGCATTCACCCTCTGTCCCTGATTTGGAGCAATGTCCCTCTTTCCTCCTCATTTGTCCCTCATTTTGGTCAGATCTATAGAGTTGTATATAAAATGCACTTTTTATCCTTCAAAGTGTTTCCCAGTGTTAAACCTTTCACCCTATTTCTAAATTGCTGCATTTATACATTTCAAACGCCAATATAAAGGAATAGTAGTGGTAAAAAAAAAAAGCACTATTGGGTTTAACAAATCATTTTTTTATAATTCTCCTTTATGGGGGTGTGGCAGGGGGCGTGTCCTATGCCTACATACTTTTGCTAATAGGTGTCCCTCATTCCTATCTCAAAAAATTGTGCTCTCTGTCAATGAGGGGTCAATTAACGAACGTTTACCGCATGCAATAGGGATATCATATTACTCATTTGCATAAATGATCGCATGCCGTAAATTTAAATATAAGGTCTAGTTTACACTTGCTTCAAAACATGACTTCGGACACGCTTTGGCAAAGCTCTCTGAACGCCAGTTAAAGCTCCTGTCACTAAATAAAATGGTTAGCTTACCCACTTGGTTACTGGGCACTTAAATCCCCCTCCTGCCCAGACCAATTTTCAGCTTTCAGCGCTGTCAATCTTTGAACGACAATTGCGCAGTCATACAACACTACTCAAATGAATTTTTTATTTTTTTTCCCACAAATAGAGCTTTCTTTTGGTGGTATTTGATCACCTCTGCGGTTTTTACTTTTTGTTAAAAAAAATTAAAAAGTCAGAATTAAAAATAAATAAATACAAAACCGTTTTAGATTTTGTTACAAAATTTAGCAAACAGGTAATTTTTCTCCTTCATTGATGCACGCTGATGAGGCTGCACTGATGGGCACTGATAGGCTGTACTGATGGGCACCGATAGGCTGCATTTATGGTCACCGATAAGGTGGCAGAGTTGGGCACTGATAGGTGGCACTGGTGGGCACTGAGAAGTGGCAATGAGAGGTGGCACTGATGGGTGGCACTGAAGGGCATTGATAGGTGGCACTGGTGGGCACTGGGAAGTGGCACTAATAGTTGGCACTGATAGGTGGCAGTGATGGGCACTGATGGGTGGAAGTGATGGGCACTGATCGGCACTGGTAGGTGACACTGATAGGCAGCAATGCTAGGTGGCACTGATGAGGCACTGATTTGCACCACTGGTGGCACTCGTGGGCATTGATAGGTGGCACTAATTGGTGGCACTGTTATGCACTGCTTCATGGCACTGTGGGCACTGGCAAGTGGCACTGGCAGGTGGCACTGGTGGGCACAGACGAGATGGCTGTGCATCTTCCTCTTCGGGACCGATGTCCCTTGCACAGAAGCCGGTGATTGGCTTTTTTTCTCCCCACGCTGCTCCTGGCCCCTCCCTCCTGTTGAGTGCAGCTTGCTATGGGGGCACCCAAGCCAAGCATTAGCTCCATGTGTCCATTCAGACACAGAGCCATGGCCCGCCCCCTTTCTCTCCTCATTGGCTGAATGACTTCTCTCCTCATTGGCTGAATGAGGAGGGGGGTCCTGGGCAGCCGAGACACTGCTGCAACATTGCTGGATCTAGATAGAGCTCAGGTAAGTATTAGGGCGGCTGAGGGGGGCTGCTGCACATAGAAGGCTTTTTATCTTAACCACTTGCTTAGAGGGGACATATACCCCCTTCCTGCCCAGGCGAAATTTCAGCTTTCAGCACTGTCACATTTTGAATGACAATTGCGCGGTCGTTGCGACATGGCTCCCAAACAAAATTGACGTCCTTTTTTTCCCACAAATAGAGCTTTCTTTTGGTGGTATTTGATCACCTCTGTGATTTTTATTTTGTACGCTATAAACAAAAAAAGAGTGACAGTTTTGAAGAAAACACAATATTTTTAGATTTTTGCTATAATAAATATCCCATTTAAAAAAAAAAAAAAGTTTTTTTTTTCAAATCGCAATAAGCGTATAGTGATTGGTTTGCGCAAAAGTTATATCGGCCACAAAATAGGGGATAGAATTCTGACTTTTTTTATTATTTATTTTTTACTAGTAATGGTGGTTATCTGCGATTTTTGTCACGACTGCGACATTATGGCGGACACATCGGACACTTTTGACACATTTTTGGGACCATTCACATTTATACAGCGAACAGTGCTATAAATATGCACTGATTACTGTATAAATGTGACTGGCAGGGAAGGGGTTAACACTAGGGGGCGAGGAAGGGGTTAAATGTGTGCCCTATGAGTGATTACTACTGTGGGGGGAGGGGACTGACTGTGGAAGGTGACCGATCAGGGTCCCTATGTACCCTATGGAGCTACTTACAAGGCAAATTCAAGTTGCCTGCAGGACAGGAGACATTCCAGTGGTCATTAAAACAAGAATCAGCTCTGTGGGAGGGAGGGGTTTGCCTGAGAAATGTATTTTCTCTTCCTGAAAAGTTGCTTCTGTTAAGACAGGGAATCCGACTTCTGAGCGACTTCCATTGAAATCAATGGGTACAGGTCGCCTAGCAGTCGCCTAGAAGTCGGATTGAAGTAGTACAGGAACCTTTTTTGAAGTCGGAGCGACTGCAGTCGTGTACATTAAAACGGCTCCATTCACTTCAATTATTTTAAAAATAGCGCGACTTGGGGCAACTTGGGGCGACCAGAAGTCGCGTCCGGAGTGGCCCCTGTGTGAACCAGGTCTGAGTGGTGTGTATATATACATGAGACAACATAATCGGTACCATAATCAGTCGGATACTACCAGGTGGTAACACATTGTGCAACTGGGGGCCCCTCCCCCACCCAAAACGTACATTCCCTCCCGGGCAATCAAAAGAGACATATAGGGAACAGAATATACCGTGTCCAATAATATACAGGTTTCAGAGGCTTTTAGCCATCTATCCCATATTTTTTTGTACTTGGAGGGACATCCTCTATGGGAGTATATACATTTCTTATAGGGTAATACAGCGTTGACCTCCGCAACCCAGTGTGGGAAGTTTGGAGGGTTGAGGGACAGGGGCGTTTTAAATATTTATTTATTTTTACTTAATTTTTTTAATTTTTGCACTTTGTTTTACATTTTTCTTTTTTTGATCACTTTTATTCCTATTACAAGGTAATAATGTAATGTAAACATCCCTTGTAATAGGAATATATCGTGACAGGTCCTCTTTATGGAGAGATGCAGGGTCAATAAGACCCCACATCTCTCCTCCAGGCTGGAAATAATGAGATTGTGCAAAAAAATTCACAGATTTCATGCCGACAGCCGCGATTGCTGGTTTGTTTACTTCCGGGTACCCGGGCGTGACGTCATAACGTCACGCCCGGGCCTCCAGCGGCCATACAGATGACTGGTGACCATCTGGTCACCAGAAATCTCTATGCTTCCCATCCGGTGCCGGCCGATCGTTTCTCCGGGTCCCCGATGGCACGGGAGAGCCCAGAGAAGCACCGGAAGGCTGCGGGAGGGGGGATGTCCCCTCCCGTCACCTATAAGAACAATCAAGCGGTGGAACTGACGCTATGTTCATTCTTATGGTGCACAGAATCGCCGGCTGAAACTAGTGATATCTGAATGATGCCTGTAGCTGCAGGCATCATTCAGATATCCCCACTGAAAGTCCAGGATGTCATATGACGTACCTTGGGCGTGAAATGGTTAAAATGCTTGTAAAATCCTATAATACACTCTATTACAGTAGTATATAATGTACAATGTGTGTGTTCCTGTTATATAATCCTGGCAAATACCTTCGTTATAGCGCCGCTCTGCCCTTCTGTGACCCACCGGAGCTCTCTTCCCCGCAATTATATTACAGAAACACACACATTGTACATTATATACTTCTGTAATAGAGTGGATTATAGGATTTTACAAGCATTTTAAACTAGGGCTTATTTTTGGGGTAGGACTTATATTGCAGCTCTCCTGGAAAATAACGCTAGGTCTTATTTTCAGGGTAGGTCTTATTTTTGGGGAAACACGGTAAAAAAAATGATATAAATACACTTAAGGAAAGTGTAGAATTTATCAACTTGGAAACACCTGAAATTTTATTTAATTTAAAATTCTAAAGTAACTACAAAGTGTGAGAAGAGGGCCACACGAGGTCCAAAAAACGACATGCCCACCTTAACATGAAGTTGACAGTCTCATAGCAAGCTTATTTAGGAAAACCATGCGTGATTGCTCTCTTATAGAACAATTCAGACTGTAAATTGTACTGCAGAGTAAATTGATCTGTCTATCAGAGCACATTTACTGTATCTGGCAGTGATTTTCTATGTGTGCTCTAAGTAGGATTAGAACTGTCAATGCATCCAGGACTTGCTGTTTCCTATTTGTCTCGATGTCTCTATCTGTCAGTATTTCCCAGCTGATGGGCTTTAGTCCAAGCTGATGTAGACTTCTTCCTGTAACTCTGCTCCCCTTCCTCTGCTGGGACTCTGTGCAGGGCGTTCCACCAACAACCCATTTCTCAATCTGGTTGATGGAAAGACCATTCGAGTAGTCATAGAGCTCCATCACTAAACTAACATATTCTGAGAAATGGATTAAAAGAAAAACTCAAAATAAACCAACAAAACAAAAGGCATCCCTTCACATATTTTCATTTATTAGGAACGTGTATAAACCTGGAATCCTGGGAATCAGTAGCATACTGACTGTATAATGACTTATTTCAGACCAGCTGAATAGTTTGTAGCAAGTTAGGCTGGCCATAACCCCAGATCTCATATTTAAGAGGACCTGTCATGCTTTTTCCTATTACGGGATGTTTACATTCCTTGTAATAGGAATAAAAGCGACCCCAAATTTTTAATTTTTTTTAAAAACTGTGTCAAAAAAAAAGTATAATAAATAAGAAAAAAACATTATTTTTTTAAAGTGCCCTGTCCCGCCCTGTCCCGCCCTGTTGCGCCCTGTTGCGCGCAGAAGCAAACGCATATGTGAGCAGTGCCCACATATAAAAACGTGAGGTATGTGAGAGCAATAATTCTAGCCCTAGACATCCTCTGTAATTCAAAAAATGCAACCTGTAGAATTTTTTAAACGTCGCCTATGGAGATTTTTAAGGGTTAAAGTTTGTCGCCATTCCATGAGCGGGCGCAACTTTGAAGCGTGACATGTTTTGTATCAATTTACTCAACGTAACATTATCTTTCACAATATAAAAAAAAATTGCGCTAACTTTACTGTTGTCTTATTTTTTAATTCAAAAAAGTTAATATGGTGCGATAAAAAGTATTGCAACGACCGCCATTTTATTCCTTAGGGTGTTCGAAAAAAAAAAATATATATATATATATATATATATATATATATATATATATATATATAATATTTGGGGGTTCTAAGTAATTTTCTAGCAAAAAAAAAACGTTTTTAACTTGTAAACACCAAATCTCAGAAAGAGGCTCGGTCGGTCCTTAGGGTGGAGTTCCACCCAAAAATGGAACTTCCACTTTTTGGAATCCTCTCCCCCTCTCCGGTGTCACAATTGGCACCTTTCAGGGAGGAGGAGGGAGCAGATACCTGTGTAATACAGGTATTTGCTCCCACTTCCTGGCATAGATCACCGCGATGATCGCAGTGACCTACGCCACTTCCTGCGCCTACACTGTCCTCCCCCGCTGTCATCTGGGAGACACACAAGTCCCAGAAGACAGGGACCAGTGAGGACACGCAGCGTGACTCGCGCATGCGCAGTAGGGAACCATGACGTGAATTCACTTCCTGATTCCCTCACCGATGATGACGGCGTCAGCAGCCGAGAGCCGAGCGACTGATCGGCTTCGGCTGCCAACATCGCGGGCGCCCTGGACAGGTAAGTGTCCATATATTAAAATTCAGCAGCTGCAGTATTTGTAGCTGCTGGCTTTTAATATTTTTTTTAGGCGGACCTCCGCTTTAACGGCTTGCCAACCCGCTCACGCCGATATACGTCGGCAGAATGGCACGGCTGCTCAAAGTAACGTACCTGTACGTCGCTTTGAATTTGCCGCCTTGCGGGCGCGCCAGCCGCGTGCTTCGTGAGCGTGCCTGCGGGGCCCGCGGACTCGATGTCCGCCGGGTGCCCGCGAACATCTCACGGAGAGGCAGAACGGGGAGATGCCTATGTAAACAAGGCATTTCCTTATTCTGCCTAGCATAATGACAGAGATCTACTGCTCCATGTCATCGGAAGCAGTGATCTCTGTCACATTATAGGTAGCCCAGCCCCCACACAGTTAGAATCACTCCCTAGGACACACTTAACCCCTTGATCGCCCCCTAGTGTTTAACCCCTTCCCTGCCAGTGTCATTTACACAGTAATCAGTGCATTTTTATAGCACTGATCGCTGTATAAATAACAATGGTCCCAAAATAGTGTCAAAAGTGTCCGATGTGTCCGCCATAATGTCGCAGTCACGATAAAAATCGCTGATCGCCGCCATTACTAATAAAAAAATAAAAATAAAATGCCATAAAACTATCCCCTATTTTGTAGACGCTATAACTTTTGCGCAAACCAATCAATAAAACGCCTATTGCGATTTTTTTTACCAAAAATAAGTAGAAGAATACGTATCGGCCTAAACTGAGGAAAAAAATTAGTTTTTTTTATATATTTTTGGGGATATTTATTATAGCAAAAAGTTAAAAATATAGCTTTTTTTTCAAAATTTACGCTCTTTTTTTGTTTATAGCGCAAAAAATAAAAATCGCAGAGGTGATCAAATACCACCATAAGAAAGCTCAATTTGTGGGAAAAAAAGGACATCAATTTTGTTTGGGTACAACGTCGGACATAAAGTAAATATGGGGTCTCTCGCGCTACCACGTGAACTCTCAATGAATATGTGTATTAGGAGACTGCAGCTCAATCTATAGTGTAAAACAAGTGCACCAAGATAAATTAGAATAAAAAGTGATGAGCGCAACTACCTACATAAAATATATAAACTGTGCAAATGTGCAAACACAATAAACCAAATCCAATGCACTAAGGATGTGCAAAAGTGCCAATGAATAGCAAAAGTTCATGTGCAAATATATGTGCAAAAAATGTAAAGGGGTGTCTTCAAACATATGGTCTTCTATGAGTCTTCTTATCAGACAGATTTTCCCAGATCTTAGTGCTCTCAGAGCGTTTACCTCAATTCTGATGAAATATCGCCTTAGTGGGTGTCCTGACTCCTCAGGGATCTGGTCCTGGTTGTCCTCCTTTTCAACTGCTCTCCTCAATGGTATAAATGGTTCTGTAAATCACTGCGGTGTCCGTGAGGTTCCGTGGGTGAATGTCTTAATATGAGAGTGAAGATAAACAAAAATAGCCTCCCATAGCGTAGTAAAGTTATAAAATATGGGAATTTATTAAAAAAGTAAGATGCTCAACATCAAGCAAAGGAATGGATAAAAACAGCAACACAATGTGTAAATCTATCTCCGCGTTACACGTCACTTCCGTCTTTTCGGGTATATCCGGCCCTTACATGTTACGTCACATCACTTGACTTCATCAGAGGTCGCACGACCATGCAATTGTCAGTTAACCACTTCCTTACTGGGCACTAGAACCCCCTTCGTACCCAGACCAATTTTCAGCTTTCAGCACTGACGCACTTTGAATGACAATTGCGCGGTCATACAACGCTGTACCCAAATGATATTTTTATCATTTTTTTCCCACAAATAGAGCTTGCTTTTGGTGGTATTTGATCACCTCTGCGGTTTTTATTTTTTGCGCTATAAACAAAAAAAGACAGAAAATTTTGAAAAAAAACACAATATTTTTTTACTTTTTGTTATAATAATATCCCACTTAAAAAAAAATAAAAAAAAAAATTCTCAGTTTAGGCCGATACGTATTCTTTTATTTATTTTTGGTAAAAAAAATTGCAATAAGCGTATAGTGATTGGTTTGCGCAAAAGTTATAGCGCCTACAAAATAGGGGATAGAATTATGACATTTTTATTATATATTTTTTTTTTTACTAGTAATGGCGGCGATCTGCGATTTTTGTCAGGCCTGCGATATTGCGGCGGACACATCGGACACTTTTGACACTATTTTGGGACCATTCACATTTATACAGCGATCGGTGCTATAAAAATGCATTGATTACTGTATAAATAAGTGTGGGTTAACACTAGGGGGCGATCAAAGGGTTAAATATGTTCCCTATTAGTGTTTCTTACTGTGGGGGGGAGGCGACTGACTGGGGGAGGAGACCGATCTGTGTCCCTATGTACAAGGGACACAGCATTGGTCTCCTCTCTCCCTGACAGGACATGGATCTCTGTGTGTAACACAGAAATCCACTTCCTGCCTCTGTCACAGCCGATCGCATGTACCTGGCGGACATCGCGGCCGCCAGGCACGCGCATCGGCATCACGTGATGCGGAGCGCACAGCTGTTCCCGCCGCGCGCCGCCGAGGGCGTGCGGCGGGATGTAAACAGAGAAGGACGTCCTGGGGACGTCCACTCGGCACTTGAGAGCCGCGCTGCAGCCGTCTTTCGGCTATAGCGCGGATCTCAAGTGGTTAAAGCGGAGGTTCCGCCGAAATTTTTTTTTTTAAAAGCCAGCAGCTACAAATACTGCAGCTGCTGACTTTTAAAATATGGACATTTACCTGTCCAGCGCGCCCGCGATGTCGGCAGCCGAGATCGAGCAATCGCTCATCCCTCGGCTGCCCCCCCCCCGCCATCCTCGGTGAGGGAATCGGGAAGTGAAGCGTTGCGGCTTCACTGCCCGGTTCCCTACTGCACATGCGCGAGTAGCGCGGTGCGCCGTCACTGGTCCCCGCTCTCTCCTGGGAACAGTGTGTTTCCCAGGAGACAGCGGGGGGGGGGGTGCGGGAAGGGGCGTGACCCCCGCATGAGTCTATTCCCGAAAGTTGGTGCAAGTACCTGTCTTAGACAAGTAATTGGGACCCCCCTCCCCCCTGAAAGGTGCCAAATGTGACACCGGAGGGGGGGAGGGTTCCGAAAAGCGGAAGTTCCATTTTTGGGTGGAACTCTGCTTTAAAGGGGGGCAGTGCCGAATCGCAAAAAGTGCTCTGATCAGGAAGGGGGTAAATTCTTCTGGGGCTGAAGTGGTTAAGTGGTTAAGTAATGCAATTTTTTTAGCTTTCACCAGGATTTTTTTTTATATCTAGTAGATATACATATATAATAATTTCATTTTTTCATTTATTAGGTTTTATTTATTATTTACCAACCAGCAAAGTGCAGAAATAGAAAAAAACCTTACTTAAATGAATATGTGGTGTACCCTACGTACTGTACATTTGCACGCAGATTTGGAACTTGGCAGGTAGGTTGTTTCAAACAAATAAGAGAACTAGCTCTACTGTGGATGCTTTTGTTTCTTTCATATAATGACAGACTCAATGATGTTGAGATTAGAAATGAGAATGATGGAAAAAATTGTTTTGGTTCGGATTTGTTCGTTAAGTTTAATAATTGAATTTTGTCATATGCGTTATGTTAGAAGGATTTGTTTAGTGTATTCATCATTTTTAAATCTATTTGAAATTAATTTGAATTTGAAAATTAATTTGAATTCGAAATGGAAACATGGAATAAAATATAATAGAAAAGAATAGAAAATGAAATGATAGAATAGAAGAGAATAGAAGAAAATAGAATATACAGGAATATAATAGAATAAAACAGAATAGAATATAAAGGAATGGAATAGAATAAAACATTATAGAATAGAAAATAAAGGAATAGAATAGAATACAACATAATAGAATAGAATAAAAAAAAGAATAGAATAGATTATAATAGAATAGAATAGAGTAGAACGAAATTAGCTGTCTCCTGAAATTCTAATTTCCACATTCGGATTTCGAAGGACGGCTATATTTGTTCTATTCTATTCTAGTCTATTCTATTTTATAATCTTTTGTATTTTTTTTTTATTCTATTCTACTGAATTCTATTCTATAATTTTATTTTCTATTCAACTCTATTATTTTTTGATTTTCTATTCTAGTTTATTGTTTTATTAAATCCTATTCTTTCCTATTCTATTCAGCAGCCTAAGTAGGAATTACCATCTTATACCTTACCGTAATTATTGCAATATGTTAACATTTCAAATACATTTTGGAACTTGAATAATTCATTTAATAATCATTTATTTAAAATTCATTGAAATTCGTTACTATTTTGATTTGGAAATTCAGATATACCTGAATCTCTGAACAATGAAAATGTTATCAGAATTTCGATTCGTAACAAAACGCACATGTCTAATTGAGATCAGGGCTCTGGGGGGACCACACCATATTTTCCAGGACTTCTTGTAGATCTTTTCTCTGAAGATACACTATATTACCAAAAGTATTGGGACACCTGCCTTTACACGCACATCAACTTTAATGGCAGATCAGTCTTAATCCGACCCAATGTGCAGAAATGTAGCACCAAGCACTCAAGGAACCTCCACCATGCTTGCCTACAGACACTTATCCTTGTATTGCTTTCCAGACCATCGACAAACGAATTGTCTGCCATTACAGCAATATATGTATAAATTTGGACTCTGTCCAAAGAGCCCTCGTTCTGAACACTAGATCTTCTGTTTACATGTGTAGCGATACCCCCTAGAGGGCTGATAGATTAAAATTGGGTCCTGCTGTTACCCCACTTTTCACCGTCCCAGATACTAAGGGGTTGATTTACTAAAGGGAAATCTACTCTGCACTACAAGTGCACTTGAAAGTGCAGTCCATGTAGATCGCTGTAGATCTGAGGGGAAGCTCTGAAATGAGGGGTAGCTCTGCTGATTTTGTCATCCAATCATGTGCAAGCAAAAATTCAGTTTTTTTATTTTCCTTGCATGTCCCCCTCAGATCTACAGCGACTGCACTTGAAAGTGCACTTTTAAGTGCACTTGTAGTGCAAAGTGGATTTGCCTTTCGTAAATAACCCCCTAAGAGTCTATGTTAGGAAGATGTAAGTGCCAGTCACTTCAGTCTTTTTCTCAATTGCTTTATTAAACAACTTCAGTAGGAGAGGGATGGAGGGTTAGGGGAAGTTCAGATACCTGATTTGCAGATCACTGATGAGGTTCTTGGATCCAGAGGACAAACAGCTTTCTGTCTCTGTATCTTGCGACAACCGGATAGACCTCTCACACGGGGGCGGATCCAGAGTCTTTTCTCGGGAGGGGCACTGGCAAAAAATATGTTTTTTGTGGGAAATTTATCGGGGAAATGGCTGGTGTCGGCGCTTCAATCATCCCGGCACCATGGTTGTTATGGTGGCAGGATGATTGAAGCGCATTATTTCTATTAGGCCGGTTTCACACTGGGGCGGTGGGTGCGGTGGCAGTATAGCGCCGCTATTTTTAGCGGCACTATACCGTCGGGATTGCTGAGGTATTCGGCCGCTAGCGGTGCGGTTTTAACCCCTGCTAGCGGCCGAAAAAGGGTTAATACCACCCGCAAACCGCGGCTACAGCCGTCGGTTTGCGGGTGGTATTACCGCGGTGTCCCATTCATTTCAATGGGAAGGAGCGGTGGAGGAGCGGTATACACACCGCTCCTCTCACCGCTCCGAAAATGCGGCTAGCAGGACTTTTTTTCACGTCCTGTTAGCGCACCGCTCCAGTGTGAAAGCCCTCGGGGCTTTCACATTGGAGAGACAGCAGCCGCTGTTTAGGCTCGGTTTGCAGGCACTACTTTTAGCAAAAAAGCGCCTGCAAACCGCCCCAGTGTGAAAGGGGCCTTATTACATTGTAATATAAAATTAAATAGTTGAATGCAGAATTAGTGGGAGCCCTGAGTGTGTCACTTGCCACACGTTGCGGATTGTCACTTGCCACATCACCTGCCACACCTTGCGGATTGTCACTTGCCACTCACCTGCCACACCTTGCTGATTGTCACTTGTCTGCCACCAGATGCAGATTGTCATTTGCCACGTCACCTGACACAATTTGCGGATTGTCACTAACTTGCCTGCTAAGGTGTAGTTTTGGTTGTCTCTTGTTGTGTCCCAGACTCCCAGAGTCAGGCAGCAGAGAGATAATGTAATCTCTCTGCTGCCTGCACAGTGAGGGCGGAAGTCACTGCAGGAATGCAGGGCAGGCACGGGCGGTGAGAGATGAGCCTGCTCTCTCACTCTCACCTGCGCTGCCAACACACTGAACAGCACGGTCTGCACACGAACCGCGCCGCCCACCCACAAACCGCGCCGCAAGCGGAGCCGCCCGCTTTCTTACCCGTCTGTGGAGCCGCACGCTATCGCACCTGCCTGCAGAGCGGCCCGACGTGACTCACTGATGTCACTCGTTGCTAGACGCCAAGCGGCCCAGGCGTTAGCAACGAGTGCAGGGAAGAGGCTCCACCCACCTCCTCCTCCGCTCCTGGTATCGTGTCAGTGCGCCGCGTAACTACATTAGACGAGTCTCTCTCTCGGCGCCGCTGATCGGCTGATGTGAGAAACTGAGAGAGAGACTCAGAGAGTACTGTACTGTATATACTCGAGTATAAGCCGACCTGAATATAAGCTGAGGCACCTAATTTTACCCCAAAAAACTGTGAAAACGTATTGACTCGAGTATAAGCCTAGGGTGTCCATGTGCATGCCTCACTGTGCCTCACTTTGCCTTACTGTGCCCATGCTTCACTGTGCCCATGACTAGACTGATGTTTAACATTGGAGTCTATGGAAGGAGTGCCCGGCTTTGAAAAATCGTTTCTCCCCGGCCGTAGGTCTCCCAGACACCAAACTTTGAACACTTGTAGAGGAGACATGTGTGCCAAGTTAGGGTCCAGGAAACCTATGGCCGGCCGGTACCGGGTCCCCAAAATCCGGGAGATCAGGCGCAAAAAAAAACAAAAACAGAGAAAGCAAGTAAGTGTGACAGATGGTCTCGGGGGGGGGCAATTGCCCTGTTGCCCCCCCCCCCCCTGGATCCGCCCCTGCTCTCACACCGACCTAGCAGCCATTATGAATCATGGACAAAGTCTCTGCCACATACTTAGCGATCGATAATTGAAAACTCCTGGATAATCCTCTGCCACAGGATTGTATAACCAGCAGTCAGTTAGTTGTAGGTCAGCTGCACAGTACCAAAACCTTTAAGCCATCCGGCAGTACTGTGAGGTAAATTAACTTGGATGCATCCTCCAAACGAATCACCAGGCCCTTCCTGAGAAACCAGCCTTCAGCTCGGTTCTCTCCAGCAAAGGTCCTCCCCTGAAATATTCTCCGCTTGAGTGGCTTCTTCCCGCAGGACAGACAGCACAGGACCACCTTCAGTTAAATAGGCCCCAGACAGACTTCTGGGCCTACTTATAGTAGCACAGCCTCGAGCCAGAAGGGCCCGAGGTAGAAGAGTCACAGCCCTAGGCCAGGAGGGCCATGAGGTCAGAGAGCCAGCAGGCCCCTGGGTAGAAGAGAGAAAATGAAAAACATGGCGTCTGTCCCTTAAATATCCTCTCCCAAAATTCACAGCAGTAAGAACACTCCCACTGGTCTGTTTCTGGGAAAGAACAGTCAATGCACTTGGCTTGCTGTATTTATCACACTGGCCT
Organism: Rana muscosa; assembly: GCA_029206835.1. Lineage (NCBI taxonomy): Eukaryota > Metazoa > Chordata > Amphibia > Anura > Ranidae > Rana > Rana muscosa. The sequence continues at coordinate 68,479,953 of CM055117.1, read as the reverse complement.
GTAGTGACAGCGACACCTACTGGCGACAGTGGGAAATGTGCACAACAGAGCCAAACTGAAACAGAAGCAAATCACTTTACACAATCACTCTGAGCTATATACAGCTCAGATGACATAAAATTTACAGATAGCCCCTATTCGATAGGAACAGGGCGCTACACATGCATAGGTAAGTCACTTGGTCTTGTTTTCAGTCTTCCATGAAGACCACTTCTGTCCAGACTTTCCAACTGTAGATTGGTGTACCAGAGGACCCACAGGTTTCTGGCAATTCTGAGGTTAAAGTGTCATTGGACATTTTCCAAAGGCAAATAAGCATGATGCGCCTTTCATCTACTGCACTAAGGCCCCTTTCACACTGAGGCGCTTTGCAGGCGCTATTGCGCTAAAAATAGCGCCTGCAATGCACCCCAAAAAAGCCGCTCAATTGTATCCAATGTGAAAGCCCGAGGGCTTTCACACTGGAGCGTTGCGCTTGCAGGAGGGTAAAAAAACTCCTGCAAGCCGCATCTTTGAGGCGCAATATGAGGGCTAAAAATAGCGCTCCTATAGTGCCCCTGCCCATTGAAATCAATGGGGTAGCGCCTCCAAAACGCCCGCAAAATGCCGCAAAGAGGCGTTATTGCGGGCGTTTTTAAACCTTTTTCAGCCGCTAGCGGGGGTTAAAATCACCCTGCTAGTGCCCGCAAATCGCGGCAAAAACAATGGTATAGTGGCGCTAAAAATAGCGCCGCTATACCGCCAGCGCATCCAGCGCCTCAGTGTGAAAGTAGCCTAAGTGTCCTTGGTCAATCACTGCATTCTCGGTACTCAACGTAGTCATGAGAAGAAGCTATCAGACTAATACCTAGCTGAAACACCTGGAGGAAACCCACACAGATACAGGAAGAACATACAAACTCCATGCAAATTGTATGTCAAGTGTGATTTGCATACTAAAAACAGGGATGTGCAAAATTAATTTAGCTGTAGACAAAATTTTGTCAAAGCTATAACTCCCAATTTCACTCATTGAGCTGTGTAGACAGAATTTACCTGAAAATAAAAAAATCGACTATTTTTTTATTTAGAAGGTATTTTTTTAGTTGGGGGCGGGGATTTAGAGTAGAGTAGTTTAGTTTATTTCATTTAGTCTTTTTTGTATTAGTTTTTTTCTTATCCTATTTTATATGTACAGTACACTGTATGTGTATGAGAGAGATGCCTAATATGTGTGGTGCGGTCAATGTCTATTTCCAATAGAGGGTTTCCTATTATTTTTTATACATGTACATTGAGTGCGCATGTGTGTATGTTTTTCTTAAGCCTGGTGCACACGATCGGATTTTCCACAGACAAAGCGTAGGACTTTTGTCCGAAGGGCGTTGGCCATGAACTTGTCTTGCATACAAACGGCAAAGAATTGTCGGCCAACAAACACAAAACTATGGCCTTGTACACACGGGCGGTTTTCTCGTCAAGAAACTACAAGAAAACTGCTGGGAGAGCTTTCTTGCTGAGAAAACCAGCCGTGTGTACGAGACTTTCAGGTTTCTCGTCAAGAAAACTGCCCAGTAGGGATGAGCTCGGTGTTCGAGTCGAACATACGTTCGACTCGAACATCGGCTGTTCGACCGTTCAGCGAACATCGAACGATTTGGGCCGTTCGCACCAAATTCGAGTGACGCGAACGGCCCACAATACACTGCGCCATCGCAGTGCAATCCCGGCGCTGTGATTGGCCAAGCATGCACTGTGACCCTGCATGCTTGGCCAATCACAGCGCCGGCAGCTAGGAGAGCCATAATTGGCCACAGGCAGGTTGCCTGTGGCCAATTATAGCTCAGGGGGTTTAGCACACGCCCCACACTATAAAAGGCCACCAGCGCGGCGGCCTTGTGTAGTGTGTTCCGGCGCAGGGAAGGGAGAGTGTCAATGTCATATTCTTTGCTAAACCTTGTGTGCAGGGAGAGAGAAGGATAGGCAGGGGACAGTGTCAGTGTCACATTCTTTGCTAAACCTTGTGTGCAGGGAGAGAGAAGGATAGGCAGGGAGAGTGTCAGTGTCATATTCTTTGATAAACCTTGTGTGCAGGGAGAGAGAAGGATAGGCAGGGAACAGTGTCGGTGTCATATTCTTTGATAAACCTTGTATGCAGGGAGAGAGAAGGATAGGCAGGGGACAGTGTCAGTGTCATTGTTGCTAAGCCTCCTGCACATTATACACCTGAAGTTAGCCTGTATTGCTGCGTTTTCCTGGTGTGTTACACCAACAGGCATTTGCAGCACTTACAGCGGGCGGAGTGTGCCTCCTGCACCTTATACATCTGAAGTTAGCCTGTATTGCTGCGTTTTCCTGGTGTGTTACACCAACAGGCATTTGCAGCACTTACAGCGGGCGGAGTGTGCCTCCTGATCATATTACACCTGAAGTTAGCCTGTATTGCTGCGTTTTCCTGGTGTGTTACACCAACAGGCATTTGCAGCACTTACAGCGGGCGGAGTGTGCCTCCTGATCATATTACACCTGAAGTTAGCCCGTATTGCTGTGTTTTCCTGGTGTGTTACACCAACAGGCATTTGCAGCACTTACAGCGGGCGGAGTGTGCCTCCTGCACCTTATACACCTGAAGTTAGCCTGTATTGCTGCGTTTTCCTGGTGTGTTACACCAACAGGCATTTGCAGCACTTACAGCGGGCGGAGTGTGCCTCCTGATCATATTACACCTGAAGTTAGCCTGTATTGCTGCGTTTTCCTGGTGTGTTACACCAACAGGCATTTGCAGCACTTACAGCGGGCGGAGTGTGCCTCCTGATCATATTACACCTGAAGTTAGCCCGTATTGCTGTGTTTTCCTGGCGTGTTACACCAACAGGCATTTGCAGCACTTACAGCGGGCGGAGTGTGCCTCCTGCACCTTATACACCTGAAGTTAGCCTGTATTGCTGCGTTTTCCTGGTGTGTTACACCAACAGGCATTTGCAGCACTTACAGCGGGCGGAGTGTGCCTCCTGATCATATTACACCTGAAGTTAGCCCGTATTGCTGTGTTTTCCTGGTGTGTTACACCAACAGGCATTTGCAGCACTTACAGCGGGCGGAGTGTGCCTCCTGCACATTATACACCTGAAGTTAGCCTGTATTGCTGTGTTTTCCTGGTGTGTTACACCAATAGGCATTTGCAGCACTTACAGCGGGCGGAGTGTGATTCCTGCAAAATATACTCCTGAAGCTAGGCCTTATTGCTGGTTTTCCCATTTCCCTGCAGGCCATTACAATGTCTGGAAGGCAAACAAGGAGAGGCAGACAGTCAGGAGCCAATAAAAGAGGGCAAGCAGGCTCTGTATCTAGAGACAACAGTGCTGGTCGTGGACGCGGTGCATCGCCATCAGCACGTGGCCATGGGACACGCTTGTCCTTCTTTTCGGCAGCTGGACGTGTTGAGCCGCATCATGCCGAAGACTTGGTAGAGTAGATGACCAAGCCCTCCTCATCCTCCTCATCCTCTCTCACCCAGGCTCAGGGTACTGGCAAAGCAGCTGCCAAAGCGTCCTCTTCCCTGGTATCAATGTCATCATCAGTCACTCCTTCCCTAGACCAACCATGTCCTCCTGAGGAGTCCCCCGAACTGTTTGAGCACAGTGTTGGGTACATGCTCCAGGAGGATGCCCAGCGTTTCGAAGGGTCTGATGATGATACCCAGCTAGAGGAATGCAGTAGCATGAGAGCAGAGAGAGGGGATGCTCAAGAAGGACACCAATCTGGCAGTCATGTTCCAGCAGCTGCAGCATACTGCCAGATTGGCTCCAGTGATGAGGAGGGAGGGGATGATGAGGTCACTGACTCCACGTGGGTGCCTAATAGGAGAGAGGAGGAGGAGGAGGAGGATGAGGAGGAGGCACATCTCCAACGAGGCAGGAGGCCCTCGGGGGGCCAGCGTAAGGGCAGCACACCGACGGAATCACACCGCAGAGCTCCGCCTGTGCAGGGCGCTGCCTCTGCCTGTTATTCAAAAAGTTCTTTGGTGTGGGCCTTTTTTGAGTCGAGTGCATCAGATCGCACAGCTGCTGTTTGCAACATATGTCTCAAGCGTATATCGTGTGGCCAAAACATCACCCGCTTGGGCACCACATGCTTGACCAGACATATGTTGACCTGCCATGCAGCTCGTTGGCAAGCCTACCTTAAAGACCCACACCAAAGAACAAAGCGGACCTCTCCTTGCACCGCATCAGCTGGGATCTCCAACCCCACTATGCCTTCAGTCCTCTCTGAAACATGCACTGAGAGGAATGAAGGTGTAGAATTAGGTGTGTCACAGCCAAGTACTTGCGGGTACTCTGCTAGCAGTACACCGATGTCCGATTCTAGCAGGCAAATTTCCCTGCCCCAGCTGCTGGACCGTCGAAAGAAGTTCACTCCCAGCCATCCACATGCCCAGCGGTTGAATGCTAGCTTGGCTAAATTGCTGCTGCCTTTTCAGTTGGTAGACTCGGCCCCCTTACGTGAGTTTGTGCAATGTGCGGTTCCTCAGTGGCAGGTTCCCAAACGCCACTTTTTCTCACGGAAGGCGATTCCGGCTCTCTACCGGCATGTGGAAGGCAATGTCTTGGCCTCGCTGGACAGGGCGGTCAGCGGTAAGGTGCATATTACTGCTGACTCATGGTCCAGCAGGCATGGACAGGGACGTTACCTTTCTTTCACGGCCCATTGGGTCACTCTTTTGGCAGCTGGGAAGGATGCAGGACAAGGTGCAGTAGTGTTGGAGGTTGTTCCGCTGCCACGCCTCCAAAATGCTACTACTGTTTGTGACACACCTCTCTCCTCCACCCCCTCCTCTTCTTCTTCCTCCATGGCCTCTTCCTGTGCTTTGTCCTCGGAACCAGCGGTGCTCCGTAGGCGTTCAAGGGGCTACGCAAGTACGCAGGCAAAAAGATGCCATGCCGGGCTTGCGCTGGTGTGTTTGGGGGACAGGAGCCACACTGGGGCAGAGGTTCTGTCTGCTCTGCAGGGGCAGGCCGAGAGGTGATTGACGCCACGCCAGCTTAAGCCAGGAATGGTGGTTTGCGACAATGGCACCAACCTCCTCTCCGCCCTCCGACAGGGACAACTGACCCATGTGCCCTGTGTGGCTCACGTCCTTAACCTGGTGGTGCAGCGGTTCTTGGGCAGGTACCCGGGCTTACAGGATGTCCTGAGGCAGGCCAGGAAAGTCTGTGTGCATTTCCGCAGATCTTATAATGCCAGTGCTCACCTGGCTGAGCAGCAAAAGGAGTTGAACCTGCCCAAGAACCGCCTTATATGTGACATGCCCACCAGGTGGAACTCAACGTTGGCCATGCTGCAGCGGCTGCACACACAGCAGAGGGCCATCAATGAGTACCTGTGCGACTACGGCACCAGGACAGGGTCAGGGGAGCTCTGTTTTTTTTCACCACGCCAGTGGGGCATGATCAGGGATGCATGCACTGTCCTGGCACCATTTGAGGAGGCCACCAGGGATGAGCCGAACACCCCCCTGTTCGGTTCGCACCAGAACCTGCGAACAGACAAAATGTTTGTGTAAACTTTAGAACCCTATTAAATACAATGGACTCGAACATTCGAAATCTAAAGTGTTAATTATAAAGGCTGATATGCAAGTTATTGTCCTAAAAAGTGTTTGGGGACCCGGGTCCTGCCCCAGGGGACATGTATCAATGCAAAAAAAAGTTTTAAAAACGGCCGTTTTTTCGGGAGCAGTGATTTTAATAATGCTTAAAATGAAAAAATAAAAGTGAAATATTCCTTTAAATTTCGTACCTGGGGGGTGTGTATGATATGCATGTGAAGTGGCGCATGTTTCCCCTGCTTAGAACTGTCCCTGCAAAAAATGTCATTTTTGAAAGAAAAAAAGTCATTTAAAACTGACTTGCGGCTATTAATGAATTGTCGGCTCCCGGCAATACATTCAAAAGTCATTGATAAAAAAAAAAAAAAAAAGCGTGGGGGTTCCCCAGAATTCAATTACCAGGCCCTTCAGGTCTGGAATGGATATTAAGGGGAACCCTGCCGCAAATTTGAAAAAAAATTGACGTGGGGTTCCACCCCATATCCATTCCAGGCCCTTCAGATCTGGCATGGATTTTAAGGGAAACTCCACCCCAAATTTTTTTAAAAAATGGCGTGGAGTCCCCCTAAAAATTCATACCAGACCCCTTATCCGAGCACGCAACCTGGCCGGCCGCAGGGGAAAAGGGGGGGAAGAGAGAGCGGCCCCCCTCCCTCCTGAACCGTACCAGGCCACATGCCCTCAACATGGGGAGGATGTCCCCATGTTGATGGGAACAAGGGCCTCATCCCCACAACCCTTGCCCGGTGGTTGTGGGGGTCTGCGGGCGGGGGGCTTATCGGAATCTGGAAGACCCCTTTAACAAAGGGGACCCCCAGATCCCGGCCCTCCCCTATGTGAATTGGTAAGGGGTACATTGTACCCCTACCATTTCACGAAGAAAGCGTAAAAAAATGTTTAAAAAAACCACACAAACACCTTGAAAAAGTCCTTTATTTAAAAAAAAAAAAAAACATTCCAGCGGTGAAATCCAGTGTCCCGCGGCGATCCCGATGTCCAGCGCTGTCCTTTATTGGTTGTGCCTGAGCGGACCTGATGGGGAACTCCCTCTCAGTATTTTAAATGTATAGACTCGCCCCTTCTAAAGTTCCCCATCAGGTCCGCTCAGCGGACCAGATGCGGAACATGAGAAGGGGCGGGTCTATACATGTATTGCCAAAGTGAGAGCAGTTCCCCATCAGGTCCGCCCCCTCGGTATGTCGGACCCGCCTACGTCATTGGCTTGAGCGGGGAACTTCCTTCACTATGTAAATTTAAATTACACAGTGAAGGAAGTTCCCCGCTCAAGCCAATGACGTAGGCGGGTCCGACATACCGAGGGAGCGGACCTGATGGGGAACTTTAGAAGGGGCGGGTCTATACATTTAAAATACTGAGAGGGAGTTCCCCATCAGGTCCGCTCAGGCACAACCAATGAAGGACAGCGCTGGACATCGGGATCGCCGCGGGACACTGGATTTCACCGCTGGAATGTTTTTTGTTTTTTTTTAAATAAAGGACTTTTTCAAGGTGTTTGTGTGTTTTTAAAAAAAAAAATTTTACGCTTTCTTCGTGAAATGGTAGGGGTACAATGTACCCCTTACCAATTCACATAGGGGGGGGGCGGGATCTGGGGGTCCCCTTTGTTAAAGGGGTCTTCCAGATTCCGATAAGCCCCCCGCCCGCAGACCCCCACAACCACCGGGCAAGGGTTGTGGGGATGAGGCCCTTGTCCCCATCAACATGGGGACATCCTCCCCATGTTGAGGGCATGTGGCCTGGTACGGTTCAGGAGGGAGGGGGGGCCGCTCTCTCATCCCCCCCTTTTCCCCTGCGGCCGGCCAGGTTGCGTGCTCGGATAAGGGGTCTGGTATGGATTTTTAGGGGGACTCCACGCCATTTTTTTAAAATTTGGGGTGGAGTTCCCCTTAAAATCCATGCCAGATCTGAAGGGCCTGGAATGGATATTTGGGGGAACCCCACGTCAATTTTTTTTTAAATTTGCGGCGGGGTTCCCCTTAATATCCATTCCAGACCTGAAGGGCCTGGTAATTGAATTCTGGGGAACCCCCACGCTTTTTTTTTTTTTTTTATCAATGACTTTTGTATGTATTGCCGGGAGCCGACAATTCATTAATAGCCGCAAGTCAGTTTTAAAAGACTTTTTTTCTTTCAAAAATGACATTTTTTGCAGGGACAGTTCTAAGCACGGGAAACATGCGCCACTTCACATGCATATCATACACACCCCCCAGGTACGAAATTTAAAGGAATATTTAACTTTTATTTTTTCATTTTAAGCATTATTAAAATCACTGCTCCCGAAAAAACGGCCGTTTTTAAAACTTCTTTTTGCATTGATACATGTCCCCTGGGGCAGGACCCCGGTCCCCAAACACTTTTTAGGACAATAACTTGCATATAAGCCTTTATAATTAGCACTTTAGATTTCTCCCATAGATTTTTCGAATTTTCCGCGAACACCCCAATTTGTTCCCTGTTCGGCGAACGGGCGAACAGGCAATGTTCGAGTCGAACATGAGTTCGACTCGAACTCGAAGCTCAATCCTAGAGGCCACGAGGATGGTGAGCAGTGACAGTGCATGCATCAGTGATACTGTACCTCTTGTCCACCTGTTGGAACATACGCTGCGTGGAATAATGGACAGGGCACTTGAGGCAGAACAGAGGCAGGAAGAGGAGGACTTCCTTGCCTCTCAAGGCCCCCTTTACCCAGACAGTGTTCCTTCTGTCCCACCCATCGCACAGGAAGAGGAGGAGGAGGAGGAGGAGGATTGTGTCAGCATGGAGGTGGTGCCTGGCACTCAGCATCATCAGCAGCAGTCTTTTAGGGATGATTTACAGTCCCAAGAAACCAGTGGACTTGTACATGGCTGGGAGGACGTGGCTGCGGATCATGTCGTCCTTAGTGACCCAGAGGACTCCGGACCGAATGCCTCAGCTAACCTACGCTGCATGGCCTCCCTGATCCTGCAAAGTCTGCGGAAGGATCCTCGTATTCTTCGGATCAAGGAGAGGGACCATTACTGGCTGGCCACTCTCCTTGATCCACGGTACAAGGGTAAGGTTGCGGACCTTATCTTACCGTCGCAGAGGGAGCAGAGGATGAGACAACTCCGGGAGGCCTTGCAGAAAGGTCTGTGCAACGCGTTCCCAGAGACTGGGAGGTTACAAACTCCTGGTCCTAGACAACGAGTTGCTGAGGCTTCGGTCAGTCAAAGAAGGAGCGGTGGGGAAGGTGGCCGTCTGACCGATGCGTTCAGACAATTCTTTAGTCCGCAGCCCCAAGGTATGATCGGTTCCAGCAACCATCGCCAGCGTCTGTTATACATGGTGCAGGAATACCTAGGGGCAAGGTCAGACTTGGACACCTTCCCCACTGAAAATCCTCTGGCTTACTGGGTCTTGAGGATGGATCACTGGCCAGAGCTTGCACAGTATGCAATTGAGCTACTGGCCTGTCCTGCATCCAGCGTTCTTTCAGAACGCACATTCAGTGCTGCTGGAGGATTTGTCACGGATCACAGGGTGCGCCTGTCCACCGACTCGGTTGATTGACTGACCTTCATAAAGATGAACCAGTCTTGGATCACCACCAGCTACCAAACACCTGAAGCTGATATAACAGACTAATTTATTTTCAAATGTCACATCCCTTCAAGACTGATGCTGATGCTGAGAGACTGTCCTGTTATGTTGACTGACTATCCTCCTCCTCCTCCTCAATGATCCGATTGATGATGATAGCTTGGAAGAACATTTTTGTTTCTGGGTGCCGCCACCAGTGGCTAAGGCCCAATTTTTCAGCCCCTGTTTAACAGGGGCATGTAATTACAATTTTTTATGCAATGCTTTGCAGCAGGGCTCATTCCTGCACTCCAACTAGAGTATCTGGGAGAGGTTGCAGTGTCATGGCACCAGCACCAGTGGCTAAGGCCCAATTTTTCAGCCCCTGTTTAACAGGGGCGTGTAATTACAATTTTTGATGCAATACTTTGCAACAGGGCTCATTGCTGTGCTCCAAGTACAGTATCTGTGAGGGGTTGCAGTGTTGTGGCACCAGTGCCTAAGGCCCAATTTTTCTGCCCCTGTTTAACAGGGGCATGTAATTACAATTCTTGATCTAATAATTCACAGCAGGGCCCATTCCTGCGCCCACCAAGAGTAACTGTGAGGCCTTACAGTGTTGTGTCAACACCACCACCACCACCACCAAAGGCCCTTGCAAACGGAAGGATACAACAGGAAGTGAGAGGAAATCTACCCCTAGGAAGGCAAATTCTCTCCTGTAAGAGTTAATATGGGAAAAAAGTGTCTCCTCTCCACTGATGCTTTATCACCAATTCTTGTTTCAATAAAAACCACAAATTTTCAAAAAACATTTGTCATTAGGACGGAAAGTGAGGTGAACTGTTCTGAACAGGTGCACACTGCACAGACAGCAAAACAAATGTTACAGGGGTGATAATCCTTACCTATGTTTTCTAAAAAGCTTAAAAATAGATTTTTTGGCTGGAGCTACACTTAAACAATGTACCTGTTCAAAATTACAAACAGATTCTACATAAGAACAAGCCTACAGTCCCTGTCTTGTATGCACCGCCTGTATACGGCTGTTCAGAGTATATAGGGCCTTTTTTATTTTGTGTGCGGGGTTCCCCTTAATATCCATACAAGACCCAAAGGGGCTGGTAATGGGCTGGGGTGGGGGGGTGATGGGCTAGCTATGGCATTTTTCTTAAAGATTTTCATCCATATTACCGGGACCAGACATTACATTAAAGCTGCAAGCAGTTTTAAATGGCTTTTTTTCCTTTAGAAATGTCATTTTGTGCAGGGACAGTTCTAAACACGGGAAACACGTGGCACTTCACAGGCATACTTTAGACACCCCCCAGGTACGAAATTTAAAGGAATATTTGACTTTTTTTTTTCACTTTATGCATCATTAAAATGACTGCTCCCTTTTTAGGACAATAACATGCATAATAGTCGTTATAATTAGCACTTTAGATTTCAAACGTTCGCATCCATTGTATTTAATAGGGTTCTAACATTCGTGCGAACTTTCGGTCCGTTCGCGGATTCTGGTGCGAACCGAACCCGGGGGTGTTCGGCTCATCACTACTGCCCAGAATCTCAACGAGAAATATAGAGAACCTGCTCTCTATTTTGTCGTCGGAATTCTTGTCGACCTGTTTCCCGACGAGAAACCCGAGCGTGTGTATACTTACCTGTCGCCGTGGAAACCCGCGCATGCTCGAAATGACTTTGACGCATGCGCGGTAGCTTCCTAGGCATAGGTAGGGTGTAGCAAGATGGCGGCGACGGCATTCAATGTGACAAGCACATGCTCGTCGTAGTCGATGATGTCACCGCGTTCGTGCCATTCAAAAGAACGGCGGTTCTTTTGAATCGTACATGTGTACACTCGGCCGGGACAAGATTCTTGTCAAGAATCTCGTCAGGAAAAACAACTGTTTTTTTCCTGACGAGATTCTCGGCCGTGTGTACTAGGCTTATGTGGTTTTTCAGCTCTTTAGCGCCTCCCTTTGGGCAACTTCTGCTAATGTTGTATTATGGTTAGCATTGCTTCTGAGCCTGCGTGTTTGTACTTTGGAGTTTTGTCCGAAGGACTTGTGTACACACGATCGGATAATCCAACAACACACGTTTGTTGGCAGAAAATTTTAAAGCATGCTATCCAACATTTGTTGGCGGAAAATCCGACAATAATTGTCTGATGGAGCGTACAAATGGTCGGATTTTCCGACAACAGCCTGCCATCACACAATTCCCGTCGGAAAATCTGATTGTGTGTTCAGACCCCTGATGCTTCAGGTGCCTTCAGACCCCTGATGCTTCCTCTTTCTCCATCCAGTAACCACTCACACAGATCCTGATGTTGAGAAGTTGAACCTACTGCCCTAAAAAATGAGTACTTGCACATTTTATGAAATGCAGAGGTATTTAGTGAAAAATAAACTCACAGCTCTTTCCGTCCTGCCATCTCCTACAGTGGCTGCAGTCTGCCACGAGACCGAGGTGGACCATGGGGGCACAAGCAGGAACGGGTCAGTGTAAAACCATGAAAAACGACCAGGTAGCTTCACAGCCACCCTAAATACTACCTAAGTGCTTTGAATTTTACTAAAGAAAATTTCAAATTCAAAACAAGCTCACGGCTTTGCTCCAGCCTTGGTGTTTCGGCATATCTCCACTATCCCACTGTATAGTGAGATGCCTCAACAGAGCTTTGCCGTAAGGTACATTAGTGTCTTATTTTCTTCTGTACAGACATACAAGAGCATGCATGATGAAGCAGCCTACTGGAAGTGCTGGCAGTGACCAGTTAGCAAACATGTAGACCAGGATAACTGAGAGGACATCCATGAGTTATTTGTTTGTTGCTATAAGGCAGCCCACAATCTTGAATGATCTGCCAACACACCACAACCCACTAAAAGGCATAACCTTTTTTTAAGGCAGTGTACCACAGGGCACAAATGGTTCCAATCTGTGGGTTGTGGTCAGGGCCGGTGCTACATCTAGGCAAACTAGGCAGCCGCCTAGGGTGCACTGCTGCCTAGGATGCCCAGCCACTGGTGTTTCTACTCTCTTCTCTCTGCAGCAAGCAACTAAGTCTCAGCATCAGCAGGCAGTCACCCCTCAGCGGCAGAGGACTGTGTCTGTGTCCCGAATTCCGAATGAATGGAAGCAAGCAAACATTCATTGATGGGCACTGGTAGGCTGCATTGATGGCACTGGTGAGGCCGCATTGATAGGCTCTGGTAGGCTGCATTAATGGGCGCAGGTGAGGCTGTATTTTATGGGCGCTAGTGGGCTGCATTTGATGGGCACTTCATTAAAAAGGTGGGGTATACATGGGCAGGGCAAAGGGGGTGGAGTCAGGGGTGGAGTCTATGGGGGGCAGAAAAATTAGGTTTTGCCTAGGGTGTCAAATATACATGCACCATGCACCAGCCCTGGTTGTGGTGTGCCAAAATGCACATTTGTTAAGGTTAAAAAAAGCGCATACCGCTCTAGGTGGAATAAACATACACTATATTGCCAAAAGTATAAGGAAATCCCTCCAAATCATTGGTTTCAGGTGTTCCAATCACTTCTATGGCCACAGGTGCATAAAATCAAGGACCTAGGCACGCAGACCGCTTCGAAAAACATTTGTGAAAGAACGGGTCACTCTCAGGAGCTCAATTTAAGCGTGATGCTGTGATTGGTTGTCACCTGTGCAATAAGTCCAGGCAGGTGTCCCAATACTTTTGACAATATAGTGTATACTCTGACCACTGCTCTGTCATTCCAATCTGGGGGTGCCCGCTCAGCTTGTAGGCAGGTGCAATCTACTTTCTCCACGACAGGTAGAATGCTTCTTTGGTGGCTCCATTGTTGGAGAGGAAGTCATGAGGAACAGGGTTACTCTATGGTTTCCTGGGTCACTGGGTAAGCTATCCTATTGGATGCTGCTGCTCCATGTGACTTTGGTGGCCATCTTGGGACAGGCAGAGCCTATTTAGGGCCCTGGCTCCTAGTTTTGGCACACATTTGCGAGTGGGCAATGTAGGGAAAGATACCTTGTCTGTAAGGGACAGGGCTAGCGGTAGGGAAAGTTTCCTGGCGAGGAGGGAAGCTTAGGGACTGCTACTCCTTTTGACATCTCCCTGAATGGGCACAAGAAGACCAGACCGCATTCAGCTCTCTTTACAGGCGCTGTGAGTCTGGCTGAGCATTGTTCCATCCTCTTTGCTGAAACCGTGAGTGCATCCATTTGGCGATCCTCCCTCTGGGCTTTGTTGTGAACTGCTACTGCATTACTTCAATACAAATTTTCTATTACATCCTGCTGTGTGAATTATTGCTGCCACACCACGCTGCACCCACCTACAAGCTGTCAGCCATCAATCATCCAAGAGAAAGGTCTAGGACAGCCGCTTGCAATAATTACCGTATATACTCGAGTATAAGCCGACCCGAGTATAAGCCGACGTACCTAATTTTACCACAAAAAACTGGGAAAACGTACTGACTTGAGTATAAGCCGAGGGTCAACAATGCCCATTTGCACGCCTCACTGTGCCCATTGCATCTTCACTAAGCCACTGTTCCCATCCTCACTGTTCCCATCCTCACTCTTCCTCACTGTCCCTATCCTCACTGTTCCTCACTGTTCCCATCCTCACTGTTCCTCACTGTTCCCATCCTCACTGTTCCTCACTGTTCCCATCCTCACTGTTCCCATCCTCACTGTTCCCATCCTCACTGTTCCTCACTGTTCCCATCCTCACTGTTCCCATCCTCACTGTTCCTCACTGTTCCCATCCTCACTGTTCCCATCCTCACTGTTCCTCACTGTTCCCATCCTCACAGTTCCCCTAAAATTTATGTTGAACATTGTAAATTGTACCTGAAACAAAATAGAGAGGCTGTGGCGTCCATCGTTTAAAACTCGCGGTCTCTTCCTCTTCCCTTCCATGATAGGCGTTTTCTAAGCAGACACAGTTCCTCCTATCACGAACGTTCTCTCATCCTCAGTTTCCCAGCAGACGTCTGTGATTGGCGGAACACTGAACACAGTGTCTGCTGGGATAGGTGAGGATGAGAGAACGTTCGTGATAGGCGATTCTCAGCAGACACAGTTCCGCCTATCACGGAAGGGACCAGGAAGAGACCGCAAGATTTAAACGATGGACGCCGCAGCCTCTCAATTTTTTTTCAGGTACAATTTACAATGTTCAATTTCGCTGACTCGAGTATAAGCCGAGGGGGGGGACTTTCAGCCCAAAAAAAAGGGCTGAAAATCTCAGCTTATACTCGAGTATATACGGTACATATTAAAAATTCAGCATGCTGGTTGTTCCCAAGTTGATCCATCGATCAACTTGAGAATAGCCAGCATGTCAGATTTTTCTATTGTATTTTCTATTCTATTTTATTCTGTTCTTTTCTATTGTATTCCTTTATATTCTATTATTTTCTATTTCATTATTTTCTGTTTTATTCAATTCTATTCCATTCTATTCTGTTGTATCCTATTCTGTTTTATTCTATTCTATTTTATTCTATCATTTTATTTCGAATTCTATTCTATCCTTTTATTTTCTGTTCTACTGAATTCTATTTTATTTAAACTATTCTATTCTATTCTATAAAGCAGCCTAAGTAGGAATCATCATCTTATGTCACTTTTGTACCTTACTGTATTTATTGCAATATGTTTCCATTGCTAATAAAATTTCGAGTTCAGATCATTTGTTTCATTTTTATTTATTTCAAATTTCTTGAAATGTATTACTATTATGATTAGAAAATTCGCATACATCCAAATCACGAAAATTTTGCCCGAATTTTGATTTAGAACGAAATGAAACACACATGTCTATTTGAGGTCAAGGCTCTGGTGGGGCCATACCATCTTTTCCAGGACTTCTTGTTTTTCTTTTCTCTGAAGAAAGTTCTTAATGACTTTGGCTGTATGTCTGGGGTCATTGTCCTGCTGTCAAATGAATTTAGGACCGATCAGGGGCTTCCCTGGTGATATTGCATTTGCATGACTAATAAGTATTTGTCCTATACTTTTCAGAACTGAAGAGACTAGGAATCCTGACCAGGGATGAGCCGAACACCCCCCTGTTCGGTTCGCACCAGAACCTGCGAACAGACAAAATGTTTGTGTAAACTTTAGAACCCTATTAAATACAATGGACTCGAATGTTCGAAATCTAAAGTGTTAATTATAAAGGCTTATATGCAAGTTATTGTCCTAAAAAGGGTTTGGGGACCCGGGTCCTGCCCCAGGGGACATGTATCAATGCAAAAAGAAGTTTTAAAAACTGCCGTTTTTTTGGAAGCAGTGATTTTAATAATGCTTAAAATGAAAAAATAAAAGTGAAATATTCCTTTAAATTTCGTACCTGGGGGGTGTGTATGATATGCATGTGAAGTGGCGCATGTTTCCCGTGCTTAGAACTGTCCCTGCAAAAAATGTCATTTTTGAAAGAAAAAAATGCATTTAAAACTGACTCGCGGCTATTAATGAATTGTCGGCTCCCAGCAATACATACAAAAGTCATTAATAAAAAAAAAAAAAAAAGCGTGGGGGTTCCCCAGAATTCAATTACCAGGCCCTTCAGGTCTGGAATGGATATTAAGGGAAACCCTGCCGCAAATTAAAAAAAAAAATTGACGTGGGGTTCCCCCAAATATCCATTCCAGGCCCTTCAGATCTGGCATGGATTTTAAGGGGAACTCCACCCCAAATTTTTAAAAAAAATGGCGTGGAGTCCCCCTAAAAATCCATACCAGACCCCTTATCCGAGCACGCAACCTGGCCGGCCGCAGGGGAAAAGGGGGGGACGAGAGAGCGGCCCCCCCTCCCTCCTGAACCGTACCAGGCCACATGCCCTCAACATGGGGAGGATGTCCCCATGTTGATGGGGACAAGGGCCTCATCCCCACAACCCTTGCCCGGTGGTTGTGGGAGTCTGCGGGCGGGGGGCTTATCGGAATCTGGAAGACCCCTTTAACAAAGGGGACCACCAGATCCCGGCCCCCCCCCCCATGTGAATTGGTAAGGGGTACATTGTACCCCTACCATTTCACGAAGAAAGCGTAATAAAATGTTTAAAAAAACACACAAACACCTTGAAAAAGTCCTTTATTTAAAAAAAAAAAAAAAACATTCCAGCGGTGAAATCCAGTGTCCCGCGGCGATCCCGATGTCCAGCGCTGTCCTTCATTGGTTGTGCCTGAGCGGACCTGATGGGGAACTCCCTCTCAGTATTTTAAATGTATAGACCCGCCCCTTCTAAAGTTCCCCATCAGGTCCGCTCAGCGGACCAGATGCGGAACATGAGAAGGGGCGGGTCTATACATGTATTACCAAAGTGAGAGCAGTCCCCCATCAGGTCCGCCCCCTCAGTATGTCAGACCCGCCTACATCATTGGCTTGAGCGGGGAACTTCCTTCACTATGTAAATTTAAATTACACAGTGAAGGAAGTTCTCCGCTCAAGCCAATGACGTAGGCGGGTCCGACATACCGAGGGGGCGGACCTGATGGGGAACTTCTCTCACTTTGGTAATACATGTATAGACCCGCCCCTTCTCATGTTCCGCATCTGGTCCGCTGAGCGGACCTGATGGGGAACTTTAGAAGGGGCGGGTCTATACATTTAAAATACTGAGAGGGAGTTCCCCATCAGGTCCGCTCAGGCACAACCAATGAAGGACAGCGCTGGACATCGGGATCGCCGCGGGACACTGGATTTCACCGCTGGAATGTTTTTGTTTTTTTTGTTTTTTAATAAAGGACTTTTTCAAGGTGTTTGTGTGTTTTTTTAAACATTTTTTTACGCTTTCTTCGTGAAATGGTAGGGGTACAACCAGTGCCGGCCCAAGACATTGTGCTGCCTGGTACCAAGAATTAAATGCTGCCCCCCCACCCCCCCCAAAAAAATCACGCCCACCAAATACCCCACATTCATTATTTTATATCATGATAACTAAAGTGGACCTGTCATGGCTCTATACATGTAAAGGAGTATAAAAGGACCTGTGCGTGGCTGGTGGCCGCGATCGCTCCAGAGAGCCAGAACGGGGATCTGTTAATGTAAACAGACAGATCCCTATTCTGACAGGGGAGGAGAGACAGATCTTCTCTTCCTAGTGATTAGGAACAGAGATCTCTCTCCTCCTACAGTCAGTCCCACCCCCCCCCCAGGGAACACATTTAACCCCTTTCCTGCCAGTGACATTTACACAGTAATCAGTGCATTTTTATAGCACAGATCGCTGTATAAATGTCACTGATCCCAAAAAAGTGTCAAAAGTGTCTGATCTGTCCACCGCAATGTCACAGTCTAGCTAAAAATCGCAGATCACCAGACCCCGCTACACTAGTAAAAAAATAATAATAATAATAAAAATGCCATAAATCTATCCTCTATTTTGTAGACGGTATAACTTTTACGCAAACTAATCAATATACACATTGCATTTTTTTTACCAAACATATGTAGAAGAATACATATCGACCTAAACTGATCAAGAAATGTTTATTTTTATTTTATTATTCTCCACTAGACCCTAGTCTCTTTATTGGCTACAGCCCTTAACCCTTCATGGATTTGCTTTTGGAATTAACTCTTCACGGACTATGTTGTGTTCTTTTTGGACTCTGCATTAGTTTTCTTTTTAATTAATTTTTCATGTATTAATTTTTCACATTTCAAGGTTTAACATTTATTTCACACATGGTTTTAACCACATAGCGCTGCACATTTTTTGAACACATGTGACCTATCTGACCCCTACACTGACCCCCTGACACACCTACGTGACACATGCACTGATCCACCTGACTCCTACTTCCTGCACTACTCACATAACACTGACCTACCTGACCTACATGACCATTACCCTGACCCCTACACTGACCTACCTGACACCTACACTGATCCCTACACTGACCTACCTGACACCTACCTCACTCCTACTTCCTGCACTACTCACATTACACTGACCTGACAGCAACACTGACTATTACACTGACTGACACATACACTGACCCACCGACCTTACACCTACACTGACCTACTACACAGACCCACCTGACTCCTACAGTAGGAGTCCTACTTCCTGCACTACTCACACCCGACCCCCTCCCCACAGCTCGGTGCGAATCCATCCTTTGAGTCCTCCTTACCTTTGTCTGCTCTTCACCAGGACTCTCCTCAGGACCTCAGCACTGGATGTGCAGAACTGCTTCGGCGTCCCAACTTCCCGCCAGCGCCATCCACCCGCAGCCCGCTCTATGGTGTCAGACGCTGTACGCCTGCACCTCTATGATCCCATCTCCACCGCGCCGTAACAAAGCAGAGGAACAGGCGGAGGGGAAGACAGCTCACACTTCCAGTGCTTATCTCCCGCCACCATGTTCGTGTTTCCCGGCGCACTGTGATTGGGCGTATGGCGGTCATGTGCGGAGGCGGGACTTCTAGAGCGATCGCTGACAGGCCAGCCCCAAGCCGCACATGACCCCCATTCGTCCAATCACAGGGCGCCGGACACTAAACATGGTGGGGACACAGGAAAGGAAAATTAGTAGGAGACACGGAATGTCGCTGGCTGACGGGCGGCAATTTGCCGCCCCCCTTAAAGTGCCGCCTGGGACCGGGGTACCATCGGGTCCCATGGTAGGGCCGGCCCTGGGTACAACGTACCCCTTACCAATTCACATAGGGGGGGCCGGGATCTGGGGGTCCCCTTTGTTAAAGGGGTCTTCCAGATTCCGATAAGCCCCCCGCCCGCAGACCCCCACAACCACCGGGCAAGGGTTGTGGGGATGAGGCCCTTGTCCCCATCAACATGGGGACATCCTCCCCATGTTGAGGCCATGTGGCTTGGTACGGTTCAGGAGGGAGGGGGCGCTCTATCGTCCCCCCCTTTTCCCCTGCGGCCGGCCAGGTTGCGTGCTCGGATAAGGGGTCTGGTGTGGATTTTTAGGGGGACTCCACGCCATTTTTTTTTTAAATTTGGGGTGGAGTTCCCCTTAAAATCCATGCCAGATCTGAAGGGCCTGGAATGGATATTTGGGGGAACCCCACGTCAATTTTTTTTTAAATTTGCGGCGGGGTTCCCCTTAATATCCATTCCAGACCTGAAGGGCCTGGTAATTGAATTCTGGGGAACCCCCACGCTCTTTTTTTATTTTTTATCAATGACTTTTGTATGTATTGCCGGGAGCCGACAATTCATTAATAGCCGCGAGTCAGTTTTAAAAGACTTTTTTTCTTTCAAAAATGACATTTTTTGCAGGGACAGTTCTAAGCACGGGAAACATGCGCCACTTCACATGCATATCATACACACCCCCCAGGTACGAAATTTAAAGGAATATTTCACTTTTATTTTTTCATTTTAAGCATTATTAAAATCACTGCTCCCGAAAAAACGGCCGTTTTTAAAACTTCTTTTTGCATTGATACATGTCCCCTGGGGCAGGACCCCGGTCCCCAAACACTTTTTAGGACAATAACTTGCATATTAGCCTTTATAATTAGCACTTTAGATTTCTCCCATAGATTTTTCGAATTTGCCGCGAACACCCCAATTTGTTCACTGTTCGGCGAACGGGCGAACAGGCAATGTTCGAGTCGAACATGAGTTCGACTCGAACTCGAAGCTCATCCCTAATCCTGACCAAATCCCAAACTCCATGTGCAATAAATGTAGCACCAAGCCTTCAAAGGATTTCACCATGGTTGGGTGCAATTGAGAATTGGTACAATCAGCCTGCCCATAGCTGGATCTATCTATGGCCGGCTTAACCGATTCCCGACCGCCGCACGCCGATATATTTTTTACCAAGAATATGTAGAATACATATCAGCGTAAACTGAGGAAAAAATGTTTTTTTTATATATATTTTTGGGGGATATTTATTATAGCAAAAAGTAAAAAATATTGCTTTATTTTCAAAATTGGCGCTCTTTTTTCGTTTATAGCGCAAAAAATAAAAACCGCAGAGGTGATCAAATACCACCAAAAGAAAGCTCTATTTGTGGGAAAAAAATGATGTAAATTTTGTTTGGGAGCCACATCGCACGACCGCGCAATTGTCAGTTAAAGCGACGCAGTGCCGAATCGCAAAAAATGCTCTGGTCAGGAAGTGGGTAAATTCTTCCGGGGCTGAAGTGGTAGACATGTTTTTTTCTTCAGTAAAATGAGAAACATTTTGAACCACTGAAACATTTTTATTGCTGTCTGCCTCCCCATTTGGAGACATACTTCATATACAGGCCTCGCTCTTGGCCATCAAAGAGTTAATAGCGGTCAGTAATGTCAATAAGATTTGCCAGACGGCTGCGTGGAAATTCTGTACATGATCACGTGTTGTATTATTTGTACAGTATACAGAGAAAATACTTTCAGCTTGTCTTATGACTGTGTAAATTGTTCAACAGAAAAGATGACACGTCTGATATGTATATATGGTCTGCCTCCTGTATAGTCTGACTGCGTGACTTTTGTCACATATAAAGCATATGCAATGCCAAAAACAAATATGTAATATATTGCAGCTTCTTTTCAAGCTTTTACATTTATTTTCACTTAGCAATTCTACAGATAACATGCTCCCTGACCTAGAGCAACAACGCTAATGATAATAGCCAGCACAGGCACAGAGCACAGGATTTATGTCAGGATCAACATGTATTTGTATACATTGGGCACAAATTGGGGAAAGGTAAACCCATGTAGTTAACTACTACTACTTGCTGTCCAAATAGTGCAAAATCTCTACTCCATTTGCCTTAACCTGAGATACACTATATTGTCAAAAGTATTGGGACGTCTGCCTTTAAACGCACATGAACTTTAATGGCATCCGAGTCTTAAGCCTCGTACACACGGCCGGTTCTCTCGGCAAGAAAACTGCCGGGAGAGCTTTTTGTAGAGAAAACCGGTCGTGTGTATGGTTTCTCAGTGAGAAAACTGCTGGGAATCTCGACGAGAAAAATAGAGAACCTGCTCTCTATTTTCTCGCCGGGATTCTCGTCGGCCTGTTTCCCGACGAGAAAACGAGGCTACATGTTTACCTGTCCCCAGGTAAGCCCGCGCATGCTCAATGAGACTTCGCTTACAAGGGTAGTGTAGGGTGAAGCAAGATGGCGGCGGCGGCATCAAATGTGACTAGCGCATGCTCGTCGTAGTCGATGACGTCACCGCGTTGTTGCCATTCAAAAGAACGGCTTTGCAAGAAAAGCTTGCCATAAATCTCGTCAGGAAAACCAACGTTTTTTTCCTGACGGGATTTCCGGCCGTGTGTACAGGGCTTTAGTCCATAGGGTTCAATATTGAGTTGGCCCACTCTTTACAGCTATAAAAAAACAAAAAAAAATTGCCTTTTGTTTTGTGCCTTGGTACCTTCCACTGTTTTCCCATTGTTGTTATACAGTAGTCAAAGGGGTTGTAAGGCCCCTTTCACACTGAGGCGTATTTCAGGCGTTTTAGCGCTAAAAATAGGGCATAAATAACGCCTGAAATACTCCTGCCCCAGCATTCTCAATGTGAAGGCCCGAGGGCTTTCACACTGAGGCGATGCGCTGGCAGGAGAAAAAAAAATCTCCTGCAAGCCGCATCTTTGGAGCGGTGAAGGAGCAGTGTGTATACCACTCCTTTACCGCTCCTTCCCATTGAAATCAATGGCATACCGTGGGAATACCGCCCGCAAACCCCAGCTGTAGCCGCGGTTTGCGGGCGGTATTAACCCTTTTTCGGCCGCTAGCGGGGGTTAAAACCGCACCGCTAGCGGCCGAATACGACGGTATACGACGGTATAGCGGTGCTAAAAATTGCGCCGCTATACCGTCACCGCACATGCCCGCCCCAGTGTGAAAGGGGCCTAAAGGCAAGAGGTTTTTTATCTTGATGCATTCTATGCATTAAGATAAAAAGCCTTCTGTGTGTAGCAGCCTCCCCAGCACCCCCTAATACTTACCTGAGCCCCATCTCTGTCCAGCGATGTCCACGAATCCCTCGGCCGCCCGGGACTCTCCCTCCTGATTGGCTGAGACACAGCAGCAGTGCTATTGGCTCTCTGTGGCTGTCAATCAAAAGTCACTTAGCCAATTAGGGGAGAGAGGGGGCGGGGCCGAATGACAGCTCTGTGTCTAAATGGACACACGGAGCTGCAGCTTGGCTCAGGTGCCCCCATAGCAACCTGCTTGCTGTGGGGGGCACTCAACAGGAGGGAGGGGCCAGGAGCAGTAAAGAGGCACCAAAGAAGAGGAGGATCCGGGCTTCTTTGTGCAAAACCAACTGCACAGAGGAGGAAAGTATAACATGTTTGTTTGTTTTGTTTTTTGTTTTTAAATGAGCCTTTACAATTACTTTAAACCAACCCTTGAGCTGACACTTTCTGCTTCTCCATGATATCTGTTACTTTTGTTTTTGCCCTTATGGAGTAGAGTCCTCCTTCATATAGTCAAATGGCTTATTATCCTGAGATGCTCCTTCACCTACAAGAAATGTTCAGAAAACCACCTTGTAATCTGCTAGGAGTTAGGAGTGAACTTCCCTGGGTTTCATTCTGACTCTTTTTCATGATTTCACACTGTCTGTGGATTCTACCATCACGGCTAACTGCCATACTGTCTTGAGGGCAAGTTGAAATACAGTAAGTGTGAAAATTAATTGATCCATTGCTGATTTTGTATGTTTGCCCACTGACAAAGAAATGATCAGTCTATAATTTTAATGGTATGTTTATTTTAACAGTAAGAGACAGAATAACAAGAAAAATATCCAAAAAAACACATTGCAAAAAAAGTTATAAATTGATTTGCATTTTAATGAGTGAAATAAGTATTTGATCCCCTATCAATCAGCAAGATTTCTGGCTCCCAGGTGTCTTCTATACAGGTAACGAACGGAGATTAGGAGCACTCTCTTAACCACATAGTGACCGCCGCACGCACATATACGTCTACACAATGGCACGGGCAGGCAAATGGGCGTACCTGTACGTCCCTTTAAATTTGCCGCCCAGCGGGTGCGCGCTGTCGCAGTCACGATAAAAATCGCAGATCACCGCCATTATGAGTAAAAAAAAATAATAATAATAAAAATGCCATAAAACGATCCCCTATTTTGTAGACGCTATAATTTTTGCGCAAACCAATCAATATACGTGTATTGCGATTTTTTTTTTTACCAAAAATATGTAGAACAATACGTATCGGCCTAAACTGGGAAAAATTTCCTTTTTAAAAAAAAAAAAAAATGGGGATATTTATTATAGCAAAAAGTACAAAATATTGCTTTTTTTTCAAAATTGACGCTCTATTTTTGCAACCGCAGAGGTGATCAAATACCACCAAAAGAAAGCTTTATTTGTGGGAAAAAATGGACATCAATTTTGTTTGGGAGCCACGTCGCACGACCGCGCAATGGCCAGTTAAAGCGACGCAGTGCCGAATCGAAAAAAGTGGCCTGGTCTTTGGCCAGCCAAATGGTCCGGGGCTTAAGTGGTTAAAGGGAGTGCTCCTAATCTCAGCTTGTTGCATGTATAAAAGACACCTGTCCACAGAAGCAATCAATCAAACATTGTCACTGGGTGACCGAGAGTTAACTGGAAAACAGTTGAAGTGCAAGTGTACATGGTGTATGTTCATCTCTAAAGAGTGGAGGCCCATATTAAGGAGGATGAGTATTCCCCCACGGCAGCCTCAGCCTTGTCCCAGGGCATTGATGAAGACTACAGAAAAGTAAGGTACCCCATGTGTGTAGTAAAGTGAACTTGTAAAATGTGCCCAACTTGGCCCAGAAGAACCCACACGGGTTAGGCCTTGCATGTGACCCAATACTTGGCGCCCAGCGAGTTCATGGGGAAACATGGAGGACGTAATAAACAACTCATTTAGCCCCATAGGCTCCATCTGCCCATCTGCCTACAGTCTGCATAGACTGGGTCTCAAGAGGTACCTTCAACATAGCTCCCAACTGTCCCTGATTTCCAGGGACTGTCCCTGATTTGGAGCAATGTCCCTCTGTCCCTCATTCCTCCTCATTTGTCCCTCATTTTGGTCTGACCTCTATAGTTGTATATAAAATGCACTTTTTATCTTTCAAAAAGTGTTTCCCAGTGCTAAACATTTCATCCAATTTCTAAATTGCTGCATTTGTAAATTCCAAAAGCCAATATAAAGGAATATTAGTGGTAAAAAAAAGCACTTGTGGGTTTAACCAATCTTGTTTTTTGTACAATTCTCCTTTAAAGCAGATGTATAGCCCCGATTTTTTTATTTTATTTTACTCACCTGTAAGGCAAAAGGCATAATGAGCTAGTATGCACTGCATACTAGCTCATTATGAAATACTTACCTTAGAACGAGGCCTCGGTAACTCACCTGGTCCACGTCGAGGTAGCTGACATGTTGCCTCGACGTGTCTTCCGGGTATCGCGGCTCCAACGCTGTGAGTGGCTGTGAGTGGCTGGAGCTGCAATGTCGTCACTCCCGCGCATGCGCGCGGGAGACTTTTTTCCGGCAAGGTCCGGCGTCTGCCGGGCCTTCAGCCGAGAATCCCCTGTGCGCATGCGCCGCTCATTGCGAGGGGAATATCTCCTAAACCGTAAAGGTTTAGGAGATATTTTTTTTACCTACAGGTAAGCCTTATTATAGGCTTACCTGTAGGTAAAAGTACAAAAATAGACTATACAACCACTTTAAGGGGGTGTGGCAGGGTGTGTGTCTTTTGCCTGCATACTTTTGCTGATAGGTGTCCCTCATTCCCATCTCAAAAAGTTGGGAGGTATGCCTTCAATAGCATAAAGCGGTATTTTAAACAAAACAGTGAAAGAGCAGGATTTAGTATCCTTATATACACTCTGCTGAGAATTTTTGCCTATGCTTCTGAAAGCACATGTTGTCTGTCCGCACCATGAGTCAGCATATATTGCATAAGGAAACTAGGATCCGATAACATTACTCTCATGTGTCTGTCCTCACTCATTATAAGGAAATCTTTCCACAGTCTGCAAAGCTCGGCATGTACTGTGTTTTATGTGTGCTGAACTTTGCATGCGGAATTAAAAGAACAGTAGTTCCCAGAATTATCCCTACCTCTGATATTTCTATGCTATGAAAGACTGTACTTGACTCCCAACCTGCACAAACACCTGTTTTCTGCATAACCTGCAATTGCACACAAAATATGTCCCAGCAAGTATCTAAGCATTTAACTGCTGCCGGACCAGCTGCCACAGTTTTACTGCGGCAGGTTGGCTCCCCTCGGCAAAACAACGCTACCTCACGTCGTTTCGCATTTTGGCCACTAGGGGGGGGCGCGCGCATGCCGCCGGAGGCACAAGCTGGCGCCCGCGGCTCGCCGCCGATGCGAGTGCCCAGCGGGTGCTATGATCGCCGGGCACCCGCGATCGCTCGTGACAGAGGGAGAACCGGGATCTGTGTGTGTAAACACACAGATCTTGGTTCTCTCAGGGGAGAGGAGACTGATCGTGTGTTCATACAATGTATGAACACTGATCTCTCTCTCCTCCTAGTAAGTCCCATCCCCCCCCAACAGTTAGAACATACACTAGGGAACACAGTTAACCCCTTGATCGCCCCCTAGTGTTAACCCCTTCCCTGCCAGTGACATTTATACAGTAATCAGTGCATTTTTGTAGCACTAATCACTGTATAATTGTGAATGGTCCCAAAAATGTGTCAAAAGTGTCCGATCTGTCTGCCGCAATATCGCAGTTCCGATAAAAACCGCTGATCGCCGCCATTACTAGTAAAAAAATTAAAATAAAAATGCCATAAAATTATCCCCTATTTTGTAGACGCTATAACTTTTGCGCAAACCAATAAATATATGTTTATTGCGATTTTTTTTTTACCAAAAATATGTCGAATACATATTGGCCTAAACTGAGGAAAAAATTTTTTTTTTTTTGTTTTTAAATTGGGATATTTATTATAGCAAAAAGTAAAAGATATTGTGTTTTTTTCACAATTGTCACTCTTCTTTTGTTTATAGCGCAAAAAATAAAAACCGCAGAGGTGATCAAATACCACCAAAATAAAGCTCCATTTGTGGGGAAAATTTTTTTTGGGTACAGCGTCGCACGACCGCGCAATTGTCAGTTAAAGCGACGCAGTGCCGAATTGCAAAAAATGGCCCGGTCATTGAGCAACCAAATCTTCTGGGGCTGAAGTAGTTAAAAGACAGTGAGAAACCATCCTTCCTCAGGAATCAGGATGTAGCTGATTTGCAACAGGTAGATATATACGCCAAACCTAAACTCACAGTTAAGCCTTCCTTAAAACTGAAAGACAGTTATTAGGCAAATAAGGCAGAGATGTCTGGTAATCTATCTGATCTGTGGAATACAACTATGCAGTGCGAAACTGTTGTTGATGAAACCTGTAGCAACATAAAACAACTAAGCAGTGCACAAATAAACCTGAAATGGGCCCATGAAAGCTGACAGACACTATTATTCTCTTTTATCAAACATTAACACAGATTATTCTGCGTAAGAGCTAAACAGCTTACTGCCCTAAACCAACATGGAAACCACATTTGGAGCAAAAATCATAGACAAAGGATGGGATATTACAAACACAGGAATCTGCTTTCTGCTACTCCACTTCCTCCAAAGGCTCCAATGGGTCCTCTAAATCAGTGGTCTCCAAAGTGCGGCCCGGGGGCCAGATGCGGCCCTTTGCTTGCTTTTATCTGGCCCTTGCAGCACTATTTCATCCACTGATACCAACAATGGAACAATGGAGCATAATCCCCCCTCCCCACACTGACCCCAATGAAGGGGCAAAATTCCTCCCAATGACACCAATGATAGGGCACAATTTCTCCCAGTGACACTAACAATGGGGCCCAGTCCAATGATGGGACACAATTCCTCCCAATAACACTAATGATAGGGCACAATTTCTCCCAATGACATCAACAATGGGGCCCAATGATGGGACGCAATTCCCCACTGACACCAACTATGGGCCACAATTTCTCCCACTGACACCAATAATGGGGCATTGTTTTTTCCCACTAACATCGAGACCTTTCCTACTCCCACTGGCCATAGTTCGGCACCCCAAAAGTCTGAAGCACAGTAAACAGGCCCTTTATTTCGAAAGTTTGGAAACCCCTGCTCTAGAACACTAAGATCATGCTCACAGCAATTGCTGCTTAAATCCAGATCACAGCAATCTCTGAGTACCCCATTACCCCACGCAAACCGAAAGACAAAAGCAAAGACCTCTTGTACACCACCCACTATTCTTGGACAGACCATTACCCTGAGCACCAAAGTCAAAAGTCTCTGAGTCATCTTTGACTCGGAGATGTCGATGGATGCACAAATAGGATCAGTAGTCAGCAGATCGCACCATCTCCTCCTTCTGCTACGGAGACTCATCCCCTTCATCCCGGAAGAGGACACAGCAGTAGTAGTTGGAACAATCATCAACTCCCGACTCGACTACGCAAACTCCCTCTACATAGGACTACCTAAATATAAGATTTCGCGCCTACAAGTCATCCAGAACACGGCAGCCAGACTGGTAACAGGGAAAAAACCTTGGGAATCGATCACCCCTTCACTGAGGACCCTGCATTGGCTAACCGTAAAGGATCGGGTCACATTCAAGACCCTCTGCCTCACCCACAAGTGCACACAAGGAAACGCTACTCAATATTTATGCAAGAAAATAAAACGCTACTCCCCCAAACGCATTCTCCGATAAACCAATCAAAACCTCCTCCACATCCCCAAGTCCCGCTACAAATGGAAGGGAGAACAAAGATTTGCAGTTCAAGGACCACGGCTATGGAACGCTCTACCCACGGACATCCGCATGGAAGAAAACCATCGGGCCTTCAGG
This sequence comes from Rana muscosa, assembly GCA_029206835.1. NCBI lineage: Eukaryota > Metazoa > Chordata > Amphibia > Anura > Ranidae > Rana > Rana muscosa. Next base: position 68,451,931 of record CM055117.1, on the reverse strand, counting down.
AAAAAACTTAAGACCCACCTCTACTGAAGGATCAGGACGTCACTGGATGCAAAGCGCCTTGAGGCGATTTAGTTCGCATTTGCAGCGCTATATAAGTTATCACTCACTCACTCACTCATTAGCCTGTGCAAACATATTTGCAAGCTTCTTGCATAAAAAGGAAGCATCCATGAAGGTTAAGGCACACGTCACACTCACAAACACAAAAGCAAAATTGGAAGTCCTTCAGAGAGAAAGGGAGGGAGCAGCAGCCATAGCTGCGCTAAGGGTTTTGGAATAGACTGCAGAGGAAGAAGTCCATTATATCTTCACTGCCTCTGATGGCCTTGCAAGACAGACGTTGTTCTTTCTCCTAAGCCAGAAAAGCGACAACACAATCACACAGAATGCTTCTAGTCTTGTGCATGACCAGAGAGCTACAGGAACTAGATAGCTACAGTCAAGTCAGTAGTGCAAGACCACAGCATTCCACCCATTCAAAGCTTGTTCTGCTAATCATACTGTGCCAAAAAGTTTAAAATTGTTTACATCTACGAATCAGACCAAGGCCCTAATCTCAGGAACCAAGTAGAGAGGCTAGAGCAAACGTATGCCCTTAAAGTATGAACCATTACCTTCTAAAACAACCCATTTAGTATAAAATAGAAATTAAAGGTAAAACATTTCTGTATATACAATATATATAAAAAAATATTGTAAATACTTTTTTTTTTTTTTTTATAATGATGATCACATAACCTCTGTTCTTAAAGTGGTTGTAAACCCACTTTTTCAACTTGCACCTACAGGTAAGCCTAGATTAAGGCTTACCTGTAGGTGCAAGAAATATCTCCTAAACCTACACGGTTTAGGAGATATTTACTAAAATGTCAAGCGCCGCTATCTACGGCGCATGTGCGCCGTAGACAACGGCGCATTTATGGGGTTAATCCCATTCACATACTCGGCTACTTCCCAGCAATCGCTGGGCGTAGCCGAGTGGGACGCCTCCCGCACGCATGCGCAGAGTGACCTCTCCGCCGCTCCGGCCAATCACAGCGCCGGAGCGGCGCTGTGATTGGCTGGTGCGGCGATACCCGGTAACATTCCGGCTATCGCTGCAGTGATGTCTGCGGCTGGACAGAGGGACGAGGACGGCTTCGGGGGCCCCGATCTAAGGTAAGTGGAACATAATGAGCTATTATGCTAGTCATAATAGCTCATTATGCCTTTCTCTTGCAGGTGGGCCAAAAAAAAAAAAAAAAGTGGGTTTACAACCACTTTAACTGCATAAGGAGAATAGAGAGATAGGGATTGATTTACTAAAACTGGAGAGTGCACTGTCTGGTGCAGCTCTGCACAGAAACCAATCATCTTTCAGGGTGCTTTGTTGATGGGGACAAGGGCCTCCTCCCACAACCCTGGGTGGTAGTTGTGGGGGTCTGCGGGCGAGGGGGCTTTGGAATCTGGAAGCCCCCTTTATGTGAATGAGTACCCATTCACCAAAAAAGTGTAAAAAGTGAATAAAGACATTAGACAAGTTTTTAACAGTTTCTTTATTTAAAAAAAAAAATAAAAATTCCCCCGGTGTAGATTCATCATCAATCACAATGTCCGCCGCACCACCGGACCCAAAAAAATAAAAAAAATAAAAAAACTTCTGGCCTCGTCGAACCCTCCCGCCGTCTGCCTGCCCTGCCTCTGTCATTTTTTAAATAGCTAAGGGGCGGAGTCACTGGATGACGTCAGAGGGTGGCCCCTGCCCCTTGTGACGTCATCGGCCCAGCATGCCCCAGTCGGTGACATCACAAGGGGAGGGGTCACCCGCTAATGTCATCGGGTGGCTCCCCCCTTAGCTTTTTAAGAAATGACAGACGATGGAGTATGGGGAACTCCAGCCAACATCTTTTGTTTTGTTTTTGGAAAGCATGGAAAAGGGATAGAACCCCTGTCAGGATTTTAAAAAAAATTTTTATTGGGTCACATACTGCAACAAAACACTTTCAGGAAAGTAGGAAAGAGTATGAACCGCTGTCAAATTATTACAAGGGTTGTACTAAAAGTAATTCAAAAGTGTGCAGCTTTTTCATTAACCTACAGTACATAGGTTGTTCATATGTCACATATCTTCCATCTCCCTCTATTATAACTCTTCTTCTTTTTCATTGCAGGTAAGATGGAGATGAAACCATTGACAATGTCTTGTCATTGGTGACTCTTGCTAATGGTGTCATCTCTGTAAACATTCTGTAGCCTTTTGTAGATGTTGGACAGCCTGCACCCGTCCCCTCCTTCATCAAGAACTCAATGACAGCACATTACTTCTGCTTGCAATCCATTATTTACCTACAAAGAAGAAGAAGAGTTAGGCTCGGTTCACATATGAGCCACATGCGGCTCAAAGCAGGGGTCGGGTGCATCCTGGTTCACCGTTTCAGGTCTGATTTCAGCCTGAATTTTGGGCTGAATTCAGACATGAAATGGACCGGACCTGCTGTAGAGATATGTGAACCGGCTCCATAGAGAGCCAGTCAAAATCTCCTGCTAATGGATGCAGGGATCCCTCATCCAATTTGCAATGGTGTGAACCCAGTCTTACTATAGAGGAAAAGTTTACTCTATCACAGTGGCGGCTGGTGCTCAAAATTTTTGGGGGGGCGCAAACAAAATGAAAAAAAAATCATCAATTGCCTCCACTGTGCCCATTAAACGCAACCACTGTGCCCAAACGCCACCAGTTTGCCCCCTCAAATGCAGCCAGTTTCCCCTCAAATGCAGCCAGTTTGTCCCCAAATGCAGTCAGTTTGTCCCCCAAATGCAGCCAGTTTGTCCCCCAAATGCAGCCAGTTTCCCCCCAAATACAGCCAGTTTCCCCCCAAATGCAGCCAGTTCCCCCCAAATGCAGCCAGTTCCCTCCAAATACAGCCAGTTTTCCCCCAAAATCAGCCAGTTTTCCCCCAAAATCAGCCAGTTTCCCCCCAAATACAGCCAGTTTCCCCCCAAATGCAGCCAGTTTCTCCCCAAATACAGCCAGTTTCCCCCCAAATACAGCCAGTTTACCCCCAAATACAGCCAGTTTCCCCCCAAATCACAGCCAGTTTGTCCCAAATCACAGCTAGTTTGTCCCCAAATGCAGCCAGTTTGTCCCCAAAATACAGCCAGTTTGTCCCCAGCCCTGCACTTACCTTCCTCGGGTCAGCGCCGTCCATCTTCCGTCCTCGATGTCTTCTCCCGCCCTCGATGTCGCTTCAGCCAATCAGGTTACCGTAACCAGACCTGGTGAACCTGACTGGCTGAGACGCCTGTCAGTGTTAACCAAGGAACGCACCCCCCGTGCATCCCCTGGTTAACTATTTGGAAGCCAATTACAGCCCTCGGGCTGTGATCAGGAAGCCTATCAGAGCCGTTGGCTCTGATAGGCACTTCCAAAAACCAACCAGCCGCTGTTATTCAGATGGCCGGCGCTCAACAGGGGGCCGGCCATCTGAATAGTAGGCGGCATCGACGGTGACAATACATAGGTTCATGCAATGCATGAACCTATGTATTGTTGTTGTGAGTGACGGGCGCAGGAGAGAGAGGGGGTGGCGCTCCTGCGCCCACTATGGACGCACCACCACTGCTCTATCAACATGTGAAATTTGAACAACCTATGTAGGTTAACAAAAAAGTTATGCCCACTTTTGCATAACTTTTGGTAAAGCCCTCGTATTTCCTGTCCTGTCCTGTCAAGTTATTATTTCCTGTCCTGTCCTGACACATTATTATTTTCTGTTCCATGTTTTCCTGTCTCAGTGACAACCACTCCCCTCATTTCTTGCCCTGCTGTCACAGGTGGTCACCGATACAGGAACGGAAATTATATTTACATAGAAGTGTCACAGACAGTAATAAGAACTTGATAGAAGTATTTACTTGCCCCAAATCTATCTGTAGCATCCTCCTAAATAGGTTGATATTTAGGTCAGGTAAATAGAGTTATGGTGGATCTCCTGCAATCAGTTGTGAACTGTTTTGGCTGTTCTGGGCTCTGCAGGCTGCAGGTTTGATTGCTTCCCCTGTTTTCTGGAGAATTCCAGAATATAGTGGGTTGGGAGAGACAGATAAGCAGCCTGTTTTTGTGGTTCCAGCCAATCCCTGTGGGGGGGGCAGTAGGTGGCTAGAGAGTGCATAAATAGTCTGGGCCTAGGCAGCTCTGTTCTTGTCCAGGAAGAGAAGTTCCCAGCCCAGAGGGCTACTGCCCTTATAGACAGCCCAGCTGGAAATTCTACTTGTGTTCATTAAGATCACAGCTGTGGCAGAGCTGGGGGGCCTGTTCTGCTAAACACTTTGAAGCTATGCGAGGGTTTTCCCTGGGGATCCAGTCTAGGAGACTCATTGAGAAATTGTCTGTTACTGAAGTAAGGCATCCAAGTATCCAGGGATTTTGTTAATACAGACCTGGAGGGAAGATCCTAGTGACTGCTGCTGCTGATATCCCTATCATATCTTTACTAGTGCTTGCCTGGCCTGGGACAATGCTGAAGGTGTCCCGGCGCTGTTCATTTTCTGTTTTTTTTTTGGAAAGACTGTTTTGAGAAATAGTCAATGGAGAGTGTCGTTAATTCATTGCTCAGGGCTCATGGAGTATCCAACATCTCCCTATGCCCTATCCAAGATAATCAGCAATACATTTTTAAAAAGCAACCCTTATGCCCTGTACACACGATCGGATTTCCGATGGAATAAAATCCGATGGATTTTTCCATCGGAAATCCGATGAAGCTGACTTCCATCAGTCTTGCCTAAACACCATCAGTCAAAAATCCGACCGTCCCAAACGCCGTGACGTAAAACACTCCGAAGAGCCGAGAAAAATTAAGTTCAATGCTTCTGAGCATGCGTCGACTTGATTCTGAGGATGCGTGGGTTTTTTCTCCGATGGAGTTCCCCACAGACGATTTGAATTTGCTATTGTTTTTTTAAAACCTGTTCTATTTTTTTATACCGATGGAAAAAAGACGGATGGGGCCCACACACGATAGGTTTGTCCAATGAAAAAAGTCCATCGGTCTTTTTCATCAGAAAAAACGATCGTGTGTACGCGCCATTAGACTGTTTATTGAGCCATAGGATTGACTGTTGCTGTGGCCTGGCTGATATTGCACCAATCTGAGAAAGGAACCTGGGACAAATTAGCGGCCCTTTCAGGGGCGAGCACTACATATCCAAAACATCAACAAAAAAAAAAGTTGGACTTTAACCAACCCTAGGGTATCAAAAAACGAAAATGTCTGTTTGAGGAGGATCTACCCTTTAACCGCTTTCCGACCGCCGCACCCCGATATACGTCGGCAGAATGGCACAGGCAGGCAAATGGGCGTACCTGTACGTCCCTTTGAATTTGCCGCCTCGATGTTCGCCGGCGGCTCGCGATTGCGGTGAGGAGAGGCAGAACGGGGAGATGCCTATGTAAACAAGGCATTTCCCTGTTCTGCCTAGTGACATGACAGGGATCTACTGCTCCCTGTCATCAGGAACAGTGATCGCTGTCATGTCAGTGGTAGCCCACCCCCCCTCCCACAGTTAGAATCACTCCCTAGGACACCCTTAACCCCTTGATCGCCCCTAGTGTTTAACCCCTTCCCTGCCAGTGTCATTTACACAGTAATCAGTGCATTTTTATAGCACTGATCGCTGTATAAATGACAATGGTCGCAAGATAGTGTCAAAAGTGTCCGATGTGTCCGCCATAATGTCGCAGTCACGATAAAAAATCACAGATCGTCGTCATTACTAGTAAAAAATTAATTATTAATAAAAATGCCATAAATCTATCCCCTATTTTGCAAATCAATCAATATACGCCTATTGCGATTTTTTTTTTTATACCAAAAATATGTAGAAGAATACATATCGGCCTAAACTGAGGAAAAATTTGTTTTTTTATATCTTTTTTTTTCAAAATTGACGCTCTTTTTTTTGTTTATAGCACAAAAAATAAAAACTGCAGAGGTGATCAAATACCACCAAAAGAAAGCTTTATTTGTGGGGAAAAAAGGATGTCAATTTTGTTTGGGTGCAAACCAAATTTGATGGGTCAGGAAGGGGGTAAATTCTTCCGGGGCTGAAGTGCTTAAACGGAAATTGCATAATTTACTTTAATTGCATAATGAGTGTTTTTAGCCCTTCCTATTATATCTCCATCTTCAACGTGGACTGGGGGATCTCTTGCACAAATGGCAAGGGCCTACAGATATGAAATTGTTGCCCAGGTAGCCAAGTCTGTTAAACATTCTCCACTACCTGTAGGCACGTTTTATCATTACTAAATGTAGGCAATAAGCATTCGTGCGTAGAAGCTCGTATACACATTGATACGGATACAATGATTCTACGGTAAACGTAATAATCATAAAAACACAACACAGGTTATTCATACATTGGCCTTTCCCTGCTGAACCTGATGTCTGAAAGTAAATAAAACGATTAATAGCACGAAATCAGAAATACAGATAGTGCCTATCTGCCGGTTAAACACTGCCCAGCGATTCCCTGAAATCGCTGTGTTTTTCTTGCAGTAAATCAAACTGTTTGCCTGACAATGGGCCAGCAAATGTTGATACAAAGAAAAAGTTTCACAAGTGACTGGCGATATTTATTTAGGTATTACGGCCAGGCCACCTGCGCCACGTTGACAGAGAGGGCGTGGACGCTTCCAAAAGCCCTTCGTATATTCAAGCCGCAATGTTGCTGAGATACCGGGAGCCGCATTCAGTGCAAGGGATCAGCTTAATTGTTTTCCTCCTTCCACTAAATGCCAGGATCTCACATCAGATCATATGTCTGAACAATATAATGAACTCCACGTTGTACAGAGCTTTATGCGGTTAGTAAAAGCTGCTTTTAAAAAAGAGATGCCAAGCCCTAACAATGCATTGCGGTGCAAAACAAAGAAAATAAGTATACCACTTACAAGAAAAATAAATATATTAATAGGGGGGAGGTTAACCCCTTCTAAGAAAGCAGATTCAGGAGACTCTTGCTGCTCCCTTTAAAGCTGAACTCCTCAAAAATAAGTATATATACAGTGTAGCGGGTATTTAAATTTGGGGGGGAGCATCTGGGTCATTTAACCCAGATGTACTAATTGTTAGGGAATCTGAGAGTCCCTTTTGTGGTTCTTGGAGGACTCTGGTGGTGCAAGGTTCCCTGTGGCCTGCAGGTGGCATTGTCGCCCTGGGTCGGAGTTGAACCTGCACCGCAAGACTGTTCCTTTTTGTCCTTTCCTGGCGCCGGTACAGCGGGGCGGGGAACCCGCTGTGACGCAAAGGGAGAGGAGATAAAAGGGGCGGACGCCCTGACCTCGGGGTTCAGAGTTGGAGGACGCGGCCGCACCCAGGCACCTTCGGCCTGGGTGCTGGCGTTCCGGAATTCCGGGCCCAGGTGCCCTTGACCTGGCCAGAGCAAGGGATGGAGTCCATCCCAGGCACCTTAAGCCTGGGGTGAGGTACTACGGCCAAGGCCTGGAGCCCAGGACTTCGACTGGGTTCCGCGAGGGTGGAGGAGTCCGAGGGGTCCTAAGGTGTTGGGACCCGTATCTGAGGCGAGGAGGCCGGGGAGTGTAACCCTTCCGAATAGCCCGGTACAGCATTAATCCGGTGATGGCGGGGCCTCTGGTAACTCCCTTGGAGGGATGTCTTCCCCTGACAGGGGCTGCAACGTAGCGAAGGTAACAACAGTTCCTGTTCACTAGAGTCGCTGGAAGAGACTCTGCAACTAAAAAGTCCATTTAACAGCCACTGTGCTTAGCAACCGTTGGTGAAACCTCAACGGTTTAGTTTTCTTTGAGGATTGTGCCTTGACCTACTCCCCACCAATACTGGACTGTTCTATGGGTCTCAAACTGTCTGCTCGCAAAGGACTATTTGTTTGCCGTTATGGAATAAATACGTGTTGGACCTTTTTCAGTGTGTTGCGGTGCGGATTCAACTCCAGCCCAGGGCGACAACGCCACCAGCAGGCCACAGAGAACCTTGCACCACCAGAGTCCTCCAAAAACCACAAAAAGGGATTCTCAGATTCCCTAACAATTAGTACATCTGGGTTAAATAACCCAGATGCTTCCCCCCCCCATTTAAATACCCACTACATCTGTTTTTATTAGAACTACTGGACCTCTCTGCCCCTTTTTAATGGTGTATATTAATAAAAAAAAAAATTTTTATATTTTAAATCATTATGTTTAGCTTGGTGGCTTTAAAGTTCCATTCCATATGTTGTTCAAACTGTTTAAAGTCTCTCCAATCCTTTGAGTTTTACTAGCCCTGGTGAGGCTACTCTTTAAACAAGGTACCCCACAACTAGGGTCCCAAAAGACAAGTCATCAATGGAAATAGCATCAAACTAAATGTAAATGAGTCCAAATCAATTTTAAACCTTCCTCATGTTGGCAAAACAAAACATCCAACATGTTTCGGGGTTCAAAACACCTTCATCAGGGCTTGAATATCTCATGTATTTAAAGTCGAACTATAGGCAAAACTTTTTTTTATTTTGGACAGAATAAGGGAGCGGTATAACCACTGTAAGGTTTATTTTTGCCATATGTGTCCCATTGGGGAGATTAACCTTCACTTCCTGTCCCATTGCCAAAACAGGAAGTGAGAGGAAATTAACTGCTTCCAGACCGCACACTGCATATATATTGTGACAGGGCTGCCCGGCTGCGCGAAATCACGCACCTGTACATGATTTTGTGCACGCGGTGTAGGGGGTGCGTGTGTGCTGCCGGAGCGCAGCTCCCGCTGTGATTGGACACAACGGGAGCCAATCAGCGTGATCGCCGGCCGCGATGGCCACTGCAACCCGCTGATCGTTCAGTGGAGAGACGGAGCAACGGTCTGCCTATGTAAACAAGGCGAACCACTGATCTGTCAGGGAGCAAAAGAGAGATCTTGTGTTTCAGCTAAGCTGAAACACGATCTCTCTTTTCCTCCAGTGTGTCCGTTCCCCACACAGTTAGAAAGCACCTCCCAGGCACACACTTAACCCTTTGATCGCCTCTGGTGTTAACCCCTTCCCTGCCAGTGTCATTTATACTGTGATTTTTTTTAGCACTAATCGCTGTATTGGTGTCACTGGTCCCCAAAAAGTGTCACTAAAGCCGCATACACACGATCGGTTTTACCAATGAAAACAGTCCGACTGTTTTTTTTCATCGGACAAACCGATCGTGTATGGGCCCCATCGGTCTTTTTTCCATCGGTGTCAAAAAAAAAAACATGTTTTAAATTTTTCCGATGGATAAAAAACCGATAGCAAATTAATATCGTCTGTGTAGTATTGAGGAAATCTTCAATTCAACGGAGATACCAGAACACAGTATCTCGGTATTTTACAAATCACTTATCAAGCTCCAAGGAGACAATTACCCTCCCTTTTTTGCTAAGTGGGAGGCAGACCTGGAATCTAGTATCCCAGATAGCCAAAAGGATAAAGTCCTGCAGCTGACTCATATCTCTTCAATTGCATCAAAGATGGCTGAGGTCAATTACAAATTGCTAACTAGATGGCACTATACCCCATCAAAGCTTCATCAGATGTTCCCTGCCAACTCCCCATTGTTTTGGAGGAACTGCGGGAACAGAGCAACTCATGCTCATATATGGTGGTCGTGCCCACTTATTCGCCCCTATTGGTCTAGCATCATTTGTATCATCCAACAAATATCCAGTATTAATCTTCCTGTTGACGCATGGGTCATCCTCTTCCATTCTACTAAGGAGTCTGTCAGAAAATATAAATGTTCTCTAGTTCCACACCTGCTTAATACGGCTAAAGCACTTATACCTATCCTTTGGGGTCAGCCTGAGATTCCATCTGTGAAAAAGTGGTTTCAAAAAATATCAGAGATACATTTCATGGAAGAAATTACTCATCGTAACAAGGACACTTTCCAACGACATACCCTAACTTGGACCCCGTGGATGGAGTTCAAGGACACCACAACCTATAGAGAGATACTTGCACAATCTCACTGAGACTCAATCTATATTTACTGAATAAGCTATTTATATCCAAAGGTTGATCTTTTGGGGCTATTGTCGGGCCTATCCCTTAAGAATTTAAAATGTACTGGGACAGGCATACTATTAGATGCCATACATGCCGGCCTATCCTTCCCCTCCCCCTTCTATCCCTTCCTAATTCCCCTCCCCTCCCTTTTTTTTTCTGATACTTAGAGAGAGAATTTAAAAAAGTTGGGATAAATCAAGTATGATCAATGCACATGGAGAGGGGGGGGGGGTGAATTTTTTGTGTATAAGTTTTCCCTTTTTTTTTTTTTTTTCCCCTCTCCTTTTCACATATAAGTTGGGTCACTTTATCAATATAGCCAACCGTAAAAAAAAAATTTTTTTTTTTTTTTAAATAGTCCATTAATGGACCTTAACACCAGGTTTTTAGTTTGAAATAGTTTTTGGAATCACCTCACTTTTAGGGGTATCAATATTAGAGTTTCATCACATAAGATATCGGGGGGAGAATAAGGGGATCTTATTCCCCTATCCCCCCCCCTCCTCAATTTTTCACCCCCTTTTTTTTTTTTTTTCCTTTCCCTTCCCCTCTCTCACATACTGGTGAGGCCACTTATCCCTGTCACCTTTTATCTCTACATATATGATTTGTCACCTCATCAACACAGCCATTTGTAAATTTATTTTTCAGTCATTTATATAGCCCATTTTTGGACTCTAATATTTGGGGGTTTTTATTTTTTTATTTTTTTTATTTCTTTCTCTCTTTGAAGAAGTCTTTGGAACCCCACATTAAGTATTTTCATTTAAAAGGGCACTAACATTAGAGTTCTAGCACATAATAAACTTTAAAACATTTAGGGGAGAAAACGAGAGATTGTATCCTCCCCTTCCCCTTCTCTCCCTCCCCCTTGCCCCTTTTTTTTTCTTTTCTTTCCTCTTTTTGAAGAAGTCTTTGGAATCACTTTTTGTCACCCCACATTAAGTATTTTCATTTAAAAGGGCACTAACATTAGAGTTCTAGCACATAATAAACTTTAAAACACTTAGGGGAGAAAACGAGGGATTGTACCCTCCCCTTTCCCCTCTTCCCCCCCCCCCCTGCCCTTTTTCTTTTCTCTCCTGCTCCTTTTTCTCCCATGCACCCTTTTCCCCCTTCTCTGCCCAGCCCTGATTCCCCTAGTCAGTGTGGAGTGTGGGGTTCCAGGGCTGGGCTTTTCATATAGGAGTATAGATTATTGTTTTCGTTTTTTTTGGGGGGTTTTCGGGAAATATTGAGTTGGTATATGTGTTTTATGTATTGTAAAGTGTGTTATATGTTGTTGAAAAATTAATAAAAATATATTAAAAAAAATATATATATATCGTCTGTGGGGAACTCAGAATCAAGTCGACGCATGCTCAGAAGCATTGAACTTAATTTTTCTCGGCTCATCGGAGTGTTTTACGTCACCGCACTTGAAACGGTTGGTTTTTTGACTGATGGTGTGTGGGCAAGACTGATGGAAGACAGTTTCATCGGATTTCCGATGGAAAAAAACATCGGATTAGAATCCATAGGATATCCGATCGTGTGTACAGGGCTTTAGTGTCTAATTTGTTAGCTGCAATGTTGTAGTCCCGCTAAAAATTGCTGATTGCCGCCATAAAAGTCCGTAAATATATGCCATAGTTTGTAGACGCTATAACTTTCGCACAAACCAATCAATGTACGCTTATTGGGATTTTTTTACCAAAAATATGTAGCAGAATACATATTGGCCTAAATCGATGAAGAAATTAGATTTTTGTAAAAAAAATTATTGGGAATGTTTTATAGCAGAAAGTAAAAACTTGTTTTTTTATTCAAAATTGTCGCTCTTTTTTTGTTTATAGCGCAAAAAAATTAAAACGCAGAGGTGATCAAATACCACCAAAAGAAAACTCAATTTTTTTGCTAAAAAAGGACATAAACTGTATTTGTTTACAGCTTTGCACAACCGCGCAATTGTCAGTTAAAGCATCGCAGTGCCGTATCACAAAATTGCCTGGTCAGGAAGCGGGTAAAACCTTCTGGAGCTAAAGTGGTTAAAGGAGTCCAGGTCACCAGAACTAGTGTTCCCATTGGAAGATTTCCCCTCTATTTCTTTTCTGGGGACAACCCAAAATTTGGGATTTTCTTTTACTTTCATGGTCATTGATAATAGTACATAGGACAAATAGAGAGGATGAATCTTCCTAACGGGGACACAGACAGCAATAAAATCTGACAGGTGTTCTAATCCCTCTCTACTCTATCCAAAACCAAAAAAAAGTTTTGCCTTTAGTTATACTTTAAAGGAATCAAAGATGTAGAACCAGAAAACATTAATTAATAAATGAGAATGGGTGAGACGGCATAATGCCTTATTGACTGGACAGACTTACAAATCTTTTAGTAGGTAGGACAGTTACCATATACAGTACAGTAAAACCTTGGATTGAGAGTAACTTGGTCTGAGAGTGTTTTAAAACACAAGCAACTTTTGTTTTGTAAGTTTTGACTTGATAAAAAAAAGATGCCTTGATATACAGGTAGTGTCATGCAACAACTGAGTATAAAAGAAAAGAGAGGCGCCTCTAAGTGTAGCAATATGGTTACATTTAATCATGGTACAACATTTAGCAACTCACATGGTTGATGATTAAAACAGGCACATCTAAGTATGCAGGTATCCGGAGTAAAGCTGTCCATATAGACCGTCCTCCGCACCGCCATCTACGCCATTCCTTCCACGCTGCGCTCCACATGCTCTTCAAGCCTCGCCTTCAGATCGCTCTACTGCAGGGTAGTCTTCCTGGTCACGATTGCAGACTGACAGCGGTGAGAGCCGGCGGTGTGGGGGATAGTCTATATCAGGGGTGTCCAAACTTTTTCAAAGAGGGCCAGATTTGATGAAGTGAACATGCGTGAGGGCCAACCATTTTGCCTGACATTCTTTGAACCAATAAAATTCACTTGCCTTTGTGGCTGTGTGTGAGTAAAGAAATGAGCTCGGGCGTATTATTTGGATATACCGTTTTTCTTGGCGTATAACACGCACCTTCACTTTAAGAGCGAAGTTTAAGGAATTTTTTTTTATTTTTAAATAAAGAACTGTGAAGCAAAATAAGGGTCAGTGCCCATCTGCAGCCTCACAAGTCCCCATCTCCAGACCCACCATTGTTAGGAATGTAGCCTCATCATTGCTAGGAATGCAGCACCCACCATTGCCAGGAATGCATCCACCATTGCCAGGAATGCACCACCATTGCCAGGAATGCACCAACATTGCCAGGAATGCACTCACCATTGTCAGGAATGCACTCGCCATTGCCAGGAATGCACTCACCATTGCCAGGAATGCACTCACCATTGCCAGGAATGCACTCACCATTGCCAGGAATGCACTCACCATTGCCAGGAATGCAGCACCATTGCCAGGAATGCACTCACCATTGCCAGGAATGCAGCACCATTGCCAGGAATGCACCCACCATTGCCAGGAATGCACTCACCATTGCCAGGAATGCAGCACCATTGCCAGGAATGCACTCACAAGCGCCAAAGATTACCTACAAGATAATCTCCTGTTTACACAGCGGTCTCTTTAATAGAAAGTCCTGCATCCTTTGATGGACAGAACAGTCGTCCAATGGCAGCACAGGAGACGGGACTTCCTATTACAGAGGCCGCTCGTAAACAGGAAATTCTCCTGTGTGTGTACGCCGCTCGTCCCGCCTCCTCCCTGTCCCCTCCAAGGCATATACATGTGTAGCGATACCTCCAACTAAGGAGGCCGCAGAATTAGATTTGGGCCCTGAGTGCAGCTCCGCCAACCCCCGGCAATAGGCTCTACCCCCTTCTGGCACAGCTAGTACTAACAATCAATGATATGTCCTATGCAATAGAATAACTAAGCAAGGACACAGTAATGAATTGTAATAGGTAAAGTGTTTTACTCATTAATTCTCAATATGGATAAAGGGGTAACAGTAATCACAGTTCAAGATAATCACTCCTAAGGGCAGCGTCCTGCCACTCTAACACACTATATAGTAACACACGCTACAGGTGCGCCATACGGGCGACCGTTAACTAAGTGCCCTATGGCGCAGTAATCAAACACGCTAGAATCCCCACCAGGCCTGGTTCTAATATTTAAACTTAGTCCTTCTTTCTTCACCGGCAGGTCTGTAATGGTGGTGCACTTTAAACAGAGTATAACTTTGTAATCCAAGGGGTATGAAAATAACTTGTAGGCCACGGCAGTCTATAGGCCTATATACAGCAACAGTATCTTAGCTGGGCTTACGCCCTCTCACCCGCCGGACTACGGATCCAGTCCGGGAAACCTCCACCGGTCGTGTCACACACACTCGATCTCTCCAACGATCGGGCCCCCGATCCGACAAGGCTGTAGCTCACAAAGTCAGATGCCACCCAGGCTCGCAGAGGGGAGGGTGGAAGGCTCTTTGGTGCAGAGCAAGGCCTCAGGCTTCAGGCCTTGCATTCCGACACATCCGCACAGGAGGATCCGTCTGTGAAGTCTCGTGTCCCCCAAAGAGGCCGAGCCCGGCCTCGCCTCCTCCTTTTATAACCCCTCCCATGAGTCTCTGCGGTGGAACATCACAAGAATGGGGTTATGGGTAATGTAGTTTCTTCCCAATATAGGGGAATACCCCGCTACACACTCCCCCCACTTAAACTCTTTGGTCCCCAAAGATAAATTTTAGCAACAACTATATACAACATTGGACAATTCTGAAAACGATGTTGGGATAGGGGATTCCCACCATAACTGAGGGGTTGAATTCCCTTGCCCACAGGTCACATTATCATGGGTGGCCTGCCTAACTGTGCCAGAGAGTGAGCTGGGGTTGCCCTCCACCAAATGGACAGTGGAGGGATCCGGAATCTCAGCATTTCTCCTAGCAGTGACCACAGAGTCTTCCGAACTGTTCCCCATCTGGGGGTAGGTCAGCTTCTTAGGAGGTCGAATGACTCTTCGAGCTCTTTGCTCTCCTGGAATCTCTGGCTCTGGCGCCACAGGCTCCTCTTCCTCGGAGCAACTATCATGGGCATCTTCCCAGTAATCTGCTGAAGGACTGAAAGGGATGAATTCTGTAGCCTCTGGGTTCAGTGTTTCATCTGTGGTATCTTGGGTGACTGGAAGATCTATGATAGAAGTTCCTGGAGTTGGGGAAGACCACAGCCAATCAAGCTCTCCTTCTTCATCTCCACTAAGTTGGGAGGCTTCTCCATTTCCAGCTCGGGAGGTCTGTGACCGAGTGTGCGGCCTAGGAGTATCCAAGATAGAGGCCGGTGCTGGGGAGTCTCCCACGGAAGGTATTCTAACTGCCTCCGCAAGTGGGAGCAGGTGGTTTCGATGCCATGTCTTCAGTGGGCCTACCTTTCCCTCTGGCTTCACCTTGTAGACAGGTAGGCCCGGCAACTTCCTGCAGATGACATAGGGTTCAGATCTCCATCTGTCTGCAAGTTTGTGCTTTCCGGGGACTCCCAGATTGCGCAACAGTACTCGATCCCCGGGCTGTAGGTCTTGTACCCGGACCTTCAAGTCGTAATTTCTTTTATTCCGAGCTCCCCTTTGATCTGAGGCCGCTTGAGCTTGTTCATATGCTACTTTCAGGCTGTGTCTGAGCCTGTCCACATATCCTTTGTGGGAGGTGACTGAGGAATGGTCCAGTGAGGTGCCAAAAGCCAGGTCCACCGGTAGTCTCGCTTCTCTCCCAAACATGAGTCGATATGGGGAGTAGCCTGTAGCATCACTGATGGTGCAGTTGTAAGCATGTACTATGGCTGCTATGTGTTTGCTCCAATGTTGCTTTTTCTCACTTTCCAGAGTCCCCAACATGTTGAGCAAGGTTCGGTTGAACCTTTCCGGCTGAGCATCTCCCTGAGGATGGTAAGGTGTAGTTCGAGTCTTCTTAATCCCCAACGAATCCAAGAGCTTCCGGATCAGCTTACTCTCGAAGTCCCTCCCTTGGTCTGAATGGAGTCTCTGTGGCAGCCCATAATGGACAAAATACTTCTCCATAAGTACCTTGGCCACGGTGGAGGCCTTCTGATCTTTGGTGGGGAAGGCCTGGGCATATCGGGTGAAATGGTCGGTTATCACCAGAACATTTCCTAGTCCACTCAGGTCGGGTTTGAGGCAGAGAAAATCAATGCACACCAGGTCCATGGGCCCTTGGCTCTGTAGATGGCCCATTGGGGCAGCTTGATGAGGCAAAGTCTTCCTCTGGATGCATCGCGCACATGAGTGGCAGTACTCCTCTACCTCTGCCCTCATGCAGGGCCAATAGAACCGACTTCTGACAAGTTGAAAGGTCCTTTCAGCCCCTAGGTGGCCATGATTGTCATGCAAGGCCATCAGAACAGTCTCCCGATGTTTCTCTGGGAGGAACATCTGCCACTTATCTTCTGAGTCATCAGAGGGGCCCCTTCGGTAGACCACTCCCTGATGTAACTGCAACCTATCCCACTCCTTCCTCAGTAGGCGAGCTTCTTTTGAAGGTTGACGCATGAGTATGTTTGGATCCTGATTTTTCAAGGCCTCCAGGACCAATCTCCCCATGGGGTCTTCCAATTGGTCACACCTCAATTCCTTCTTGGACAGTCTTGGTAGGTTGTCCTCTTCCAATTGAGCTACTCCACAGTAGTGTTTGGGGACTCCCACCGTGGTAACTCCTATTTCCTCTGCTCTGGAGCATCCTCGGGCTTGGAATGCAGCTCCTTGACAAAGGGCCTGCACCCCGTCCGGTGCCACTTGGGTCCAATCTTCTATTTCAATGGTCGGGGAATGAGATCTTTTGGACAGGGCGTCTGCGTCTCGATTCCCCACTCCTGGTCTATACTTAAGGCTGAAGTTGAATCCAGACAGTGCGGCCAGCCACCTGTGTCCAGTGGCATCCAGCTTGGCCGTGGTGAACAGGTAGGTAAGGGGGTTGTTGTCGGTCTTCACAGTGAACTCTGCTCCATACAGGTAGTCTTTGAGCTTGTCTACTACCGCCCACTTGAGGGCCAGGAACTCCAGCTTGTGAGTGGGGTAGTTCTTCTCAGAGGGGGTCAGGCTCCTACTCACATAGGCAACAGGCCGCAATTGCCCCTCATGTTCTTGGTAGAGTACTCCTCCCAGACCGTCATGACTAGCATCCACGTGCAGTTCATAGGGTTTGGTTGGGTCTGCATAGGCCAAGACTGGTGCAGTGGTCAGGCTCCTCTTCAATTCCTGGAAAGCCTCTTCACACTTCTGATTCCACTGATCTCTGATGGACTCTCCTGGCCTCCTGGGCCCCGATCCATCCTCCTCTCCTTCAGTCTTGAGCAACTCATTCAATGGTCTAGCAATTCGGGCAAATCCCTCCACAAACCTCCTGTAGTAGGAGCAGAAGCCCAAGAAGGATCTGAGTTCTGTTACTGTGGTGGGCTGTGGCCAGGAGGTAACTGCCTCCAATTTCTCAGGGTCTGTGGCCACCCCTTCTTCAGATACTATGTGCCCCAGATAGTTCACAGAAGACTGGTAGAACCGACACTTCTCAGGCGAAAGCTTAAGTCCTTCCTCACTGAGTCTTCTCAACACTTTCTCCAGCCTCTCTTCATGTTCCTCCAAGGTTCTCCCAAAAACAATGACATCGTCTAGGTATACAAGGACTTCGATCAAGTTCATGTCCCCTACTGTCTTCTCCATGAGGCGTTGGAAAGTAGCTGGGGCTCCAGACAGACCTTGGGGCATCCGGTCGAAATCAAAGAACCCCACTGGGGTTATGAAAGCTGTCTTCTCCTTGTCTGCTGGGTGCATCGGAATCTGATAGTACCCACTCTTGAGATCCATAACGCTGAACCATTTGGCTCCAGACAAGCTCTGTAGGGCATCCTCTATCCTCGGAGTGGTGTATTGGTCAGGTATGGTTCTCCTGTTGAGAGTCCTGTAGTCTATACAGAGCCTCAATGATCCATTCTTCTTTCGGACCACCACTATGGGAGAGGCATAGGGGCTTCTGGACTCCCGTATCACACCAGTCCTCTTGAGTTCTGCAAGTTGTTCCCTCAGATCCTCCAGATCTGCTAGCGGGATCCGCCTGACCCTCTCTCGGAAGGGCTTATCTTCCTGGAGGCGGATCCGATGGGTGGCACTCCTTGCACACCCCACATCAAACTCATCCTTAGAGAAGATCTTCTCCCATCTATTCAACTGGGCCTTGGCTCTCTCTTTCCAAGCCCTGGACAGATTCGGGTTTTCCATGGTCAGCTTCTCCCAAACATCCCCTTCTTCACCTGTCCTCTTCACTTCTGACAGGGTAACAGGGGCCGCCGGGCTCACCTGGCCTAGCAACATTCTGGCTGGGATGTCCATGGGGTCTTTGGTAGTATTCCTAACACTCACTGGAACTCTATAATGGGCCTTCTTCAGGGCCTTCAGCGGAATCACTTCCGGTATCACCTCCAGGCCTGAGGACTCACCCCTTGGGTCTGACTCCAGCATGACAAAGGGACCCGGCTGCTCCCAAGTAAGCTTCACAGTGGCCCTGAGACAGGTTACTTCACCGGGCTGCAACACTACCCCTTCTCTTCCAAGTCTCCACACCTTCCCTATCTCCTCTCCAGGAGTCTCCCGCTCTTGGACCAGCCGTTGGTAGGCTGTCTTCAGCATGGGATGGATCTTGGTAGCTGCTTGTCTTTCTTCTGTCACGAGAGGGGTCAGGAGTCTTCGGACCAGGTCCGTGTTTGTCCCTATTATAAGGGAATTCTTGTTGGCTCCAGGCGGCCTAGGACACACAACTGCCAGGGTGTCAAACACTTCGGCCTTCCCAGCCACGGATGGGTCAAAGGTCATTTGGATGGGAAGGTAGCCGTCGTAAGGGAAACTCTGGGTTCCAATTCCCCATATTTCCAGCTCCTCTATCTTCTGGATAGGCAGATGACTCAGGTGCCTGTCGTAGAAGTCCCGGTATAGTAGGGTCACTTGTGCCCCGGTATCCAGGAGGCCCCTGGTGTAGACTCCCTCCACTTGAATGGGCACTATAGGGGATGGGCCTACCAGCTTCTCTGGATATGGTCCGGCAGGAGCCGCCTTCTTCAGACCTTTTCCCTTTGGACTCTCTCTTGTCCTAATCCCTTTGGACTTGAACCTTTCTTGAGCCTGGTATGCACTGACTTCCCTCCTTTTAATGGGTGTAGGAACCCGCTGAGGCGTACTATTATTTTTCTTGGGTGGGCACCCCCTTTGGGGGGTGCCGTGCCTCTCCTGAGGGGTCTCCCCCCTTCTTCTTGGAGTATAGCTTTGTTGAGGGGTATTGCGTTTCCCCTTTGGTGTTCTATCTCTCTGTTTGTTTTTCTTCGCATTCAGCTTGGAGTTTACTGAAGATGGTGGGCACCCGGTTGACTCCTTAACCGGGGCCCTCTGGAGTTTCCCGCCGACTTGCGGTTGTCTGGTCTCTTCTTCTTCGGACTAGAACATGTGGCTGCAATGTGGCCAACTCCCCCACAGTTGAAGTAGACTATATCTCCCCATTCTTGTAAAGGTTCGGGTGCTGAGGCAATCGGGAACAATTCCTTCCTTGGACTTTCCTTCTTCTTGGGACACTCTGTGTCTTTTGCTATCAGAGAGGTCAATATCTCTAACACCTTGGACATCTGAGTTTTTAGGGTGTCTATCTCCGCCTCTCTTTCAGGGGTCATTACTGGATTGACCAGCACCTGTGCGGGTACAACAATTGTCTTATCCTTCTGCTGGTCCTGTTGCAGCGCCTCCTCATCTCTGATAATTTTTATTAAATCAGCATAAGTCAGCAACATTCCTCCTCCCAAGGTTTTCAGGTGCAGCCAGACTGGATCGGAGCGTAGCGCTCCCTTTAAGACTTGCTTCATTCTTGCCGCATCGGCATCTTGGGGCTTCATCCCTTTCTTTAACACAATCTTGCACAGCAGCCTGTTTAGCCTTCTGACATACTCGGAAAGTTTCTCCTCCGGTTTTTGGAAAGTGTGTTCAAACTGGTAGACCGTCTCTGTCACCTTGTCTAATTGACCAAACTCTTCCTGCAGCATAGCTAGACAATCCTGCGCCGTGCACCCTGCATTCCCAAACCGGAAACTTTTCACTGCTTCTGCTGCTGCACCTTTAAGGCTTTCTAACACTCGCTGCCTCTTCTGTGCTTCAGGCACCTCCCATGCCTCCACCGCCTGTAATGCCTGTTCCACCCAAGTATCAAAATCTTCTTCCCCTGCCGGGACAGGGAGCTTCCCTGAGAATATTTTTAGTCTCCGGTAGCTAGTTTCCACATGCACCGTACTTGTCTTCTGACATTTGGCTAGCAAATCCCCTATTGCATTTATCAGTTCTGGTGATATAGCAGTGGCCGATGCAGGTGCCACCGGGGGTGTCGCCCTGTCTTCTGTTTCAGGTGTAGTTCGGGCCGCAGCCTGTGGCGATCCCGTAGGGGATGGTTCCCTTTCTACAGTTATTGCGTGCGCCAGCCTAAATGTTCTGTTGTCTGGCGTCCGCAGACACTTGTGCTTACAGGCCTCTGGCATCCCGTCCCAATATTCCACTAATGCGTATTGATATGAGATGTTTGGGTCTGTCTTCATGTCTATCACCCATGGTGTGTGATCTGGGGACACTGAACTCATCAGTTCCTCTACCGTCTCACTTGACCATTTCTCGCCAGGGAGACTAATGGCTATCGACTGTTTTGGCTCTGTATTAGCGGCTTTGCACCACTCTTCTACCGCTCTTGGATCCATGGGGTCCATGCCGGCACTTCTGGCGTTCGCTTGCTGCATCAGGATCCCGGACGAGAACCCCCACGTGTAGCGATACCTCCAACTAAGGAGGCCGCAGAATTAGATTTGGGCCCTGAGTGCAGCTCCGCCAACCCCCGGCAATAGGCTCTACCCCCTTCTGGCACAGCTAGTACTAACAATCAATGATATGTCCTATGCAATAGAATGACTAAGCAAGGACACAGTAATGAATTGTAATAGGTAAAGTGTTTTACTCATTAATTCTCAATATGGATAAAGGGGTAACAGTAATCACAGTTCAAGATAATCACTCCTAAGGGCAGCGTCCTGCCACTCTAACACACTATATAGTAACACACGCTACAGGTGCGCCATACGGGCGACCGTTAACTAAGTGCCCTATGGCGCAGTAATCAAACACGCTAGAATCCCCACCAGGCCTGGTTCTAATATTTAAACTTAGTCCTTCTTTCTTCACCGGCAGGTCTGTAATGGTGGTGCACTTTAAACAGAGTATAACTTTGTAATCCAAGGGGTATGAAAATAACTTGTAGGCCACGGCAGTCTATAGGCCTATATACAGCAACAGTATCTTAGCTGGGCTTACGCCCTCTCACCCGCCGGACTACGGATCCAGTCCGGGAAACCTCCACCGGTCGTGTCACACACACTCAATCTCTCCAACGATCGGGCCCCCGATCCGACAAGGCTGTAGCTCACAAAGTCAGATGCCACCCAGGCTCGCAGAGGGGAGGGTGGAAGGCTCTTTGGTGCAGAGCAAGGCCTCAGGCTTCAGGCCTTGCACTCCGACACATCCGCACAGGAGGATCCGTCTGTGAAGTCTCGTGTCCCCCAAAGAGGCCGAGCCCGGCCTCGCCTCCTCCTTTTATAACCCCTCCCATGAGTCTCTGCGGTGGAACATCACAAGAATGGGGTTATGGGTAATGTAGTTTCTTCCCAATATAGGGGAATACCCCGCTACACATCTTTTGTGGCCCCCGATGCTGGGAGATCGTCAGGGCCACAAAAGATATATATGTCCAAACAACCAGGCGGGCCGTTCAAAACCGGAACGCGGGCCGTGATTGGTCCGCAGGCCAGGCTTTGGACATGCCTGGTCTATATGGACAGCTTTACCGCCGGATGCCTGCATACTTGGATGTGCCTCTTTTTACCATCAACCATGTGAGTTGATAAATGTTGTACCTTCATTAAATGTAACCATATTGCTACACTTAGAGGCGCCTCTCTTCTCTTTTATACTCTGTAGCTCCTGATGGATTTTGCTTCTAATCCTCTTGTGGAGGCTTCCATTTGTGGATGGACATTTTATGAGTACACGACCTATCACATTGCTATAATCTTTGGACTATAGACTGAAGGACTTATGAATAAATAATAATTATATCGGTGAGGGTGTCTCTGTAGGGTGCCACAAACTAAACAAAGAAAGGGTATCCATTAAATGGACCCTTGGGTGAACTACGAGAAACTTACTTTCAATCGTTGTGGTGGTGATTTTGTACCCTGTACACAGTAACTGTAACCATTCCAATACATTTTATCTTTATTGTGTATACTATGTTTAATAAAATATGCTTTTTCTATAAACTACGTCGGTGCATTTAGGGGACTTATGAATAAAGGGTTGTGAAACAAATCATCTGAGTTACCATTATTTCTTATGGGGAAATTTGCTTTGACATACGAGTGCTTTGGATTACAAGCATGTTTCCTGAATGATTAATGCTTGCAATCCAAGTTTTTACTATATATATAAAAAAAAAAAATTTTTAATTGTGCAAAATTTAGCTGTTTGTTCGTAGGTCTGTAGTAAATGGATGGAGCAGCATTTTCAGGCACACATTTATGAAAAAGTCAAATCCAGGTAGTTCTCATTCCCCAGCAACTGTTTTCTCTTTTTTTTTTTGCATATTTATTATGTTTCCCATTAGGTGCAGATAGAAAATGTCAATGAATGCAAAGTAGGGTTTTAGGGTAAATTTGCAGTGTGGCAATTGTGTGCATCTCAAAATGAGCAGGATTCATTCTGGTCTTTCACAGGAGCCAGTGGCAAATCACTGATGAAAGCAATGATTGATTTTTCGACTCTATGGAAACTTACTGTATCTTACTTATCTTACTGCACTTATGCTCTTTATGGGCATTTTTTAGTACATTTTATAAGCATTTTTGGGCTTCAAGCATTTGTTTCCCATGCTGGGCAAGGGGAGGAGAGCAGTTCTAGAGGAGGAGAGGCACAAAAACGCATGTAAATGCTTGTGTCATACAACTACTAGCACTCCCATTGAAATCTATGTGGCTGAAAATACACTCTGAATACATTTAAAAAATAGCTCATGTACTTCCTTGAGCCTAGTGTGTTGAGCGTACAAGCGACTGAATTTTGAAAAAGGAATAATTAGTTAATTACTAGACATGTGCACTACCGAAAAATGAGTTTAGCTTTGTTTTCGTTTAATTAGTTTTTTGGTTTTTTCCGTTTATCGGATCATTCGTTATGATCGGTATTCGTAACTTCAGATGCATTCGTATTCGTTCCGTTCTATTCGTTTAGATGCGGCATTTGTTACTTTGGATAATTCATAACTTCAGATGCATTCGTATTCGTTCTGTTCCATTCATTTGGATGCTGCATTTGGTACTTCGGATAATTCGTATCTTCCGATGCATTCGTATTTGTTACATTCACTAACAGTTACTTTAGCCAAATTTGAAAGGAAATTCCAATAAAAATGTAAATCGAATCTATTCCAAAGTAGCTGCTATGTTGTAGACACCTGAGAAGAATTACTGACTTCAGCTATTTTACCTATGATTTAATAGTTTCTAATAATAAAAACTAAAATAATAGTTAATAATTTAATTATAATATAAAATAGGTAAAACAAAATTATCCGAATGTAATCGATTTGTTAAACTCATAGGTTGAATTGTTTTTCGTTCTTTCGGGGTTTTTGTTCTTTTGGATTTTCTGACAATTAGTTTTCGTATGCATTCGTCAAAAGAGTCTTTCATTCGGATGCTTCCAAATGAATGAATATGCAGAATTTCGCCTCAAAACAATACATATTACAATTACAAACAAAGGGATTCTGCATGTTGAGATCAGTCAGGTGTAAGGTAACACACTGTAGGAAGGATGATCCGCACACCGGTTGTTGCGCATAAAAAATCTTCATTTTATTGAAAAGCCATAGTGCACAAACACAAATAAAAATAGTTGACGCGTTATAGCCTATAAGGCCTTAGTCATAACCATGGTTATGACTAAGGCCTTATAGGCTGAAACACGTCAACTGTTTTTATTTGCGTTTGTGCACTATGGCTTTTCAATATAATGAAGATTTTATAAGAGCAACAACCGGAGTGCGGATCATCCTTCCTACATTACTCTACTCAGCCAGCGACTGTGGATAGAGCACCCGGGAGCTCTGCTATCTATGTGTTGTATGGGTGGTAGCACAGATTTTTCTGTTTAGAGTAAGGTAACACACTACAAAATGCTTAGGTGTGAATGGGGCTAAGGGGCTTTATTTTTTTACCCTATCATTTATTTTGTATAGTTGGTTGCCCTGGCTAAATCCCTATAGCTCCCAGTAGTCACATCTTCCGAATGGCCATGCCTGTTAAAAAATCAGAATAGAAGATAAAGAGGCGCCTCTGAGCGTAGACTGTTAACTGGTTTATGACATAAAAGACATTAAAATACACTCATATTTTGTGATGTGTAATTGGGAACATCACCAGTCTGTGGTATAGGGGGAGTCTATCGCCACTCTGTAGGATCCTTAGCCGGCTGGATGGTACGGGGACTGGAATGCTATTGAAGGGCAGCGTCGGGCGTGATGACGTCACCAGACATGATTGCGATGCGTTTCGGAGCATGCAAACTGAACAGTGGGGAATCAGGTGCGCTCCTTGGTCAAGCTGCTGCTGCACCTCACCAGGATTCCAGCCCTGGTTTCTGGTCCTTCCTCACCATCCAGCCAGCTAAAGATCCTACAGAGTGGCGATAGACCATCTGCAGCGCGAGTGCCTGACTCCCCCCTACACCGAACATGGACTGTTGATGTGCTTGATTACACATCACAAAATGTGAGTGCATTTAATTTTTTTTTATGTAATAAACCAGTTAACAGTCTTCACTCAGAGGCACCTCTTTATCTTCTATTTTACATGTTCTTTGGAGACCGCTTCTACTCTATACTAAAAGACTCGCCCTGAAGTGTTGATTTTATCCCCTGTTCCTGCGACTCAATTCGCTTTCTATTATTGGGCATTAAACCCATGGACTTTCATATAGACATTTAGCACCCCTAAAGGTCATTTGTTTGTGCTAAACAGCCTTGTGTATCTGTATCTGTTAAAAAATCAAGCTGCTGTGTTCCCTGGTTCAAAACCCCTCCCTGCATCTTAGCCACACCCACACACATCGGCCTGTACTAGGGAGAATCTTGTAACAGGAGGCAGCAGTCTCGCTATGAAACAGAATGAGAAACCTGCTGCCAGCCAGTGAACAAATGTTCATTTCTGTCTTCTAGACACAGTTGCAGTGTTTCTTGGATAGTAGCATGCGTTGAGTTATTTTACGTGTTGCATGGAGTTGCTCGTTAATAACATCTAAATGTCTCTTCTAATGATTTTCGTAATTTTCCTTTGGCTCTGAATGATTTTCTTTTGTTCCTGATGATGGTGGAATATGAAGCATTGCTGTGGCTGACAGGGTAAGTGGCTGTTTTGACAACCAGTGAATAATATGCAAAGCTCCCAACAGCAAAACAAACAGGGGCCTCTGTGTGTGGGCACGCTGTACTTGTTAAGAGTAGAATGTGAAAAACACTTACAGAAATTATCTATTCA
Organism: Rana muscosa; assembly: GCA_029206835.1. Taxonomy (NCBI): domain Eukaryota; kingdom Metazoa; phylum Chordata; class Amphibia; order Anura; family Ranidae; genus Rana; species Rana muscosa. The sequence continues at coordinate 68,426,287 of CM055117.1, read as the reverse complement.
CATAATGTCCCAACGTTTTTTTTTTCCTAAAGGACTCAAAACACTGAGCGGAGTTCCACCTACATTTTTCACTCCGTCCTCACCATGCATCACTAATATGCACCCTTAAATAGGTTGTAAACCTCACAAAAAAAAAACCTTGTAAGACAAATGCATAATGAGCTAGTATGTATCACATACTAGCTCATTATGAAATACTTACCTTAGGACAAAGCTGTTCCAGCGGCGCCTGCACACCGCTGAGACTGCTGACATTTTCCCGAGAGTTCCTTCTGGGTTTGCGGGCTCCGGCGCTGTGATTGGCCAGAGCCATGATGACATTACTCCCGCACATGTGCACGGGAGTCCCATTCGCTGCAAGGGGGCTTGGAAAGAAAGGCTCCCGTGGCCGTTCTTTCAGAGCACATTCAGTGATGTCACTGGCTGCATGCAATGTAAATATCCCCTAAACGGTACACGTTTAGGGGATATTTTTACTACCTATAGGTAAGCCTTATAATAGGGATATCTATAGGTAAATGTTAGCAGAGGAAGTTTACTCCCTCTTTAAAACGAATTTGCTATTTATTTTATTTTTTTGGTTCACTTACTTTATTTCTGCATATATATTTTTGTGAAGTATTATGTGTTACCGGCGCCAAGAATTTATTATAAAAAAATATAAATAGTCTGCTGCAATCAATTGTAACCATATAGGTTATCTAAATGAAAAATATATATAAGGTGGATTGCGCTAACTTAAACCCTAAAACCTGTGATCTTCTACTCAATATGTGGACTATGTGCTCTAAACATTATTAATTAGAACCACAATTAAACAATATGTGAACTCAGTGTTCTAAACCTTAAACCACAATTAGTATACCATTCTGTGTGTCATTAGTAGCACAAATCCTGCTGTGATTTTTTAAATGTGCATGTGCAATGAACTAACAATCCCTTGTTCAGTAAATATAAGAAATAAATTTAAGAAATAAAATTAAACCATAAAATATTTTTAGTTCATAAAATCCTCCCAGTGAACTGAATGGAGATATTATGTGGATGGATTTCCAAGAAAAATGTCCATGTAATCCAGTGCCGGTGATATGTTCTATTCCCAGTGACTTGCTAAAATATGGATTACATGGACATTTTTCTTGGAAATCCATCCACATAATATCTCCATGTGGTTTAAGGTTTAGAACACTGAGTTCACATATATATTTTTGCACTTCCTCCTTCAGTGGCCGTAGCGCCATACGTCATTTCTGGCTTTGCATGTGCAGTGCGGCACAAGTGAGTACAATAGCTTGTAGATCGGGCGCTAAGCGCCGCCTTGCATCGCGTCATTTCAGGTTTGGAAATAACGCAATGGTACGAGTCGGCAATGCCCATTGCCTCCTGGGATTGATGACACGCATCTCCCAGGAGTTATGTATAAGAAGGAAGTCCCACTAAAAAGAGTGTTCACACTCCCTCCCCCCCCTCAAAAAAAATAATAACATGCCAAATGTGGCATGTCAGGGGGCGAGGAGTGCTTAAAGCAGAAGTTCCACTTTTGGGTGGAACTCCGCTTTAACCTCCCTAGCGGTAATCCAGAGTCTGGCTCGGGGTGAGTTTTCAATGCTAAGAGCGGTAACCCCGAGCCAGACTCGGGCTGCATCGCAGTATCCAGGGGAAGTAACTTACCTTGTTCCCTGGATCCTGCGATGTCCTCCCGCAGTGTCAGCGAGTCGTGCCTCGCTCGATCCTCACTGCCGAGTGCCGAGCTCCGTTCCCTGCGACGTTGCGACGCACGGGGACGGAGTTCGGCGCCAAATTCAAAAAAGTAAACAAATAGTATACATACAGTATACTGTAATCTTACAGATTACAGTACTGTATGTAATAATTACACGCCCCCTTTGTCCCTAGTGGTCTGCCCAGTGTCCTGCATGCACTTTTATATAATAAAAACTTTTCTTTCTGCCTGGAAACTGAAGATTGTCCATAGCAACCAAAAAGTGTCCCTTTATGTCAAAAGTGGTTTTAGACCAGCTAAAAAACAGCGATAATAAATTACAATCACTCGCAGAATTGAGCGATAGCGATTTGTGGGGAAATTCATCATCAAACAAAAAATCTAATGACAGCGACAATTCTGCAACTGAGCAAATTTCAGTGTTTTTAATTTAATTACATTATTGAATAATTTTTATTATAATTACATTACTATTTGTTATAATTATTTATAGTTGTTTATTATATTATAATTTATTATTTTGTGTTTCAAACTTTATCATACCCGGGATGTCTACTAGACTCTTGTTTGGTCAGGTTTAAGTAAGTAATTACTAAAAATTGCAGGCCTACAATACATAACACCAAATTTACATGCAAAATAATTGTACCACTTTTGGTACATAATTCCAGACAGAATCATACCGCCAGGGAGGCTAAGCAAAGTCAGGGCAAGCTGGGTCAAAAACAGAAGTCAAACACAGGAACAGATGCAAGATCAGACAGCTGTAATAGCTGTAGATCAGACAGCACTGGCTAGTAGAGCTTCTGCAATTGAAATAGTCTCATTGGTGCCAATGTTAGTGATAGGTCCGTGTGCATACTGTATGTGCACGTCTATGCACAGCAAGGTGAGCACCCATAAATTCACGCCTGCGAATATGTATGCCCCTAGAGACTTCACTTGCACTTTAGCTGGTACTTCCCTGACACAAGGTCAGCAATAGTGATGAGCCGAACACCCCCGGGTTCGGTTCGCACCAGAACCCGCGAACGGACCGAAAGTTCGTACGAACATTAGAACCCTATTAAATACAATGGATGCGAACGTTCGAATTCTAAAGTGCTAATTATAACAACTATTATGCATGTTATTGTCCTAAAAAGGGTTTGGGAACCCGGGTTCTGCACCAGGGGACATGTATCAATGCAAAAAGAAGTTTTAAAAACGGTCGTTTTTCGGGAGCAGTCATTTTAATGATGCATAAAGTGAAAAAAAAAAAGTCAAATATTCCTTTAAATATCGTACCTGGGGGGTGTCTAGAGTATGCCTGTGAAGTGCCACGTGTTTCCCGTGTTTAGAACTGTCCCTGCACAAAATGACACTTCTAAAGGAAAAAAAAGCCATTTAAAACTGCTTGCGGCTTTAATGTAATGTCTGGTCCCGGTAATATGGATGAAAATCTTTAAGAAAAATGGCATAGCTACCCCATGACCCCCCCCCCCTACCCCAGCCCATTACCAGCCCCTTTGGGTCTTGTATGGATATTAAGGGGAACCCCGCACATAAAATAAAAAAGGCCCTATATACTCTGAACAGCCGTATACAGGCGGTGCATACAAGACAGGGACTGTAGGTTTGTTCTTATGTAGAATGTGTTTGTAATTTTGAACAGGTACATTGTTGAAGTGTAGCTCCAGCCCAAAAATCTATTTTTAAACTTTTTGGAAAACATAGGTAAGGGTTATCACCCCTGTAACATTTGTTTTGCTGTCTGTGCCCCTGTTCAGAACATTTCACCTCACTTTCCGTCCCAATGACAACTGTTTTTGAAATGTGGTGTTTTTCTTGAAACAAGGATTGCTGATAAAGCATCAGTACAGAGGAGACACCTTTCTCCCATATTTATTCTTACAGGAGAGAATTTTCCTTCCTAGTGGTAGATTTCCTCTCACTTCCTGTTGTCTTCTTGCGTTTGCAAGTAGGAGTCGTTTGTAAGTTGGATGTTTGAAAGTAGGGACCTGCCGTATATACTCTGCAGAAATAGGCCCCTTAGTTGTTGGTGTTGGCACAACACTGTAAGCACTCACAGTTACTCTTGGTTGGTGCTGGAACGCCCTGCTGTCAACTATTATATCAGGAATTTTAATTACATATAATTGTTGAACAGTGGTAGTAAAAATTGGGCCTTTGATGGTGGTGCTGGTGCCACAACACTGTAAGCCCTGACAGTTACTCTTGGTGGGTGCAGCAATGGGCCCTGCTGTGAATTATTAGATCAAGAATTGTAATTGCATGCCCCTGTTGAACAGGGGCTGAAAAATTGGGCCTTAGGCACTGGTGGCACAACACTACAACCCCTCACAGATACTGTACTTGGAGCACAGCAATGAGCCCTGTTGCAAAGTATTGCTTCAAAAATTGTAATGACACGCCCCTGTTAAACAGGGGCTGAAAAATTGGGCCTTAGGCACTGGTGGCACAACACTACAACCCCTCACAGATACTGTACTTGGAGCACAGCAATGAGCCCTGTTGCAAAGTATTGCTTCAAAAATTGTAATGACACGCCCCTGTTAAACAGGGGCTGAAAAATTGGGCCTTAGGCACTGGTGGCACAACACTACAACCCCTCACAGATACTGTACTTGGAGCACAGCAATGAGCCCTGTTGCAAAGTATTGCTTCAAAAATTGTAATGACACGCCCCTTTTAAACAGGGGCTGAAAAATTGGGCCTTAGGCACTGGTGCCACAACACTCCAACCCCTCACAGATACTGTACTTGGAGCACAGCAATGAGCCCTATGGCAAATTATTGCTAAAAAAATTGTAATTACACGCCCCTGTAAAACAGGGGCTGAAAAATTGGGCCTTAGCCACTGGTGGCGGCACCCATAAACAAAAATGATCTTCCAAGCTATCATCATCAATCGTATCATTGAGGACTCGGAGGAGGAGGATAGCCAGTCAACATAACAGCACAGGCACTCAGCATCAGCATCAGTCTTGAAGGGATGTGACATGTTAAAATCAATTAGTCTGTTATATCAGCATCAGGTGTGTGGTAGCTGGTGGTGATCCAAGACTGGTTCATCTTGATGAAAGTCAGTCGATCAACCGAGTCGGTGGACAGGCGCACCCTGTGATCCGTGACAAATCCTCCAGCAGCACTGAATGTGCGTTCCGAAAGAACGCTGGATGCAGGACAGGCCAGTAGCTCAATTGCATACTGTGCAAGCTCTGGCCAGTGATCCATCCTCAAGACCCAGTAAGCCAGAGGATTTTCGGTGGGGAAGGTGTCCAAGTCTGACCTTGCCCCTAGATATTCCTGCACCATGTTTATCAGACGCTGGCGATGGTTGCTGGAACCGATCATACTTTGGGGCTGCGGACTAAAGAATTGTCTGAACGCATCGGTCAGACGGCCACCTTCCCCACCGCTCCTTCTTTGACTGGCCGAAGCCTCAGCAACTCGTTGTCCAGGACCAGGAGTTTGTAACCTCCCAGTCTCTGGGAACGCGTTGCACAGACCTTTCTGCAAGGCCTCCCGGAGTTGTCTCATCCTCTGCTCCCTCTGCGACGGTAACATAAGGTCCGCAACCTTACCCTTGTACCGTGGATCAAGGAGAGTGGCCAGCCAGTAAGGGTCCCTCTCCTTGATCCGAAGAATACGAGGATCCTTCCGCAGACTTTGCAGGATCAGGGAGGCCATGCAGCGTAGGTTTGCTGAGGCATTCGCTCCGGAGTCCTCTGGGTCACTAAGGACGACATGATCCGCAGCCACCTCCTCCCAGCCACGTACAAGTCCACTGGTTTCTTGGGACTGTAAATCATCCCTAAAAGACTGCTGCTGATGATGCTGAGTGCCAGCCTCCACCTCCATGCTGACACAATCCTCCTCCTCCTCCTCCTCCTCCTCTTCCTGTGCGATGGGTGGGACAGAAGGAACACTGTCTGGGTAAAGGGGGCCTTGAGAGGCAAGGAAGTCCTCCTCTTCCTGCCTCTGTTCTGCCTCAAGTGCCCTGTCCATTATTCCACGCAGCGTGTGCTCCAACAGGTGGACAAGAGGTACAGTGTCACTGATGCATGCACTGTCACTGCTCACCATCCTCGTGGCCTCCTCAAATGGTGCCAGGACAGTGCATGCATCCCTGATCATGCCCCACTGGCGTGGAGAAAAAAAACCAAGCTCCCCTGACCCTGTCCTGGTGCCGTAGTCGCACAGGTACTCATTGATGGCCCTCTGCTGCGTGTGCAGCCGCTGCAGCATGGCCAACGTTGAGTTCCACCTGGTGGGCATGTCACATATAAGGCGGTTCTTGGGCAGGTTCAACTCCTTTTTCAGCTCAGCCAGGCGAGCACTGGCATTATAAGATCTGCGGAAATGCACACAGACTTTCCTGGCCTGCCTCAGGACATCCTGTAAGCCCGGGTACCTGCCCAAGAACCGCTGCACCACCAGGTTAAGGACGTGAGCCACACAGGGCACATGGGTCAGTTGTCCCTGTCGGAGGGCGGAGAGGAGGTTGGTGCCATTGTCGCAAACCACCATTCCTGGCTTAAGCTGGCGTGGCGTCAACCACCTCTCGGCCTGGCCCTGCAGAGCAGACAGGACCTCTGCCCCAGTGTGGCTTCTGTCCCCCAAACACACCAGCGCAAGCACGGCATGGCATCTTTTTGCCTGCGTACTTGCGTAGCCCCGTGAACGGCTACGGAGCACCGCTGGTTCATAGGGACAAACCACAGGAAGAGGCCATGGAGGAAGAAGAAGAGGAGGGGGTGGAGGAGAGAGGTGTGTCACAACCAGTAGTAGCATTTTGGAGGCGTGGCGGTGGAACAACCTCCAACACTACTGCACCTTGTCCTGCATCCTTCCCAGCTGCCAAAAGAGTGACCCAATGGGCCGTGAAAGAAAGGTAACGTCCCTGTCCATGCCTGCTGGACCATGAGTCAGCGGTAATATGCACCTTACCGCTGACCGCCCTGTCCAGCGAGGCCAAGACATTGCCTTCCACATGCCGGTAGAGAGCCGGAATAGCCTTCCGTGAGAAAAAGTGGCGTTTGGGAACCTGCCACTGAGGAACCGCACATTGCACAAACTCACGGAAGGGGGCCGAGTCTACCAACTGAAAAGGCAGCAGTTGAAGCGCTAGCAATTTAGCCAAGCTAGCATTCAACCGCTGGGCATGTGGATGGCTGGGAGTGAACTTCTTTCGACGGTCCAGCAGCTGGGGCAGGGAAATTTGCCTGCTAGAATCGGACGTCGGTGTACTGCTAGCAGAGTGGCCGCAAGTACTTGGCTGTGACACACCTAATTCTACACCTTCATTCCTCTCAGTGCATGTTTCAGAGAGGACTGAAGTTATAGTGGGGTTGGAGATCCCAGCTGATGCGGTGCAAGGAGAGGTCCGCTTTGTTCTTTGGTGTGGGTCTTTGAGGTAGGCTTGCCAACGAGCTGCATGGCAGGTCAACATATGTCTGGTCAGGCATGTGGTACCCAAGCGGCTGATGTTTTGGCCACGCGATATACGCTTGAGACATATGTTGCAAACAGCAGCTGTGCGATCTGATGCACTAGCCTCAAAAAAGGCCCACACCAAGGAACTTTTTGAATGACGGGCAGAGGCAGCGCCCTGCACAGGCGGAGCTCTGCGGTGTGATTCCGTCAGTGTACTGCCCTTACGCTGGCCACCAAAGGGCATCCTGCCTCGTTGGAGATGTGCCTCCTCCTCATCCTCCTCCTCCTCCTCTCTCCTATTAGGCACCCACGTGGAGTCAGTGACCTCATCATCCCCTCCCTCCTCATCACTGGAGCCAATCTGGCAGTATGCTGCAGCTGCTGGAACATGACTGCCAGATTGGTGTCCTTCTTGAGCATCCCCTCTGTCTGCTCTCACGCTACTGCCTTCCTCTAGCTGGGTTTCATCATCAGACCCTTCGAAACGCTGGGCATCCTCCTGGAGCATGTACCCAACACTGTGCTCAAACAGTTCGGGGGACTCCTCAGGAGGAGGACATGGTGGGTCTAGGGAAGGAGTGACTGATGATGAGTCTGACATTGATACCAGGGAAGAGGACGCTTTGGCAGCTGCTTTGCCAGTACCCTGAGCCTGGGTGAGAGAGGATGAGGAGGAGGAGGAGGGCTTGGTCATCCACTCTACCAAGTCTTCGGCATGATGTGGCTCAACATGTCCAGCTGCCGAAAAGAAGGACAAGCGTGTCCCATGGCCATGTGCTGATGACAATGCACCGCGTCCACGACCAGCACTGTTGCCCCCAGACACAGAGCCTGCTTGCCCTCTTTTATTGCCTCCTGACTGTCTGCCTCTCCTTGTTTGCCTTCCAGACATTCTAATAGATGGCCTGCAGGGAGATGGGAAAAAAGCAATAAGGGCTACCTTCAGGTGTCCTTCTCTGTCCCTTTACTTAAGGATTTCTAAATATGGTTGAGGATGATTGCTTTTGCACAGAATAGCACAACGACAATTTCCCTGACTGTCCAAAAAACAAGGATTTCAAAGATGGTTGATGAGGAATGCTTTAGCACACTATAGCACAAGGAGAATTCCCCTCACTTTCCTTCTTTGTCCCTAGAAACAAGGACTCGCACAGTGAAAGAAACTGACACTCTCCCTACCTAGAGTTTTCTGTCCCTAGAAAAAATGTTTTTTTAAAGCACACTATAGCACAAGGAGAATTCCCCTCACTTTCCTTCTTTGTCCCTAGAAACAAAGACTCGCACAGTGAAAGAAACTGACACTCTCCCTACCTAGAGTTTTCTGTCCCTAGAAAAAACATTTTTTAAAGCACACTATAGCACAAGGAGAATTCCCCTCACTTTCCTTCTTTTTTCCTAGAAACAAGGACTCGCACAGTGAAAGAAACTGACACTCTCCCTACCTAGAGTTTTCTGTCCCTAGAAAAAAATTTTTTTTAAAGCACACTATAGCACAAGGAGAATTCCCCTCACTTTCCTTCTTTTTTCCTAGAAACAAGGACTCGCACAGTGAAAGAAACTGACACTCTCCCTACCTAGAGTTTTCTGTCCCTAGAAATTTTTTTTTTTAAAGCACACTATAGCACAAGGAGAATTCCCCTCACTTTCCTTCTTTTTTCCTAGAAACAAGGACTCGCACAGTGAAAGAAACTGACACTCTCCCTACCTAGAGTTTTCTGTCCCTAGAAATTTTTTTTTTTTAAAGCACACTATAGCACAAGGAGAATTCCCCTCACTTTCCTTATTTTTTCCTAGAAACAAGGACTCGCACAGTGAAAGAAACTGACACTCTCCCTACCTAGAGTTTTCTGTCCCTAGAAAATTTTTTTTTTTAAAGCACACTATAGCACAAGGAGAATTCCCCTCACTTTCCTTCTTTTTTCCTAGAAACAAGGACTCGCACAGTGAAAGAAACTGACACTCTCCCTACCTAGAGTTTTCTGTCCCTAGAAATTTTTTTTTTTTAAAGCACACTATAGCACAAGGAGAATTCCCCTCACTTTCCTTCTTTTTTCCTAGAAACAAGGACTCGCACAGTGAAAGAAACTGACACTCTCCCTACCTAGAGTTTTCTGTCCCTAGAAATTTTTTTTTTTTAAAGCACACTATAGCACAAGGAGAATTCCCCTCACTTTCCTTCTTTTTTCCTAGAAACAAGGACTCGCACAGTGAAAGAAACTGACACTCTCCCTACCTAGAGTTTTCTGTCCCTAGAAAAAATTTTTTTTTAAAGCACACTATAGCACAAGGAGAATTCCCCTCACTTTCCTTCTTTTTTCCTAGAAACAAGGACTCGCACAGTGAAAGAAACTGACACTCTCCCTACCTAGAGTTTTCTGTCCCTAGAAAATTTTTTTTTTTAAAGCACACTATAGCACAAGGAGAATTCCCCTCACTTTCCTTCTTTTTTCCTAGAAACAAGGACTCGCACAGTGAAAGAAACTGACACTCTCCCTACCTAGAGTTTTCTGTCCCTAGAATTTTTTTTTTTTAACCACTTAACAACCACCTGCCGACAAATAACGGCGGCAGGGTGGTTGCTTAACTCTGGGAGGACGTTATATAACGTCCTCCCAGAATCGCGCTCCCGTGCGCCCCCTGGGGCGCGCACACGGGAAACTCCGTGACCGCCGGGTCCAGAGGACCCGGCGGATCACGAATCGCGGTAAATCGCCGCTGATAGCGGCCGTTTACCACGTGATCGCTCCGTCAAATGACGGAGCAATCACTTATAAACAGACCGGCGTCATTTGATGACGCCGGTTCCTCCCTCCCCTCTCTGTACCGATCGGTACAGTGTGAGAGGGGAGGGGGAGGGAGCGGATGGCAGCAGCAGCACTGTGGGCTGGATCTGTGACAATTGCAGTCACAGATCCATCCATCCATCCATCCCTGCTCAGCCATCCCTGTGCTATACCCTGCCAATACTCTGCAATACACCCTGCCAATACTCTGCAAAATACCCTGGTGCAATACTCTGCAATACCCTGGTGCAATACTCTGCAATACCCTGGTGCAATACTCTGCAATACCCTGGTGCAATACTCTGCAATACCCTGGTGCAATACTCTGCAATACCCTGCGAAATACTCTGCAATACCCTGCGAAATACTCTGCAATACCCTGCGAAATACTCTGCAATACCCTGGTGCAATACTCTGCAATACCCTGGTGCAATACTCTGCAATACCCTGGTGCAATACTCTGCAATACCCTGGTGCAATACTCTGCAATACCCTGGTGCAATACTCTGCAATACCCTGCACAATACTCTGCAATACCCTGCACAATACTCTGCAATACCCTGCACAATACTCTGCAATACCCTGCAAAATACTCTGCAATACCCTGCAAAATACTCTGCAATACCCTGCGCAATACTCTGCAAAATACTCTGCAATACCCTGCACAATACTCTGCAATACCTTGCACAATACTCTGCAATACCCTGCACAATACTCTGCAATACCCTGCACAATACTCTGCAATACCCTCCACAATACTCTGCAATACCCTCCACAATACTCTGCAATACCCTCCACAATACTCTGCAATACCCTCCACAATACCCTGTGCAATACCCTCCACAATACCCTGTGCAATACCCGTGCAATACCCTGCCATACACCGCAATACCCTGCCATACACCGCAATACTCCGCAATGCCCTGCAATACTCCGCAATGCCCGGCAATACTCCGCAATGCCCGGCAATACTCTGCAATAACCACTTCCCGCCCTCCGGCCGTCATATGACGTCCTTGACTTTGTGCGGGGATATCTGAATGATGCCTGCAGCTACAGGCATCATTCAGATATCGGCTTTTTCAGCCGGCGATTCCCTACACCATAAGAACAATCATAGCGGCTGTTCCGCCGCTTGATCATTCTTACGGGAGGCAAGAGGGGATGTCCCGTCCCCCCCCCCCCGCCGCCCTCCGGTGCTTCTACCGACTCACCGCTACGATCAAAGCCAGGATTGTTGTTTTTTTTTTTTGTATTTTTTTCAGGCTTCCCAGCCTAGAGGTGAGATGTGGGGTCTTATTGACACCCCCCCCCCCTCATATCTCACTGTAAAGAGGACCTGTCATGCCATATTCCTATTACAAGGGATGTTTACGTTCCTTGTAATAGGTATAAAAGTGATCAAAAAAATGTTTAGGGCGGAAAAACATGTCAAACTAAAATAAATAAAGTAAAATGAAGAATAAATTTTTTTTTTTTTTTAAAGCGCCCCTGTCCCCGTGAGCTCGCATACAGAAGCGAACGCATACGTAAGTCCCGCCCACATATGAAAACGGTTTTCAAACCACACATGTGAGGTATCTCTGCGAACGTTAGAGCGAGAGCAATCATTTTGGCCCTAGACCTCCTCTGTAACTCAAAACATGTAACCAGTAAAAATATTTAAAGCGTCGCCTATGGGGATTTTTTAAGTAGCGAAGTTTGGCGCCATTCCACGAGTGTGTGCAATTTTTAAGGGCGACATGTTAGGTATCTATTTACTCGGCGTAACTTCATCTTTCACATTATGCAAAAACATTGGGCTAACTTTACTGTTTTTGTTTTTTTTTAAGCACAAAACATTTTTTTTCCGTAAAAAACGCGTTAAAAAAATTGCTGCGCAAATATCGTGCGAGATAAAAAGTTGCAACAACCACCATTATATTCTCTAAGGTCTTTGCTAAAAAAACATATATAATGTTTTGGGGTTCTATGTAATTTTCTAGCAAATAAATGATGATTTTTACATGTAGGAGAGAAATGTCAGAATTGGCCTTGGTGCTCCAGAACGCCTGAAGGTGCTCCCTGCATGTTGGGCCTCTGTATGTGGCCACGCTGTGTAAAAGTCTCACACATGTGGTATCGCCATACTCGGGAGTAATAGCAGAATGTGTTTTGGGGTGTAATTTGTGGAATGCATATGCTGTGTGTGAGAAATAACCTGCTAATATGACAATTTTGTGAAAGAAAAAAAAAGAGAAAAAAAAAATCTTGATTTTGCAAAGAATTGTGGGAAAAAATGACAACTTCAAAAAACTCACAATGCCTCTTTCTGAATACCTTGGAATGTCTTCTTTCCAAAAAGGGGTCATTTGGGGGGTATTTGTACTTTTCTGGCATGTTAGGGTCTCAAGAATTGAGATAGGCCGTCAGTACTTCAGGTGTGATCAATTTTCAGATATTGGCACCATAGCTTGTGGACTCTATAACTTTCACAAAGACCAAATAATATACACCAATTTGTACTTATTTTTACCAAAGATATGTAGCAGTATAAATTTTGGCCAAAATTTATGAAGAAAAAATAGTAATTTGCAAAATTTTATAACAGAAACGAAAAAAAAATCATTTTTTTACAAAATTTTCAGTCTTTTTTCTCTTATAGCGCAAAAAATAAAAAACCCAACAGTGATTAAATACCACCAAAAGAAAGCTCTATTTGTGTGAAAAAAAGGACAAAAATTTCATATGGGTACAGTGTTGTATGACTGAGTAATTGTCATTCAAAATGTGAGAGCACCGAAAGCTGAAAATTGGTCTGGTTATTAAGGGGGTTTAAGTGCCCAGTGGTCAAGTGGTTAAAGCACACTATAGCACAAGGAGAATTCCCCTCACTTTCCTTCTTTTTTCCTAGAAACAAGGACTCGCACAGTGAAAGAAACTGACACTCTCCCTACCTAGAGTTTTCTGTCCCTATTTTTTTTTTTAAAGCACACTATAGCACAAGGAGAATTCCCCTCACTTTCCTTCTTTTTTCCTAGAAACAAGGACTCGCACAGTGAAAGAAACTGACACTCTCCCTACCTAGAGTTTTCTGTCCCTAGAATTTTTTTTTTTTTAAAGCACACTATAGCACAAGGAGAATTCCCCTCACTTTCCTTCTTTTTTCCTAGAAACAAGGACTCGCACAGTGAAAGAAACTGACACTCTCCCTACCTAGAGTTTTCTGTCCCTAGAAAAAAAATTTTTTAAAGCACACTATAGCACAAGGAGAATTCCCCTCACTTTCCTTCTTTTTTCCTAGAAACAAGGACTCGCACAGTGAAAGAAACTGACACTCTCCCTACCTAGAGTTTTCTGTCCCTAGAAAAAATGTTTTTTTAAAGCACACTATAGCACAAGGAGAATTCCCCTCACTTTCCTTCTTTGTCCCTAGAAACAAGGACTCGCACAGTGAAAGAAACTGACACTCTCCCTACCTAGAGTTTTCTGTCCCTAGAAATTTTTTTTTTTTAAAGCACACTATAGCACAAGGAGAATTCCCCTCACTTTCCTTCTTTTTTCCTAGAAACAAGGACTCGCACAGTGAAAGAAACTGACACTCTCCCTACCTAGAGTTTTCTGTCCCTAGAAAAAATGTTTTTTTAAAGCACACTATAGCACAAGGAGAATTCCCCTCACTTTCCTTCTTTTTTCCTAGAAACAAGGACTCGCACAGTGAAAGAAACTGACACTCTCCCTACCTAGAGTTTTCTGTCCCTAGAAAAAATGTTTTTTTAAAGCACACTATAGCACAAGGAGAATTCCCCTCACTTTCCTTCTTTTTTCCTAGAAACAAGGACTCGCACAGTGAAAGAAACTGACACTCTCCCTACCTAGAGTTTTCTGTCCCTAGAAAATTTTTTTTTTAAAGCACACTATAGCACAAGGAGAATTCCCCTCACTTTCCTTCTTTTTTCCTAGAAACAAGGACTCGCACAGTGAAAGAAACTGACACTCTCCCTACCTAGAGTTTTCTGTCCCTAGAAAAATTTTTTTTTTAAAGCACACTATAGCACAAGGAGAATTCCCCTCACTTTCCTTCTTTTTTCCTAGAAACAAGGACTCGCACAGTGAAAGAAACTGACACTCTCCCTACCTAGAGTTTTCTGTCCCTAGAAAATTTTTTTTTTTAAAGCACACTATAGCACAAGGAGAATTCCCCTCACTTTCCTTCTTTTTTCCTAGAAACAAGGACTCGCACAGTGAAAGAAACTGACACTCTCCCTACCTAGAGTTTTCTGTCCCTAGAAAATTTTTTTTTTAAAGCACACTATAGCACAAGGAGAATTCCCCTCACTTTCCTTCTTTTTTCCTAGAAACAAGGACTCGCACAGTGAAAGAAACTGACACTCTCCCTACCTAGAGTTTTCTGTCCCTAGAAAAATTTTTTTTTTAAAGCACACTATAGCACAAGGAGAATTCCCCTCACTTTCCTTCTTTTTTCCTAGAAACAAGGACTCGCACAGTGAAAGAAACTGACACTCTCCCTACCTAGAGTTTTCTGTCCCTAGAATTTTTTTTTTTTTAAAGCACACTATAGCACAAGGAGAATTCCCCTCACTTTCCTTCTTTTTTCCTAGAAACAAGGACTCGCACAGTGAAAGAAACTGACACTCTCCCTACCTAGAGTTTTCTGTCCCTAGAAATTTTTTTTTTTTAAAGCACACTATAGCACAAGGAGAATTCCCCTCACTTTCCTTCTTTTTTCCTAGAAACAAGGACTCGCACAGTGAAAGAAACTGACACTCTCCCTACCTAGAGTTTTCTGTCCCTATTTTTTTTTTTAAAGCACACTATAGCACAAGGAGAATTCCCCTCACTTTCCTTCTTTTTTCCTAGAAACAAGGACTCGCACAGTGAAAGAAACTGACACTCTCCCTACCTAGAGTTTTCTGTCCCTAGAAATTTTTTTTTTTTAAAGCACACTATAGCACAAGGAGAATTCCCCTCACTTTCCTTCTTTTTTCCTAGAAACAAGGACTCGCACAGTGAAAGAAACTGACACTCTCCCTACCTAGAGTTTTCTGTCCCTAGAATTTTTTTTTTTTAAAGCACACTATAGCACAAGGAGAATTCCCCTCACTTTCCTTCTTTTTTCCTAGAAACAAGGACTCGCACAGTGAAAGAAACTGACACTCTCCCTACCTAGAGTTTTCTGTCCCTAGAAAAAATGTTTTTTTAAAGCACACTATAGCACAAGGAGAATTCCCCTCACTTTCCTTCTTTGTCCCTAGAAACAAGGACTCGCACAGTGAAAGAAACTGACACTCTCCCTACCTAGAGTTTTCTGTCCCTAGAATTTTTTTTTTTTTTAAAGCACACTATAGCACAAGGAGAATTCCCCTCACTTTCCTTCTTTTTTCCTAGAAACAAGGACTCGCACAGTGAAAGAAACTGACACTCTCCCTACCTAGAGTTTTCTGTCCCTAGAAAAAATGTTTTTTTAAAGCACACTATAGCACAAGGAGAATTCCCCTCACTTTCCTTCTTTTTTCCTAGAAACAAGGACTCGCACAGTGAAAGAAACTGACACTCTCCCTACCTAGAGTTTTCTGTCCCTAGAAAAAATGTTTTTTTAAAGCACACTATAGCACAAGGAGAATTCCCCTCACTTTCCTTCTTTTTTCCTAGAAACAAGGACTCGCACAGTGAAAGAAACTGACACTCTCCCTACCTAGAGTTTTCTGTCCCTAGAAATTTTTTTTTTTAAAAGCACACTATAGCACAAGGAGAATTCCCCTCACTTTCCTTCTTTTTTCCTAGAAACAAGGACTCGCACAGTGAAAGAAACTGACACTCTCCCTACCTAGAGTTTTCTGTCCCTAGAATTTTTTTTTTTAAAAGCACACTATAGCACAAGGAGAATTCCCCTCACTTTCCTTCTTTTTTCCTAGAAACAAGGACTCGCACAGTGAAAGAAACTGACACTCTCCCTACCTAGAGTTTTCTGTCCCTAGAAATTTTTTTTTTTTAAAGCACACTATAGCACAAGGAGAATTCCCCTCACTTTCCTTCTTTTTTCCTAGAAACAAGGACTCGCACAGTGAAAGAAACTGACACTCTCCCTACCTAGAGTTTTCTGTCCCTATTTTTTTTTTTTAAAGCACACTATAGCACAAGGAGAATTCCCCTCACTTTCCTTCTTTTTTCCTAGAAACAAGGACTCGCACAGTGAAAGAAACTGACACTCTCCCTACCTAGAGTTTTCTGTCCCTAGAAAAATTTTTTTTTTAAAGCACACTATAGCACAAGGAGAATTCCCCTCACTTTCCTTCTTTTTTCCTAGAAACAAGGACTCGCACAGTGAAAGAAACTGACACTCTCCCTACCTAGAGTTTTCTGTCCCTAGAATTTTTTTTTTTTTTAAAGCACACTATAGCACAAGGAGAATTCCCCTCACTTTCCTTCTTTTTTCCTAGAAACAAGGACTCGCACAGTGAAAGAAACTGACACTCTCCCTACCTAGAGTTTTCTGTCCCTAGAAAAAATGTTTTTTTAAAGCACACTATAGCACAAGGAGAATTCCCCTCACTTTCCTTCTTTGTCCCTAGAAACAAGGACTCGCACAGTGAAAGAAACTGACACTCTCCCTACCTAGAGTTTTCTGTCCCTAGAAAAATTTTTTTTTTAAAGCACACTATAGCACAAGGAGAATTCCCCTCACTTTCCTTCTTTTTCCTAGAAACAAGGACTCGCACAGTGAAAGAAACTGACACTCTCCCTACCTAGAGTTTTCTGTCCCTAGAAAAAATGTTTTTTTAAAGCACACTATAGCACAAGGAGAATTCCCCTCACTTTCCTTCTTTGTCCCTAGAAACAAGGACTCGCACAGTGAAAGAAACTGACACTCTCCCTACCTAGAGTTTTCTGTCCCTAGAAAAAATGTTTTTTTAAAGCACACTATAGCACAAGGAGAATTCCCCTCACTTTCCTTCTTTTTTCCTAGAAACAAGGACTCGCACAGTGAAAGAAACTGACACTCTCCCTACCTAGAGTTTTCTGTCCCTAGAAAAAATGTTTTTTTAAAGCACACTATAGCACAAGGAGAATTCCCCTCACTTTCCTTCTTTTTTCCTAGAAACAAGGACTCGCACAGTGAAAGAAACTGACACTCTCCCTACCTAGAGTTTTCTGTCCCTAGAATTTTTTTTTTTTAAAGCACACTATAGCACAAGGAGAATTCCCCTCACTTTCCTTCTTTTTTCCTAGAAACAAGGACTCGCACAGTGAAAGAAACTGACACTCTCCCTACCTAGAGTTTTCTGTCCCTAGAAATTTTTTTTTTTTAAAGCACACTATAGCACAAGGAGAATTCCCCTCACTTTCCTTCTTTTTTCCTAGAAACAAGGACTCGCACAGTGAAAGAAACTGACACTCTCCCTACCTAGAGTTTTCTGTCCCTAGAATTTTTTTTTTTTTAAAGCACACTATAGCACAAGGAGAATTCCCCTCACTTTCCTTCTTTTTTCCTAGAAACAAGGACTCGCACAGTGAAAGAAACTGACACTCTCCCTACCTAGAGTTTTCTGTCCCTAGAAAAAAATTTTTTTTAAAGCACACTATAGCACAAGGAGAATTCCCCTCACTTTCCTTCTTTTTTCCTAGAAACAAGGACTCGCACAGTGAAAGAAACTGACACTCTCCCTACCTAGAGTTTTCTGTCCCTATTTTTTTTTTTAAAGCACACTATAGCACAAGGAGAATTCCCCTCACTTTCCTTCTTTTTTCCTAGAAACAAGGACTCGCACAGTGAAAGAAACTGACACTCTCCCTACCTAGAGTTTTCTGTCCCTAGAATTTTTTTTTTTTTAAAGCACACTATAGCACAAGGAGAATTCCCCTCACTTTCCTTCTTTTTTCCTAGAAACAAGGACTCGCACAGTGAAAGAAACTGACACTCTCCCTACCTAGAGTTTTCTGTCCCTAGAAAAAATTTTTTTTTAAAGCACACTATAGCACAAGGAGAATTCCCCTCACTTTCCTTCTTTTTTCCTAGAAACAAGGACTCGCACAGTGAAAGAAACTGACACTCTCCCTACCTAGAGTTTTCTGTCCCTAGAAATTTTTTTTTTTTAAAGCACACTATAGCACAAGGAGAATTCCCCTCACTTTCCTTCTTTTTTCCTAGAAACAAGGACTCGCACAGTGAAAGAAACTGACACTCTCCCTACCTAGAGTTTTCTGTCCCTAGAAATTTTTTTTTTTTAAAGCACACTATAGCACAAGGAGAATTCCCCTCACTTTCCTTCTTTTTTCCTAGAAACAAGGACTCGCACAGTGAAAGAAACTGACACTCTCCCTACCTAGAGTTTTCTGTCCCTAGAAAAAATTTTTTTTTAAAAGCACACTATAGCACAAGGAGAATTCCCCTCACTTTCCTTCTTTTTTCCTAGAAACAAGGACTCGCACAGTGAAAGAAACTGACACTCTCCCTACCTAGAGTTTTCTGTCCCTAGAAAATTTTTTTTTTTAAAGCACACTATAGCACAAGGAGAATTCCCCTCACTTTCCTTCTTTTTTCCTAGAAACAAGGACTCACACAGTGAAAGAAACTGACACTCTCCCTACCTAGAGTTTTCTGTCCCTAGAATTTTTTTTTTTTTAAAGCACACTATAGCACAAGGAGAATTCCCCTCACTTTCCTTCTTTTTTCCTAGAAACAAGGACTCGCACAGTGAAAGAAACTGACACTCTCCCTACCTAGAGTTTTCTGTCCCTAGAAAAAAAATTTTTTTAAAGCACACTATAGCACAAGGAGAATTCCCCTCACTTTCCTTTTTTTTCCTAGAAACAAGGACTCGCACAGTGAAAGAAACTGACACTCTCCCTACCTAGAGTTTTCTGTCCCTAGAAATTTTTTTTTTTTAAAGCACACTATAGCACAAGGAGAATTCCCCTCACTTTCCTTCTTTTTTCCTAGAAACAAGGACTCGCACAGTGAAAGAAACTGACACTCTCCCTACCTAGAGTTTTCTGTCCCTAGAAATTTTTTTTTTTTAAAGCACACTATAGCACAAGGAGAATTCCCCTCACTTTCCTTCTTTTTTCCTAGAAACAAGGACTCGCACAGTGAAAGAAACTGACACTCTCCCTACCTAGAGTTTTCTGTCCCTAGAAATTTTTTTTTTTTAAAGCACACTATAGCACAAGGAGAATTCCCCTCACTTTCCTTCTTTTTTCCTAGAAACAAGGACTCGCACAGTGAAAGAAACTGACACTCTCCCTACCTAGAGTTTTCTGTCCCTATTTTTTTTTTTTAAAGCACACTATAGCACAAGGAGAATTCCCCTCACTTTCCTTCTTTTTTCCTAGAAACAAGGACTCGCACAGTGAAAGAAACTGACACTCTCCCTACCTAGAGTTTTCTGTCCCTAGAAAAATTTTTTTTTTAAAGCACACTATAGCACAAGGAGAATTCCCCTCACTTTCCTTCTTTTTTCCTAGAAACAAGGACTCGCACAGTGAAAGAAACTGACACTCTCCCTACCTAGAGTTTTCTGTCCCTAGAATTTTTTTTTTTTTAAAGCACACTATAGCACAAGGAGAATTCCCCTCACTTTCCTTCTTTTTTCCTAGAAACAAGGACTCGCACAGTGAAAGAAACTGACACTCTCCCTACCTAGAGTTTTCTGTCCCTAAAAAAATTTTTTTTTTTTAAAGCACACTATAGCACAAGGAGAATTCCCCTCACTTTCCTTCTTTTTTCCTAGAAACAAGGACTCGCACAGTGAAAGAAACTGACACTCTCCCTACCTAGAGTTTTCTGTCCCTAGAAATTTTTTTTTTTTAAAGCACACTATAGCACAAGGAGAATTCCCCTCACTTTCCTTCTTTGTCCCTAGAAACAAGGACTCGCACAGTGAAAGAAACTGACACTCTCCCTACCTAGAGTTTTCTGTCCCTAGAAATTTTTTTTTTTTTAAAGCACACTATAGCACAAGGAGAATTCCCCTCACTTTCCTTCTTTTTTCCTAGAAACAAGGACTCGCACAGTGAAAGAAACTGACACTCTCCCTACCTAGAGTTTTCTGTCCCTAGAAAAAATGTTTTTTTAAAGCACACTATAGCACAAGGAGAATTCCCCTCACTTTCCTTCTTTTTTCCTAGAAACAAGGACTCGCACAGTGAAAGAAACTGACACTCTCCCTACCTAGAGTTTTCTGTCCCTAGAAAAAATGTTTTTTTAAAGCACACTATAGCACAAGGAGAATTCCCCTCACTTTCCTTCTTTGTCCCTAGAAACAAGGACTCGCACAGTAAAACACACTGACACTCTCCCTACCTATCCTTCTCTTTCCCTAAACTAAAGGAATCCAGGTTAAGCAAGAAAGAAATAAATGTCACTGTCCCTGCCTATGCTTGTCTTTCCCTGCTCCGGAACACACTACACTAGGCCGCCGTGCTGGCGGCCTTTTATAGTGTGGGGCGTGTACTAAACACCCTCAGCAATAATTGGCCACAGGCATCCTGCCTGTGGCCAATCATTGCTCTCCTCGCTGCCGGCGCTGTGATTGGCCAAGCATGCGGGGTCACAGTGCATGCTTGGCCAATCACAGCGCCTGGATGACACTGCGATGGCGTAGTGCATTGTGGGCCGTTCGCGTCACTCGAATTTGGCGCGAACGGCCCAAATCGTTCGATCTTCGTCGAACGATCGAACAGCCGATGTTCGAGTCGAACGTATGTTCGACTCGAACACGAAGCTCATCCCTAGTCAGCAACATTAGATCATGAGGCATGCTGGGTCAAACAGGTCAGGTGTCAGGTCATAGGTGCAGACAGCCACTAAGCAACTCATCTCAGTTGTGTTGTGCTGTAACCACTTGACAATTGGGCACTTAAACCCCCTTAACCACTTAAGGACCGCCTAACGACGATATACGTTGGCAGAATGGCATGGCTGGGCACAAGCACGTACTGGTACGTCCTCTTTAAGATGCCCAGCCGTGGGACCCCGGTCCTGAGCTCTGTGACCGCACCCGCGATCGGGTCACAGAGCTGAAGAACGGGGGAGAGGTGAATGTAAACAAACCTTTCCCCGTCCTTCCTAGTGAGAGTCTCACTGATCGTCTGTTCCCCGTCATAGGGAACGACGATCAGTGATGTCACACGCCAAGCCACGCCCCCACACAGTAAGAATCACTCATTAGGTCACACTTAACCCCTTCAGTGCCCCCTACAGGTTAACCCGTTCACTGCCAGTGTCATTTTCACAGTAATCAGTGCATTTTTATAGCACTGATCGCTGTAAAAATGACAATGGTCCCAAAATGGTGTCAAAAGTGTCCGATGTGTCCGCCATAATGTCGCAGTCACGATAAAAACCGCTGATCGCCGCCATAACTAGTAAAAAAAAAAATTGTTTAAAAAAATGCCATAAAACAGTCCCCTATTTTGTGGAAGCTATAACTTTTGTGCAAACCAATCAATAAATGCTTATTGCGATTTTTTTTTTTTTTTTTTAACCACAAATATGTAGAAGACTACGTATCGGCCTAAACTGAGGAGAATTTTTTTTTATATATTTTTTGGGATATTTATTATAGCAAAAAGTAAAAAATATTGAATTTTTTTCAAAATTGTCGCTCTATTTTTGTTTATAACGCAAAAAATGAAAACCGCAGAGGTGATAAAATACCACCAAAAGAAAGCTCTATTTGTGGGAAAAAAAGAACGTCCATTGTGTTTGGGAGCCACGTCACACGGCCGCACAATTGTCAGTTAAAGGGACGCAGTGCGGAATTGCAAAAAGTGACCTCGTCCTTTAGCAACAAAATGGTCCGGGGCTTAAGTGGTTAATAACCAGATCAGTTTTCAGCTTTCGGTGCTCTCACATTTTGAATGACAATTACTCAGTCATACAACACTGTACCCATATGAAATTTTTGTCCTTTTTTTTCCACACAAATAGAGCTTTCTTTTGGTGGTATTTAATAAAAAAGACTGAAAATTCTGTAAAAAAATAATAATTTTTCTTCTTTTCTGTTATAAAATGTAGCAAATTAGTCATTTTTCTTCATAAATTTGGGTCAAAATTTATACTGCTACATATCTTTGGTAACAATAATTACAAATTGGTGGATATTATTTGGTCTTTGTGAAAGTTATAGAGAACACAAGCTATGGTTCCAAAATCTTAAAATTGATCACACCTGAAGTACTGACGGCCTATCTCATTTATTGAGACCCTAACATGCCAGAAAGTACAAATACCCCCCAACTGACCCCTTTTTGGAAAGAAGACATTCCAAGGTATTTAGAAAGAGGCATGGTGAGTTTTTTGAAGTTGTAATTTTTCCCACAATTCTTTGCAAAATCAAGATTTTTTTTTTCTTTTTTTTTTCCACAAAATTGCAAAACATTAGCAGGTTATTTCTCACACACAGCATATGCATATCACAAATTACACCCCAAAACACATTCTGCTATTACTCCTGAGTATGGCGATACCACATGTGTGAGACTTTTACACAGCGTGGCCACATACAGAGGCCCAACATGCAGGAAGCACCTTCAGGCATTCTGGAGCACCCAGGCCAATTCTGACATTTCTCACCTACATGTAAAAATCATAATTTATTTGCTAGAAAATTACATAGAACCCCAAAACATTATGTATGTTTTTTTTAGCAAAGACCCTAGAAAATACAATGGCGGTCTTTGCAACTTTTTATCTCACACAGTATTTGCGAAGCAATTTTTTTAAAGCGTTTTTCTTGGAAAAAAAACTGTTTTGTGCTTTAAAAAAAACAAAACAGTAAAGTTAGCCCAATGTTTTTGCATAATGTGAAAGATGAAGTTACGCCGAGTAAATAGATACCTAACATGTCACCCTTCAAAATTTCATACGCTCATGGAATGGCGCCACATTTCGCTACTTAAAAATCCCCATGGGCGACGCTTTAAATATTTTTACTGGTTACATGTTTTTAGTTATAGAGGAGGTCTAGTGACAAAATTATTGCTCTCACTCTAACGTTCGCAGTGATAACTCACATGTGTGGTTTGAACGCCGTTTTCATATGTGGGCGGGACTTATGTACGTGTTCGCTTCTGTATGCGAGCACACGGGGACAGGAGCGCTTTAATTTTTATTTATTTTTTTATTGTTCATTTTACTTTATTTATTTTAGTTTGACACGTTTTTCACCAAAAATAATTTTTTTGATCACTTTTATTCCTATTACAAGGAATGTAAACATCCCTTGTAAAAGGAATATGGCATGACAGGTCCTCTTTACAGTGAGATATGGGGTCAATAAGACCCCACATCTCACCTCTAGGCTGGGAAGCCTGAAATAAAAAAATAAAAAAATTATCCTGGCTTTAAACGTATCAGTGAGTCAGTAGAAGCACCGGAGGGCGTCCCCTCTCGCCTCCCGTAAGAACGATCAAGCAGCAGAACAGCCACTATGATCATTTTTATGGTGTAGGGCATCGCCGGCTGAAAAAGCTGATATCTGAATGATGCCTGTAGCTGCAGGCATTATTCAGATATCTCTGCACAAAGTCAAGGACGTCATATGACGACCGGCGGGCGGGAAGTGTTTAAAACGCTTTTTTTTTTTAACACAAAGTTGTCCATTTATACAATATTTCTAACACATAGCATGTACATACCAAAAATTACACCCCAAAATAGATTCTCCTACTCCTCCTGAGTACGGCGATATCACATGTGTGAGACTTCCACAGCCTGGCCACATACAGAGGCCGAGTATAGCCGAGTATGGCAGATTATGGCTGAGCATGGCCGAGTATGGCTGGGTATCACAGAGTATGGCTGGGTATCACAGAGTATGGCTGGGTATCACAGAGTATGGCTGGGTATCGCTGGGTATGGCTGGGTATCGCTGGGTATTGCTGGGTATGGCAGAGTATGGCAGAGTATGGCTGGGTATGGCAGAGTATGGCTGGGTATGGCTGGGTATTGCAGAGTATGGCTGGGTATTGCAGAGTATGGCTGGGTATTGCAGAGTATGGCAGGGTATTGCAGAGTAGGGCAGGGATGGCTGAGCAGGGATGGATGGATCTCTCCCCCTCTCCTACTGTACCGATCGGTACAGAGAGGGGAGAGAGGAACCGGCGCCGGTTTGTTTACAAGTGATTGTTCCGTCATTTGATGGAGCGATCACGTGGTAAATGGCCGCTATCATTGGCCATTTACAGTGATCCGTGATGCGCTGGGTCCTCAGGACCCGGCGGTCACGGACACTCCCGTGTGCGCGCCCCAGGGGACGCGCGGGAGCGCGATTCTGGGAGGATGTCAATGTACGCCCTCCCATAATTAACGAACCGCCCTGTAGTCGTCATTCGGCTATGGGCCGGTTGTTAAATGGTTAAATAGGGCTCTTGGTGCCAGAGCTAGTCCTGGACATGCACGGTCATAGTCAGGATGAGTTAGCAACAGTTGGGCAGCAGAGGTATGAAGTTAGAAGCAGGAGCGAGGTCAAAGTCCAGGCCAGGGTCGATAACGGGCAGGCAGCAGTGGTACCAAAGCAGCAGGCAGGTGTAATCAGGATATGGTCAGTGTGAGGGGGTTAGCTCGGCAGCGGGTGTGTGTGACCCCCGGGATGGGCTCCCCACACAAAACAGGCCCAGCAAACGGAGGTTGTGGTTTTCAAAATCAAAAAGGTGCGGTTTATTTTCTATTTACAGTGACAAAACACAGCAAAGCAAAAGAAACATAACCAAAATAAATC
Source organism: Rana muscosa (assembly GCA_029206835.1). Classification (NCBI taxonomy): domain Eukaryota; kingdom Metazoa; phylum Chordata; class Amphibia; order Anura; family Ranidae; genus Rana; species Rana muscosa. The sequence goes on along the minus strand of CM055117.1, from coordinate 68,401,619 downwards.
CTGGTCAAGTTGACCTCTGACTAAACATACAGGTTTCCTAACTAACAACTGGGATCAGCCTAGTGCTGTCCTAGTCCCTAAGTCCCTGGTTTAGTAAAAGTCCAAACAAATAGCCACACAGGCTTTGCCTCACCGCACAGGGGTTCACTCTCCCTAGACAGTCCACACAGGTCTGGTTCCAGGCATGAGCTAACATCTAATGAAGCTGGGAGTTCTTATAGAGGCCTAAATGAGCTGACAAGGTTCAGCTGGTCTCCTCATCTCTGTCTGCACGACGCCCCACACTCTCCCTAGAGGTATGAGTCATCCATGAGCCCACTAGCCTTAGCTGGGCCTATACAACTCTCCACCTAGTTGTATAAGTCAGCGTAAAGCCTGAATCTGGGCGAAATATATCTACCCCCCTGGATGCAACCAGGTGACTTTACCTTCCTGCTGTCACATACCCCCCCTCTTGTTTTAACCTCGGGGTTGGAACACCAGCAATCAGGCATTCATGTACTCGAGACAAAGCATCCACATTCCCCATTTGAACGCCAGGGCGATGCTTTACTGTGAAGTTGAATTCCTGGAGGGCCAGGAACCACCTATTCACTCTTCTATTTGTTTCCTTGTTTTGAGCCATCCACTTTAACGGAGCGTGATCCGTAACCATGTCAAAGTGCCTACCTAGCAGGTAGTACCGAAGGGAATCTAGAGCCCACTTCACCGCTAAACACTCCTTTTCAACGGTGGCGTAATTTACCTCATGGGACTTCAATTTCCTGCTGAGGTAAATGACTGGGTGCTCTTCCCCGTTCCAGACCTGGGACAATACTGCTCCTAACCCCACATCTGACGCATCACTTTGTACGACAAAGTCTTTAGAGAAGTCGGGTGAGTACAACACTGGCTGGCTACATAAGGCTTGTTTCAAGAATTGGAATGCTGCCTCAGCCTCGGGGGTCCATTTAATCATGACCGACCCTTTCCCCTTCGTCAGGTTGGTTAGGGGCACAGCCTTAGAAGCAAAGTGGGGAATGAATCGCCGATAATACCCAGCGATTCCCAGAAAGGCTCGTACCTGCTTCTTGCTGTTGGGACGTGGCCAACTCTGGATGGCCTCGACTTTGTTGAGTTGGGGTTTTATTACTCCCCTCCCAATGGTGTACCCAAGATATTTGGCCTCCTCCTGCCCAATGGTACACTTCTTGGGGTTAGCCGTAAACCCCGCTTCCCGAACAGAGTCCAGGACTGCTTGCACTTTTGGCAGATGTGAGGCCCAATCTGTGCTATGGACAATTACGTCATCCAGGTAAGCCGCAGCATACTTCCGATGGGGCCTCAGCATCTGGTCCATTTTCCGCTGGAATGTGGCCGGCGCATTCTGTAACCCGAACGGCATTCTTTTATATTGGAACGCCCCGTCTGGGGTTACAAATGCGGTTTTCTCTTTGGCCGACTTGGCCAGGGGGATTTGCCAATACCCTTTTGTGAGGTCAAGAGTCGTCATGTATCGGGCTGTTCCCAGCCGGTCGATCAACTCATCTATACGTGGCATGGGGTAGGTGTCAAATTTTGTAACTTTGTTCAACTGACGAAAATCGTTACAAAATCGCCAGCTCCCATCCGGTTTAGGCACCAACACGATGGGACTAGACCAATCACTTTGGGACTCCTCTATCACCCCTAAGTTCAGCATTTTCTGTACTTCCTCCCGTATTGCCTCCCGTCGAGCCTCTGGGATCCGATAGGGTTTTAACTTCACCCTTTCACCGGGCGGGGTAATGATGTCATGCTCTACCCCAGATGTTTGTCCCGGCAGCTCAGAGAATACCTCCTTGTTGCGAAGCACAAACTCCTTAACCTCCTGTTGTTGGGGTTGTGACAAGGTGGCTGCTATTCCAACCTCAGGAATCACGCAACCAGTTTGAGCTGGTGACCAAGTGTCTGCGACTAGGGACTCTCTATCCCTCCAGGCTTTCAACAGATTAACGTGATAGATCTGTTCGGGCTTTCGCCTTCCTGGTTGTCTGACCTTGTAATTCACTTCGCTCACTTTTTCCATTATCTCGTAGGGGCCTTGCCATTTGGCAAGGAATTTACTTTCAACCGTAGGGACAAGTACCAATATCCTATCCCCCGGGGAAAAGGTACGGGTCTTGGCTCCACGGTTGTACACTCTCTGCTGTGCCAACTGCGCTTGGGCCAAATGTTCCTTCACGATGGGCATTACCTGTGCAATTCGATCTTGCATCAGGGCGACATGCTCAATCACACTCCTGTGGGGAGAACTCTCACTTTCCCAAGTTTCCTTGGCAATATCCAACAGCCCTCTTGGGTGTCTCCCATACAGTAACTCAAAGGGGGAGAATCCCGTAGAGGATTGGGGCACCTCCCTAATAGCAAACATCAAATAAGGAAGTAAACAGTCCCAATCCTTTCCATCTCTATCCACCACTTTCTTCAACATTTGTTTTAGGGTTTTGTTGAATCTTTCAACCAGCCCATCGGTTTGGGGGTGATACACAGACGTACGCAATTGCGTCACTTTGAACAATTTACACAGCTCTTTCATAACCCGGGACATAAAGGGTGTACCTTGGTCCGTAAGCAGTTCTTTACAAATACCCACCCGGCTAAAAACAAGAGATAGCTCTTTGGCTATGGTTTTGGCCGAGGTATTTCGGAGAGGGATCGCTTCTGGATAACGGGTGGCATAGTCCATTATAACTAATATGTACTGGTGCCCCCTAGCGGACTTGATTATAGGACCTACCAAATCCATGGCGATCCTCTCAAACGGGACCTCAATGATGGGTAGAGGGACCAGCGGGCTACGGAAATGTGGCATCGGGGCCAACCTCTGACACACAGGGCAGGAGGAACAATAATTTTCTACGTCCTTCATCACCCCCGGCCAATAGAATCTCTGTAATACCCTCTCTCGGGTTTTCTCTGTCCCCAGATGACCTCCAAGAATGTGCCCATGGGCCAACTCCAACACCAACTTCCTGTAAGGTTTGGGCACCACAAGCTGCTCAACGGTTTCTTCTGCCCTTTTTGCCACCCGATACAGTAGGTCCTTCTCTACGCTGAAGTATGGGTAAGTGCAGGTATTATCTGGGTTCACTAACTCGCCATCTATTTTCACTACGTTTTCCCGTGCCTTTATTAGGGCGGGGTCTTTCAACCGTTCTGTGGCAAAGTTTTCCCTGTGAACCTCAAGATCAGAAAACTCCACAGACGGTAGGTTTTCGTCTGAGGAGGTGGGCTCCTCTCCAGTTTCTTGAGTCTCCCCTGCCAATACTGATAAGGGAAATTCCGGAGAGTCCTCACCACTCTCAGGGGAGTTCTGGCTATCACATTCCTGGTACATAGGGGCACCAGTGAGGGGCTCAGGATCATCCCACAGTTCCCAGAACTTCGGAAAATCCCTTCCCACAATGGCGTCATGCGGTAACTGAGATACTAAGCCCACTGGATGAGAGAGGGTACCTTTGGGGGTCTCGAAACACACTGTAGTCACTGGATACTCTCGGGTGTCCCCATGCACACAAATAACAGCTACCTTGCTATTCCCAGAGACCTCTGTTTTAACTAACTCAGCCTTTATCAGGGTCACAAGGCTACCTGAATCCAGCAATACCACAACATTTCTACCATTAACACACATTTTGCATAAATGTTTCTCAGTTCCTCGAATGGCAGTGCATGCGACTGTCGCACACAGCGACTGACGTCTGCCCGTCAGAAAGTCACACTGCATGGGTTCCTCCACAACCGGGCAATTGGCTGCAATATGTCCCGCTTGCCGGCAGCGGTAGCAAACGATCCTTCTTGCCGCCTCTTGAGCCGCTGATTTCCCAGGCTGTTCTCGCCAAACTTGGGGTAGAGCTCCCACCCTCTCACTCTCTCCACCCTCACCCCTTGGAATCCTCTTATCCGCCCCTGGGGATGGTCTGGTCTTAGGGTGGAAAGTCCGAGTGTCTCTGGAAGAGGCCGTCAGGTTCTCTGTAGCCAAGTATTTCTCCACACGATCCACAAGACCATCGGCTGTCTCTGGGTCTCCATGGCTTACCCACTTTTGGATGGCAGTAGGAAGAGCTCTCAAAAACCGATCCATTACAACACGTTCCACAATCTTTGGTGCGGACAAAGTCTCTGGCTGTAGCCACTTTCTGCTCAGGTGAATGAGATCATACATTTGAGACCTGGGGGGTTTTCCAAGCTGGAAAGTCCAGTTATGCACACGCTGAGCCCGGACAGCCTGGGTGACACCCAGCCTTGCCAATATTTCAGCTTTTAGCATCACATAGTCTTTTGCTTGTTTAGGCTCTAGGTCATAGTAAGCTTTCTGCGATTCACCAGTTAACAGAGGAGCCACCAGTCCAGCCCACTGCTCCTCAGGCCACTTTTCTCTTTCAGCGGTCCTTTCAAATGTGGTCAAAAATACCTCTGGATCATCCTCTCCAGTCATTTTTGTCAATAAACGACTCACCCCAAAGGACGCGGTATTAGTGGGACGGCTTTCCTCACTGGTCTGCGGACGTTGCTGCATTACTGCTTCCATCTGTTGTTGTAGTCTCTGCTCTTGCTTCTGCAACAGGTCTATGAAGCGGGCCTCAGATTGCTGCTGGGCTCGTTGCTGAGCCTCCAGACTCTGTTGCAAAGTTGCGTTTGTCTGCTGCTGGGCTGCAAGGCTCTGTTGTTGAGCTGCAAGGCTCTTTTGCAAACCTGCATTTGTCTGCTGTTGATTGGCATTTGCTAGAGCCAGCTGCTTCAGTATCTCCTCCATGCTGGCTTAAAAAAAAACTGCCACTGGTTCTCCACCAACTGTGAGGGGGTTAGCTCGGCAGCGGGTGTGTGTGACCCCCGGGATGGGCTCCCCACACAAAACAGGCCCAGCAAACGGAGGTTGTGGTTTTCAAAATCAAAAAGGTGCGGTTTATTTTCTATTTACAGTGACAAAACACAGCAAAGCAAAAGAAACATAACCAAAATAAATCCTGGTCAAGTTGACCTCTGACTAAACATACAGGTTTCCTAACTAACAACTGGGATCAGCCTAGTGCTGTCCTAGTCCCTAAGTCCCTGGTTTAGTAAAAGTCCAAACAAATAGCCACACAGGCTTTGCCTCACCGCACAGGGGTTCACTCTCCCTAGACAGTCCACACAGGTCTGGTTCCAGGCATGAGCTAACATCTAATGAAGCTGGGAGTTCTTATAGAGGCCTAAATGAGCTGACAAGGTTCAGCTGGTCTCCTCATCTCTGTCTGCACGACGCCCCACACTCTCCCTAGAGGTATGAGTCATCCATGAGCCCACTAGCCTTAGCTGGGCCTATACAACTCTCCACCTAGTTGTATAAGTCAGCGTAAAGCCTGAATCTGGGCGAAATATATCTACCCCCCTGGATGCAACCAGGTGACTTTACCTTCCTGCTGTCACATCAGCAACAGGAGATCATGAGGCAAGCTGGGCCAAACTCTGGATAGCAGAATGCAGGTCAGGTCTTGGGTCAAAGAAGCTGACACCCACCCAGCAACTTTATTCAGTTTGCTGTGGTTTAAACTGGGATCTTGGCGGCAACACTAGTGCCAGACATAGCATACGGTACGTGCACTAACGTGTAGATGTTGGTGACCCAATGCAGTGGGCTACTGGCTGTATTATGCACATAGGCAGATCTCTTGGTACAGTCGTACATTTGACTTTTTTGAAACCAGTCCATACTTGAGTAAAAAAAAAAAAATACTGATTCTAGCTATTTCCCACTCTGTCCAAAACCCAAGAAAAGGTTTTGGCTTTGAAATACTTTAGCCCAATCCATTTAAATATAGTCAATTTGCTAAGTAAGTTCACTTTCAGGAGCAATCAAAACCCTGGATGAAAGGTATCATTTTGTAACCACATTACTCAAAGACTCTAATACTCTTTCTGTGAAAACAATGTTTAGTAAATTCTGTTTTTAACTTGAAGAAACACCCTTTGATACATTGTAATTCCCGATGAGAGCTCCCTGCACTTTCCACAAAGTTCTTTTACTGCATGCTAAATAGTAAAAGAAAACATTGATCCTTACATTTCCTTTCTGTCTTTTCTTCTCCTTTTTGCTACGCATCTTGTGTCTGTTTTCTCATGAAAGCCATCTTTCATCGGGCCTGAGGCTGGTAGTGTATTTGTTGTGTTTTGTTTAGGGAATTATGATTCTTCTATCTGGGGAGATTATAAGGATTGCCTATAGAACAGGTCTCACCCACTTTGTGTTTGAAGAATGCAACTTCTCAAGGCAAAATCAACAAGGCGCTGCCTATAGCTCAATGGTGGCGAGATTATGCCATTGTTGTCACACTGGAGAACAAAAATATTTAAAAAGTGAAGGTCCTGTATGAGGACCCATTCAGGGGAGAGGTATGATAGCGTGACGTACACAGTGAAATATTTTTTTAAGCAGACGTCTGGTGGCAGTGGATCTATGGTTGAATTTCACCTGTCATGGGAGGAATATGGAGAAAAGTCTGACCTCTCCTTTTGATTATAATGTTCTGGCTTCAATGCTTTTGAATAGCAGTCCCAGAATAATTACCATTAGAACTTTTTAGACCAGCCTTCCTCAAGCTTTTTACCCCAGAGGAACCTTTGAAATTATTTTAAGGTTTTCAGATACCCTTGCTAAAACAATATTTTTGGAGGTCAGGAAAAATATGTCCCTTAAGCCTCGTACACACGGTTGTTTTTCTCGTCAAGAAACGTCAAGAAAACTGCTGGCAGAGCTTTCTTGCAGAGAAAACCGGCCGTGTGTACGAGGCTTTCAGGTTTCTCGTCAGGAAAACTGCCTAGAATCTCGACGAGAAAAATAGAGAACCTGCTCTCTATTTTCTCGTCGGGATTCTCGTCGGCCTGTTTCCCGACGAGAAACCTGAGAGTGTGTACACTTACCTGTCGCCGTGGAAACCCGCGCATGCTCGAAATGACTTTGACGCATGCGCGGTAGCTTCCTGGGCATAGGTAGGGTGTAGCAAGATGGCGGCGACGGCATCGAATGTGACGAGCGCACGCTCGTCGTAGTCGATGATGTCACCGCGTTCGTGCCATTCAAAAGAACGGCGGTTCTTTTGAATCGTACGTTTGTACACTCGGCCGGGACAAGATTCTTGTTCAAGAATCTCGTCAGGAAAAACAACGTGTTTTTTCCTGACGAGATTCTCGGCCATGTGTACGAGGCTTAACATTGTTGGCGATTGGGAAGAATACCCCCCTTACAGTGGTGGTCAGAATGCCACTGCAGAAATGATCATTGGTGTAATGCAGATGAGTCTGCCAAGTAGCATCGACCCCAGAAATGTACAGATACCATCAAATTGGTTGCTAGTCAGTCACATCTCAAGGAAGTCCTAGCAACCTGAAGGAACCATAGGATTCCACAGAGCCCTGGTTGAGAATGGCTTGGCATCTTTAATAGTGCATGCCCAGCAAATGCAGCCTACACAAAAATCTCAATAAGCGTATTTTGATTGGTTTGCCCAAAAGTTATAGCGTCTACAAAATAGGGAATATATATATGGCATTTTTATTATTTTTTTACTAGTAACGGCGGTGATCAGTGATTTTTAGCGGGACTGCGACATTGCGGCAGACAGATCGGACACTTTTGACACTTTTTTGGGACCATTGACATTTATACAGCGATCAGTGCTATAAAAAATGCACTGATTACTGTGTAAATGTCACTGGCAGGAAAGGGGTTAACACTAGGGGGCGATCAAGGGGTTAACTGGGTTCCCTGGGAGGTGTTTCCAACTGTGGGGGAATGGGACTGACTGGGAGTAGAGAGAGATCACTGTTCCTAATCACTAGGAACAAACGATCACTCTGAACTCCCCTGTCAGAACAGGGATCTGTTTGTTTACATTGACAGATCACCGTTCTGGCTCTCTGTGGAGCGATCACGGGTGGCCGGAGGACATCGTGGCCACCGTCCACGTGAATTGGCTCCCCCACCGCACCTCCCACAGCACACGCGCGTCAGCTGTAGCTGTTAAAGGGACCGCCGTACAACTACGGCGATTCGCGGGAATGAGCCGACCTGCCGCCGTATAATTACAGCGGCTGGTTGGCAAGTGGTTAATGCACAGAATGCATTAAGATAAAAAAAACTTCTGCCTTTACAACCCCTTTAAGGCCTCCCCCCTTTCCATCTCCACTTATCAATTGTTAACCGACTGCTGTCCATCCTGGTGCTTACTGTGACTCCTTTCTAAACCGTACACTTGCAAACTGGCAGCCTGGCTCAGCGGTCATACTCTTGTGGTGAGCGCTCCCTCTATGTCTGGATTCACCCTCTGCATTAAGACATACTTTGTGGGCCCCACCGCCTGCTGGACAGGCACCCCCACCCACGCAGACCTTGCTACTTACCCGGAGACCTCCTGCTGCGGTGTCCATTTACCTCGTCCCCTCAACTCCCGACTTGGATATGCATTCACCGCCATCCAGGCACACAGCGACAGGCCCTCTAGCCCAGCATATTGATACAACAACCCTGCATCTGCCCCTGAGGAAGCGAGCAGAGTCTCGCGAAACGCGTAGGGCACCCAGGATGCGTTGTCGATCTGGTGATGTTGAGGATCAATGTTCGGCTACATGCCTACATTTTGTCCCAATATTCATACTTACTTGAAATTCCATTACTGTGTGCATGTATTCCTTGGTCGAGTTGTTACAACCACACATTTTTATATCTTATGATTACAAACTTCTCGATCAATTGCATTTTGTTTCATGGATGTATCATTTTTGTAATGTACCAACGTTTATTATTTGTACTATGTTTCTATGAACCTCGGCCACTATGCCGGGTGACACACATTTATTGATGTCTCCATTTTGGTCATATAGCAATATGTATTAATAAAATGTTTTTTATTTCAATATTTGTGAGCATGTGCCTTTCTCTCTCCCACCTCATTCAAAGTCCCTAGGGCCACTTTCCGTCTGTCTTCTTTACCAGGGATGGAGGTGGTAGAGTGGTTACAGCAGACCTAACCCCTTTTTTTCCTTTCTAAACCCTGTTCTACTAGTTTACTTTTAAACCATTTTTTTAAGAACTGTATATTGTAATTTTCAATTATTTCTTCGGCCAAAATGCGTTCTCACCTAATATAAATATTCATATAGATATATATATATATATATATATATATATATATATTTATTCATAAAAAAATATATTTGATTGTATAAAATAAATTTACTAAAAGCAATTTCTCTTTAATCACTTCAACCCCCGGCTTTTTTACCACCTTAATACTGGGCCTATTCTGGCACTTCTCTCCTACATGTACAAATCATCATTCTTTTGCTAGAAAATTACTCAGAACCCCCAAACATTATATATGTTTTTTTAGCAGACACCCTAGGGAATAAAATGACGGTCATTGCAACTTTTTTTCTTGCACGGTATTTGCGCAATAATTTTTCAAATGCCTTTTTTTGGAAGAAAAATGGTTTCATGAATTAAAAAATAACAAAATAGTAAAGTTAGCCCAATTTTTTTGTAATATATGAAAGATGACGTTACGCCGAGTAAATAGATACCCATCATGTCACGCTTTAAAATTGTGCACACTCATGGAATGGCGCCAAACTTCGGTACTTAAAAATCTCCATAGGCGACACTTTGACATTTTTTACAGGTTACCAGGTTAGAGTTACAGAGGAGGTCTAGTGCTAGAATTGTTGCACGCGCTCTAACGCACGCGGCGATACCTCACATATGTGGTTTGAATGGCGTTTACATATGTGGGCAGGACTTACGTGTGCGTTCGCTTCTGATCGCGAGCTACCGGGGACAGGGGCGTTTAAAAAATTTTTTTTTTTTTATTATTACATTTTTTTTTTACACTTTTTTACATTTTTATTTTTTTGATCACTTTTATTCCTATTACAAGGAATGTAAACATCCCTTGTAATAGGAATGGTGTGTGACAGGTCCTCTTTATGGAGAGATGCGGGGTCAATAAGACCCCACATCTCTCCTCCAGGCTGGAAAGCATGAGATCGTGAAAAAAAATTCACGATCTCATGCTTACTAGCTGCAATGGCAGCTTTGTTTACTTCTGAGGACCCGGGCGCGACGTCATCACATCGCGCCCGGGCCTCCGACGATCATAGAGATGACTGGTGACCATCTGGTCACCAGTCATCTCTATGGTTCACCTCCGGCGCCGGACGATTCATTCTCCGGGCCCCCGATGGCACGGGAGAGCCCGGAGATGCACCGGATGGCAGTGGGAGGGGGGGATGTCCCCTCCCGCCGCCTATAAGAACGATCAAGTGGCGGAACCACCGCTATGATCATTCTTATGGTGCGCAGAATCGCCGGTGGAAGACAAGGATATCTGAATGATGCCTCTAGCTGCAGGCATCATTCAGATATCCCCCCTCAATACCAGGACGTCATATGACGTCCACCCAGGATGGGAGATCCCATCTGTGGACGTCATATTACTATGGGCGGGTAGGGATGTGGTTAAGGAGGGATGGCATAACTTCCTGAGCAGCTTCTCCTTAATATATTAATTGCTAGATTTATCTCACTCAATAGTTTATAGTAGGGACCACTTACACTCTGCACTTTTGTGTATATGTGAGATTTCCATAGTGTGTACATACTTATTTATGTAAAGGAAAACCTTTGCTTTTGAAATAATATTATCAGTTTATTAAATTTATTTTCTACAAGGTTCCTAAAAAAATATAAAATAATAAGTTTGCTTTCTTTTGTACTGTTTTTTTGCCATAAAGGTAACCAATGGTTGAGGACATGAGGGAACCCTCTTGAAGACAAAATTTCCAGGTACCAGAAATCACCCAAACCACACTTAGGGAATTGAATTGGAAATGCCCACAAAGAATAGACCTTAGGGTCCAGCAGCAGGTCAAATACCCAGTAGTGTATTTAGGTTTTGTGCTGCCCTAGGCCTGACTAAACTCGTGCACCCCCTAATTTAAAAATGACTCACCCCTTTCTGTCAAGGCCACACCCCTTGCTATTTAAGACCCACCCTGAAATTTTCGAGTGGGTACACTAGTTCTGAGGGCCTGGGGGGGGCAATGAATTCCCTTCATTTGCATAGATTTCCTCTCACTTCCTGTTTGCATGTGGGACAGGAAGTGAAGGGAAATTTCTGCAATGAGACAGGTATGGTAAAAAATAATCTGACAGGGGCTATAGCCTTAATTTACTCTATCCAAATATATATTTTTTTAAAGTGTTGCCTATAGTTCTACTTTAAGCACAAATTTATGATCATTTTATGGAGAGGACTAAGTAGATATAACCATGCCAATAGTGCAGCAGAAAACATATAACACAGTGAGGAAGGCTTGTGGTCCAGGATGATAGGACAGTCAAAATTAGAAGGAGAACCCCCCCACACACACACACACACACACACACACACACACACAGTTGTGGAATGCCGGCCGTCTGCATACCGGAAGCAGTGTGGCTGCTTTAGACTAATTTGTCTCTCAGCCCAGTCCACCCTATAAGATTGGCGCTACACTAATACCCTGTACACACGATCGGATTTCCGATGGAATAAAATCCGATTAATTTTTCCTTCGGAAATCTGATGAAGCTGACCTCCATCAGTCTTGCCTACACACCATCAGTCAAAAATCCGACCGTCCCAAACGCCGTGACGTAAAACACTCCAACGAGCCGAGAAAAATTAAGTTCAATGCTTCTGAGCATGCGTCGACTTGATTCTGAGCATGCATGGGTTTTTTCTCCGATGGAGTTCCCCACAGACGATCGTTTTTTTTTACATGTGTAAAATCTAAAACATGTTCTATTTTTTTATACCGATGGAAAAAAGACCGATGGGGCCCACACGCGATCGGTTTGTCCGATGAAAAAAGTCCATCTGTCTTTTTTCATCAGAAAAACCGATCGTGTGTACGCCTCATTACAGTGTAGCACAAGCTGGCTGGGACTCTTTCTGTGCTGCCCCCCTGCAAAGTGCTGCCCTAGGCCTGGGCCTTGCTGGCCTAGGCCAGGATACAGCATTGCAAATACCCAAAGGTTGTCCACAATATGTAGAACAGTTAGGCTGGAGCCCATTACCACTGTGTCCCAAATCAGGACTGAGCTTCTTCTTAACATAACAAGCCACAAAACAGCTTCTCTTGTGCTTATATTAGGTAAATTATAGGTAAATTGTTATCAGTCCCTTGTAACATCACCAGTTTCTGACAGTTTCTCCTAACTTGGCGAGAGTCTTGAACTTAACAGTCACTTGTACAGTATTTAAAAAAAGATGAAGCAAAGTATGTGGGACTTTAAAGGTGTTCTCTCGCCCTCAGGAAGAAATGACTCATATACAGTATACAGTAGTTTTACATAAAACACATGAGTATACCCATAGATGCAAGTGAATAGATGATATCACTTATAATGTTCAGTACAGTGACCCAAAAACACCTTCCTCAATCTGAAAATTGCATATATAACATCTATTGATTATATAACATTAAATTATATGGTACAGAAAGAAGGTGTCCTCTCCCAGTTTCTGACAGTTTTCCCCTAACTTGGCAGAAGTCACTTGTATTTTGGAAAGGTTTTCTTGCCAACTCCAAGTCTAGGGAGAGAAGTATGCAATTAAATCCTTATGCCGCGTACACACGACCGTTTTTAATGTCATTGAAAAAAACGGCATTTTTCTCGACGTGATTCTTCTCAAGCCTGCCTTGCCTACACACTATCGTGGAAAAAAATGTTCGAGTAAAGCGCGGTGACGTACAACACGTACGACGGCACTATAAAGGGGAAGTTCCATTCGGATGGCGCCACCCTTCATGTTAGTAAAGTTTGTTGAGAGACGATTCGCGCTTTTCAGCCTCGTTCTTTTTAGTCCATTACAGCGTGACGAATGTGCTATCTCCATTAGGAATGCTAGTTTTACCAGAACGAGCGCTCCCGTCTCATACTTGATTCTGAGCATGCGCATTTTTTTTCACGTCGTTAAAGCCTACACACGGCCGTTTTTCATGATGAGAAAAACGACGATGTGAAAAACTACGAGAAAAATTAGAGCATGTTACAATTTTTTCATGGCCATTTTTCACGTCGTGAAAAATGCTCTGAAGCCCACACACGACCATTTAAAAAAATTGCATTTTTCTCATCATTAAAAACGGTCGTGTGTACGCGGCATTATACTTGGAAGCTTAAATTCTGCAACACACCCCTGGGTCTCCTGGACCAGTAGAGACGAGGAAGTGAGACAACTCTGACTTTGTGAATGGAGCTGGGTTGCCTTGTTTTCTGTTTTTCTGTTTGGATAGATTTAACCAATAGGCAAGTTTTCTTTAAATGAAACCTGTCATGACGAGACTAACATGAGTTCTGCTGAACAGTTCTTCTAATAATGATGGTTGCCTGGTCATCACTCTAACCCAGTCTTTCTCAAAATTTTTTATCACAGAGGAACCCTTAAAATAATGTTCATGTTTTAAGGGAAACCCATGGGCCAAAAATTACTATATCTACAGTTCACGGTACATTAGCTAGGTGGCCAGTGGGAATGCCTCTTCTGTTGGCGGTCATTAGGAAGAATACTTCTATTAGTGGGAAGAATTTATGGGAAGAATGATTCTTCATTTGGTGGTCAAAATAGAAAGAATATTTCTTCCATTGGTGGTCAGTAAGAAGAATGCTTCTTCTATTTGTGGTTAGTCATAAGAATTCTTCAATTGGTGTTCAGTAGGAAAAATGCTTCCCTTACAGATAGGCAAGAAGATTGTTGGCATCGGTAGTTATTTATCTGAGAGGCAGAACTTGCTGATTGTTCAAGGAACCCCTAGCATCTACTGGAGGAACCTTATGCCCTGTACACACAAGTGGAATTTCCGTCGGAAAAAGTCTGATGTGAGTTTTTCATCGGAAATTCCGAACGTGTGTATGCTCCATCAGAATTTTTCTGTTGGAATTTCAGACGGACTTAAAAAGAGAGCAGGTTCTCTATTTTTCCGACGAAAAAATTTTCTATCGGAAAATCCATTCGTCTGTATGCAATTCCAACGGGAAAAAAAACACATGCTCGAAAACAATTTGACACATGCTCGGAAGCATTGAACTTCTTTTTCTCACCTCGTCGTAGTGTTGTACGTCACCGAGTTCTTAACGCTCAAAAGTTCAGAGAACTTTTGTGTGACCGTGTGTATGCAAGACAAGCTTGAGCAGAATTCCGTCGGAAAAACCATCCAACTTTTTTCCGACAGAAATTCCGCTTGTGTATGCAGGGCATTAGGCTTCCATCAAACTCTGGCTAAGACTGGCTGTTCTAGCCACATACTTCAGTACTTAGAGCCATTAATTGAGGACTAGTGCGCAGATAAGGACATCTGATTCTTTGATGACTTTAATGGTCTGTCACTTTCACTGCTTACAAACATTGAACAATTCAGGAAGAAAACAGGGGCAGGTGTGGGAAGAATGGAAGTCTTTTTAAGATGGGCAAATATTTTACTGTCGGTCACTCTCATCAAGATCTCTCTGTCTGTGGCCTGCTCTGCAAGACATTGACATTTTAACACATTAGCTATGTGTAGCGATACCCCCTAGAGGGCTGCTGATTATATTTTTGGTCCTGCCGTTACCCCACCTTTCACTGTCCCAGTACTATGAGTCTATGATAGAAGATGTCAAACAGATGTGAGCGCCAGTCACTTCAGTCTTTTTCCAATGTTTTAATCATAAACTTGAAGTAGGAAAAGGATAGAGGGTTAGGGGAAGTTCAGATACCTTATTGCAGATCACTGGTTAGTTTCTTGGATCCAGAGGGCAAAACAGCTTTCTGTCAGCGGATCTTGCAACACCTGGATAGGCCTCTCACACCGACCTAGCAGCCGGTATGATGCACGGACAAGTCTCTCTCACAGACTTAGCGATAAGTGGGACTCCTGGATAATCCTCTGCCACAGGATTTTGTAGCCAGCAGTTAGTTAGTTGTAGCACAACTGCACAGTACCAGAACCTTTAACCATCCGGCAGTACTGTGAGGTAGGTTAGCTTCGATGCATCCTCCAAACGAGTCACCAGGCCCTTCCTGAGAAACCAGCCTTCAGCTCAGTTCTCTCCAGTAAGGGTCCCCCCCTGGATCTTCTCAGTTTGCTTGGCTTCTTCCGCACAGGCAAGATAGCACAGGACCACCTCCGGATAAGTAGGCCCCAGACAGACTTCTGGGCCTACTTGCAGTAACACTTCCTCGAGCCAGCAGGGCCCGAAGCTAGAAGAGTGACACAGCCTTAGGCCAGGAGGGCCACAAGGTCAGAGAGCCAGCAGGCCCCTGGGTAGAAGAGACTGAAATCATGGTGTCTGTCCCTTAAATATCCTCTCCCAGAATGCACAGCAGCAAGAACACTCCCACTGGGCTGTTTCTGGGGAAAGAATAGTCAATGCACTTCAGCATGCTGTATTTCTCACACTGGCCTGTGGTGACAGTGACATCTACTGGCAACAGTGAGAAATGAGCACAACATATCCAAAATCAGAACAGAAGCCAATTTAACTTTATACAATCAATCTGAACGATTTACAATTCAGACAACACTAAATTTACCACATAGCCCCTATTCTTCAGGAACAGGGCGCTACATATGCGTTCCACCAAATAGCAGGAATTCTAGTGGACCCTCTCTTCTGCAAGTCAAGACATAAGTGTTCTCTTTAGCTCTAAATGGGCTCTGCATGGAGCATTTCCAAACTTTGAGAAGATATCAGGATGAGGCAAGAGGGCAAACAGCGCACACTGGTAATGAAGAAGTGAGGTATTGTGGGATGATGTCTCCAGGGAGAAGAAGTATCATTATTTAACCACAATTACACACAGACACTCTATGCGTTGAAAGCCGAAAGACGAGCCTTTGGACCTGAGACAAATTCTTATAACCTGATACACAAGACGTGGTTTTCTCTTCCAGCAATGGGTTGAAACTTGTTGGAAAGGTGTTTGCGGAATATCTCAAGCATTGTACGTCCCCGGAACACAGACAAACAGGTAACAATGTATCCTGTGGAAGAGATCATAAAGGCAGGCTCATTTGTATAGACGGGGGGTGTTGTGTGTGAGCCTGAGGTTTCTGTGGTAAACCCGAACTGTGTGTTTTTTTTAAAGTGTGCTATCACTGTCTGACCTCAGTTGTTTTACCCGACATGTTTGTGGTTTCTGTCTCCAAACAATTGCCGAGATAAGCAAATATGCAGCTACCACATCCATCGCCCGTTTACACCAGGCACCTGTTCCCAGAGCAAACAGTGCTGTCAGCCGATGTCTGAGGGCTGCCACAGTGCACAGATAATGGAGGCACAATGGCCAAGTCACACAACCAATCATATGGAGCAGCTGGCTTTTGTTTTTGAACTGCCCAAGCTGGAGCCTACTTGGTGTTGTGGAGAACAAGGACAGCAGATTCAACATCAGTGGAAGGTGCAATCTGAAATCATTGTACAGACGCTCAGTAAAGCACTGAGCACTTTAGTGAATAAAGGCATTTGGCCCAAGCCATTGGCAACCCTTAATGGTTGTTAGCGGTGCACATTAAAGTGCACCCAACCAAACAACAGGCTCTTTTCCTTTATTTTTACCCAGTCATTCTGCCAGTAATGCCGCGTACACACGATCGGAAATTCCAACAAGAAAAGTCTGATGTGAGCTTTTGGTCGGAAATTCCGACCGTGTGTATGCTCCATCTGACTTTTTCTGTCAGAATTTCCGCCAACAAAAGATTGAGAGCAGGTTCTCTATTTTTCCGACGGAAAAAGTCTCTATCAGAAATTCCAATCGTCTGTATGCAATTTCGACGCGCAAAAAAACACGCATGCTCAGAATCAAGCAGAAGAGCTAAACTGCCTATTGGACTTCATTGATCTCGGCTCGTAGTACGTCTTCTACGTCACTGCGTTCTTGACGGTCAGAATTTCCGACAAGATTTGTGTGACCGTGTGTATGCAACACAAGTTTGAGCCAACATTCCGTCGGAAAAAAAAACATGGTTTTCTTGTCGGAATTTCCGATCGTGTGATAGGCATTACACTATTCCTATCCTTGTGTTGACAACGCTTACTCACTGTACCTGTAGAGAAGAATCATTGTCACTCTAAACTGCTCTCTTGGTTGGAAATACAAAAATTTCCCCATCTTTATAACAGGGGGGAGGTGTTGTGTAGTCCAAAGAAGAGAACTGGGAAAACTAAAAACGTTGTTTGAGGTTTCAGTTCTGTGCACAAAAAAATTACAATAACACTGGATTTCATGGAGGATCATCATGTATTTTTCTGTATTGCTGAAAATGCACTGTAACCGGGTTGTATGCCCCTTGTGCATGTTGGGTAGGTGAAATGTGTTGTGGCAAGTGGCGTTGTATTAAACAGTAGTCAACAGCACAAACAGGCCTGGTGGGAAGCTCACCGTCCGGAGCCATTTACAAGCATGCAGCAAATTGACAGTGGCCAGAAGACTCAGGGATACCAAAAGCATCTGTCACAAGGAGCGAAGTGCCACCTGACCAGTCCGGCCCAAATGGGAAGCTTCCTGAAGAGGTAGATGTAGTCCCTGCTCTTTCCCTACTCCTCCAGAACCTTTCCTTAGCTTGTCCATTCGCATAAAGCATGCCAAACTCAGGGGCCAGAGACTTAAATAGACTCTGCTGGACCCAAGATAGCCACCAGGGTCACATGGGGTATGTGCATCCAATCGGATCACTACCTGATTGACCAAGGAAATCTTAGAGAAACATAGCTTCTCTCAACATTTTCTTTTTTCTACATTCCTCTTGTGGATGAGCACCACCTGCAGTGGAGAATATAGACTGCACCTGCCTACATGTACACCAGGCATGAGTATTTGCAATTGCAAGCACAGGTTATTACACTGAACAAGTGAACATAAATGTTCCACTGAGTAAAATGTCACTTTCTCAAATCTAGCTTTAGGGACAGTGGCCAGCTGTCCCCAAGTAATGTGAGTCATATTATGAATATTAGGAAATCAGGCTGGGCATATGCTTCCAATTTACCCTGTTCCCCCGAGGAAAGGAAATCTTTATTTTATCTGAGCTACCTATTTCCGCCAGGTATTCCTCACTCACACACAAAGAATCGCTTAGCAGCCCTTTCACTCAGCTGGTACCTCTCCTTCCATATTCACAGGACCTTTCAAGGTGCAATAGGAATGACTGGATGTCCACACAACTGAATTGCTCCCTAGAATAAACATGGTGGCAAGGTGCAAACTTTCTCTCCAAAATACTAGGATAGTTTCAGCATAGCAGTGGTGCCTGTAAACTTGTGTAGCGCCCTGCTCCTATTGGGTAGGCGCTAGTGTAAATTTAGTTGTCTGAGCTGTAGTTAGCTCAGAATAATTGTACCAAATTATGGGTCTCTGTTCCAGTTCAGCTGGGTTGCACATTTTCCACCTGACTGTGGGTGTCGCTGTCACCACAGGTCAGGGTTGGATATGCAGCAGGCTGGGTGTACTGGGTACCTCTTGCCCAGAAGCAGCTCACTGGGTTTGGTCA
The DNA here is from genome assembly GCA_029206835.1 of Rana muscosa. Taxonomy (NCBI): domain Eukaryota; kingdom Metazoa; phylum Chordata; class Amphibia; order Anura; family Ranidae; genus Rana; species Rana muscosa. The sequence goes on along the minus strand of CM055117.1, from coordinate 68,383,049 downwards.
CCCTGCTGTGCATTCTAAGAGAGGGTACTTAAGGGGCAGACACCGTTTTGGCGGGTTCTTCCTATCCTGACCTGACAGCCCTCCTGGCCTCAGGGATGTGTTAGCAGTTTTTCTGCCTCAGGGCCTGCAGATCCCAGAGGCTCCGTTACTGAAAGTAGGCCCAGGAGTTTCTGGGGCCTACTGATCCAGAGATAGTCCTGTGTCGCCTTGCCTGCAGGAAGCGACCGAGCAATTGAGGACTCAATTAAAGGACGCATCCGGATGGAAATCTACCTCACAGTGCTGCCGGCCTGGCTGAAAGATCCTGGTACTGTGTGTTGTGTTTCGGAACTTTACCAAGTGTGTGGTTACACAAGTCTGTGGCAGAGACTTTTTGAACAAGCTTGTATCGGCTGCTAGGTCAGTGAGCGGGGCCTATCCGGTGGATGCTACATCCAGTGTGGAAGCTGTTGGTCCTCTGGATTAGAGAAAGTACCCGTGATCTGCAAAATTAAGGTACCTGAATCTCCCCCAACCCTCCATCCCTCTGTCTGGACGTTTTTTAACCACTTAACAACCACCTGCCGACAAATAACGTCGACAAGGTGGTTGCTTAACTCTGGGAGGACGTTATATAACGTCCTCCCAGAATCGCGCTCCCGCGCGCCCCCTGGGGCGCGCACACGGGAAACTCCATGACCGCCGGGTCCAGAGGACCCGGCGGATCACGAATCGCGGTAAATCGCCGCTGATAGCGGCCGTTTACCACGTGATCGCTCCGTCAAATGACGGAGCAATCACTTGTAAACAGACCGGCGTCATTTGATGACGCCGGTTCCTCCCTCCCCTCTCTGTACCGATCGGTACAGTGTGAGAGGGGAGGGGGAGGGAGCGGATGGCAGCAGCAGCACTGTGGGCTGGATCTGTGACAATTGCAGTCACAGATCCAGCCATCCATCCATCCCTGCTCAGCCATCCCTGTGCTATACCCTGCCAATACTCTGCAATACACCCTGCCAATACTCTGCAATACACCCTGCCAATACTCTGCAAAATACCCTGGTGCAATACTCTGCAATACCCTGGTGCAATACTCTGCAATACCCTGGTGCAATACTCTGCAATACCCTAGTGCAATACTCTGCAATACCCTGGTGCAATACTCTGCAATACCCTGCGAAATACTCTGCAATACCCTGCAATACCCTGGTGCAATACTCTGCAATACCCTGGTGCAATACTCTGCAATACCCTGGTGCAATACTCTGCAATACCCTGCACAATACTCTGCAATACCCTGCAAAATACTCTGCAATACCCTGCAAAATACTCTGCAAAATACTCTGCAATACCCTGCACAATACTCTGCAATACCCGCCACAATACTCTGCAATACCCGCCACAATACTCTGCAATACCCGCCACAATACTCTGCAATACCCTCCACAATACTCTGCAATACCCTCCACAATACCCTGTGCAATACCCTCCACAATACCCTGTGCAATACCCTCCACAATACCCTGTGCAATACCCTGCCATACACCGCAATACCCTGCCATACACCGCAATACCCTGCCATAGTCCACAATACTCCGCAATGCCCTGCAATACTCCGCAATGCCCGGCAATACTCCGCAATGCCCGGCAATACTCCGCAATGCCCGGCAATACTCCGCAATGCCCGGCAATACTCTGCAATAACCACTTCCCGCCCTCCGGCCGTCATATGACGTCCTTGACTTTGTGCGGGGATATCTGAATGATGGGAGCAGCTACAGGCATCATTCAGATATTAGCTTTTTCAGCCGGCGATTCCCTACACCATAAGAACAATCATAGCGGCTGTTCCGCCGCTTGATCATTCTTACGGGAGGCGAGAGGGGATGTCCCCCCCCCCCCCCGCCGCCCTCCGGTGCTTCTACCGACTCACCGCTACGATCAAAGCCAGGATTGTTGTTTTTTTTTTTTTTTTTTTTTTCAGGCTTCCCAGCCTAGAGGTGAGATGTGGGGTCTTATTGACACCCCCCCCCCCCATATCTCACTGTAAAGAGGACCTGTCATGCCATATTCCTATTACAAGGGATGTTTACGTTCCTTGTAATAGGTATAAAAGTGATCAAAAAAATGTTTAGGGCGGAAAAACATGTCAAACTAAAATAAATAAAGTAAAATGAAGAATAACATTTTTTTTTTTTAAAGCGCCCCTGTCCCCGTGAGCTCGCATACAGAAGCGAACGCATACGTAAGTCCCGCCCACATATGAAAACGGTTTTCAAACCACACATGTGAGGTATCTCCGCGAACGTTAGAGCGAGAGCAATCATTTTGGCCCTAGACCTCCTCTGTAACTCAAAACATGTAACCAGTAAAAATATTTAAAGCGTCGCCTATGGGGATTTTTTAAGTAGCGAAGTTTGGCGCCATTCCACGAGTGTGTGCAATTTTTAAGGGCGACATGTTAGGTATCTATTTACTCGGCGTAACTTCATCTTTCACATTATGCAAAAACATTGGGCTAACTTTACTGTTTTTTTTTTTTTTTAAGCACAAAACATTTTTTTTCCGTAAAAAACGCGTTAAAAAAATTGCTGCGCAAATATCGTGCGAGATAAAAAGTTGCAACAACCACCATTATATTCTCTAAGGTCTTTGCTAAAAAAACATATATAATGTTTTGGGGTTCTATGTAATTTTCTAGCAAACAAATGATGATTTTTACATGTAGGAGAGAAATGTCAGAATTGGCCTGGGTGCTCCAGAACGCCTGAAGGTGCTCCCTGCATGTCGGGCCTCTGTATGTGGCCACGCTGTGTAAAAGTCTCACACATGTGGTATCGCCATACTCGGGAGTAATAGCAGAATGTGTTTTGGGGTGTAATTTGTGGAATGCATATGCTGTGTGTGAGAAATAACCTGCTAATATGACAATTTTGTGAAAAAAAAAAAAGAGAAAAAAAAATCTTGATTTTGCAAAGAATTGTGGGAAAAAATGACAACTTCAAAAAACTCACAATGCCTCTTTCTGAATACCTTGGAATGTCTTCTTTCCAAAAAGGGGTCATTTGGGGGGTATTTGTACTTTTCTGGCATGTTAGGGTCTCAAGAATTGAGATCGGCCGTCAGTACTTCAGGTGTGATCAATTTTCAGATATTGGCACCATAGCTTGTGGACTCTATAACTTTCACAAAGACCAAATAATATACACCAATTTGTACTTATTTTTACCAAAGATATGTAGCAGTATAAATTTTGGCCAAAATTTATGAAGAAAAAATAGTAATTTGCAAAATTTTATAACAGAAACGAAAAAAAAATCATTTTTTTACAAAATTTTCAGTCTTTTTTCTCTTATAGCGCAAAAAATAAAAAACCCAACAGTGATTAAATACCACCAAAAGAAAGCTCTATTTGTGTGAAAAAAAGGACAAAAATTTCATATGGGTACAGTGTTGTATGACTGAGTAATTGTCATTCAAAATGTGAGAGCACCGAAAGCTGAAAATTGGTCTGGTAAGGGGGTTTAAGTGCCCAGTGGTCAAGTGGTTAATAAAACCCTTGAGAAAAAGAGACTTATGCCGCATACACACGATCGGTTTTTCTGATGAAAAAAGACCGATGGCTTGTTTGGCTCTTCTTCTCCTGTGTATCACAGGAGTGCAGTTCGTTCTGCACTCCTGTGACCTGTTTTCAGCAGTGTTCTTTTTTTAACCACTTGCCGACCAGCGCATGACGATGTACGTCGGCACAATAGCGAGGCTGCGCAATTGGGCGTACAGGTACGTCCCCTTTAAATCGCGGCTTAGTGGGCCGCATGCTCCGTGACCGTGCCCGCGGGTCCCGCGGACACGATGTCTGCCGGTGTCCTGCGTTCGTGAAGCGGGGCTGCAGAACGGGGAGATGCCTGTGTAAACAAGGCATTTCCCTGTTCTGCCTAGCAACATGACAGGGATCTACTGCTCCCTGTCATCGGGAGCAGTAGTCGCAGTCATGTCAGTGATAGCCCATCCTCCCCACAGTTAGAATCTCTCCCTAGGACACAATTAACCTCTTGATCGCCCCCTAGTGTTTAACCCCTTCCCTGCCAGTGTCATTTACACAGTAATCAGTGCATTTTTTTAGCACTGGTCGCTGTATAAATAAGAATGGTCCCAAAATAGTGTCAAAAGTGTCCGATGTGTCCGCCATAATGTCGCAGTCCCGATAAAAATCGCAGATCGCCGCCATTACTAATAATAATATATATTTTTTTAAATTACATAAATCTATCCCCTATTTCGTACACGCTATAACTTTTGCGCAAACCAATCAATATATGCTTATTGCGATTTTTTTTTTAACCAAAAAGTTGGAGAAGAATACATATCGGCCTAAGCTGAGAAAGAAATTCGTTTTTTTATATATTTTTTGGGGATATTTATTATAGCAAAAAGTAAAAAATATTGCTTTTTTTTTCAAAATTGTCGCTCTATTTTTGTTTATAACGCAAAAAATAAAGACCGCAGAGATGATCAAATACCACCAAAAGAAAGCTCTATGTGTCGTGAAAAAAAGGACGTCAATTTTGTTTGGGTGCAATTGTCAGTTAAAGCGACACAGAGCCCTATCGCAAAAAGTGCTTTGGTCAGGAAGGGGGTAAATTTTTCCGGGGATGAAGTGGTTAATGTGCCCTCTCCCACTCCTTCCCCTTCCAAGCACCCAACCCCATTCCTCAGACCCTTGGCTCACCTTCTTCACCTGGTAGCCCTGGGCTAGAGTTCCCACCTCATCCCTTTAAACCCGAACACATATGAAATACACAGGTTCTGAGGCTAATTTAATGCAGATAAGGCACCAAGTGAGATTAATTACCACCTTAATCAGCCACAGAACCTGTGTAATCAATATGTGTTCGGGTTTAAAGGGATGAGGTGGCAACTCTACCCTGGGCCAAAGTATGAACCCAGGAGTACTCAACTCTGAATACTACCAGGTTCTGAGCCATCACTTTCTGGCTAGGAAAGTTGGGTGAAGCAGCAATCGAGCACACTGGGGGTTATTTACAAAAGGCAAATCCACTTTGCACTACAAGTGCAAGCTACAAGTGCAAAGTGCACCTGAAATTGCACTGAAAGTGCACTTGGAAGTGCAGTCTCTGTAAATCTGAGGGGTAGATCTGAAATGAGGGGAAGCTCTGCTGATTTTATCATCCAATCATGTGCAAGCTAAAATGCTGTTTTTTATTTTCCTTGCATGCCCCCCTCAGATCTACAGCGACTGCACTTCCAAGTGCACTTTCAGTGAAATTTCAAGTGCACTTTGCACTTGTAGTTTGCACTTGTAGTGCAAAGTGGATTTGCCTTTCTTAAATAGCCCCCTGTGTGTGTATTTAGAAAATTCTGCAGCTAAATACCATTTTTCACATTGCCGATGTGCGGTCATGTGACCGCCCGGCTGATGTCAGAGGGAAATCTAAGCCCCTCCCACTATAGTCCTTAGATCGGGGAAGGAGAGCGGCAGGCGGTCACGTGACAGCACATCAACGATGTGAAAAATGGTATTTACCTGCCGAATTTTCAAATAACACACACACTGGGGGTTATTTATGAAAGGCAAATACACTTTGCACTATAAGTGCAAACTACAAGTGCAAAGTGCACCTGAAATTGCACTGAAAGTGCACTTGGAAGTGCAGTCGCTGTAGATCCGAGGGGGACATGCAAGGAAAATAAAAAACAGCATTTTAGCTTGCACATGATTGGATAATAAAATCAGCAGAGCTTCCCCTCATTTCAGATCTACCCCTCAGATTTACAGCGACTGCACTTCCAAGTGCACTTTAAAGTGGTTGTAAACCCCCGAATCCTTTTTTTTTTTTTTTCTTTTTACAACCTGCAAAAGAAAGACATAATGTATAGCATACTAGCTCATTATCAATCACTTACCTGAGATCGAAGGCCCCGCAGCGGTGCTCGGACACCTCCGTCACCGCCGCCATGTTGCTCCCCTCTGCCTTCCGTGTATCGCCGCTCCGACGCTGTGATTGGCCCCTGGAGCGGCGATGACGTCACATGCATGCGCGCTCGGGCCGGCAAGCTCCATTCAGAAATCCGGGTACTATGCCGGCCCGATAGTGCGCATGTGCGTGACGTCAGCGGCGCCGGGTTCAAAATCAAATATCTCCTTAGCCGTGTAGGTTAAGGAGATATTTCATGCACCTACAGGTAAGCCTTAATCTAGGCTTATGCGGCGTACACACGATCGATTTTCATGCCATTTTTTAAACCAACGTTTTTCTCGTTGTTTTTTTTCATGTTTCCTCTCAAGCCTGTCTTGCGTACACACGATCAGTAAAAAAAACGTTCAAGCAAAGCGCAGTGACGTACAGCACGTACGACGGCACTATAAAGGGGAAGTTCCGTTCGGATGGCGCCACCCTTCATGTTAGTAAAGTTTGTTGAGCGACGATTCGCGCTTTTCAACCTTGTGCTTTTCAGTCCGTTACAGCGTGACGAATGTGCTATCTCCATTACAAACGCTAGTTTTACCAGAACGAGCGCTCCCGTCTCATACTTGATTCTGAGCATGCGCGTTTTTTTTCACGTCGTTAAAGCATACACACTATCGTTTTTCACGTCGTTAAAAAAAACGACGTGAAAAAATAGAGCATGTTCAAAATTTTTAATGCCCGTTTTTCACGCCGTTAAAAATGCTCTGGAGCCTACACACGATCGGTTTTAATGCCCATTTTTAAAAATGGCATTTTTAACGGCATGAAAAACGATCGTGTGTATGGGGCATTACATGTAGGTGCATGTTGTCAAAGTGGGTTTACAACCACTTTAAGTGCACTTTCAAGTGCACTTTGCACTTGTAGTTTGCACTTGTAGTGCAAAGTGGATTTGCCTTTCGTAAATAACCCCCAGTGTGTCCTTAATCATAGTCATATAAGTGCAAGGAAGGCATTAGGGGTCCAAAAGAACCTTGATGCCTTCATTAGGAGAACCTGTCACTCAAAAAGTGCTATCACATTGGGGCCTTTTCAGCATCTGTGTGATAACAATAAATTGTGAAAAAGTACAAAATAAAAAAGATATTACAAAAAAAAAAAGAAAAGAAGCTTATACACACAAGCGGAGGAATAGGGTCTTCAATTATGGTTAACTTTATGTTCATTGAGCTGTGAAGGCTTTGAAAGAGTTTTCTATGGACAATTTGGAGTTTTGTAGGGAGAACACCAGTATTGACATATTTGGTATCGACTATATATTACTATATTACACTCTGCTCTTTAATATTTTACAAACAAATTGAAGATTTGTATTGTGTTTGTGTGCAATAAAATGTATTCAAATGTATTTTTTCTGAAAATATAGATATATATCGCCAAAAGTATTGGGACGCCTGCCTTTACACGCACCTAAACTTTAATGGCATCCCAGTCTTAAGTGAAGTATTATGTGTTACCGGCGCCAAGAATTTATTATAAAAAAATATATATAGTCTGCTGCAATCAATTGTAACCATATAGGTTGTCTAAATGAAAAATATATATAAAAGGTGGATTGCGCTAACTTAAACCCTAAAACCTGTGATCTTCTACTCAATATGTGGACTATGTGCTCTAAACATTATTAATTAAAACCACAATTAAACAATATGTGAACTCAGTGTTCTAAACCTTAAACCACAATTAGTATACCATTCTGTGTGTCATTAGTAGCAGAAATCCTGCTGTGATTTTTTAAAAGTGCATGTGCAATGAACTAACAATCCCTTGTTCAGTAAATATAAGAAATAAATTTAAAAAATAAAATTAAACCATAAAATATTTTTAGTTCATAAAATCCTCCCAGTGAACTGAATGGAGATATTATGTGGATGGATTTCCAAGAAAAATGTCCATGTAATCCAGTGCCGGTGATATGTTCTATTCCCAGTGACTTGCTAGATATTTTCTAGATTTTCACCTCCACCACGTTGTGCTATAAACCACCACCAGGTAAATTGGCCACTCACCATATAGGCTGAATATGTGCGCCTTTGGTTCATATGGATAACCACTCCGTGTTGTAGATTTATCCAGCAGTTTCTCCCCATATGTCGGTGGTGAATGTCACTCTATGATTGCTCATAAGATATAAAGGGCCATCATGGTGCAGTATGTATAAAAATCATTTATTAAAGTTAAAAAATATATGTGTCATACACTCACATTTATCTGTGCCTCCAAGCCGGCACTGAGCTGATCCAGCAATGTATAGGTATTCCCTATGTCTGGTCCGCACAAGTGCCCCTCACAGTTCCTTTCTGGGCTGAGTGATGCTATGAATCTTGTTTACAATTACCAGAGATGTCCCTGCAGGCTGCAGGGACATCTCTGGTAATTGTAAACAAGATTCATAGCATCACTCAGCCCAGAAAGGAACTGTGATGCCGCGTACACACGACCGCTTTTCTCGACGAGAACAACGTCATTTTTTTTTCTCGCCGAGAAAACCGATCGTCTGTGGGCTTTATGTCGTTTTTTTTTCAACGAGAAAAACGGCATTAAAAACGACGAGAAAAATTAAAACATGTTCTAAATTTTCACGCCGTTTTTCAGGTCGTCGTTTTTTTCATCATGAAAAATGATCGTGTGTAGGCTTTAACGACGTTAAAAAAGCGCGCATGATCAGAAGTAAGTGAGGAGAAGGGAGCGCTCGTTCTGGTAAAACTACTGTTCGGAATGGAGATGGCACATTCATCATGCATGAAATTATTACATCGTTTAATGCAGCGCATTCTTTTCTTCGTTCTAATGCTGCAATATTCCAATGAGATTGCAGGCCCCACCCGCCCAAACCAGAACTTCCCCAGATACAACTTAACTAAAATAAATAACTGAACACATTTTTTTAAATGGCAAAAACTTGGCCGCGACACCTTTATTGGTTTTTCACAAATAATTTTCCATAAATCTTTATTATCATTCCAAACTTCATAAATCATCCAATAACATATTTCTACCTGCTCAGTTGTTAGAACTCGAGCAGTAGCACAACTTCAAAGATAAATAAAAGTCCCCCCTGGATCCAGGGTGACCCACCACATAAAAGTGTACGCGACTGGGGCGGGAGGGAGGGAGCTCAAATCTTCCTGCTTGTTCAGCTGAAAAGAGGCAGAACCCTGCGCCTGCTGGCCCTTTTATAAGCAATCCCAAAATCCAGAAAGTTCCCTGAAACCTGATTGGCTCTTCTTGCTTCCTTGTGGACCGGCCCCAAAAGGGGCGGGGCCCCTAACCCCACTGTACTAATGCAGCTAAACCTAACTTAATAATTTACCTTTTAAATTTGTGCTAGGGAGGCCGCAATCTCAGGAAAGTGGCCCCATAATGTGACCCCTTTATTCATTCTCTTGCTGCTGATATTCTCCCAGAGTTAGGACAATCTTTGGTCTTTATGATTTATTGTTTTATCATGATTAATCTCTATTTTGGGGAGCCAGATCTCCCTAAATACCCAAAACTTTTTACATTTTTTTTTTTGTTTTGTTTTGCTTTAATTTGTGGTCTTAGATTTTAGACTGTTTTTACATATTATTTGCTATTTTGGAGTGTGTCAAGTTACCACAACATTATTCTTTATTCTAATTTTGCCTCAATGAGGTTAGTGTCCCTTGTTAATTTCTCAATTTTTTATCCACTGTCCCTGCCTACTCACTTACAAACTGGCTATTTAGAAGAAAAACACATGTTAATTTTGTATCTTCAAAAAAAATTCCCATTTATTATGGCCTAATAACAAATTAAAAGGTAAGCCAAAACAAAACCATATGTAAACTACAAATCAAGAAGCCAGGAAGATAGCACTGGAGACCCTGCTGAAATTAGTGCACACCCAGATCACCACAGCAAACACCAAAGCATGTGAAGACCAAAACTGGCCCCATGTGAGGCACATATCCTGGGTTCATTTTCGTCTTTTTTGTTTGACCTTCCCTGCAGCCTTCCTTGGAGGCTGTGTCCGTGGAGGAGGGACTGGAGCAGGAGCAGGGTCTGGAACAGGAGCAGGGACTGGGACGGGAGCAGGGCCTGGGACAGGAGCATGGAGTGGGGTAGGAGCATGGAGTGGGGCAGGAGCATGGAGTGGGGCAGGAACTTGTGCAAAAAAATAGGAAAGGTCCACAACGTCTGTGAACTCCTTTAGTTTGTTCAACAGGCCCATATTGACCACCTTCAATATAAGGGTTTCATATTTCAGCCTCTGGTCCAGTCCCATTTGTGGCAGTTTCTCCCCAATAAGGGCAGCAAATCCCTCTGCAGCGGTGGGGGGCTCTCGGAGTGCAGCAGTAGCCTCCCTAATTAGGGCCTGTGTCTCCTCCTCCATTTGAACCAGCCTCCTAGATCTTTTTGCAGGAATCCGCAGCAGAGGGATCTGGGGCCTGGTGTTGTGCTGGGTCCCACTGGGGCCTGCCTCTTCCTGGGTCCCACTGGGGCCTGCCTCTTCCTGGGTCCCACTGGGGCCTGCCTCTTCCTGGGTCCCACTGGGGCCTGCCTCTTCCTGGGTCCCACTGGGGCCTGCCTCCTCGTGTGTCCCACTGGGGCCTGTCTCCTCATCCTGTAAAAAAAAGGTACATCGAGTTAGTTTTGCCTTCATCTTTCACACACATTTGTCACCTCATGACATTTGGTAATTGAATGCTACTAAATATTAAAGTCAATCATTCTGACACCAGTATATTTCTTTTTGGTGCCCTTAATTTGTGGCCACTGCTGTCTATTGATATGTCAGACACTTTTTTTAAACTGTTAACATTTTTCACACTTTTTTTAAAACTTTTACAACATTCAACTTTTATTACTCTAAATATTTTGTGAAATATTATACCTGGCTCCAAATATTTAAATCCGGCTCCTCCAGGACTTGAGGTTGTTCCTCCAAAGAGACCTCAACTTGGCTGGAGGCTTGGCTGCATGGAATGCTGGAGGGAAGGCTGGAGGGTTGGCTGGAGGGTTGGCTGCAAGGAAGGCTGGAGGTCGTTCTGGGTGGAAGGCTGGAAAGGGATTCCCTGGATTCCAGATGTTCATCTAGGAAACTCAGGTGCTGATAATACCACAGATTTGGTATGTATCGGTCCTCTGCACCTGCTCCTGACCGCAGGGATTTTTGAACCTTATTCCTTTGAGCCCGGTATGTGCCCCTAATGGTCCCAATTTTGTTCTTCAGATCCTGTAGTGTTGCTGTGGGGATCTGAGTTTTCACAAATTCCAGCAAGGTCTCCAGTGTTCTCTTCCTGGCTTCTTTATTTTTATTATTTTTATTTTTAGTCTCCCATAAAATTGGAAGATTCTTCCATCTTTGGAGGAATTCCAGCATAAAATTGGGGTCCTTAAATGCCTTCATTATCTGTGCAATTCAAAACCCAAAACCAAAAAAGGAATGTCAGTCAGGACTACTCCAAATCTTTCTAACCATATATAGGCCACTAACGTAGCAATTGATCAGTCATCATAGAGTTGAGTGGACACCTGGATGTTTGTGTTAAACTCTTTTTAGCTAACTTTGTAAAAAGCTAGAGTTCGTGACCTGACTTTACCCGAACCCAAACCCCATTTAAGTAAATTAAGCCCTGTAAATAGGGTGAATAAAAGGACTCCCCAAAAATAAAGGAGTACCTCGAACTGTCCCTGCACCAAGTGTCATTTTTTATTAAATTTAAATTAACCCTAAATTCACTCCTGGGTATAATTAATTGTTGTCTCCTGTCAATTGCAATACATAGAAAAGTCATTGATACAAACATTGGGAAAGCATTGTGGTTCCCCCAAATATCCATACCAGGCCCTTCAGGTCTGTCAAGGATTTTAAGGGGAACTCCCCCACAAATTCCCTAAAAAAATGGCGTGGAGTCCCCCCCCCCCCAAATCCATAACAGACCCTTATCCGAGCACGCAACCTGGCTGGCCACAGGGGAAGAGGGGGGGACGAGAGAGCGGCCCCCCCCTCCCTCCTGAACCGTACCAGGCCACATGCCCTCAACATGGGGAGCATGTCCCCATGTTGATGGGGACAAGGGCCTCATCCCCACAACCCTTGCCCGGTGGTTGTGGGGGTCTGCGGGCGGGGGGCTTATCGGAATCTGGAAGACCCCTTTAACAAAGGGGCCCCCCAGATCCCGCCCCCCCTATGTGAAATGGTAATGGGGGACATTGTACCCCTACCATTTCACCTTAAAAAAATGGCATTATCTGAAAAATGACACTACACGGTTTTTGACAATTCCTTTATTATTGGTTTTGTTTTTCAACCATCTTCTTCCTTCTTCTTTTCTGCATTGGAGTTTCTTCCTCCATCTTCCTCTTCATCTTCATCTTCCTTCTTGCTTCGGGCTTCTCGTCCGCATCTTGCTTCGGCTTCTTCTTTGTTCTCCCGCTGCTCCGTTTGAATTTGAGTTTCCCGCTGTGTGACGCAAAGTTAGGCAGTTCTCCTCTAGGTCCGCTGCGAGCCGGGGGACCCGCCCCCCTCTGACTGCACGGGGAAAGTACCTGTGAAATCTCTGTGCGTCAGAGGGGGGCGGGGTCGCCGGACCAAGAGGAGAACTGATGAACTGAAGCGTCACACAGCGGGAACCTCCAATTCAAACGGAGCGGCCGGAGAAAGAAGAACCCGGAGCAAGATGCGGACGAGAACACCGAAGGAAGAAGGAAGATGAAGAGGAAGAGGAAGATGGATGAAGAAACACGAAGCGAGAAAAGAAGAAGAAGGAAGAAGATGGAAGAAAGCCAAACTAAAAATTAAAGGAATTGTCAAAAACTGATGTAGCGGGGTCCTCAAATTGATGGGATACACCTGGGGAGTGGTGTGACCCAGGTGTATAATTGTGTTGGGGTTCAGACCCCTTTTTGTTTCGTGGAGGATTGGAGGATGTAGTATTCTCCTTTGCCTGTGGGTGGCGGGGTACCTACAGGCTTCAGGTAGAATCATTCTCCTGCAGTGCTCCCTGTTTTGTCCCTTCCCGGAGATGGTATGGCTGGGGCGGGGAACCCGCCGGGCCGTTGATGGGAGGAGATAAAAGGGGGAGACGCCCTTACCACGAGGTCTTGCGGAGAAGGAGGTCCTCGGAGGAGGAGGGTTGCGGTCCGCACCCAGGCCCCTCAGGCCTGGGTGCTGGAGATCCAGGAGTCTGGTCCAGGTGCCCATGGCCTGGTCCGGAGTCATGTTGGCGTCCATCCCAGGCACCTTTAGCCTGGGGTGAGGTACTATCGAGGAGGCCTGGGGCCCAGTACCTTCGACTGGGTCCCGCTAGGGTGGACTGTCCGAGGGTCCCTGAGCGGAGGGACTCGTATCTGAGGTGAGGAGGCCAGAGAGGTTACCCACTGGAGACCCGGAGCAGCACCAACCCGGTGACAGTGGGCCTCTGGGAACTCTCTTGGGAGGACACATCCCCCTGATAGGGGCCACAGCGTATCGAAGAGGGCTCCATTGCTGTTCATAGGGGTTGCTGGAAGAGACCCCATCTTTCCTGTTCTGTAACAGCCGGATTGGCTTAGGCGCCGCTGGTCATAGTACAGTGGCATAGAACTTAAACTTTAGGAAGTGCCTCGATCTGCTCGCCCCACCGTTGGCAAGGTTATAGGTCCCAACCAGTTTGCTGCAAAAGAACTGTTTATTGTGCTTTGCGTATTGGAGTGTCAAATAAACAAGTGTTGGACCTTTCTCCGGTGTGTGAACTTCAGTTACTGGAAGCAAAGGGGAGGCTGGTGAGCTTGCAATTACAGACTCAGTGCATTCACAGAACACACCGGCCCGAGGAAACATCAGTAAGTGGCCTTCACCTCCCTACTACAATGGGGAGGACATGGGCCGTGGCGCATCTCACTCTCACAACCCAGGAACCCCTAGACATGAGTTGGTGTGTAACCGATAAAGATGGAGAGAGGGTGAGGCCGCTACACTGACTACTGTCATTTTTTACATTTTGTACACTTTCTTCGTGAAATGGTAGGGGTACAATGTACCCCTTACCAATTCACATGGGGGGGGCTGGGATCTGGGGGTCCCCTTTGTTAAAGGGGTCTTCCAGATTCCGATAAGCCCCCCGCCCGCAGACCCCCACAACCACTGGGCAAGGGTTGTGGGGATGAGGCCCTTGTCCCCATCAACATGGGGACATCCTCCCCATGTTGAGGGCATGTGGCCTGGTACGGTTCAGGAGGGAGGGGGGCCGCTCTCGTCCCCCCCTCTTCCCCTGCGGCCGGCCAGGTTGCGTGCTCGGATAAAGGGTCTGTTGTGGATTTTGGGGAGGACTCCACGCCCTTTTTTTCATGATTTGGGGGTGGAGTTCCCCTTAAAATCCTTGACAGACCTGAAGGGCCTGCAACTCGAATTTGGGGGAACCCCACGTTTTTTTTTTTCAGGTACAAATCAGTTTTCAAAGTCTTGCCATTTGCCGGGAGGCAAGAATTCATTTAGAGCCGCGATTGACTTTTCAAAGTTTAGTCCCAATTCAAAAATGACACTTTGTGCACGGCCAGTACTAACAGCACGGGAAGCAAGCGCCAAGTTACATGCATATTGCCCAACCCCGGCCCCGAACATACAGTGAATGAATGTTTATAGGTTTAATGCTCCTGGACACAGCCATATCAAGTAAGAAAAATGTTACGTACCCGCGATCTACACGTTCGTCTCCTCCGACCTTCTTCCACTCACTGAACGTCGCTTTCAACAATGTTTTTTGGAGTTATATACAGTGCGCATGCGTGACGCTCCGCACGCTTTCCCGCCCCTGACGTTCGTTACACTACTTTCCCCGCCCCTTCTCGCTACTCCTTAATGACGGAGAGTGTAAACATGGCGGCGAATCAACAGGATGTGGAAAGTGGGGAAGAAAGCAGGCACCGACCCAGAAGGTATAAAGCCACTAACATGAGCTTTGAGGAGATGGTGGAGATGGTCACCATATTGCTCCGGGATGATTACGACGCCAAACATGGGCCCTACAAAAAGCCAAATCAAGTGAAGGCCAAGATCATGGATAAAGTGATCAAAACGCTCTTTGAAAAATTTGGGGTTCGCAGGTCGCGGGAACAGATCCGGAAACGATGGTCGGATATTAAGTTGCGTGAGCCGGATCAATATAAAAAGATTACAAAAGTCATCAAAAAAAGTAAGTAGATTAACATTAAATGTGATTTTGCCTAATAACGTGGTGTTGCATGTGTTTTTTAAATAATGTATGTATTACAGTGAAAAATTTCATGTTTCATGTTTTTGGGCACACGAATCGATCGTATAAATGGTCGTTCAAACGTTCACTCAATCACAAGCTTTTGCCACGATTCATCATTGTTCGAACGACATTTTATCAATCACAAAATAATCGGCAGGTTCAAATGTTTTTAGCAATGTATTCCACCAAAACATCGTTTGGGTGTTATTGAACGAGGATTTCAACGTTGGATTCTTGTGCCCAAGAACATGAAACAGGACATCATGAAATGTTTATGTGAGAAGTAATTATAAACATGTTTGTGTAGTTGTTGGTAATTAGATTTGGCTAATGTAACTAGATTCAGTGTACGGTTACAAGAGTATGCTCAGCAGCTGCTTACACATCTGGACTCATTAGCACAAGTGTGGGCCACAAGAACAACCTTTTGATGGTGTCACACACAGGTGATCCAGTGGATACCTGGTGTGTTTCCATGTGTGAAACATGACCTAAAGAGATTAATCTACCATCTTGGGAAATGGATACAATCATGTGTTCATCTTCTCCAAAATTATCAGTAATACAATTGTAACACACTTCCCAAGAATGATTAATATTCCTCTTTCACGCCTAAATATATTTAGTTACACAAGTCTACCTTTTGGTTATATCTCCTAGGGCTTCAAAGAGCTAAGAGACACGAGGCTGCAAACCCCGCACCACCAACTCAAGACCCACAACTGCAGGATGTGGCAGAAGAGGGAAATGGCAACTCACCAGGTCAGTGTCATACACCACAGCCTCACGTAATAGATGTTGGCCTGTATATTTAGTAAGACATTTTCTTTTCACAACTTAAAGGGACTTTAATGCCTGCGGCAACAGCAACCTTCACCAGAGCCACTGCCCAGATGTTGCTGAAAGAAGTGAGGGTCTGCTCTCGGGAGGTTGAAACCATAAAACACAACCTGGTCCAGATGTACCAAACAAACAAAATGATGGAGAAAAAACTTAAAAAAATTGAGCATATTCTTGGGAGTGTTTAAAACTTGTATATATTTAAAAAAAAATGTTTATTTTTTGGGGGGGAAATGTTTTATTTCTATAAAGGGATATTGTTCGTGTTGTACATTTTTGTACTGAGTTGTAAAAAGCAAATCTTTTAGAAATTCCCAAAAAAATTTGGGTTATATTTTGATACAAACCTTACCAATTTTATACTCATAAAATTTTTTAATCACTAAACAATGTGTGGCTTCTTATATCAATGTTGCCCCCCCCCCCCCCCAACAAAAATGTGTGTGTTTAGACTCTATAAATGCTTGTAATTTACTTGTTAGGAAAAAACATGGGACTACAACTGCACTAGTATAACCGAGGACAGTGATGGTGAACCTTGGCAACCCAGATGGTTTGGAACTACATTTCTAATGTTGCTCAGGCACTCTGCAGTGTAGTTGAGCATCATGGAAAATGGAGTTGAAAAACATCTGGAGTGGCAAGGTTCACCACCACTGACCTAGAAGAAAGAACAAATACAACAAAAGAAAAGCAAACAAGATGTTTTCAGTATATTATTTTTTATTATGAGCAAAATTGATTTAAAACTGATCAGGCATTGCAATGGCCCCCCTACCCATAAAATATTCGACATAGCGTTGCCGCACATCACGGCCGCTTTGGGGGGCCAAGCCTGTAGGGCCAGCTAACTGGGCTGGCAATGGTCCATCCAAACCCTGTGTGCCCTGAAGGTCAACTGTAGCAAGATAATTTGTGGAGTGTTTGATTAAAAAATTGTGCAGTATGCAACAACACATGACCAAATGGTTCCATTTATACTCCGCCATGTTTATTGCAGTCAGAAAAAGCCGGAAGCGACTGGCCATGATGCCAAAGGCGTTTTCCACCACCCTTCGCCCTCTGGCCAGACGATAATTAAACACCCTCCTCTCAGGGGTGAGGGACCTTTGGGGAAAAGGCCTCATCAAATGTGGTCCAAGCGCAAAAGCCTCATCTGCCAGGAACACAAACGGGAGGCCATGTTCATTATCTTCAGCAGGTGGCAATGCCAGGTCCTCTGAAAGAAGCCGGTCTGCAAACTCTGTCTGGGCGAAAACACCACCGTCAGACATCCGCCCATTTTTCCCAACATCAACAAATAGGAACTCATAGTTCGCAGACACCACCGCCATGAGCACAATACTGTGGAAGCCTTTGTAATTCCAAAAAAACGACCCAGAATGGGCTGGTGGCACGATGCGGACGTGCTTGCCATCAATGGCTCCTCCACAGTTGGGAAAGTTCCACCGCTGAGAAAAATCAGATGCCACATTCTGCCATTCCTGTGGCGTCGATGGTAACTGTGGAGTCAAAGGAAAAAAAAAAAAAAAACTTTACTACCTATACATTGCAAGCATGTTAGCACAAAACACTCTGGGCAAAACATCAGGATAGCATTAATTTGGAAGGAGGATTTTAGAGCGGAGCTACGCAGCCAAAATACTATAAAATAACACAGCAGCTCCAGCTACAGCAGCTGCAGAGGTTTGCTAATTGTACACTTACCTGTCCTGGAGTCCAGCAACGTCCGCAGCAGAGGACGAACAATTGCTCGTCACTCTGCTGCCCCCTCTGCCATCCTCGGTGAGGGAACCAGGAAGAGAAGCCTTGCGGCTTCACTGCCCGGTTCCCAAATGCACATGCACGAGAAGCGCTGCGCAGTTCTGACTGGTCCTCCTGTGTTCTGTGAGACAAGTGTTTACAAGAACACTACGGGTCTTCTGCAAGAAGTGACTTGGCTCAGGCAGATTTGCCGCAGAGATGACTCCCGGATGTGGGTGAATATACCTGTCTTAAACAGGTATCTTCACCCCCCTCCCCCCTGAAAGGTGTCAATTTTGACACCGGGGGAGGGTTACAATGAGCGGACCCACAAAATTTAGGATGGAGGTCCGCTTGAATAAGATAGAAAAATAAGCAACAAAAACATCACCCACTCTGATGGACCTGAGAAATTCGGAGAGGGTGGAGGGTTTGAGATGAGTTGGGGACATCATAATTAAAATCTATAGTACGATGTAATTTATTTGGGTAGATTAGACAAACTTAAAAAATTAGGGGGGGGGGGAATCAGGCAATCTAAGCACTACAATGGAGCGTACAAAACAAAAATGAGGATTGACTAGGCTAGGTGTGTTTGGGCCCAGGATCTAATGCTGGAGATTGCTTGACCAAAAAATATGCATGTAGCCCAAAAACATAGAACATTCAAAGCTTACAACATGCAGGGGGACAAAGGGGACATTCACAGCATATTCAAATCATGGTAATTAGAGACAGTACAAAATATACTATACATTAGCAAGCATAAAAAAACATAGATTGTGATGTTTATAAAGGAGAAAACTTACCTTAAGATAGTCCTCGTGAAGGACCTGGATAATGGCAGAGCAGGTCTCTGGGATAATGACGCCCAGAGCCTGGGGGGAGATGCCTGTCGAGAACTTGAGGTCCTGCAAGCTTCTCCCAGTCGCAAGGTATCGCAACGTGGCGATGAGCCTCTGCTCAGCAGTAATGGCTTCCCGCATAACGGTGTCCGGCCTGGTGATATAGGGGGACACCAAAGCCAAGAGCTGCTGAAAAACGGGGTCAGACATCCTAAGAAAATTCCTGAAATCATCAGGGTTATTCTCCCGGATCTCCCGCAGCAGAGGCATATGACATAATTGGTCCCTCTGGAGCAACCAATTCTTGGTCCATGAACTCCTTCTCACCCTCCTCATGGACCGGATCTGGGACATAGCAACAAGCCCAGCAGCAAGCACAGCACGATCTCGGCGACAAGAACGTACGCGCAACATGGCTTCAAAACGGTCGTCTAATCAGAACGAACTAAAAGAACGCACTGAAGAACAGCAAGGCCTATGAAGAACGAGCTGAAAAACAGTAACGCGTGGACAAGAACGCACTGCAAAAACAGATACGAACTCACTACACGCACTGAAAGCCAGATACGAACCCACAAGCACAAACTGAACTCCCGAAAACGATCTTTAAAGCACGAAGACTGAAAAGCGCGAATCGTCTCTTCCCAAACTTTTACTAACACGCGGAAACACGAAATCAGCAAAAGCAGCCAAAAGGGTGGCGCGAACAGAATGAAACTTCCCCTTTATAGTGCCGTCGTACGTGTTGGACGTCACCGCGCTTTGCTAGATCAGTTTTTTTCACGATCGTGTGTAGGCAAGGCAGGCTTGAGAGGAAACAAGAAAAATAACGTCGAGAAAATCGACGTTTTTTTTCTTGACATGAAAAGCGGTCGTGTGTACGCGGCATGAGGGGCACTTGTGCGGACCAGACATAGGGAATACCTATACATTGCTGGATCAGCTCAGTGCCGGCTTGGAGGCACAGATAAATGTGAG
The DNA here is from genome assembly GCA_029206835.1 of Rana muscosa. Taxonomy (NCBI): domain Eukaryota; kingdom Metazoa; phylum Chordata; class Amphibia; order Anura; family Ranidae; genus Rana; species Rana muscosa. The sequence goes on along the minus strand of CM055117.1, from coordinate 68,363,471 downwards.
TGTATGACACATATATTTTTTAACTTTAATAAATGATTTTTATACATACTGCACCATGATGGCCCTTTATATCTTATGAGCAATCATAGAGTGATATTCACCACCGACATATGGGGAGAAACTGCTGGATAAATCTATAACACGGAGTGGTTATCCATATGAACCAAAGGCGCACATATTCAGCCTATCTGGTGAGTGGCCAATTTACCTGGTGGTGGTTTATAGCACAACGTGGTGGAGGTGAAAATCTAGAAAATATCTAGCAAGTCACTGGGAATAGAACATATCACCGGCACTGGATTACATGGACATTTTTCTTGGAAATCCATCCACATAATATCTCCATTCAGTTCACTGGGAGGATTTTATGAACTAAAAATATTTTATGGTTTAATTTTATTTTTTTAATTTATTTCTTATATTTACTGAACAAGGGATTGTTAGTTCATTGCACATGCACTTTTAAAAAATCACAGCAGGATTTCTGCTACTAATGACACACAGAATGGTATACTAATTGTGGTTTAAGGTTTAGAACACTGAGTTCACATATTGTTTAATTGTGGTTTTAATTAATAATGTTTAGAGCACATAGTCCACATATTGAATAGGGATGAGCTTCGTGTTCGAGTCGAACATACGTTCGACTCGAACATCGGCTGTTCGATCGTTCGACGAAGATCGAACGATTTGGGCCGTTCGCGCCAAATTCGAGTGACGCGAACGGCCCACAATGCACTACGCCATCGCAGTGTCATCCAGGCGCTGTGATTGGCCAAGCATGCACTGTGACCCCGCATGCTTGGCCAATCACAGCGCCGGCAGCGAGGAGAGCAATGATTGGCCACAGGCAGGATGCCTGTGGCCAATTATTGCTGAGGGTGTTTAGTACACGCCCCACACTATAAAAGGCCGCCAGCACGGCGGCCTAGTGTAGTGTGTTCCGGAGCAGGGAAAGAGCAGCATAGGCAGGGACAGTGACTTTTATTTCTTTCTTGCTTAACCTGGATTCCTTTAGTTTAGGGAAAGAGAAGGATAGGTAGGGAGAGTGTCAGTGTGTTTTGTGCTTGTGCTATAGTGTGCTTTAAAAAAACATTTTTTCTAGGGACAGAAAACTCTAGGTAGGGAGAGTGTCAGTTTCTTTCACTGTGCAAGTCCTTGTTTCCAGGGACAGGGAAGGACAGTGAGTGAATTCTCCTTGTGCTATAGTGTGCTTAAAAAAAACATTTTTTCTAGGGACAGAAAACTCTAGGTAGGGAGAGTGTCAGTTTCTTTCACTGTGCAAGTCCTTGTTTCCAGGGACAGGGAAGGACAGTGAGTGAATTCTCCTTGTGCTATAGTGTGCTTAAAAAAGACATTTTTTCTAGGGAGACAGAAAACTCTAGGTAGGGAGAGTGTCAGTTTCTTTCACTGTGCAAGTCCTTGTTTCCAGGGACAGGGAAGGACAGTGAGTGAATTCTCCTTGTGCTATAGTGTGCTTAAAAAAATCATTTTTTCTAGGGACAGAAAACTCTAGGTAGGGAGAGTGTCAGTTTCTTTCACTGTGCAAGTCCTTGTTTCCAGGGACAGGGAAGGACAGTGAGTGAATTCTCCTTGTGCTATAGTGTGCTTAAAAAAAACATTTTTTCTAGGGACAGAAAACTCTAGGTAGGGAGAGTGTCAGTTTCTTTCACTGTGCAAGTCCTTGTTTCCAGGGACAGGGAAGGACAGTGAGTGAATTCTCCTTGTGCTATAGTGGGCTTAAAAAAAACATTTTTTCTAGGGACAGAAAACTCTAGGTAGGGAGAGTGTCAGTTTCTTTCACTGTGCAAGTCCTTGTTTCCAGGGACAGGGAAGGACAGTGAGTGAATTCTCCTTGTGCTATAGTGTGCTTAAAAAAAACATTTTTTCTAGGGACAGAAAACTCTAGGTAGGGAGAGTGTCAGTTTATTTCACTGTGCAAGTCCTTGTTTCCAGGGACAGGGAAGGACAGTGAGTGAATTCTCCTTGTGCTATAGTGTGCTTAAAAAAAACATTTTTTCTAGGGACAGAAAACTCTAGGTAGGGAGAGTGTCAGTTTATTTCACTGTGCAAGTCCTTGTTTCCAGGGACAGGGAAGGACAGTGAGTGAATTCTCCTTGTGCTATAGTGTGCTTAAAAAAAACATTTTTTCTAGGGACAGAAAACTCTAGGTAGGGAGAGTGTCAGTTTCTTTCACTGTGCAAGTCCTTGTTTCCAGGGACAGGGAAGGACAGTGAGTGAATTCTCCTTGTGCTATAGTGTGCTTAAAAAAAACATTTTTTCTAGGGACAGAAAACTCTAGGTAGGGAGAGTGTCAGTTTCTTTCACTGTGCAAGTCCTTGTTTCCAGGGACAGGGAAGGACAGTGAGTGAATTCTCCTTGTGCTATAGTGTGCTTAAAAAAAACATTTTTTCTAGGGACAGAAAACTCTAGGTAGGGAGAGTGTCAGTTTCTTTCACTGTGCAAGTCCTTGTTTCCAGGGACAGGGAAGGACAGTGAGTGAATTCTCCTTGTGCTATAGTGTGCTTAAAAAAAACATTTTTTCTAGGGACAGAAAACTCTAGGTAGGGAGAGTGTCAGTTTCTTTCACTGTGCAAGTCCTTGTTTCCAGGGACAGGGAAGGACAGTGAGTGAATTCTCCTTGTGCTATAGTGTGCTTAAAAAAAACATTTTTTCTAGGGACAGAAAACTCTAGGTAGGGAGAGTGTCAGTTTCTTTCACTGTGCAAGTCCTTGTTTCCAGGGACAGGGAAGGACAGTGAGTGAATTCTCCTTGTGCTATAGTGTGCTTAAAAAAACATTTTTTCTAGGGACAGAAAACTCTAGGTAGGGAGAGTGTCAGTTTCTTTCACTGTGCAAGTCCTTGTTTCCAGGGACAGGGAAGGACAGTGAGTGAATTCTCCTTGTGCTATAGTGTGCTTAAAAAAAACATTTTTTCTAGGGACAGAAAACTCTAGGTAGGGAGAGTGTCAGTTTCTTTCACTGTGCAAGTCCTTGTTTCCAGGGACAGGGAAGGACAGTGAGTGGATTCTCCTTGTGCTATAGTGTGCTTAAAAAAAACATTTTTTCTAGGGACAGAAAACTCTAGGTAGGGAGAGTGTCAGTTTCTTTCACTGTGCAAGTCCTTGTTTCCAGGGACAGGGAAGGACAGTGAGTGAATTCTCCTTGTGCTATAGTGTGCTTAAAAAAAACATTTTTTCTAGGGACAGAAAACTCTAGGTAGGGAGAGTGTCAGTTTCTTTCACTGTGCAAGTCCTTGTTTCCAGGGACAGGGAAGGACAGTGAGTGAATTCTCCTTGTGCTATAGTGTGCTTAAAAAAAACATTTTTTCTAGGGACAGAAAACTCTAGGTAGGGAGAGTGTCAGTTTCTTTCACTGTGCAAGTCCTTGTTTCCAGGGACAGGGAAGGACAGTGAGTGAATTCTCCTTGTGCTATAGTGTGCTTAAAAAAAACATTTTTTCTAGGGACAGAAAACTCTAGGTAGGGAGAGTGTCAGTTTCTTTCACTGTGCAAGTCCTTGTTTCCAGGGACAGGGAAGGACAGTGAGTGAATTCTCCTTGTGCTATAGTGTGCTTAAAAAAAACATTTTTTCTAGGGACAGAAAACTCTAGGTAGGGAGAGTGTCAGTTTCTTTCACTGTGCAAGTCCTTGTTTCCAGGGACAGGGAAGGACAGTGAGTGAATTCTCCTTGTGCTATAGTGTGCTTAAAAAAAACATTTTTTCTAGGGACAGAAAACTCTAGGTAGGGAGAGTGTCAGTTTCTTTCACTGTGCAAGTCCTTGTTTCCAGGGACAGGGAAGGACAGTGAGTGAATTCTCCTTGTGCTATAGTGTGCTTAAAAAAAACATTTTTTCTAGGGACAGAAAACTCTAGGTAGGGAGAGTGTCAGTTTCTTTCACTGTGCAAGTCCTTGTTTCCAGGGACAGGGAAGGACAGTGAGTGAATTCTCCTTGTGCTATAGTGTGCTTAAAAAAAACATTTTTTCTAGGGACAGAAAACTCTAGGTAGGGAGAGTGTCAGTTTCTTTCACTGTGCAAGTCCTTGTTTCCAGGGACAGGGAAGGACAGTGAGTGAATTCTCCTTGTGCTATAGTGTGCTTAAAAAAAACTTTTTTTCTAGGGACAGAAAACTCTAGGTAGGGAGAGTGTCAGTTTCTTTCACTGTGCAAGTCCTTGTTTCCAGGGACAGGGAAGGACAGTGAGTGAATTCTCCTTGTGCTATAGTGTGCTTAAAAAAAACATTTTTTCTAGGGACAGAAAACTCTAGGTAGGGAGAGTGTCAGTTTCTTTCACTGTGCAAGTCCTTGTTTCCAGGGACAGGGAAGGACAGTGAGTGAATTCTCCTTGTGCTATAGTGTCCTTAAAAAAAACTTTTTTTCTAGGGACAGAAAACTCTAGGTAGGGAGAGTGTCAGTTTCTTTCACTGTGCAAGTCCTTGTTTCCAGGGACAGGGAAGGACAGTGAGTGAATTCTCCTTGTGCTATAGTGTGCTTAAAAAAAACATTTTTTCTAGGGACAGAAAACTCTAGGTAGGGAGAGTGTCAGTTTCTTTCACTGTGCAAGTCCTTGTTTCCAGGGACAGGGAAGGACAGTGAGTGAATTCTCCTTGTGCTATAGTGTGCTTAAAAAAAACATTTTTTCTAGGGACAGAAAACTCTAGGTAGGGAGAGTGTCAGTTTCTTTCACTGTGCGAGTCCTTGTTTCTAGGGACAAAGAAGGAAAGTGAGGGGAATTCTCCTTGTGCTATAGTGTGCTAAAGCATTCCTCATCAACCATCTTTGAAATCCTTGATTTTTGGACAGTCAGGGAAATTGTCGTTGTGCTATTCTGTGCAAAAGCAATCATCCTCAACCATATTTAGAAATCCTTAAGTAAAGGGACAGAGAAGGACACCTGAAGGTAGCCCTTATTGCTTTTTTCCCATCTCCCTGCAGGCCATCTATTAGAATGTCTGGAAGGCAAACAAGGAGAGGCAGACAGTCAGGAGGCAATATAAGAGGGCAAGCAGGCTCTGTGTCTGGGGGCAACAGTGCTGGTCGTGGACGCGGTGCATTGTCATCAGCACATGGCCATGGGACACGCTTGTCCTTCTTTTCGGCAGCTGGACATGTTGAGCCACATCATGCCGAAGACTTGGTAGAGTGGATGACCAAGCCCTCCTCCTCCTCCTCATCCTCTCTCACCCAGGCTCAGGGTACTGGCAAAGCAGCTGCCAAAGCGTCCTCTTCCCTGTTATCAATGTCAGACTCATCATCAGTCACTCCTTCCCTAGACCCACCATGTCCTCCTCCTGAGGAGTCCCCCGAACTGTTTGAGCACAGTGTTGGGTACATGCTCCAGGAGGATGCCCAGCGTTTCGAAGGGTCTGATGATGAAACCCAGCTACAGGAAGGCAGTAGGGTGAGAGCAGACAGAGGGGATGCTCAAGAAGGACACCAATCTGGCAGTCATGTTCCAGCAGCTGCAGCATACTGCCAGATTGGCTCCAGTGATGAGGAGGGAGGGGATGATGAGGTCACTGACTCCACGTGGGTGCCTAATAGGAGAGAGGAGGAGGAGGATGAGGAGGAGGCACATCTCCAACGAGGCAGGATGCCCTTTGGTGGCCAGCGTAAGGGCAGTACACCGACGGAATCACACCGCAGAGCTCCGCCTGTGCAGGGCGCTGCCTCTGCCCGTCATTCAAAAAGTTCCTTGGTGTGGGCCTTTTTTGAGGCTAGTGCATCAGATTGCACAGCTGCTATTTGCAACATATGTCTCAAGCGTATATCGCGTGGCCAAAACATCAGCCGCTTGGGTACCACATGCCTGACCAGACATATGTTGACCTGCCATGCAGCTCGTTGGCAAGCCTACCTCAAAGACCCACACCAAAGAACAAAGCGGACCTCTCCTTGCACCGCATCAGCTGGGATCTCCAACCCCACTATAACTTCAGTCCTCTCTGAAACATGCACTGAGAGGAATGACGGTGTAGAATTAGGTGTGTCACAGCCAAGTACTTGCGGCCACTCTGCTAGCAGTACACCGACGTCCGATTCTAGCAGGCAAATTTCCCTGCCCCAGCTGCTGGACCGTCGAAAGAAGTTCACTCCCAGCCATCCACATGCCCAGCGGTTGAATGCTAGCTTGGCTAAATTGCTAGCGCTTCAACTGCTGCCTTTTCAGTTGGTAGACTCTGCCCCCTTCCGTGAGTTTGTGCAATGTGCGGTTCCTCAGTGGCAGGTTCCCAAACGCCACTTTTTCTCACGGAAGGCTATTCCGGCTCTCTACCGGCATGTGGAAGGCAATGTCTTGGCCTCGCTGGACAGGGCGGTCAGCGGTAAGGTGCATATTACCGCTGACTCATGGTCCAGCAGGCATGGACAGGGACGTTACCTTTCTTTCACGGCCCATTGGGTCACTCTTTTGGCAGCTGGGAAGGATGCAGGACAAGGTGCAGTAGTGTTGGAGGTTGTCCCACCGCCACGCCTCCAAAATGCTACTACTGGTTGTGACACACCTCTCTCCTCCACCCCCTCCTCTTCTTCTTCCTCCATGGCCTCTTCCTGTGGTTTGTCCTATGAACCAGCGGTGCTCCGTAGCCGTTCACGGGGCTACGCAAGTACGCAGGCAAAAAGATGCCATGCCGTGCTTGCGCTGGTGTGTTTGGGGGACAGAAGCCACACTGGGGCAGAGGTCCTGTCTGCTCTGCAGGGCCAGGCCGAGAGGTGGTTGACGCCACGCCAGCTTAAGCCAGGAATGGTGGTTTGCGACAATGGCACCAACCTCCTCTCCGCCCTTCGACAGGGACAACTGACCCATGTGCCCTGTGTGGCTCACGTCCTTAACCTGGTGGTGCAGCGGTTCTTGGGCAGGTACCCGGGCTTACAGGATGTCCTGAGGCAGGCCAGGAAAGTCTGTGTGCATTTCCGCAGATCTTATAATGCCAGTGCTCGCCTGGCTGAGCTGCAAAAGGAGTTGAACCTGCCCAAGAACCGCCTTATATGTGACATGCCCACCAGGTGGAACTCAACGTTGGCCATGCTGCAGCGGCTGCACACGCAGCAGAGGGCCATCAATGAGTACCTATGCGACTACGGCACCAGGACAGGGTCAGGGGAGCTTGGTTTTTTTTCTCCACGCCAGTGGGGCATGATCAGGGATGCATGCACTGTCCTGGCACCATTTGAGGAGGCCACGAGGATGGTGAGCAGTGACAGTGCATGCATCAGTGACACTGTACCTCTTGTCCACCTGTTGGAGCACACGCTGCGTGGAATAATGGACAGGGCACTTGAGGCAGAACAGAGGCAGGAAGAGGAGGACTTCCTTGCCTCTCAAGGCCCCCTTTACCCAGACAGTGTTCCTTCTGTCCCACCCATCGCACAGGAAGAGGAAGAGGAGGAGGAGGAGGAGGAGGAGGAGGATTGTGTCAGCATGGAGGTGGAGGCTGGCACTCAGCATCATCAGCAGCAGTCTTTTAGGGATGATTTACAGTCCCAAGAAACCAGTGGACTTGTACGTGGCTGGGAGGAGGTGACTGCGGATCATGTCGTCCTTAGTGACCCAGAGGACTCCGGAGCGAATGCCTCAGCAAACCTACGCTGCATGGCCTCCCTGATCCTGCAAAGTCTGCGGAAGGATCCTCGTATTCTTCGGATCAAGGAGAGGGACCATTACTGGCTGGCCACTCTCCTTGATCCACGGTACAAGGGTAAGGTTGCGGACCTTATGTTACCGTCGCAGAGGGAGCAGAGGATGAGACAACTCCGGGAGGCCTTGCAGAAAGGTCTGTGCAACGCGTTCCCAGAGACTGGGAGGTTACAAACTCCTGGTCCTGGACAACGAGTTGCTGAGGCTTCGGCCAGTCAAAGAAGGAGCGGTGGGGAAGGTGGCCGTCTGACCGATGCGTTCAGACAATTCTTTAGTCCGCAGCCCCAAAGTATGATCGGTTCCAGCAACCATCGCCAGCGTCTGATAAACATGGTGCAGGAATATCTAGGGGCAAGGTCAGACTTGGACACCTTCCCCACCGAAAATCCTCTGGCTTACTGGGTCTTGAGGATGGATCACTGGCCAGAGCTTGCACAGTATGCAATTGAGCTACTGGCCTGTCCTGCATCCAGCGTTCTTTCGGAACGCACATTCAGTGCTGCTGGAGGATTTGTCACGGATCACAGGGTGCGCCTGTCCACCGACTCGGTTGATCGACTGACTTTCATCAAGATGAACCAGTCTTGGATCACCACCAGCTACCACACACCTGATGCTGATATAACAGACTAATTGATTTTAACATGTCACATCCCTTCAAGACTGATGCTGATGCTGAGTGCCTGTGCTGTTATGTTGACTGGCTATCCTCCTCCTCCGAGTCCTCAATGATACGATTGATGATGATAGCTTGGAAGATCATTTTTGTTTATGGGTGCCGCCACCAGTGGCTAAGGCCCAATTTTTCAGCCCCTGTTTTACAGGGGCGTGTACTTACAATTTTTTTAGCAATAATTTGCCATAGGGCTCATTGCTGTGCTCCAAGTACAGTATCTGTGAGGGGTTGGAGTGTTGTGGCACCAGTGCCTAAGGCCCAATTTTTCAGCCCCTGTTTAACAGGGGCGTGTCATTACAATTTTTGAAGCAATACTTTGCAACAGGGCTCATTGCTGTGCTCCAAGTACAGTATCTGTGAGGGGTTGTAGTGTTGTGCCACCAGTGCCTAAGGCCCAATTTTTCAGCCCCTGTTTAACAGGGGCGTGTCATTACAATTTTTGAAGCAATACTTTGCAACAGGGCTCATTGCTGTGCTCCAAGTACAGTATCTGTGAGGGGTTGTAGTGTTGTGCCACCAGTGCCTAAGGCCCAATTTTTCAGCCCCTGTTCAACAGGGGCATGCAATTACAATTCTTGATGTAATAATTCACAGCAGGGCCCATTCCTGCACCCACCAAGAGTAAGTCTGAGGGCTTACAGTGTTGTGGCAACGCCACCACCACCACCACCACGAAAGGCCCAATTTTTCAGCCCCTGTTCAAAAGGGGCATGTAATTACAATTCTTGATCTAATAATTCACAGCAGGGCCCATTGCTGCACCCACCAAGAGTAACTGTCAGGGCTTACAGTGTTGTGGCACCAGCACCACCATCAAAGCCCCAATTTTTACTACCACTGTTCAACAATTATATGTAATTAAAATTCCTGATATAATAGTTGACAGCAGGGCGTTCCAGCACCAACCAAGAGTAACTGTGAGTGCTTACAGTGTTGTGCCAACACCAACAACTAAGGGGCCTATTTCTGCAGAGTATATACGGCAGGTCCCTACTTTCAAACATCCAACTTACAAACGACTCCTACTTGCAAACGCAAGAAGACAACAGGAAGTGAGAGGAAATCTACCCCTAGGAAGGAAAATTCTCTCCTGTAAGAATAAATATGGGAGAAAGGTGTCTCCTCTGTACTGATGCTTTATCAGCAATCCTTGTTTCAAGAAAAACACCACATTTCAAAAACAGTTGTCATTGGGACGGAAAGTGAGGTGAAATGTTCTGAACAGGGGCACAGACAGCAAAACAAATGTTACAGGGGTGATAACCCTTACCTATGTTTTCCAAAAAGTTTAAAAATAGATTTTTGGGCTGGAGCTACACTTCAACAATGTACCTGTTCAAAATTACAAACACATTCTACATAAGAACAAACCTACAGTCCCTGTCTTGTATGCACCGCCTGTATACGGCTGTTCAGAGTATATAGGGCCTTTTTTATTTTATGTGTGGGGTTCCCCTTAATATCCATACAAGACCCAAAGGGGCTGGTAATGGGCTGGGGTAGGGGGGGGGGGGGTCATGGGGTAGCTATGCCATTTTTCTTAAAGATTTTCATCCATATTACCGGGACCAGACATTACATTAAAGCCGCAAGCAGTTTTAAATGGCTTTTTTTTCCTTTAGAAGTGTCATTTTGTGCAGGGACAGTTCTAAACACGGGAAACACGTGGCACTTCACAGGCATACTTTAGACACCCCCCAGGTACGATATTTAAAGGAATATTTGACTTTTTTTTTTTCACTTTATGCATCATTAAAATGACTGCTCCCGAAAAACGACCGTTTTTAAAACTTCTTTTTGCATTGATACATGTCCCCTGGTGCAGAACCCGGGTTCCCAAACCCTTTTTAGGACAATAACATGCATAATAGTTGTTATAATTAGCACTTTAGAATTCGAACGTTCGCATCCATTGTATTTAATAGGGTTCTAATGTTCGTGCGAACTTTCGGTCCGTTCGCGGGTTCTGGTGCGAACCGAACCCGGGGGTGTTCGGCTCATCACTAATATTGAGTAGAAGATCACAGGTTTTAGGGTTTAAGTTAGCGCAATCCACCTTTTATATATATTTTTCATCCCAGTCTTAAGCCTCGTTCACACGACCGGTTTTCTCTGCAAGAAAACTACTGGGAGAGCTTTTTGCCAAGAAAACCGTTTGTGTGTATGGTGTCTCGTTGAGAAAACTGCCGGGAATCTCGACGAGAAAAATAGAGAACCTGTTCTCTATTTTCTCGTCGGGATTCTCGTCGGCCTGTTTCCCGACGAGAAAACTGTGTGTGTATGCGGCAACAAGCTGTCCTGTCCTCTGGTAAGCCCGCGCATGCTCGATGAGATTTCGACGCATGCGCGGTAGCTTTCAAGGCATAGGTAGGGTGAAGCAAGATGGCGGTGACGGCATCGAATGTGCTGAGCGCATGCTCGTCGTAGTCGATGACGTCACCGCGTTCGTGCCATTCAAAAGAGCGGCGGTTCTTTTGAATCATACGTGTGTACACTCGGCCAGCAAGAAAGCTTGCCAGGAATCTCGTCAGAAAAAACGACGGGTTTTTTTCTGACGAGAATCTCGGCCGTGTGTATAGGGCTTTAGTCTTATGCCGTGTGCACACGACCATTTTCAATGTAAAAAAACTGCATTTTTCTCGTCGTGATTTTTCGTGTTTCCTCTCAAGCCTGCCTTGCCTACACACTATCGTGGAAAAAAATGTTCGAGTAAAGCGCGGTGACGTACAACACGTACAACGACACTATAAAGGGGAAGTTCCATTCAGGTGGCGCCACCCTTCATGTTAGTAAAGTTTGTTGAGCGACGATTCGCGCTTTTCAGCCTTGTGCTTTTCAGTCCGTTACAGCGTGATGAATGTGCTATCTCCATTACGAATGCTAGTTTTACCAGAACGAGCGCTCCCATCTCATCACTTGATTCTGAGCATGCGCATTTTTTTTCACAGCGTTAAAGCCCACACACGGCCGTTTTTCATGACGAGAAAAACGACGATGTAAAAAACAACGTGAAAAATTAGAGCATGCTCCAATTTTTTCATGCCCGTTTTTCACGTCGTGAAAAATGCTCTGAAGCCCACACACGATCATTTTTAATGATCATTTTAAAAAATTTAATTTTTCTCGTCATTAAAAACGGTTGTGTGTACACGGCATTAGTCCGTAGGGTTCAATATTGAGTTGGCCCACCCTTTGCAGCTTTAACAGCTTCAACTATTCTGGGAAGGCTATCCACAAGGTTTATTGCCGTGTACACACGCTCGGAATTTCCAACAACAAATGTTCGATGGGAGCTTGTTGTCGAAAATTCCGGCCGTGTGTAGGCTCCATCGAACATTTGCTGTCGGAATTTCTGACAACAAAAATTTGAGAGCTGGTTCTCAAATTTTCAAACAACAAAACTTGTTGTCGGAAATTACGAGCGTGTGTACACAATTCCGATGCACAAAATTCCAAGCATGCTCGGAATCAAGCAGAAGAGCCGCACTGGCTATTGAACTTAATTTTTCTCGGATTGTCGTACGTGTTGTACGTCACCGCGTTCTTGACGTTTTCAATTTCCGACAACATTTGTGTAACCATGTGTATGCAAGACAAGTTTGAGCCAACATCCGTCAGAAAAAAAAATTCACGGTTTTGTTGTCGGAGTGTTCGATCGCGTGTACGTGGCATAAGAGTGTATCTATGGGAATGTACGACCATTCTTCCAGAAGTGCATATGTGAGGTCAGGCACTCATGTTGGACGAGAAGGCCTGGCTCGCAGTCTCCGCTCTAATTTATCTCAAAGGTGTTCTGTCGGGTTGAGGTCAGGACTCTGTGCAGTCCAGACAAGTTTCTCCACCCCAAACTCGCTCATCCATGTTTTTTTGGACCTTGCTTGCTTTGTGCACTGGTGTGCCGTCATGTTGGAACAGGAAGGGGCCATCCCCAAACTGTTCCCACAAAGTTGGGAGCATGAAATTGTCCATCAGGGTCTATTCCCATCCTTGCTCAATAAGATGGCTAATATGTTTTCAGTTGTGCATAAATATCTACAAAAACTCTCTGTTTACCGTAATATTGGACAAAGGTCTGAACAGCATCTACATATGAGAAAACGTATACTTCAGGTCCCTTTGTTGGTGTCAGAACAAGTTCAAAGGTCAACCTGATGATTCTACACATGAACTGACAGCAGGGAATCAGTTGGCTGGATGGTACATCTTTTGCGACTGAAGAACAAAAAAAAATGCAGATAATTCTCCAGCAGTCATAATATCTCAGAGAGAAATAGCAGGCCGTTGTGATCATCATGAAACTGAACACCTGTCTGCTTCTGGGGTGAACCTTTCAGACAAGGAGACTTCTTCAGAGCTACTGTAATACACTGAGAAGAAGGTCAGATTTCTGCTTCAAAGGTTACACCATGTAAAATTATCTTAGAGGAAACAGCTAGGATCATGACAGGCCTTCTCCCTTAAAAGCATATTTTGACTTTGATTAATTTGTCTCCAGGAGTGAGGTTAGTAAAGGAAAGTTTTTAAGCCCTTAAAACACTAAACAACCTCTTATGAGCTCCCTACAGATCCCAGAGTGACATTAAACACAGATCTGCATTAGAGAATGTCAACCGAGAGCCAAGGTCACGTGACACTATGGTTCTTGTTCTTCAACACGTACGTATAGGGAAGGGTCTGTTTTTATATTGCAAACCAAGAATACCAGAGTATTGGCCAGCAGGGAATTTTTGGCCAGGGTGGGCACCCCTAGTCCTGGAGCAAGGGAAAGTATAGATAATCATTATTGGAAGTCAACAAAATAATTGTAGTGAAAACGAACAGAGCAGGAAATCAGCAGAGAGCCTATGTATGATAGAGCCTACCACACATAGGCTTACTAATGTAGCGGCCTCACCCCATCTCCTTTGTCTAGGGGTATGTCACACGACAGGGTGAGATGCGCTACGGCCCATGTCCTCCCCATAGCTGTGGGTGAGGTGAAGGCCAGTACCAGATATTTCCTCGGGCCAGTGGCGGATCCAGGGGGGGGGCAACAGGGCAATTGCCCCCCCGAGACCATCTGTCACACTCACTTGCTTGCTCTGTTTTTTTTTTTTTTGCGCCTGATCTCCCGAACTTTGGGGACCCGGTACCGGCCGGCCGTAGGACCTCTGGACTCCAAACTTGGCACACATATAGCCCAATGTCTCTTCTACAAGTGTGGAAAGTTTGGTGTCTGGGGGACCTACGGCCGGGGAGCACTGATTTTTTAAATCCGGGCACCCCTTCCATAGACAACAATGTTAAACGGTCATTTCTCTGGTGATTTTGCGGACCCGGTACCGGCCGGTCGTAGGTCCTCTGGACCCCAAACTTGGCACACATGTATTCCTATGTCTCCTCTATAAGTTTGAAAAGTTTGGTGTCTGGGGGACCTACAGCCGTGGAGCACTGATTTTTTAAAACCGGGCACCCCTTCCATAGACTCCAATGTTAAACGGTCATTTCTCCAGTGATTTTGCGGACCCGGTACCGGCCGGTCGTAGGTCCTCTGGACCCCAAACTTGGCACACATGTAGCCCCATGTCTCCTCTATAAGTTTGAAAAGTTTGGTGTCTGGGAGAACCGATTTTTCAAAGCCGGGCACTCCTTCCATAGACTTCCATGTTAAACATCAGTCTAGTCATGGGCACAGTGAGGCATAAGCACAGTGAGGCAAAGTGAGGCAAGTATAAGCCTAGGACACCCTAGGCTTATACTTGAGCCAATAAGTTTTCCCAGTTTTTTGGGGTATAATTAGGTGCCTCGGCTTATATTCGGGTCGGCTTATACTCGAGTATATACAGTACTTGTTCTGCGGCTGCCTCTCTGAGTCTCTCTCTCAGTTTCTCACATCAGCCGATCAGCGGCGCTGAGAGAGAGACTCGTCTAATGTAGTTACGTGGCGCACTGACATGATACCAGGAGCCGAGGAGGAGGTGGGTGGAGCCTCTTCCCTGCACTTGCTGCTAACGCCTGGGCCGCTTGGCGTCTAGCAACGAGTGACGTCAGTGAGTCACGTCAGGCCGCTCTGCGGGCAGGTGCAATAGCGTGCGGCTCCACAGACGGGTAAGAAAGCGGGCGGCTCCGCGGGCGGCTCCGCTTGCGGCGCGGTTTGTTGTCGGGGGGCGGCGCGGTTCGTGGGCAGACCGTGCTGCTCAGTGTGTTGGCAGCGCAGGTGAGAGTGAGAGAGCAGGCTCAGTGTGGCAGCTGGCCAATCAGCTAGCCGGGAGCGGGGGAGCAGAGAGATGAGATCATCTCTCACCGCCCGTGCCTGCCCTGCATTCCTGCAGTGACTTCCGCCCTCACTGTGCAGGCAGCAGAGAGATTACATTATCTCTCTGCTGCCTGACTCTGGGAGTCTGGGACACAGCAAGAGACAACCAAAACTACACCCTAGCAGGCAAGTTAGTGACAATCCGCAAGGTGTGGCAGGCGACGTGGCAAGTGACAATCCGCAAATTGTGTCAGGTGACGTGGCAAATGACAATCTGCATCTTGTGGCAGGCAAGTGACAATCAGCAAGGTGTGGCAGGGCAGGTGACGTGGCAAGTGACAATCCGCAAGGTGTGGCAGGTGATGTGGGAAGTGACAATCCACAAGGTGTGGCAAGTGACAATCCACAAGATGTGGCAGGTGACGTGGCAAGTGACAATCCACAACGTGTGGCAAGTGACACGCTCAGGGCTCCCACTAATTGCAGGCGACGGTGGCAAGTGACACACTCAGGGCTCCCACTGATTCTGCATTGAACTATTTAATTTCATATTACAATGTAATAATAGAAATAATGCGCTTCAATCATCCTGACACCATAACAACCATGGTGCCGGGATGATTGAAGCGCCGACACCAACCATTTCCCCGATAAATTTCCCACAAAAAAATCATTTTTTGGCAGTGCCCCTCCCGAGAAAAGACTCTGGATCCGCCCCTGCCTCGGGCCTATGTGCTTTTGTCTAGAATCAAGTCCTGCTGTGTCAACACTTCCCTCTGCTCCCATTAACCAGAGTTCCACACACCGATTACAGTCCAACTCTTGCTTTATTGTACATCTCACAATAAACAGTGCTTCAGTAGCCAACTGGTTGCGACTTGATAACATTTTGATACGGGGAATGAGCAGGTCGAGGCACTATCCTGGTTATTAGCTAAACCACTGCGATCTCGCCAGAGGTTACTATAGCATTTAGCTAGAAAGGACTTAGAATCTGAGAGTCTCTACCAGCGACTCAAGAGAACGTAGATAGGAGTACCTTCGCTGCGCTGCGGCCCCTGTCAGGGGAAGATGTCCCTCCAAGGGAGTTACCAGAGGCCCATCCGTCACTGGGTTGATGCTTCTCCAGACTCTCCGGACGGGTAACCTCCCCGGCCTCCTCACCTCAGACATGGGCCCCATCCACATCAGGGACCCTCGGACGTCTCCACCCTCGTGGGATCCAGTCGAAGTCACTGGACCCCAGGCCTCCTAGTTTAGTACCTCACCCCAGGCTGAAGGTGCCTGGGATGGACTCCAACTCCATTCCAGTCAGGCCTAGGGCACCTGTGCCGGAATCCAGAACCGCCCGCACCCAGGCCTAAGGTGCCTGGGCGCGTGAAGAAGATCTTCCTGAAGACCTTGTGGTTAGGGCGTCTCCCCCTTTTATCTCCTCCCATCGACACCACTACAGGTTCCCCGCCCTCGCCGTACCATCTCCGGAAAGGGACAAAAAGGGTAGCACTGTAATGGCAAATCTACCTTGAGTCTCCAGGTACCCCGCCACCCAGAGGCCAAAGAGATTATTACACCATCTAATCCTCCACGAACACAAGTGGTCCACTATTCCCATACTTACACACCTGGGTGTCCCACCTAAATTTAGAGACACCGCTACACCAATAATTATTGCTATAATTTCCACTCCCAATATCACTCTACATGGAGCTACACTGGGTTCATTATTTACAAATTACTTTAAATTAATTACTCTTTTAATTACATATATATATCTAATATTTGTTCCCAGATACTCATGTCTGATGAGCCATATATCATCATTGTTGTCACATAGAGATTATCCCTACACCCATGCACTTCCCAATATTATCCGATGCTGCAACCTTATATACTGCCACCTCAGCTCCCGCGACGAAGTCTGTGCCTTCGGCTCACCTTGTGTCAGTTACCGCGTGCTGCATTCACTGCCCTTGTAGGTAAGTGTGGTTGGCTAACCATCTACAGAAAAGTATTACTTATCTTTTTTTGAATTCTTTCTTTTTTTTCCCCCTCTCTATACAGAGTGTGGTTTACTATATTTATATATCCCATAGGAATCACTGTCGCATCTGCTCCTGATGAATGGACACATCCACGAAACACGTCAAGCTATAACTGATGCAACAGTTACACCAGATATGCTTTGTTATCCATCTACCATCTATCATGTTTGACTATGTTACTAATATCCAATCCAATATATCTATATATCATGTGAATACAGATACAGCTATCGGGCATGCCGCCCTTGGCACTTGCAGGCCATATTACTGTTTTATATACAATTACATCAATTATCATGTATCTATTATTATTATTTGTTGATTTAAATGTACTTTTTTATCCATCATGCTTATACCTTGTGCAATTTATATATTTACTGTATATATGAAATTGCTCTTCTATTATAATTTTGTTATGAATAAAATACTTCTAAACTATTCTCACCTCCGCATTTCAAATTGCTTAATTTAAAGTCCCAAATTCCCTTTTTTATATGTACCTGAACCGGGCATGAAGGCACTGCACTGTGCCTCATCTAAAGTCCCAACACCACCCCCCCCCCTTTTATGAGGTATACTAGTGTAGCGGGGTCTCCGTTGAGGCCCCATGGACTATGTTACCCAGAACCCCGTTTGGCACCCAGGGTGCATTGGGCTGCCGCAGAGACTTATGGGTGGGGTATAAAATGGGAGGGCGAGGCTAAGCCCGGCCTCTTTGGACACCGCGCAGCTGGCAAGAGGACTTCCTGTGCGGACCTGCTGCGAGTGCAAGGCCTGAGGCCTGGGCCTTGCGCACTTCCAGAGAGCCTTCCACCTTGCTGCAGAGCCTGTGCGGCTGCAGACATCTACCTGCTTCGCAAATGTCAGTGGACCGGAGATCAGGCGTTGGCAGATCCTGTGTGTGTGTACACAGGAGTGGGAGTCCCGGACTGGGATCGAGTCCAGAGGGGTGAGAGAGCACCTGCTCACAACTATAACCGAGTACTTTATTAGGCCTATTGACTGCCTTGGCCCACCGGGTTATACTTTCCTTTTTCCTGTCAGGAGACTAGTTGCAGAACTAAGTTACATAGTCTCCGGGGAGTTGCTTCCATTGCCTTAGACCATTATTGGATTACAAATATTGTTCTTGTATGTGCACCACCGATCATCTTGCATGTGAAGATTCCTCCTTTAAAGACTGAGCTTTAACTGAGTCAGGCCTGACTGGGAGTTTATAGCATTGCTGGGCGCCATATTGCTAACGGGGACTCTAGCTATATGTCAGTGTGTGATAGAACTATTTGTGCACTATAGTTGACTAGTGTTAGTATTACTGTAGGGCTCTGCATGCATGTGTTATATGTGATATTAATCGTTAACCTCTATATACAAGTAAACCTTTTACAGTTAATCATTCTGGTATTGGAGTCTATTACTACATTCTACCACTGTTTAAATGTATTGAGGGATTGTACATGAACTGGTATAGAGTTATACAAATATACCACCCCTAGACTAGCTGTGCCAGAGAAGGGTCGAGTAGATTGCCGGGGGTTGGCTGTGCTGTGTACAGGGCCCGAAACAAAACCAGCGGCTCTCTTAGTTTGGGGGTATCGCTACATGTGGGGGCATCGGTCCGGGATCCTGTATATGGCAAGCAAACACGCCAAAAGTACCAGCATGGATCCCCTAGAAGTGAAAGCGTGGTGCGAAGCAGCCAAAACAAACCCAGACATGTCAGTGGTCATTAGTCTCCCGGGAGAAGAATGGTCAGTAAGCGCGGCAGAGCAACTCGCAGTGTCACTATCCCCAAATAATACATCATGGGTGATAGACCTGAAATCAGACCCAGACACTTCGTTCCAGTATGCACTGATAGAGTGGATGGATAGAGTACCGGGGAACTTTAAAGGGCAAAGTGTGCAGACGCTGGATAACAAAATTTATGGTCTGGCGCACGCAATAACTGTGAAGACGGAGTCACCTCCGCCATCCCCAACAGGATCACCGCCAGGAATACCCCATGCAGCAGAGAGGCAGAGAAGGATGACACCTCCGGTGACACCCATTACAGCCATAGGGCCAGAGCTTTTAAATGCCTTGGGGGATCTGCTCACAAAGTGTCAGAAAACAAACACGGTACACATAGAGGCCAGCTACCGGAAGCTGAGAACATTTTCGAGGAGGCTGCCCGTCCCTGTAGGGGAGGAAGACTTCGATACCTGGATCGAACAGGCCTTGTCAGCAGTAGAGGCATGGGAGGTGCCTGAAGCGCCGAAGAAGCAGCGCGTGATGGAAAGTCTGAAATGCGCGGCTGCGGAAGCTGTAAAAAGTCTCCGGTTTGGAAATGCTGCCTGCGCGGCTTATGACTGCTTAGTAGTGATGAGCCGAACACCCCCGGGTTCGGTTCGCACCAGAACCCGCGAACGGACCGGAAGTTCGAACGAACATTAGAACCCTATTAAATACAATGGATGCGAACGTTCGAATTCTAAAGTGCTAATTATAACAACTATTATGCATGTTATTGTCCTAAAAAGGGTTTGGGAACCCGGGTTCTGCACCAGGGGACATGTATCAATGCAAAAAGAAGTTTTAAAAACGGTCGTTTTTCGGGAGCAGTCATTTTAATGATGCATAAAGTGAAAAAAAAAAAGTCAAATATTCCTTTAAATATCGTACCTGGGGGGTGTCTAAAGTATGCCTGTGAAGTGCCACGTGTTTCCCGTGTTTAGAACTGTCCCTGCACAAAATGACACTTCTAAAGGAAAAAAAAGCCATTTAAAACTGCTTGCGGCTTTAATGTAATGTCTGGTCCCGGTAATATGGATGAAATTCTTTAAGAAAAATGGCATAGCTACCCCATGACCCCCCCCCCCCCTACCCCAGCCCATTACCAGCCCCTTTGGGTCTTGTATGGATATTAAGGGGAACCCCGCACATAAAATAAAAAAGGCCCTATATACTCTGAACAGCCGTATACAGGCGGTGCATACAAGACAGGGACTGTAGGTTTGTTCTTATGTAGAATCTGTTTGTAATTTTGAACAGGTACATTGTTGAAGTGTAGCTCCAGCCCAAAAATCTATTTTTAAACTTTTTGGAAAACATAGGTAAGGGTTATCACCCCTGTAACATTTGTTTTGCTGTCTGTGCCCCTGTTCAGAACATTTCACCTCACTTTCCGTCCCAATGACAACTGTTTTTGAAATGTGGTGTTTTTCTTGAAACAAGGATTGCTGATAAAGCATCAGTACAGAGGAGACACCTTTCTCCCATATTTATTCTTACAGGAGAGAATTTTCCTTCCTAGTGGTAGATTTCCTCTCACTTCCTGTTGTCTTCTTGCGTTTGCAAGTAGGAGTCGTTTGTAAGTTGGATGTTTGAAAGTAGGGACCTGCCGTATATACTCTGCAGAAATAGGCCCCTTAGTTGTTGGTGTTGGCACAACACTGTAAGCACTCACAGTTACTCTTGGTTGGTGCTGGAACGCCCTGCTGTCAACTATTATATCAGGAATTTTAATTACATATAATTGTTGAACAGTGGTAGTAAAAATTGGGCCTTTGATGGTGGTGCTGGTGCCACAACACTGTAAGCCCTGACAGTTACTCTTGGTGGGTGCAGCAATGGGCCCTGCTGTGAATTATTAGATCAAGAATTGTAATTACATGCCCCTGTTGAACAGGGGCTGAAAAATTGGGCCTTAGGCACTGGTGGCACAACACTGCAACCCCTCACAGATACTGTACTTGGAGCACAGCAATGAGCCCTGTTGCAAAGTATTGCTTCAAAAATTGTAATGACACGCCCCTGTTAAACAGGGGCTGAAAAATTGGGCCTTAGGCACTGGTGGCACAACACTGCAACTCCTCACAGATACTGTACTTGGAGCACAGCAATGAGCCCTGTTGCAAAGTATTGCTTCAAAAATTGTAATTACACGCCCCTGTTAAACAGGGGCTGAAAAATTGGGCGTTAGGCACTGGTGGCGGCACCCATAAACAAAAATGATCTTCCAAGCTATCATCATCAATCGTATCATTGAGGACTCGGAGGAGGAGGATAGCCAGTCAACATAACAGCACAGGCACTCAGCATCAGCATCAGTCTTGAAGGGATGTGACATTTTAAAATCAATTAGTCTGTTATATCAGCATCAGGTGTGTGGTAGCTGGTGGTGATCCAAGACTGGTTCATCTTGATGAAAGTCAGTCGATCAACCGAGTCGGTGGACAGGCGCACCCTGTGATCCGTGACAAATCCTCCAGCAGCACTGAATGTGCGTTCCGAAAGAACGCTGGATGCAGGACAGGCCAGTAGCTCAATTGCATACTGTGCAAGCTCTGGCCAGTGATCCATCCTCAAGACCCAGTAAGCCAGAGGATTTTCGGTGGGGAAGGTGTCCAAGTCTGACCTTGCCCCTAGATATTCCTGCACCATGTTTATCAGACGCTGGCGATGGTTGCTGGAACCAATCATACTTTGGGGCTGCGGACTAAAGAATTGTCTGAACGCATCGGTCAGACGGCCACCTTCCCCACCGCTCCTTCTTTGACTGGCCGAAGCCTCAGCAACTCGTTGTCCAGGACCAGGAGTTTGCAACCTCCCAGTCTCTGGGAACGCGTTGCACAGACCTTTCTGCAAGGCCTCCCGGAGTTGTCTCATCCTCTGCTCCCTCTGCGACGGTAACATAAGGTCCGCAACCTTACCCTTGTACCGTGGATCAAGGAGAGTGGCCAGCCAGTAATGGTCCCTCTCCTTGATCCGAAGAATACGAGGATCCTTCCGCAGACTTTGCAGGATCAGGGAGGCCATGCAGCGTAGGTTTGCTGAGGCATTCGCTCCGGAGTCCTCTGGGTCACTAAGGACGACATGATCCGCAGCCACCTCCTCCCAGCCACGTACAAGTCCACTGGTTTCTTGGGACTGTAAATCATCCCTAAAAGACTGCTGCTGATGATGCTGAGTGCCAGCCTCCACCTCCATGCTGACACAATCCTCCTCCTCCTCCTCCTCCTCCTCCTCTTCCTGTGCGATGGGTGGGACAGAAGGAACACTGTCTGGGTAAAGGGGGCCTTGAGAGGCAAGGAAGTCCTCCTCTTCCTGCCTCTGTTCTGCCTCAAGTGCCCTGTCCATTATTCCACGCAGCGTGTGCTCCAACAGGTGGACAAGAGGTACAGTGTCACTGATGCATGCACTGTCACTGCTCACCATCCTCGTGGCCTCCTCAAATGGTGCCAGGACAGTGCATGCATCCCTGATCATGCCCCACTGGCGTGGAGAAAAAAAACCAAGCTCCCCTGACCCTGTCCTGGTGCCGTAGTCGCACAGGTACTCATTGATGGCCCTCTGCTGCGTGTGCAGCCGCTGCAGCATGGCCAACGTTGAGTTCCACCTGGTGGGCATGTCACATATAAGGCGGTTCTTGGGCAGGTTCAACTCCTTTTGCAGCTCAGCCAGGCGAGCACTGGCATTATAAGATCTGCGGAAATGCACACAGACTTTCCTGGCCTGCCTCAGGACATCCTGTAAGCCCGGGTACCTGCCCAAGAACCGCTGCACCACCAGGTTAAGGACGTGAGCCACACAGGGCACATGGGTCAGTTGTCCCTGTCGGAGGGCGGAGAGGAGGTTGGTGCCATTGTCGCAAACCACCATTCCTGGCTTAAGCTGGCGTGGCGTCAACCACCTCTCGGCCTGGCCCTGCAGAGCAGACAGGACCTCTGCCCCAGTGTGGCTTCTGTCCCCCAAACACACCAGCGCAAGCACGGCATGGCATCTTTTTGCCTGCGTACTTGCGTAGCCCCGTGAACGGCTACGGAGCACCGCTGGTTCATAGGACAAACCACAGGAAGAGGCCATGGAGGAAGAAGAAGAGGAGGGGGTGGAGGAGAGAGGTGTGTCACAACCAGTAGTAGCATTTTGGAGGCGTGGCGGTGGGACAACCTCCAACACTACTGCACCTTGTCCTGAATCCTTCCCAGCTGCCAAAAGAGTGACCCAATGGGCCGTGAAAGAAAGGTAACGTCCCTGTCCATGCCTGCTGGACCATGAGTCAGCGGTAATATGCACCTTACCGCTGACCGCCCTGTCCAGCGAGGCCAAGACATTGCCTTCCACATGCCGGTAGAGAGCCGGAATAGCCTTCCGTGAGAAAAAGTGGCGTTTGGGAACCTGCCACTGAGGAACCGCACATTGCACAAACTCACGGAAGGGGGCCGAGTCTACCAACTGAAAAGGCAGCAGTTGAAGCGCTAGCAATTTAGCCAAGCTAGCATTCAACCGCTGGGCATGTGGATGGCTGGGAGTGAACTTCTTTCGACGGTCCAGCAGCTGGGGCAGGGAAATTTGCCTGCTAGAATCGGACGTCGGTGTACTGCTAGCAGAGTGGGCGCAAGTACTTGGCTGTGACACACCTAATTCTACACCTTCATTCCTCTCAGTGCATGTTTCAGAGAGGACTGAAGTTATAGTGGGGTTGGAGATCCCAGCTGATGCGGTGCAAGGAGAGGTCCGCTTTGTTCTTTGGTGTGGGTCTTTGAGGTAGGCTTGCCAACGAGCTGCATGGCAGGTCAACATATGTCTGGTCAGGCATGTGGTACCCAAGCGGCTGATGTTTTGGCCACGCGATATACGCTTGAGACATATGTTGCAAACAGCAGCTGTGCGATCTGATGCACTAGCCTCAAAAAAGGCCCACACCAAAGAACTTTTTGAATGACGGGCAGAGGCAGCGCCCTGCACAGGCGGAGCTCTGCGGTGTGATTCCGTCGGTGTACTGCCCTTACGCTGGCCACCAAAGGGCATCCTGCCTCGTTGGAGATGTGCCTCCTCCTCATCCTCCTCCTCCTCCTCTCTCCTATTAGGCACCCACGTGGAGTCATTGACCTCATCATCCCCTCCCTCCTCATCACTGGAGCCAATCTGGCAGTATGCTGCAGCTGCTGGAACATGACTGCCAGATTGGTGTCCTTCTTGAGCATCCCCTCTGTCTGCTCTCACGCTACTGCCTTCCTCTAGCTGGGTTTCATCATCAGACCCTTCGAAACGCTGGGCATCCTCCTGGAGCATGTACCCAACACTGTGCTGAAACAGTTCGGGGGACTCCTCAGGAGGAGGACATGGTGGGTCTAGGGAAGGAGTGACTGATGATTTGTCTGACATTGATACCAGGGAAGACGACGCTTTGGCAGCTGCTTTTCCAGTACCCTGAGCCTGGGTGAGAGAGGATGAGGAGGAGGAGGAGGGCTTGGTCATCCACTCTACCAAGTCTTCGGCATGATGTGGCTCAACATGTCCAGCTGCCGAAAAGAAGGACAAGCGTGTCCCATGGCCATGTGCTGATGACAATGCACCGCGTCCACGACCAGCACTGTTGCCCCCAGACACAGAGCCTGCTTGCCCTCTTTTATTGCCTCCTGACTGTCTGCCTCTCCTTGTTTGCCTTCCAGACATTCTAATAGATGGCCTGCAGGGAGATGGGAAAAAAGCAATAAGGGCTACCTTCAGGTGTCCTTCTCTGTCCCTGGAAACAAGGACTTGCAGAGTGAAAGAAAAAAAACACTCTCCCTACCTACAGTTTTCTGTCCCTAGAAAAAATGTTTTTTTTAATCACAATATAGCACAAGGAAAATTAACTCACTGTCCTTACAGGTCCCTGGAAACAAGGACTTGCAGAGTGAAAGAAAAAAAACACTCTCCCTACCTACAGTTTTCTGTCCCTAGAAAAAAATGTTTTTTTTAATCACAATATAGCAAAAGGACAATTCACTCACTGTCCTTCCAGGTCCCTGGAAACAAGGACTTGCAGAGTGAAAGAAACTGACACTGTCCCTACCTAGAGTTTTCTGTCCCTAGAATAAATGTTTTTTTTAATCACAATATAGCAAAAGGACAATTCACTCACTGTCCTTCCAGGTCCCTGGAAACAAGGACTTGCAGAGTGAAAGAAACTGACACTGTCCCTACCTAGAGTTTTCTGTCCCTGGAATAAATGTTTTTTTCAGCACAATATAGCACAAGGACAATTAACTCACTGTCCTTACAGGTCCCTGGAAACAAGGACTTGCAGAGTGAAAGAAAAAAAATACTCTCCCTACCTACAGTTTTCTGTCCCTAGAAAAAAATGTTTTTTTTAATCACAATATAGCAAAAGGACAATTCACTCACTGTCCTTCCAGGTCCCTGGAAACAAGGACTTGCAGAGTGAAAGAAACTGACACTGTCCCTACCTAGAGTTTTCTGTCCCTAGAATAAATGTTTTTTTTAATCACAATATAGCAAAAGGACAATTCACTCACTGTCCTTCCAGGTCCCTGGAAACAAGGACTTGCAGAGTGAAAGAAACTGACACTGTCCCTACCTAGAGTTTTCTGTCCCTAGAATAAATGTTTTTTTTAATCACAATATAGCAAAAGGACAATTCACTCACTGTCCTTCCAGGTCCCTGGAAACAAGGACTTGCAGAGTGAAAGAAACTGACACTGTCCCTACCTAGAGTTTTCTGTCCCTAGAATAAATGTTTTTTTTAATCACAATATAGCAAAAGGACAATTCACTCACTGTCCTTCCAGGTCCCTGGAAACAAGGACTTGCAGAGTGAAAGAAACTGACACTGTCCCTACCTAGAGTTTTCTGTCCCTAGAATAAATGTTTTTTTTAATCACAATATAGCAAAAGGACAATTCACTCACTGTCCTTCCAGGTCCCTGGAAACAAGGACTTGCAGAGTGAAAGAAACTGACACTGTCCCTACCTAGAGTTTTCTGTCCCTAGAATAAATGTTTTTTTTAATCACAATATAGCAAAAGGACAATTCACTCACTGTCCTTCCAGGTCCCTGGAAACAAGGACTTGCAGAGTGAAAGAAACTGACACTGTCCCTACCTAGAGTTTTCTGTCCCTAGAATAAATGTTTTTTTTAATCACAATATAGCAAAAGGACAATTCACTCACTGTCCTTCCAGGTCCCTGGAAACAAGGACTTGCAGAGTGAAAGAAACTGACACTGTCCCTACCTAGAGTTTTCTGTCCCTAGAATAAATGTTTTTTTTAATCACAATATAGCAAAAGGACAATTCACTCACTGTCCTTCCAGGTCCCTGGAAACAAGGACTTGCAGAGTGAAAGAAACTGACACTGTCCCTACCTAGAGTTTTCTGTCCCTAGAATAAATGTTTTTTTTAATCACAATATAGCAAAAGGACAATTCACTCACTGTCCTTCCAGGTCCCTGGAAACAAGGACTTGCAGAGTGAAAGAAACTGACACTGTCCCTACCTAGAGTTTTCTGTCCCTAGAATAAATGTTTTTTTTAATCACAATATAGCAAAAGGACAATTCACTCACTGTCCTTCCAGGTCCCTGGAAACAAGGACTTGCAGAGTGAAAGAAACTGACACTGTCCCTACCTAGAGTTTTCTGTCCCTAGAATAAATGTTTTTTTTAATCACAATATAGCACAAGGAAAATTAACTCACTGTCCTTACAGGTCCCTGGAAACAAGGACTTGCAGAGTGAAAGAAAAAAAACACTCTCCCTACCTACAGTTTTCTGTCCCTAGAAAAAAATGTTTTTTTTAATCACAATATAGCAAAAGGACAATTCACTCACTGTCCTTCCAGGTCCCTGGAAACAAGGACTTGCAGAGTGAAAGAAACTGACACTGTCCCTACCTAGAGTTTTCTGTCCCTGGAATAAATGTTTTTTTCAGCACAATATAGCACAAGGACAATTAACTCACTGTCCTTACAGGTCCCTGGAAACAAGGACTTGCAGAGTGAAAGAAAAAAAATACTCTCCCTACCTACAGTTTTCTGTCCCTAGAAAAAAATGTTTTTTTTAATCACAATATAGCAAAAGGACAATTCACTCACTGTCCTTCCAGGTCCCTGGAAACAAGGACTTGCAGAGTGAAAGAAACTGACACTGTCCCTACCTAGAGTTTTCTGTCCCTAGAATAAATGTTTTTTTTAATCACAATATAGCAAAAGGACAATTCACTCACTGTCCTTCCAGGTCCCTGGAAACAAGGACTTGCAGAGTGAAAGAAACTGACACTGTCCCTACCTAGAGTTTTCTGTCCCTAGAATAAATGTTTTTTTTAATCACAATATAGCAAAAGGACAATTCACTCACTGTCCTTCCAGGTCCCTGGAAACAAGGACTTGCAGAGTGAAAGAAACTGACACTGTCCCTACCTAGAGTTTTCTGTCCCTAGAATAAATGTTTTTTTTAATCACAATATAGCAAAAGGACAATTCACTCACTGTCCTTCCAGGTCCCTGGAAACAAGGACTTGCAGAGTGAAAGAAACTGACACTGTCCCTACCTAGAGTTTTCTGTCCCTAGAATAAATGTTTTTTTTAATCACAATATAGCAAAAGGACAATTCACTCACTGTCCTTCCAGGTCCCTGGAAACAAGGACTTGCAGAGTGAAAGAAACTGACACTGTCCCTACCTAGAGTTTTCTGTCCCTAGAATAAATGTTTTTTTTAATCACAATATAGCAAAAGGACAATTCACTCACTGTCCTTCCAGGTCCCTGGAAACAAGGACTTGCAGAGTGAAAGAAACTGACACTGTCCCTACCTAGAGTTTTCTGTCCCTAGAATAAATGTTTTTTTTTAAGCACACTATAGCAGAAGCACAAAACACACTGACACTCTCCCTACCTATCCTTCTCTTTCCCTAAACTAAAGGAATCCAGGTTAAGCAAGAAAGAAATAACAGTCACTGTCCCTGCCTATGCTACTCTATCCCTGCTCCGGAACACACTACACTAGGCCGCCGTGCTGGCGGCCTTTTATAGTGTGGGGCGTGTACTAAACACCCTCAGCAATAATTGGCCACAGGCATCCTGCCTGTGGCCAATCATTGCTCTCCTCGCTGCCGGCGCTGTGATTGGCCAAGCATGCGGGGTCACAGTGCATGCTTGGCCAATCACAGCGCCTGGATGACACTGCGATGGCGTAGTGCATTGTGGGCCGTTCGCGTCACTCGAATTTGGCGCGAACGGCCCAAATCGTTCGATCTTCGTCGAACGATCGAACAGCCAATGTTCGAGTCGAACGTATGTTCGACTCGAACACGAAGCTCATCCCTACTGCTTAGCAATGCTACAAGAAGAGTTTGGTCAGTTAGAAAAAGTAACGGAGCTGGTGTATCAGTTCGAACACACCTTTCAGCAGCCAGGAGAAAAGCTGTCGGAGTATGTCAGAAGACTGAACAAGATGCTTTGTCAAATCGTGCTAAAGTAAGGGATGGTACCCCAAGCCATAGATGCGGCAAGGATGAAGCAGATCTTAAAGGGAGCGCTACGCTCGGATCCAGTCTGGCTTCACCTGAAAACCTCTGGAGGAGGCATGTCACTGAATTACCCTGATCTGGTAAAGATCATTAGAGATAAAGAGGCCCTTCAGAAAGATCAGCAAGCGATCAAGGCGCATACCTCTTCTACACCGGTAATGGTCAGGTCAGCCATGACCCCTGAAAGAGACTCAGAAGTAGATACCCTGAAGTCGCAGATGTCTCAGGTGTTGGAGATGCTGACCTCTTTGATGGCAAAGGATCCAAGGGTTATAGACAATGGGGGACTAAAGAAGGAGTTGTTCCCAGATACCTCAGCACCCACTTCCCTACAAGATTGGGGGAATGTGGTCTGTTTTAACTGCGGAGGAGTTGGCCATATAGCAAAAGTATGTTCCAGTCCCAAGAAAAAAAAGATAAATAATTGCAAGCCGGCGGAAAACTCCAGAGGGCCCGGTGAAGGAGTCAACCGGGTGCCCATCATCTCCAGTGAGCTCCATTGGACCCAAACTGAATAAGAAGCCCAGAAGAAAAGGGGGCAAACCCCCTCAGAAGAAGAACAGTGTTCCTCAGCGAGAATACACACCTAAAAAGAGAAATTATGTCCCTCAGCGGGAATATACACCTAAACAGAGGAGGGAGATCAATGCATACTGAGCCCAAGAGGGACAAAAGCCAACAGCCAAACTCTAAAGGAAAATGTAGGGATCAACAGAAAGAGACCCCTTTGAAGTCTTATCCGGAAGAACTGGTAGACTCCCTCCCCCGTAGTACCTATTCAGGTGGAGGGAGTCTACACGAGAGCCATCTTAGATACTGGGGCGCAGGTGACCTTGTTATACCGGGACTTCTATGATAAACACCTGAGTCACCTACCCATCCAGAGAATTGAAGATTGGGAAATATGGGGAATCGGAACACAGAGTTTCCCCTATGATGGTTACTTGCCCATAAAACTGACCTTCGACCCCTCAGTAGCCGGGAAGGCTGAAGTGTTTGATACCCTGGCAGTGGTGTGCCCCTGACCGCCTGAAGCCAACAAGAACTCCTTAATAATAGGGACAAACACGGACCTGGTCCGGAGGCTTTTGGCCCCTCTAGCAGGAGGAAAGAATCCGACAGTCACCAGAATCCACCCAATGTTAAAGACAGTCTATCAGCAACTAGTCTTAGAACAGAAGGCCCCAGAAGAGGGGGTGGGTAAAGTCTGGAGACTGGCGAAGAAAGGAATAGTATTGCAGCCCGGTGAGGTAACCTGTCTCAGGGCTACTGTGAAGCTTACTTGGGAGCAACCTGGCCCCTTTGTCATGTTGGAACCAGACCCCCGGGAAGAATACTCAGGCTTAGAAGTAATCCCAGAAATGGTTCCGGTGAGAGCTTTGAAGAAGGCACACTGTAAGGTGCCGGTGAGCGTCAGGAATACCACGGGTGTCCCCATGGAGATCCCCGCCAGGATGTTGCTGGGCCAGGTGAGCCCTGCTGCCCCAATTGTCTTATCAGATGTGGAGAAGACAGAGGGAGACAGGACTGTTTGGGAAAAGCTCTGCATGGAGAACCCGAACCTGCCAAGGGCCTGGAAAGAGAGGGCAAAGGCCCAGTTGACCAGATGGAGGAAGATTTTCTCTAAGGATGAGTTCGATGTAGGGTGTGCGAAGAGTGCCACCCATCGAATCCGCCTCCAGGAAGACAAGCCTTTCAAGGAGAGGGTCCGGCGAGTTCCTCTAGCCGACCTTGAAGACCTGAGAGAACAGCTCGCCGAGCTCAAGCGAACCGGTGTTATCTGGGAATCTAGGAGCCCCTATGCCTCCCCAATAGTGGTGGTCAGGAAGAAGAATGGGTCGTAGAGGTTGTGTATAGACTACAGGACTCTCAACAGGAGGACGATACCTGACCAGTATACCACCCCGAGGATAGAGGATGCCCTACAGAGTTTGTCTGGAGCCAGGTGGTTCAGTGTCATGGACCTAAAGAGTGGATACTACCAGATCCCTATGCATCCAGAAGACAAGGAGAAGACAGCTTTTATAACCCCTGTGGGATTCTTTGAATTTGACCGGATGCCCCAAGATCTGTCTGGAGCCCCTGCCACCTTTCAATGCCTCATGGAGAAAACCGTAGGAGACATGAACCTCATCAAAGTTCTCGTGTACTTGGATGACATCATCGTCTTTAGGAAGACTCTAGAAGAACATGAGGAAAGACTGGAAAAAGTCCTGAGAAGGCTCAGCGAAGAGGGACTCAAGCTTTCGCCAGAGAAATGCCAGTTCTACCAGTCATCAGTCAACTATCTAGGGCACATAGTGTCTGAAGAAGGGGTAGCCACAGACCCCGGGAAACTGGAGGCAGTCACCTCCTGGCCCCGGCCCACCACTGTGACAGAACTCAGGTCCTTTTTGGGGTTCTGCTCCTATTATAGGAGGTTCGTAGAGGGGTTCGCACGGATTGCCAGACCCCTGAATCAACTCTTAAAGATAGAAGGGGAAGAGGATGACTAGGGTCCCAGGAAGCCGGGAGAGTCAGTCGAAGGCCAGTGGAATGGGAAATGCGAAGAGGCCTTCCACATGCTGAAGAAGAGCTTAACCACTGCCCCTGTCTTGGCCTATGCACACCCAAAGAAACCCTATGAACTCCATGTAGATGCCAGTCATGACGGTCTGGGGGGAGTGCTCAACCAGGAGCATGAAGGGCAACTGCGACCCATCGCATATGTGAGCAGAAGTCTGACCCCCTCTGAAAAAAATTACTCCACTCACAAGATGGAGTTCCTGGCTCTCAAGTGGGCTGTAGTTGATAAACTTAAAGACTATCTGTATGGGGCAGAATTCACCGTGAAAACTGACAACAATCCCCTTACTTATCTTTTCACCACAGCAAAACTGGATGCCACAGGCCATCAATGGCTGGCTGCACTGTCTGGATTCAACTTCAGCCTGAAATACAGACCTGGGGCTGGAAATCGAGATGCGGATGCCCTGTCCAGAAGGTCTCATGCTCCCACTAGCCGCACGGAAGACTGGACCCAGGTGGCACCGGACGGGGTGTGGGCCCTCTGTCAAGGGGCTGAACTCCAAGCCAGTGGGGGGTCCAGAGCGGAAGAGATAGGGGTCACAGTAGTGGGGGTCCCCAAGCAATACTGTGGAGTAACTCAGATAGAGGAAGATGATTTACCCAAGCTGTCAAAAAAATAATTGAGGTGTGACCAATTGGAAGACCCTTTGGGGAAATTGGTCCTAGAGGCCCTGAAAAATCAGGATCCAGATAGGCTCTTGCATCACCCTTCAAAGGAAGCTCGCCTGCTGCGGAAGGAGTGGGACAGGTTGCAGGTGCATCAAGGGGTGGTCTACCGAAGGGGCCCCTCTGATGACCTGGAAGACAAATGGCAATTGTTCCTACCCGAGAAACACAGAGCGACTGTCTTGGTCACCTTACACGACCATCATGGTCATTTAGGAGCTGAAAGGACCTTCCAACTTGTCAGAAGCCGGTTCTATTGGCCCTGCATGAGGGCTGAAGTGGAGGAATACTGCCATTCATGCGCACGCTGCATTCAGCGGAAAACCCTACCCCATCAAGCTGCCCCAATGGGCCACCTGCAAAGTCAAGGCCCAATGGATTTGGTGTACATTGATTTCCTCTGCCTCGAACCCGACTTGAGTGGACTAGGAAATGTTCTGGTGGTAACCGACCATTTCACCCGGTATGCCCAGGCCTTCCCAACCAAAGACCAGAAGGCTTCCACAGTGGCCAAAGTACTCATGGAAAAATACTTTGTGCACTATGGGCTGCCACAGCGACTCCACTCGGATCAAGGGAGGGACTTTGAAAGTCGGCTGATCCGGAAGCTCTTGGACTCCTTAGGGATCAAGAAGACCCGAACCACTCCCTACCATCCACAAGGGGATGCCCAGCCAGAGAGGTTCAACCGAACCCTACTCAACATGCTGGGAACTCTAGAAAGTGAAAAGAAGCAGCACTGGAGCAGGCACATAGCAGCAATTGTGCATGCTTACAACAGTACAACAAGTGACGCTACAGGGTACTCTCCCTACCGACTCATGTTCGGGAGAGAAGCAAGACTACCCGTAGACCTGGCCTTTGGCACCTCCATAGACCATTCCTCCACCACTTCTCACAAAGGCTATGTGGACCGGCTGAAGCACAGTTTACAGTTGGCCTACGGGCAGGCCCAAGCAGCTTCCGATCAAAGGGGAGCCCGCAACAAGAGAAACTTTGACCTGAAGGTCCGGATTCAGGATCTGCAACCTGGGGACAGAGTGTTGTTACGAAACTTGGGAGTCCCTGAGAAGCACAAGCTTGCAGACAGATGGAGACCTGAGCCATATGTTATTTGCAAGAAGTTGCCCGGCCTACCAGTCTACCAGCTGAAGCCAGAGGGAAAGGTGGGGCCTTTGAAGACTTGGCACCGGAACCACATACTTCCACTTGCCGAAGTAGTCCGGATACCCCCTGTGAAGGAGCCAACGTCCATCCTGGATACCCCTAGGCCAAATACCCGGTCTCAGGCATCTCGGTCCGAAGAGACAGGTGTCTCTGAACCTAGTGAGGATGAAAGGGAAGAGCTAGAATGGCTATGGCCCTCCCAGGCCCCAGTGACTTCTGCTATAGATCCCCACCTTTGGAAGACACCATAGACAGTACACTGAATGCAGAAGCTACTGAATTCGTCCCGTCCAGCCCTCTATCAGACTCATGGGAAGATGCTCTCGACTCACTTCCAGATGAGGATCCAGGATGTTCTGTGTATTCTCCTGCTCCTGAGTTAAATGTTTCAGAGACAGTGGAAGCTGCCATGTCTGTTACAGAAGAGGAACTTACAGTGTCCAAACCAGAAATCCCAAGGGAGCGGAGGGCGAAGAGGGCCATAAGGCCTCCCCGAAAGTTGACTTACCCACAAATGGGGAAGAGTTCGAAGGACACTGTGGCAACTGCCAGGAGGAGTGCAGAAAGCCCTGATCCCTCCACTGTTCATTTGGTGGAGGGCAACCACAACTCACCCCCTGGCACAGTTAGGCAGGCCACTTATGACAGTGTGACCTGTGGGCAAGGAAGTTCACCCTCTCATTTTTGGTGGGAACTTCCTCTCCCGACATCATACGCAGCTTTGTCTAATGTCGTGCGTAGTGTATGTTGACAATTATCTTTGGGGACCAAAGAGTTTAAGTGGGGGAGTGTGTAGCGGGGTCTCCGTTGAGGCCCCATGGACTACGTTACCCAGAACCCCGTTTGGCACCCAGGGTGCATTGGGCTACCGCAGAGACTCATGGGTGGGGTATAAAAGGGGAGGGCGAGGCTAAGCCCGGCCTCTTTGGACACCGCGCAGCTGGCAAGAGGACTTCCTGTGCGGACCTGCTGCAAGTGCAAGGCCCGAGGCCTGAGCCTTGCGCACTTCCAGAGAGCCTTCCACCTCGCTGCGGAGCCTGTGCGGCTGCAGACATCTACCTGCTTCGCGGACGTCAGTGGACCGGAGATCAGGCGGTGACAGATCCTGTGTGTGTGTACACAGCGGTGGGAGTCCCAGACTGGGATCGAGTCCGGAGGGGTGAGAGAGCACCTGCTCACAACTATAACTTAGTACTTTATTAGGCCTAATGACTGCCTTGGCCCATCGGGTTATACTTTCCTTTTTCCTGTCAGGAGACTAGTTGCAGAACTAAGTTACATAGTCTCCGGGGAGTTGCTTAAATTGCCTTAGACCATTATTGCATTACAAATATTGTTCCTGTATATGCACCACCGATCATCTTGCATGCGAAGATTCCTCCTTTAAAGACTGAGCTTTAACTGAGTCAGGCCTGACTGGGAGTTTATAGCATTGCTGGGCGCCATATTGCTAACGGAGACTCTAGCTACAGTATATGTCAGTGTGTGATAGAACTATTTGTGCACTATAGTTGACTAGTGTTAGTATTACTGCAGGGCTCTGCATGCATGTGTTATATGTGATATTAATCGTTAACCTCTATATACAAGTAAACCTTTTACAGTTAATCATTCTGGTATTGGAGTCTATTACTACATTCTACCACTGTTTAAATGTATTGAGGGATTGTACATGAACTGGTATAGAGTTGTACAAATATACCACCCCTAGACTAGCTGTGCCAGAGAAGGGTCGAGTAGATTGCCGGGGGTTGGCTGTGCTGTGCACAGGGCCCAAAACAAAACCAGCGGCTCTCTTAGTTTGGGGGTATCGCTACACGAGGGAAGCCTTCATTTCCTTGAAATGTGGGAAAAATCAAGAGAACAAGGCAAAGGTTCACTATTTTAGTGAAATACATTGGAGTCAATAGGGAGGGCAAAATAAGGGTGGCTTTTAAAGCCAAATTGAGCCCTCACAATGTATTACAGTAATGCAGACAAACTGCATATACTGTAACAAATCAGTTCTTCTCTTACATTTAAATCTTTTCTTTTAAATCTTGAGGTTTCAACCTGCACATTGAGGGTGACTTGGGATTTAAAGCCCACTCAGGGCAACAGTGAAAAAATACCCCTGCAGTTTAAGGGTTGAAAAGGAAGCTGTAAACCTTACCTTATTGATCGCTTCAGAACACTCCATCTGCAAGACTTGTCTCAGATGATGCAATTTTCTTCTTGGTGCAACTTGTGGTTGCAAGAAAGAAAATCGCTCGATTCCCATCAACACAGTCAGTGTTAATGGGGGAATTCCTCCCGCCGAGTTATTGTGCTCTCCCGGGGGGGAAGGTGCTGGGAGCCGTCCCTGCCGAGAGAAGACAGTGATCATTGCTAGTGGCTATAGCTGCTGGCAATAATTGCATGTAAAACTCCAACATGCTGGTTGTACCCAAGTTGATCAATGGATCGACTTGGGTGCAATCAGCCTGCCCATAGAATCAGCAAAGACTGTCCGAGATTCAAACCATCTATGGCCAGCTTAAGCCTTACCTTATTGGATTGCCATAGAAAGCTCCCTCCATTTGTGCGACCAGTCTCCCAAAGCCTCATTTCCAAGACTTACCTTAGTGATCGCTGCAGAAGGCTTACCTTATTGATCATTGCAGTAGGCTCCCTCCATATTTGCGACCAGTCTCCAAAAGTCTCTTCTCTTAGGTGCTCTGGCCAGCGGTTGCTCTCTGACATCACATATAATGCAGGACCAATAGCTCATAACCTGGAACATCAGAGAAAAGAGGTGCGTGCCAGAAGCCTGTTGGAGCAAGGAAACGAAGGCCTGTAGCTATGAGGAATGAATGAAGCAT
Source organism: Rana muscosa (assembly GCA_029206835.1). Taxonomy (NCBI): domain Eukaryota; kingdom Metazoa; phylum Chordata; class Amphibia; order Anura; family Ranidae; genus Rana; species Rana muscosa. The sequence continues at coordinate 68,328,349 of CM055117.1, read as the reverse complement.
AGGGCTGGCATGACAGGGTGGAAGGGGAACCAAACAGCATAGATATATCTTGATCGAAGGAGAGGTGTGAGGAGGCGTAGGAGAGTGGACTGCAGGGAGGGGTGGAACAGTAATAGTCAGATTCTGGAAGCCATCAGATGGACGTCCCTCCCTGGTATGGGGCATGTAGGAGGGAGGTATGAAGCTATTATGGTGGTGGTTGGGACCCCTTGGATGGGGTTAAAAATCTGTTGGTGGGATACAAGTGGGGAATCATTGGTTGGTATGGTGTCCTCTAGTTGGGTGTGGTCCAATAATAGGGACCAGGTATTGGTAGACCTGTAAGGTCTGTGAGCAAGTGTTAATGTCCCCGGGGTGGTGTTATGCGGCTGGGGGCATGTATATTTTGTTGTAATAGTATTGTTTTTTATTGGTTATTTATTGTTATTTTGTTTAATAAAAGGCCTGACGGCCATTTAACTCCACCTTGTGTTAAGTTTTTTATTGGGGTTAAGGGGGGAGTATTAGAGGATCATGTAGGAGTTGTAGGGGTGACCTCTGAGCTACCCTAGTTATGAGGTACGTATTACAGCTTATTTCTCTCCCCTAAACATAACAAGCATTCTACCCTTTTTTTAATCCCTTTGCTCAGTTTTACATGGTTCCCGAGGGTTACTTATGGAAGCTCCTTTCAACTATCCTAGATTTGTTTTTGTACCAAAAACTGGTCACTTATTTGTCTCATTATTTTATGTTTTCTTTATTACAGAAAAAAGGGGGGGGGAATAAAAAATAAAGCAACTCTACACAAATAACAATAATATACATGAGAAAAGGGAGAAAAAAAACGACCCTAAATATACCCATAAAAAACAACCTTACCAGTAAACCAGAAAGGAGCCTTGTGGCTTCACAGCCTGGTTCCCTACTGAGCATGCCCGAGTCGCGCTGCGCGTCCTGACTGGTCCCTGCTGTCTTCTGGGACCTGTGTGTCTCCCAGAAGACAGCAGGGGGAAAGAGGAGGGGCCAGACATGGCGTAGATCGCCGCAGATTCTGCGGAGATCTATCGCCAGAAGTGGGAGCTAATACCTGTATTAGACAGGTATCTGCTCCCCCCTGAAAGGCCCAAATGTGACACCGGAGGGGGGGAGGAACCGGATAAGCAGAAGTTCCATTTTTGGGTGGAACTCCGCTTTAAGTAACTTTTAAGAATACTTTTAGTGTGTAGAGACCAAAATTCTGTTTATTTGCTAGGCATTTTGCTTGTTATAGACATCGGTCAGTCTTGATTCTGTATTTCTAGTCCTAATATTGTAATAGTTTTGTATGTCCAGCATTTTTGTGTAGAAAAAGCACATTTGTACACTGCAGAGGTCTGAGTTTCCTTGCTTATACCGCAAAGTAACCTTGCTAGATAGACGCAAGCAAAACAATAACTTGGATGGGTAGGGAATTATGGGATGTCCAACTTGAAAAATGTCCAGAACTATGAACAAGGGGAAACCTTCCTCTCTATTCATAAAAAGTCCTCTTCTTCCTTCCTTCTGCACAAACTTGGTTTCCAATGCACAGCACCTGCTGCTCACTTCTTTGGCAACTAGCGGGATGTTACTAGTTCAGCAAAGGCCCATTACAGGCAGGAACTCTCAGTCCCTTGACAAAGTAGTGTAATGTGAGTGAACAGCATGACATTCCTCCTTCTGCTTCCCTATGGTCACTGATTCCAGCTCCACCTACATGCAGAAAATGCTAGCCCATCTGGCTGCCTCCAGCCACCCCTTGCTGACCTTCCTCCCAGTCCTCCTGACTGACTTTTCGCCCCAGTCCTGCCCAACTGGCTCACACACATGGAGACCTCAAGGTTAGATGAAGACTTGGCAATACGCGGTCTTCAAGAGAGACCATCTACAGATGGCAGTCTCTCCACTTGTCTGTCCCTGCACCGCACTAATCCATTCACTGTCTCTCCTTGCTTCTTCCCAATGCCTCTCCAGTAGTGATGAGCCGAACACCCCCGGGTTCGGTTCGCACCAGAACCCGCGAACGGACCGAAAGTTCGTACGAACATTAGAACCCTATTAAATACAATGGATGCGAACGTTCGAATTCTAAAGTGCTAATTATAACGACTATTATGCATGTTATTGTCCTAAAAAGGGTTTGGGAACCCGGGTTCTGCACCAGGGGACATGTATCAATGCAAAAAGAAGTTTTAAAAACGGTCGTTTTTCGGGAGCAGTCATTTTAATGATGCATAAAGTGAAAAAAAAAAAGTCAAATATTCCTTTAAATATCGTACCTGGGGGGTGTCTAAAGTATGCCTGTGAAGTGCCACGTGTTTCCCGTGTTTAGAACTGTCCCTGCACAAAATGACACTTCTAAAGGAAAAAAAAGCCATTTAAAACTGCTTGCGGCTTTAATGTAATGTCTGCTCCCGGTAATATGGATGAAAATCTTTAAGAAAAATGGCATAGCTACCCCATGACCCCCCCCCCCCCTACCCCAGCCCATTACCAGCCCCTTTGGGTCTTGTATGGATATTAAGGGGAACACCGCACACAAAATAAAAAAGGCCCTATATACTCTGAACAGCCGTATACAGGCCGTGCATACAAGACAGGGACTGTAGGTTTGTTCTTATGTAGAATGTGTTTGTAATTTTGAACAGGTACATTGTTTAAGTGTAGCTCCAGCCCAAAAATCTATTTTTAAACTTTTTGGAAAACATAGGTAAGGGTTATCACCCCTGTAACATTTGTTTTGCTGTCTGTGCCCCTGTTCAGAACATTTCACCTCACTTTCCGTCCCAATGACAACTGTTTTTGAAATGTGGTGTTTTTCTTGAAACAAGGATTGGTGATAAAGCATCAGTACAGAGGAGACACCTTTCTCCCATATTAATTCTTACAGGAGAGAATTTTCCTTCCTAGGGGTAGATTTCCTCTCACTTCCTGTTGTCTTCTTGCGTTTGCAAGTAGGAGTCGTTTGTAAGTTGGATGTTTGAAAGTAGGGACCTGCCGTATATACTCTGCAGAAATAGGCCCCTTAGTTGTTGGTGTTGGCACAACACTGTAAGCACTCACAGTTACTCTTGGTTGGTGCTGGAACGCCCTGCTGTCAACTATTATATCAGGAATTGTAATTACATATAATTGTTGAACAGTGGTAGTAAAAATTGGGCCTTTGATGGTGGTGCTGGTGCCACAACACTGTAAGCCCTGACAGTTACTCTTGGTGGGTGCAGCAATGGGCCCTGCTGTGAATTATTAGATCAAGAATTGTAATTGCATGCCCCTGTTGAACAGGGGCTGAAAAATTGGGCCTTTCGTGGTGGTGGTGGTGGTGGTGGTGTTGCCACAACACTGTAAGCCCTCAGAGTTACTCTTGGTGGGTGCAGGAATGGGCCCTGCTGTGAATTATTAGATCAAGAATTGTAATTACATGCCCCTTTTGAACAGGGGCTGAAAAATTGGGCCTTTCGTGGTGGTGGTGGTGGTGGCGTTGCCACAACACTGTAAGCCCTCAGAGTTACTCTTGGTGGGTGCAGCAATGGGCCCTGCTGTGAATTATTAGATCAAGAATTGTAATTACATGCCCCTGTTGAACAGGGGCTGAAAAATTGGGCCTTAGGCACTGGTGGCACAACACTACAACCCCTCACAGATACTGTACTTGGAGCACAGCAATGAGCCCTGTTGCAAAGTATTGCTTCAAAAATTGTAATGACACGCCCCTGTTAAACAGGGGCTGAAAAATTGGGCCTTAGGCACTGGTGGCACAACACTACAACCCCTCACAGATACTGTACTTGGAGCACAGCAATGAGCCCTGTTGCAAAGTATTGCTTCAAAAATTGTAATGACACGCCCCTGTTAAACAGGGGCTGAAAAATTGGGCCTTAGGCACTGGTGGCACAACACTCCAACCCCTCACAGATACTGTACTTGGAGCACAGCAATGAGCCCTGTTGCAAAGTATTGCTTCAAAAATTGTAATGACACGCCCCTGTTAAACAGGGGCTGAAAAATTGGGCCTTAGGCACTGGTGGCACAACACTCCAACCCCTCACAGATACTGTACTTGGAGCACAGCAATGAGCCCTGTTGCAAAGTATTGCTTCAAAAATTGTAATGACACGCCCCTGTTAAACAGGGGCTGAAAAATTGGGCCTTAGCCACTGGTGGCGGCACCCATAAACAAAAATGATCTTCCAAGCTATCATCATCAATCGTATCATTGAGGACTCGGAGGAGGAGGATAGCCAGTCAACATAATAGCACAGGCACTCAGCATCAGCATCAGTCTTGAAGGGATGTGACATGTTAAAATCAATTAGTCTGTTATATCAGCATCAGGTGTGTGGTAGCTGGTGGTGATCCAAGACTGGTTCATCTTGATGAAAGTCAGTCGATCAACCGAGTCGGTGGACAGGCGCACCCTGTGATCCGTGACAAATCCTCCAGCAGCACTGAATGTGCGTTCCGAAAGAACGCTGGATGCAGGACAGGCCAGTAGCTCAATTGCATACTGTGCAAGCTCTGGCCAGTGATCCATCCTCAAGACCCAGTAAGCCAGAGGATTTTCGGTGGGGAAGGTGTCCAAGTCTGACCTTGCCCCTAGATATTCCTGCACCATGTTTATCAGACGCTGGCGATGGTTGCTGGAACCGATCATACTTTGGGGCTGCGGACTAAAGAATTGTCTGAACGCATCGGTCAGACGGCCACCTTCCCCACCGCTCCTTCTTTGACTGGCCGAAGCCTCAGCAACTCGTTGTCCAGGACCAGGAGTTTGTAACCTCCCAGTCTCTGGGAACGCGTTGCACAGACCTTTCTGCAAGGCCTCCCGGAGTTGTCTCATCCTCTGCTCCCTCTGCGACGGTAACATAAGGTCCGCAACCTTACCCTTGTACCGTGGATCAAGGAGAGTGGCCAGCCAGTAATGGTCCCTCTCCTTGATCCGAAGAATACGAGGATCCTTCCGCAGACTTTGCAGGATCAGGGAGGCCATGCAGCGTAGGTTTGCTGAGGCATTCGGTCCGGAGTCCTCTGGGTCACTAAGGACGACATGATGCGCAGCCACCTCCTCCCAGCCACGTACAAGTCCACTGGTTTCTTGGGACTGTAAATCATCCCTAAAAGACTGCTGCTGATGATGCTGAGTGCCAGCCTCCACCTCCATGCTGACACAATCCTCCTCCTCCTCCTCCTCCTCCTCTTCCTGTGCGATGGGTGGGACAGAAGGAACACTGTCTGGGTAAAGGGGGCCTTGAGAGGCAAGGAAGTCCTCCTCTTCCTGCCTCTGTTCTGCCTCAAGTGCCCTGTCCATTATTCCATGCAGCGTGTGCTCCAACAGGTGGACAAGAGGTACAGTGTCACTGATGCATGCACTGTCACTGCTCACCATCCTCGTGGCCTCCTCAAATGGTGCCAGGACAGTGCATGCATCCCTGATCATGCCCCACTGGCGTGGAGAAAAAAAACCAAGCTCCCCTGACCCTGTTCTGGTGCCGTAGTCGCACAGGTACTCATTGATGGCCCTCTGCTGCGTGTGCAGCCGCTGCAGCATGGCCAACGTTGAGTTCCACCTGGTGGGTATGTCACATATAAGGCGGTTCTTGGGCAGGTTCAACTCCTTTTGCAGCTCAGCAAGGCGAGCACTGGCATTATAAGATCTTTGGAAATGCACACAGACTTTCCTGGCCTGCCTCAGGACATCCTGTAAGCCCGGGTACCTGCCCAAGAACCGCTGCACCACCAGGTTAAGGACGTGAGCCACACAGGGCACATGGGTCAGTTGTCCCTGTCGGAGGGCGGAGAGGAGGTTGGTGCCATTGTCGCAAACCACCATTCCTGGCTTAAGCTGGCGTGGCGTCAACCACCTCTCGGCCTGGCCCTGCAGAGCAGACAGGACCTCTGCCCCAGTGTGGCTTCTGTCCCCCAAACACACCAGCGCAAGCACGGCATGGCATCTTTTTGCCTGCGTACTTTCGTAGCCCCTTGAACGGCTACGGAGCACCGCTGGTTCAGAGGACAAAGCACAGGAAGAGGCCATGGAGGAAGAAGAAGAGGAGGGGGTGGAGGAGAGAGGTGTGTCACAACCAGTAGTAGCATTTTGGAGGCGTGGCGGTGGAACAACCTCCAACACTACTGCACCTTGTCCTGCATCCTTCCCAGCTGCCAAAAGAGTGACCCAATGGGCCGTGAAAGAAAGGTAACGTCCCTGTCCATGCCTGCTGGACCATGAGTCAGCGGTAATATGCACCTTACCGCTGACCGCCCTGTCCAGCGAGGCCAAGACATTGCCTTCCACATGCCGGTAGAGAGCCGGAATAGCCTTCCGTGAGAAAAAGTGGCGTTTGGGAACCTGCCACTGAGGAACCGCACATTGCACAAACTCACGGAAGGGGGCCGAGTCTACCAACTGAAAAGGCAGCAGTTGAAGCGCTAGCAATTTAGCCAAGCTAGCATTCAACCGCTGGGCATGTGGATGGCTGGGAGTGAACTTCTTTCGACGGTCCAGCAGCTGGGGCAGGGAAATTTGCCTGCTAGAATCGGACGTCGGTGTACTGCTAGCAGAGTGGCCGCAAGTACTTGGCTGTGACACACCTAATTCTACACCTTCATTCCTCTCAGTGCATGTTTCAGAGAGGACTGAAGTTATAGTGGGGTTGGAGATCCCAGCTGATGCGGTGCAAGGAGAGGTCCGCTTTGTTCTTTGGTGTGGGTCTTTGAGGTAGGCTTGCCAACGAGCTGCATGGCAGGTCAACATATGTCTGGTCAGGCATGTGGTACCCAAGCGGCTGATGTTTTGGCCACGCGATATACGCTTGAGACATATGTTGCAAACAGCAGCTGTGCGATCTGATGCACTAGCCTCAAAAAAGGCCCACACCAAAGAACTTTTTGAATGACGGGCAGAGGCAGCGCCCTGCACAGGCGGAGCTCTGCGGTGTGATTCCGTCGGTGTACTGCCCTTACGCTGGCCACCAAAGGGCATCCTGCCTCGTTGGAGATGTGCCTCCTCCTCATCCTCCTCCTCCTCCTCTCTCCTATTAGGCACCCACGTGGAGTCAGTGACCTCATCATCCCCTCCCTCCTCATCACTGGAGCCAATCTGGCAGTATGCTGCAGCTGCTGGAACATGACTGCCAGATTGGTGTCCTTCTTGAGCATCCCCTCTGTCTGCTCTCACGCTACTGCCTTCCTGTAGCTGGGTTTCATCATCAGACCCTTCGAAACGCTGGGCATCCTCCTGGAGCATGTACCCAACACTGTGCTCAAACAGTTCGGGGGACTCCTCAGGAGGAGGACATGGTGGGTCTAGGCAAGGAGTGACTGATGATGAGTCTGACATTGATACCAGGGAAGAGGACGCTTTGGCAGCTGCTTTGCCAGTACCCTGAGCCTGGGTGAGAGAGGATGAGGAGGAGGAGGAGGGCTTGGTCATCCACTCTACCAAGTCTTCGGCATGATGTGGCTCAACATGTCCAGCTGCCGAAAAGAAGGACAAGCGTGTCCCATGGCCATGTGCTGATGACAATGCACCGCGTCCACGACCAGCACTGTTGCCCCCAGACACAGAGCCTGCTTGCCCTCTTTTATTGCCTCCTGACTGTCTGCCTCTCCTTGTTTGCCTTCCAGACATTCTAATAGATGGCCTGCAGGGAGATGGGAAAAAAGCAATAAGGGCTACCTTCAGGTGTCCTTCTCTGTCCCTTTACTTAAGGATTTCTAAATATGGTTGTGGATGATTGCTTTCGCACAGAATAGCACAACGACAATTTCCCTGACTGTCCAAAAAACAAGGATTTCAAAGATGGTTGATGAGGAATGCTTTAGCACAGTATAGCACAAGGAGAATTTCCCTCACTGTCCTTCCCAGTCCCTAGAAACAAGGATTAGCACAGTGAAAGAAACTGACACTCTCCCTACCTATAGTTTTCTGTCCCTAGAAAAAATGTTTTTTTAAAGATGGTTGATGATCAATGCTTTAGCACACTATAGCACAAGGAGAATTTCCCTCACTGTCCTTCCCTGTCCCTAGAAACAAGGATTAGCACAGTGAAAGAAACTGACACTCTCCCTACCTATAGTTTTCTGTCCCTAGAAAAAATGTTTTTTTAAAGATGGTTGATGATCAATGCTTTAGCACAGTATAGCACAAGGAGAATTTCCCTCACTGTCCTTCCCTGTCCCTAGAAACAAGGATTAGCACAGTGAAAGAAACTGACACTCTCCCTACCTATAGTTTTCTGTCCCTAGAAAAAATGTTTTTTTAAAGATGGTTGATGATCAATGCTTTAGCACACTATAGCACAGGGAGAATTTCCCTCACTGTCCTTCCCTGTCCCTAGAAACAAGGATTAGCACAGTGAAAGAAACTGACACTCTCCCTACCTATAGTTTTCTGTCCCTAGAAAAAATGTTTTTTTAAAGATGGTTGATGATCAATGCTTTAGCACAGTATAGCACAAGGAGAATTTCCCTCACTGTCCTTCCCTGTCCCTAGAAACAAGGATTAGCACAGTGAAAGAAACTGACATTCTCCCTACCTATAGTTTTCTGTCCCTAGAAAAAATGTTTTTTTAAAGATGGTTGATGATCAATGCTTTAGCACAGTTTAGCACAAGGAGAATTTCCCTCACTGTCCTTCCCTGTCCCTAGAAACAAGGATTAGCACAGTGAAAGAAACTGACACTCTCCCTACCTATAGTTTTCTGTCCCTAGAAAAAATGTTTTTTTAAAGATGGTTGATGATCAATGCTTTAGCACACTATAGCACAAGGAGAATTTCCCTCACTGTCCTTCCCTGTCCCTAGAAACAAGGATTAGCACAGTGAAAGAAACTGACACTCTCCCTACCTATAGTTTTCTGTCCCTAGAAAAAATGTTTTTTTAAAGATGGTTGATGATCAATGCTTTAGCACAGTATAGCACAAGGAGAATTTCCCTCACTGTCCTTCCCTGTCCCTAGAAACAAGGATTAGCACAGTGAAAGAAACTGACACTCTCCCTACCTATAGTTTTCTGTCCCTTGAAAAAATGTTTTTTTAAAGATGGTTGATGATCAATGCTTTAGCACAGTATAGCACAAGGAGAATTTCCCTCACTGTCCTTCCCTATCCCTAGAAACAAGGATTAGCACAGTGAAAGAAACTGACACTCTCCCTACCTATAGTTTTCTGTCCCTAGAAAAAATGTTTTTTTAAAGATGGTTGATGATCAATGCTTTAGCACACTATAGCACAAGGAGAATTTCCCTCACTGTCCTTCCCTGTCCCTAGAAACAAGGATTAGCACAGTGAAAGAAACTGACACTCTCCCTACCTATAGTTTTCTGTCCCTAGAAAAAATGTTTTTTTAAAGATGGTTGATGATCAATGCTGTAGCACAGTATAGCACAAGGAGAATTTCCCTCACTGTCCTTCCCTGTCCCTAGAAACAAGGATTAGCACAGTGAAAGAAACTGACACTCTCCCTACCTATAGTTTTCTGTCCCTAGAATTTTTTTTTTTAAAGATGGTTGATGATCAATGCTTTAGCACAGTATAGCACAAGGAGAATTTCCCTCACTGTCCTTCCCTGTCCCTAGAAACAAGGATTAGCACAGTGAAAGAAACTGACACTCTCCCTACCTATAGTTTTCTGTCCCTAGAAAAAATGTTTTTTTAAAGATGGTTGATGATCAATGCTTTAGCACACTATAGCACAAGGAGAATTTCCCTCACTGTCCTTCCCTGTCCCTAGAAACAAGGATTAGCACAGTGAAAGAAACTGACACTCTCCCTACCTATAGTTTTCTGTCCCTAGAAAAAATGTTTTTTTAAAGATGGTTGATGATCAATGCTTTAGCACAGTATAGCACAAGGAGAATTTCCCTCACTGTCCTTCCCTGTCCCTAGAAACAAGGATTAGCACAGTGAAAGAAACTGACACTCTCCCTACCTATAGTTTTCTGTCCCTAGAAAAAATGTTTTTTTAAAGATGGTTGATGATCAATGCTTTAGCACAGTATAGCACAAGGAGAATTTCCCTCACTGTCCTTCCCTGTCCCTAGAAACAAGGATTAGCACAGTGAAAGGAACTGACACTCTCCCTACCTATAGTTTTCTGTCCCTAGAAAAAATGTTTTTTTAAAGATGGTTGATGATCAATGCTTTAGCACACTATAGCACAAGGAGAATTTCCCTCACTGTCCTTCCCTGTCCCTAGAAACAAGGATTAGCACAGTAAAACACACTGACACTCTCCCTACCTATAGTTTTCTGTCCCTAGAAAAAATGTTTTTTTAAAGATGGTTGATGATCAATGCTTTAGCACAGTATAGCACAAGGAGAATTTCCCTCACTGTCCTTCCCTGTCCCTAGAAACAAGGATTAGCACAGTGAAAGAAACTGACACTCTCCCTACCTATAGTTTTCTGTCCCTAGAAAAAATGTTTTTTTTAAAGATGGTTGATGATCAATGCTTTAGCACACTATAGCACAAGGAGAATTTCCCTCACTGTCCTTCCCTGTCCCTAGAAACAAGGATTAGCACAGTAAAACACACTGACACTCTCCCTACCTATCCTTCTCTTTCCCTAAACTAAAGGAATCCAGGTTAAGCAAGAAAAAAAAATGTCACTTTCCCTGCCTATGCTTCTCTTTCCCTGCTCCGGAACACACTACACTAGGCCGCCGTGCTGGCGGCCTTTTATAGTGTGGGGCGTGTACTAAACACCCTCAGCAATAATTGGCCACAGGCATCCTGCCTGTGGCCAATCATTGCTCTCCTCGCTGCCGGCGCTGTGATTGGCCAAGCATGCAGGGTCACAGTGCATGCTTGGCCAATCACAGCGCCTGGATGACACTGCGATGGCGTAGTGCATTGTGGGCCGTTCGCGTCACTCGAATTAGGCGCGAACGGCCCAAATCGTTCGATCTTCGTCGAACGATCGAACAGCCGATGTTCGAGTCGAACGTATGTTCGACTCGAACACCGAGCTCATCCCTACTCTCCAGCATGAATCCTTCCACTGCCTCTTGTGTTAGGATCCTTCCAAGTTGGCTTTCGTGAGCAATCGGCCTAAGGTGGAACCCCCCCCGGTAAGGGGTCCCACCAACAGCCTCTCCTCAGTACTGCCTTTCTGTCTTCCACCCAACTCCCCTGCTGGAATTGCCCATGTCTATTTCTGAGGTTGTCTCAGTCCCCTGCCATCCAGCTTCTGGGGATTGGCTGAGGCCCCATAAATATTCATGGCAGCTCCTCCTAACTCCCTGCCCCCTAGTTCTAGAAGGTTCTCCAACCTTCCAGACACCAGGGGGAGGCCCCAGGGAGCTGCCAGGATGAGTCTTCCAGCCCTGGCCTCTAGTAACCCTGACCTAATTCAGTGGGTTATTCCTGGCCAAAAATATGTTTTACTGACTCTCATCTCTAGTAGCACACACTAGAGAGTGCTACATTTAATATATAATTCTTAATATAAAATGTGTAGCGGGGTGTTTCCCCTTTAATTAGGAGAAAGAACTACGGTTCCCAGAGGTCCACTGTTCACCGGATGTTTTGGGTTATGCCCCAGAGACTCATGGGGGAAGTGATATAAGGAAGGGGCGAGGCCTGACTCGCTCTCTTTGGACACGGGACGGCTGAGACTGATCCACCTGTGCGGAGCTGTGCTGTGTGAGGGCCTGAAGCCTGGGGACTTCTTACAGCGAACCAAAGAGCCTTCCACCCTTTGCGAGCCTGGGTGGCATCCAACATCTCCTGTCTGCAGCCTAGATTGGATGGGAGACCCGATGGCAGCAACCGCTGTGTGCGAGTGACGACACAGCCGGTGGAAGTCCCGGACGGGTCGCGTCCGGAGGGTGAGCTGAGCGAAAGCTCATCCAATAACCTGTTTATAGTACTGTGCCTATAGACTGCCGAGGCCTACCACCTCACTTTAAGACTCTCACTGGAGATCCGCAGCAGGACTGATCCAGAGGATCTCTAGTGAAGTACGGTCAGTTGTTCAGATTCTCCCTGTTGGATTACAAAGTGTTTATTATTCTTATGTGCACCACCTCTACAGCAAGCCGGTGAAGAAACCATTATTCTTACAGGACTAAGTTTTAGAGTAAGGGATCAGGCCTGATCCGTTAGGTATACATTTAGCTGTTGTACCATAGGGTACCTAGTTAACGGTCGCCCCACGTGGCGTTCCTTTACCCCCCCCTTTTATTCTTATGGTGTAATGTGACTGTCATTGCAGGGCTCTGGATACAAGTTAAAAATCATATTGTCATTGCTGTGTGTTTTCTTTGCATAACAAGAAGTAAAATCCGTTATCCCTTTATTACTGTTCTATGTTTGAATCTCTCTCTTAAAGTATAAGGATATATGTGTGTATCCTTTAGACTAGCTGTGCCAGAGTGGGTAGAGACGATTGCCGGTGGGTTGGAGAGCTGTACTCAGGGCCCAAATCAAACCTTGCGGCCCGCTTAAGCTGAGGGTATCACTACACGTGGGGGCTCGTACATCCAGGATTACTGAGACAGCGGTGAAACCGCCAGAAGCTACCGGCATGGACCCGATAGAGGTGGGACAGTGGTACAAGAGATGGGGCGTAGACCCAGCCAAGACGGCAGTTATAGAAACTCCCGGGGATATGGCAGACACAAGCAATGATACAACTCATAATGTCCCTATCACCGATTCACAAACCATGGGTGATAGATGTGAAAACTAGTGGTGGACTTTCACATGTCTTACTGGAATGGCAGGCAGAAATTCCTGAACAGTTTAGAGGCAACAGCATACAAGATGAGGACGATCAGGTCTATCATTTGCTGCATGCGCTGCCGCGCACAAGAGACAGCCCTCAGACAAAAATAACACTGTCACCGCAGCCATCTTCCTCGTCATCCCCACAGAAGGACACAAAGAGTCCCAGGACAAGCCCAGGCACCCTTAGTGCAGAATTATGCGCTGTTCTGGGGGAGATTGTAGCTCAGTGCAAGAAAGAGCCCACAGATTACCCGATGTCGGGGTACAGGAAACTCCGGATGTTTTCAGGGAGGAAACCAGTACCTTTGGAAGAAGAGGGATTTGAGGAGTGGCTAGACAGCGCAACTCAGGCACTAGAGGAATGGGAAGTTCCGGACCGCAGAAAGAAACAGAGGGTTGTGGAAAGTTTGAAAGGGCCTGCTCTAGAGGCCGTACGCAACCTGAAGATGAGCAAGGCAGATTGTACTGCACAAGAGTGCCTCGATGTGTTACAGAATGTGTTTGGTGGGACAGAGAAAGTCACGGAGCTTGCTTATCAGCTGGAGCATTGCTACCAGAAGGAAGGTGAGAAACTATCAGACTATATGGGACGCCTGGACAAAATACTGCATAGGATGATCCTAAAGAAGGGGATCAGCCCAGAGAAAGTAGATGAGGCCCGTGCTCAACAGGTAGTGAGGGGAGCTCAACCCATGGATCCAATTGCATGGACACTGCGTGCCCGGCAGGATGGGAGGAATCCGAATGATTAGAGAGGAAGAGGCTATATTGGAAGAAAAAAAAAAAGAACGCCTGATAGAGCCCGTCAAACAGCCGGTAGCAATAGTTACACCGGCCATGACTCCCGATAGGGGAGCGGAGGTGGACACTTTGAAGTTGCAGATGTCCCAGATGATGGAGATGATGACTGCTATAATGGCGAAAGGTCAAGGTGGAGCAGAGAAACCAAGCCCCAGAAAGGAGTTGTTCCCAGATACGTCAATACCGAGTCCCACTCGGGACCGAGAAGAGATGTTATGCTACAACTGCGGAGGCAGTGGCCACTTTGCCAGTAGGTGTTCCAGTCCTAAGAAGAAGAAAATGGATAATCGCCAGCCGGCGGGAAACGCCAGAGGGCCCCGGTGAGGGAGTCAACCGGGTGCCCATCTCTTTCAGTGAGCTCCAAACTGAATAGAAGGAAGAGGAAGAGAGAAAACACGACCCTTGAGAAGGAATTTAGGGTCTCTCAACCAAGATACACACCAGAGAGAGGGGACAAGACCCCTCAGAAGAAATTTAGCACTCCCAAGAAGGAATGCCTACAACCAAGAGACAATAACATCCCTCAGCGGGTTTGTAACCCCATTAGGGTGGCGAGGGTCAATGCATACCAGGCTCAGGGGAGAACAAAGTCAAAAACCAACTGGATGAAGACAAGTTCTCAGAAGAGAGTGACCTCAACCCGGCCGTACCCAGAAGAATTGGTCGGCCCGTCCCCCACGGTATCTATCCAGGTGGAAGGAGTATATACAAAGGTCCTTCTGGATACTGGAGCTCAAGTGACTTTATTGTATAGAGACTTCTATGATAGGCACTTAAGCCATTTGCCTATACGGAAGATAGAAGAGCTGGAGATATGGGGCCTGGGAACGCAGAGTTTCCCTTATGATGGTTATCTACCCATAAAGCTGACATTCGACCCCTCTGTGGCTGGGAAGACAGAAGTATTCGACACCCTGGCGGTTGTGTGTCCTAGACCACCCGGGGCCAATCAGATGTCCCTCATCATAGGCACCAATACGGATCTAGTGAGAAGACTTCTCACCCCCCTGGTGAAGATGAGGAGCCATCAAGATCCAAACATCCATCCCATGCTGAAGACAGCCTACCAACGGTTAGTGTTGGAGCAGAAGACCCCAGGAGAGGGGATAGGGAAGGTGTGGAGACTGGGGAGAGAAGGAGTGGTGCTGCAGCCCGGACAGGTGGCTTGCCTCAAGGCCACTGTGAAGCTCACCTGGGAGCAGCCTGGCCCCTTTGTCATGCTGGAATCCGACCCAAGGGAAGATCACTCAGGCCTGGAAGTGATACCGGAAGTGATTCCAATCAAGGCCTTGAAGAAAACCAGGGGAAGAGTCCCGGTGAGTGTAAGGAACTCTACAGGAAGGGCCATAGAGATACCTGCCCGGATGTTGCTGGGACAGGTGAGTCCTGCTGTCCCAGTCAGCTGGTCAGAAGTGAAGCAAGCGGGTGAAGAAGGAGATGTTTGGGAAAAACTTTCCATTGAAAACCCGAACTTACCTGGGGCCTGGAAGGAGAGAGCCAAGGCCCAGCTGACTAGATGGGAGAAGATTTTCTCAAAAGATGAATTCGATGTGGGGCGTGCGAGGAGTGCTACCCACCGCATCCGCCTGCAAGAAGACAAACCGTTCAGGGAGAGAGTCAGGCGGGTTCCGCTGGCAGATCTGGAGGATCTGAGAGAACAGCTTGCAGAACTGAAAAAGACTGGGGTGATTCGAGAGTCCCGAAGCCCTTATGCCTCTCCAATAGTGGTGGTCAGGAAGAAGAATGGGTCGCTGAGACTCTGCATTGACTACAGAACTCTCAACAGGAGGACCACCCCTGATCAGTACACCACGCCAAGGATAGAGGACGCCTTACAGAGTTTGTCTGGAGCTAAGTGGTTCAGCGTGATGGACCTCAAGAGTGGGTACTATCAAATTCCCATGCACCCAGAGGATAGGGAAAAGACCGCTTTCATAACTCCTGTGGGATTCTTTGAGTTTAACAGAATGCCCCAGGGCCTATCTGGAGCCCCAGCTACTTTCCAACGACTCATGGAGAAGACTGTCGGAGACATGAACCTCATAGAAGTCCTAGTGTACCTGGACGATGTCATTGTTTTCGGGAGAACTCTGGAGGAACATGAGGCCCGATTGGAGAAAGTGTTGAGGAGACTTAGTGAAGAGGGGTTGAAGCTTTCCCCCGAGAAGTGTCGGTTCTACCAGTCTTCGGTGAATTATCTGGGACACGTAGTGTCTGAAAAAGGGGTGGCGACTGATCCTGAGAAGTTGGAGGCGGTTACCTCCTGGCCAAGACCCACAACAGTCACCGAACTTAGATCTTTCCTGGGATTCTGCTCCTATTATAGGAGGTTTGTGGATGGGTTTGCCCGTATTGCCAAGCCTTTAAATGAACTGCTCCGGACTGAAGGGGAAGAGGATGGCTTGGGCCCTAGAAGACCCGGGGAGTCGGTTCAAGATCAGTGGACCCCCAGGTGTGAAGAGGCCTTCAGAACCTTGAAGAGGAGCCTCACCACAGCCCCAGTATTGGCCTATTCTGATCCCACCAGACCCTACGAGTTACATGTTGATGCTAGTCATGAAGGGCTAGGGGGAGTGCTCTATCAGGAGCATGAAGAGCAAATGCGACCAGTGGCTTATGTGAGTCGAAGTCTGACCCCCTCAGAGAAAAACTACCCCACCCATAAGTTGGAGTTCTTGGCCCTCAAATGGGCAGTTGTGGACAAACTAAGAGACTACCTTTATGGAGCAGAGTTTACAGTGAAAACAGATAACAACCCCCTGACCTACCTGTTCACCACTGCCAAGTTGGATGCCACAGGACACAGGTGGCTAGCTGCATTATCTGGGTTCAACTTCAGTCTGAAGTACAGACCAGGGGCTGGAAATAGGGATGCAGATGCCCTGTCCCGAAGATCTCATGCCATGGCTGATGACTGGGAGGACTGGACTCAGGTAGCACCGGACGGGGTGCGGGCCCTTTGTCAAGGAGCTGAATTCCAAGCCCGAGGAGGCTCCAGAGCAGAGGAAATAGGAGTTACCACAGTGGGAGTTCCAAAACACTACTGTGGGGTGACTCAACTTGAAGAGGAAGGCTTGTCGAAGCTGTCTAAGAAGGAACTGAGGTGCGACCAATTGGAAGACCCCATAGGGAGATTAGTCTTTGAAGCATTGGAAAACGAGAGTCCAGAGAAACTTCGACATCACCCCTCCAAGGAGGCTCGTCTGCTATGGAGGGAGCTAGACAAGCTACAGGTCCATCAGGGAGTGGTCTACCGAAGGGGCCCCTCTGATGACTCCGAGGATAAATGGCAGTTGTTTCTCCCAGAGAAGCACCGAGAGACTGTGCTGGTTGCCTTACATGACCAGCATGGTCACCTGGGAGCTGAAAGAACCTTCCAACTTGTCAGAAGCCGGTTCTATTGGCCCTGTATGAGGGCTGAAGTGGAGGAATATTGCCACTCCTGTGCACGATGCATCCAGAGGAAGACTCTACCCCATCAAGCTGCCCCAATGGGTCACCTACAGAGTCAAGGCCCAATGAATCTGGTATGCATTGACTTTCTCTGCCTCGAACCCGATTTGAGTGGATTGGGAAATGTTCTGGTGGTAACCGATCATTTCACCCGTTATGCACAGGCGTTCCCCACCAGAGACCAGAAGGCTTCCACTGTAGCTAAGGTGCTTCTAGAAAAATACTTTGTCCACTATGGATTACCACAGAGAATCCACTCCGACCAAGGAAGGGACTTTGAGAGTCGCCTGATCCGGAACCTACTGGACTCCCTGGGAGTGGAAAAAACCAGGACTACCCCTTATCATCCACAAGGAGATGCCCAGCCTGAGAGGTTTAATCGGACTTTGTTAAACATGCTGGGGACTCTGGAGACAGAGAAGAAGCAGCATTGGAGTCAACACATATCCACTTTGGTGCATGCCTACAATTGCACCACCAGTGATGTGACGGGTTACTCTCCCTACCGCCTCATGTTTGGGAGAGAAGCAAGATTGCCAGTGGATCTGGCCTTTGGCATTTCCCTAGACTATACCTCTGCTACCTCCCACAAAGGATATGTGGACCGACTTAGGTATAAACTGAAAGCGGCCTATGAACAAGCCCAAGCGGCCTCAGACCGGAGAGGGGTCAGAAATAAAAGGAACTTTGACCTGAAAGTTCGAGTGCAAGACCTGCAGCCTGGAGACCGTGTGCTGCTACGCAACCTAGGGATCCCAGGGAAGCATAAACTTGCTGATAGATGGAGGTCCGAGCCTTATGTCATTTGTAGAAAACTTCCTGGACTACCGGTGTATAAGTTAAAGCCAGAGGGGAGAGTGGGACCCTTGAAAACCTGGCACAGAAATCACTTACTCCCACTTAAAGAGGCAGTCAGGATACCTTCAGTGAAGAACCTGACGGAATCTGTTTCCATCTTGGATACCCCCAGACCCAACACTCGGTCTCAGACCCTCCGAGCTAGGGATGGACAGGCTTCCCAACCAAGTGAAGATGGGAGGGGAGAACTTGAGTGGCTATGGCCCTCCTCAACTCCAGGGAGTTCCGCCATAGACCTTCCACCCACTGAAGATACACAGGATGGGACCCTGAACCCAGAGGCTACAGAGTTCATTCCATCCAGTGATGTGCCTGAATGCTGGGAAGATATTCCGGGCCTTTACTCAGAAGCAGAGGAGGAAGAGGCCCCAGAATCAGTGATGGTGTCAGAAAGTGTTCCTGACGCAGAGCCTGTGGTACCTGAGCCTGAAGTCCCAAGGGAGCAAAGAACTTACAGAGTCGTGAGGCCTCCCAGGAGATTAACCTACCCTCAATTGGGAAAAAGCTCAGAGGACTCTGTTGCTACTGCCAGAAGAAGTACTAAGTGCTCAGATCCTTCCACTGTTCATTTGGTGGAAGGCAACCCCAGCTCACTCTCTGGCACAGTTAGACAGGCCACCCATGCTAGTGTGACCTGTGGTATAGTGAACCCCACCTCTGAGTTTTGGTGGAAATTCCCTGTACCAACATCATACTCCGCATTCAGTAAATTGGTTCAGAATTGTTGTTAAATTGTTTATCTTTGGGGACCAAAGAGTTTTAGTGGGGGGAGTGTGTAGCGGGGTGTTTCCCCTTTAATTAGGAGAAAGAACTACGGTTCCCAGAGGTCCACTGTTCACCGGATGTTTTGGGTTATGCCCCAGAGACTCATGGGGGAAGTGATATAAGGAAGGGGCGAGGCCTGACTCGCTCTCTTTGGACACGGGACGGCTGAGACTGATCCACCTGTGCGGAGCTGTGCTGTGTGAGGGCCTGAAGCCTGGGGACTTCTTACAGCGAACCAAAGAGCCTTCCACCCTTTGCGAGCCTGGGTGGCATCCAACATCTCCTGTCTGCAGCCTAGATTGGATGGGAGACCCGATGGCAGCAACCGCTGTGTGCGAGTGACGACACAGCCGGTGGAAGTCCCGGACGGGTCGCGTCCGGAGGGTGAGCTGAGCGAAAGCTCATCCAATAACCTGTTTATAGTACTGTGCCTATAGACTGCCGAGGCCTACCACCTCACTTTAAGACTCTCACTGGAGATCCGCAGCAGGACTGATCCAGAGGATCTCTAGTGAAGTACGGTCAGTTGTTCAGATTCTCCCTGTTGGATTACAAAGTGTTTATTATTCTTATGTGCACCACCTCTACAGCAAGCCGGTGAAGAAACCATTATTCTTACAGGACTAAGTTTTAGAGTAAGGGATCAGGCCTGATCCGTTAGGTATACATTTAGCTGTTGTACCATAGGGTACCTAGTTAACGGTCGCCCCACGTGGCGTTCCTTTACCCCCCCTTTTATTCTTATGGTGTAATGTGACTGTCATTGCAGGGCTCTGCATACAAGTTAAAAATCATATTGTCATTGCTGTGTGTTTTCTTTGCATAACAAGAAGTAAAATCCGTTATCCCTTTATTACTGTTCTATGTTTGAATCTCTCTCTTAAAGTATAAGGATATATGTGTGTATCCTTTAGACTAGCTGTGCCAGAGTGGGTAGAGCCGATTGCCGGTGGGTTGGAGAGCTGTACTCAGGGCCCAAATCAAACCTTGCGGCCCGCTTAAGCTGAGGGTATCGCTACAAATGAATAGTAAACAATCCAACAGGGATAATGTACCCATTTTGGGAACCCTTCATATTGGGCAGAGCAGGTTTCCAGGCCCAGGAACTCCATGCAGAGATCTCACCAATAGTACCAGAAAGAGAAGAACCTGTCAGGTAGTTTAACTCTCCTGCACCTACCAAACACTATAATATCACTTTTATGTGGATTGAACCTTTGCTAAAAGAAAATCTGATAAAGGGGCAAGTTACTGAACAGTTTACCATCCTTGATCATTGCCCCTTCTTACTGAATAAGCCTGTATATGTTTCCCTGACTTGCACAATGTAGGTTGGCACTGGCAGCAGACAGGGTTAATCCACATTGGATCTATAGACATTTATGAAGCTGTGCCATGCATAAATTCCCTGCAGAAACAAAACTTTTCACAAAGGGAAGTTTATACTCTGCAGACGATCATAATGTACAAATGTGGATTTGTGCCAGTTCTTCAAGGCTTCAAAATAAATGCTCTTCTAATCCTTAGAAATTCCTTTGGCACTAGTTCCTCCCGTGTCTTCTCCGTTGTTTTTTCCACCCCCGCACCATTAATCCTGTCTTGTCTGGTGTTCTGGTTCTGTATCAGGGCCAGTAACCTCGCTGTTCAGGTTTGTTGGTCCGGACTGGTGTGATGTCATTGGGAGACAATGCAGACTGCAGGAAATGTCCAGTCCATAATATAAAATAGAGATGTGCAATTGACTCCTGCTTTGTCTTTGACCCCAGCAGACAACGCCCAGGGATTACATAAAGCTACACCCCTTATGTTCCCAGATTAGAAGCGATAAAATATGCATTAGTGCGTCTGCCATATTGTGGCCTGAACCAATGCTACCGAACATGACCTATGAACCTTAAAACAAGTCCAAGCAAAATGTATGAAATCACTTATTTCCTTAACCACTTGCCTACCGGGCACGAAAACCCCCTTCCTGCCCAAGCCATTTTTCAGCATTCAGCGCTGTCACATTTTGAATGACAATTGCGCGGTCGTGCGACGTGGCTCCCAAACAAAATTTGCGTCCGTTTTTTCCCACAAATAGAGCTTTCTTTTGGTGGTATTTGATCACCTCTGCGGTTTTTATTTTTTGCACTATAAACAAAAGAAGAGCGTCAAGTTTGAAAAAAAACACAATATTTTTTACTTTTTGCTATAATAAATATCCATTTAAAAAAAAAAAAATTTAATTTTTCCTCAGTTTAGGCCGATACGTATTCTTCTACAAATTTTTGGTAAAAAAAAATCGCAATAAGCGTATATTGATTGGTTTGCGCAAAAGTTATAGCGTCTACAAAATAGGGGATAGATTTGTAGCATTTTTTTTTTTTACTAGTAATGGTGGCGATCTGCGATTTTTATTGTGACTGCGATATTGCGGCGGACACATCGGACACTTTTGACACATTTTTGGGACCATTCACGTTTATACAGCGATCCCTGCTTTAAAAATGCATTGATTACTGTATAAATGTGACTGGCAGGGAAGGGGTTAACACTAGGGGCGAGGATGGGGTTAAATATGTTACCTATTAGTGATTCTTACTGTGGGGGGGGAGGGGAATGACTGGGGGAGGTGACCGATGGTTGTCCCTATGTACAAGGGACACACCATTGGTCCCCTCTCCCTGACAGGACGTGGATCTCTGTGTTTACACACACAGATCCACTTTCCTGCTCGGGTACTGGGCGCGCGCCCTAGCTGCTTTTAAAGGCAGGACGTCATATGACAGAACAAGAGAGTCTTCCGCCCGCCGTCATTTGACGGTGGGCGGTAGACAACTGGTTAAAGCCACCCTGATCCTGATTTTTTTGCACTATTTTTTATTGTTACATCTGCTCCTGTTAGGGAGATTCTCCCTCTCTATTCGTCATGTTTATCTTTAAGAGAAAGTAAAAGAAAACCCCAATTTTGTTTTTTCCCCAGAACAGTAATGGAGGGGGCCCCAATGGATTTCCTTCATTTGCAGGGATTTCCTCTCACTTCCTATTTTGGCAATGAGACAGGAAGTGTAGGTAAATCTCCCCAATAGGACACAGATGGCAAAATAAAATAAAAAAAATCTGACAGAGGTTATAACTCTCCCTTGCTCTATACAAAAATATAAAAAAAATCTTGCCTATAGTTGTACTAAGCATTGACTACACATCATTGCCCTGGACTGGCTTCCCGATAGTGACAACATTTGACTATGCCTGGCTACTTGTAGTCTCTCTTGACAATGAGGGAGCACAATTAGGAGACAGGGATAGAGTGTTGTCACCCTATAACAGGAAGAGTCTGAACTAGGACCTTCATGGCAGGATCACTAGGTATTATTTTAATAAAATCTGCAGATATAGAAATATTGAAATTATTTTTGAATCAAGATCAACATAGAGATTTTAGTAATATAGTGGTTTTGGATCTATCTTAACAATGATTTCATGCAACAGGGCTTTATCCAAAAGACTTCACACAGGTCTCCAGTAGACCAATCAAATTTGAGTTGTCAAATCAATTTGAAAACTGGGCAATTTGACTTTTTTATTATTATTTTTTTTTTGGTGTGGCTCCTTGTATAGGGAGTGCAGAATTCCGATGGAGGTCAGAAAAACTGCAGTGCAACCGCCTGTTTTTGCCATCCCCAGTGTGAAATTTTTTGCCAGAGTTTGGGAAAAGACTGTTTAGAATATCTGTAGTAGAGAAGGAAGAATCTGAAGTAATGCTTGATAAAATTCCTGTAATATAGGTAGCTGTTTTTTTTTTAAACAAAACTTCACTTTAAATAAAGCATCACTGTACAATATGTCAGCACGCACAAACTACATTTAACTCGGTGTCATGCTGAATCCATTTATCATCCCAGGTAGGGTAAGTGTTTTCTCCATTAGCTTTTTGAAAATTTTATCACAGGTAATGCAGAGAATAACAGTAGCGGTAACAGCGTCTCAATCTGTCATGGTTAAGTCATGTAGAAGGTTTTATTAAATAGGGTGATTCATGCTAAAAGTCAATCATGACAGTTGGATGGAATGCCCTGAGGTGTACATGAACTGCAGAGGTGTCTGTGAAAGAAGAAGCTTCATTTATTATCATGTGATCACTCACCTGAGCAGAGATGTGCAGAGAAAGATAAGAGAGAAGGAGACATGGACACACATAGAGAGACTGCTGGGAGCTTCATCACATCATCTGCAGAAAGATGACAGCTCACCAGAAGAAGCTCACTCTGGTGATAGCCAAAGGAATATGGAGACACCTCCAAATTATTGAATGCAGGTGTTCCTAGTGAAGGGTACTGTAATTAATGCTATAGCAGACAAATATATGTGTAGCGGGGTGTCACTTTATGGTGTTCATAAGAGACTATATTGCATTAAGTGAGTCCTGTCCTCCTCTGGTTCCTATTGGACAATATGCTGGCTATTGCTTGACAATAAGAAGGGAAGTGCATGGTGGGATTTGTGGTACCGGGAGAGTTGGACTCCAATGGCAAGGGTACTACACAGACTACCATACCCACAGTGCAACGGAACATCCATCGCGCATTGCCCGGTGCAAGGTCTGCTGGGGATGGACTATTTAAGGGAAGGAGGAGCAACGCGCGGTCTCTTTGGACATCGCCCGCCCAGCAACTTGGATCCTGTTGGGGCCTATCGCGTTGATTTAGGCCGGAGAGTCTGGGCCTACCGAGTGAGAGCAAGCCTGCTAATCGAGGAGGGAGAGAAGCCTCATCCAGAGAGCCTGTTGACATCTCGGAGTCCCTAAGGGTCGAGCCATCTTCACCTTCCCCTTTTTGGTTGTCCGGAAGATCGGAGACTGTGAGTGACCGGGAGATTGCGAGCTGAAGCCCAGCAGCGGGGTCGGTTGACGGATTGGTCTGGTCGGGTGAGAGAGCACTGCTCAGGAATTCTTAACTGTGTTAGGCCTGTGATTCTTTACCTAGGTCCCACCGCCATCACAGCAGTGTGCCGTTCACCCAGTATAGCGTGCTGCGCAGTTGAAGTTAGGCGTCTCATTGCCTGTGACTTTAGGCCCAAAACTACAGTAGGATTACAACTAACTGGGTTATTCCTTGGATTACAAATGTAAAAGTGCACCAACGTTGCTAGCGAAGATCCCTTCTATAGGAGTGACTATAACTCACGGGGACATTGTTCGGGCGCCATATTGCCCACGTGGGGGAAGCTCACGATCGCAGTTCTATTAGAGACAATTAGTGTGTATAAGATTGGTATATCAAGACAGTGGTTATATTGTGCATAACTTTGACTTTGCAGGGCTCTGCATGTTTAAATGCCTGTCTGTTAACTTAACCTTTTCATTACCCAGTAAAGATATTTTATGGTTAAGCAATGACGGTGTGTGGACTGTTAACTGTTCCAGAGAGAGGGCCAGCACAGGTACTCTAATCTTAAACAGTGAAGATATATTGCATTGTGGTTTTCATTCTTGTGTGCTGCAGAATCTCACTTGTTTAACCGCTGTGCCAGCGGAGGGTCAGAGCCAGTTTATCGGGGGTTGACAGCAGTAAGGTACAGGCCCAAATCAATACCAGCAGCTCTCTTAACTGGGGGTAGTGCTACATATATATATATATATATATATATATATTATATATATATATATATATTGTGACAGCAGGAAGGTAAAGTCACCTGGTTGCATCCAGGGGGGTAGATATATTTCGCCCAGATTCAGGCTTTACGCCGACTTATACAACTAGGGAGTTGATGAAGCCCAGCTGAGGCTAGTAGGCTCATGGATGACTCATACCTCTAGGGAGAGGGCTGGGCGTCGTGCAGGCAGGGAGTTGATGAGACCAGCTGAAGCTTGTCAGCTCATTTAAAGGCCTCTATAAAAACTCCCAGCTTCATTAGATGTTAGCTCATGCCTGGAACCAGACCTGTGTGGACTGTCTAGGGAGAGTGAACCCCTGTGCGGTGAGGCAAAGCCTGTGTGGCTATTTGTTTGGACTTTTACTAAACCAGGGACTTAGGGACTGGGACAGCACCAGGCTGATCCCAGTTGTTAGTTTAGGAAACCTGCATGTTTAGTCAGAGGTCAAACTGACCAGGATTTATTTTGTTTATGTTTCTTTTTGCTTTGCTGTGTTTTTGTCACTGTACATAGAGAAATAAACCGCACCTTTTGATTTTGAAAACCACAACCTCCGTCTGCTGGCCCTGTTTTTGTGTGGGGAGCCCAACCAGGGGGTCACACACACCCGCTACCGAGTTAACCCCCTCACAGTTGGTGGAGAACCAGTGGCAGTTTTTTTTTAAGCCAGCATGGAGGAGATACTGAAACAGCTGGCTCTAGCAAATGCCAATCAACAGCAGACAAATGCAGGTTTGCAAAGGAGCCTTGCAGCCCAGCAGCAAGCTCATCAACAAGCCCAGCAGCAATCTGAGGCCCGCTTCATAGACCTGTTACAGAAGCAAGAGCAGAGACTACAACAAATGGAAGCAGTAATGCAGCAACGTCCGCAGACCAGTGAGGAAAGCCGTCCCACTAATACCGCGTCCTTTGGGGTGAGTCGTTTATTGACAAAAATGACTGGAGAGGATGATCCAGAGGTATTTTTGACCACATTTGAAAGGACTGCTGAAAGAGAAAAGTGGCCTGAGGAGCAGTGGGCTGGACTGGTGGCTCCTCTGTTAACTGGTGAATCGCAGAAGGCTTACTATGACCTAGAGCCTGACCAAGCAAAAGACTATGTGATGCTAAAAGCTGAAATATTGGCAAGGCTGGGTGTCACCCTGGCTGTCCGGGCTCAGCGTGTGCATAACTGGACTTTCCAGCTTGGAAAACCCCCCAGGTCTCAAATGTATGATCTCATTCACCTGAGCAGGAAGTGGCTACAGCCAGAGACTTTGTCCGCACAAGAGATTGTGGAACGTGTTGTAATGGATCGGTTTTTGAGAGCTCTTCCTACTGCCATCCAAAAGTGGGTAAGCAATGGAGACCCAGAGACGGCCGGTGGTCTTGTGGATCGTGTAGAGAAATACTTGGCTACAGAGAACCTGACGGCCTCTTCCAGAGACTCTCGGGCTTTCCACCCTAAGACCAGACCATCCCCAGGGGCGGATAAGAGGATTCCAAGGGGTGAGGGTGGAGAGAGTGAGAGGGTGGGAGCTCTACCCAAAGTTTGGCGAGAACAGCCTGGGAAGTCAGGGGCTCAAGAGGCAGCCAAATGGATTGTTTGCTACCGCTGCCGGCAAGCGGGACATATTGCAGCAAATTGCCCGGTTGTGGAGGAACCCATGCAATGTGACTTTCTGATGGACAGACGTCAGTCGCTGTGTGCGACAGTCGCATGCACTGCCATTCGGGGAACTGAGAAACATTTATGCAAAATGTGTATTAATGGTAGAAATGTTGTGGTATTGCTGGATTCAGGTAGCCTTGTGACCCTGATAAAGGCTGAATTAGTTAAAACAGAGGTCTCTGGGAATAGCAAGGTAGCTGTTATTTGTGTGCATGGGGACACCCGAGAGTATCCAGTGACTACAGTGTGTTTCGAGACCCCCAAAGGTACCCTCTCTCATCCAGTGGGGTTAGTATCTCAATTACCGCATGATGCCATTGTGGGAAGGGATTTTCCGAAGTTCTGGGAACTGTGGGATGATCCTGAGCCCCCCACTGGTGCCCCTATGTACCAGGAATGTGATAGCCAGAACTCCTCTGAGAGTGGTGAGGACTCTCCAGAATTTCCCTTGTCAGTATTGGCAGGGGAGACTCAAGAAACTGGAGAGGAGCCCACCTCCTCAGACGAAAACCTACCGTCTGTGGAGTTTTCTGATCTGGAGGTTCACAGGGAAAATTTTGCCACAGAACAGTTAAAAGACCCCGCCCTAATAAAGGCACGGGAAAACGTAGTGGAAATAGATGGCGAGTTAGTGAACCCAGATAATACCTGCACTTACCCATACTTCAGCGTAGAGAAGGACCTACTGTATCGGGTGGCAAAAAGGGCAGAAGAAACCGTTGAGCAGCTTGTGGTGCCCAAACCTTACAGGAAGTTGGTGTTGGAGTTGGCCCATGGGCACATTCTTGGAGGTCATCTGGGGACAGAGAAAACCCGAGAGAGGGTATTACAGAGATTCTATTGGCCTGGGGTGATGAAGGACATAGAAAATTATTGTTCCTCCTGCCCTGTGTGTCAGAGGTCGGCCCCGATGCCACATTTCCGTAGCCCGCTGGTCCCTCTACCCATCATTGAGGTCCCGTTTGAGAGAATCGCAATGGATTTGGTAGGTCCTATAATCAAGTCCGCTAGGGGGCACCAGTACATATTGGTTATAATGGACTATGCCACCCGTTATCCAGAAGCGATCCCTCTCAGAAATACCTCGGCCAAAACCATAGCCAAAGAGCTATCTCTTGTTTTTAGCCGGGTGGGTATTTGTAAAGAACTGCTTACGGACCAAGGTACACCCTTTATGTCCCGGGTTATGAAAGAGCTGTGTAAATTGCTCAAAGTGACGCAATTGCGTACATCTGTGTATCACCCCCAAACCGATGGGCTGGTTGAAAGATTCAACAAAACCCTAAAACAAATGTTGAAGAAAGTGGTGGATAGAGATGGAAAGGATTGGGACTGTCTACTTCCTTATTTGATGTTTGCTATTAGGGAGGTGCCCCAATCCTCTACGGGATTCTCCCCCTTTGAGTTACTGTATGGGAGACACCCAAGAGGGCTGTTGGATATTGCCAAGGAAACTTGGGAAAGTGAGAGTTCTCCCCACAGGAGTGTGATTGAGCATGTCGCCCTGATGCAAGATCGAATTGCACAGGTAATGCCCATCGTGAAGGAACATTTGGCCCAAGCGCAGTTGGCACAGCAGAGAGTGTACAACCGTGGAGCAAAGACCCGTACCTTTTCCCCGGGGGATAGGATATTGGTACTTGTCCCTACGGTTGAAAGTAAATTCCTTGCCAAATGGCAAGGCCCCTACGAGATAATGGAAAAAGTGAGCGAAGTGAATTACAAGGTCAGACAACCAGGAAGGCGAAAGCCCGAACAGATATATCACGTTAATCTGTTGAAAGCCTGGAGGGATAGAGAGTCCCTAGTCGCAGAAACTTGGTCACCAGCTCAAACTGGTTGCGTGATTCCGGAGGTTGGAATAGCAGCCACCTTGTCACAACCCCAACAACAGGAGGTTAAGGAGTTTGTGCTTCGCAACAAGGAGGTGTTCTCTGAGCTGCCGGGACAAACATCTGGGGTAGAGCATGATATTATTACCCCGCCCGGTGAAAGGGTGAAGTTAAAACCCTATCGGATCCCAGAGGCCCGACGGGAGGCAATACGGGAGGAAGTACAGAAAATGCTGAACTTAGGGGTGATAGAGGAGTCCCAAAGTGATTGGTCTAGTCCCATTGTGTTGGTGCCTAAACCGGATGGGAGCTGGCGATTTTGTAACGATTTTCGTCAGTTGAACAAAGTTACAAAATTTGACACCTACCCCATGCCACGTATAGATGAGTTGATCGACCGGCTGGGAACAGCCCGATACATGACGACTCTTGACCTCACAAAAGGGTATTGGCAAATTCCCCTGGCCAAGTCGGTCAAAGAGAAAACCGCATTTGTAACCCCAGACGGGGCGTTCCAATATAAGAGAATGCCGTTCGGGTTACAGAATGCGCCGGCCACATTCCAGCGGAAAATGGACCAGATACTGAGGCCCCATCGGAAGTATGCTGCGGCTTACCTGGATGACGTAATTGTCCATAGCACAGATTGGGCCTCACATCTGCCAAAAGTGCAAGCAGTCCTAGACTCTATCCGGGAAGCGGGGTTTACGGCTAACCCCAAGAAGTGTACCATTGGGCAGGAGGAGGCCAAATATCTTGGGTACACCATTGGCAGGGGAGTGATAAAACCCCAACTCAACAAAGTCGAGGCCATCCAGAGTTGGCCACGTCCCAACAGCAAGAAGCAGGTACGGGCCTTTCTGGGAATCGCGGGTTATTATCGGCGCTTCATTCCCCACTTTGCTTCTAAGGCTGTGCCCCTAACCAACCTGACGAAAGGGAAAGGGTCGGTCATGATTAAATGGACCCCCGAGGCTGAGGCAGCATTCCAATTCTTGAAACAAGCCTTATGTAGCCAGCCAGTGTTGTACTCACCCGACTTCTCTAAAGACTTTGTCGTACAAAGTGATGCGTCAGATGTGGGGTTAGGAGCAGTATTGTCCCAGGTCTGGAACGGGGAAGAGCACCCAGTCATTTACCTCAGCAGGAAGTTGAAGTCCCATGAGGTAAATTACGCCACGGTTGAAAAGGAGTGTTTAGCGGTGAAGTGGGCTCTAGATTCCCTTCGGTACTACCTGCTAGGTAGGCACTTTGACATGGTTACGGATCACGCTCCGTTAAAGTGGATGGCTCAAAACAAGGAAACAAATAGAAGAGTGAATAGGTGGTTCCTGGCCCTACAGGAATTCAACTTCACAGTAAAGCATCGCCCTGGCGTTCAAATGGGGAATGTGGATGCTTTGTCTCGAGTACATGAATGCCTGATTGCTGGTGTTCCAACCCCGAGGTTAAAACAAGAGGGGGGGGGTATGTGACAGCAGGAAGGTAAAGTCACCTGGTTGCATCCAGGGGGGTAGATATATTTCGCCCAGATTCAGGCTTTACGCCGACTTATACAACTAGGGAGTTGATGAAGCCCAGCTGAGGCTAGTAGGCTCATGGATGACTCATACCTCTAGGGAGAGGGCTGGGCGTCGTGCAGGCAGGGAGTTGATGAGACCAGCTGAAGCTTGTCAGCTCATTTAAAGGCCTCAATAAAAACTCCCAGCTTCATTAGATGTTAGCTCATGCCTGGAACCAGACCTGTGTGGACTGTCTAGGGAGAGTGAACCCCTGTGCGGTGAGGCAAAGCCTGTGTGGCTATTTGTTTGGACTTTTACTAAACCAGGGACTTAGGGACTGGGACAGCACCAGGCTGATCCCAGTTGTTAGTTTAGGAAACCTGCATGTTTAGTCAGAGGTCAAACTGACCAGGATTTATTTTGTTTATGTTTCTTTTTGCTTTGCTGTGTTTTTGTCACTGTACATAGAGAAATAAACCGCACCTTTTGATTTTGAAAACCACAACCTCCGTCTGCTGGCCCTGTTTTTGTGTGGGGAGCCCAACCAGGGGGTCACACACACCCGCTACCGAGTTAACCCCCTCACAATATATATAGCTTTTTTTCTCAAGTGCAGGAACTGAACCACAGGGAGTTCAGGGGTGAGTAGTGTATAGAGTGCAGGGTTCAGGGGTGAGCAGTGTACAGAGTACGGAACTCAGGGGTACGCAGTGTACAGAGTACGGAGCTCAGGGGTGTGCAGAGTACGGAGCTCAGGGGTGTACAGGGTACGAAGCTCAGGGGTGCGCAGTGTACAGGGTGTAGAGCTCAGGGGTGCGCTGTGTACAGGGTGCGGAGGTTAGAGGTGCGCAGTATACAGGGTGAGAAGCTAAGGGGTGCGCAGTGTACAGGATGCGGAGCTCAGGGGGTGCGCAGTGTACAGGGTACGGAGGTTAGAGGTGCGCAGTGTACAGGGCGAGAAGCTCAGGGGTGCGCAGTGTACAGGGTGGAGAGCTCAGGGGTGCACAATGTACAGAGTGCGGAGCTCAGGGGTGCACAATGTACAGAGTGCGGAGCTCAGGGGTGCACAGTGTACAGGGTGCAGAGGTGTACATTGCTGCAGAGATTAAAAATTAAGGGAAATCCAAAATTTTAAAGTTGTCCCAAGAACAAGGGACAGGAGTAAATCTACCAAAGTAGACACCTGTTCTATGACAACTGTCGCCCTGTGCACAAAGCCAGCTCCATAAAGACATGGGTTGATGAGTTTGGTCTGGAGGAACTTGAGTGGACTGCACAGAACCCTGACCCCAACAATATTGAACACCTTTGGGATGATCTCACAAATGTCAAACAAAACCAAAGAAAACTCCCAGCTCAACTGACCAATCAGCTTGCAACAGACTGAATTATCATGTCTAACAGTGTGTATTAAAAACAAGGGTTTCATCTGCACACATTTGCAAATACACATGC
This sequence comes from Rana muscosa, assembly GCA_029206835.1. Classification (NCBI taxonomy): domain Eukaryota; kingdom Metazoa; phylum Chordata; class Amphibia; order Anura; family Ranidae; genus Rana; species Rana muscosa. The sequence goes on along the minus strand of CM055117.1, from coordinate 68,297,662 downwards.
AAGCTGCAGAGACACTTCACGGCACCGCAGTATTATCTACAGTCCTAACGCTATACATTTTTTTGAGAGCCTCCATAGTAGAAGCACATGTATTGTAATGGATAGATAGAGAGCAGGTAAGCCTGGAGGGAGCCCAACCCTCCTTAAAGGCAGGGGCGCACTGGACACCCAGCATAGGGCACAATGGCAGCAAAAAGTTGTCCAGCGTGTCCCCTCACCAGTATTTCAACAGTTCAATTAAATGGCCACTGCCCTAACTATAACTGGCCTTGGAAGCAAGGAGCAAATGGGAGGCCGACGCATGTCAAAACTAAACCAGAGAAAATTCCCAACTCAACTCACCAACCAGCCTGAAACAAACCAAATTATCCTAATAGTTTGCATTAACATTTACTATATAGAGTTAGGACTGCAGATAATACTGGGGTGCAGCTTACACATGTATTTGGAAATGTGTGCAAACTAAACTGTTTTTAAACACAAACTGTTAGACAGGATAATTTGGTTTCTTCCAGGCTGGTTTGTGAGTTGAGCTGGGAATTTTCTTTGGTTTTGTTTTGCATGCGTCGCCGTTCCATGTGCTCCTTGCTTCGAAGGCCAGTTATAGGTGGGGGCAGTGGCCATTTGTTTGACCTCACAAATGCTCTTTTGGCTGAATGGGCATAAATTCCCATAGATACTCTCCAAAATCTTGTGAAAGCCTTCCCATAAGAGTGGAGGCCAGCTCCATATTAATGTGTACATAAATACTGCAGTGCTAGTTTAACTACTTCTACAATACAATTATAATATCTTCCACCAGTATATTCAAAGTAAAAGTCCCCAAAGTCTAATAACTCTACTTCATCTATTTTTTTTTGCAGCATACACAAAAGCTCTGTGAAATGACAAACCAATCAACAATACTAAATACCTTTATATCCAAAGATTACTAGAGGGTTGAACCTTGAAGTACAGATGTCAATATAGTCATGAGTGTGGTACAATCTCTCGACAGGATTCAAGAATGGAGCACAGTCACTGCATCTGCTTCCAGTCCGATGTTGAGTCACCGTTGTCCACAAGAAAAGAGAAAACACTCCTGTAGTGCAGATCACCAAGGGCTGTTTTATTAAAAATGCATATAAAATGCTTCCATGTACCTAAGATTGCGAGTAACGCAGTTAACAAGCGTTTCGCAATACGAGCACTGTATTTTGAAAAATCCTGACTCAGTTTGCGAGTGTTGTCTCGTGAAACAAGCAGGATTCAAGCCAAATTGGTGTGCAGTACTGCGTTTGGCCTGAGGTGGGGGGCGCCAGAGCCGAGCAGAGCCGAGCGGAGCCGATCGGAGCCGTTCGGAGCCATTCCGAAATGTTTGGAAAACCTCGGAAATACTCCATTACCAAGCTTTTCCGAGGTTTTACGAGTTCAGCCGAGCTGTCCTTTCCGGGTGTTTCCGAGGCTCTCCCACCTCTGGCCGCATGCGGTATTGCATGGCATTGAAGTCAATGCGGAACAAATTGTTTTTGTTTCCATTGACTTCTATGAGGAAACTCGCTTTGATATGCAAGTACTTTGGATTACGAGCATTTTCCTGGAACGGATTATGCTCGGAATCCGAGATTCCACTGTATTCAACTAGGCCGTTACCTCTGTGGTTTGCGGCATATGCAGCATTTGGAAGCTTCATCAGGGGCTCAGCTCCATAATAATGTCTATGGTTTTGGAATGGGATGCCTAACAAGTTTATATAGGTGTGATGGTCCCCTGTCCACAAACGTTTGGCCATATAGTGTAGAGACTCCTTGGAGAAAAACAAACAAGGGTGTCACTCTGGGTGCAGCATTAAAAACATAAGAATTTTATTAAACAAAGCACAATTGGCAACTCATGTTTGCAAAGGAAGAGAGCTACAGTATTTACACATCATACAAATCGACAGAGCCCAGAATATCCAGGGGTACTTTGACGCAGTGGTGGGCTTATGCACGGTATGGCCATATGGTGTGACCAAATCTCCATATTTAGGGGATCAGGTGTTTTTAAGTAGCCTTGTATGATTTGAAAGCAACCTTTTTTGTGTATGTGTGCGCTATTCTCTGTGGTTCAATCAGAACATCCAGGGGGAACCGCAGCTCCAACCAAGAGCAAAACAGCTGGACTCCACTGAGATCCTGGAAGCTGACACGCCTTCCTGGGCCTGAGCCTCACCGGGAGGAGATGACATCAGTGCCTCGAGCAGGAGGGGGCGATAGGGGGCGTGGCTTACACATTTCGGAGCTGTCCAACTCCTTTATCAGTGGACGCTTTGTTTAATCCAAATGTTTTTAATACTACACCCAGATTGGCATCCTTGTTTTTCTCCCTGATGCAGAGATTCAGTCATGTCTCTAAGAAGCTGCCTTCCAGTGCTGCCATGCATTAGATGAACTATTGTTGTGGGACTATGTGCTTTTTTAATCTTGTGGACTCTTGAGGCATACCCCCTCCTATGCACCATCATTTTGTACATGTGTGTTTAGACTGTTTAGAGACACATCTTCCACTACTTCCATGGCTGCTCAAACACACAAGGAACACAGAGAATCGCATAGATAGAAAATTGTATCATTGAATATAGTGGTATAGATTTTCCCTTGCTATTTCTGTGCAATATGGTTTCTTACCAAACAACCAAATTGCAGCAGTGGAAACAGAACCCCAAATTTGGCCTATCGGAGCTGTGCTAGTGGGGGTGATCTCTGTTAAAACCCAACTCCAGCCAAAACTGTAATTTTGTTTGGGTAGCATGGGAAGGGCTTAGAACCTCTGCTGGAAAAAAATCACCCTCTCTCTATTTGTCTTTATACCATTGTCACTGGGACGGAGAGCAATGGGAAATTAAACATTTTGAGTTCTCGCTGGAATCAGGAACTGTTGTGATTTTATTGCTAATATAACAAGTGAATTCAAAAAGCCTATAGATTGAACCTATCAAATATCTATCTAATTTCTGTTAAAAAAAATATCTATCTCAATATAAAACATATTTTAATTATACACCCAAAAAAAGGACGCAAAAAACAGAAAGGTATGGTTAAGACTCATGTCAAGTTTTTGTGGCCTGCATCCTATCAGGAAAATTTTCCTTCCCTTTCTGTCCCAGAGACAAATCACAAAATAAGAGAAGATCTCTGGAAAGTGAGGGGAAGTCCTCCTTTGATATTTGTCACCAGAACAGGTTTCCCCAAGAAAATTTCCCCTGCTTTACCGCTTCAAGTCATGTTGGGTGTTTAGACATTGCCCTATACTCCCCAAAATAGAAAATGAGCTGTTCTGAGTGTAGTTGCTGTACAGTATGAATTACATTTTGCAACAGAGCCATAAGGTTTTCAGTGGAACAGCATTAAAAAAAAAAAAACATTTGTGATAGGATTCATTGTTGCCCACTGTTTTTACAGATGGGCCAATAGGGGGCGTCACTGTGCCTCTATCTTTGATTTCACCAATTATCCATATCTGTCTTCCCCAATGGTTCTGGAGCAAAATATTTATTAGATTTTAAAGCAAAATACTAATCAACACTCAGTGATCATACATGCATTGCCTGATAAAAGCCTCCTGAAGAAGCCATTGTTTGGTGAAACATGTAGAGCATATAATTAGTTGCATCTGTTCCATGTATTGTATGGTTATTTTTGACAACAATATGTTGATTATTTAGATGTTTCTAAATAAAAAATGTATATATTTTTTATAATGTGTTGTGTTTTGGCACCTGAAAAAAATCCCATATTTTGGTTCTTTGTTATGTCATTTTCAAACAAGGGATGAGGTGCTGATGATTCTCAGACATTCGGCAATTTCCTTTTTCAAGACAGGATATGAAGGTTATCTCCCCATAGTGACACAGGCAGAAACAAAAAAGAAGGCCCCAGTTTCTATCCCTTACCCATTCTATCCAAAGCAACTAAACTGCCAGTAGTAAATGTTATTTAACTGTTATGTTAAGATTTTCATAAGAAGCTTTTAACTGTGCATTCTGTGGTTATTCCATATCCATGCAGTGAATTAATTGTAAAATTATACTTCCTATAAGCAAGTCTCTTTTTCTCGGGAGGGGTGATGGGGGGATAAGTGTCTTCATGTTAAAGAATGCAGACATACATCATGTCTGCAAGTACAATAAAAAAAGATCAAATGTAATATTTTCTTTCAACGTAGTGCTCAGAGATTTTCCATTCAGACAGCCTTGAAGACTGCCTCGGGCGCTGGCCAATTACTTCTGACAAATACCATTTGGTAGTGAGTGCAGAAAGGCAGTGTGAGCAGCGATAGCTGGATGAAAGGAATTCTGTGTGTGTGTCACTGAGGAGTTACTGTCACTTGTGTTCATAAGACGGGATCTTCGCCTTTTGTCACTGGACAGTTTCATGTGAAGATGTAACAGAAATACTCTACACGACAAAAATTGTATGCATATACTGCTTCTTTATACAGACTAGAAAAATATGCCCATTACTTGAGCCTTGCATGGGAACGGTAGATTGGTCCTTTCAAATCTAACCACCCTTCTCTAAGGGTCCTTTTACACAGGCAGACCGAACAGTTTTGCAGGCGGACCCGATCAGACCCTCCAGTCTCCTCTATGGAGCGGCGGGTACAGTGTTAATTTCCTTGACGATCATAGGTGTGCGCAGCCCATTGCATTAGGGTGTGCACCCCAAAGCTCAACAACATTTTCGTGTGTATGTGTATATATACTGACGGTGTCATTAGAGCAGTAAACGGTGTCAGTAGGGTATAAATTGGTGTCAGTAGGGTAGTGGATGATGTCAGTATTTTTTATTTTTTTTTTACAATTTTATTTGTTTCATTTTTTTTTCTTTACAATGTTTGAAAATAGGGGGAATGTGTGGCACATGGGGTGATTGCGCACGCCTATGTTGACGATATTAACACTATTTTAGTAGACTAAAACTAAAACAAATCAGATGGCTAAAATACAACTAAAACTAAAATGGGATTTGACCCAACGTTCTCACCTATGTGCTTTTTTGTACGTTTTCCATTTTGCAGAAACGCACTACAGTCCATTTAACATAGATGGTACACGTTCACATCTATGCATTTTTCAGCCCGCAGCAGACTTCAATGGAGTTGCACCAGAAACACAAGTGTTGCGTTTTTGATGTGTTTTTTAATGCGTTTTGCAATTTTTCTTTATTTCCCCTAAAAAAACACTGTATATAGAGGGTCGGCAGCAGAGGAAGAAGACATCAGCGGAGGAAGCAGAGAAAGAAGACATCAGCAGAGGAAGCGGAGAAATAAGACATAATGAGGAGAAAGAAGACATCGGCGGAGGAAGCAGAGAAAGAAGACATCGGCGGAGAAAGAAGACATCATGAGGAGAAAGAAGACATCGGTGGAGGAAGCGGAGAAAGAAGACATCGGCGGAGAAAAAATACATCAGAGGAGAAAGAAGACATCGGCGGAGGAAGCGGAGAAAGAAGACATCAGAGAAGAAAGAAGACATCAGAGGAGAAAGAAGACATTGGTGGAGGAAGCAGAGAAAGAAGACATCAGAGGAGAAAGAAGACATCAGAGGTAGGGATTGAGCTTCGAGTTTAAGTCGAACTCATGTTCGACTCGAACATTGCCTGTTCGCATGTTCGCTGAACAGCGAACAATTTTGGGTGTTCGCGGCAAATTCGAAAAGCCGTAAAAGTCTATGGGAGAAATCTAAAGTGCTAATTTTAAAGGCTTTTATGCAAGTTATTGTCATAAAAAGTGTTTGGGGACCCGGGTCCTGCCCCAGGGGACATGTATCAATGCAAAAAAAAGTTTTAAAAACGGACGTTATTTCGGGAGCAGTGATTTTAATAATGCTTAAAGTGAAACAATAAAAGTGAAATATTCCTTTAAATTTCATACCTGGGGGGGGGGTATCACCATAACCCTTGCCCGGTGATTGTGGGGGTCTGCGGGCGGGGGGCTTATCGGAATCTGGAAGACCCCTTTAACAAAGGGGACCCCCAGATCCCGGCCCCCCCTATGTGAATTGGTAAGGGGTACGTTGTACCCCTACCATTTCACAAAGAAAGTGTAAAAAATTGTAAAAAAAACACACAGACACAGTTGGGAAAGTCCTTTATTAAAAATAAAAAAATAAAAAATAAAAAACCCATTCCAGCGATGTAATCCAGTGTCCCGCGGTGATCCGATGTCCAGCGCTGCAGTCTCCACTCCGCACGAAACGTCATTGGCTGAGCGGACCTGATGGGGAACTTCCTCCGCAGTGTAATAAATGAATAGACCCGCCCCTTCTCACGTCCCCCATCAGGTCCGCTCAGCCAATGACGTAGGGGGCTGGGTCACCTTCACTGGGTGTAAGGCTGCGGGGACCTGATGGGGAACGTGAGAAGGGGCGGGTCTATTCATTTATTACACTGCGGAGGAAGTTCCCCATCAGGTCCACTCAGCCAATGACGTAGGCAGGGTCTGAGGTACGAGGGGGCAGGGTCACCCGTCAGATCAAAGGGGTAAGTCCCGGCTTTCCCCGCTTGCGGGGAATAGCCAATGACGTAGGCGGACCCCAAAAGCATCACAGACCCCCAAAGCATCCTCCCCATGTTGAGGGCATGTGGCCTGGTACGGTTCAGGGGTGGGGGGGTGCTCTCTCGTCCCCCCCTCTTTTTTCTGCGGCCTGCCAGGTTGTGTGCTCAGATAAAGGGTCTGGTAAGGATTTTTGGGGGGAACTCCACACCATTTTTTTTTTTACATTTGGCGTGGAGTTCCCCTTAAAATCCATACCAGACCTGAAGGGTCTCGTATGGATATTTGGGGGGAACCCCACGTAATTTTTTTTTTAATTTGACGCAGGGTTCCCCTTAATATCCATACCAGACCTGAAGGGCCTGGTTAATGAAATTTGGGGGGACCCCCACGCATTTTTTTTTTTTTTAATCAATTACTTTTCTCTGTATTGCCGGGAGCCGACAATTCATTATAGTCGCGAGTGTTTTTAAATGACTTTTTTTCCTTCAGAAATGACACTTTTTGCAGGGACAGTTCTAAGCATGGGAAACAAGCGCTGCTTTACAGGCATACTATACACCTCCCCCCCCCCCCCCCAGGTACGAAATTTAAAGGAATATTTCACTTTTATTGTTTCACTTTAAGCATTATTAAAATCACTGCTCCCGAAAAAAACAGCAGTTTTTAAAACTTTTTTTTGCATTGATACATGTCCCCTGGGGCAGGATTCGGGTCCCCAAACCCTTTTTAGGACAATAACTTGCATATTAGCCTTGATAATTAGCACTTTTGATTTTGAACGTTCCAGTCCATTGTATTTAATAGGGTTCTAAAGTTCGCGCAAACTTTAGGTCTATTCGCAGTTTCTGGTGCGAACCGAATGGGGGGGGGGGGGTGTTCGGCTCATCTCTAATCAGAGGAGAAAGAAAACATCAGCAGAGGAAGCGGAGAAAGAAGATATCAGAGGAGAAAGAAGACATCAGAGGAGAAAGAAGACATCAGCGGAGGAAGCGGAGAAAGAAGACATCAGATGAGAAAGAAGACATCAGCGGAGGAAGTGGAGAAAGAAGTCATCAGAGGAGAAAGAAGACATCAGCGGAGGAAGCGGAGAAAGAAGACATCAGAGGAGAAAGAAGACATCAGAGGAGAAAGAAGACATCAGCGGAGGAAGTGGAGAAAGAAGTCATCAGAGGAGAAAGAAGACATCAGAGGAGAAAGAAGACATCGGCGGAGGAAGCAGAGAAAGAAGACATTGGCGGAGTAAGCTGAGAAAGAAGACATTGGCGGAGGAAGTGGAGAAAGAAGTCATCAGAGGAGAAAGAAGACATCAGCGGAGGAAGCGGAGAAAGAAGACATCAGAGGAGAAAGAAGACATCAGAGGAGAAAGAAGACATCAGCGGAGGAAGTGGAGAAAGAAGTCATCAGAGGAGAAAGAAGACATCAGAGGAGAAAGAAGACATCGGCGGAGGAAGCAGAGAAAGAAGACATTGGCGGAGTAAGCTGAGAAAGAAGACATTGGCGGAGGAAGTGGAGAAAGAAGTCATCAGAGGAGAAAGAAGACATCAGCGGAGGAAGCGGAGAAAGAAGACATCAGAGGAGAAAGAAGACATCAGAGGAGAAAGAAGACATCAGCGGAGGAAGTGGAGAAAGAAGTCATCAGAGGAGAAAGAAGACATCAGAGGAGAAAGAAGACATCGGCGGAGGAAGCAGAGAAAGAAGACATTGGCGGAATAAGCTGAGAAAGAAGACATTGGCGGAGGAAGTGGAGAAAGAAGACATCAGTGGAAAAAAAAAGTCTCTCTTTATTTTATTTTCACCTAAAATGAATCAAGAGGGAAAGAGCGGCCCCCTACCTCCACTTCTGAAGTCTTCCACCGGTGCTGTCCGATCCTTCTTTTCTAAGTGTACCCCCATATCAAGCTGTGCCCTATAAGGGCACATGTGTAGGTACGCTACCGAGCCAGGTGATGTGCATCCATAGACACACACAGAGCACCCCCACCCCATCCTCACTGGAGTTGATTGACAACAGCAGGAGCCAATGGCTCCTTCCGGTGAAAGCAGGAAGAGAGACCATCATTGCTGCAGACTAGGGATGAGCTTCGAGTTCGAGTCGAACCGATGTTGACGTCACTAACCAACGTCACGTGACGCCTGTTTCTGATATCCCGGAAGTTTGCCCGTGGAGGACGCGGTGGAACGCGGAAGGATTCGACCGGTTCACAGCGGCGACTCACCGCTGTGTTGTACATTACCCCACAAACGGTGGCTTTCCTCAGGAACATACTATTCGTCATATGGTGACATCTAGCTGGAATACTCGGGAGTCAAGTGCTCCATACGGCCATCACAGTTGGAATGGGTAGACACCGAGCAGCATCGCTTCTATGATCAGGCTCCCCTACTTCCGGGTATCGTATGCCTTATTTTTGCTATTCATATATAGCCAGGCTGTGAGACAAATATACTGATTATACGGTTGTGCTGCCACGCTGTATCGCAGTGTATGTATCCACATCAGATACTCTTCATTGTTGCTGCTTGACTGTCACCGCTTATTCCATCCGGCCTTCGGTTTGACATTTCCACTAGTGTATCACACTAACCGTCATATCATCTCATCATCCGGTTTGTGCCAGTGTATACCACGAATAGGCTTTCCTTGTTCCCTTTGGACTTCCACCGTACTAGGAACCTTCTCTCATCTTTTGTTCCCCTGAGGTCCCATTGCCTTTTTTCCTTCCCTCCTTGCCCCTCCCCCTCCCCTTTTCCTGGTTCCCCCCCCCCCTTTTTCCCCCATTGCACGGGCTATAGCCTTCCTGGGATCTATGTGGGGCTTATCTGCTTAGTTCATACCTAATTGGTTTTATATTTTTGCGGAATTTTTTCGCAGCAGATTGCCCGCACATAGATATCAGGCGTCCGGACATTTTGTCACTGTCTTATGTATTGTGGTCATTGTCCTGTTTCATGTTTATTTTTGTTTTTGGTTACACATGGATAGCTAGCTGCTTTTCCATGAACTGTGTCTGTTTTTGCTATCCCAATTCTCCTCCAGAGGATTGTTTTATGGAAATTATTTCCAATTATTTAATAAATCATCCATTTTTGTACCTACCTTCTGATTTTGGAATCTCTCATTTTGCTCTTTGGATCCCCCATTAATTTGGTTGGGACCCCTCTTTCCCCCCTTTTTTTGTTTTATATATGACTTTTTGACTAGAGAGACCCCACCTATATTGGGTTTACAGTTTAGGTTAGGATTGTTTTCATTGTACTATCTGTACTATATGCCCTATGCACCACCCCTTTTTGTCGACTCGAACATCGCCTGTTCGCCGAATTTCGAACATTATGGGCCGTTCGCGCCAAATTCGAGTGGAGTGTCACAGCCCATAATTCACTGCAGCATCGCAGTGCATTGCTGGCTGATGATTGGCCAAGCATGCACTATGACCCGCATGCTTTGGCCAATCACAGCGCGCAAAAAACGGAGAGCCATAATTGGCCAAAGCCAGGGTGGCTTTGGCCAATTATGTCTCAAGGGGTTTAGTACACGCCGCACACTATATAAGGCAGCCTCCGTTGTGGCCTTGTGTAGTGTGTTGCGGTGGTTAAAGAGAGAGAGAGAGACAGTGTCATTTATTTTGAGTTAGATAGAGCAGGCAGGCGAGTCAGTTAGCTGCAGTTACAGTGTGTAGAGGATATATATGCATCCTAGGTGTTGTATATATATTTACACACTGTATTCAGTTTAGATAGATCCTTTCCTGTTATTCTCTATACTGACAGGCAGGCAGGTGATTGTGCTAGCTGCAATGTTTCACTTAGTGTACTGTGTCCTTTGCACAGCGTGTACCTGAATACAATTGGTGGTGTTCTCATACCAACACCACAGGCAGGGAGCTGCATTAATTTCATTTAGTGTACTTCTGTCCTTTGCACAGCGTTCACCTAAAGGTACCTCAATACAATTAGTGGTGTTCTCATACTAAAACCACAGGCAGGGAGCTGCATTGATTTCATTTAGTGTACTGTGTCCTTTGCACAGCGTTCACCTAAAGGTACCTCAATACAATAATGCGGCGTACACACGATCGTTTTAATGGCCATTAAAACCGATCGTGTGTATGCTCCAGAGCATTTTTAACGGCGTGAAAAACGGGCATTAAAAATTTCGAACATGCTCTATTTTTTCACGTTGTTTTTCATGTCGTTTTTTTTAACGACGTGAAAAACGATAGTGTGTATGCTTTTACGAGGGGAAAAAACGCGCATGCTCAGAATCAAGTATGAGACGGGAGCGCTCGTTCTGGTAAAACTAGTGTTCGTAATGGAGATAGCACATTCATCACGCTGTAACGGACTGAAAAGCACAAGGCTGAAAAGCGTGAATCGCCGCTCAACAAAGTTTACTAACATGAAGGGTGGCGCCATTCGAACGGAACTTCCCCTTTATAGTGCCGTCGTACGTGTTGTACGTCACTGCGCTTTGCTCGAGTGTTTTTTTTAATGATCGTGTGGATGCAAGACAGGCTTGAGAGGAAACATGAAAAAAACAACGAGAAAAACGTCGGTTAAAAAAATGGCATTAAAAACGTACGTGTGTACGCCGCATTAGTGGTGTTCTCATACTAAAACCACAGGCAGGGAGTTGCATTAATTTCATTTAGTGTACTTCTGTCCTTTGCACAGTGTGCACCTAAAGGTACCTCAATACAATTAGTGGTGTTCTCATACTAAAACCACAGGCAGGGAGCTGCATTATTTCATTTAGTGTATTGTGTCCTTTGCACAGCGTTCACCTAAAGGTACCTCAATACAATTAGTGGTGTTCTCATACTAAAACCACAGGCAGGGAGCTGCATTAATTTCATTTAGTGTACTTCTGTCCTTTGCACAGCGTGCACCTAAAGGTACCTGAATACAATTGGTGGTGTTCTCAAACGAATACCACCGGCAGGGAGCTGCAAGTATTTTCAGTTAGTGTACTGTGTCCTCTGCACAGTGTGCACCTAAAACTAACTGAATACAATTTCTGCTTTTCTCATACTAATACCACAGCAGGCAGTTGATTGTGCTAGCTGCAGTATAATCACTAAAGATCTATATATATACATCCCACCTTTGTGCAGCTACATCTCACTGCAGGCCATTAGTATGTCTGGAAGGCAAACAAGGAGAGGCAGACAGTCACGAGCCAATAAAAGAGGGCAAGCAGGCTCTGTGTCTAGAGGCAACAGTGCTGGTCGTGGACACGGTGCATCCTCATCAGCATGTGGCCATGGGACACGCTTGTCCTTCTTTTCTGCAGCTGGCCACGTTGAGCCGCAAAATGCCGAAGACTTGGTAGAGTGGATGACCAAGCCGTTCTCATCCTTCTCATCCTCTCTCACCCAGGCTCAGGGTACTTTGTTTGGCAAAGCAGCTGCCAAAGCGGCCTCTTCCCTCGGCTCAATGGCATCAGTCAATCCTTTCCTAGCCCCACCATGTCCTCCTGAGGAGTCCCCCAAAGTGTTTGACCACAGTGTTAGGTAAATGCTCCAGGAGGATGCCCAGCGTTTTGAAGGCTCCGATGATGGTACCCAGCTTGAGGAAGGCAGTAATGTGAGCCCAGAGAGAGGGGTGCCCAACAAGGACAGCAATCTGGCAGTCATGTTCCCCCAGCTGCAGCATACTGCCAGATTTGCTCCAGTGATGAGGAGGGAGGGAATGATGAGGTCACTGACTCCACGTGGGTGCCTGATAGGAGAGAGGAGGAGGAGGAGGAGGCACATCTCCAATGAGGCAGGATGCCCTCCAGGGGCCAGCTCAAGGGCAGCCAACCGACTGCATCACACCGCAGTGTTCCTCATGTTCAGGGAGCTGCTGTCTCTGCGCGTTATTCCAAAAGTTCTTTGGTGTGGGCCTTTTTGAGACTTGTGCAGCAGATCGCACAGTTGCTATTTGCAACATATGTCTGAAGCGTATCTCGCGTGGCCAAAACATGAGCTGCTTGGGCACCACGTGCTTGACCAGACATATGCAGCCATGCAGTCCGTTGGCAAGCATACAAAAAAGACCCACACCAAAGAACAAAGCGGACTTCTCCTTGCTGCTCATCAGCTGGGATCTCCAACCCCACTATACCTTCAGTCCTCTCTGAAACCTGCACTGAGAGGAATATAGGTGTAGAATTAGGTGTTTTACAGCCAAGTACCGTATTTATCGGCGTATAACACGCGCCGGCGTATAACACGCACCCCAAGTTTAGCAGGGAATTTTAGGGAAAAAAACTTTTAGGAGGGAAGTTTAAGAAAAAAAAAATTTACATTTAAATGCAGCCTTACCAGTGTCATTTGCAGCCTTGTCACAGTGCAGCCTTGCCAGTGTCCATTGCAGCCTTGCCCAGTGTCCAGTGCAGCCTTGCCCAGTGTCCAGTGCAGCCTTGCCAGTGTCCAGTGCAGCCTTGCCAGTGTCCAGTGCAGCCTTGCCAGTGTCCAGTGCAGCCTTGCCAGTGTCCATTGCAGCATTGCCCAGTGTCCAGTGCAGCCTTGCCAGTGTCCAGTGCAGCCTTGCCAGTGTTCAGTGAAGCCTTGTCACATTGCAGCCTTGCCCCCCCCCCCCCCCAGTGTTTATTGCAGCCTTGAATTTTAAATATGGCGCCGCCGAGATCGCCGCTGATACGGGGCGGAGCGGGGCTAACGCCGCTGAGAACGCAGGGACTGGGCGGAGCCGAGATACACATAGCCGAGTGTATTCGGGTGTACTCGGCTCTTCTCGGCTTTGCTCACAGTCACGCTGAGTGACTGTGAGCGGAGCCGAGAAAAGCTGAGTATAGCCGAATACACTCGGCTATGTGTATCTCGGCGGCGATCGCTCCGCTCCGCTCACAGTCAGCGGAGATCGCCGGGCATAGGTGAGTATCGGCGTATAACACACACCCACGATTTTCCCCTGATTTTAAGGGGAAAAAGTGCGTGTTATACGCCGATAAATACGGTACTTGCGGGCAATCTGCTATCGGTACACTGATGTCAGATTGTACCAGGCAAATTTCCCTGCCCCAGCTGCTGCACCGCCGAAAGAAGTTCGCTCCCAGCCATCCACATGCCCAGTGGTTGAATGCTAGCTTGGCTAAATTGCTAGCACTTCAACTGCTGCCTTTTCAGTTGGTAGACTCGGCCCCCTTCCATGAGTTTGTGGAATGTGCGTTTCCTCAGTGGCAGGTTCCCAAACGCCACTTTTTCTCACTGAAGGCGATTCCGGCTCTCTACCGGAATGTAGAAGGCAATGTTTTGGCCTCGTTGGACAGGGCGGTCAGCGGTAAGGTGCATATTACCGCTGACTCATGGTCCAGCAGACATGGACAGGGACATTACCTTTCTTTCACGGTGCATTGGGTGACTCTGCTGGCAGCTGGGAAGGATGCAGGACAAGGTGCAGTAGTGTTGGAGGTTGTTCCGCCACCACGCCTCCAAAATGCTACTGCTGGTGATTCTGACACACCTCTCTCCTCCACCCCCTCCCCTTCTTCTTCCTCCATGGCCTCTTCCTGTGCTTTGTCCTCGGAACCAGCGGTGCTCCGTAGGCGTTCAAGGGGCTACGCAAGTACGCAGGCAAAAAGATGCCATGCGGTGCTTGAGCTGGTGTGCTTGAGGGACAGAAGCCACACTGGGGCTGAGATTCTGTCAGCTTTGCAGGGGCAGGCTCAGAGGTGTTTTACACCACGCCAGCTTAAGCCAGGAAAAGTGGTTTACGACAACGGCACCATCCTCCTCTCTGCCCTCCGACAGGGACAACTGACCCATGTGCCCTGTTTTGCTCACATTCTTAACTTGGTGGTGCAGCGGTTCTTGGGCAGGTACCCGGGCTTACAGGAGGTCCTAAAGCAGGCCAGGAAACTCTGTGTGCATTTCCGCTGGTCATATAATGCCAGTGCTCGGCTGGCTGACCTCCAAAATGAATACAACCTACCCAAGAACTGCCTAATCTGTGACATGCCCACCAGGTGGAACTCTAAGTTGGCCATGCTGCAGCGGCTGCACATGCAGCAGAGGGCCATCAATGAGTATCTGTTGCAATATGGCACCGGGACAGGGTCAGGGGAGCTTGGATTTTTTTCCCCACGCCAGTGGGCCATGATCAGGGATGCATGCACTGTCCTGTCACCATGAGGAGGCCACGAGGATGGTGAGCAGTGACAGTGCATGCATCAGTGACACTGTCCCACTTGTCCACCTGTTGGAGCACACATTGCAAGGAATAATGGACAGGGCACTTGAGGTAGAACAGAGGGAGAAGGAGGAGGACTTCCTTACCTCTCAAGGCCCCCTTTATCCAGACAGTGTTCCTGCTGGCCCACCTATCACACAGGAAGAGGACGAGGGGGAGGAGGATTGTGTCAGCATGGAGGTGGAGCCTAGCACTCAGCATCAGCAGCAGTCTTAAAGGAATTAATTACAGTCCCAAGACACCCATGGACTTTTACGTGGCTGGGAGGAGGTGGCTGCGGATCATGTCATCCTGAGTGACCCAGAGAACTCTGGACCGAATGCCTCAGCAAACCTACGCTGCATGGCCTCCCTGATCCTGCAAAGCCTGCGGAAGGATCCTTGTATTCGTGCTATCAAGGGGAGGGATCATTACTGGCTGGCAACCCTCCTTGTTCCACATTACAAGGGTAAGGTTGCGGACCTTATCTTGCCATCGCAGAGGGAGCAGAGGATGAAGCATCTTCGGGAGGCCTTGCAGGAAGGTCTGTGCAACGCATTCCCAGAGACTGGGAGGTTACAAATTCCTGGTCCTGGACAACGTGTCGCTGAGGCTTCGGTCAGTCAAAGAAGGAGCGGTGGAGAAGGTGGCTGTCTGACCGATGCGTTCAGACAATTTTTTAGTCCGCAGCCCCAAGGTATGATCGATTCCAGCAACCATCGCCAGCGTCTGGTTTACGTGGTGCAGAAATACCTAGGGGCAAGATCAGACTTGGACACCTTTCCCACCGAAAATCCTCTGGGTTACTGGGTCTTGAGGATGGATCACTGGCCAGAGCTTGCACAGTATGCAATTGAGCTATTGGCCTGTCCTGCATCCAGCGTTCTTTCGGAACGCACATTCAGTGCTGCTGGAGGCTTTGTAACCGGTCACAGGGTGCGCCTGTCCACCGACTCGGTCGATCGACTGACCTTCATAAAAATTAATCAGTCTTGGATCACCACCAGCTACCAAGCACCTGATGCTGATGTAACAGAATAATTTTCTTTGAAATGTCAGATCCCTTCAAGACTGCCTATGCTGATGCAGAGTGACTATCCTGTTATGCTGAGTGACTATCCTCTTCCTCCTCAATGATTATGCTGATAGCATGTAAGAACATTTTTGTTTCTGAGCACCGCCACCAGGCCTAAGGCCCAATTTTTCAGCCCCTTTTTAACAGGGGTGTGTAATTAAAATTTTTGATGCAGAACTTTGCAGCAGGGCTCATTGCTGCGCTCCAACTACAGTATCTGTGAGGGGTTGCAGTGTTGTGGCACCAGCACCAGTGCCTAAGGCCCAATTTTTCAGCCCCTTTTTAACAGGGGCGTGTAATTAAAATTTTTGATGCAATACTTTGCAGCAGGGCTCATTCCTGCGCTCCAACTAGAGTATCTGTGAGGGGTTGTAGAGTTGTGGCACCAGTGCCTAAGGCACAATTTTGATGCCCCTGTTCAACAGGGACATATAATTACAATTCTTGATCTAATAATTCACAGGAGGGCCCATTCCTGCGCCCACCAAGAGTAACTGTGAGGGCTTACAGTGTTGTGGCAACACCACCACCACCAAAGGCCCAATTTTTCTGCCCCTGTTCAACAGGGGCATGTAATTACAATTCTTGATCTAATATTTCACAGCTGGGCCCATTCCTGCGCCCACCAAGAGTAACTGTGAGGACTTACAGTGTTGTGGCACCAGCACAACCTCAAAGGCCTAATTTTTCGTACCACTGTTCAACAATGGCATGTAATTACAATTCTTGATATAATAGTTCACAGCAGGGCATTCCAGCGCCCACCAAGAGTAACTGTAAGGGCTTACAGTGTTACAGGGCCAATTTTCTACAGAGTATATACGGCAGGCCCCTACTTTCAAACATCCAAATTACAAACGACTCCTACTTGCAAACGGAATGAGACAACAGGAAGTGAGAGGAAATCTACCCCTAGGACGGGAAATTCTCTCCTGTAAGAGTTAATATAGGAAAAAGGTGTCTTATCTCCACTGATGCTTTATCACCAATCCTTATTTCAATAAAAAAAACAAATTTTCAAAAAACATTTGTCATTGGGACGGAAAGTGAGGTGAAATGTTCTCAACAGGTGCACAGACAGCAAAACAAATGTTACAGGGGTGATAACCCTTCCCTATGTTTTCCATAAAGCTTATGTAGCACACAGACCCTTCTGCTTCACCCATTTGCAGTAAGGCACACCTGCTACTTGCCCAGTATCCAACTCCATGTATGGAGAGGCGAGCGGTGTTAGATTTTGGGCCTTGCGGCGAGTTACCTCTCACGAGTGGATCCTTGTGCTCCGCCATCCGGGGCAGAAAGTCTCTCATTTGAATAAAGTCAATGTCCACACAGGAGTAAAACCTGAATAGCAAGTGTAACGGCACCCCAAGTATGAAAGGGGTTAACGCCGTTAGGATATTCCCTTTCCAAACACACTACAGCCACCAGACACTCCAACCAGCCGAATAAGATCCCATACAAATACTTCTCCCTCCACAGACGAGACAACCACTCTGTGTTGAGGTTCCAAAACAGGGAATGAATCTTTAATGCAAAACATGGTAACACACTTCTTTTCAAAACACTTCCCTCCCATCCTTGGGCAACAGGGCGGGTTAAACTGTCCAATGACAATGGTGATACAGGTCAGGTGTGTTCAAACTTCTCCTTCAGTAAACAGTCTCAGCAGGAGGGGTTGCTGGAGTGATCCCCCCCCCTTTCCTCACAGCAAGACACTTAAATATCCCATAATAGGCAGCCAGACTGTCTACCAGCTCCAATCCACATCATCACAAATAACAATGAAAAGGTCTTTGGAAGCTAGTCTGAATTCATTAACATTACAACAGGCATCCAGGTGGATTAATATTACAGACCCATTTTAAAGCAATCCAAGACATATTCTCAATGTCCATTATTTTCTGGCTCATACTTTCTAAGAACTTCTGGGTTCCACGGGCCCACCCGTTACAGCAAGGCTTTATTCTTTTGCTTGTGGTATAACTTGAGATAAAGAGAGAGGACTGACAGAGTAGGGGAAGGTTCAGGCACGCAACACTCAAAGAACACTTTCATCGCCACTCAAGCCTGAGTGGGTATAGCTCACCCGGATAGTCCCTTCAAGAGCGGTCCTAGCAGCCAGAGTGGAGCACGGATTAAAGCTTTCCTTTCCTTTTAATAGGATGCGATCAGGCAAATTCCTCTGCCACAGGAATGATTACTGTCCTGAACCTCCACAAATAAAGATGGCGGATCCCTCTTTAGGCGAGTCTCCAGGCCTCTCCCTGAGCCAGCAGTACCGTCGCTGATCTCCTCTTGGGACCGATCCTCCCCTGGACTCCTTTCTTAAAGTTGGACTCCCAAATGGTGGGCAGCCTGGGATCCCTCCGTAAGGCGTAGGCCCCAGCCAGCCGAGCCGGGCCTACCAAACAGCAATGCAGCCTCGGACTGAAGCACATGCACGCACCCCTTGGCCATGAGGGCCACAAAGGTGGGGTACGCACCACACGTCCTCCAGGACCAAGGGGTCCCCTGGAATCCAACCAACCCCGCCTGATGGCGTCTGCCCCTTAAGTACCCCCTCCCAGCAGGCACAGCGGACAGCGGATTGACCACGCCCACCGCACCGCTGCCAAGAGAGGACACCCAATAGTGCTGCGATACCTCCTGTGGTTCAACCTGAGCCAGAAGTGACAGCGCCACCCCCAGGCAACAGGGAACTGTACTGCCAGGCAGCATCGCACCCAGAGCAGAAGCACAATTTGTTCTAATCAACAGGTCCGAGCCCAACTATTAGCTCAGACCACCCCTAAATTTACACATATAGCGTCCCATACATTGGGATGGGCGCTACGCACCACCCCCTCCTGAAAAAGACACTGTCCCCAGTGGCTAAAGAAACCAAAACCCTTCAATCCTGAAGGTCGTTGATTTCTTTGTAACTATAATACAAAAAATTAAATGGTGCCTGAACCAAGCATTTTGGAAGGTGGGAAGGGAGAAAGGAAAAGAAAAGAAGAGCAAACATATAAATGACATCCCATTCTCAAATGCCACATTTCAATTATACATTCCACCCCTTCACTAACTACCTATCCCACCCCATTCTCCGGTGGTCTCGATAGCAGCTTCCGGTACCTGAAAAACAAACACAAGCTATATGCACAATAAAATATATTTTCATCCTATCCACTACTCACAATCTAATATATAAGTGAAGAATACTATTCCCTCGAGAGGGAACAATTTCCTTCTAAGGGTTCCCTATGCCAAGCCTAGCATGGAGGAAAGGAAAAAAAAAACATTCTAAACATTTCTATTTCTATTGGTAACTGTTTACCTAGCAGACCACCACCACCTAGCGTCGGCGGGACCTCAATGTTCTGCACAAGTTGCGCATAGGACTGCACATCACTCCTAACACTGCAGTCTTGACCACGGCGTCTTTTCACATGAACTCCTATCTGACTACCCCAAGTTCAATTTAAGAGGAAAAAATAGTCACTTTCTTATGGAGAGAAAAGAACAAACACAAGCTCTCCAATTTTCCTCTGTGGAGCAGAGTTACTTGAATCCAGGGCACAGTTTGTCTGTGCAAAGACAGGATGAAGAAAAAAAAACAGTTCATGTCTCAAAGGCAGTAGTGGGGATCTGGAAGAATAAGAGACTTCCACTGCTTGTCCAGGGTCTCTATAAAATAAACAGCGTCCTCTCTCCCTGGGCAACAGATCACCCACAGGAATGATTACTGTCCTGAACCTCCACAAATAAAGATGGTGGATCCCTCTTTAGGCGAGTCTCCAGGCCTCTCCCTGAGACAGCAGTACCATCGCTGATCTCCTCTTGGGACCGATCCTCCCCTGGACCCCTTTCCTAAAGTTGGGCTCCTAAATGGTGGGCAGCCTGGGATCCCTCCGTAAGGCGTAGGCCCCAGCCAGCCAAGCCGGGCCTACCAAACAGCGATGCAGCCTCGGCTGAAGGTGCCCGAGACTGAAGCACATGCACGCACCCCTTGGCCATGACACGCCACACGTCCTCCAGGACCAAGGGGTCCCCTGGAGTCCAACCAACCCCGCCTGATGGCGTCTGCCCCTTAAGTACCACCTCCCAGCAGGCACAGCGGATTGACCATGCCCACCGTACTGCTGCCGAGAGAGGACACCCAATAGTGCTGCGATACCTCCTGTGGTTCAACCTGAGCCCGAAGTGACAGCGCCACCCCCAGGCAACAGGGAACTGTACTGCCAGGCAGCATCGCACCCAGAGCAGAAGCACAATTTGTTCTAATCAACAGGTCCGAGCCCAACTATTAGCTCGGACCACCCCTAAATTTACACATATAGCGTCCCATAAATTGGGATGGGCGCTACACTTAAAACTGATTTTTTTGGCTGGAGCTACACTTTAACCACTTGACCACTGGGCACTTAAACCCCCTTAATAACCAGACCAATTTTCAGCTTTCGGTGCTCTCACATTTTGAATGACAATTACTCAGTCATACAACACTGTACCCATATGAAATTTTTGTCCTTTTTTTCACACAAATAGAGCTTTCTTTTGGTGGTATTTAATCACTGTTGGGTTTTTTATTTTTTGCGCTATAAGAGAAAAAAGACTGAAAATTTTGTAAAAAAATGATTTTTTTTTCGTTTCTGTTATAAAATTTTGCAAATTACTATTTTTTCTTCATAAATTTTGGCCAAAATTTATACTGCTACATATCTTTGGTAAAAATAAGTACAAATTGGTGGATATTATTTGGTCTTTGTGAAAGTTATAGAGTCCACAAGCTATGGTGCCAATATCTGAAAATTGATCACACCTGAAGTACTGACGGCCTATCTCAATTCTTGAGACCCTAACATGCCAGAAAAGTACAAATACCCCCCAAATGACCCCTTTTTGGAAAGAAGACATTCCAAGGTATTCAGAAAGAGGCATTGTGAGTTTTTTGAAGTTGTCATTTTTTCCCACAATTCTTTGCAAAATCAAGATTTTTTTTTTCTCTTTTTTTTTTCACAAAATTGTCATATTAGCAGGTTATTTCTCACACACAGCATATGCATTCCACAAATTACACCCCAAAACACATTCTGCTATTACTCCCGAGTATGGCGATACCACATGTGTGAGACTTTTACACAGCGTGGCCACATACAGAGGCCCAACATGCAGGGAGCACCTTCAGGCGTTCTGGAGCACCCAGGCCAATTCTGACATTTCTCTCCTACATGTAAAAATCATCATTTGTTTGCTAGAAAATTACATAGAACCCCAAAACATTATATATGTTTTTTTAGCAAAGACCTTAGAGAATATAATGGTGGTTGTTGCAACTTTTTATCTCGCACGATATTTGCGCAGCAATTTTTTTAACGCGTTTTTTACGGAAAAAAAATGTTTTGTGCTTAAAAAAAAACAAAACAGTAAAGTTAGCCCAATGTTTTTGCATAATGTGAAAGATGAAGTTACGCCGAGTAAATAGATACCTAACATGTCGCCCTTAAAAATTGCACACACTCGTGGAATGGCGCCAAACTTCGCTACTTAAAAAATCCCCATAGGCGACGCTTTAAATATTTTTACTGGTTACATGTTTTGAGTTACAGAGGAGGTCTAGGGCCAAAATGATTGCTCTCGCTCTAACGTTCGCAGAGATACCTCACATGTGTGGTTTGAAAACCGTTTTCATATGTGGGCGGGACTTACGTATGCGTTCGCTTCTGTATGCGAGCTCACGGGGACAGGGGCGCTTTAAAAAAAAAAAAAAAAAATTTTATTCTTCATTTTACTTTATTTATTTTAGTTTGACATGTTTTTCCGCCCTAAACATTTTTTTGATCACTTTTATACCTATTACAAGGAACGTAAACATCCCTTGTAATAGGAATATGGCATGACAGGTCCTCTTTACAGTGAGATATGGGGGGGGTGTCAATAAGACCCCACATCTCACCTCTAGGCTGGGAAGCCTGAAAAAAATACAAAAAAAAAAACAACAATCCTGGCTTTGATCGTAGCGGTGAGTCGGTAGAAGCACCGGAGGGCGGCGGGGGGGGGGACATCCCCTCTCGCCTCCCGTAAGAATGATCAAGCGGCGGAACAGCCGCTATGATTGTTCTTATGGTGTAGGGAATCGCCGGCTGAAAAAGCTAATATCTGAATGATGCCTGTAGCTGCTCCCATCATTCAGATATCCCCGCACAAAGTCAAGGACGTCATATGACGGCCGGAGGGCGGGAAGTGGTTATTGCAGAGTATTGCCGGGCATTGCGGAGTATTGCCGGGCATTGCGGAGTATTGCCGGGCATTGCGGAGTATTGCGGAGTATTGCGGACTATGGCAGGGTATTGCGGTGTATGGCAGGGTATTGCGGTGTATGGCAGGGTATTGCGGTGTATGGCAGGGTATTGCACGGGTATTGCACAGGGTATTGTGGAGGGTATTGCACAGGGTATTGTGGAGGGTATTGCAGAGTATTGTGGAGGGTATTGCAGAGTATTGTGGAGGGTATTGCAGAGTATTGTGCAGGGTATTGCAGAGTATTGTGCAGGGTATTGCAGAGTATTGTGCAGGGTATTGCAGAGTATTTTGCAGGGTATTGCAGAGTATTTTGCAGGGTATTGCAGAGTATTTTGCAGGGTATTGCAGAGTATTGTGCAGGGTATTGCAGAGTATTGTGCAGGGTATTGCAGAGTATTGTGCAGGGTATTGCAGAGTATTGCACCAGGGTATTGCAGAGTATTGCACCAGGGTATTGCAGAGTATTTCGCAGGGTATTGCAGAGTATTTCGCAGGGTATTGCAGAGTATTTTGCAGGGTATTGCAGAGTATTTCGCAGGGTATTGCAGAGTATTTCGCAGGGTATTGCAGAGTATTGCACCAGGGTATTGCAGAGTATTGCACCAGGGTATTGCAGAGTATTGCACCAGGGTATTGCAGAGTATTGCACCAGGGTATTGCAGAGTATTGCACCAGGGTATTGCAGAGTATTGGCAGGGTGTATTGCAGAGTATTGGCAGGGTATAGCACAGGGATGGCTGAGCAGGGATGGATGGATGGCTGGATCTGTGACTGCAATTGTCACAGATCCAGCCCACAGTGCTGCTGCTGCCATCCGCTCCCTCCCCCTCCCCTCTCACACTGTACCGATCGGTACAGAGAGGGGAGGGAGGAACCGGCGTCATCAAATGACGCCGGTCTGTTTACAAGTGATTGCTCCGTCATTTGACGGAGCGATCACGTGGTAAACGGCCGCTATCAGCGGCGATTTACCGCGATTCGTGATCCGCCGGGTACGGAGTTTCCCGTGTGTGCGCCCCAGGGGGCGCGCGGGAGCGCGATTCTGGGAGGACGTTATATAACGTCCTCCCAGAGTTAAGCAACCACCTTGTCGACGTTATTTGTCGGCAGGTGGTTGTTAAGTGGTTAAAAATGTATCTGTTCCAAATTACAAACAGATTCTACGTAACAACAAACCTACTGTCCCTGTCTTGTTTGCACCGCCTGTATACTGCTGTTCAGAGTATATAGGGCCTGGGGGCCCCACGCCTTTTCTTTTATTAATTTGGGTGCGGGATTCCCCTTAATATACATACAAAACCCAAAGGGGCTGGTAATGGACTGGTGGGGTAGCCATGCCATTTTTCTCATTGATTTTCATCCATATTGCTGGGACCAGACATTACATTAAAGCCGCAAGCAGTTTTAAATTACTTTTTTTCCTTTAGAAATGTCATTTTGTGCAGGGACAGTTCTAAACACGGGAAACACATGCCACTTCACAGGCATACTATAGACACCCCCCAGGTACGATATTTAAAGGAATATTTCACTTTTTTTTTCACTTTATGCATCATTAAAATCACTGTTCCCGAAAA
This sequence comes from Rana muscosa, assembly GCA_029206835.1. Taxonomy (NCBI): domain Eukaryota; kingdom Metazoa; phylum Chordata; class Amphibia; order Anura; family Ranidae; genus Rana; species Rana muscosa. Next base: position 68,274,031 of record CM055117.1, on the reverse strand, counting down.
AACGTCAGTTTTTACAACTTTTTTTCGCATTGATACATGTCCCCTGGGGCAGGACCCGGGTCCCCAAACCCTTTTTAGGACAATAACTTACATATTAGCCTTCATAATTAGCACTTTTGATTTTGAACGTTCGAGTCCCATAGACTTTAATAGGGTTCTAAAGTTTCGCGCGAACTTTCGGTCCGTTCACAGGTTCTGGTGCGAACCGAACCGGGGGGTGTTCGGCTCATCTCTACTGCAGACAGGCACAGCGGTAAGTATGGAGGGGGAGCAAGTGGTAGGTTTTTTACCTTATAGTCTTTACTGAGCTGCGCTAACAATGATTAGTGTCCATGATGAATCAAATACATATCAAAAAATGAAATAAACAAAGTAAAGAAAAAATAAAATAAAATAAATTGGAGTCCTCATGTGATGAAATAATAATGAGATTTGCCACCACCAAAAGCAGAAATGCTTGCTTACCAGCTCATATTGACCTCTTATTACAGGAGGTCAATCGCACTTATGGTTTAATACCCAGCTGGGGCCTTTACAGCATATAAGGGTCCTCCTACGATTCGCACATCAATCTTCCTGGCAACGAAGACTCCATAAATATATCCTAAAGTTTGGAGACGCTATAACGTTTGCTTAAACCAATCAATATCCGCTTATTGGGAATTTAAAAAAAATGGCCTGGTCATGAAGTGGGTAAAATCTTCCGGAGCTGAAGTGGTTAATGCAAGTAATGTATTAGGCTCCATGTACACAGAAGCTCAAAAACGGTCGTTTTGAACGCCAGATTTCTGGCAGAAAAAGCTGCTTTAAAATATAGCTTTTATCAGCGTTTTTTACTAGCGTTTATTAGCGTTTTTCAGTGTAGCGTTTTTTAGCTTTTTTTTTTTTTCAATGGATCAAAAAACGCTAAAAAACGCTGGTGCCCAGCGTTTTTGAGCGTTTTCAGCGTTTATTAGCGGTTTTCAGCGTTTTGCGTTTTTTCCCGCCGAAAAACGGCACTTTGAACACAAATTTCTTGCGTTCAGAAAAAAGCCCATTAACTCCACTGCTCATTAACGCTAAAAAACGCTATGTGTACATGAACACATAGGCTAACATAGAGTGCAGTTAATGGGCTTTTTAAAAAAAACGCCAAAAAGCCAATAAACTGCAGTTTATCAGCTTCAGTGTACATGGAGCCTAAGGCCACTTTCACACTGAGGCGCTTGAAAAACTGCCAGTAAAACACTGAGCGCTTTTGAAGCGCTTTTCAGGCGCTTTTGAAGCGCTTTCAATTCATTTCAATGGAGAGGGGCGTTTTTTCAGCGCACTGCCCCAGTGTGAAAGGATTCATTGATTTTAATGGAAATAAGTTTTCAGGTGCTTTTTTTAGCGTGAATGCGCCTGAAAAGCGCCTCAGTGTGAAAGTGGTCTAAAGGTAAAAAGCTTTTGACTTTAAAACTACTTTAAGTTCATCAAAAAAACAGTAATAATAAAAATAAATAGTTTTAAAATAATAATAATAATATCAATAATAAATAAATAAAATAATACATGCTGATTAAAACGTGGACCTAATGAGAATAAATTTATAAAAATTTGAAAAATATATTAAAAAATGAATGTGTGTATAAGTTGAGCCACACCATAAGTTCTTTTTAACAACTTCTGCGTGCCACCTTTTCACCTTTACCCGTCAGCACCAAAACGCTCAACACCTTCTCAGGCCTACCATGAAATGTGTCTGGGTGACATCACCCTCAAAGCCACACGGCCAGACTCACTTAAATACAGATTTAGAATTTCCTTTTTTTTTTTTAGCTTACAGCGAGTGTAAAGGGTTTATTTTCTTTTTTAAAGATTAAAATAACCTCGGTCATGTCTTGGTCTGTACTCAGCAAGCCTCCGGCACACACCTCTCGGTCGCACACCTCATCAGTCCGGCCGGCTGACAGGACTTCTGGGAGAGCGGCACCTGCATGTGTAGTTGCTGTCATCTCATACCTCATTACATCTGCTGCCGTCTCTGACCGGCCCGCGCTCACTGTGTGTGTATACAGCTGTAGGCGGCCCGTCTGGACATGTTTTAGCGCTGACAGTCCAAGTGTGATTTATGAACCAGGTAAACTCTTATCCCTTTCACTGCTATTGTCTAAAGGAGACCACCCATTGTCTTCTTCTCTTCTCGTTGGAGAGCTAACGCTTGCAGAAATTAGTGCTGTCACCTCAAGGCATCCATTAAAGCACATTCATTGTGATCTCAATTGATTTTTGTGGCTTTCTGAGGTAAGAGGTACAGTACATTACAGGGTCTAAGGAGTTTAGTATGACATTTTATCCTCCTTGGCGCTTTTGACCTCAGCGAACAAAGTTCATTTCTCGTAAGTGGGTGTCACCCTCGTATAGGATGAAGTTAAGGTCATCGGGTGTCTGATAGGCCGAGGACGATTAAAGGACTAGTGAAACAAAAAGTACTTACATTATTTGAGAGAGGGATGAACAGGTCCATATATAACGTTTCCACCTGTCCAGGATTAACCTGGACAGTCCGGATTTTGAATCATGTGGCACATTATTCAGACCGGGCTGTGGCTCCCCAAATAACCAAGATAGTCACACACAAATCTGTTGCCGTCCGGGAGCTGCGGGCGGCTGTCTGGGGGCAGGTTCAACATCACTGGGGGGCGTGGCGATGATGTCAGCAAGAGCAGTTTGGCCACACCCACTGTTGGCCACCAGGGATGAGCCGAACACCCCCCTGTTCGGTTCGCACCAGAACCTGCGAACAGACAGAATGTTCGCGTGAATTTTAGAACCCTATTAAATACAATGGACTTGAACGTTCAACATCTAAAGTGCTAATTATAAAGGCTAATATGCAATTTATTGTCCTAAAAAGTGTTTGGGGACCCGGGTCCTGCCCCAGGGGACATGTATCAATGCGAAAAAAAGTTGTAAAAATAGACGTTTTTACGGGAGCGGTGATTTTAATAATGCTTAAAATGAAAAAATAAAAGTGAAATATTCCTTTAAATTTCGTACCTGGGGGGTGTGTATGATATGCATGTAAATTTGCGCATGTTTCCCGTGCTTAGAACTGTCCCTGCACAAAGTGTAATTTTTGAAGGAAAAAAAGTCATTTAAAACTCATTCGCGGCTATAATGAATTGTCGGCTTTTATCAATACATAGAAAAGTCATTGATAAAAAAAAAAAAAAAAAAAAGCGTGGGGGTTCCCCAGAATTCAATTACCAGGCCCTTCAGGTCTGAAATGGATATTAAGGGGAACCCTGCCGCAAATTTAAAAAAAAATGGCGTGCGGTTCCCCCTAAATATCCATTCCAGGCCCTTCAGATCTGGCATGGATTTTAAGGGGAACTCCACCCCAAATTTTAAAAAAAATGGCGTGGAGTCCCCCCAAAAATCCATACCAGACCCTTATCTGAGCACGCAACCTGGCCGGCCGCAGGGGAAGAGGGGGGGACGAGAGAGCGCCCCCCCTCCCTCCTGAACCGTACCAGGCCACATGCCCTCAACATGGGGAGGATGTCCCCATGTTGATGGGGACAAGGGCCTCATCCCCACAACCCTTGCCCGGTGGTTGTGGGGGTCTGCGGGCAGGGGGCTTTTTGGAATCTGGAAGACCCCTTTAACAAAGGGGACCCCCAGATCCCGGCCCCCCCCTATGTGAATTGGTAAGGGGTACATTGTACCCCTACCATTTCGCGAAGAAAGTGTAAAAAAATGTAAATAAAAACACACCAACACCTTGGAAAAGTCCTTTATTAAATAAATAAATAAATAAATAAATAAAACATTCCAGCGATGAAATCCAGTGTCCCGCGACAATCCCGATGTCCAGCGCTGTCCGTCATTGGTTGTGCCTGAGCGGACCTGATGAGGAACTTCCTCCGCAGTGTTTTAAATGTATAGACCCGCCCCTTCTAAAGTTCCCCATCAGGTCCGCTCAGCGGACCAGATGCGGAACGCGAGAAGGGGCGGGTCTATTCATGTATTACACAGTGAAGGAAGTTCCCCATCAGGTCCGCCCCCTCGTAGAGCGGACCTGATGGGGAACTTCCTTCACTGTGTAATACATGAATAGACCCGCCCCTTCTCGCGTTCCGCATCTGGTCCGCTGAGCGGACCTGATGGGGAGCTTTAGAAGGGGCGGGTCTATACATTTAAAACACTGCGGAGGAAGTTCCACATCAGGTCCGCTCAGGCACAACCAATGACGGACAGCGCTGGACTTCGGGATCGCCGCGGGACACTGGATTTCATCGCTGGAATGTTTTTATTTTATTTTTATTTTTTAATAAAGGACTTTTTCCAAGGTGTTTGTGTGTTTTTATTTACATTTTTTTTACACTTTCTTCGTGAAATGGTAGGGGTACAATGTACCCCTTACCAATTCACATAGGGGGGGGCGGGATCTGGGGGTCCCCTTTGTTAAAGGGGTCTTCCAGATTCCGATAAGCCCCCTGCCCGCAGACCCCCACAACCACCGGGCAAGGGTTGTGGGGATGAGGCCCTTGTCCCCATCAACATGGGGACATCCTCCCCATGTTGAGGGCATGTGGCCTGGTACGGTTCAGGAGGGGGGGCTGCCCTCTCGTCCCCCCCTCTTTTCCTTTGGCCTGCCAGGTTGCGTGCTCGGATAAGGGTCTGGTATGGATTTTTGGGGGGACTCCACGCCATTTTTTTTTTTATTTGGGGTGGAGTTCCCCTTAATATCCATTCCAGACCTGAAGGGCCTGGTAATTGAATTTGGGGGAACCCCCACGCTTTTTTTTATTTTTTTATCAATGACTTTTCTATGTATTGATAAAAGCCGACAATTCATTAGCCGCGAGTGAGTTTTAAATTACTTTTTTTTCCTTCAAAAATGACACTTTGTGCAGGGACAGTTCTAAGCACGGGAAACATGCGCCACTTTACATGCATATCATACACACCCCCTAGGTACGAAATTTAAAGGAATATTTCACTTTTATTGTTTCACTTTAAGCATTATTAAAATCACTGCTCCCGAAAAAAACGGGCGTTTTTAAAACTTTTTTTTGTATTAATACATGTCACCTGGGGCAGGACCCGGGTCCCCAAACACTTTTTAGGATAATAACTTGCATATAAGCCTTTATAATTAGCACTTTAGATTTCTCCCATAGACTTTTCGAATTTGCCGCGAACACCCCAAATTGTTCGTTGTTCGGCGAACGGGCGAACAGGCAATGTTCGAGTCGAACATGAGTTCGACTCGAACTCAAAGCTCATCCCTATTGGCCACTGCACGCATAGCGCGCCACATTACTACTCTCCTGGGGGCACCCATAGGTGCCCCAGGTCTTATAAAATCCTAAAGTGTATTGCAGGGCCGGCACTATTATGGGTCCCAGTGGGTCCATTGGACCCAGGCAGCACTTTGAGAGGAGCAGCAAATTGAACCATGGCCACATCTCCTTCTCTTCTATTTACCCACAAATTGACGACCAAGATTTTTTTTCCAGCAATTTTGTGTGTGATGATGACAACTGCCCCCCCGTGCCGCTCCATCTGCCCCTATACTACCCTAGCCCACCCCTATACTGCCCTAGCCTGTCCATATACTACCCTAGCCTATCTATATACTACCACAGCCTGCCCCTATACTGCCCTAGCCTGTCCATATTTTACCCTAGTCTGTCTATATACTACCCTAGACTGTCCATATTCTACCCTAGCCTGTCTATATACTACCCTAGCATGTCTATATACTACCCTAGCCTGCCCCTATACTGCCTTAGCCTGTCCATATACTACCCAAGACTGTCCATATACTACCCTAGCGTGCCCATTTACTACCCTAGCCTGTCCATATGCTACACTATCCTGCCCCTATACTACCCTAGCCTGTCTATATACTGCCCTAGCCCGCCCCTATACTGCCCTAGCCTGTCTATATACTGTCCTAGCATGTCTATATACTACCCTAGTCCACATACCATTGACCATAATAATGATATGTCATATAATTTAGCATTTTGCATATAGACAAGGTGCTGTCGCATGTACTGTAAATCTGACTTCCCGATAACATTAATTTTAGTTTTAATTATCATGATATAAAATAATGGATGCGGTGGGCCTTTTGGTGGGTGTGATTTTATTTAGGGGGGGGGCAGCAATTCATTCTTGGACCTAGGCAGCACAATGTCTTGGGCCAGCACTGGTGTTTTGATGCTGTGCCGCTAAAGTGTTTGGGTTTTACTTGATGAAAAGGTGGCAACCCTATCTACTGTATATAGATGATTCCTGCTGTTAAGTCCCTTAAAAAGGTCCCAAGATCTGCGCACAGGCAGTCCCATTCTTCCATACTGGGATGCAGCGGCTGCACTGATGCACCCTCTGGTTTAAATCTGACAGCCATGCGGGTCAAGGCGTATTTCTCCGAATGCAGACAGTGTGTGGTCAGGGACATATACCCACACAGATGTCAAATTGGGAGCAACGGTTCTCTCCGTGCAGCCTCTGCATCTCAATGGACCCGAATGGGATTGCCTGAACGTGGGTGCACAGAACACCTGTGCATCCCAGGCGGCAGTACCGGGACAGGGTCATCCAGCGTTCAGGGCAAGGATTCTAAATTACGTCCCTCCTTCCCCTCTGTTGATATATGCCGCAGAATGGGTGTACGGCCCTGCGTCTATTCTTTGCCCCTTTGCTTTTCTGCGCCCGGGGCAGCTTCCCTTCTGCCCACCCCTTGTCCCGGACCCTTCTGTGGTCTAGCGGTCTTATGCATGGACTGTTCCTGATGTCATCACACCCAAATACCTGCTCTGGACATGAAGACTTAAGGAATAGTCCACCACTGGATCATGGAACGCCATTTGCCACTGGTCAGAGGATCGGTTCAGTATACAGCTTTGTAGTCGCCCCTAGACAAAATAAGCCGTTAACCCACCCCTTCCCAGCCAGTGTCATTAGTACAGCGACAGTGTATTTTTTAGCACTGATCACTGTATTAATGTCAATGGTAATGTCAGTGGCAGTTAGTCAGTTCCCCCCCAGCATCAGTTAGTGTCATACTGCCCACTGCACTATCGCAGTCCCATTATAAATTGTTGATCGCCACCATTAGAAGTATAAAAAAAAATATTATTTTTTATTCCAGTATACAGTATATACCATAGTTTGTTGTTATAAGTTATAACTTTCACGCAAACTAATCAATATACACTTATTGGGATTTTTAATTTGTAATCAAAAACATATTTTTTATTGGATATGTTTTATAGCAGAAAGTAAAAAATATTGTGTTGTTTTTTTTTTTATTGTTCGCTCTTTTTTCATTAATATCATAAAAAATAAAAAACCCAGTGGTGATCAAAAACCAAAAGAAAGCTCTATTTGTGTAAACAAAATTATATACATTTTATTTGAGTACAGCGTTGCATGACCGCGCAATTACCAGTTAAAGTAACGCAGTGCCATATAGCAAAAAATGGCCTGGTCATGAGGATGGGGAAACGTTCCAGAGCTGAAGTGGTTGCTAAACATTGTTTTCAAATTTAAACAATGCATAACTTTTGCCGTGCCTACCCCAATATCACTAATTCACTAAATGACTAACCATATAAATACACATAAAAATGTGCATACACGCATAAACATAAAAATATTATAAGCATAAAAAATGAAAATACATGTTGCATAATTAATCATAAATCTTAAAAAAATAACTCTGTGAATAATTAAGTCTTCTAATAAAAGTTTTCTTCTATGACGTGCCCTCCCGTTTCCTCCAAAGTCCACCTCTTGGGGTTTATTTACTAAAGGCACTCATTTTCCCCAGAGATAAGTGAAGGTGGTGAAGCAGCATAGCTCAGAACTGTCCCTGATTTGGAGCAATGTCCCTCTGTCCCTCTTTCCCCCTCATTTGTCCCTCATTTTGGCCTGATCTATATAGTTGTATATAAAATGCACTTTTTATCTATCAAAAAGTGTTTTCCAGCTCTAAACCTTTCATCTGATTTGTAAATTGCTGCATTTGTAAATTCCAAAAGCCAATATAGTGGAATAATAGTGGTAAAAAAAGCACTTGTGGGTTTAACAAATCTTGTTTTTTTGCACAATTCTCCTTTTAGACCAGCTAGAAAACAGCGATAATAAATTAGAATCACTTGCAGAATTGAGCGATAGCGATTTCTGGGGAAATTCGTCATCAAACACTAAAAGTAATGACAGCGACAATTCTGCAACTGAGCAAGTTTCAGTGTTTTTGATTTGATTACATTATTGCATATTTTTTATTATTATTATATTATTATTTTTTATAATTATTTATAGTTATTTATTATATTATAATTTATGATTTTGTGTTTCAAACTTTATCGTACCCGGGATGTCTACTAGACTCTTGTTTGGACAGATTTAAGTGATTTATTTCTAAGAATTACAGGCCTAAAATATAAAACGCCAAATTTCCATGCAAAATAATTGTACCGCTTTCAGCACCTAAAATCTGAAATAATCATACCGCCAGGGAGGTTAAGGGGCGTGGCAAGGGGTGTGTCCTATGCCTGCATACTTTTGCTGATAGATGTCCCTCATTCCCATCTCAAAAAGTTGTGAGGTATGCAACAGGGCTTCACCACATTCACTAAGCTCTGAGGAAAATGAGTGCAACTGCACTTGCGCACAAGCTATTTGTTTTTAGTAAATCAACCCTCTTGTGTCTTGATCAATATTCCATAAAACACAATGGGGTTGATTTACTAAAACTAAAGAGTGCAAAATCTGGTGCAGCTCTGCATAGAAACCAACCAGTTTCCATTTTTTTTTCTCTCAAAGCTTAACTGAACAAGCTGAAGTTAGAAGCTGGTTGGCTACTATGCAGAGCTGCACCAGATTTTGCACTCTCCAGTTTCAGTAAATCAACCCCAATGTGCAGTGACTCCCACCGCTGATTCGCTTATACCTTTACCACCAACTGTGGACCTGCCAATTTTCAGGTCAAAACACACGTCCCTATTCTCAAATGTCACTCCAGTGCTGAGCCTCTCAATCTTCCTCCTCCTATTATCATTTATGATGATGTATACAGCGTCCACAAATTCCAGGTGTGTGGCCCTTTAACCACTTCAATACCATGCACTTATACAGATTCCTGCCCAAGCCAATTTTGAGCTTTCAGCGCTGTCGCAATTTGAATGACAATTGCGCGGTCATGCTACACTGTACCCAAACAAATTTTTTATCATTTTGTTCCCACAAATAGAGCTCTCTTTCGGTGGTATTTGATCGCCTCTGCGATTTTTATTTTTTGCACAACAAATAAAAAAAATAGCAAAAATTTGGAAAAAAACTACGTTTTTCTTTGTTTCTGTTAATTTTTTTTGTAAATAAGTACCTTTTCTACTTCAATGACGGGCACTGATAAGGCGGCACTGAAGGGCACTGATAAGGCGACACTGATGGGCACCAATGAGGTGGCACCAATGAGGTGGCACTGATGGGCACTGATGATGGGCACTGATAGGCGGCACTGATGGGCACTGATATGTGGCACTGGTATGCGGCACTGATGGGCACTCATAGGTGGCACTGATTGGCACTCATAGGTGGCACTGATTGGCACTCATAGGCGGCACTGATTGGCACTCATAGGCGGCACTGATGGGCACTTATAGGCGGCACTGATGGGCACTTATGGGTGGCACTGATAGGTGGCACGGACGGGCACTGATAGGTGGGCAATAATGGGCACAGATGGGCACGGATGGGCACTGATAGGTGGCACTGATGGACACTAGTAGGTGGCACTGATGGACACTGATGCCCAGCAATGCCAGCCACCACACATTGTGGTAGTGCCAGTCAGTGCCCATTTGTAGGCACTAATTGGCATATTTTTGTTATATTTTTTTTATATATTTTTTGTTTTACTACATGTGGATGGCCATGGGGGCCATCCACATGCTTGGGGCTTCCCTGGTGGTCCTGGGGGGCTTCCCTGGTGGTCCAGTGTAGGTATCCGAGGGGGGGCTGCGCTGATAACAATCAGCGCAAACCCCCCCTGTCAGGAGAGCCGCTGATCGGCTCTCCTCTACTCGCGTCTGTCAGACGCGAGTGAGGAAGAGCCGATCAACGGGTCTTCCTGTTTACATCGTGATCAGCCGTGATTGGACACGGCTGATCACGTGGTAAAAAGCCTCCGCCGGAGGCTCTTTACCGAGATCAGTGTAGCGGTGTGTCAGACTGACACACCGCTCCACCGATCGCCACGATGCGCGCCCCCCCCCCCCCAGCTGTTATCCTGCAGGACGTCATATGACGTCCAGTGTGGATAACACAACCACTTCCCGGACGTCAATATGCTATTGACTGGGCGGGAAGTGGTTAAAAGATCAGGGTTCTCCCTGCATGCAACAACACATATAACAAAAATGTCACTGCCCTCATCTATGACTGGTCTTCACAGCAAGGAGCACTGGATGGGCGGACGCATGTCAATAAAAAACACACAGAATATCCAAGCTCAACTTACCAACCAATCAGCAATCCCTGCATGCGTAGAGCAGAACCGGATGACAAATGTGCCGAAACTGGAAGTGATGCAGGAACTGTGTTCACGCTGTTTGTAATTGTATGCAATCTTTTACTGCATATGTGTAATTGAGATTTTTTATAGTGTAGCACCCTCTACCTTAGGTAGGTACTGTAGGTTGCTAGAGTAGTAGTGTTTTTGTTACTGCCAGTGCATGTACATTTAGGCAGGCCTAGCTGTGAGCTAGGCCTGTTGGTTTTTGATCTGGGGACAGGGGAGTGGTTTAGTGTAGCAGCAGGTGACTGACATGTACTTCATCTCTCTGGCGCCTCCTCTGTTTCAAGAGGGTTCTGGAAAAGAGGCAGGGCAGAGGATGGGAGTGGCATGGAGTGTAACTGGCAGCCCTGACCAATCCCCAGCTAGGATTGGCAGGGGGCAGGCCTCCTATATATACTCATGATCAGCCTGTTGTGGGAGAAGTTGTCGGGTGGAAGAACTGAGTGATGGAGTGTTAGGCTCCATGTACACTGAAGCTGATAAACTGCAGTTTATTGGCGTTTTGGCGTTTTTTTAAAAAGCCCATTAACTGCACTCTATGTTAGCCTATGTATTCATGCACATGTAGCGGGGTCTCTAAATTTAGGTGGGACACCCAGATTAGTAAGTATGGGAATAGTGGACCATTTGTGTTCGTGGAGGATTGGATGGTGTAATAATCTCTTTGGCCTCTGGGTGGCGGGGTACCTGGAGGCTCAAGGTAGATTTGCCATGATAGTGCTACCCTTTTTGTCCCTTTCCGGAGATGGTACGGCGAGGGCGGGGAACCTGCCGTGGTGTTGATGGGAGGAGATAAAAGGGGGAGACACCCTTACCACGAGGTCTTCAGGAGGATCTTCTTCACGCGCCCAGGCACCTTAGGCCTGGGTGCGGGCGGTTCCGGATTCCGGCTCAGGTGCCCTAGGCCTGACGGGAATGGAGTTGGAGGTACTAAACTAGGAGGCCTGGAGTCCAGTGACTTCGACTGGATCCCGCGAGGGTAGAGACGTCCGAGGGTCCCTGAGGTGGATGGGGCCCATGTCTGAGGTGAGGAGGCTGGGGAGGTTACCCGTCCGGAGAGTCTGGGGCAGCATCAACCCAGTGACGGATGGGCCTCTGGTAACTCCCTTGGAGGGACATCTTCCCCTGACAGGGGCCGCAACGCAGCGAAGGTACTCCTATCTACGTTCTCTTGAGTTGCTGGTAGAGACTCTCAGATTCTAAGTCCTTTCTAGCTGAATGCTATAGTAACCGCTGGCGAGATCGCAGTGGTTTAGTTAATAACCAGGATAGTGCCTCGACCTGCTCACCCCCGTTTTAAAATGTTATCAAGTCACAACCAGTTGGCTACTGAAGCACTGTTTATTGTGAGATGTACAATAAAGCAAGAGTTGGACTGTGATCGGTGTGTGGAACTCTGGTTAATGGGAGCAGAGGGAAGTGTTAACGTAGCAGGACTGTATTCCAGACAAAAGCACATAGGCCCGAGGAAATATCTGGTACTGGCCTTCACCTCACCCACAGTTATGGGGAGGACATGGGCCATAGCGCATCTCACCCTGTCATGTGACATACCCCTAGACAAAGGAGATGGGGTGAGGCCGCTACACGTGGGGGCTCGTGAGTCCGGGATGATATGTGTTTTAACTTTGGAAGAAAGAATGGCTGTATCTGGACTTTGCTGCCCGGAGGAGTTCCGAGCAGGTCGGCCATGTGATTGGCCAAAGTGCATCCCTGCTCAAAGTCGTGGAAATGACCCTAGGACGGGAAAGGCCCATGCAGAGGAGCGAGAAGAGGTAGGAGTCCAGCCGTGTGAAGTACTACATGTGGGGGCTTTTATTGCACTGCGCCACGAGGCACCCCGTGACTGTACAGTTCGTGGGCGGAGCTTGAAGGAAGCCCGCGAAAACGTGCAAGTCATGGGAGGAGTCTGGCCACGTGGAGGAACTCACGTGGAGACTTCGGCGCGTGGTCAGTGCGTGATGGAGCAGCAGATAGTCGGGATGGCCTCAAGCTCCCCGTGGATTCCGGTTCCCTACCCCACGAAGATGACTACGTTCGCTGCTCCCCTTACAGACACAGGGATAAGAATCAGGCCCCGAGGGCAGTTGGCTTTGTACTCATGCAGAGACACGGAGGCCCTCGGTGTGATCTGTCCCGGATGCTTGGGACTGGTGGTCCACCTGAAGCCATTTGGGCGTTGCGAGGCATGCAAAGAGTTCTTGTTTCGAGGTGGAGCCATCCACAGTAAGGCCCCGGGCCCATCGCCTCAACAGCCTCACAGGTATGCTACTCTAGAAGGAGAGATCCAGGCCTTTGCGAAGGTTCCCGTACGCACTGACCAGGGCGACGTGACTGCCCAATCAGAGACAGAGAGAGAAAAATCCGAGGATGCTGCTTCGGTCACCACAGATTCCCTGCTCCCACCTCCGAAGAGGAAAGTGGGCCTGGTGCAGGCCTCCTGTGGTCGTGGTCGAGCTTCACCCCGTCGCTTTCCTGGCCTGGATGGATCCGGTTGGAAGAGTCCTGGACATCCCAGTTCTATAAAAGGTCAAGGTGAGCCAGGGGCTGGGACTGTGGTGGTGGTTGGAGGTGTCGGGGGTCCACAGCCGGTGGAGCCCGCAAGGGAGGGTAGTACCACGTCTACCAGAGACTACCTTCCCGCTGAGATGTATGACACTTCCGACCTAGAGTCGCTGTCAGATTGTGGAGATGACGGGGAGATTGATGAACTGTTTCACCGGAAGGGCTGGACAAACGCCCATTGCCAGTGTTATGTGTACCGCAGGATTCCCCTATGTCAATAGGAGACAGCACGCCCCGGGTACAAGCCCCGGAGTCTACGAGGAAGTCTAGTCCTCAGAGTGCCTTCCCACAATCTACAACATCGCCCGTCTTGGTGGCGGGGATGCAGCGAGCCTCACTACGAGCACCGAGAGAAAAGCCATCAGAGGTAGTGAAAGTACCTCGGCATCCGGAGGCCATCGTTCAACCCGGAGAAGGTGAGCGGGAAGCCATGCCTCCTTTGGCCAGATTGCAACGATTTTTCTCACAGAGAGTCGCCCGTGAGTATGGGTGGGAATATCCCTACTTGCCTCGGGACTTACTTTTTGAAGTTGAGGTCATACGCCAGAGATGGTATGACGAATTTGTTTGGGAAAAGCTCAAAGTACCCCATGCACGAAGATATTTGTCCTGTTCGCCATCCGTGTCGAAAAAGTTTCGGGACTGCAGAGCAGACTGGATGTGGGGCCGCCATATCCACGCAGACAAGGTGCGCATCTGCAGGAAGGATGGAGAGGATGCTGACTATTCAATTGAGGTTTTTGATAAACATCTGAAGCCCTTGTTCTTGCCTGACCCGAAGTTCTACTTGTGAGAAGAGACTCACTTGTTGTTCCTTTCCTACAATCTTCTAGAAGTGTTCCTGCCGGAGCATCCGAACTGTGCCCTAGTTTTTTTTTTTTGTTTGGGCTTTTGTTTTCTACACTTCAGGAGGAATGAGAGCAGTTTTTTTTTTGTTTGTTCTCTCTTCCTCACAGTTCAAAGACAGACTTTGGGGTAGAATTAGTGTAGGGACGCAGGAAGAATGAAGATTGCACCAAGTGTCATTACCGCGGCACTGTCACCAGGTGGCAGTGTTGTGCAACGGCTGTTTTTTTTTTTTTTACATGCGCATCACTTAACTCATTGGAGCGAATGGGTCTATTGGTTGATCGACCCATTCATTCCAAATTAACACAAAAATGTCAGGATGTGGATTTCTTGTGTGTTGTTTTTTTCCCTTCTGCAGGAGATTCGTCTGTCAAGACTGCTGAGTATGGGGTGGTTCTTAGACAGTAAAGGGATGGATTGTATATGTGAACATGATAGATGTTTTTAGGGAAAAGTTTTATTGTTTTATATTCCCTTTCCCTTTTGAGCAGGTCTTGGTATGGTTGAGGTTAAAAAATTTTAGGGATAGCCTCTGGGGCTAGGCTTGTGTCATCACTCCATGGAAACATGGGTTTGCACCAGACGCTGGGGACCAGCGTCAAATCACAGGGGGGAGTATGTAGCGGGGTCTCTAAATTTAGGTGGGACACCCAGATTAGTAAGTATGGGAATAGTGGACCATTTGTGTTCGTGGAGGATTGGATGGTGTAATAATCTCTTTGGCCTCTGGGTGGCGGGGTACCTGGAGGCTCAAGGTAGATTTTCCATGATAGTGCTACCCTTTTTGTCCCTTTCCGGAGATGGTACGGCGAGGGCGGGGAACCTGCCGTGGTGTTGATGGGAGGAGATAAAAGGGGGAGACGCCCTTACCACGAGGTCTTCAGGAGGATCTTCTTCACGCTCCCAGGCACCTTAGGCCTGGGTGCGGGCGGTTCCGGATTCCGGCTCAGGCGCCCTAGGCCTGACCGGAATGGAGTTGGAGTCCATCCTAGGCACCTTCAGCCTGGGGTGAGGTAATAAACTAGGAGGCCTGGGGTCCAGTGACTTCGACTGGATCCCGCGAGGGTGGAGACGTCCGAGGGTCCCTGAGGTGGATGGGGCCCATGTCTGAGGTGAGGAGGCTGGGGAGGTTACCCGTCCGGAGAGTCTGGAGCAACATCAACCCAGTGACGGATGGGCCTCTGGTAACTCCCTTGGAGGGACATCTTCCCCTGACAGGGGCCACAACGCAGCGAAGGTACTCCTATCTACGTTCTCTTGAGTCGCTGGTAGAGACTCTCAGATTCTAAGTCCTTTCTAGCTGAATGCTATAGTAACCGCTGGCGAGATCGCAGTGGTTTAGTTAATAACCAGGATAGTGCCTCGACCTGCTCACCCCCGTATCAAAATGTTATCAAGTCGCAACCAGTTGGCTACTGAAGCACTGTTTATTGTGAGATGTACAATAAAGCAAGAGTTGGACTGTGATCGGTGTGTGGGACTCTGGTTAATGGGAGCAGAGGGAAGTGTTGACATAGCAGGACTGTATTCCAGACAAAAGCACATATGCCCGAGGAAATATCTGGTACTGGCCTTCACCTCACCCACAGTTATGGGGAGGACATGGGCCGTAGCGCATCTCACCCTGTCGTGTGACATACCCCTAGACAAAGGAGATGGGGTGAGGCCGCTACACACACATGGTCGTTTTTTTAGCGTTAATGAGCAGTAGAGTTAATGGGCTTTTTTCTGAACGCAAGAAATTCACATTCAAAGTGCCATTTTTCGGCGGGGAAAAACGCCCAAAAATGCAAAACTCTAATAAACGCTCAAAAACGCAGCTCGTCAGCGTTTTTCAGCGTTTTTTGATCCATTGAAAAAAAAAAGCTAAAAAACGCAACACTGAAAAACGCAATTAAGCGCCATTGCAAAAATGCTAAAAAACTTTGAAAGGCTCCCTGCAAAGCTACTGCCGTTTTTTATAGCTTTTTTTAGCGTCCAGTGTACATGGAGCCTTAGGCTGTGGTGGCCCTTGAGGGAACCCCCTTTCTGGGGGGGGGGGTGACCTCGGGCCTGGAGCTCAGGAGCTGGGAGGGAACCTCTCTTTACACGGTCATTGAGAGGTGTCCAGGAAAGTCATTCAGGAGGGATCCATTCCAGGGTCGGTGAGTTAGAAGCACAGTGAGAAGCTCTGGGAGGGAGATGCCACAATTGGATGTGAAGCCAGAAGGAGAGACTGTGGTGTAGTTGAAATCAAGTTGCTGCAGCCAGGAGGGTTGGCAGGATTTGCATCGGTCTTTCTGGGATCAGTAGTCCACCAAGTTTCAGTTAGCACAAATGTCCTTTTTCATCGCTATTGGTTGCTACGCCAAAGGGGACTGCAGACCCCTGCCAGCAAATGGCTATTATTGACTGTTGGGACTTATTCAGAGTGAGGCCTAACCATGTGCTGATGGTGACAGGGATCTACCCTTCACTCCTCCCCCAGCAGGTACATAAAGGCTATGTAGGTAGGTGAGGGGAGGGGCAGAGGAGCTGGGTCAGCACAAACAATTATTAGGCACTTCCAGAAGAAGAGAGAGCTTTGATATGTAGGGGGTAAGGGGGCTGTGCTAGGAAATTGACTCTTCCTGGATTTGTCTAATTATCTGTCACAAAAAAAAAAGTAGAAAACAGAAAAACACTGCACTTTAGCAGTCAAAATACTGTATTTATTTGTGATTTACCTGCAATTTGTAAGTAGGTGTCTCTTTAAACATATTTTCTCACATTTTAAAAGGGAAGGGAAGGAATAATAACCATTCATACTCACTTATGCGGATGCAGCATCAATCCCATGCTGTAGTTGTCCCCTGCTGGTGCTGCACCGAGAACTGAGCAATCAAAGACCAATAATCTCTAAGTTCTCAGGTCCGCTCTGAGGACAGAGCAGTGACTGTCAAGAACCGGCAGTGGAGGCTCGTCCGTTAGGGGCGCACGGGCGCCGCCCCCACATCCATGCGTCTGGCCCCCTAATCTACATGCGGGGCGACAGACGCATGGATTCCGGGGGGGGGGGGTTTGAAGCATGTGATCAGAGCCAGAGGCTCTAATAGGCTTCAAAAAAGTATGGGCTCTGGGCGCAGAGCACTACCCTCCGAGCCCACCCAGTTGGGTGACAATAGCGAATGAATATGCCGCCCTAGGTGGGTTGGTTGATTGGTTACCGCCCCCCAAAAAAAAACACCAGCCGTCACTGATAATCGGCTCTCTGCCCTCCCCTCCGGCGCTCACTAGAGTGCTGGGCTGTGGTGGGGTTGAAAGCGGCTGGCTCAGACTCTCTGAGAGGCATGCTGAGAGGCTGAGGCAGCTGCCAATGGGGCATCTGGGTGGATCCTAAAATTATTGTCGGGATTCCTGCAGAGCCTACACCGGCTCTGTAATGTCTTTATTTATGACTTTAGCCCACTTTTGGCTGATTCTGGGTCACAAGAGTGCAGAACTAAGTGCAATCACGTGACCCACAGGAGAAGTAGGGCCAAAAGAGCTTTGGTTTCTCCTTTAATAAAATGTTTCTTTTGGCAAAGGAAATATCCAGCAATCTAGAATTAGATCCATTTTTCTTCAGAGATGAAAAGAATAGTTAAAACAATACAGAAGTGTAATAGACGGAGATCAAAGGGCCAAATCACGTTCCAAGTGACAAGCAGACATTTCACTCCGGGGGGGGGGGGGCCACAAGGTTTACCTAGCGAAGTTCACGTGTGACATCACTAGCCAGGCTGTGTCAGGGGGATACTATGGCCAATCCTGTCCAGGACACAGAGCTGCTAAGTTTATTGGGGGCTCATTGCTGGAAATTCTTTCTATATTTCTGAGGACAATCTGAATTTCTTGTATTTTTTTTTTTAAATGATGGATTTAGGGCAGAATTTTCTAAATGGTTATAAGAGTTGTCATTCATCTTTGGCTCACCTCGTTTATGTGTGTGTGTGTGTGTGTGTGTATATGAATGACCGAATGTCTTTTTACATGTGTGCAAGGAAATAAATAGATTCTGTTTAGTGATTTGTTTCTGATAATTAGTAAATACAAAATAACACAGGATCAGTTTTTCATTGCCTTAGACTGGGGGTCTCCAAACTTGCGGGGCCTCATGTGGTCTGCAAGCCACATGAGGCCCGCTGTAAGATTGATGTGCACAGTCTTCACTCTGTTGGGGACCATGGTGTAATGGGGACTCTGATGTAAGGTGAGAGTCTGATGGGGTCTCTGGCATAAGAAGAACTCTGATGAGGGCCCTGATGTAAGGGGGAAGCTGATGGGGACCATGATACTCAGGAGCACTGATGGGGACCCTGATACCCAGGGGCTCTTTTGGGGACCCTGATGTAAGAGGGAAGCTGATGGGGACAATGATGTAAGGGGAACTCTGATAGGGACACTGATGTAAAGGGGGGCTCTTATGTAAGGGGGGATCTAATGGGGATCCTGATGTAAGGGTGGGCTCTAATGTAGGAGGGACTCTGATGGGGGCTCAAATAGAGACCCTGAGGTAAGGGGGGGCTCTGATGGGGATCCTGATGTAAGGAGAACTCTGTTGAGGACCCTGATGTAGTGGGAAATCCAATGGAGACCCTAATTTAAGGTGGGATTCTGATGGAGACCCTGATGTAAGGGGGACTCTGATGAGGGCCCTGATATAAGGGGCAAGTTTCGTAGGGGGATTCTGATGGGGATCCTGGTGTAAGAGGGATTCTGATGTAAGGGGGAAGGGCTGTGATGTAAAGGGGAGATTAAGATGGGTACCCTGATGTAAGGGGTGACTCTGAACTAAGGGGACTCTGATAGGGACCCTGATGTAAGGGGGGATTGTGATGTAAGGGGGACTCTGATGGAGACTATGGTGTAAGGTCGGGGGGCTCTGATGGGGATACGGATGTAAGGGGGAAGCTGATGGGGACCCTGATACCAAGGGGCTCTGATAGGGACCTTAATGCAAGGGGGGACTCTGATGTAAGTGGGAAGCTAATCGGGACATTGAATTAAAGGGGACACTGATGTAAGGGGGGCTCTGATGAGGACTCTGATGTAAGGATGGGGGGGGAGACTCTGATATAAAGGGGACTCTGATGGAGACCCTGAGGTAAAGGGGGCCTCTGATGTAAGTGGGACTCTAAAAGGGATCCTGATGTAAGGGGGACTCTTATAAGAACCTTGATGTAATGGGAAATCCAATGCAGACCTAATGTAATGAGGGGTTCTGATAGAGGCCCTAATGTAAGGGGACTTTGATGTGGACCCTGGTGTAAGGGGGGCTCTGTAAGGGAGATTCTGATGGGAATCCTGGTGTAAGAGGGATTCTGGCATTGGGGGAGAGCTTTGATGTAAAGGAGAGACGGGGACCCTAATGTAAGGGGGGACTCTGATAGGGACCCTGATCTAAGGGGGACTCTGATGAGGATTCTGATGTCAGGGACCCTAATGTAAGGGAGGATTCTGATGTAAGGGGGACTTTGAGTGAGACCCTGGTGTAGTAAGGGGGGGGCTCGGATGGGGATCCTGTTGTGAAGAGGACTCTGAAGTAAGGGGAACTCTGATATCGAGTTGAGAAGCACCTCTTAGCATAAGGAAAATGTGAAGGTCGTTGTGTAGCAGCTGTAAAGGAACAGTCTTTAGTCCTAACTCTTCAGCCAGCTCGCGCTGGGGCCCAGTTGTACCACTGGTGCACATGAAAATAGTTCAAATCAAGGATGCAGGCAGCAATAAGGCTACTAGATGGCTGTATGGTTAGTTCTTAAAGGGCTTCAGCTCTCTCTCTAGCAGCATATAGTAGCAGCAGCTCACCAGTCCTGGAGATATTGCAGCTCACTATCCGGTCACACAGCGATTAGTCTACTCTCTGCACTGCACCCTGATGGCTCTGGCTGTCTGCACCCCTGAACTCAGCACTCCAGATCCCACTCCAATATGCAGCAGTAATGATGCACACTGGACAGCAATGCACACACTCCTGGCTCCCTCTGCAAGAGGATGCTGTGTTCTGTACTGCCTGAAAAAATGCAGCTCCCCTCCTGGAAACCAGTTCAAAAGCTCTTGATTACAATGGAGTTTATATCCTCTGGAGTACAGTTCCCACAGTGCAGTGCTGCCTGATTCAGTCTATTGAACGCTTCCTAATCAGCAGCTCCTTCCTCATGATGATACAGCTGTTAACCAGTTCAGCACCGCAGGGCAGCAGCTACAGAGAGCAGCTGCAGCCAGTGTTTCTCTCACTCTCCATTCTCAGCCAAGCACCTGGCTACAGTAAGAAGTTAGAACCCCTGTCTGTGTTCCATCTGGGAGAGATTATTTATTTTGTTCGTCCACCACAATAAAAAGTGATGGAAAATCCAAAGTAACAGTTTTCAGCAGAGCAGGAGGTAAGGGGAAATCTTTTAATAAGGACACCTTTTAGTGATAACTGTCCTCTGAGACAGGAAAATATCTCCAACAGGACTCCAACAGCAGAAAGTAAAATTATCATTCATCATGTGTATTTTTCCTTGAATCTTGGTGTTCTTTGTGTATTTCTTCCAGATCTGTGAGGATATCCAGTGTGAGACTTTCCCTCTGTGCAGGAGCTTCCTACAATAAAGACTGGTCACTGCTGCTCTCTCTCCTTGTGCAGGGGGACTGGTCTTGTCTCCGCCCCCTCCTGTCATTTTCTGCAGACAGCCTGTAGTGGGTGGAACCTGCTGGGCCCCTCCCACAGCTCTGATGTAGTCACCGCTACTCGTACATGGTAATATCTGGGTTTGCAAAGGCATATGGCACACACAAACTTAATTTATATTCTTTGTGACTATGGAGGAATATATTTAGAGAAACATTTTTGTGCTCAGAGTTTACCTTTAAATAGAAAACAGAGTTCAAAAAAGCGTTCTTCTTTAAATATATTAACATTGTAGTCTGAAATGGGAGCCAGTGTCCTGTCCCTGGTATGACTCCATTGCTCCTTCTCTACTCCCGCGCCGCAGAGCCTCTGACCTCACTCTCCATCCCTCACCTTACAGCAGACAGTAGCTCAGCTGCTCACGCCTGCCAAATATGAAGGCACAGTGCTGCCAAACTCTTTGGTAAAATGCAGAAATATACAGGACAATTTATTATTAGTCTGACATCATGGGAAGCCCTTGAAACTCCACTCCATACTTTATAATGTGTGAGACATTTCCTCTCTTTGCTCCTCATAAATTGCAGAAGTTCAAAGGTTGTGCAATGTGTGTGGGGAGCAGAAATCCAAGGTCAACAGTGCCATCTAGTGGTGAAAAGGCAAAATGCTGTGCAACATAAAAAGAACAAACAATATACTGTACTGCTTAAAATATATATATATAGTGTGTGTAGAATATATATATATATATATATATATATATATATACACAGGTCCTTTTCAAAAAATTAGCATATTGTGATAAAGTTCATTATTTTCTGTAATGTACTGATAAACATTAGACTTTCATATATTTTAGATTCATTACACACAACTGAAGTAGTTCAAGCCTTTTCTTGTTTTAATATTGATGATTTTGGCATACAGCTCATGAAAACCCCAAAATCCTATCTCAAAAAATTAGCATATTTCATCCGACCAATAAAAGAAAAGTGTTTTTAATACAAAAAAAGTCAACCTTCAAATAATTATGTTCAGTTATGCACTCAATACTTGGTCGGGAATCCTTTTGCAGAAATGACTGCTTCAATGCGGCGTGGCATGGAGGCAACCAGCCTGTGGCACTGCAGAGGTGTTATGGAGGCCCAGGATGCTTCGATAGCGGCCTTAAGCTCATCCAGAGTGTTGGGTCTTGCGTCTCTCAACTTTCTCTTCCCAATATCCCACAGATTCTCTATAGGGTTCAGGTCAGGAGAGTTGGCAGGCCAATTGAGCACAGTAATACCATGGTCAGTAAACCATTTACCAGTGGTTTTGGCACTGTGAGCAGGTGCCAGGTCGTGCTGAAAAATGAAATCTTCATCTCCATAAAGCTTTTCAGCAGATGGAAGCATGAAGTGCTCCAAAATCTCCTGATAGCTAGCTGCATTGACCCTGCCCTTGATAAAACACAGTGGACCAACACCAGCAGCTGACATGGCACCCCAGACCATCACTGACTGTGGGTACTTGACACTGGACTTCAGGCATTTTGGCATTTCCCTCTCCCCAGTCTTCCTCCAGACTCTGGCACTTTGATTTCCGAATGACATGCAAAATTTGCTTTCATCCGAAAAAAGTACTTTGGACCACTGAGCAACAGTCCAGTGCTGCTTCTCTGTAGCCCAGGTCAGGCGCTTCTGCCGCTGTTTCTGGTTCAAAAGTGGCTTGACCTGGGGAATGCGGCACCTGTAGCCCATTTCCTGCACACGCCTGTTCACGGTGGCTCTGGATGTTTCTACTCCAGACTCAGTCCACTGCTTCCGCAGGTCCTCCAAGGTCTGGAATCGGTCCTTCTCCACAATCTTCTTCAGGGTCCGGTCACCTCTTCTCGTTGTGCAGCGTTTTCTGCCACACTTTTTCCTTCCCACAGACTTCCCACTGAGGTGCCTTGATACAGCACTCTGGGAATAGCCTATTCGTTCAGAAATTTCTTTCTGTGTCTTACCCTCTTGCTTGAGGGTGTCAATGATGGCCTTCTGGACAGCAGTCAGGTCGGCAGTCTTACCCATGATTGCGGTTTTGAGTAATGAACCAGGCTGGGAGTTTTTAAAAGCCTCAGGAATCTTTTTCAGGTGTTTAGAGTTAATTAGTTGATTCAGATGATTAGGTTAATAGCTCGTTTAGAGAACCTTTTCATGATATGCTAATTTTTTGAAAGAGGAATTTTGGGGTTTTCATGAGCTGTATGCCAAAATCATCAATATTAAAACAAGAAAAGGCTTGAACTATTTCAGTTGTGTGTAATGAATCTAAAATATATGAAAGTCTAATGTTTATCAGTACATTACAGAAAATAATGAACTTTATCACAATATGCTAATTTTTTGAGAAGGACCTGTATATATATATATATATATATATTTTTTATACACACACCCACACGCACATTATATATATATATATATATATAATTTTTTTTTTTTTTTAAAGCTGTACATATGTCATACTCTTTGGGCCAGTTCACACCAAATGCAGTTCCGTACGCATTTTTTCTGCACTAAAAATGCATGCAGTGTTTTCCATGTATTCCAATGGCTCTAGTTCACAACATGCAGTCAGTTTCCGGTGCAGAAACTGACCGGAAACTGACTGCATGGTGTGAACTAGAGCCATTGGAATACATGGAAAATACTGAATGCATTTTGTACAGAAAAAAAGCACACAGAACTGAATGGAACTGCATCTGGTGTGAACTGGCCCTTAATTATATATACATATACATACATACATACATACACACTGTGTGTATATATATATATATATATATATATATAATTGTTTTTTTTTTGAAGCTGTACATATGTAATTTTAACCAACTGAGTACCAGTCCTTTATATACCCTTTTATTTATTTACCCGTTTGTTTGTTTTTTAGACAGAGATCTATTTTGGTGGTATTAGATATCTATAGAGGTTTGGCCAAACATTTTGAAAAAACAAACAAAACTTTGCTTTACTTTCTGTACAAAACATATACAATTGCTAGGACAAGTGACCAAAATGGAAAGTAGATACAACAAGGAGACCTACTTTTTTGGGGGAAATTAAGAACCATGTTGGTATTGAGGGAGTTCAAACATAGAGTTTGGTAATGGTGCATTAGATACAGCGCTTCATTACGGTACAGGTCATGCACTAAAGAAAAGGAAGTGAATGGAGTTAAAGCAGTATTGTACCCAAAACCAAACATGTAATATAATGCCAGCCATTAGATGTGGTGGCTGCATTGGGTTATTTTTTTGTGTTTTGTTTTTTTCCTGTTTTCACCTGGTGATCTGGCAAGTAACACACTTCCTATAATAGAGTGGCTACTTTTTTCTCCCCGCGCCCTGTATGTGCACCCCCCCCCCCCCAGCACAGCTGATACAGAGCCCATCGGTACACCTGCACATGTGCCATAATGGCGGCACTAGAGGGTGAGCCCAGCCACTTGAGAGGTGGACTGTTTAAAAGGGAAGTATGTTTTGTTTGTTTTTTGCACATTCATACTTACCTAGGTGGATTCCGCACCTGTCCAATTCTGCATCTGTCCCCCGGCGCCTCTACACTAAAACCCTGTGATCAAACACAGATCCCCGAGCAGAGTGCTGCTGACTGTCAATCAGCATCTCTCTGCTCTGCCCCCCCCCCCCCCCCCACACACACACACTGAATTAAGCGCTGAGCTGTGGAGGGGCGGAGAGCGGCTGTCTCAGTCTCTCAGCAACTGGTTGAGACAGGCATCAGTCCAGACACCTGGCAGATCCACTTTGTCGGGATGATGCGGTCCCTGGACTAATTCCTGTGATGTCAGCGAAACGAATTGCACTCCTGTGATCCATAGGAGAAGCCCAGCCAAATGAGTTCAGGCTGGACTTCTCCCTTAAAGAAATAAAGAATCACATACAGAACCTCGTGTTAGATTTTCTCCATGTGCAATGACATGTACAGTATCTCACAAAATGTGAGTACACTCCTCACATTTTTGTAAATATTTTATTATATCTTTTCATGTGACAACGCTGAAGAATTGACACTTTGCTACAATGTAAAGTAGTGAGTGTACAGCTTGTATAACAGTGTAAATTTGCTGTCCCCTCAAAATAACTCAACACACAGCCATTAATGTCTAAACCGCTGGCAACAAAAATTAGTACACCCCTAATTAAAAATGTCCAAATTGGGCCCAAGGTGTCAATATTTTGTGTGGCCACCATTATTTTCCAGCACTGCCTTAACCCTCTTGGGCATGGAGATCACCAGAGCTTCACAGGTTGCCACTGGAGTCCTCTTCCACTCCTCCATGACGACATCACGGAGCTGGTGGATGTTAGAGACCTTGCGCTCCTCCACCTTCCCTTTGAGGATGCCCCACAGATGCTCAATAGGGTTTAGGTCTGGAGACAAGCTTGGCCAGTCCATCACCTTTACTCTCAGCTTCTTTAGCAAGGCAACATTTATCATGTTGGAATAGCGTCCTGCAGCCCAGTCTCTGAAGGGAGGGGATCATGCTCTGCTTAATTTTTCCAGATCCTCAGATTGTTCTTTGCCATGAGGTGCCATGTTGAACTTCCAGTGACCAGTATGAGAGAGTGAGAGTGATAACACCAAATTTAACACACCTGCTCCCCATTCACACCTGAGACCTTGAAACACTAACGAGTCACATGACAGCGGGGAGGGAAAATAGCTAACTGGGCCCAATTTGGACATTTTCACTTAGGGGGGTACTCACTTTTGTTGCCAGCGGTTTAGACATTAATGGCTGTGTGTTGAGTTATTTTGAGGGGACAGCAAATTTACACTGTTATACAAGCTCTACACTCACTACTTTACATTGTAGCAAAGTGTCATTTCTTCAGTGTTGTCACATGAAAAGATATAATAAAATATTTACACAAATGTGAGGGGTGTACTCACTTTTGTGAGATACTGTACTTCCATTATGGTTATTGCTTCCAAAGGAACCAGAAATTAGGACAGATTGCTATTATTGAGCTGACAATGGACAGTCTAAGGCTATATTCACAATGTAAACCAGAGGTTTTAAATGTAGAGCTGCCCACTGGGGTATAAAGAAATGATTTGCAAAGCTAAAGAAACACCGGAGGTGAAAATACATGAATGTCTTCCTAATACTGCATTCTCTTTATGTCCTGGAGAAGATTTTACCCCAGGGGTTGTGTTCACAAAAAAAAAAGCTAAAACAAGTTTTATTTTTTTTTATTGATATAAAAAATCTATTTATAAAAACATTTGTTAAATATTCATAGTTACATCTAAAATGACTATAAAACATACAAATACAAAAATGCAAAGCATTTTTTTGAATGGTGCCCGAGTCAAGTGGCCGACCTCCTGTGTTCAGAATGCAGGACAGCTGCTTGGCACAGGACCCAGAAGCAATTGGAGATCACTGGAGTAGTGGTGTCCACATCAGTAATTTCCAGCTTCCAAGCCGGACTAATTTAACTATGTAAAAACATCAATACCTGGAATTCCTCTTTAAAAATACCTTGTCACACAAGTAAAAAGTTTGGGTTAACTACATACCTGTTAAGAAGAAATAGGATACTTACCTATCCCTTTCCCACCACTATTTAAAGCGGAGGTCCACACAAAAAGTGAACCTCCGCTTTTCGGAACTCTCCCCCCCTCCAGTGTTACATTTGGCACCTTTCAGGCAGAAAGGGGGGGGGTGCAGATACTTGTATAATACAGGTATTGGCACCCACTTCCGGGAATGACTCCCACAGGAGTCACTCCACTTAACGTCCCCCCCCCCCCGCTGTCTTCTGGAAAACACACAGCTCCCAGGAGACAGCGGGGACCAGTGAGGGTGCGCTGCATGGCTCGCACATGCGCAGTAAGGAACTGGGCCGCAACGCTTCACTTCCTGATTCCCTAACAGAGGATGGCGGGGGGGGGGGGGGGCAGCCGAGAGACAAGCAATTGCAATCGCGGGCGCGCTGGACAGGTAAGTGTCCTTTTATTAAAAGTCAGCAGCTGCAGTATTTGTAGCTGCTGGCTTTTAAAAAAAATTAAAATCTGGGTGGACCTCCGCTTTAAAGTGATTGTAAAGGTATTTTTTTTTTTTTAAATAACAAGCATGTCTAAACTAACCTGCTCTGTGCAATGGAATTGCACAGATCGGCTGCAAACCTCCTCTTTTCAGGTCCCCCGCCAGCGCTCCTGGCCCCTCTGTCCAGTTCCCATGGGGGCACTCGTGCATGCGCGCACCTGAGCCCCGTTGCTGCGTCCATTGACACCAACAGTGGGACTTGGCCCCGCCCCCCGCTCCCTCGGCACTGGCTTTGATTGACGGCACTGGGAGCAAAAGGCTTCTGGTTCTCCAGCAAAGCCAGCGAGACCTGGAAGTGAGAGGAGAGAAGAGCTGCAGACGTGTGCGGCCCTGGATCGAATTAGGGCTCAGGTAAGTAAAGGGGGGGGGGGATACTGACACCTTAACATTTTTTACCTTACTGCAAGGAATGCGTTAAGGTAAAAAATGTTTAGGCTTTACAACTACTTTAACTCCGTTCTGTTGTTGGTCTCCCAAAGTCCACTGGCAAACAAACACTTAAAGTGGAACTAAACTAAAAAAAAAAAAAAAAGACTTATGAGCAGACGGGCTCTTTATTGCAGAAGAGACTTGCAATAATATAAACATACCTGCCTGGTCACACTCTTTAAAATATACACTGAGCTGCAAACGCACAGAAGTTGCATCATCTCACAACAGCCAATCAAAACAGCCAAAGACCTGGCACCCAGAAGATGCCAGCATTGGCAAGGGACCCCCGCAGCTTATGTCGGACTGTCGGAGGGGAGGTGAGTATTGCAGATTTTATTTTCATTTTAAAGGATAGTGAGTCTGCTCAGTCCCATGCAGTGCTTACGGATTCTCCTGTGAACTCCATGAAATACTGGAGATAGTAATGATGGGGAGGTTGGCAGGAAAAAACAGTGAGAGCTGCAAGGGAAGAAGGAGATTGACACTCCCAGAAGTGTCACTTTCCCAGCAGTATTCATTTGACGATTACTCAGGATCGGAGCAGAGTACCGCAGTGCGGGCTGAAGGAAAATTAAGTATTCTGCTTCTTCTTTACAGGTATGTGATTTTCTAAAATATTTTACTTATTTATCAGGGTCTCTTTAAGTTACATCTATAGAAATGATCTGTCCAGGGTCAAGAGGGAGATCATTTTTTCCATTGTAGGAATAAATTGACATCTAGCTTTGCCCTTTTCTGGATCAACAGTAATAGCATGAGAACTAACATAAATAAAACTTGATGGGCATTGGCCTTTTGTTTTTCACTCTTCTTTGCTGTGTTTCTATGTAGTGCAGCCCCCAACATAAAAATTGTTACAGCTACACTTAAAGTGAGGTATGCTGGAAAAGGGTCAGAGTCGGCTCTAAAACATGTGCATATGTAAACATCACATACAGGCACAGATCTACAGTGACAGAATGACCCTGTTCTGTAGAAGGTGGTCCGAACTTTGCAGAATCCTCCGTTCTTCCAGTCGTAATTCTTCCACTAAGGCAAGATGATGATTTGTTGTGTGTTCTTTTTTCCAAGCAGAGATCTGAAAAAATTTATAAAAATAATGATAATATAAATAAATATATATATATATATATATATATATATATATACATACATACATACATACATACATACATACATACACAGTTGTTCTCATAAGTTTACATACCCTGGCAGAATTTATGATTTCTTGGCCATTTTTCAGAGAATATGAATGATAACACAAAATTTTTTCTTTCACTCATGGTTAGTGTTTGGTTGAAGCCATTTATTATCAATCAACTGTGTTAACACCATCAGGCCCAGTACCCGCATGCAAGCCCGCAGGGAGACCCACCTGCTGGACAGCAGCAAGCGGGCTGCCGCCTGTAATTTCTGGAGTTTGTCCTGCGGAAGGACCACTCTGGCCCGAGCGGAATCCAGAGTCAGACCCAGATAAACCAATTTCCGAACTGGAGTCAACGCAGACTTTTGGTAATTTATCAGCCACCCAAAATCTGCCAGAGTCTGAACAGTGATCTCCACGTCGCCCCTCAGGGTGTCCAGATAGCCCAGAACAGAAATTCCCCGCTGGCGCCAGAACCGGGAACAACACTTTGGTGAAGACCCGAGGAGCGGAGGTGAGACCAAAGGGTAAACACCGCAAACTGATAATGCTCCTCTCCCACAGCAAAGCGGAGGAACCGCTGGTGCAGTGCACAAATCGGAATGTGCAGGTAGGCATCCTTGATGTCGATGGAGGCAAGAAAGTCCCCCTGATAAAGAGATGCCACCATGGAGCGAATGGAATCCATTCTGAACTTCCGCACCCGCACATAGCGGTTCAGGGCCTTGAGGTCCAGAATCGGACGTACCGTACTCTCCTTTTTGGGATCGTAAATAGATTTGAATAAAAGCCCTGGAAACGTTCCGACACCAGAACCAGAACAATCACCCCTTGGAGCGACAGGCCTTGTACCACGCCCCAGAGGGCTAACAAGCTGTCTGGAGACAGATGCAGATTGGACGGAAAAAATCTGCTTGGGGGACAAGTCTGGAACTCGATCTTGTAACCAGATAGAATCACTTCGTAGACCCACTTGTCGTTTATCAGAGAGGTCCACGGGCCCGGAAACCAGCGAAGACGTCCCCCCACCCGGACTGCGGGTGAGGGCGCCTCTTCATGCTGAAGGAGCCTTATCTGGGGGTCTGGAGAAACCCGCTCTCGGTTTGCCCGACCAGGGCCGCTTAGAACCTCCCGAGGGGGGCTTGAAAGACTTTGAGCCTTTGTCAGTGGACCCTGAGGGACAAAAAAACTTTCTGTGTGCCGAGAAGGAAAGGCCACGCTTGCCACTTGGCTCCTTCTCTTTCTTTGACTGTGGAAGAAAAGTATTGTTCCCCCCTGTGACACTCTTAATGATATCATCCAGAGTGGCCCCGAACAAACGATCACCTTGAAAAGGCAGATCAGCTAGGGCCTTCTTTGAGGCCTGGTCTGCAGTCCAACACTTCAGCCACAATACCCGTCGAAGCAGTACCGCTGAAACAGATAGCTTAGAAAGCAAGGGAGCTGCGTCCAAAGAGGCACTGCAGACAAACTGCAGCCCCTGGACCAGTTGGTCCACTAATTCCGTGAAGGCAGGTGGAAACTGGTCCCCTTCCAGGTCACGGCGCAACAGCTTCGCCCACTCTGTCAGCGTTTGCGACACCAGAGCAATAGCCAAAATCAGCCGAAGCGCTGAACCCGCAATAGAGAACATAGTGCGGCTCAGAGACTCTGCCCTTCTGTCAGCTGGGTCTTTAAAGGCCGGAGTGTCCTCAACTAGAATCATAGTGGTTTTGTTCAACCGAGAAACCAGGGGATCGTGCGAGGCGGCTTGTGAGTGCCAAAGGGGACCGGCACCTCCACCGCAGCCATGGCTGCATCCTCCATCTTTAAAGAAGCAATCAGTGCGTCCACCAGCGCCTTCTCGTGCGCAGCCACCGGGGCCGAGGAATCATCCTCACTGTCTGAGAGATCTAGGAGCACGGCCGCAGACCCCGCAGGGTGGGCCCCGTCTACGGCAGCCGAAACAGTTTCAGGATCTGACGAGACAGATGAAGCAGGGGAAGGCAGGGGGCAATTCTTGCTAGTCCGCCACCCAAGAGCCACCTCCAACTGGGACACAAAGGACTCCAGGGACGCCGTCAGTGCGTCAACGAATGACTGGGACCCAGAGGAACCTGCAGCCTCTGACGGGGGTCAGACAAAGAAACATGCTCCTGAGACTCCATAAGAGAAAAATGAGAGCCCCACATCAAGAGTGACCACTAAAATGGGACACCCCCCACACCGGTAGTGGTACCGGACCCCCAAGACACCCCACAGCCTGCAGCAGAGAGAGGAGGGATGCCCCAGACTCACCACCCCACTAGCGTAGTGCTTGCTGCCTCAGATGTCAACCTGCACACATGTGGCGTCCAAGGGAGAAGAAAACACAGGAGTCAGCGCCGGGTTAAAAAGGAGGGGCTTCCGTCTGCTAAAAACAGCGTCCTGGGCTACACAGTAATGGCCGCCGTTGCCTGAGCCAAAAATCCACAATATCATGGCCTCCGAGCTACACAAACATGGCCACTGGCCATAGGAAGTCATCAGGCACTAGGGAAAAGGACGCTGACTACGGCAAAATGGCCCCGTCCCCCAGGACCCACCACAGGCACACTACCCCATATGGAATGGGGAGGGGAAAAAGGGGGGTTACCAAGGGACCTCCAGGGCCAGGAAAAGAGGGTGCAGGGATAGAGGGGACCCGCAGGACTGACTAACCCGGGGAGGGGCCCGTATCTGCCAAAAAAAACCCCATGGGGAGAGGGGGACCTTTACTCACCATACCAGGATCAAGCGGGCATCGCTCCAGACAGAACCTCCTCGCCACCGAAGTGGGGGGGCTGTCGGCCATGAGGGACGCTGCGACTCGAGCCGAGACCCGGTCGTATGCGAGCTCGCGAGACGTTTAACTCACAGGGCCAGCCCCCATCCAGTGGGGCTATGTCGCGGCCAACCTAGCGCGTAGCTGCGGTCTGCACGCGCTCGCTGGCCAGACTGGGGTGACCTCTGGATCGAATATCCAGCCCGTCGCCCAGCCTGGCAGTTGATAGTAGATCTCACCGGAAAAATCCAGGAAAAAAAACAACAAACAAAAAATTTTAAATTGCCAGGACAAGAGATCCCAACAAGGAACTAGGTCCTTACTCCTGACTAGGCAGAAAAAAACTGAAGGTCTGTAGCAGAGAGGTGGGTGTATATCACCTAGGACTGCCCATGGGCGTAACCAAGTCTTTTTTCTGCCTAGTGTCCTACTCCTGTAGGGGGCCGATATGACCCTATGGTTCTGAATAAAGAAGGCTGTGTCTGTCAATAAACGAAAGATAAACCTACATATTGGCCTAAATTGATGAAGAAATTTGATTTATTATTTTTCTTTATCCGATATGTTTTAGAGCAAAAAGTAAAAAATATAGTTTTTTCAAAATTGACTGACTTTTTTTGTATATAGCCAGTGGCGGCCTGAGCATTGTGGGCACCGCCCCACCCCCCCCCCCAACACCCCCGCCGCCCTCCCTATCCATGCGCTAGCCCCTTTCAGGACGCAGAGCGCATTAATTCCTATGGTGGGGATGGGGGGGGGGGGTGGTTTTGAAGCACCTGATTAAGCTCAAATAGGCTTCAAAATAGGGTGGGCTCGGGGCGCAGGCAGAACATTGAGTTCGGAGCCCATCCAGTTTTTTTGCAACAGCAAATGAATATTCGCTGTTGCAACACTGATCTATTACCCCCCCCCCCCCCCAAAAAACAAAACAAAAAAAAAACAGCCGCTACTGTTTATAGCGCAAAAAAAAAAAAACGTAGTGGTGACCAAATAACACCAAAAGAAAGCTCTATTTGTGGGGAAAAAAATGACATAAATTTTGTTTGGGTACAACGTTGCATGACTGCGCAATTGTCAGTTAAAATAACGCAGTGCCTTATTGCAAAAAAATGGCCTGATCATGAAGGGGGTAAATCTTCCGGAGGTGAAGTGTCTATTTACGGTAAATACAAGCGCTCAGTTGAGTGTCTCATGTTTGTTGCCTGATTATCGGGAGATGTTGGATCTTAGCAATGCTAAATTCATCATCATTAGAAAAAACAGCCACAGCGCCTATGACCTCTACTGTCCTCATTCACAGCATTTTGCTTTTCACTGCAGTACAAATACTCTTAAAGGCAGCCCTGAAGATTCACTAAACGCCATGCTGATGAACTGAAGGGTTAACATTTTAGGTCATACTTTCAGGAATAAGCCAAACGCCCACCTAAAGACGATCGCTGTATTCTGCCTGACTCACCTTCTGTAGAGCCCGTGAAGTCTGTTCTAGTAAGTGCTGGCAAATCTTCCTCACAAGTTCCATGCAGCTCTGCTCGTTGGACTCTGACACAAAACTTCCCAGAAGAACTTTTTTCCAGTATGTGCTAAAACAACACAGAGATTATAGTCTCCAAAACTACACTGAGATCTCGCAGTGGAAAGAAAAACAGGCTGGTTTTATAGTGAATTTTATATTTACTGCAAAACGCATCCCTTTAATTTTACCTTCCCGTAACAAAACATAATGGATTACAGAATAGGGGCTCTTTCAAATGGGCAGCCAGAGGGTGGTATAAAAAAAAGCAGTAGAGCCATTTTTTTCGCCCCCCCCCCCCCCCCCCCAACCATGCAGCTTAAATCTACTATTGCAACCTTCCAACCTCCGACCGACTTCCTGGTGGCCACAGGACCGACACCGGACCCCCTACAACCCGTGGATGTTCGGCTTAGACACCAAGAGAGATACCATATACAGATGAGCCTTTTTTAATCCTTATCTTGTAAAAGTTATTGCTTACCTTGCCATTAAATTGTGCTCTAATACTACACTCAGGTGGCGCTTCCTGTGTCCTCCCTTTTTCTTATACTATTGCAACCTGACTGACTAGCTACCTGTAAAAAAAACGCAGGCAACTGAGAGATACAATGGGGGAGAGCTACTAAAACCGGTGCACACAGAATCTGGTGCAGCTCTGCATAGTAACCAATCAGCTTCTAGATTTCATTGTAAAAACTTAAAAGAGAAGTCCAGTCTGAGCTTTTTGGTTGGGCTTCTCCTATGGGTCACAGGAGTGTAATTCGTTTTGCACCTCTGTGACCCGTTTTCAGTGGAGAGCGGTCTGAAGTCTACTGTCTGCTGACATCACTGTAATCAGTCGAAGCAGCGCGTCATCCTGACTTCACAAGTCTGGATCCGCCAGCTGCCTTGACTGATGGCAGTCTCAGCGAGCCACTGAGAAGGCCGCTCCTCGCCCCTCCACAGCTCAGCGCTCCAATGAGCGTGGAGGAACAGAGCAGGAGAGATGTTGACTGACAGGCAGCATCTCTCCGCCCAGGGAGGAGTGAGAACTGAGCCATCGGCGATGTTCGGTGGCTCGGTTCTCAGTGCAGAGGACAGCTGAAGCATTGGTCTGATTCTCCATCCACCTAGGTAAGTATAAGGCCTCGTGCACACTGGACGTTTTTACATCAGCTGTTTTTGGCTTCAGGTGGTTTTTTTTCTACAGTTAAGAAACTCCCCATCATGTTATTCTATGTGTCCATGCACACATGGGCTGTTATTAACTGTTTTTGGCTGTAAAAAAAATATCTTTAAACTGAACAAGCTGAAGTTAGAAGCGGATTGTTTATTATGCACAGCTGCACCAGATTCCATGTGCACCAGTGTTATGCCCCGTACACACGATCCGAATATCGTACGACTTTTTAGGCTTAATAGTCGCAAGTAAAAATAAATAGGTTATTAAAGTCCCGAAAATTCTCGAACGACAGAAAAAATTAATCGGAAGTGATGTCATGTGTTGTAATGTATTTGTATTGTATTTTCGGACGACAACTATACTGACTAAACGAAAATCGTACGATCTGACATCGTACGAGGAAAATTTTCGTGCTTGTCCGATCGAATAATATCGGATGAACGGACGTGATCGGCTCTCGAAAGTAGTGTACACACGATCCGAAAATCATACGATTCTTCCTCGAACAATCCTGTCCACCAAAAACAGTGAAACGAATGACAGTCGTATGGGAACGGACAGGCAGTCCGTTTCCACTTGATTGCCCCATAGAAGAGAGCGGGGCTGTGTCCATGTTTGCTCTGCGTTGCGGAGCGGACACAGACCTGTCATCATCCTGCTCAGCGGGGAGATCCCCTGATGAGCAGGCGGTTGCGGACAATGGACATGCCTGTGTGAAACCAACCTTAGTAAATCTCCCCCAGTGGCCTGTTCCAGCACTTAGACCCCTTTCACACTGAGGTGGTTTTCAGGCGTTTTAGCGCTAGAAATAGCGCCTGTAAACCGCCTCTCATTCATTTCAGTGTGACTTTTCACACTGGGGCGGTGCGCTTGCTGGACGTTAGGAAAAGTCCTGCAAGCAGCATCTTTGGGGTGGTTTGGGAGCACAGTATACAGCACTCCCAAAACGCCCCGCCCATTGAAATTAAAAGTGCTTCGGAAGCGCCGCAACACGGGCGCTTTTAACCCCTTCTTTGGGGTTAAAAGCACCCTGTTAGCGACCGAAAAGTGCCACTTAATCAGCGGTAAAGCGCAGCTAAAATAAGCTAACAAACGGGCAGCCCCAGTGTAAAAGGGGTCTTAGACGTTGCTTTGGCAATCCTTGTCATTTTGTGTATATGTAAAGCAATACACAAACTGATGGCACTATATAAATCCTGTGTAATAATGATAGTAATCTTGGGAAAGACGTACTACATTATTTTACTGGCACATTAGTTTATCTATAAATTACCAAATACAAAAGTGAACTAAGCCTTGAAATATTTTCATTTTATAATGAATTAGAAATATGTCAATCTTGAGATGGATTTCGTACACATACAAAAATAATAATAATAAAAAATATATAAATATATACATATAACAAATGTTAAAAAAGAAACTTACAATTCTTCAGAACCCAGACACAGCAGTCTGAGAGCTGTGAGAAGCTTCCAGGAGGGCCCATCCTGTCCAAATGTCAAATTTCTAAAATAAAACATAATTAGAACTATTTCTTTAACTTATTCTATTCCACCCTATAACATTACTTGGCAATTATTTTAAGTGGACTGATCATAAAACAAAAAAAAAACATCCTTCATATAAATCAGTGGGACACATCAGCTTCCTGATGACATCAGACTGAGGAAATGTGCGTAGAGGCGGAACATCCGGCGCGTCATTTCCAGTCCCGGACATCTGGTTGATGGAATGCATGCCAGCTTCAGGACATGAGCGGAGCGGCGCTATTTCCAATACTAACACAGGCGAGTTGTAAATGTGCCGATTTAGGCACCTTTTAATGTGAGAATTATTTTAAACACTTGTTCTTATTTTTGCTAAATAAACCTACTACACTATACATTACTATTTCTTGGTTACTATGGAGGAGTGGAGGAGACACTATTGGAGATACATCTAAACCTTGTGTAAGCAAGAGGAATACTTTGCAGCAAAATGGTTTGGCCATATTTAAAGGGTCCAGTATGACTGATGGAGTGGATAACCCGCTATCACATATAAGCAGAGGAGGATTTAAAGAGACAAGCGCATAGAGACCTACTTTTTAGATAAATAGGTCATTGTGTTCCCGTGAGTGTTTTATTCACATGAGCACATTGCGTGAGAATTAATATTGCATGGTAAAAGCACATTTACCGAGTACACTGGAAAAAAATCGATCAGATTTTATGGACATTATTATATTGAATTTGTTTAAAGTGTCACTACTAATTGTGATTTAATTTTTACACAGTATTGTTTAACATTTTATTACCATACTTTGTTATATGACTTCTGATGTTGGGGTTCAGGGTCAATTCGTCACTATAATAGCGCCCCCTTTATATTTTATCAGCACAGTAAGTTATCAGTGTACACGTTGTCATTTCATCATTTTCTATCTCCTCAGCAACATACGGTATACTCACCTTTGTTTCACTCGCCTACTACTCTGAAAGCAAAGAGAAATACCCAGTACTTCAGTTAAAATTGAGTGCACAAGATTCCACCTCCTCCTTTACAGTGGCGGCTGGTGGGTTCTTCTTCGGGGGGGAGGCTGCACACAAAACAACACCCCCCCCCAGCGGTGTGGCACAGCACCCCCCCCCCCTGGCCCGGCACTTACGCGTGGCGGTGCTGTGGTGTCCTCTTCTGGAGTGCAGGCAGCGGCAGTGGCGGCTCCGGTGTCTGCTCCTCCAGCTTCCTCTGCCGTGTGTCTTCCGCCAAAGCAATAGGCATCCAATAGGATCGCCTGACGCTTTGGCCAATTGGGAAACAGGTCTCACAGACCTGCCTCCTGATTGTCAGGAAGGATCTTTAGTGTGATAATAGCGAAAATTCATTCGCTTATCGTCACACAACTGGGTGGGCTCGGAGCGCAATACTCTGCGCGCTCCAAGGCCACCCTTTTTGAAGCCTATTAGATCCTTATGCCGCGTACACACGACCGTTTTTCTCGACGAGAAAAACTGCATTTTTTCCTTTCGCCGAGAAAAACGATCGTCTGTGGGCTTTATGTCGTTTTTCTCGACGTGAAAAACGGCATTAAAAACGACGAGAAAAATTAGAACATGTTCTAATTTTTCTCGTCGTTTTTCCTGACATTTCTTCTGCGCCAGTGTTTCCCATAGGAAAACACTGCCGCGGAGCCCATAGACGATCGTTTTTCTCGTCATTTTAAAAAATGACGAGAAAAATGACCGTGTGTGGGGAACAAGCTGTTCCCTCGTTTAAAATGTCATTATTCACGGCGGTTTTTTAACCGCTGTGAATAATGATCGTGTGTACACGGCATTAGGCTCTAATCAGGTGCTTAAAAAAAAAAAATGGAATCCATGGTCCAGCGCCACTAGATCAGGGGGTTGGACGCATGGATAGGGCAGGTGGCGCCAGTGCGCCCTCTATGAATGGGCCGCCACTGCTCCTGAATAAAAGCGAGGGGGCTTGAGGATTGACCCAGCACTATCACATGACCATGACTTGGAGTTTACATGGACACCCCCTTTGTTGCCAGAGAGAGAACAAAATGGCACGTGAGAAAATGAAAGGGGAGTATGTTCTGTTGGGAATGTACGAAGATAAGTGAGATATTTTTTGTTTTTGCACACTTAGTGGTTTTAAAGCCTTAAAGCAGAGCTCCACCTAAAAGGGGAAGCACCACTTGTTTGTCTCCTCTCCCTCTGCTGCCACATGTGGCACCTTTTGGGGGATACCTGGTTTTGACAGGTACCTGCTGTCACTTTCAGCTCGGTTTGCCATGGCCTCCTTCCACCGCAGCCGCCCCATTCACAAAGCGCAGCACGCTTCGCGCATGCGCAGTAGGAAACCCACTGTGAAGCTACAAGACTTCACTGCCGGTTTCCCTTAGACTAGATGGGGGTGCCAGCATCCAATAGCCGATTGGAAAATCAGCTCGGGTGAGGACACTGCTAGATTCCTGGACAGGTAAGTGACCTAATATTAAAAGTCAGCAGCTACAATATTTAGCCTGGAGCTCCACTAAGTTTTTATTTTACTTGAATGCATTCTATGCATTAAAGGTAAAAAATCATTTGTTGCCAACAGTCCCCCCAGACCCCCTTATACTTACCTGAGCCCAATCTCGATCCAGCAACGTGGATAAGAGCAGTGGCTCTCCCGGCTCTATTCCTCCCCACTGGGCATATTGTTAGCCAATGGCTCCCACTCCTGTCCATCAAATTCTATGGCAAGAGAGCAGGGCCCTGTGTGTCAATAGACGCAGACAGGGTGGCTTGGGAGCGAACCTGCACAAGTGCCTCCATAGAAAGCAGCTTTCTATGGGGGGAGGAGCCAGGAGCAATAGTGGGGGGCCCGAGAAGGGGAGGATCGAGGCTGGTCTGTGCAAAACTATTGCACAGAGCAGGGAAGTATAACATGTTAAAGTGGTTGTAAACCTAGTTACACCACTTGTGCCTACAGGTAAGCCTATAATAAGGCTTACCTGTAGGTACTATAAATATCTTCTAAACCTGCACGATTTAGGAGATATTTACCATATACGCTTGCGCCGATATCATCGCTTGTGCCGTTGCCGTTTCGCTCATGCTGTATAATGAGCAGCCGTGCCGTGACCGGCGGCTCCCGAGTGACGTCATCGCGGCTCCGGCCAATCACAGCGCCGGAGCCCGCGAGCCCAGAAATAACTCCAGGAGACACGTCGCCGGTGTGCGGGGCAGCTGCAACAGCTTCGATCTAAGGTAAGTATTTCATAATGAGCTAGTATGCGATTACAACCACTTTAAAGAAACCTTTGCAATCACTTTAATTTCAATGCAACCAGCAAAGCCCTCAACTTACTCTAAAAATCCATTTTCCTTCAGTAGTGACCATTTCTTCTGTAGCTGTTTGTCTGTGCAAGATAAAAACTGGAGGATGACGTCTACAAATAGTGGAGAACAAAACACTGTCAGAACAGCTAGGAAAAACGGGCAAAATAATTTTTTTTATAGCTGCAGTAACCAATCAGATTCCAGCTGTCAGGCCGGGAAATTTGTAGCATCCAGTTAGTGTCCCTCTTCGGCAGGACTGTATTGCCACGCATCAAGGACTACTGTTTGGTTTGTGCATATATTCAGTCACGGCCTGGATGAAGGGTAAACTAAAGTCGATCATAGATGGATCAAAATTCTGCCGGTTCCTCCATCTATGGCTGTTCCTGTTCATTAGAAGTCAATTGATAGATCGACTTCTCTCAAACGGGAATGCTGAAAAGCTTTTTTCGAACAGTGACTGTAACAAGGGCAGTACCCTCTTCCTCACTCAGAGCCAAACCTGAGGAAGAGGGTACTGCCCTAGAAATGTGTAAGCCATTTGGATCCTGGGTGATGTCCTCCCAAGCTCATGGAGTGGATGGAACAATTGTGTTAAAGTGGAGTTCCGGCAAAAAAAAAAAAATTAAAAGTCAGCAGCTACAAATACTGCAGCTGCTGACTTTTAATATTAGGACACTTACCTGTCCTGGGCGCCCGCGATGTCGGCACCTGAAGCCGATCTGTCCCTCGGCTCTCGGGTGGAGGCGCCGCCATCTTCGGTAAGGGAATCAGGAAGTGAAGCCTTGCGGCTTCACTTCCTGGTTCCCTACTGCGCATTCTCGCGTCACGCTGTGTAATTTCACTGGTCCCTGCTGTCTTCTGGGACCTGTGTGTCTCCCCGAAGACAGCGGCGGGGGAAGGAGGAGAGGACGCAAGAAGTGTAGGTCGCCACGGCGACCTATGCCCGGAGTTGAGAGCCAATACCTGGATTACATAGGTATCTGCTCCCTCCTCCCCCCTGAAAGGTGCCAAAAATTACACCGGAGGGGAGAATAGGGTTGCCACCTCATCCCTTTAAACTCGAACACATATGAATTACACAGGTTCTGAGGCTAATTTAATGCAGAGAAGGCACCAAGTGAGTTTAATTACCACCTTAATCAGCCACAGATCCTGTGTAATTCATACGTGTTCGGTTTTAAAGGGATGAGATGGCAACCCTAGGGGGAAGGATTCCCATTTTTGTGTGGAACTCCGCTTTAAGTTGATATGCTTTGTCACATCATCTGTGAGTAAATTTATTTACGTATTTTTTTTACAATAAATGGTTATCGAGATAATATGATAGGTTGGTGCCCCTTCTCTTATCTTGTGTTTTTTGTAGTTGCTATTGGGACACCCCCAGTATGGAGAGGGCGGCAAGGTGTTGTGCCTTTATATCTCCAGTTGTGAAATGAATCTGCAACAAGTACTGGCAATGGACACCACACACTGGAGATTTTATGTTTTGCATAGTGTGTCCTTTCAAATAGAGGCAGAATTAGGGTATCCCTGGTTAGGTAGGATGACTCAAGCAGTTGAATTCAGAGGAAGACAGAGCAAAACTTTCTGGACAATGGTGGCCACATTTTGCCTCACAATGGGACTAAATAAAATATTTTATTCCTTGAAATGACAAGGAGGCACAAGGTGATGTTTCACAGATGGCCTGATAGACGAATAGGTGCACTGGACTGATGTGAGTACAGGTTCATTTAAAAATAATAAAGGATAGAATGTATTATCTTTGCCAGAGTTTAGTTTATGGTAAAGGTAATAAAGTTCTAGGACTCTCTGATCAAGATAATCAAATCGCTCAGCGGATGAACTGGGTGTGTCTGGGTGTGTGGTTAGGAGACCCTAATACAAACGTCCATCTATTTTGAAATTAGTTTAAAATCTTTATTTGTTAGGAACATAAGATACAACACATTTTTTTTTGGAGGGGGGGGGGCTTTCCTCTTCGGGATTTGTAGAACAATTTGCAATACACTCAGTTGGAAATACTATAGATCCGGTCTTGTGGCTGGATTGTCCTAAAAGCATGCCGATACTGATTCAGTTTAAGGCTTTCTATATTATTTAATACAGTGGTACCTTGGATTACGAGCATAATTCGTTGCAGAAGCATGCTTGTAATCCAAAGCGCTCGTAAATCAAAGCAAGGCTCCCCATAAGAAATTATGGAAACTCAGATGATTTGTTCCACAAGCACTGCTGTTCTATGCAGTACTGTATGTGGCCAGAGGTGCAGGGGGGCGCTGGTGACGCTCGGAGACACTCATCTGCTGGGAGAGTCTCTGGAGTGTCTCCGAGCGTCACCAGCGCCCCCGCACCTCTGGCCACACACGGTAATACATACACCAGTGGCTCTAATCCTGTTCCTCTTGCGAGACAACACTCGCAAATCGAGTCAGGATTAAAAAATGACTGTACTGATTGTATTATAAATTGTTATGGAAGCCCCAAGTAAAGGGAAAGTCCTTGACCACAAAAATAGGATTTTTATAACAGCTTACCTGTAAAATCCTTTTCTTGGAGTACATCACGGGACACAGAGCGACATAGTCATTACTAATGGGTTATATAGATACCGTCAGGTGCTGGCACTGGCAACTTCCAAAACCGGAAGTACCCTCCCCTATATAAGCCCCTCCCATCCGGGAGCACCTCAGTTTTGTAGCAAAGCAATAAGTGTCCCCAAAGAGGGGCGGGAGCTCTGTGTCCCGTGATGTACTCCAAGAAAAGGATTTTACAGGTAAGCTGTTATAAAAATCCTATTTTCTTTCTCGTACATCACGGGACACAGAGCGACATAGTCATTACTAATGGGATGTCCTAAAGCAATGCCCAATGAGGGGGGGGATACACCATATATAAGCTGAGCGCTATCAGACATGAGGATCTTTTGCGGCCTGCAACACACTGCGCCCAAAGGCGACATCCTCCTGACTTCTAACGTCCACCTGGTAGAACCTAGAAAACGTGTGAACTGAAGACCATGTTGCGGCCTTACAGATTTGAGCCAGGGAGGCCTGGTGATGCACTGCCCATGAAGTTCCAACTGCTCTCGTGGAGTGCGCTCTAACTTTGAACGGAGGCGGTCTCCTTCTCAAGCCATAGGCTTGTATTATGACCTGTCGAATCCACTTGGCTAAAGTAGATTTCGACGCTGCCTGACCCTTTCTGGGGCCTTCCGGCAGAATAAACAAAGTATCCGTTCTGCGAATCTGAGCAGTGGCTTTTAGATAAGCTTTAACTGCTCTTACTACATCCAAAGAATGCAATAACTTTTCCTCTACCGAAGTAGGTTTGGGGAAAAAAGAAGGAAGAACCACATCTTGGTTCAAATGAAACCTCGATACCACCTTAGGAAGAAAGGCTGGATGAGGGCGTAACACTACTCTATCCTTATGGATAACCAGATATGGCTCCTTACAGGACATAGCTGCTAATTCCGACACTCTCTTAGCCGAACAAATGGCTACTAGAAAAATCAATTTCCTGGTGAGAAGAACCAGGGAAATATGCTGTAATGGTTCAAATGGTTGTTTCTGTAGAACCGACAGAACCAAGTTTAGATCCCATGGACATATGGGAATATTAACCGGAGGACTAATACGCATCACTCCTTGTATAAAGGCTTTGACTAGTGAATGCGAAGCCAAGGGCCTTTGAAAAAATATTGACAAGGCCGAAATCTGACCCTTGATAGTACTCAAGGCAAGCTTCCTATCTACAGCCCATTGTAGGAAGTCCAGAATCCTACCTATTACGTATTTACGTGGATGCCATTTCTTGGCCTCACACCAGGCGATGTACGCCTTCCAGATTCTATAGTAGATCTGCCTGGATACCGGCTTCCTGGCATTGATCATGGTAGATACCACAGCATTAGAGAGCCCTCTCTTTTTTAGAATGTGGGCTTCAATAGCCAGGCCGTCAAACCTAGGGCTGGTAAGGAAGGGTGGTATATCGGTCCTTGCGAAAGCAGGTCCGGACGATGTGGGAGGGTCCAAGGACTCCCCACAGACATCTTTACAATCTCCGCGTACCATGCTCTTCGGGGCCACGCTGGAGCCACCAGAATCACTGGTTTCTTTTCTACCCTGATTCTGCGGAGTAATCGAGGTAACAATTGTGGCGGTGGGAATGCATATATCAGCTTGAACTGATCCCAAGGGAACACTAGGGCATCCGAGCCGCAAGCTAGGGGATCCCTTGTCCAAGAGACAAACCTGTCCACTTTTGTATTGAATCTGGATGCTAGCAGATCTACATCCGGTGTTCCCCACCGCTGACATATTGTCCGGAAAACCTCGGGATGAAGGGACCATTCCCCTGGGCATAATTGTTGGCGACTTAGAAAGTCCGCCTTCCAATTCTCCACTCCTGGAATAAATACCGCAGATATGGCTGGGACATATCTTTCTGCCCATCTCAGGATGTAATTTACTTCCCTCTGGGCTGCACGACTCCTGGTGCCACCCTGATGATTGATATATGCCACTGCTGTGGCATTGTCTGATTGAATTCTGACAGGGGACCCTTGGAGTTTGGATGTCCATGCTACTAGGGCATACCGGGCTGCTCGTATCTCTAAGAGATTGATGGGCAGGGCCTTTTCTGCATCCGACCATCTGCCCTGGAGAGACCATTGCTCCAGTACTGCT
The DNA here is from genome assembly GCA_029206835.1 of Rana muscosa. NCBI lineage: Eukaryota > Metazoa > Chordata > Amphibia > Anura > Ranidae > Rana > Rana muscosa. The sequence continues at coordinate 68,230,794 of CM055117.1, read as the reverse complement.
CCCCAGCCTATAAGGCTGGCATCTGTAGTGACCACCTTCCAGGAAATCGGACTGAAGGATTTCCCTCTTTCCAGATTCTGGGGAATCAACCACCAGCGGAGGCTCTTGCGAACGGAAGGGGACAAGGACATTGGTAAGTCCAGAGCCTGAACTTTTTTGTTCCAGGCTGACAGTATGGCCCTTTGCAAATTCCTTGAATGGAATTGACCGTAGGGTACTGCTTCGAATGATGCCACCATTTTTCCCAGCAGCCTCATGCACAGGCGTATGGATGGCTGTCTTTTTGAACCCACTAAGTGGATCAGATCCCTCAAAGACGACCCCTTTTCTTGAGGCAAGAAAATTTTTCTCTGGTCTGAATCCAGCCTTAGCCCCAAGTATTCCAGACTTTTGACTGGTTTTAGGGCTGACTTGTCTCGGTTGATAATCCAACCGTGATATTCCAGATACTTGATTGTCTCGTGAACAACCACTTCTAGTTTTTCCACTGAGTGGTCTATCAGCAACAAGTCGTCTAGATATGCCATTATCGTTACACCTCGTGTTCTTAGATTGGCCAATAATGGGGCCAGAATTTTTGTGAACACTCTTGGTGCTGTGGCCAGACCGAAGGGTAAGGCTCTGAACTGAAAATGGCGCCCTTCTACCGCAAAGCGTAGAAATTTTTGGTGGGCTGGAAAGATGGGAATGTGCAAATAAGCATCTTTGATGTCGATCGAGGCTAACCATTCCTCCCCTTGTAGGGCAGTGGCCACCGACCGGATCGACTCCATCCGGAGAGTCCTGATATGTAGGAATTTGTTTAGCCCTTTTAGATTTAATATGGGCCTCACGTCCCCGTTTGGCTTCGGGACTGTAAAGAGGTTTGAGTAAAACCCGAACCCCCATTCTTCCAGGGGAACCTCTATGATTACTGCTTGAAGCAATAATTGTTCTAGTGCCAACAGGAGGGATCCTCTCTTCTGGGGATCCCTTGGCACGTTTGACCTTATAAAGCGGGAAGGAGGGGAGTTTTTTAACTCCAATTTGTATCCCAGATTTACTGCGGAAAGCACCCATCTGTCTCTGATCGTGTCCCGCCAGGTCTCTGTGAACAACTGAAGTCTTCCCCCCACCCGATTGAGTGGGGGCAACCCTTCATGCATTTGACTTTGGGGGAGGTTTTGTACCTCTCCTGCTCCAGGGCTTCTTGTTACCCTGCAATTGTCCCTGATTTTTACCTCCGGGATTTGACCGAGGAGGCCGTCGGAACTGTTTCACAGCCGATGTCCTAGGGACTGGAGAAGCAGGCCTCTTAAAAGAGGGACCTCTAACTCTATTTTTAACCGGCAAAAGTGTACTTTTACCGCTGGAAATTCTCTGGATATATTTATCCAGGTCTTCCCCGAATAAGCGTTCACCATGAAATGGGAAGCTGACCAGCAATTTTTTACAGGGAGCTTCAGCAGACCAGTTTTTGAGCCATAGAAGCCTGCGCATATGTACTACAGACAGCGTAAGGCGGGAGGCCTGATGGATTGAATCCTTTATAGCGTCCACCGCAAAGCATAAGGCTCTAGGTAGATCGGCTAGGGCAAGAGCCTGCTGATCTGGCAAGTCCCTTAAAACCTGTTTCAACTGATCCTTCACTGCTTGGCAGACCCCAATAGCTGCCACTGCTGGTTGTGTCACCAATCCTGCTGTAGAAAACGCAGATTTTAATAAGGACTCCAATTTTTTATCTATTGGGTCTTTGAACATTTGGACATTATCCACTGGACATGTCAGTGATTTATTCACACAAGAGATGGCTGCGTCCACTGTAGGGACCTTCCATTTTCTGATGAACTTATCCTCCATGGGATAGACCACCGGAAATCTCTTGGGGGGAGTAAATATTTTATCAGGATGCTCCCAATCCTGGTAAATAAGCCCTTCCAGTAAAGGATGGATCGGAAAGGAACAAACAGTCTGGGGAGCTTTTAGCGACCCCAACGAGGAGACAGAAGTGGATGATGGCTCCGCAAGGGGCATTTTAAATGCTGATCGGACCATATTAGTCAGGGACTGAACCCATAACCTTTCAGCATGTGATGCTGAGAATGGCTCTTCCACTGTTGATTCCTCTACAACCGAATCGACCTCATCCTGATCCCCTTCAGGTAGGTCGATCCCTGTATGGGACTGTTTCTCTGTTAACAGGCACTCTGAGGGAGGAGACGGAGATCGGGCGCTTTTTTCCCTGTGACAGGGAAGCAGCGATCAATGCTGACAATCTCTCTTCCAGCCCTCCCAGAGCTGAGGAAAAAACCTCCTCTGTTACATACACAGGAGCAGGTGAACTGAGGACAGCCACAGTACCAGGTACTCCTGAGGGTGCTCCACGGTCACTAACCTCTGATTCTTCAGGGGAGACTGGTGCAGCCGAAGCATGCCCAAGATCCTCAAAGCCCGATGGAGACTCCCTATGCCTCCTGGAATTTCTAGTCCCGGAGTTTTTAGACGGCATATTCCTAAGCCACAAAGCTGAGGTATTCCAGCCGAAAATACACCACTTACTGACAATAGTCTAGCATAAATGCTGCTATAAGAAACAGTTGGTGTCTACTAATGTGCCTTTCTAGGGGATGCCTGCATCAACCGCTTGCTGTATGCCTTTTTTTAAAATATTGCCAGCTCTGTCTCTGCACTCCATAGCCAGCTCACCACACAAAATTGTGGTTTTTAACATGCTGGGATGCCCGCACATGCGCAGAAGCGCTGCGGCGCGCACAGAGCGTCATCCCCCAGGCTCCGCCCCCTTTCCCGGCTCACCTCTATATATAGAGGCGCGTGCACGCGCACGCGCGCGGCCACGTGCGCCTTCGGCGCTAATTTCGAAAATGGAAACTAGGGACAAGAGCCAGGGCCCCTCTTTGCCGCAGGCCGGGGGATGGACGAGCATTGCAACATGGCAGAGGAAGCAGTTTCCCATAAGAGAACTCACCATCTGCCTGGACTTGCTCTGAAAAGAAACTAGTCCACATGACAAGAAACGTTCCACAGCGGCCTCTAGTGGACAAACACAGGTACCGCAGTCTAATATATTAAATATATATATATAAAAAAAAATTATTTTTTTTTTCTTGACCACTATTAAAATTATTACATTTTTTTAGTAGTTATAGGCATGCACAGATATTAGCGGGAATACCGTTAGGTAACAGACAGAAAGACAAATTAGGCTTGGGGGTCCCCCAATAGAACCAAGTTCCTGGGGGCCCCCACTTACCTGTTCCCCGCCGCAGGACTTTGTTTGGTCCACAAAAGCCCAAACTTCACCTATCACGGCAGGCATTGTAATCAAACCTTCAGGGACCGGGTTCCCAAGGATTCCACTCCTCTGGACCTGTATAGCACCCTGCACAGAAAACATCTTGGTCGTGGGTATGACCAGAGCTCTGGATCCCAGGGTCCAGCTCTCCTAAGAGAAGCATTACAGGCAAAACCTTGCTCTTTTCTGCAAGGCCCGGGTACCGACCGTTTAGCTATGAAGCTTTTTTGGTCGGATCCGGAATAGCTTACTGAGGCCCAAAAGAACCTGTACGCAAGCTCAGTGAAAAACACATGTTTCTTCTTGGCCAACACCTTAGACACTGGCAAAAAACTGAGGTGCTCCCGGATGGGAGGGGCTTATATAGGGGAGGGTACTTCCGGTTTTGGAAGTTGCCAGTGCCAGTACCTGACGGTATCTATATAACCCATTAGTAATGACTATGTCGCTCTGTGTCCCGTGATGTACGAGAAAGAAATGCATTGGCTGTATCTGATGTTTCAAACAAATAAAAACTTTTAAGCAAATTTCAAGAGAGAGAGAAGTTTGTACTAAGCGCTCCTAACCACACACCCAGAATTTACAGATGGGCAGAGAAGCAGGCATTATTAGCAAACCTATGCGCTATTCAAAGCAGACCATGTGGCAGATATGGAAACAGGATGGGAAGTGCGAACAAGCACTGAGAAAACAGGAAGGTGATTGGCTACTACAGGTCACGATTACACTAGCCTATAGTTTTTGTAAACCAGTGACAATATGGGGTGGATTTACTAAAGACAAATAGACTGTACACCTTGCAAGTACAGTTGAACTCATTTTTCCCAGTGCTTAGGTGAATGCGTTGAAGCTTCCTTTTGTAAAAAATACCAAATCAGGTGCAAGGAACATTAAAAAACACAGCATTTTTGCTTGAACATGATTGGATGATGGAAAGCAGCAGAGCTTTACCACATTTATTACACTCTGGGAAAATGAGTGAAATGGCACTTCCAAAGTTTAGAGGCTATTTACCTTTGATAATGCACCCTCTTGTGTTGTTTTTTGGCCAGAAGATCCAGCCCTAGCATACTCTTAAGCCCTGTACACACGATCAGATATCCTATGGATTCTAATCCAATTGTTTTGTCCATCGGAAATCCGATGAAGCTGACTTCCATCAGTCTTGCCTACACACCATCAGTCAAAAAACCGACCGTTCCAAACGCGGTGACGTAAAACACTCAGATGAGCCGAGAAAAATGAAGTTCAATGCTTCTGAGCATGCGTCGGCTTGATTCTGAGCATGCTTGGGTTTTTTATCCGATGGACTTGCCCATAGACGATCAGATAGATCAGAGTTTTCGATCGGTTTTTGATCCATCGGAAAAATTTAAAACATGTTCTATTTTTTAAAACCGATGGAAAAAAGACCGATGGGTCCCATACACGATCGGTTTGTCCGATGAAAAAAGTCCATCGGACTGTTTTCATCTGTAAAACCGATCGTGTGTACAGGGCTTTAATCTAATGATTAAGCACCACTGTACTCTGTGAAACGCGTCTACAAGACCTGTGTGTTGGTGTCCTTTGATATCATCTTGGTAATTAATAAACTACATTTTGGATTTCAATCGATGTGCAGCCATTTCTTCCTTTACCTAGCATACTCTTACCTGGAGTCACATAGACACTCTGATGGGGGTTATTAGCTGCCACAAATCCGTATTCTAGCATAAGTCGCTGATTATCATGGGGTCCATAGCAGATAAATGCTTGTTCATACTTCCTATACTGCACTTTAGTCCTGATCTCATAACGTCTGATCTTCTCATTAAATGCAGCTTCCACCTGAATGGAACAAATTATAGAAAGTCAATTAAGTACATTTGCCGGTCACAAAAGCTTGACGTTCGTCCGTGACGGGGAGGTTTGGAAGTTTGTCCTCCTCCCCCTGTGAAAGAGTCTCATCCCATATGTGATGCACCAAAAAAGATCAAAGCCGGCCATAGACAGTTCGAATCTCGGACGGTTCTGCAGGAATCGGCTGAGATTCGAACCGTGTGTGGGCAGGCTGAATGTACCGATCGATTAATCAATCAACTTGGATACAACAGCCTGCCGGATTCACTTGTGATTATCGCTAGCAATAATGGATGGCTTCCCATGCCGGGAGCAGACAATTGCTAGGCAGGAGGGATTCCCCTGTCAGCAGTGTTGATGGGGGAATCCTATGGTCCAGGAAAGAAATCTGCACTGTCTATGGTCTGCATAACTATAATTTGCAAAAAATAAGTAAAGAAAACTGTCACTTTTCAGACCTGTATCTGCCCGTGTGCGAGTATAAGTGCCAGTCAAATGGAGCTTGTCCATGCTCTGCACACGTACTCTACACACAAAATATCTGGCCGCACTGCCCATTACATCAGCTGAAATCATCTTTATTGTTCCACACAAAAAAGATACAGAAAGTCCACCCAGACACTCCGCACTCTTTAACTTTCATCCAGACAGGGCTTAGTCATAGACGTCTAAGACTAATGCCGCGTACACACGACCGTTTTTCATGACGAGAAAAATGCCATTTTTTAAATTGGGCATTAAAAACGATCGTGTGTAGGCTCCAGAGCATTTTTAACAACGTGAAAAATGGCCTCAAAAAAATTAGAACCTGCTCTATTTTTTTCACGTCATTCTTTTTAACGTCGTGAAAAACAGTCGTGTGTATGCTTTTACGGGGGGAAAAAAAGCGCGCAGAATCAAGTATGAGACGGGAGCGCTCATTCTGGTAAAACTAACATTCGTATGGGAGAGAGCACATTCGTCACGCTGTAACGGACTGAAAAGCACGAAGACTGAAAAGCGCGAATCGTCTCTCACCAAACTTTAACACGAGGATTAGCAAAAGCGTCCCAAAAGGTGGCGTCATTCAAATGGATGGGTGCCGTCGTACGTGTTGTACGTCACAGCGTTTTTTTTCAAGAATGTGTGTATGCAAGGCAGGCTTGAGAGGAAACACGAAAAATCACGTCGAGGAAAAACTTGGTTTTTTACCATGACATGAGTAACAGTCGTGTGTACGCGGCATAAGCCCTATTTGGGTAAAACACGTTAGCTGAGGAGGATCAGGGAGGATCTCTGTACTTTTTGTGCAGAATAATAAAGTTGATTACAAAGCCCATTAAAGCCAATCAGATCTCACGGAGTACAGAGGATTTCTGGGTGGTCACGGTGCTCTTATGCACTGCTCTATGAACTTGCATGAAAGGAGATGGTCACACTCCGATGATGTCATTAAAAAAGGGCTTCTCTTCCAGAACCAGAACCAATGACTGGTAAACAAGCTGTGGAAATATGCGGGATCCTACCTGCACACCAGGGCTGTGGTTCAGCAGATCTAAGAATGGTGCCAATGCATACACATCCTGTTCAGAAGAAAAGCAGTCTCTCTGTGCGTGTTTCATATATACTGTACGAGTGTTGACTGCGCACCAGGCCCAGCGCACGGCGTCATAGGACAGGATGCTTTTGGCGTTCTCCTGAAACAAGGACTGCAGGGATCTGAAGAACGACACATGGGAAGAGTAGAACTCCTTAACGACGCTCCTCTGCTGCTCGGCTTTTTGTCTGACAGGTTCTGGAAGGAGCATCACTATTTCTGGATCCCAATAAACTGGGCAGTCATAACTGCTGGGTAATATGTCTAGATATGGTTTCCACAGGGACCGGTCACCAGCGTATCTCTCTGTGACTAAGAAAGTGCACAACGCCAACAAAGGGGAGACAGGGGGACGCCACCTAAGCATAATGACAAAATATTCAGTAAACATGTAAATTGTTTGAATATTGCAGCTTAAAATGTACTTCCACTTTTGAGTAAAGCCATCCATATTGCCAGAAGGCATTGCGATGGTGGGCATGGGGAAAGAAAATTTGCTGTACGATGGCAGAAGGGAAGGGGGTAGTAGAGCTCCACAGACTGCAGTGAATCTCAGGCCCACTTGCAGATTATAGCGTAACTTCAGTCATTTTTTCATCTTTCCATCGGATAAAACTTTTGCTCTTGTTGTTTTAACTTTGGGTAGCTTTTTTTTTCTGCCAATAAATACCTTATACAGCCCACTTCCTGTTTTTTGTCTGGTAAAAAGCCTAGGCTGATGACATCACGCACAGCTCTCTCCTTCTCTGATGCCGCGTACACACGATCGTTTTTAATGTCATTTTCAAAAACGACGTTTTTCTCGACGTGATTTTTCTTGTTTCCTCTCAAGCCTGTCTTGCATACACACGTTCATTAAAAAAAAAAAACGCTCGAGCAAAGCGCAGTGACGTACAACACGTACGATGGCACTATAAAATAGGATTTTTATAACAGCTTACCTGTAAAATCCTTTTCTTGGAGTACATCACGGGACACAGAGCGGCATAGTCATTACTATGTGGGTTATATAGATACCTTCAGGTGCTGGCACTGGCAACTTCCAAAACCGGAAGTACCCTCCCCTATATAAGCCCCTCCCATCCGGGAGCACCTCAGTTTTGTAGCAAAGCAATAAGTGTCCCCAAAGAGGGGTGGGAGCTCTGTGGCCCGTGATGTACTCCAAGAAAAGGATTTTACAGGTAAGCTGTTATAAAAATCCTATTTTCTTTCTCATACATCACGGGACACAGAGCGGCATAGTCATTACTATGTGGGATGTCCTAAAGCAATGCCCAATGAGGGGGGGGGGTACACCATACATAAGCTGAGCGCTATCAGACATGAGGATCTTTTGCGGCCTGCAACACACTGCGCCCAAAGGCGACATCCTCCTGACTTCTAACGTCCACCTGGTAGAACCTAGTAAACGTGTGTACTGAAGACCATGTTGCGGCCTTACAGATTTGAGCCAGGGAGGCCTGGTGATGCACTGCCCATGAAGTTCCAACTGCTCTCGTGGAGTGCGCCCTAACTTTGAACGGAGGCGGTCTCCTTCTCAAGCCATAGGCTTGCATTATGACCTGTCGAATCCACTTGGCTAAAGTAGATTTTGACGCTGCCTGACCCCTTCTGGGGCCTTCCGGCAGAATAAACAAAGTATCCGTTCTGCGAATCTGAGCAGTGGCTTTTAGATAAGCTTTAACTGCTCTTACTACATCCAAAGAATGCAATAACTTTTCCTCTACCGAACTAGGTTTGGGGAAAAAAGAAGGAAGAACCACATCTTGGTTCAAATGAAACCTCGATACCACCTTAGGAAGAAAGGCTGGATGAGGACGTAACACTACTCTGTCCTTATGGATAACCAGATATGGCTCCCTACAGGACATAGCGGCTAATTCCGACACTCTTTTAGCCGAACAAATGGCTACTAGAAAAATCAATTTCCTGGTGAGAAGAACCAGGGAAATATGCTGTAATGGTTCAAATGGTTGTTTCTGTAGAACCGACAGAACCAGGTTTAAGTCCCATGGACATATGGGAATATTAACCGGAGGGCTAATACGCATCACTCCTTGTATAAAGGCTTTGACTAGTGAATGCGAAGCCAAGGGCCTTTGAAAAAATATTGACAAGGCCGAAATCTGACCCTTGATAGTATTCAAGGCAAGCTTCCTATCTACAGCCCATTGTAGGAAGTCCAGAATCCTACCTATTACGTATTTACGTGGATGCCATTTCTTGGCCTCACACCAGGCGATGTACGCCTTCCAGATTCTATAGTAGATCTGCCTGGATACCGGCTTCCTGGCATTGATCATGGTAGATACCACAGAATTAGAGAGCCCTCTCTTTTTTAGAATGTGGGCTTCAATAGCCAGGCCGTCAAACCTAGGGCTGGTAAGGAAGGGTGGTATATCGGTCCTTGCGAAAGCAGGTCCGGACTATGTGGGAGGGTCCAAGGACTCCCCACAGACATCTTTACAATCTCCGCGTACCATGCTCTTCGGGGCCACGCTGGAGCCACCAGAATCACTGGTTTCTTTTCTACCCTGATTCTGCGGAGTAATCGAGGTAACAATTGTGGCGGTGGGAATGCATATATCAGTTTGAACTGATCCCAAGGGAACACTAGGGCATCCGAGCCGCAAGTTAGGGGATCCCTTGTCCAAGAGACAAACCTGTCCACTTTTGTGTTGAATCTGGATGCTAGCAGATCTACATCCGGTGTTCCCCACCGCTGACATATTGTCCGGAAAACCTCGGGATGAAGGGACCATTCCCCTGGGCATAATTGTTGGCGACTTAGAAAGTCCGCCTTCCAATTCTCCACTCCTGGAATGAATACCGCAGATATGGCTGGGACATATCTTTCTGCCCATTTCAGGATGCAATTTACTTCCCTCTGGGCTGCACGACTCCTGGTGCCACCCTGATGATTGATATATGCCACTGCCGTGGCATTGTCCGATTGAATTCTGACAGGGGACCCTTGGAGTTTGGATGTCCATTCTACTAGGGCATACCGGGCTGCTCGTATCTCTAAGAGATTGATGGGCAGGGCCTTTTCTGCATCCGACCATCTGCCCTGGAGAGACCATTGCTCCAGTACTGCTCCCCAGCCTATAAGGCTGGCATCTGTAGTGACCACCTTCCAAGAAATCGGACTGAAGGATTTCCCTCTTTCCAGATTCTGGGGAACCAACCACCAACGGAGGCTCTTGCGAACGGAAGGGGACAAGGACATTGGTAAGTCTAGGGCCTGAACTTTTTTGTTCCAGGCTGACAGTATGGCCCTTTGCAAATTCCTTGAATGGAATTGACCGTAGGGTACTGCTTCGAATGATGCCACCATTTTTCCCAGCAGCCTCATGCACAGGCGTATGGATGGCTGTCTTTTTGTACCCACTAGGTGGATCAAATCTCTCAAAGACGACACCTTTTCTTGAGGCAAGAAAATTTTTCTCTGGTCTGAATCCAGCCTTAGCCCCAAGTATTCCAGACTTTTGACTGGTTTTAGGGCTGACTTGTCTCGGTTGATAATCCAACCGTGAGATTCCAGATACTCGATTGTCTCGTGAACAACCACTTCTAGTTTTTCCACTGAGTGGTCTATCAGCAACAAGTCGTCTAGATATGCCATTATCGTTACACCTCGTGTTCTTAGATTGGCCAATAATGGGGCCAGAATTTTTGTGAACACTCGTGGTGCTGTGGCCAGACCGAAGGGTAAGGCTCTGAACTGAAAATGGCGCCCTTCTACCGCAAAGCGTAGACATTTTTGGTGGGCTGGAAAGATGGGAATGTGCAAATAAGCATCTTTGATGTCGATCGAGGCTAACCATTCCTCCCCTTGTAGGGCAGTGGCCACCGATCGGATCGACTCCATCCGGAAAGTCCTGATATGTAGGAATTTGTTTAGCCCTTTTAGATTTAATATGGGCCTCACGTCCCCGTTTGGCTTCGGGACTGTAAAGAGGTTTGAGTAAAACCCGAACCCCCATTCTTCCAGGGGAACCTCTATAATTACTGCTTGGAGCAATAATTGTTCTAGTGCCAACAGGAGGGATCCTCTCTTCTGGGGATCCCTTGGCACGTTTGACCTTATAAAGTGGGAAGGAGGGGAGTCTTTTAACTCCAATTTGTATCCCAGACTTACTGCGGAGAGCACCCATCTGTCTCTGATCGTGTCCCACCAGGTCTCTGTGAACAACTGAAGTCTTCCCCCCACCCGATTGAGTGGGGGCAACCCTTCATGCATTTGACTTTGGGGGAGGTTTTGTACCTCTCCTGCTCCAGGGCTTCTTGTTACCCTGCAATTGTCCCTGATTTTTACCTCCGGGATTTGACCGAGGAGGCCGTCGGAACTGTTTCACAGCCGATGTCCTAGGGACTGGAGAAGCAGGCCTCTTAAAAGAGGGACCTCTAACTCTGTTTTTAACCGGCAAAAGTGTACTTTTACCGCTGGAAATTTTCTGGATATATTTGTCCAGGTCTTCCCCGAATAAGCGTTCACCATGAAATTGGAAGCTGACCAGCAATTTTTTACAGGGAGCTTCAGCAGACCAGTTTTTGAGCCATAGAAGCCTGCGCATATGTACTACAGACAGCGTAAGGCGGGAGGCCTGATGGATTGAATCCTTTATAGCGTCCACCGCAAAGCATAAGGCTCTAGGTAGATCAGCTAGGGCAAGAGCCTGCTGATCTGGCAAGTCCCTTAAGACCTGTTTCAACTGATCCTTCACTGCTTGGCAGACCCCAATAGCTGCCACTGCTGGTTGTGTCACCAAGCCTGCTGTAGCAAAAGCAGATTTTAATAAGGACTCTAATTTTTTATCTATTGGGTCCTTGAACATTTGGACATTATCCACTGGACATGTCAGTGATTTATTCACACAAGAGATGGCTGCGTCCACTGTAGGGACCCTCCATTTTTTGACGAACTTATCCTCCATGGGATAGATCACCTGAAATCTCTTGGGAGGAGTAAATATTTTATCAGGATGCTCCCAATCCTGGTAAATAAGCCCTTCCAGTAAAGGATGGATCGGAAAGGAACAAACAGTCTGGGGAGCTTTTAGCGACCCCAACGAGGAGACAGAAGTGGATGATGGCTCCGCAAGGGGCATTTTAAATGCTGATCGGACCATGTTAGTCAGGGACTGAACCCATAATCTTTCAGCATGTGATGCTGAGAATGGCTCTTCCACTGTTGATTCCTCTACAACAGAATCGACCTCATCCTGATCCCCCTCAGGTAGGTCGATCCCTGTATGGGACTGTTGCTCCGCTAACAGGCACTCTGAGGGAGGAGACGGAGATCGAGCGCTCTTTCCCTGTGACAGGGAAGCAGCGATCAATGTTGACAATCTCTCTTCCAGCCCTCCCAGAGCTGAGGAAAAAACCTCCTCTGTTACATACACAGGAGCAGGTGAACTGAGGACAGCCACAGTACCAGGTACTCCTAAGGGTGCTCTACGGTCACTAACCTCTGATTCTTCAGGGGAGATTGGTGCAGCCGAAGCATGCCCAAGATCCTCAGAGCCCGATGGAGACCCCCTATGCTTCCTGGGATTTTTAGTCCCGGAGTTTTTAGACGGCATATTCCTAAGCCCAAAGCTGAGGTATTCCAGCCGAAATACACCACTTACTGACAATAGCCTAGCACAAATGCTGCTATAAAAACAGTTGGTGTCTACTAATGTGCCTTTCTTTGGGGATGCCTGCATCAACCGCTTGCTGTATGCCTTTTTTAAATGTTGCCAGCTCTGTCTCTGCACTCCATAGCCAGCTCACAACACATAATTGTGTTTTTTAACATGCTGGGACGCCCGCACATGCGCAGAAGCGATGCGGCGCGCACAGAGCGTCATCCCCTAAGCTCCGCCCCCTTTCCCAGCTCACCTCTATATATAGAGGCGCGTGCACGCGCGCGGCCACGTGCGCCTTCGGCGCTCTTTTTTGAAAAGGGAAACTAGGGACAAGAGCCAGGGCCCCTTTTGCCGCAGGCCGGGGGATGGACGAGCATTGCAACATGGCAGAGGAAGCAGTTTCCCACAAGAGAACTAACCATCTGCCTGGACTTGCTCTGATGAAAAGAAACTAGTCCACATGACAAGAAACGTTCCACAGCGGCCTCTAGTGGATTAACACAGGTACCGCAGTCTATTCATTTTATTTTTATTTTTTTCTTGACCACTATTAAAATTATTACATTTTTTAGTAGTTACAGGCATGCATAAATATTTAGCGGGAATACCGTTAGGTAACAGGCAGAAAGACATATTAGGCTTGGGGGTCCCCACAATAGAACCAAGTTCCTGAGGGGCCCCCACTTACCTTTTTCCCCGCCGCAGGACTCTGTTTGGTCCACAGAAGCCCAAACTTCACCTATCACGGCAGGCATTGTAATTAAACCTTCAGGGACCGGGTTCCCAAGGATTCCACTCCCCTGGACCTGTATAGCACCCTGCACAGAAAACATCTTGGTCGTGGGTATGACCAGAGCTCTGGATCCCAGGGTCCAGCTCTCCTAAGAGAAGCATTACAGGCAAAACCTTGCTCTTCTCTGCAAGGCCCGGGTACCGACCGTTTAGCTATGAAGCTTTTTTGGTCGGATCCGGAATAGCTTACTGAGGCCCAAAAGAACCTGTACGCAAGCTCAGTGAAAAACACATGTTACTTCTTGGCCAACACCTTAGACACTGGCAAAAAACTGAGGTGCTCCCGGATGGGAGGGGCTTATATAGGGGAGGGTACTTCCGGTTTTGGAAGTTGCCAGTGCCTGAAGGTATCTATATAACCCACATAGTAATGACTATGCCGCTCTGTGTCCCGTGATGTACGAGAAAGAAAGGGGAAGTTCCATTCGAATGGCACAAAGTTAGTAAAGTTTGTTGAGCGAGGATTCGCGCTTTTCAGCCTCGTGCTTTTCAGTCCGTTACAGCGTGACGAATGTGCTATCTCCATTACGAACGCTAGTTTTACCAGAACGAGTGCTCCCGTCTCATACTTGATTCTGAGCATGTGCGTTTTTTTTCCCCCTCGTAAAAGCATACACACTACCGTTTTTCACGTCGTTAAAAAAAAACGGACGTGAAAAAATAGAGCAGGTTCTCATTTTTTAGGCCATTTTTCACATTGTTAAAAATGCTCTGGAGCCTACACACGATCGTTTTTAATGCCCAATTTGAAAAATTGCATTTTTAACGACGTGAAAAACGATCGTGTGTACGCGGCATTACTCTTGTGAGAGTTTGCCAGGAAGGGAAGGGGGATGAGTCTAGGACTGCAACTAACGATTATTTTCATAATCGATTAGTTGGCCAATTATTGTTTTGATTAATCGGTTAATCTGTTAATAACCTTAAAAAAATCGTGGTGTATAATTTAGTAAATATGTAAAGTTTTAAAAAAGATAATTTATTCTTAAATATCCCTATGAAGTGGTAAATATAAATAACCAACTATATGGTTAGGGAGCAAAATCTCTTATCCACTCTGATGCAGCGTACACGCGATCATTTTTCCCGTCGGGAAAAATTACATTTTTCCCTTTGGACGAGAAAAACGATCGTCTGTGGGCTTTTTGCCGTTTTCCCCGACGGGAAAAACGGCATTAATCACGACGAGAAAAATTAGAACATGCTCTAATTTTTCTCGTCGTGATTCCTGTCATTTTTTTCCGCGGCGGTTTTCCCATAGGGAAACACTGCCAGGGAGCCTACACACGGTCGTTTTTCTCGTCAAGAGAAAAAAATGATGGGAAAAACGGCCGTGTGTGGGGGAACAAGCCGTTCCCTCGTTTTTCCTGTCGTGATTCACGGCGGTGTTTTCACCGCCGTGAATCACGATCGTGTGTACGCGGCATGAGAATAACAGAGGGGATATACTGTATATACTATTAGAGGGTGAATCTGGTAAATATCAAACTCAGATCAAATTTTTTTATTTCAAGAAAAAAAAAAGTTAAAGACTGTAATATATTATATGCTGGCCATACAACAAGGTCTACCTTCAAAAAAAATAAAAACATTTTTTTAAGAATGTTCGTTCGATTTTCTAATCCTCACCGGGGTCAAATCGACGTTCGTTTTCAACCACCGTGACGGGAAAATTTAGAAATAGAAAACTTCTTGGTGAAAGGAATTTTCAGACCGTGTATGAGGTTTTCATTCAGAAATTACATTCATTTTAAAACTGAATGTTAAAAGCAAGTGAAAATTTCAAACAACATTCTTTCATTCAGCGAATATCCAAAGATTTTTCGTATTTATATAATATTAACAGTAGTGATTATTTGCTCTTTTTGTACTATAAAGGGCTAATTTTGTGTTTTTCTAAACCCATTATGCTACTGGCCGATTAATCGATTATGAAAATGGTAATAGATTCATTTCATAATCGATTAGTTGTCGATTAATCGATTAGTTGTTTCGGCCCTAGGTGAGTCATAAGAGGGCCAATGAAAGCTGCAGAGCTGGAGGTGTGCCTCTGTAAGGGAAAGAAGGGGGGAGTCGTTCCCCTCGATATGTGCTGGTTTGAGGTACTTGTTGCTACTTTCAATAAACAACTTTTAACCCACCTTACAATTCACATTTTTTTTTGGACACCAACGTTCCTTCCTTCCTACTTTTCTAAACCCTCGTACACACGGTTGGACTTCCATCGGACTTTTCCATGGATTTTTGTCCGAACGGAGTTGGCCAGGCACACCCATAGCATACACACCACAGGACTTTTCTGCAAACTTTCCCAAAACTTTTTCCAACATCACGTGTTTTTTTTGCTCTTTACCACCACCCTTTGGTCAACTTCTGCTATTGTTGGTTGATTTTAACATTATTTGTTTTGTCCATCGGACAAAAGTCCGATGGTTTTCTGTACACACGGTAGGACTTTGCTCCATCGGACTTTTGTTGGCCAAAAGTTAGTCCGTTTGCAGACCGAACTTTTGTCCGATGAAAACCAAAAAAGTTTGTCCGATGAAGCGTACACACGGTCGGATTTTTTGGCAAACTTGCTCAAAATTAAGTTTGTTGGCAAAAAGTCCGGCCGTGTGTACGGGGCTTTAGTCTACACGTGGAAACAACCATAAGGCTGTACCAAAAAGGCAGCAATCTAAACCCAAAGAGATTTTATTGCCATAAAGCTGCTGGACAACCCTGTGTGGAAGGGGCCAAAGAGTCTTGCAGTAAAGTGATTTAGGAAAGTGTATGGGACAGATGACAGAAAACAGGGTTAAAGCAGAAGGAAAGGCCAAACAATAAACCTACTTTAAAATGATGCTTCCCATTAAAGAGGAACTGCAGCCTGCTCACATAATTTGTAATAAAAACATCTTTGCCAATCTGAAGCTTCCCTCCAACCACTTTGCATATTATTTTATATATACTGTGATTCTATACTTGCCAAATATGCTGCAGAAATCTCCCTCCACTAAGTCTGGCTGCAACCATTTTAACTGTGGGCAGCTGAAGCTGCTGCCTGTTCACTTCCTGGATTTACACAGACACACACAGAGGCACACCTCCAGCTCTGCCGCTCTCATTGACCCTCTTACGACTCACCCCCCTCCCTTCCTGGCAAACTCTCACGAGAGAGTGAGATAGCTGTGCATGATGTCAGAAGCCTAGGCTAATGACCAGACAAGAAACAGGAAGTGGGCTGTATAAGGTATTTACTGGCAGAAAACAAATGTTTTACTATCCAAAGTTAAAACAACAAGGGCAGAAGATTTAATAGATGGAAAGATGAAAAAATGACTGAAGGTCCACTTTAACTTGCATACATTTTAACATAAATTGCTACAAAAATGCCATCTTTTTCATATGCAGCCATGTAGCCACAGAGATGTAGACGCCAAAGCTCCAACTCCTCAGTGCAAATGTGCAGGTAGGCAACCTATAGAACTGTGATGTCACCAGTCAGCATCTACTGCTCTAGGAGTTGTGGATGGAGAGAGTTCACTCCCGTCAGCTGCAACCGCACATTGAAGCCTCGTACATACGACCGGTTTTCTCGGCAAGAAAACTGCTGGGAGAGCTTTTTGCAGAGAAAACCGTTCGTGTGTATGTTTTCTCGGCAGAAAAACAGCCGGGAATCTCGAGAAGAAAAATAGAGAACCTGCTCTCTATTTTTCTCGTCCGGATTCTTGGCAGAGTGTTTCCTGCCGAGAAACCCGGTCGTCTGTATGCTTACCTGTCCAAAGAAGCCTGCGCATGCTCGATGAGACTTCGACGCATGCGCGGTAGCATACAAGGGTAGTGTAGGGTGTAGCAAGATGGCAGCGACGGCATCGAATGTGGTGAGTGCCGGCTCGTCGTAGTCGATGACGTCACCACGTTCTTGCCATTCAAAAGAACGGCGGTTCTTTTGAATGGTGCGTGTGTACACAGGGCTTGGCAAGACAAGCTTGCCAGGAATCCTGTCGAGAAAACCAACGTTTTTTTTTTTTCGACGGGATTCCCGCCCGTGTGTGTATGAGGCTTTACACTGAGGAGGTGGAACTTTGCACATTTGCACAAAACTGAAATGTCACATTTACAAGGAATTCAAAAAAAAACGCAGACTTGCCATTATAATACCAACCTTCTGATATAATCACCAAGGTAGCTTTCCAGGACCGTGTCGGTGGTAAGAAGACAGGACTCCGGCAAGGAAATGATCAGATCTCCTGGCTGAGAAGAGACAGAGATTGGCTGAGATTGTATAAAGCCATCTTAGCTTCCTATGTCAAAGTTTATCAAATACAAATAGCTGTTTGAGGTTCGTTATGATCTTTATTGTTAAAAAGCACTCTGAGGACCATTTTAACACATATGCCGCGTACACACGATCGGACATTACGACCACAAAACCGTGGTTTTGTTTTCCGACGGATTTTGGCTCAAACTTGTCTTGCATACACACGGTCACACAAATGTTGCGTCAAGAACGCGGTGACGAGCCGAGAAAAATGAAGTTCAATGATTCCGAGCATGCGTAGGATTTTTGTGCATCAGAATTATTATT
Organism: Rana muscosa; assembly: GCA_029206835.1. Lineage (NCBI taxonomy): Eukaryota > Metazoa > Chordata > Amphibia > Anura > Ranidae > Rana > Rana muscosa. Next base: position 68,213,089 of record CM055117.1, on the reverse strand, counting down.
ATTATTATACAGGATTTATATAGCGCCAACAGTTTGCGCAGCGCTTTACAAAATTAAGGCAGACATTACAGTTACATTACAATTTGGTACAAGAGGAATCAGAGGGCCCTGCTCATTAGAGCTTACAATCTAAAAAGGGAGGGTCAATTGATACAAAAGGTAATAGCTGTGGGTGATGAGCTGATGGAGGAAGTAAAAGTTAGTTAGAAGCAGGATAGGCTTCTTTAACCTCTAGAGGCCCGCGCTATAGCCGAATGACGGCTACAGCGCGGACCTAGAATGCCGGGAGGACGTCTATTGACGTCCTCCCCTTTCCTCGTTCCCCGAGCACGCATCCGGGAACTTCTGTGCCCGCCGCGTCACGCGGGTGCCGATGCGTGTGCCTGGCGGCCGCGATGTCTGCCACTTACCCGCGATCGGCATTTACAGAGACAGGGACCTCTGTGTGTACACAGAGATCCACGTCCTGTCAGGGAGAGGGGACCAATGGTGTGTCCCTTGTACATAGGGACAACCATCGGTCACCTCCCCCAGTCGGTCACCTCCCCCAGTCAGTCCCCTCCCCCCACAGTAAGAATCACTCCCTTAGGTACACTTAACCCCTTCAGCGCTCCTAGTGATTAACCCCTTCACTGCCAGTGTCATCGTCGCTATTTTTTTGTTTATAGTGCAAAAAAAAAAAACCGCAGAGATGATCAAATACCACCAAAAGAAAGCTCTATTTGTGGGAAAAAATAGGATTTTTATAACAGCTTACCTGTAAAATCCTTTTCTTGGAGTACATCACGGGACACAGAGCGACATAGTCATTACTAATGGGTTATATAGTTACCGTCAGGTGCTGGCACTGGCAACTTCCAAAACCGGAAGTACCCTCCCCTATATAAGCCCCTCCCATCCGGGAGCACCTCAGTTTTGTAGCAAAGCAATAAGTGTCCCCAAAGAGGGGTGGGAGCTCTGTGTCCCGTGATGTACTCCAAGAAAAGGATTTTACAGGTAAGCTGTTATAAAAATCCTATTTTCTTTTTCGTACATCACGGGACACAGAGCGACATAGTCATTACTAATGGGATGTCCTAAAGCAATGCCAAATGAGGGGGGGGATACACCATATATAAGCTGAGCGCTATCAGACATGAGGATCTTTTGCGGCCTGCAACACACTGCGCCCAAAGGCGACATCCTCCTGACTTCTAACGTCCACCTGGTAGAACCTAGTAAACGTGTGTACCGAAGACCATGTTGCGGCCTTACAGATTTGAGCCAGGGAGGCCTGGTGATGCACTGCCCATGAAGTTCCAACTGCTCTCGTGGAGTGCGCCCTAACTTTGAACGGAGGCGGTCTACTTCTCAAGCTATAGGCTTGTATTATAACCTGTCGAATCCACTTGGCTAAAGTAGATTTTGACGCTGCCTGACCCTTTCTGGGGCCTTCCGGCAGAATAAACAAAGTATCCGTTCTGCGAATCTGAGCAGTGGCTTTTAGATAAGGTTTAACTGCTCCTACTACATCCAAAGAATGCAATAACTTTTCCTCTACCGAAGTAGGCTTGGGGAAAAAAGAAGGAAGAACCACATCTTGGTTCAAATGAAAACTCGATACCACCTTAGGAAGAAAGGCTGGATGAGGACGTAACACTACTCTGTCCTTATGGATAACCAGATATGGCTCCTTACAGGACATAGCTGCTAATTCCGATACTCTTTTAGCCGAACAAATGGCTACTAGAAAAATCAATTTCCTGGTGAGAAGCACCAAGGAAATATGCTGTAATGGTTCAAATGGTTGTTTCTGTAGAACCGACAGAACCAAGTTTAGATCCCATGGACATATGGGAATATTAACCGGAGGACTAATACGCATCACTCCTTGTATAAAGGCTTTGACTAGTGAATGCGAAGCCAAGGGCCTTTGAAAAAATATTGACAAGGCCGAAATCTGACCCTTGATAGTACTCAAGGCAAGCTTCCTATCTACAGCCCACTGTAGGAAGTCCAGAAACCTACCTATTACGTACTTATGTGGATGCCATTTCTTGGCCTCACACCACGCGATGTACGCCTTCCAGATTCTATAGTAGATCTGCCTGGATACCGGCTTCCTGGCATTGATCATGGTAGATACCACAGCATTAGAGAGCCCTCTCTTTTTTAGAATGTGGGCTTCAATAGCCAGGCCGTCAAACCTAGGGCTGGTAAGGAAGGGTGGTATATCGGTCCTTGCGAAAGCCGGACGACGTGGGAGAGTCCAAGGACTCCCCACTGAAATTTTACAATCTCCTCGTACCACGCTCTTCGGGGCCACGCTGGAGCCACCGGAATCACTGGTTTCTTTTCTACCCTGATTCTGTGGAGTAATCGAGGTAACCATTGTGGCGGTGTGAATGCATGAACTGATCCCCAGGGAACACTAGGGCATCCGAGCCGCAAGCTAGGGGATCCCTTGTCCGAGAGACAAACCTATCCCCCTTTGCGTTGAATCTGGATGCTAGAAGATCTACATCCGATGTTCCCCACCGCTGACATATTGTCCAGAAAACCTCGGGGTGAAGGGACCCTTCCTCTGGGCCTAATTGCTGGCGACTTAGAAAGTCCGCCTTCCAATTCTCCACTCCTGGAATGAATACCGCAGATATGGCTGGGACATATTTTTCCTGCCCATTTCAGGATGTAATTTACTTCCCTCTGGGCTGCACGACTCCTGGTGCCCCCCTGATGATTGAATTCTGACAGGGGACCCTTGGAGTTTGGATGTCCATGCTACTAGGGCATACCGGGCTGCTCGTATCTCTAAGAGATTGATGGGCAGGGCCTTTTCTGCATCCGACCATCTGCCCTGGAGAGACTATTGCTCCAGTACTGTTCCCCAGCCTATAAGGCTGGCATCTGTAGTGACCACCTTCCAAGAAATCGGACTGAAGGATTTCCTTTTTTCCAGATTCTGGGGAACCCACCACCAACGGAGGCTCTTGCGAACGGAAGGGGACAAGGACAATGTAAGTCTAGGGCCTGAACTTTTTTGTTCCAGGCTGACAGTATGGCCCCTTGCAAATTCCTTGAATGGAATTGACCGTAGGGTACTGCTTCGAATGATGCCACCATTTTTCCCAGCAGCCTCATATACAGGCGTATGGACGGCTGTCTTTTTTGTACCCACTAAGTGGATCAAATCTTTCAAAGACAACACCTTTCCTCGAGGCAAGAATATTTTTCTCTGGCCTGAATCCAACCTTAGCCCCAAGTATTCCAGACTTTTGACTGGTTTTTAGGGCTGACTTGTCTCGGTTGATAATCCAACCGTGAGATTCCAGATACTTGATCGTCTTGTGAACGACCACGTCTAGTTTTTTCACTGAGTGGTCTATCAGCAACAAGTCATCCAGATATGCCATTATCATTACACCTTGTGTTCTTAGATTGGCCAATAAAGGGCCAGAATTTTTGTAAACACTCGTGGTGCTGTGGCCAAACCGAAGGGTAAGGCTCTGAACTGAAAATGGTGCCCTTCTACTGCAAAGCGTAGAAATTTTTGGTGGACTGGAAAGATGGGAATGTGCAAATAAGCATCTTTGATGTCGATCGTGGCTAACCAATCCTCCCCTTGTAGGGCAGTGGCCACCGATCGGATCGACTCCATCGGAAAGTCCTGATATACAGGAATTTGTATAGCCCTTTTTGAATTAATATGGGCCTCCCGTCCGCGTTTGCTTCGGGACTGTAAAGAGGTTTGAGTAAAACCCGAACCCTCATTCTTCCAGGGGAACTTCCATAATTACTCCTTGGAGCAATAGTTGTTCTAGTGCCAACAGGAGGGACTCTCTCTTCCGGGGATCCCTTGGCACGTTTGACCTTAAAAATGGGAAGGAGGAGAGTCTTTTAACTCCAAACTGTATCCCAAACCTACTGCGGAGAGCACCTATCTGTCTTGATCGTGTCCCGCCAGGTCTCCTTGCGAACAACTGGAGTCCTCCCCCCACCCGACTGAGTGGGGGCTTCAATGAATTTAACTTTGGGGGAGGTTTTGTACCTCCCCTGACCCAGGGTTTCTCATTACCCTGCTACTGTCCCTGTTTTTTACCCCCGGGATTTGACCGAGGAGGCCGTCGGAACTGTTACACAGCCGATGCCCCAGGGACTGGAGAAGCAGGCCCCTTAAAGAGGGACCTCTAACTCTGCTTTTAACCGGCAAGAGCGTATTTTTACCGCTGGAAATTTTCTGGATATATTTGTCCAGGTTTTCCCTGAATAAGCGTTCACCATGAAATGGGACGCTAACCAGCCATTCTTTACAGGGAGCTTCAGCAGACCAGTTTCTGAGCCATAGGAGCCTACGCATATGTCTATAGACAGCGTAAGGCGGGAGGCCTGATGGACTGAATCCTCTATGGCGTCAACCGCAAAGCCTAAGGCTCTAGGTAGATCAGCTAGGGCAAAGCCTGCTGATCTGTCAAGTCCCTCAAGACCTGTTTCAACTGATCCTTCACTGCTTAGCAGACCCCAATAGCTGCTACTGCTGGTTGTATCACCAAGCAGATTTTCATAAGGACTCCAATCTTTTATCTATTGGGTTCTTGAACATTTGGACATTATCCACTGGACATGTCAGTGATTTATACATACAAGAGATGGCTGCGTCCACTGTAGGGACCTTCCATTTTTTTTTTTTTTTTTTTTGATGAACTTATCCTCCATGGGATAGACCACCGGAAATCTCTTGGGGGAATAAATATTTTCTCAGGACGTTCCCAATCCTGGTAAATGAGCCCTTTCAGTAAAGGGTGAAGTGGAAAAGAACAAACAGTCTGGGGGCTTCTAGCGACCCCAACGAGGATACAGTAGTGGTTGATGGTTCCGCAAGGTGCATTTTTAAATGCTGATCGGACCATGTTAGTCAGAGACTGAACCCATAATCTTTCAGCTTGAGATGCTGAGAAAAGGTTCCCCCACTGTTGATTCCTCTATAACAGAATCAACCTTATCCTGATCCCCTTCAGGCAGGTCGATCCCTGTATGGGACTGTTGCTCTGCTAACAGGCACTCTGAAGGAGGAGACGGAGATCGGGCGTGCTTTCCCTGACAGGGAGGCAGCGATAAATTTTGACAATCTCTCTCTAATCCTCCCAGAGCTGAGGAAAAAACCTCCTCTGTTACATACACAGGAGCAGGTGAACTGAGGACAGCCACAGTACCAAGTACCCCTGCGGGGTCTCTACGGTCACTTACCTCTGAACTTCAGGGGAGACTGGTGCAGCAAGAGTATGCCCAAGATCCTCAGAGCCCGATGAGACCCCCTTCGCTTCCTGGAAGATTCAGTTCCGGAGCTACTGGACGGCATATTCCTAAGCCTAAAGCTGAGGTATTCCAGCCGTAATACACCACTTTTACTGAGAATAGTCTAGCACAATTGCTGCTATATCACAGTTGGTGTCTACTAATGTGCCCTTCTAGGGGATGCCTGTATCAACCGCTTGCTGTATGCCTTTAAATGTTGCCAGCTCTGTCTCTGTACTTCATAGCCAGCTTACTGCAATAATGTGGCTTTTTTAAAAACCTGCTGGGACGCCCGCACATGCGCAGAAGCGCTGCGGCGCGCACAGAGCGTCATCCCCCAGGCCCCGCCCCTTTTTCCGGCCACCTCTATATATAGAGGCGCGTGCACGCGCACGCGCGCGGCCACGTGCGCCTCGGCGCTAATTTTCAAACATGGAAACCAGGGACAGGAGCCAGGGCCCCCTTTGCCGCAGGCCGGGGGATAGACGAACACTGCAACATGGCAGAGGAAACAGTTTCCTGTAGGAGAACTCACCAGCTGCCTGGACTTTGCTCTCTGAGAAGAAACTAGTCCATATGACAAGAAAAACATTCCACAGCGGCCTCTAGTGGACAAACACAGGTACCGCAGTTTAATATACTAAACATATATAAAAAAAACATTCCTTTTTTTTTTTTTTTTTTTTTTCTTGACCACCATTAAAAATTATTACATTTTTTTAGTAGTTACAGGCATGCACAGATATTAGCGGGAATACCGTTAGGTAACAGACAGAAAGACAAATTAGGCTTGGGGGTCCCCCAATAGAACCAAGTTCCTGGGGGCCCCCACTTACCTGTTCCCCGCCGCAGGACTTTGTTTGGTCCACAAAAGCCCAAACTTCACCTATCACGGCAGGCATTGTAATCAAACCTTCAGGGACCGGGTTCCCAAGGATTCCACTCCCCTGGACCTGTATAGCACCCTGCACAGAAAACATCTTGGTCGTGGGTATGACCAGAGCTCTGGATCCCAGGGTCCAGCTCTCCTAAGAGAAGCATTACAGGCAGAACCTTGCTCTTCTCTGCAAGGCCCGGGTACCGACCGTTTAGCTATGAAGCTTTTTTGGTCGGATCCGGAATAGCTTACTGAGGCCCAAAAGAACCTGTACGCAAGCTCAGTGAAAAACACATGTTTCTTCTTGGCCAACACCTTAGACACTGGCAAAAAACTGAGGTGCTCCCGGATGGGAGGGGCTTATATAGGGGAGGGTACTTCCGGTTTTGGAAGTTGCCAGTGCCAGCACCTGACGGTAACTATATAAACCATTAGTAATGACTATGTCGCTCTGTGTCCCGTGATGTACGAAAAAGAAAAAGGACGCCAATTTTGTTTGGGAGCCACGTCGCACGACCGCGCAATTGTCATTCAAAGCGTGACAGTGCTGAAAGCTGAAAATTGGCCTGGGCAGGAAGGGGGTTTAAGTGCCCAGTAAGCAAGTGGTTAAAGAGTAGAGTTTTCAGGGATCGTCTAAATATAGATAGATTAGGGGACAGTCGGACAGATTGGGGTAGGGAGTTGCAAAGGATGGGAGAAGCTCTGGAGAAATCCTGGAGGCGAGCATGGAAGGAGATGACAAGGGAGCTAGAGAGCAGAAGGTCTTGGGAGGACCGAAGAGAGGTTGGTATTTTGGGACTAGGTTAGAGATGTAGCTGGGGGCCAAGTTGTGGGTGGCTTTGTAAATTGTTAGTACTTTGAATTTTATTCGTTGGGTGAGTGGGAGCCAGTGGAGGGATTGGCAGAGAGGGGTGGAGGACACTGAATGGTTGGTAAGGTGTATGAGTCTTGCAGCGGCATTCATGATGGACTGAAGGGGGGATAGTCTATGTGAAGGTAATCCAATGGGAAGGGAGTTGCAGTAGTCGAGGCGAGAGATGACCAGGGAGTGAATTAGAAGCTTGGTGGTGTCATTGGTTAAAAAGGGGCGTATTCTGGAAATGTTGCAGAGGTCAAGGTGGCATGATTTGGATAGGGATTGGATGTGGGCCTGAAAGGACAGTTCAGAGTCTAAGGTTACCCCTAGCACCCTGGCATGTGGGGACGGACTGATAGATGTGCCATTGATCTTGATAGAGAAGTCAAGGGAAGGGGCACGTGGGGGAGGAGCTCAGTTTTAGATAGATTTGGAATTGGATACACACGATCTGAATTTCTGACAAGAACTTTTGCTGTCTGCAAAATTGAGAAAATTGAGAACCAGCTCTCCCAACATTTGTTGTCGGAAATTCCGACAGCAAATGTCCGATGGAGCCTACACACGGTCGGAATTTCCGACCAAAAGCTCACATCGAACATTTGTTGTCGGAAATTCCGATCGTGTGTACGCGGCATTAAAGGTTTTTGCTGTGTTTTTACTTTGCTAAAAAAAAACGCTGCAGCATCTTTGGTTAGGTTTTCAAAACCACACAAAAAGCATAGGTCCCCTTTGAAATGAATAGTGGCAAAAACACGTAAAAAAACAAACACATAAAAAACACACCTGAATTGCGTTTTTGGTGCATTTTTTTGAGTCGCATGTCCACGTTTTACAGGTGCATACTAGGGAATAGGCATCCAGAAAACACATTTTTGATGTATTTATTCAGCGGTGTAATGTGAAGAGGCCCCAATTCCTAATGGCTCTATAACACCATTAAAATGGTCTTATTTTTCTACCGTCACTCTTTTAGAAATGAGATGTGTGACTAATCTCAGCTCTGCTAGCAAGGGGGGAGTGTAGGTGGTTAAGAAAAGATCAATATTCAGCACTTCCAAACACTCCCAAGTTCTAATTACTGAAAGATTTTCCAGTGTAATTAGTAATCATTCATTTCCTCCACAGAAATGGGGATACCCATGTGCCACATCTACTTATCAGCCAAGCTGGTACACAATTTCATTGAGTTTAGGCAAATCTTTAGCCATTCTTGGTAGCAGATCTACCTTTCTATGGCCACCCTTAACCACTTCAGCCTCGCACCATTTGGCTGCCCAAAGACCAGAGCACTTTTTGCGATTCGGCACTGCGTCGCTTTAACTGACAATTGCGCGGTCATGCGACGTGGCTCCCAAACAAAATTGACGTTTTTTTCCCCCCACAAATAGAGCTTTCTTTTGGTGGTATTTGATCACCTCTGCGGTTTTTATTTTTTGCACTATAAACAAAAACAAAAATAGAGCGACAATTTTGAAAAAAATGCAATCTTATTATACTAAATATCCCCCAGTTTTGGCCGATACGTATTCTTCTACATATTTTTGTTAAAAACGCAATAAGCGTTTATTGATTGGTTTGCGCAAAAGTTATAGTGTCTACAAAATAGGGGATATTTTTTTTAACTAATAATGGTGGCGATCAGTGATTTTTTTCATGACTGCGACATTATGGCGGTCACATCGGACACTTTTGACACCATTTTGGGACCATTGTCATTTATACAGCGATCAGTGCTATAAAAATGCACTTTTTACTGTGTAAATGACACTGGCAGTGAAGGGGTTAACCAGGAGGGGCCGCTGAAGGGGTTAAGTGTGTCCTATGGATGCGTTCTAACTGTAGGGGGGGATGGGCTACGTGTGACACGACACTGATCACTGCTCCCGATTACAGGGAGTTGTGATCAGTGTCCTGTCACTAGGAAGAATGGGGAAATGCTTGTTTACATCAGCATTTCCCCGTTCTTCCTCTCCGTGAGACGATCGCAGGTATCCCCGCAGACATCGAGTCCACGGGACCCGCGGTCAGACTCACGGAGCCCGCGGCGGGGTGCGCGCGCCCACAATGCCGCATCTTAAAAGGGGACGTACCTGTACGCCCATATGCCCAGCCGAGCCATTGTGTCGACGTATATCGTCATGCGCTGGTCGGCACGTGGTTAAAGAGAATCCCTCACTTTGCCCATATAGGGTAAATTGAGAGTGTCTGCTGATAGCCCCCTCCCAGCAAGGTTTACTAACCACACTCCTTCACCATCCCTTGGTGGCAGGAGTCTACCAAGAGTAAGTTCCCATGCCAGACTGTGTCCGAGCTTACCCAGGTGGAAGATGTACAGTGTATCCGGAGATGTATTCACAGCACTTCACTTTTTCCACATTTTACAGCCTTATTCCAAAATGGATTAAATTCATTATTTTCCTTAAGATTAAAAAAAAATACCCCATAATGACAACGTGAAAGAAGTTTATTTGAAATCTTTGCAAATTAAAATAAATCCCTTGTACATAAATATTCACAGCCTTTGCCATGACACTCAAAATTGAGCTCAGCTGCATCCTGTTACCACGAATCATCCTTGAGATGTTTCTATAACTTGATTGTAATCCACTTGTGGTAAATTCAGTTGGTTGGACATGATCTGGAAAGGCACACACCCACAGTTAACAGTGCATGTCAGAGCACAAACCAAGCCATGAAGTCCAATTGTCTGTAGACCTCCGAAACAGGATTGTATGGAGGCACAGATCTGGAGAAAGGTACAGAAAATTTTCTGCAGCATTGAAGGTCCCAATGAGCAGTGGCCTCCATCATCCATAAATAGAAGACGTTTGGAACCACCAGGACTCTTCCTAGAGCGGGCCTCCCGGCCAAACTGAGCGATTGGGGGAGAAGGATCTTAGTCAGGGAGGTGACCAAGAACCCGATGGTCACTCTGACAGAGGGAAGGTTCATCTTCCAACAGGACATTGACCCTAAGCACACAGCCAAGATGTGCCAAGCTTGTAGCATCATACTCAAAAAGACTTGAGGCTGTTATTGGTGCCAAAGGAGCTTCAACAAAGTATTGAGCAAAGGCTGTGAATACTTATGTACATGGGGTTTTTTTCATTTTTTTTTATTTTTTATAAATTTGCAAAGATTTCATACAAACTTCTTTCACGTTGTCATTATGGGGTTTTGTTTGTAGAATTTTGAGGAAAATAATGAATTTAATCCATTTTGGAATAAGGCTGTAACAAAACAAAATGTGGAAAAAGTGAAGCGCTGTGAACACTTTCCGGATGCACTTTAACTGGCCCTGACATGTTCAGGAGGTCCAATGCTGTGGATAAGTGGATACCATCAGTCCTTCTCTATGGGGCCCAGGCCAGCTGGGGGGTCCAGGTAGTTAAGTATGTGGACAGAAAGGGTGATGGGCACGGTGGAGGAAGGGGCAAATCACTAGAACCGATCCCCTGTATGGCTCTCTCTGCAGCAGCTGAAAGCTGGCTTCTTCTCCTCTCCCTGCTGCTGGCTTTTAGTTGCAGCAGAGAGAGCCATACAGGGGATCGGTTCCGGTAATTTCCACCCCACAGCAACCATCACCCTCCCTGTGCATAAATACTTATCCCCCTGTTGCCCAGGCCCCCCTGTGTGCCCCCACCCCAGCAGTACTGCCAGCTTTCCTCCTCTCCTTACCACTGACAGCTGCAAGCACATAATAGGATCCTTCAGGATGGAGAGTGGGGGAAGGGTCAGGTAAATATGTCACATTTACCAGCCCCTTCCTTTCCTGAACGAACACAATAAGTGATCGGTATTGTTCACTTACTGTGTTCACTCATAATTGAAGCGCAGTAAAATGTGTTTTTTGGGAGGGCTGTATGGGGCCCCATGGTTTCTAACAGGAGCCCTGGGGAGGTCATATGCTCCCCCATATCTGTAAACCTTGCTCTGTTAAAACAGAGCAAAGACTCTGAAAGAGAAGTGAGTATAACTTGGGGGCGAGGGAGACTATTAGGAGACTCTGCCCCGAATGAGCACAGTGACAGTGTCCCCATAGCTGCATTTTTTTCTTTTATTGGAATTTTCCACATTTGGAATCATATTTTTACTTTCTATCTAATATTACCGTCTCTTTTTTTATTGACCCAAATTTTAGATTTATTTTTTAAGACATCATCATTACAAATATTCCCCTGCATGCAGTAAAAGACAGAAATGTAAAACAATTGTTCCATTGAACAAACCCCCAGAGAGTGTTCCACGGCAAAACAAATCACTTTTATGTTTATCGTCGCTAAGCAAACAATTGCCCATTCATGGAAGTCCCACATGTTGACTTTCTCGAATGTTCACTCCCGACTGAATGGAACCATGGTAAGCTAGAAATTATCGGCTATTTCTTCAGACACTCATAATAACTTCTTATAAAATTTGGTCCTCATAAATCTCATGGATGTTCCCAACCAGGTTTTGAGCCTGTTAGTTCCCAATTTATTTGCATGGTTTTAGTTTTAGCGGTGCTTTACCACTGTTTTAGCGGCACTTTTCAGGCCGCTAGTGGGGCGCTTTTAACCCCCGCTATCGGCCGAGGAAATGGTTAATAGCGCCCGTTTTGCGGCGCTGCCGAAGAGCTTTGCAGGCACTTCGGCAGCGCTGCCCATTCATTTCAATGGGCAGGGGCAGTGGAGGAGCGGTGACAGGCCTGCAGAAGGAGCTGAGCTCTGAGCGCGTAGCCTGCTATTCCTGACCATCCAGAACTGTCTCTCCATGGTGCCTGATCACTTCCGGTGATGTCATATCCTTGCGTTTCACGCTGGTTCCGGCCGACTTCCTGGTGGCCACAGGACTGCATAACGGATCCCTTGCCATTCTACTGATGCCTGGATAATGGTCCTGGATGCCTGGAGAGTTACCACTTCGATCACACAGATGAGCTTGACATTCATTTACTTCTTGTGAGTGTTACATTTACTTTGCAATTAAAACTTTGCTTAAATACTACACTGAGGAAGCCTCTTCTAAAGATGATGCACAAGAAAGCCTGCAAACAGTTTTCTGAAGAAAAGCAGACTAAGGACATGGATTACTGGAACCATGTCCTGTGGTCTGATGAGACCAAGATAAACTTATTTAGTTCAGATGGTGTCAAGCATGTGTGGCGGCAACCAGGTGAGGAGTACAAAGACAAGTGTGTCTTACCTATAGTCAAGCATGGTGGTGGGAGTGTCATGGTCTGGGGCTGCATGAGTGTTGCCGGCACTGGGGAGCTACAGATCATTGAGGGAACCATGAATACCAACATGTACTGTGACATACTGAAGCAGAGCATGATCCCCTCCCTTTGGAGACTGGGCCGCAGGGCAGTATTCCAACAAGATAACAACCCCAAACACACCTCCAAGACGACCACTGCTTTGCTAAAGAAGCTGAGGGTAAAGGTTATGGACTGGCCAAGCATGTCTCCAGACCTAAACCCTATTGAGCATCTGTGGGGCATTCCTCAAGTGCAAGGTCTCTAACATCTACCAGCTCCGTGACCGTGATGTCATCATGGAGTGGAAGAGGACTCCAGTGGCAACCTGTGAAGCTCTGGTGAACTCCATGCTCAAGAGGGTTAAGGCCGTGCTGGAAAATAATGGTGGTCACACAAAATATTGACACTTCGGGCCCAATTTGGACATTTTCACTTAGGGGTGTACTCACTTTTGTTGCCAGCGGATTAGACATTAATGGCTTTGTGTTGAGTTATTTTGAGGGGACAGCAAATTTTAATTTTTTTTTAAAGGGTAAATTTTATTGAGATTTTCAACAATATCATACAAAAGTGGTATAAAGGTCATAGTCACTTACATTATAATTACAAACAAAAGAAAAACGTCAGTCAAAACACAGCAATATACGAATGGAATATATGTAACATGCCACACAGTAAACAGACAAAAACAATTGCAAAAGTATCAGCCATAGGGCGCACGTCTCCTGTGTTCCATACTGTACAATAAAGTCTCTCAGTATATATTTAAAATACTTTGAGGGTGCTTCCTCCTGTATTACCCAGACATCCAACATTTATACTTCAGGTATCATATGCCTATGTCTCCAGCCACATACTCTATCCATCCTGCCCAGAAATTGTCAAACTTCTTAGGGCTACCTCTGGCAGCATAGGTCAATTTGTACATTGGCAGAGCATGATTACCCAGCTTAACCCAATCCTGCAAAGAGGGGGGGGGTCGGGTTCTTCCAATGAAGGGCGAGTGCTTTTTTAGCATAACAAAACACCACCCTCAAAAGGATCTTCTGGGACTTCGATAACTCCTCCTCCTCCAGGTCACCCAGCAGGCACCTGGTCAGAGAGTTGATGTTCGGGAGGTCCAGGGTATCTTCCTAATAACCCAGTATAGCTTTCCAATATTTCTCCACTTGGGGACATTGCCATACAATATGGAAGAAGTCTCCCACTGCTGCATGACAACGAGGGCAGTCCAGTGACTCCTGGCTACCCATTTTATGTAGGCGCTGGGGGAGTATAGTATATTCTATGGAGATAATTAAACTGTAGCAGTTTGTCTCTAGCCGAAATCACTGATGGCACGAGTGTGTTCAGGGCCTCAGACCATGTTTCCTCCGTAAAGGGAAGGGATATCCACGTTCCATTGTGCGGCCACCCTCTCCATTCTAGGGGAAGAGGATGACAGCAGTTCAAAGTAATATCTTGAAATCAGTTTAGAGTGGTCATCAGCTATAAACTTTTCCATGCTCGAGGGGGAGAGCGCCACCTCCCCCCTCCCTACTGGGCCATTGCTGCATGGCGCAGCTGGAGGTATCGGAAGAAGAATGTGTTTGGCAGCCCATATTCACTCTTCAGATCAGCAAAGGACCTAAAGATCCCATCCCGGAACAATTGATGAGCCTATTTAACACCATATGTTGCCCAGCAAGCTCAGTACAGAACCTTATCTATTTCACTGAGTTGAGGGTTGTGCCATAGGGGGGCGTTTTGGGAAACAGCGAGACTAGTGTCCTTCACTTTAGCATTACACATATGAAAGATCTTATATGAGAGCTTCAAAATATCCGCCCCCTGTTCCGGATATGGGCCATTTCTATAGAGTATATTAATCAATGCTTCATATGAGTGGACCTGTGCCGCCTGGGTGGCTACCGAGGCAATATTTAATTGTGGAAAAACCCCACCATGTGTCAGCTGGGATGCCAAGTAATAGCACTGCAAATTTGGTAATGCTAAACCTCCCGTCCTTATTGGCAAGAACAATGTATCCAACGATACCCTAGCTGTTTTAGTTCCCCAGAGAAATTAAGAGATTATCATATTCAGTGCTGTAAACCATTTCTTAGGAATATAAATGGGAGCGTGCCAAAATAAGTACAGAAACCTAGGCAGGTAAATCATTTTGAATATATTTATACGGCCGATAAGGCCGAGAGGGAGTTTAGCCCACATACATTGTCTTTTAGTCTTGCCACTAATGGGGATAGGTTGTTAGGCTTATAAGTGCTTAATGGTAGCTGAACTTCAACCCCCAGATAACGAAAACGAGAGACTACCTTTAGTGGGGCATCCGGGGGCAACCTCGGGACATACTCAGACTGAAAAGAGAAAATTATAGATTTATTCCAGTTAACTTTAAATCCTGAGTACCTCCCAAATCTAGTTATCCTGTTCAGGGCAGTGGACAGGGAGCCCTCCACCTCGGCCAAGTACAGGAGCATGTCGTCAGCATATAGTGAGTGACGTCTTCTCCTCTACTGCATTGATACTACATCCCCTGACATCCCCATCCGCCCTCAACAGAGCCGCCAGCGGCTCTATGGCTATGGAAAACAGCAGGGGCAACAAAGGGCACCCCTGCCGAGTGCCCCTAGCTATTTCGAACTTGTCTGTAATACTATTGTTAACTCTTAGTCGGGCACAGGGTTCAGCGTACAGTAATTTCACCCATGCTATGAATCTAGGGCCGAAGCCCAGCCGCCCAAGGACCGCTATGAGGTATGGCCATTCAATCAAATCAAACACCTTATGCGTATCCAAAGACACCACCACACAGGTATGCGGGCAAGGGCCCTCAGACTGCAATATAGTGAAGAGGCGACGGAGGTTTATGACCGTCGACCTCTCAGGTATAAAACCCATCTGATCCTGGTGAATTACAGAAGCAATCAACGAATTCAGCCTTTTGGCCAGGAGTTTTTTCAAGATTTTTGCATCCACATTAAAGATATTGGTCTGTACGATTCACATAGATCATGGTCCTTGTGCGGCTTGGGAGTTAACGCTATGAGTGCTTCTCTCAGAGATTTCGGAAGTATACCCCGGTCAAAGGCATCCCTATACATCTCAAGCAATTTAGGCGCTAGGGCTTTCCGTGTAAGTACCGTACCACTCTTCTGGAAGGCCATCCATTCCCGGGGTCTTATTTGGGTTCAGGGATTTTATGGCCGATATAATTTCTTCCGTTGTGATTGGAAGTTCCAGTTCTCCCACCGCCTCCTTCGATAGTTCCAAGAGGGGTATTGCAGATAGGTAGTCCCGCACCTCTTCCCCCCCATAGTCTGCCATAGAGATCAGTGTAAAAGGAGACAAAGGCATTAGCTATGTCCGATTGTGACGTGCAAATTTGTTTTTGTGCGTCATATATGCGAGGGATAGATGAAGGTGCCTGCTGTGAATGGGTCAGATACGCTAGTAATCTGCTGTTCTTGTCCCCAAATTCAAAAATACGTTGTGATTGATAAAGCTATTTTTTCTGTGTTTTTTCCACCAAGACTAAGTCTAATTGGCGTACCCCCTCCTTCCTTGCTCTATGAGTGTCAGGGCCAGGGTTTTTAATGTATTCCACCTTCGCTTCCGTAGCTACCTGTTCTGATTCCCTAACCTTCCACTCTCTCTATCCGACTGGAACTGTTTAATCTCACTTGACATAGGGCCCCTGAGTGTGGCTTTAAAAGCGTCCCAGGTGACTCCTACCGGGACTTCCCTTCTATGCTCCCTCCAAAGAGTATTGATAGAGGCCGCCGTGGCCCTCTCGAAGCACTCCTCCTTGAGCCACAGAGGGCTCAACCTCCACAGGGTATAACCTCTTGGTCTCTCCATGTCAACGGTGAGAAGTGGAGAGTGGTCCGAGATAGCCCTTGGCAGGTACTGGACCTCCACCACCCGAGGCAGCAGGCTCTTGGACACAAAACACAAGTCTATTCTGGAAAGGGTGTTGAACGTGGAGGAAAAGCAAGAGTACGCTTTGGTGTCAGGGTTTTTCCACCTTCACGCCTCCTCCAGATCATACTGCCTCACACTAGCTTCCAGTGGAGAGCCACTTTTAGGAGCCATCCCAAACCTATCATGTTCAGACGACAGCACTGCAATAAAATCCCCTGCCAAAATAATAGGTCCCTCCGCCATCGGAAGCACCTCTGCCATCAGCGTTTCCCAGACGCCCACTGTAAATGGGGGTGGCATATAAACCGCTACAAACATATAAGGCTGATTATTGATAATGAGCACCAAGGCTACAAATCTACAAAAAGGGTCTGACTTAACCGTCTTGGTAGTATACAATAGGGATTTAGAGACCAGAACAGAAATCTCCCTTGCATAATTTGAAAACGTGGAGTGGAATGCCCTGCCCACAAAGGCCCTAAGAAAGGCCAATGTCCTGGAGCCCACCAGATGCGTTTCTTGTAAGAATATGATATGTGGTTTACGCTTCTGGATATAGTTAAAAACTAGGGCCCTTTTGATCTTAGAATTGAGCCCTCTCACATTCCAGGATAGGAGATTAAGGGACTGCATAAGAGCAATAACAGTTAATGTGTTGTAAAGGATAATTAAGTGGCTGTTTTAGGAATAGCAGAGGGCACACCACAGACAGGTAAAACAGAGGTCCCAATTCCCCCCTAAGGGGGTTGCAGAGGGACACACAGAGGAATACAGTAAAACCATCATTGACATGTAACCCACATACAGTAACAATACGTGAACGAAATAGCGAACAGTAGACCTTATGCATAATATATGACAGAAAAAAACAAAAAACTAAAAACAGAAAAGAAAAAAACGTCCATAGATCCAGAACCGAGGATCCCAACACCCCCTCCCCGCAGCCCCAAACATTCCAATGTTTTTTTCCCCTGAACATGAAACAACCAAATTTCCCTAAAGGGGGGTACACCAGCCGGGCAGGAAGATTTAGGGGTAAGTACGTAGTAGGTAGCAGAGCTTTAAATGTACCACATTGATTGAAGAACTTGAAATGTGCAGGATCAGTCAGACCGGAGAAGTTGAGACAGAGAAGAAAAAGTAGTATCTCAGAAGAAGTATGTGCATATTCATCAGCCGCCATTACGGCAGCAGCAACCCGGGGGAGCCCCCCTAGGCCAAATATTGTACTTACACAACAGGGGTAAAGGCAAATGTGTTATCCGGATCCCAGGGACTCCAGCCAGTGATTCGCTTCCTTGGGCGACATGAAGAATTGTGCCTTGCCTTTGTGAATATATATATAAAAAGCAGTGCAGCGCTAGAAAACTAAAATAACATTAACAAGTCCAAAAATAAATATCAAGTTGAGGCCAGAGAAATAGGATTTTTATAACAGCTTACCTGTAAAATCCTTTTCTTGGAGTACATCACGGGACACAGAGCGGCATAGTCATTACTATGTGGGTTATATAGTTTACCTTCAGGTGCTGGCACTGGCAACTTCCAAACCGGAAGTACCCTCCCCTATATAAGCCCCTCCCATCCGGGAGCACCTCAGTTTTGTAGCAAAGCAATAAGTGTCCCCAAAAGAGGGGTGGGAGCTCTGTGTCCCGTGATGTACTCCAAGAAAAGGATTTTACAGGTAAGCTGTTATAAAAATCCTATTTTCTTTCTCGTACATCACGGGACACAGAGCGGCATAGTCATTACTATGTGGGATGTCCTAAAGCAATGCCCAATGAAGGGGGGGATACACCATACATAAGCTGAGCGCTATCAGACATGAGGATCTTTTGCGGCCTGCAACACACTGCGCCCAAAGGCGACATCCTCCTGACTTCTAACGTCCACCTGGTAGAACCTAGTAAACGTGTGTACTGAAGACCATGTTGCGGCCTTACAGATTTGAGCCAGGGAGGCCTGGTGATGCACTGCCCATGAAGTTCCAACTGCTCTCGTGGAGTGCGCTCTAACTTTGAACGGAGGCGGTCTCCTTCTCAAGCCATAGGCTTGCATAATGACCTGTTGATTCCACTTGGCTAAAGTAGATTTTGACGCTGCCTGACCCTTTCTGGGGCCTTCCGGCAGAATAAACAAAGTATCCGTTCTGCGAATCTGAGCAGTGGCTTTTAGATAAGCTTTAACTGCTCTTACTACATCCAAAGAATGTAATAACTTCTCCTCTACCGAACTAGGTTTGGGGAAAAAGGAAGGAAGAACCACATCTTGGTTTAAATGAAACCTCGATACCACCTTAGGAAGAAAGGCTGGATGAGGACGTAACACTACTCTGTCCTTATGGATAACCAGATATGGCTCTTTACAGGACATAGCGGCTAATTCCGACACTCTTTTAGCCGAACAAATGGCTACTAGAAAAATCAATTTCCTGGTGAGAAGAACCAGGGAAATATGCTGTAATGGTTCAAATGGTTGCTTCTGTAGAACCGACAGAACCAGGTTTAAGTCCCATGGACATATGGGAATATTAACCGGAGGGCTAATACGCATCACTCCTTGTATAAAGGCTTTGACTAGTGAATGCGAAGCCAAGGGCCTCTGAAAAAATATTGACAAGGCCGAAATCTGACCCTTGATAGTACTCAAGGCAAGCTTCCTATCTACAGCCCACTGTAGGAAGTCCAGAATCCTACCTATTACGTACTTACGTGGATGCCATTTCTTGGCCTCACACCAGGCGATGTACGCCTTCCAGATTCTATAGTAGATCTGCCTGGATACCGGCTTCCCGGCATTGATCATGGTAGATACCACAGGATTAGAGAGACCTCTCTTTTTTAGAATGTGGGCTTCAATAGCCAGGCCGTCAAACCTAGGGCTGGTAAGGAAGGGTGGTATATCGGTCCTTGCGAAAGCAGGTCCGGACGATGTGGGAGGGTCCAAGGACTCCCCACAGACATTTTTACAATCTCCGCGTACCATGCTCTTCGGGGCCACGCTGGAGCCACCAGAATCACTGGTTTCTTTTCTACCCTGATTCTGCGGAGTAATCGAGGTAACAATTGTGGCGGTGGGAATGCATATATCAGCTTGAACTGATCCCAAGGGAACACTAGGGCATCCGAGCCGCAAGCTAGGGGATCCCTTGTCCAAGAGACAAACCTGTCCACCTTTGCGTTGAATCTGGATGCTAGCAGATCTACATCCGGTGTTCCCCACCGCTGACATATTGTCCGGAAAACCTCGGGGTGAAGGGACCATTCCCCTGGGCATAATTGCTGGCGACTTAGAAAGTCCGCCTTCCAATTCTCCACTCCTGGAATGAATACAGCGGATATGGCTGGGACATATCTTTCTGCCCATTTCAGGATGCAATTTACTTCCCTCTGGGCTGCCCGACTCCTGGTGCCACCCTGATGATTGATATATGCCACTGTGGTGGCATTGTCCGATTGAATTCTGACAGGGGACCCTTGGAGTTTGGATGTCCATGCTACTAGGGCATACCGGGCTGCTCGTATCTCTAAGAGATTGATGGGCAGGGCCTTTTCTGCATCCGACCATCTGCCCTGGAGAGACCATTGCTCCAGTACTGCTCCCCAGCCTATAAGGCTGGCATCTGTAGTGACCACCTTCCAAGAAATCGGACTGAAGGATTTCCCTTTTTCCAGATTCTGGGGAACCAACCACCAACGGAGGCTCTTGCGAACGGAAGGGGACAAGGACATTGGTAAGTCTAGGGCCTGAACTCTTTTGTTCCAGGCTGACAGTATAGCCCTTTGCAAATTCCTTGAATGGAATTGACCGTAGGGTACTGCTTCGAATGATGCCACCATTTTTCCCAGCAGCCTCATGCACAGGCGTATGGATGGCTGTCTTTTTGTACCCGCTAGGTGGATCAAATCTCTCAAAGACGACACCTTTTCTTGAGGCAAGAAAATTTTTCTCTGGTCTGAATCCAGCCTTAGCCCCAAGTATTCCAGACTTTTGACTGGTTTTAGGGCTGACTTGTCTCGGTTGATAATCCAACCGTGAGATTCCAGATACTCGATTGTCTCGTGAACAACCACTTCTAGTTTTTCCACTGAGTGGTCTATCAGCAACAAGTCGTCTAGATATGCCATTATCGTTACACCTCGTGTTCTTAGATTGGCCAATAATGGGGCCAGAATTTTTGTGAACACTCATGGTGCTGTGGCGAGACCGAAGGGTAAGGCTCTGAACTGAAAATGGCGCCCTTCTACTGCAAAGCGTAGAAATTTTTGGTGGACTGGAAAGATGGGAATGTGCAAATAAGCATCTTTGATGTCGATCGAGGCTAACCATTCCTCCCCTTGTAGGGCAGTGGCCACCGATCGGATCGACTCCATCCGGAAAGTCCTAAAATGTAGGAATTTGTTTAGCCCTTTTAGATTTAATATGGGCCTCGTCCCCGTTTGGCTTCGGGACTGTAAAGAGGTTTGAGTAAAACCCGAACCCCCATTCTTCCAGGGGAACCTCTATAATTACTGCTTGGAGCAATAATTGTTCTAGTGCCAACAGGAGGGATCCTCTCTTCTGGGGATCCCTTGGCACGTTTGACCTTATAAAATGGGAAGGAGGGGAGTCTTTTAACTCCAATTTGTATCCCAGACTTACTGCGGAGAGCACCCATCTGTCTCTGATCGTGTCCCGCCAGGTCTCTGCGAACAACTGAAGTCTTCCCCCCACCCGATTGAGTGGGGGCAACCCTTCATGCATTTGACTTTGGGGGAGGTTTTGTACCTCTCCTGACCCAGGGTTTCTTATTACCCTGCGATTGTCCCTGATTTTTACCCCCGGGATTTGACCGAGGAGGCCGTCGGAACTGTTTCACAGCCGATGTCCTAGGGACTGGAGAAGCAGGCCTCTTAAAAGAGGGACCTCTAACTCTGTTTTTAACCGGCAAGAGTGTACTTTTACCGCTGGAAATTTTCTGGATATATTTGTCCAGGTCTTCCCCGAATAAGCGTTCACCATGAAATGGGAAGCTGACCAGCAATTTTTTACAGGGAGCTTCAGCAGACCAGTTTTTGAGCCACAGAAGCCTGCGCATATGTACTACAGACAGCGTAAGGCGGGAGGCCTGATGGATTGAATCCTTTATAGCGTCAACCGCAAAGCATAAGGCTCTAGGTAGATCAGCTAGGGCAAGAGCCTGCTGATCTGGCAAGTCCCTTAAGACCTGTTTCAACTGATCCTTCACTGCTTGGCAGACCCCAATAGCTGCCACTGCTGGTTGTGTCACCAAGCTTGCTGTAGCAAAAGCAGATTTTAATAAGGACTCCAATTTTTTATCTATTGGGTCCTTGAACATTTGGACATTATCTACTGGACATGTCAGTGATTTATTCACACAAGAGATGGCTGCGTCCACTGTAGGGACCTTCCATTTTTTGATGAACTTATCCTCCATGGGATAGACCACCTGAAATCTCTTGGGAGGAGTAAATATTTATCCTGGTAAATGAGCCCTTCCAGTAAAGGATGGATTGGAAAGGAACAAACAGTCTGGGGGGCTTTTAGCGACCCCAACGAGGAGACAGAAGTGGATGATGGCTCCGCAAGGGGCATTTTAAATGCTGATCGGACCATGTTAGTCAGGGACTGAACCGATAATCTTTCAGCATGTGATGCTGAGAATGGTTCTTCCACTGTTGATTCCTCTACAACAGAATCAACCTCGTCCTGATCCCCTTCAGGTAGGTCGATCCCTGTATGGGACTGTTGCTCCGCTAACAGGTACTCTGAGGGAGGAGACGGAGATTGGGCGCGCTTTCCCTCTGACAGGGAAGCAGCGATCAATGTTGTCAATCTCTCTTCCAACCCTCCCAGAGCTGAGGAAAAAACCTCCTCTGTTACATACACAGGAGCAGGTGAACTGAGGACAGCCACAGTACCAGGTACTCCTGAGGGTGCTCTACGGTCACTAACCTCTGATTTTTCAGGGGAGACTGGTGCAGCCGAAGCATGCCCAAGATCCTCAGAGCCCGATGGAGACCCCCTATGCTTCCTGGGATTCTTAGTCCCGGAGTTTTTAGACGGCATATTCCTAAGCCCAAAGCTGAGGTATTCCAGCCGAAATACACCACTTACTGACAATAGTCTAGCACAAATGCTGCTATATAAACAGTTGGTGTCTACTAATGTGCCTTTCTATGGGGATGCCTGCATCAACCGCTTGCTGTATGCCTTTCTTTAAATGTTGCCAGCTCTGTTTCTGCACCATAGCCAGCTCACAACACATAATTGTGCCTTTTAACATGCTGGGACGCCCGCACATGCCCAGAAGCTCTGCGGCGCGCACAGAGCGTCATCCACCAAGCTCCGCCCCCTTTTCCACTCACCTCTATATAGAGAGGCGCGTGCACGCGCGCGGGCACGTGCGCCTTCGGCGCTCTTTTTTGAAAAGTGAAACTAGGGACAGGAGACAGGGCCATGTTTGCCGCAGGCCGGGGGATGGATGAACATTGCAACATGGCAGAGGAAGCAGTTTCCCACAAGAGAACTCACCATCTGCCTGGACTTGCTCTGATGACTATTATTAATTTTTTTAGTAGTTACAGGCATGCACAGATATTTAGCGGGAATACCGTTAGGTAACAGACAGAAAGACAAATTAGGCTTGGGGGTCCCCCAATAGAACCAAGTTCCTGGGGGCCCCCACTTACCTTTTCCCCGCCGCAGGACTCTGTTTGGTCCACAGAAGCCCAAACTTCACCTATCACGGCAGGCATTGTAATTAAACCTTCAGGGACCGGGTTCCCAAGGATTCCACTCCCCTGGACCTGTATAGCACCCTGCACAGAAAACATCTTGGTCGTGGGTATGACCAGAGCTCTGGATCCCAGGGTCCAGCTCTCCTAAGAGAAGCATTACAGGCAAAACCTTGCTCTTCTCTGCAAGGCCCGGGTACCGACCGTTTAGCTATGAAGCTTTTTTGGTCGGATCCGGAATAGCTTACTGAGGCCCAAAAGAACCTGTACGCAAGCTCAGTGAAAAACACATGTTACTTCTTGGCCAACACCTTAGACACTGGCAAAAAACTGAGGTGCTCCCGGATGGGAGGGGCTTATATAGGGGAGGGTACTTCCGGTTTGGAAGTTGCCAGTGCCAGCACCTGAAGGTAAACTATATAACCCACATAGTAATGACTATGCCGCTCTGTGTCCCGTGATGTACGAGAAAGAAATGTTGATAGTGCAGGACACCAGAAGAAGAGGATTCCTTAAGCAGTGAATAGGGTGCTCAAAATAATCACTGTGCATCCATATAAGTGTCTCCTTCACCAGAAGTGCAAACCGCTCACCTGAACGAATGATATTTGATATTAGCTATGATATTTATTTTTGGACTTGTTCATGATATTTTAGTTTTCTAGCGCTGCACTGCTTTTTATATGTGTTTTATCTAAGGACTTTTATATTGACCTCCAGTGTTTCAGCTGCTTCTGTTAGGATCTGCGTTTTTTTACTTTTTCTACTATTGCCTTTGTGGATGACTCGCAGCTTGGCTAGGTATAGCATACTGTATGGCAAGCTGCGCTCTCTCAGGCGCTCCTTCACACTTTGGAAGGCTGCTCTTTGCTTCTGTGTGGCTGCAGAAAAATCAGGAAAAATGGAGATGCGGTTGATGTTGTACAGCAATTCAGGCATGTTGCGGGCTTTACGGAGTATGGTTTCCTTATCCCTGAAGTAGAGAAAGCGGGTCAGCATGGGTCTAGGATATCTACCCGGCGGGGGGGCCCTCAGGGGGACCCTATGCGCCCTTTCAATGGCAAACAGGTGGGAGAAGCTATCTGCGCCAAAGGTTTGTTGGAGCCAGGATAGGAGAAATTCCTCTGGGTTCTTACCCTCCCTACCTTCCGAGAACCCCAGGAACCAGAGGTTGTTCCTCCTGAGCCTGTCCTCAATGTCCCCCAGCTTGGCCTCCTGGGACTTGTGGTCCGCCGCCATGTCTCTCACCTGGACGATTAGGGGGTTCACATCATCCTCTACTGCGCTTATGCGCTGCTCCGTCTGTGCGATCCTTTGCCTCACTTTGTGCACATCATCCTTAAGAAGAGCAAAATTAGTTAGTTAGTCAGCGCAGCGTGGCAGCTTTTAATGGTGTCCATTATCTGCAGCAGCGTCGACTCTCCCACCTGTGCACTGGAGCCACTCTCCCCCAAGTGTGATTGGGGAGAGGGCAGGGGATTCGCCAATGGATCAGTAGGATCAAGCCAGTACATCTCTCCCTCAGTACACAGGCGGCTCGCATAAGCAGAGGGAGCGCACCGCCATTTTGGGTCGCCTCGTGTGCAAACTTTGCCAGCTTCTCTGCGGGCGTAGGGTCCACACTCCGACTGTATTTCACCACGTTCGGGTTCCCAATGTGTTCACCGATCGGGTCCGGTAGGTTGCAGGCGAAAGTACCAAGTCTGTGGCTATTCAGTAGGGTTGTCCGGATACCGATACTAGTATCGGTATCGGGACCGATACCGAGCATTTGCGTGAGTACTTGTACTCGCGCAAATGCTCCCGATGCCTTTGCCGATACCTGGGATGGGGGAAGTCAGCGGGCGGAGTCGGCAAGCGGAGGGCGGGAGGGGCGGAGCGGAGAGTGGGGCGAAGCGGAGAGTGGAGCGGAGCGGAGAGTCCTCAGGCGGGTAAGCTTGCAGCCGCATCATGATCCAGCGGCGACCGGAGCTGTCACATTCGGTAAAGGAAGTGACGCTCCGTGTTGCCATTACACTGTCAGTGCTTGAAAATCTGCGATGCCCATCTTGGTACACCCTGCACTCGGCCTCAATAAAGCATAAGCGGACATCTTGTTACACCCAGCCTATGTAGTTCAGGCTGGGTGTAAAAAGATGTCCGCTGCTGCTTTATTGAGGCCGAGTGCAGGGTGTACTAAGATGGGCGTCGCAGAGGCAACATAGAAAAATAAATCCTCTTGTGCCTATAAGTGCCCGCCATCTGTCAGTGCCCGCTATCTGTCAGTGCTCATTAGTGCTGCTTAATCAGTGTCACCTATTAGTGCCAGCCACCTGTCAGTACCATCTATCACTGCCATCTATCAGTGCCAGCCACCTGTCAGTGCCATCTATCACTGCCATCTATCAGTGCCAGCCACCTGTCAGTGCCATCTATTAGTGCCAGTGCCATCTATTAGAGCCAGCCACCTGTCAGTGCCAGCCATCAGTGCCAGCCATCAGTGCCAGCCACCTGTCAGTGCCAGCCATCAGTGCCACCTGTCAGTGCCAGCCATTAGTGCCACCTGTCAGTGCCAGCCATTAGTGCCACCTGTCAGTGCCAGCCATTAGTGCTGCATATCAGTGCCACCTAATCCTATCAGTGCTCATCAGTGCTGCCTAATCAGTGCTGCTTAATCAGTGCCACCTATCAGTGCTGCATATCAGTGCCACCTAATCTGTATTGTGCTTTAAAACTGTCACCTGACATTAAAAAAAAGTATCGTTATCGGCGAGTACTTTAAAAAAAGTATCAGTACTTGTACTCGGTCTTAAAAAAGTGGTATCGGGACAACCCTACTATTCAGGATAGTTAAGGATGATAACGCAGTCGGAGCTCCGAGGAAAAGCTTCCTCACATACCGGAAGTTGGACACGCCCCCCCCCCCCCCCGGGGACAGAAAATTTACACTGTTATACAAGCTGTACACTCACTACTTTACATTGTAGCAAAGTGTCATTTCTTCAGTATTGTCACATGAAAAGATAGAATAAAATATTTACAAAAATGTGAGGGGTGTACTCACTTTTGTGAGATACTTTACATACACATAGTATATGGATATACACTATATGGCCAATAGGGACACTTGACCAATACACCTAAGTTGCAGTTGCTTGTTGGACATTCCATTTGAAAACCATGGCCCTGGTTGCCCCCTCTCTCCCCCATTTGTGGCTATAACATAAGGCTTTTCACCAGAGTGTCTCTGTGGAAATTTGTGTCTATTCAGCCAAAACAGCATTTGTAAGGTCGGGCATTGATACTGGTCTAGCTCTAGCAGACCAAGCTCCAAACTTAAGCCCAAAGGTGTTCAGTAGGGTTAAGGTCAGGGCTCTGTACAGATCACCTCTAGTTCCTCCACACCAAACTCAATCAAACCAACTCAACTATCAAAACATGTCCATATGGAGCTGGCTTTGTGCACCTGAATTTAATAACGTTATACACTATATATAGTAAAAATAAATAAAAGATTAAACATCTTATAAGTAGTGTAAAGATATCAACCACAAACCTGCAGTAGATGTGTTGTCATCAGACCCCTGCCCGTATCTGAAAGAAAAAAAATTATATGGTCACGCTGCAACACCACGGCAAACCAGTCTCAGTCTTCCTTTTCCCTACCCCAATCTGTCCAGCTATCTCCTAATTTGTCCCCTTTTAGGGGATCCCTGAAACCCCCTCCCTTCAGAGAGGCCTATCCTGTCCCCACTTTCTCCATCAGCTCATCCCCCACAGTTATTACATTTTATATCACGCCCTTTTAGATTGTAAGCTCTAAGGAGCAGGGCCCTCTGATTCCTCTTGTGTTAAATTGTATTGTAACTGGACTGTCTGCCCTCATGTTGTGAAGCGCTGTGCAAACTGTTGGTGCCATATAAATCCTGTATAATAATAATTCCCACTGAAGTGCTCCTGAAAATGCTACCTGGAAAATGCGCTGTCCTCAGCTGGCTGTCACAGAAGCCCCTGTTCTTCAGCCACTTTCTCAGCTGAACGTACCGGATGTCACAGCTTTGATTCACTACAAGAAGAAAGATTATATGTATGATGCATTATATATATATATATATATATATATATATATATATATATATATATAAGTTACAGTCCAACTCAGTTTGAAAAGAAAAAAAAAAACACTGCAAAAACCAAAGAGCGGAGCTGTCTGTAGCACCAGTCAAATATCAGCTCATATTTTCTTAAAGTTTTTGAAAAAAACTTTGATGCTGCGTACACACGATCGATTTTCTCAACGGTGAAAACACCGACGAGAAAATCGACGGGAAAAACGAGGAACGGCTTGTTCCCCTACACACGGCCGTTTTTCCCAAAAAATGTTCTCTTGGTCGAGAAAAACGACCGTGTGTAGGCTCCCCGGCAGTGTTTCCCTATGGGAAAACTGCCACGGAAAAAAATGCCGTGAATCACGACGAGAAAAATTAGAGCATGTTCTAATTTTTCACGTCTTGATTAATGCCGTTTTTCTCGTCGGGGAAAAATGACCAAAAGCCCACACACGGTCGTTTTTCTCGTCAAAGAGAAAAAATGACATTTTTCCCAACGAGAAAATAGGATTTTTTACTCACCGTAAAATCCTTTTCTCTGAGTCCATGGACCGACACAGCTTCTCTATTGACAAAGTGGGTATTATCCGTTAATTAGGAGTGACTAGGCAGAAAAACTTGTAAAAAGTGTTGCATCACACCTTCTACAGTACCGCCCAGGGGGCAGACCCTCTAGGTATACCCTCTCAGTCTGCACATCGCAGATCAGTTCGTCAAAAAGCAGTACAAACTTAAAAAGGAGGGGTGGGTGCTGTGTCGGTCCATGGACTCAGAGAAAAGGATTTTACGGTGAGTAAAAAATCCTATTTACTCTTTCGTCCATGGACCGACACAGCTTCTCTATTGACAAAGTGGGACGTCCCAAAGCAGTGTCAGAGAAAAAACGAGGGGTGGTAACAGCATAAAAACAAACTTCACCCCAAAACACAAAACAGCACTCCTCCAACGGGGGAGTTGCAACTCTAAACAGCCGCCTGCAAAACCTTGCGGCCGAAAGAGGCATCCGAAGATGCACCTACATCAACTTTGTAGAATTTTGTGAAAGTGTGAGCGGACGACCAAGTCGCCGCTTTACATAGTTGGGAAACAGACGCTTGATGTCGGAAAGCCCAAGAGGCACCTATTGCCCTGGTCGAATGCGCCGTGACAGGAAAGGGGGGCGCCTGACCCTTTAAGGCGTAAACCTGGATTACTATCTGTCGGATCCACCTAGAGATGGTGGCCGATGAGACTGCTTGGCCCTTCTTGGGACCAGCCACCGAAACAAACAGTGAGTCTGACTTCCGGAACAGGGAAGTAGCAGATATGTATACTCTCAAAGCTCGGACAACGTCCAAGGAATGCAACGCCGACTCCTTAGGATTCGACGGCTGAGGACACAAGGATGGAAGTACAATGTCTTCGTTGAGATGAAAAGCCGAAACGACTTTCGGAAGAAAGGAAGGCTGCGGCCGCAGCACCACCTTATCCTTGTGGAAAATCAAATAGGGAGCCTTGCAGGACAGGGCTGCCAGCTCAGAGACTCGTCTAACTGACGTAACAGCCACCAAAAAGACCACCTTCTGAGAAAGTGTCAACAGGGGAATATCTCTAATATTCTCAAACGGTGCCTTCTGAAGCACCGAGAGGACCAGGTTCAAGTCCCACGGAGGTAACGGGGGGCGGACCGGAGGGGCCACATGTCGAACCCCCTGCACAAATGTACTCACGAGAGAGTGAGTCGCCAGGGGTCGCTGAAAAAAGACAGCCAGGGCAGATATCTGTCCCTTAATCGTACTTAGGGCAAGCCTTTGGTCTACCCCATGCTGTAAAAACAGCAGGATTCTGGAAACCAAATAGGTACGCGGATGCCATTTCATTTTCTCACACATGGAGATGTAGGCCCTCCAAGTGCGGTGATAGACCTTCCTAGAGGATGGTTTCCGAGCACTTCTCATAGTAGAGATTACTGAGTCTGACAGGCCCCGATCTCTCAGTACCTGGTTCTCAACAGCCATGCCGTTAAAGCCAATGACTGTAAAGCAGGATGGAATATGGGACCTTGCGATAGCAGGTCCTTCCGTAGTGGTAGGCGCCAGGGGACGTCTGCTACCAGACGTACTAGATCGGCGTACCAAGGACGCTGAGGCCAATCTGGAGCGATTAGGATCATTGGAATTCCCTCTGCCTCCACTCTGCGGAGCAGAAGAGGAAGAAGCCTTAAGGGAGGGAAGGCATAGATTAGCCGATACTGACCCCACGATGCTACCAACGCGTCCGTTGCGTCTGCCCATGGGTCTCTTGACCGGGCCACAAACCTCAATACCTTCCGATTGAGTCGGGAAGCCAGAAGATCTACGTCTGGTGTGCCCCATCTTTGGCAGAGGAGTTGGAACACCTCCGGGTGTAAGGACCATTCTCCCTGGTCCAGCATCTGGCGGCTCAGGTAGTCCACCTGCCAGCTTTCCACACCCGGAATGTACACGGCCGACAGTGCCGGTACGCTCCTCTCTGCCCACTTCAGGATGCGAGCGATCTCCGATGCTGCAGCTGAGCTTCTTGTTCCTCCTTGATGATTGACATATGCCACTGCTGTGGCGTTGTCTGACTGGATCCTGACTGGACGCCCTTGCAGTCTCTGAGACCATTTGAAGAGGCACAGCTTGATCGCCCGGATCTCCAGGACATTGATCGGCAGGAGGGCTTCCTCTGGGGTCCAGCGACCTTGCGCCGACTGGACACCCCAGACTCCCCCCCCAACCTGTAAGGCTGGCGTCCGTCGTGATCACTATCCAGTAAACCGGAAGAAATGACTTCCTGGCCATTAGAGCTGGTGCTGTCAGCCACCATACCAGGGATCTCCTGACTAGGTGGCTCACTCGGATTTGATAATCCAGAGATGAAGGGCATCTGTTCCATCTGGACAGAACTTCCTTCTGTAACACTCGAGTGTGGTATTGAGCATATGGGACCGCCTCGAAGGAGGCTACCATGAGGCCCAACACTCGCATGCAAAAACGGAGTGACGACCAATTCCTGGAAGTCAGCTGCCGTACTGCAGCCCGGAGGGTCTGCAACTTCTCCACAGGGAGGAATACCTTTGCCTCTGAGGAATCCAGAATCAACCCCAGGTACACTAGGCGTTGAGTGGGCACCAATACTGACTTTTGCGTGTTTAGTATCCAACCACAGTCTCGAAGAGTCTGACAGGTAATGGACACGCTTACCTCTAATTCTGAGCTTGAAGGGCCCTTCAGCAGAAGGTCGTCCAAGTAACCTGTGATAGCGATACCCCGCTGTCTTAGAAGTGCCAGAATCGGAGCGAGCACCTTGGTGAACGTCCTGGGTGCTGAGGCAAGGCCAAACGGGAGGGCCACAAACTGGTAGTGGTTCTTCCCGATAGCAAATCGCAGAAACCTCTGGTGTCTGGAGTATATGGGGACATGCAGGTATGCGTCCTTGATGTCCAAGGAGGCCAGAAAGTCCCCCGGATGGAGAGCCGTGACTACGGATCGAACCGACTCCATCCGAAATCTTTGTACCTTCACAAAGCAATTGAGGGCTCTGAGATCCAAGATTGGACGAACCCCCTCCTTCTTTGGCACAATGAACAGATTTGAGTAAAAACCCTGACCCCGTTCCTGTTCTGGAACTGGAATAACTACCCCGCGTTCCAGTAGACCCTGGACCGCCCCATACAGGGCCTCCCGACGGGTCGGTAGTAGCTGGAGATTGGAGGTGATGAATCTGTCTGGTGAACAAGAGAGAAATTCTATCTTGTAGCCTGAGGAGATTACTTCGCAAACCCACCTGTCGGAGACTAGAGCAGTCCACTGAGTCGCGAATTTGCGAAGACGTCCCCCTACCCGAGAGCTGGGTGGGGGCGGACCTTCATGTGGACGCAGATTTGTCCGCAGGCTTGTTGGGTCTGCGGGACCAAGGACGCTTTTGTCCTTGAGCAGGCGCTTTATCGGCCTGGGGTCTTTTCCCTGTCGCCTTAAGGGGGCGAAAAAACCGCTTACGTGCAGTAAAGGAGGGCCCTTGCCCTTGGCGTGGTCCCTTACCCTTGCTAGTTGGGGGAAGCAAAGTGCTTTTACCTCCTGTGGCATCCTTGATGATGTCATCCAGAGAAGCCCCAAAAAGTCTGTCGCCCTTAAAAGGCAGATCCAACAGGGCTTTCTTGGAAGTCTGGTCCGCAGACCAGCCCTTTAGCCAGATCAGGCGGCGTATTGCTACTGCATAAACCGAAGCTCTTGACAGCAGGGGAATAGTATCCATGTCTGACTCGCAGACAAACTTAAGGCCCTGGACCAACTGGTCGGCCAAAGTTATCTCATTAGGAGGAGCATCTCGCTCCTTTAACCCCTGGAGTAGCAATTTTGCCCATTCAGTAAGTGTCTGAGACACTAGGGCCCCCGCCAATGCCGGGCGTACTGCCGAGCCTACCACTGAGTATAGGTAACGAGCGAGTGCTTCAGCCTTCTTATCCACAGGGTCCTTGAAAACAGGAGCCCCTTCTACTGGAATAGTGGTGGCTCTATTAAGTCTGGACACCGAAGGGTCCACTATAGGGGGAGAGGTCCATATCTTCAGAAAACTCTCCTCAAAGGGGTACCGTACTGCAAACCTCTTTGGGGCTGTAAAGACCCTCAGTGGGTCATCCCATTCCTTGTATAAGAGTTTGTCAAAATAAGACACACAAGGGAACACCTTAGCAGTGCGGGCAGGTTTACGAAACCCAAAGGGGACTGGAGTATCTCTTACTTCTTCAGTCCTTTCCAACTTTAGCGTATCCCGCACTGCAGTAATAAGGTCAGATACCAAAGCCGTCTCGCGTACTGACCTGGACTTTGAGTCATTCTCACTGTCCGATCGGTCACGGTCTGCAGTCTCTGATGCGTCAGAATCTGGGCCACGAGCCGTAGCTGGACCTGGTTCTGCATCAGAAATATCCCCAGAAGATTGCAGGGGACGGGGGCGTTTATTACCCCCTGTATTCCCGTGTGCTGCTTCCACCCTGGCAGCAAACGCCTCTAGGATTGCCGACATAGCGTCCATAGACACCTCAGGGACACCAGCTGCTAAATCTGGTGTTTCAGGGGAGAAGACATCTGGCTCAGATGCCATGCTGACCACATGCTGACACTCACAGGGCTCCAGGCAAGATATCAATAGGCCACCCTCCTGCGCTGCAGAGATGCTGGGTTACCCAGAGGACTCACCACCCTGGATAGGTACTGCTATGCTGCGCCTGTGATGCTGTCCCCTTGCTGCTGTGTCAGTCTGCTTCTTTTATCAGCACTTCCTGTGTGAATTTTCGCGCCAGTGTAATGCACCCTAGAGGCCGGAGGCTCTCGCAAAATGGTTGCCAAAAACGTCTGTATGGAAGATAATGTGGGCTCTAAGAAAATGGCCGCCGACAGAAGATAGAGGTCAGGCAGCCATAGCCCACAAAAAGATGGCCGCCGAACGGCAATATCTGCATACAGGGTGGACAAACATGGCCGCCGATCACCTGATAGGGGCCAGTGGGTGTGGCCGAACCACAGGAAGATGGCCGCCAGGCAGTTACAAGAGGCCAAACTTGGCATGGACCACCTCAAAATGGCCGCCGACAGCATGGAGACACAGAAACACAGGTAAGCAAAAATGACATTTCTTTTAAATGTTAGTTACAGCCAGCCCCGCTCCAGTGGGACCCCCTAGGTGACCCCCAGCACCCAGCAACCTTTAGCTAGAAGCCCAGGGAGGAGGGAAAGGCAGGGAGAGAGGGAAGAAAGGGGCCACAACCACTTACTTGATCTCTCCAGGAATGTCCAGCTAAATCACCCAGCCGAGGCAGGGGAGTTTTACTTACCTATCCTGCATGTATTCTGCTGGAAGACATTCCAAACAGATCATCGTCCGCGCACGGAAGGTGACTGTTGGCCAGGCATGCTGTGATTGGACCCAGAAGGGACGATCATATGTATGCCCTGGAGCATGACGCTCACCGGACAGGCTGCTGCGACTCGGCCGTAAGGTCAGCCGAAGCTGAGCGGTCCGATGCAAGCCTTGGAGCGTAAGCTCACCGGCCAGGCTGCTGCGACTCGGCCGTAAGGTCAGCCGAAGCTGAGCGGTCCGATGCAGGCCCTGGAGCGTAGGCTCACCGGCCACCCGTGGAGCGACGGGCATGTCGTGGAAAACCCAGCGCGTAGCTAGGGTCGGCACACGCTCGATGGCCGAAACTGGGGAGACTACAAGGATCGAGGATCCAGCCTGTCACCCAGTCGGCAGTTGATCGAAGATCGCAGGAAACAACAAATGTAGCAAAAAAAATAAAAAATAAAATATATATATATATATATATATATATATATATCTTTTTTCCCCGGACCAATGGGCCCGAAGGGAGCCATGTCCTACTCCTTGCTAGACAGAAAAAAACTGATCTGCGATGTGCAGACTGAGAGGGTATAACCAGAGGGTCCGCCCCCTGGGTGGTACTGTAGAAGGTGTGATGCAACACTTTTTACAAGTTTTTCTGCCTAGTCACTCCTAATTAACGGATAATACCCACTTTGTCAATAGAGAAGCTGTGTCGGTCCATGGACGAAAGAGTAAAATGGTTGTGTGTACGCGGCATTACTCTTTTTTAAAAGTAAAAAGCTCTACCAAGGAACAGATACTGCAAGACAGGGTGGAAATCAATGATTAATAAAAAAAAAAAAAAAGGATTTTAATCGGATTTTTTCACTTTTATCAAATTTATTTTAATAAAATGTTTTTGGAGTAAAAACCTATCTAAAAATAATTTTCTATTTAGGATACATTAATAATTTAGTTTATTCAGCATGAAATGGAGCTTAGTTATGTAGCATGAGGCTGTATCTTCTGCATTATTTCAAATTTTGGTAAACTCATTCAATGAATAACATGCACTGCATTGATGCATTCACACAATGTCACAGTAACTATGAGATAAAACAAAGTTCAGGAATATTCCTTTATCCCATTGTTTTGCAAATCTATGTACACTACAAACTGTATGATTGAATCGGTTCTGATATCGCTGTTTTACTAACCTGACAGCTTATTATGAATAGGAAACCTTCATTTTGTTTGCAAATATTAAAGATTCTAACTACCATCATGAATAAGTCCTTACATTTAAAGAGCACCTGTCATTTCAGATCCATCAAGGCAGCGCCTGTTAGAGGGGCATCCACTCACCTGCCGCCGCCACGTCCCTCACCTTGTTGTGTCACTGCCGCATCACCAGCCGTCCTATTAAAGTGAATGGGACTGTCGGCGAGCCAACAGCGGCTCAGAGGAGGAGGAGCTGCTACAGGGCATCTGTGATTGGCTAAGTTGGATTTTTTTAGATTCTCATCTTGGAGAAAGCCATCATCTAATGAGCGGTCTTTAAAGCTGAACTCCTTGGAAGGGTTAAATGGTTGTATTTGTCTGGGGTACCAGCGTCAAGCACTTTTCCTTACCTTTTACCTTACTGAGTATGCCGTCTCTTCAGAGCGCTGTGGCGCTTGCCCGGGAGTGATGTCATTACGGCTCGGCCGTTCAAACAGCCGGAGCCTGTGAACCCAGAAGGAAGACTGGGTAAAGATGGAAGCCCTATGCTCTGTCTACACCATGCAGTTAAAGTTGGTGTAGGTAGCTGCTCTGCTTGCCTAGTATGGTACATGT
The DNA here is from genome assembly GCA_029206835.1 of Rana muscosa. NCBI lineage: Eukaryota > Metazoa > Chordata > Amphibia > Anura > Ranidae > Rana > Rana muscosa. The sequence continues at coordinate 68,178,432 of CM055117.1, read as the reverse complement.
TCTTAACTAACTGTCATTTTGTGTTCCGCGGCTCTCTGTGCTCAGGTTCCTCCCGTGCTGGCCTTCCCTCTCCAGAGTCACTCTCTTGTCCTCATACTAAACTATACCTAACGTAATGAGTGAACTCAGACTTAATTCGTGGAATGTCCGCGGATTAAATTCTAAATTCAAGAGGTCCCTGGTCTTACAATATCTTAAATCTTTAAACCCCCGCATTATCCTGTTACAGGAAACACACTTATTAGGTAACAGGATATTGTCCCTTAATCGGAACTGGGTACAGAGAGCCATCCACTCCACCTACTCCTCCTATGCTAGAGGGGTGGCGATTTTGATTCATAAGAATTTAATCTGTACTATTGAACATGTTACTGACCCGTTGGGGCGCTATGTCATAGTAGTCATGACTGTTGAATCCCAACTGATAGCCATAGCTAACGTGTATGTCCCTCCTCCTTTCCACAAGGAGGTGTTATATCAAGTGCTAGAAAAAGTTGCCACCTTCGGCCCTTCGAAGCTACTAGTGGCGGATGATTTCAACAACATCCTAGATTATTCCTTAGATACCTCAAACCCGACTAGGGCACAGAATCTGGAGCTCGGGTATTGGGCAGACTCTGCAGCCCTGGAGGAAGTCTGGCGGTGGAAACACCCGGGGGAGAGGGGTTACTCCTATTTCTCCCATGTTAGTACCTCCTCTTCCTGCATAGATTTTGCATTTGTCAACCCGGCACTGTTGCCCAACATTGCGGAGGTCTGCTACCTGGCTGGGGGTCTTTCAGATCATACCCCCCCTACAGGTGGTTCTGACCCTTGCTGCAAGTGACAGGCGTAGATCCTGGAGACTGCACCCTGGTTGGGTTGGTGAGTCCTCGGTCGAGATCCTGGTCTCGCCTCATTTACAGGAATATTGGGACCATAATGAGGGCTCGACAGGAGGACCTATAGTGTGGGACGCTTTTAAGGCGTCCACCAGGGGGGCATATGTGTCGGCCATCAAGGCTGCGAGGACTGAGAAAAATGCTAAGGCTGCCAAACTCCAGGCACACGAAAAGCGCTGTGCCAAGACACATGCCGAGACACCCTCCCCCGCCTCCCTCACTGAAGTGCAGATGGCTAGGAGGGCCTTGCTGGTCCACTACCAGAACCTTACTCAATGTAGATTCACCAGTAGGGTTAAGGAATTGTTTGAACAGGGGGACAAAAACGGGAAGCTTTTGGCGTACCTGACTGCTGATACACGAGCACATGCAGCCATACCATGTATTTATTCCTCAGAAGGAGAATTGGTGCAGGATAAAGATGGTATCATGCAGGCATTTGTTGACTATTACTCTGACTTATATTCTGCCATCCCAACGTATGACCAACAGGTGCTGACTGACTTGCTGGACCCCCTTCAGATACCGGTGTTGCCTGATGAGGTAGCGGCCAGCCTTGAGGTGCCCTTCACGGACAAGGAATTGGCAGCTGCTATTGCATCCTTCCCTAATGGTAAGTCCCCGGGACCTGACGGACTTCCAGTGGAGTGGTACAAACAATACCTGGAACTTTTGTCACCCAGACTCCTCCGGCTGTACAGTGACTGTTTGGAAAGGGGAGGCTTACCGCCTTCCTTCTACGAGGCGCACGTGGTGCTGCTCCCGAAAACCGGACAAGGGCCCCCTATGCTGTTCCTCGTACAGACCTATAGCGTTGCTTAACCACTTAACGACCGCCCACCGCCGATTTACGTCGGCAGAATGGCACGGACAGGCAGAATCACGTAGATCTACGTGATCGCCTTTGTGCAGTTGGGGGGTCCATCCGGACCCCCCTTCACTGCAGTGAGCGGCCGTTAAGTGTTCGGGAGCGATCAGGCATGAGGGGGCGGCCGCTCGATTCCGCCCCCCCCCCTCGCGATCGCTCCCGGCCAATGAAATTGCTTCCTCCGCCATGTGATGTAAACACAGGCTGGAGGAAGTGATGTCATCTCCCTCGCCGCGGTCTTTTCGTTCCCGGCGCCGAGGAGTGAAGACATAGGTTAGTGCTCCAACAGTCCACTGACACGTAGGTACACATAGGCACACAAATCACCCCCCAGTCACCCCCAGATCACCCCCCAGGTCACCCCAAAGCCCCCAATCACAGTGTCACTGATTGCAGTGATCATTTATTTTACTGATCACTGCATTTAGTGTCATCTGTGATTGTAAAAAGTTGCAAGGCAGTTAGGATTAGGCCCCTTTAGGTCCAGGGTAGCCCCCTAACCCCCCCTAATAAAGGTTTAACCCCTTGATCACCCCCCAGGTAACCCTTTCACCCCCTAACTTCAGCGTCACTAAGCGATTGTTTTTCCGATCGCTGTATTCGTGTCGCTGGTGTTTTAGATAGGCAGTTATTTTTTTTTTAGGTTCGCCGCAGGTTTTTATTGGTGTCAGGTACCCCCATATTTAACCTAATAAAGGTTTTAACCCCCTGATTGCCCCTAGTTAACCCTTTCACCAGTGATCACCATATAAAGGTTACGGGTGACGCTGGTTGATTCGTTTGCTTTTTATAGCATCAGGGCACACGCCGTATATAACCCAATAAAGGTTTAACCCCCCTGATCGCCCGGCGGGTGAGATCAATTAGGTTTTAGCGCCAGAGAGGGTCTGCGTCGCCCCAGGCAGTGTTAGGTTAGTGCCAGTAACGCTAACACCCACGCGCAAAGCATACACCCCCCTTAGTGGTATAGTATCTGATCAGATCTATACTAGCATCCCCAGCGGTTTAGGGTTCCCAAAAACGCAGTGTTAGCGGGATCAGCCCAGATACCTGCTAGTACCTGCGTTTAGCCCCTCCGCCCAGCCCAGCCCAGCCCACCCAAGTGCAGTATCGATCGATCACTGTCACTTACCAAACACAACACACATAACTGCAGCGTTCGCAGAGACAGGCCTGATCCCTGCGATCGCTAACAGTTTTTTTGTAGCGTTTGATATATTTGCTGACGACAGTCAGGTGCTTTTTTTCCTGTGAATCTTACTAGTGTACCCCTAAATTTAGAGCCCAAAATGGCAAGTCGAAGGTACACTAGTAAAGAGGCCTACGAGATTCTGAGCATGACAGATAGTGAAGAGGAGGTCACGTATCTGTCAGATTCAGGCTCAGAATATCTTCCCGTAGAAGACAGTGACGTCAGCGGCCCCACGTCAGATAGCTCTGACGACGAAGTTGAGGTCCCTGCTAAGGTCAGGCGTACCCGATCCCGATCTTCTGAGGTTGTTGAGGAGCAAGAACCGCAGGTCTCTCGTATCATGGAGCAGAGTAGTACTAGCGCCGCTATTCCTTCTGGTGAACTGGCAAGCACCAGCGGCCTAGTACAGCCTGGACGTACATCCAGCACTGCAGTAACACTTGGTGACGTGGCGAGTCCCATAAGTGCAGTTCAAGCTGGTGAGGTGGCAAGCACAAGTAGTGTCCCGCTGCCACCAAGAAGACAAAGGCAGGCCCGTCATGCCCATACTGCCCTTCCTGCAGAATTCGCCTATCCTGATTGGGTCCCCACCACTTCTGCAGAACCCGTACTTCCCCCATTCACTGCCCAACCCGGTATTCAGGTGGAAACAGCTGATTTTATGCCAATCGATTTTTATTCGCTGTTTTTCACGGAAGATCTCTATAGATCTATTGTGGACCAGAGTAATTTATATGCTGGTCAATTTATCGCCGCTAACCCCCAGTTGCCTAAAATTGCCAGAAATTGGAAACCAATTACGGTTTCCGAATTTAAGACCTTTCTGGGCCTTTCCCTCAACATGGGCACACATAAATTTCCGTCATTGCGTGCTTATTGGTCCACGCACCCAATTGACCACATGCCCGTGTTCTCTGCCTCCATGTCCAGGGCACGATACGAGCAGATTTTGCGGTTCATGCACTTCAACGACAATGAACTTTGTCGTCCACGTGGGGACCCTGAATACGACCGGCTCTATAAAATTCGGCCCCTCATAAACCACTTCAACGAACGTTTTGCAGCCTTGTTTACTCCCGATCAAGTTGTCTGCGTTGATGAGTCCCTGATTAAATTTTCTGGCCGCTTGTCTTTCAAGCAGTACCTTCCCAGCAAGCGTGCCAGATACGGGGTCAAGCTCTACAAGTTCTGTGACAGGGCAACAGGCTATGTAGTGAACTTTACGGTTTATGAGGGAAAAGACAGTCAGATTGAGTCGGTCAACTGCCCGGATTACATAGGGAGCGCTGGCAAGATAGTGTGGAACTTGGTGTCACCCTTATTCGGAAAGGGGTACCACTTGTATGTGGACAATTATTACACGAGCGTGCCACTGTTTAGTCACTTGTTTGATCATAAGATTGGAGCATGTGGCACCGTGCGACCTAATCGCCGGGGCTTTCCCCAGCGGCTTGTAGATGCCCGTCTTAGGCTGGGGGAGAGAGCCTGCTTGAAGTGTAATAACTTGCTCGCTATGAAGTGGAGGGACAATAAGAATGTTTTCCTTCTTACCTCCCTTCATGCAGACACGACAGTCCAAATTCGTACGGCGACTGGTGTTGTGGAGAAACCCCTCTGTGTCCACGAATATAACCAAAATATGGGAGGGGTGGACCTCAACGACCAGTTGATGGCGCCGTATCTAATTGACCGTAAGGCGAGACGCTGGTACAAAAAAGTGTCTCTATCATTATTCCAATTGGCTTTGCTGAACGCTCATGTGCTATACAGAGCTTCAGGCGGGACGTTATCTCTTCTAAAATTCCAGAATGAGATAGTCACAGAACTCCTGTATCCAGGCGGTTCTGCACCTCACCATCCCCAACCAAATGCAGTAAGCCGGCTGCATGAGAGGCATTATTCGTATGTCCTCCCGAGTACCCCTACCCAAAGCCACCCCCAAAAAAGATGTCGTGTCTGTAGCAAGCGCGGATTTAGGCGTGACACCCGTAGTTTTTGTCCACTCTGTCCTGACAAGCCTGGTCTTTGCCAAGGTGAATGTTTTGAACGCTACCACTCAAAAGTGAAGTTTTAGCGTAGGGTACAGCATTTCACAGACTAGGACACACTTACACAGGGTCTCCCAAGATGCCATTACATTTTGAGAGACCCGAACCATTACAGTTGTAAAGTTACAAAAAAAAGTGTAAAAAAGAAAAAAAAAACGTAAAAAACAAAACACAAAAAAAATATAAAATAAAAAAACCAAAAATAGTTGTCGTTTTATTGTTCTCTCTCTCTCTATTTTCGCTCTATTGTTCTGCTCTTTTTTTACTGTATTCTATTCTGCAATGTTTTATCATGCTTGCTTTTCAGGTATGTAATTTTTTGTTTTCAGGTGCGCCATTCAACTGCAGCGCGGAATTATTTATCTTGACAGCAACAGCGTTTGCTCCCACGATACATAAAGCCGTGACTCCAGTGCTGTAGGAGGTGATTTCACCACCACAGTTAAAAAAAAGAGCATATATGCCGAAGCATGGGGGCAGCAGGGGCGGAGGAGCGATTTTGCTCCTAATGCCGCGTACATACGGTCGAAATTCCGACCGTGTGTACGCGGCATAACTTTTTTGCGGGAGGATGCCCCCATGCTTCGGCATATATATATTTTAGGCACAGGTTGCGTTAAAACATTTTTTTATTTTTTACTAGGTTTTGTTTTGGTATTTGCTTTGCAGGTATGGCATGGTAAGGTCTTACTGTTGTACTGTAATGTTACTTTGTTTTAATGTTAACCACCATTTGCTTAGCAGGTACGCCATTCAGTTGCAGCGCGGATCTATTTATCTTGACAGCAACAGCGTTTGCTCCCACGATACATAAAGCCGTGACTCCAACGCTGTAGGAGGTGATTTCACCACCACAGTTAAAAAAAAGAGCATATATGCCGAAGCATGGGGGCAGCAGGGGCGGAGGAGCGATTTTGCTCCTAATGCCGCGTATATACGGTCGAAATTCCAACGGAGGCTTATCCGTGGAAAAGTCCGACCGTGTGTACGCGGCATAACCTTTTATGCCGCGTACATACGGTCGAAATTCCGACGAAGGCTTGACCGTGTGTACGCGGCATAACTTTTTTGCGGGAGGATGCCCCCATGCTTCGGCATATATGCCCATCATTAGAAGTGGGTGGATGAAGGGAGGTATTCTAATGGTGGGCATACCCACCAATCAATCTCTTTTTTTCGTTCAGCCAATAGGCTGTATGAAAAAAAAGATTACAATACATGTCCAACAAGGACCAGCAACGTACTGGTATGTTGCTGGACTTTGAATGTTTATACCAGAATGATGCCTGCGGGTTTAGGTATCATCTTGGTATCATTCTTTTCAGCCAGCAGCCGGCTTTCATGTAAAAGCAATTCTAGCAGATAATTAGCCTCTAGACTGCTTTTACAAGCAGTGGGAGGGAATGTCCCCCCCCCCCCGGATATAAAAAGCGCCATTGGGAAATTGGGAAAGCATTTTATCACACCGATCTTGGTGTGGTCAGATGCTTTGAGGGCAGAGGAAAGATCTAGGGTCTAACCCCCCAATTTTTTTCAAAAAAAGAGTACCTGTCACTACCTATTGCTATCATAGGGGATATTTACATTCCCTGAGATAACGATAAAAATGGTAAAAAAATTAAATATGGAAGGCACAGTTTAAAAATAAAATAAAGAAGCCAAATAAATAATAAAAAAAAAAAAAAAAAAAGCACCGCTGTCCCCCCCTGCTATTGCGCAAAGGCGAACGCACGCGTCGGTCTAGCGTCATATGTAAACAGCAATTGCATCATGCATGTGAGGTATCACCGCGAAGGTCAGATCGAGGGCAGTCATTTTAGCAGTAGACCTCCTCTGTAAATCTAACGTGGTAACCTGTAAAGGCTTTTAAATGCTTTTAAAAATGAATGTAGTTTTGTCGCCGCTGCGCATTTGTGCGCAATTTTAAAGCATGTCGTGTTTGGTATCCATGTACTCGGCCTATGATCATCTTTTTTATTTCATCAAACATTTGGGCAATATAGTGTTTTTTAGTGCATTAAAAATAAAAAAAGTGTGTTTTTCCCCCAAAAAATGCGTTTGAAAAATCGCTGCGCAAATACTGTGTGGAAAAAAAAAATGCAACACCCACTATTTTAATCTGTAGGGCCTTTGCTTTAAAAAAATATATAATGTTTGGGGGTTCAACATAATTTTCTTGCAAAAAAAAAATTTCTTTCATGTAAACAAAAAGTGTCAGAAAGGGCTTTGTCTTCAAGTGGTTAGAAGAGTGGATGATGTGTGACATAAGCTTCCTAATGTTGTGCATAAAATGCCAGGACAGTTCAAAACCCCCCCAAATGACCCCATTTTGTAAAGTAGACACCTCAAGCTATTTGCTGAGAGGCATGTTGAGCCGATTGAATATTTTTTTTTTTGTCCCAAGTGATTGAATAATGACCAAAAAAAAAAAATGTACAAAAAGTTGTCACTAAATTATATATTGCTCAAACATGCCATGGGCATATGTGGAATTACACCCCAAAATACATTCTGTTGCTTCTCCTGAGTACGGGGATACCACATGTGTGGGACTTTTTGGGAGCCTAGTCGCGTACGGGACCCCAAAAACCAAGCACCGCCTTCAGGATTTCTATGGGTGTAAATTTTTGATTTCACTCCTCACTGCCTATCACAGTTTCGGAGGCCATGGAATGCCCAGATGGCACAAACCCCCCCAAATGACCCCATTTTGGAAAGTAGACACCCCAAGCTATTTGCTGAGAGGTATGTTGAGTATTTTGCAGATCTCGCTTTTTGTCACAAAGTTTTGAAAATGTAAAAAAAGAAAAAAAAAAAGAAAAAAAAAATGTCTTTCTTAATTTTCAAAAACAAATGAGAGCTGTAAAATACTCACCATGCCTCTCAGCAAATAGCTTGGGGTGTCTACTTTCCAAAATGGGGTCATTTGTGGGGGTTTTGGGCTATTTTGACATTTTATGGCCTTCAAAACTGTGATAGGTAGTGAGGAGTGAAATCAAAAATTTATGCCCTTAGAAACCTTGAAGGCGGTGCTTGGTTTTTGGGGTCCCGTACGCGGCTAGGCTCCCAAAAAGTCCCACACATGTGGTATCCCCGTACTCAGGAGAAGCAGCAGAATGTATTTTGGGGTGTAATTTCACATATAACCATGGCATGTGTGAGCAATATATCATTTAGTGACAACTTTTTGTACATTTTTTTTTTTTTTTTTTTCTTTTTGTCATTATTCAATCATTTGGGACAAAAAAAAAAAAATATTCAATGGGCTCAACATGCCTCTCAGCAAATAGCTTGGGGTGTCTACTTTCCAAAATGGGGTCATTTGGGGGGGTTTTGTGCCATCTTGGCATTTTATGGCCTTCAAAACTGTGATAGGTAGTGAGGAGCGAAATCAAAAATTTATGCCCTTAGAAACCTTGAAGGCGGTGCTTGGTTTTTGGGGTCCCGTACGCGGCTAGGCTCCCAAAAAGTCCCACACATGTGGTATCCCCGTACTCAGGAGAAGCAGCAGAATGTATTTTGGGGTGTAATTTCACATATGCCCATGGCATGTGTGAGCAATATATCATTTAGTGACAACTTTGTGCAAAAAAAAAACAGTTTGTCATATTCCCGCAACCTGTGGCAAAATATAAAATATTCCATGGACTCACCATGCCTCTCAGCAAATAGCTTGGGGTGTCTACTTTCCAAAATGGGGTAATTTGGGGGGGTTTTGTGCTATTTTGGCATTTTATGGCCTTCAAAACTGTGATAGGTAGTGAGGAGTGAAATCAAAAATTTACGCCCTTAGAAATCCTGAAGGCGGTGCTTGGTTTTTGGGGCCCTGTACGCGGCTAGGCTCCCAAAAAGTCCCACACATGTGGTATCCCCGTACTCAGGAAAAGCAGCAGAATGTATTTTGGGGTGCAATTCCACATATAACCATGGCATGTGTGAGCAATATATCATTTAGTGACAACTTTGTGAAAAAAAAAAAAAGTTTGTCATATTCCCGCAACTTGTGGCAAAATATAAAATATTCCATGGACTGAACATGCCTCTCAGTAAATAGCTTGGGGTGTCTACTTTCCAAAATGGGGTCATTTGGGGGGGGTTTGTGCTATTTTGGCATTTTATGGCCTTCGAAACTGTGATAGGTAGTGAGGAGTGAAATCAAAAATTTGCGCCCTTAGAAATCCTGAAGGCGGTGCTTGGTTTCCGGGGTCCCGTACGTGGCTAGGCTCCTAAAAAGTCCCACACATGTGGTATCCCCGTACTCAGGAGAAGCAGCAGAATGTATTTTGGGGTGCAATTCCACATATAACCATGGCATGTGTGAGCAATATATCATTTAGTGACAACTTTTTGTAATTTTTTTTTTTTTGTCATTATTCAATCACTTGGGACGAAAAAAAAAAATATTCAATGGGCTCAACATGCCTCTCAGCAATTTCCTTGGGGTGTCTACTTTCCAAAATGGGGTCATTTGGGGGGGTTTTGTACTGCCCTGCCATTTTAGCACCTCAAGAAATGAGATAGGCAGTCATAAATTTAAAGCTGTGTAAATTTCAGAAAATGTACCCTAGTTTGTAAACGCTATAACTTTTGCGCAAACCAATAAATATACGCTTATTGACATTTTTTTTACTAAAGACATGTGGCTGAATACATTTTGGCCTAAATGTATGACTAAAATTGAGTTTATTCGATTTTTCTTATAACAAAAAGTAGAAAATATCATTTTTTTTCAAAATTTTCGGTCTTTTTCTGTTTATATCGCAAAAAATAAAAATCGCAGAGGCAATCAAATACCATTAAAAGAAAGCTCTATTTGTGGGAAGAAAAGGACGCAAATTTCATTTGGGTACAACATTGCATGTCCGCACAATTTACAGTTAAAGCAGCGCAGTGCCGAATCCCAAAAACAGGCTTGGTCCTAATGGCCCGAAATGGTCCGGGGCTTAAGTGGTTAACATGGACCTTAAAATACTCGCTAAGATGCTAGCCAATAGACTGATGAACATAATCCAAGACTTAAGCCCTGTACACACGATCGGTTTTACCGATGAAAACCGTCCGATGGATTTTTTTCATCGGACAAACCGATCGTGTATGGGACCCATCTGTCTTTTTTCCATCGGTTTAAAAAAATAGAACATGTTTTAAAATTTTCTGATGGATCAAAAACCGATAGAAAATTCCGATCGTCTATGGGTAAGTCCATCGGATAAAAAACCCATGCATGCTCAGACTGAATTAGGAGACGGGAGCGCTCGTTCTGGTAAAACTAGCGTTCCTAATGGAGAGAGCACATTCGTCATGCTGTAATGGACTGAAAAGCACAGAGACTGAAAAGCGCGAATCAGCTCTCACCAAACTTTTACTAACACGCGGTAACATGAAATCAGCAAAAGCAGCCCAAGGGGTGGCGCCATTAAATTTGAACTTTCCTTTTATAGCGCCGTCGTACGTGTTGTACGTCCCGTCGTTTTGTTGCCGTCGGTTTTTGGACTGATGGTGTGTGGCCAAGACTAATGAAAAACAGTTTCATCGGATTTCCGATGGACAAATCCATCGGACGAAAATCAATCAGAAATCCGATCGTGTGTACAGGGCTTTAGTGTCGCCTGACCAGACTGGATTTATGCCCAAAAAGGCCACTGATATTAACTTACGTAGAGTGTATGCTCATACGCAGCTGGGGGAAGAGATATCCTCTGGGGGAACATTGGTGTTTTTTGACCTGGAGAAGGCTTTCGATTCCATTGATTGGGGCTATATGAAGTATGTACTGCAGCGCATGGGGTTTGGCCCTACATTCCTTAAATGGGTATCGCTGTTATATGAACGAGCGGTGGCAGCCCGTTGCTTCAACGGGGGGGTCTCTGGGTTTTTTCCAGTGTCCAGGGGCACCAGGCAGGGGTGCCCTCTCTCTCCTCGCCTCTTTGCGCTTGTAATGGAACCCCTGGCGATCGCACTGCGCTCCTCTCCCCTGATCCGGAGCATTAGAGTAGGCACACTTACCGAGACCACGGCACTTTACGCGGATGACTTGGTTCTTTTCGTTAGGGACACTGGGCCGTCCTTGAGGGCAGCGCTGGCACTTCTGGATAGATCACGTTGGTCTCTGGGCTCAGGGTTAACTGGTCTAAATCCAAAGTACTCCCCTTACGTGCTCATCCAGTCCCTGACCAGGCAGATCCCACCATTCCCCTGCAATGGGTCTCCCAGATTAAGTATTTAGGGCTCCAGATCACCAACTCGGTTACTGACTTTATCAACCTCAATATTACCCCACTGCTTGCTGCGGTATCTAAGAAGCTTCAGGCATGGAAAAACCTCCCTTTGTCCCTCATAGGGAGGGTGAACTTGATTAAAATGAAAATATTGCCCGTACTATTATATGTCCTTAGGAATTCCCCAGTTTGGATTCCTAGGTCAATTTTTTAAATCACTGGATGCCGTGATCTCCTCCTTTTTATGGCAGGGAGGTGTTCACCGCCTTAGATTGGCGATATTGCAGCAGCCATGGAGGGAGGGGGGTCTAGCAGTCCCAAGTTTTTACAAGTACTTTTTGGCAGGACAGTTGACGGTGGCCCACCGCTGGCTGACTGTCCCTTAGGATGACGCCTCCATCTCCCTGGAGGCGGCCTATGTAGGCTCCTACGGAGCGCTGTCCCATCTGGTGTACAGAGGTTAAAGGGCTCCTTACCCACTGACATCCTCCATGCGCTCGGTGATGAGGGCATGGGTTGTGGCGCAGGGATTGAGATCATCTAGCGCAATTAGACTTTCTCCCAACATGCCGTTGTGGAGGAATCCCAATTTACCACATTTTTTTGATTATCCAGACCCGGTAGTGTGGACTAGATACGGTATTAAAATTTTGTTCCACATTGTCTCAAACGGTACTTTACTGTCATTTGATGATCTCAAATCAAAATATGATTTGCCTAATACGCATTTTTTTTTTTTAGGTACATACAATTAAGGCATGCTTTCTACTCACAATTTGGGGGGGGGGACACCCTTTGCCTTGAGTCCAGTGACCTGGAATTGCTAACTCGCAGCGACACACTATCAAAACCCGTTTCTTGCCTGTATAAGGACTTATTTCATGACACAAACCTCTTATTAGGACCTTGCAGGAGAGCGTGGGAGACTGCGGCTCCGGGGCTGGATAGGGATGATTGGGATGACATGTGGGGGACTGCATTCCAGTATCTAGTATCTAGCAGGGATAGATTGATCCATTACAAATTTCTACACAGAGTCTATCTTACCCCTGCCAGATTGGCACGGATGTTTGGGACTCGGCACTCACAGTGCTGGAGATGCACGGCACCCATAGCTGACTTTCTACACATTTTTTTGGGAGTGCCCGTCAATACAATCCTACTGGCAAGCCATTGCCTCTTGTATCAGGGCAGTCACTTCCATTTCTATCCCTATGTCCATTGAAGTGTGTCTTCTACATTTAGTGGAGCCCCTGGCAGGGCCAGGTTAACATAGGGGCTATTGGAGCTGCAGCTCCAGGCCCCTTCCTCAAGATAGGCCCATTTGCCCAAAAAAAAAAAAAAAAAATCGAAAAAAAAAAAAAAATCAAAAAAAAAAAGATCGGCTTCGAGGATTGTAGCTCGACGACCAGGGGCCACAGAGACCTTTGCAGCTGAAGACCCACCCCAGCCGTTTGAAATCCAATCATGTGTACGAGATTTGAGTGACTCACTGGAGGTGGGTGCAAATACCTGTATTATACAGGTATCTGCACCCCCCCTCCCCCTGAAAGGTGCCAAATGTGACACTGGAGGGGGGGAGGGTTCCGAAAAGCAGAAGTTCCATTTTTGGGTGGAACTCCGCTTTAAAGAGAAAGTAAACCGTGTTAGGTTTTACTTCCTCTTTATTTCCCTGCAAAGGTAAAGCATAATGGGCTACTATGCATCACATAGTAGCCCATTATGTGTCACTTACCTGAAACCGAAGCCTGCAATGTCACCGCTGTCCCCTGTTGCAGGAAGCGTCCATTCTTCACCCCTCTTCCTTCCGGGGCCACCAACTCCGGCTCTGTGACTGGCCGGAGTGATGCGCGGGAGCCGCCAGTCACAGCATGACCAGTCACGGCATGACCTTCCTTTAGAAACGGCACAATTGCAGTTTTTAAAGTGCGCCTGCGCCGTTGTCTACGCTTGCGCTTGTCTACGCTTGCGCCTGCACTTGTCTCTATTGTAAATATTTCCTAAACCGTGTAGGTTTAGGAGATATTTCCTGCACCTACAGGTAAGCCTTAATCTAGGCTTACCTGTAGGTAAAAGTGGTTGTACAGGGTGTACAACCACTTTAAGTGGTTCAATTTCCCTCATTTACAGACTGAAGTTCATTCCTTTGTTCTACAGAGCAAAACGTTACAATAGTTATAGTTAGTTCATTCCTTTGATCTAAAGCAGGGATCTCTAAACTATGGCTCTGTTGCGGTACTACATATCCCATGAGGCATTGTAAAACTCTGACATTCACAGACATGACTAGGCATGGTGATTCTTGAACAACTGGAGGGTCACAGTTTGGAGACCCCGATCTAAAGAACAAAACGTTACAATGTTTATAGTTATCTCAGGGCTGAGAAATGTTGTGATAGTTGGCAGCCTGCCTGTTTTTTTTTTTTCTTTGACAGCTGTCAGCTTGAGCAGAGAATTCTCTGCATAGAAAGAATCAGGAAAATGCTTTGACAAGATCGGGAATGAGAAAAAAAACTCGATCTTGATTCTAAACGATTAATCGCGCAGCTCTAGGCTGGGTTCACACATATGCAAATTGGATGCGGATTTCCCGCATCCAATTTGCATAACAGGCGAGTATGACCGGCTCTCACAGGTCTGAGACGGCCGTGGTCCGTATTCAAAAAGGGTCCTGTGCGTGTTTGGTTCCGATTCAGGTGAAAATTCGGACCTGATTCGCACCTGAACTGGTGAACCGGGACGCACCGGACCCCAGGCACGAACCCGCGGTTGCACGAACCTGCGGTTGCACATATGTGAACTCTACCTTAAGTTTTAGGCACCTGCAGAAAAGTAGACCAGTAAATAGGGTAGGAATCTTGTGGTGTGGTTATGAAGGTATCAGCTGCCCAATCATGGTGTGATGGATCACATTCTGCTTAGTTCTCCTCTTCCCACTATAAAATCTTTGGAATGAATGGAACAAAACAGAGCCTGCCCTTCTACCTGCAGATACTTCCATGTGTTTCCGTTTCCTCCGACGGCCTGTGCGTCCTTTATTCTTCTTCATATCGACTCTACAGGGTAGACGTATAGACTCCACATGGAAGAACCACTGACCAGCCTGAAATGCACAACAGATTTTATTTCAATATATATATTACTACAAGAGAAAGTGTTACTTTGGGGAAAAGAAAACCAAACTGGCGAACAGACAGGATTTATAATGCAGAGGAGACATTAAAGTCGCCTGCCTGCCCACCTGAAACTCTAAACTGATGACCTATAGGGGGCTTTTAAATTGTTACCTGTGGAAAATATTGGGTACTGTCACCATTTCATGGGTGCATGCAATTTTAAAGAAGAATTCCGGGGGAAAAAACATTTATTTGTCCCATGCAGTGGGGCTGTGCCCGCACTGCATGGATTAACTACTCATTTTCGTCTAAGGTATCGCGGAGCAGAGACATACTTACCTGATCTGCTGACTTGCCAAGAGCAAGACCGGTTCCCGCCGCTCCTGCCACCCCCCCCCCCCGCATGCTAGTGGTCTTGTAAATGGACTGTTCCTGAGGTCATCACACCCACAGAACAGATCTGAATGTGAGGACAGCAGGAACAGTCCACCACTGGACATGGGGGAACACTGATTTCCGAAGGATCCAAAGACTAGGTCATTTTTTTTATGGAGTTCTTCTTTAACCACCTCAACACAGGGCACTTAAACCCCCTTCCTGCCCAAGCCTTTTTTCAGCTTTCAGCGCTGTCATATTTTGAATGACAATTGTGCGGTCATGCTACACTGTAACCATGTGAAATTTTTATCATTTTCTTCATACAAATAGAGCTTTCTTTTGGTGCTATTTAATCACTCCTAGGTTTTTTATTTTTTTCCCAAAAAAAAAAAGTTCAAAAATTTTGAAAGAAAATTTTTTATTTCTTAGTTTGCCAGTAATTTTTGCAAACAAGTATTTTTTCTCCTTCACTGATGGGCGCTAATAAGGCAGTACTGATGGACACTGATAGGCTGCACTGATAAGGCGACACTTATGGGCACTGATGAGAAGGCACAAATATGCCACACTTATGGGCACTGATAGGCGGCACTGATGGGTGGCACTGGGCACAGATAGGCGGTATGGATAGGCGGCACTGACGGGCATTGATGGGTGGCATTGATGGGCAGCAGTGATATCCAGCACTGACTGGCATCACTATTGGCCAATGTTTTCTGGCACTTGTGGGCACTGAAAGCTGGCACTTATGGGCACTGATTGCTGGAAGGGGTGGGCAATAATTGCTGGCATTGGTGGGCACTTAGTTGTAATCAGAGCACTGATGATCAGCTGTCCCCTATGAGGAGATGCCGCTGATCGGCTCTGTCAGTGTGAGGCGAGGAGAGCCGAATAACGGCATCTCTGTGTTTACATGTAACCGTCTGTGATTGGTCACAGCCGTTCACATGGTTAGAGCTGCAGCCACGGCTTTTTACACAGATCGGGGTTTCGCCGTGTCCTAGCAATACGCCGCGGCCACGATCGTCGCGCTGCGTGCCCCTGGGGGCACGCGAGAGAGGTAGTTTTGGGCGGCTGTCATATGACGTCCACCCAGAACGAGAGCCGCACCGCCCAGCCGTCACTTGCGGTTAAAGCTTAAAAGCAGTTGTATACCCTCATATACTACATGCACCTACAGGTAAGCCTACATTAAGGCTTACCTGTAGGTGCTTGCAATATCTCCTTAACCTACATAGTTAAAAAGATGTATGCAGAAAAGCCAGCACCGATGTCTACGGCGCATGCGCGCCGTAGATAACGGCGCAGGCGCACTGAGCGCGGCGGCTCTTGAATGGGAGCCTGTCAGACACTGCTGGAATTCGCGCATGCGCGGGAGTGACGTCATCACCGCTCCGGCCAGTCACAGCGCCGGAGCGGCGATACCCGGAAGTCACTCCGGGTATCATGGCGGCGACGAAGGACGTGTCTGAGGACCGCTGCGGGAGCTTCGATCTAAGGTAAGTGATTGATAATGAGCTAGTATGCTAGTCATACTAGCTCATTATGCCTTTGTCTTGCAGGTTTAAAAAAAAAGAAAAAGTTTTGCGGTATACAACGGCTTTAAAGACGTATTAAACCAAGACCAAATATCTATCAGTGGTGGCTGCATCAGTTTTCTTTCCTTTGGATTCTCCCCTCTATTTTAACCTGGTGATTTGGCCAGTAACACACCTCCTGTCTTAGTGAGACACAACTCTGGAGGAATGAGCACAGGAGGCAAAGCAGCATAAACAGTCTGGGGGGGGGGACTGGACTCTTGTTGGATGTATAAGCAGATTTAGATACAATAACAAATTTAAGCCAAACTCCAGCTCACGCTTTATATACAGCAAAAAAAATAAAAAATTCTTCTGGGATAAAAGTTTTGCATGAATAAATAAAAGCTGATCGTTGTAAGCACCACTGCCAGTGTTAAGTGGTTTGTCTCATCCATGTAATTTGATATATTCTGCTGGAGAGCTTGAGCTTGTGAAAAACAACAGACTTGCTGGCTGGCGCACCAGATGAAAATAGAAGAAAGAAAGCCTAAAAAATAAAACTAATGCAGCCATCAGATCTAAAAATTGGTAAGCTGTAATATAATAAATGTTTGCGTTTGGGTTTAACACTGCTTTAATATGTTGGGTATCTATTTACTTGGCGCAACCTTATCTTTTTTATTTTACCACAAATTGGGTAATATATTGCGTTTATGTGACCTAAAATGTTGTGTATTTTGCGTTTCAATTTTACTCTTCAGGCCTAAAAGTGTGCAAAAACAGCTTTGTTAGCAAAAGGGTTAAGGGCGCAGGGGTGTATCTGGCGTGCGGTAAACAACGCGTTTGCCTTGGGTGGAATTTTTCAGGGGGGTGGCGCCGCCCCCCAGGCGACAGTGCTATAGCCAAATGCCAGTCATCTAGTTTTGGGAGGGCATCTATTGATGCCAGAACCGCTGTTGTGTGCTTCCTGAACACAATCTGGACACAGCTGACCACAGATCAGGGTAAACAACCAATCACAGCTGATCACAATGTAAACACACTTGCCGGATCTCGGCATTCCTTTCCTCACGCTGTCACAGTGTGAGTAGAGAATAGAGTTGGTAACCGGCAAGTGTAAAAGAGGACATCTACACTGATAGTCAGGGCACTGATCATCAGTGCAGTCCCAACAGTGCCTATGAGTGCTGCTTATCAATGCCAATCAGTGCCGCCTATCAGTGCTGCCAATCAGTGCCTATCAGTGCCACCTATCAGTGCTGCCAATCTGTGCCAATCAGTGCCACCAATCAGTGCCCATCAGTGGCGCCAATCTGTGCTGGCAATCGGTGCCGCCTATCAGCGCAGCTTCATCAGTGCCGCCTCATCCTCTGCCCTGCTTCCCCCGTCCTGATCCCATTCTCGGTTCCATTGACCATATATGTGGCACTTGGACAAATCTTGTCTCAGGTTCTGATGAGGAAGCCACCGCTGTTCACTGTGAACGGCTGTAACTTCCTCATCAGACCCGAGACAAAAACGGTATACCGTGGCTGGGGTGGGAGCCAGATATTAGTCTTGCCTAGGGCAGCACAAAACCAAAATACACCACTGTTATGCCCGGTACACACGATGAGATTATCGGACAAATGATCGTCCATTTTATTTATTTTTCCTTATAATCTTAGATCAAATGTGAAGAGTTTACTAAAGTCACGAAAATTCTCGTATGACAGAATAAAAAGTCGGAAGTGATGTCATGTGTTGTAATGCAATTGTATTGCATTTTCGAACGACAGCTGTACTGATTAAACGAAAATCGTACGATCTGACATCTTCCGAAAATAAATTTTGTGCATGTCCGATCAACTAATATCGGATGAACTGTCCTGATCGACTCTCGAAAGCTCTGTACTAACGATCCGATTATCGTCCGATCGCTCTGAAATCTGCATTTTTCATACGATTTTCTGATCATGTGTACCGGGCATAAGGGTGACATCACTGATGAGAATGATGATTTTTCAGAGCCTCTTGTCTGCATAGTCACTGTTATTAACTTGTTTATCCATTTAAAAAAAAAAACTCCCAACCATGCATAGTGTACCTCTTAGACAGGCTATGTCCTCTGTAATGGTGGGGTGCAGAGGCCTCATACCCGATCACAGCACGGCTGCCTGCCACATTCACTTCTATATGTACACAGGAGAGAGAGAAGACCACATGTGGGAGACATACTTCCACTTCCGGGTTGCTGCTCTAAACGTCGCAATCTATTGGTTTCCCAGTCATGACATCACTGACACTAGTAACAACTCCAATCTGCTTCTCCTAGTCAGAGTGTCCTCAGTTCAGGAGGCGGCCATTTTCCCTGAGCTTTCCTCTCAGTGACCTGCAATTGAAATAGAATAACAAATATAAAATAATAGTGATGAAAATTTGCAGCTTTTACTATTAAAGCGGAGCTCCGCCGTAAAAAAAATATAAAAAGCCAGCAGCTACAAATACTGAAGCTGCTGACTTTTAACCACATCAATACTGGGCACTTTAGCCCCCTTCCTTCCCAGACCAATTTTCTCTCGCATTTTCAATGACAATTGCGCGGTCATGCTACACTGTACCCAAATTAAATTTTTATCATTTTGTTCACACAAATAGAGCTTTCTATTGGTGGTATTTATTCACGACTGCGATATACGCGAAAAAAAGAGCGGAAATTTGGAAAAAAATATATATTTTCGTCTTTCTATTTTTAAAAAAATCCAATAAAATCGAATTTTGTTATAAATTTAAGCCAAAATGTATTCTACTACATGTTTTTGGTAAAAAAAAATTCCGTTAAGTGTATAATAATTGGTTCGTGTGATCACGGACATATGTACGCAAATGATCATGTACAGATGTGCGCAGGTGATCACAGACATATGTGTGCAAATGATCATTGGGACATATGATTTTACTGTCACATATGTGGGGGACAGGTGTTTTTACTATGTGGGGACATGTGTGTGTGGGGGACATGTATTTTGGGGACATGTTTGTGTTTTACACTATGTGGGGACACTAGGCTGGTGATCACTGAGTAAAAAGCTGAAAAAAAACAGCTCATACTCACTGATCACCAGCCAGCTGCAGCGATCCGCTCTCTTCTCCTCACCGACGACTTCTGTGTGAGGAGAGGAGAGCTGATTGCCTAGCAACCGGCTCTCTGTTTACATCACATGACGGCTGTGATTGGACACGGCCGTCATGTGATCAGGAGGGCCAATCACAGAGCCCTCCTGCCGAATCGAGATGCGCTTTGTCCGGGTGACACGCGTGCATCGGGATCGCGCCGCTGCGCGGGAACGCACGGGCGCGATCCCCTCCTTCTGAAGGACGTTCCTGAACGTCCACTCAGAAGGAGAGAGCGCCCACCAGGCCGTATATATACAGTGGCCGGGTGGGAAGTAGTTAATAAATGGACACTTACTTGTCCTGGAGTCCAGCGACATCGGCAGCAGAAGACGAGCAATCGCCCCCACCGCCATCCTCGGTGAGGGAATCAGGAAGTGAAGCGGCTTCACTGCTCGGTTTCCTACTGCGCATGCGTGAGTCACGCTGCGCCGTCCTCACTGTTCCCCGCTGTGTTCTGGGAGCCTTGTGTTACCCGCAGGTCCCTGCAGAATCTATGCCCGAAGTGGGTGCAAATACCTGTCTTAGACAGGTATCTGCATAGTTGCCAACATTGCAAAAAAAAAAACGGGGGACACTTTTTTGCATGGAGGCGGAGCCTTGCTATAATTATGGGGCGAGGCATTCATTTGTAGGCGTGTCACACAGCAACGTTAAAATGCGACGCGCGAAAAATGGGCATGGTTTACGCGGGCTAGTGGGCGTGGCTTAAATGGGCGTGCCTCAGAAGGGGTCTGAGATGAATGATTGAGAGAGGGGGAGAGGGAGAGGGGGAGAGAGAGAGAGAGAGGGAGAGAGAGGGAGAATACAGCAGAGCCTGCACCTCCTCCAAGCTCAATTCCTTTTGGTGCTGTCACTTCTGTCCCAACTGCTCACTGCCAGACTGCTACCACCCCGACCCCCGTCATGGACTTAAGCATTCTTTTCTGCTCGCTTCTCGGCCTTTTGGCTAAGATCAAGTGTAGTATCTGTTCTTATCAGTTGCTAGAGGATGCGCTGAAGCACCTCCTACATGGGGAGGGTGGATGCAAATCCAATGGCGTCATTGCACCTGGAAGGATGGTTTCGGTAGGGGCCACGCCGTGCTGCCCGACAGTAAACTGGGGGCCGGTAGTGGTTGAGTCTGAGCCGTCTGGAAGGGTGCTCCTGGTGAGGATGGAGTGCTGCATTTGGTCTGGTCTTTTTGCCGAGTCTTATTCTGGCCTTCTGGCTGGATGGTGTAAGTGCTGTCCTTGTTGGCGATCTGGTTGGAGGAGCTGGCTAATCCCTGTTTCTGAGCGGGGTGCGGCCATGCAAATCCGCTGGGTTGATGGGAGTCTGGAAGGGCTAGTATCGGTGGAGGCTGTATGCAGGGGCAGCTCTCCCTGAGAAAACCTTGAAGGGCTCTCTATCAGCGGGACAGAGGGCTGCACTGACCAGTCAGGGGGTCGGATAGGAGCCGAAAAGCCCATGGTGCATGTGCCCTTGGAGTGGCAGTCCAAGGGTGCCAGACGATCACATGTGAGTGAGGGTCACATTGATATATGGCACCGCGGTCACTGCACCATGTCACACCTTTTTAGCACCTGCCTCCTGGGCCGGGCCTTTTGGCTAGGACCGGAGGAATTTTTTATTCCTGGCCGGAGGGCCTGGCCATTGTATAGCACAATGGCCACTTTTCACTCTCCCACCTTCCTTCTCCCCACTTTCTTTTTATTTATCCCCGTGTGTGTCACTTTTTTGTATTTTTTTGTTTGGTGTCCCACGTTTGTCACAGTGTGTTTAGTAGGGTGTAGGTCCTTGGGCCTGCCCTGAACGACTTGGGAGTAGGTGGACATGGTCTTCTGGCCTGGTTCGCCTGCTCTCATGGGGTCTCCCTTCGGGGGAGCCCTACCTAGTACTTGGGTGGGTCTGTTTCGGCAGACCCTCCAGAGAAAGGGGTCCGTCTGGTTTCGGCCAGTCGGACCACGTGATGTACCTCAGTCCCCGTCAGGAGCCTAACGCCCCGGGGGATCAGGGTAAGGTCCTTCCTAGTGGAGGACTAGTGTTACACCCGTTGCACGTTTTGTGTTTCACTCTTTATGTGTGTGCACTTTTTTTGGCACCGGGTGGAGTTTTTGGGTGTGTTTCACACGCCATGGGCTTTTCAAAAAAATAAATAAATTATTTTCTGCTCAGGCACGGTCTGTGTCTCTCTGCTGACCTTATATCCCAGGGGAGCATTCTGTCAGGAAACAGAGCAGAGCTTTGTGACCTGCAACGTGCATTGTATTCAGGAATAAAGTGACCATCTACTAGGCAATGGCTTTCAGAACTCCTGCATGTAGCTCCAGGTGCTCTGCTCTCATGCCTTTCAGCCGAGGGGGAAGAGATAAAACACACACTTATCTGTCACTTGTCCACTCAGCCCAGCCGGTATTTTCTCTGCAAGCAGTGGGGGAGGGGACCCCTCTCTGTGTGCATTTTGAGCTGCATGAGGCAGGGAAAATACCAGGCTTCCATGATCTTTCAGCACAGCCCCCCCCCCTGCCATCACTGCTTACACAACCAGTTAACCCCGTCCACAGCCAGCTCGGTCTCCCCTTCAGTTTGAGACAGTCGCTACTTAGGGAGAGGATTGCTCAGAATACAGAAGCCTGGCCATGAGCCAGCTAATAAAACACTGCCACTTACTAGTTAGTGCGCTGACATCCGACTCCCTCACTGCACAGATCCTTGTGTTCAGTGGAGAGGGGGAGGAGCCGCCAATGGCAATCCCTGCAGCCAATAGGCTTCAGTGTACAATAGAATTTTCTATTTGTACACTGAAGAGAGAAGCCGATTGGCTGCCCCAGTCTCTGCACTGAACACAAGGGGAAATAGTAAACAATCATGGCGGCGGCAGCGGCCATTTTTGTGTAGCCGCTGCCGTTTTTAGGCTAAAGCATTTCCGAATTTACCGGGACAAAACGAATTGGGCTTGTTCCAAATCGGGACAAGCCCAATTCGGGACAAGGGTCCAAAAATCGTGCTTGTCCTGGGAAATTCGGGACTGTTGGCAACTATGAATAATGTCGGCAGTCACGTCGTAATAAAAATTATAAAAAGAGTACCGTATATACTCGAGTATAAGCCGACTCGAGTATAAGCCGAGGCCCTAATTTTACCACAAAAAAACTGGGAAAACTTATTGACTCGAGTATAAGCCTAGGGTAAAAATGCAGCAGCTACTGTAAGCGGAAAAGAGGGTCAACAATGCCCATTTGCAGCTTCACTGTGCCTATTACCTCACTGTGCCCATTACCTCACTGTGCCCATTACCTCACTGTGCCCATTACCTCACTGTGCCCATTACCTCACTGTGCCCATTACCTCACTGTGCCCATTACCTCACTGTGCCCATTACCTCACTGTGCCCATTACCTCACTACCCTCCACACTCACCTTCTGCTGCTACAGCGAAGATCAGGCTTCTAAGGATCACCTCCCATGTCCATCGCGCTGCGGGCGTCCATTTTTTAAAATTTGCGGCTTCCTCCTGGTCCCGTGCGGTTCCGTGATAGGCGGACAGTGTTCCACCTATAACGGCCATCTTCT
Source organism: Rana muscosa (assembly GCA_029206835.1). Taxonomy (NCBI): domain Eukaryota; kingdom Metazoa; phylum Chordata; class Amphibia; order Anura; family Ranidae; genus Rana; species Rana muscosa. The sequence goes on along the minus strand of CM055117.1, from coordinate 68,155,503 downwards.
CATCCTCAAGCTTTTCCAGCAGACACTGTGTTTAGTGATCCGCCAATCACGGACGTTCTTTCATCCTCGAACAAGAGGAGAAGGTACGTGATTGGCAGATCACTAAACACAGTGTCAATCGCATATCACGGAGCTGCACGGGACCAGGAGGGAGCGCAAAATTTTAAAAATAGACGCAGAAGGTACACTGACTCGAGTATAAGCCGAGGGGGGGGGACTTTCAGCCCAAAAAAAGGGCTGAAACTCTCGGCTTATACTCGAGTATATACGGTAATAATAATAAAAGGTAAATCAAAAAATATTATAAAAAGAGTAATAATAATAAAAGGTAAATCAAAAAATGCAGAGATGCCCAGGGCACATATACCCGCACATGCACGTCATAGACCTAACTGGGGGACTGAACCCAGGATTTCATGCATGCAAGGCAGGTGCTCTACTGCTGAGCTACACCATCTCCTAAGATATACAGCTGCTTCTATGAATGATAATTCTATTGCGCTTATTAAAGCAGAAGTAAACCCATCGATTTAACAGTTTCAAAAAGCAGTTACATTCCCGGGCCAACTGTCACATTGGTTGTGCTCTCAACCAAACTGTCAAACCATCCAATGGCTGGTGTCATAACTGACCACATATGCAGCATCATGGTAGTTGAAGATTAAACAGAGGCCAAGATAGCAGCTTCCTTGCCTGAAAATGATAGGAGGGTTTACTTCCACTTTAAACAGACATGACTGCCGACATTATTGTTCTGTAAAAACCATTTGCTAGACCCATCTGAGACAATCATTAGCTCTCTCTTTCTGGTAAGACATGCTTCCATGGGGTGGTTCAGACACATTTTTGACCATGTAACTATGAGATTGTATTTACTTTTGTAGATGTTCATGGTTGACTCCTCCTGAAGAAGCCGCCAAAGCCACAAAACATGCAGAGGAATACGTCAGGACATACATCTCCATTCCTCACAATACCTTTGAGGTTTACCTATTCTTTGTGAACCATTTATATCAATTTTGCAACAACTGGTTATGTACTGCTGTACAAAATGTTTTTAATTATGTTTACCTTCTTAATAAATTGACATTTTATACTTACTTTGGCCTAATCATTGGGTACCGAGAAAGTCCTCAACTTTCACAGTACCGCGGGGAAAACTTGGAGCAGCCCCTGGCACACCCCCTTTCCAAAATCCTAATACAAAGGATGATAGTACCAGCCCCTATCCCTAGACGTAACTAATTGAGGCAATATTCTATATTGTACACTGAATAAGGGTCCATGTAGTACTGTACACAACAATGAAAATGAAATGATCACCAACACACAGAGTTTTTAGAGTTGAAAATGTTTTTATTGGCAGAATAAACAGTACATCAGAAATACAGTTGACATATCACTTATAAGAAAGGGGTAATGAGCGCGCCAAATGGCTATCGCCTACAGCAGCGCTTGCGCCCAAAGGTTTATTGAATAGGCTTGGGTTCAATTTATGTCCAACCATAGAAGATCAGGAGGTAAAGAGAAAGGGTTGAAGAGAGGGGGAAATGAAGGGGGGGGGGGTCTGCAGGGAGAGCCTGGGATGGAAAGACAGTAAATTAGTAAATGAGGGTATCCCTACATCTTTAGGGAAAGGTACACACACAGAGTTTTTAAAAAATAGTTTAACCACTTGTCTACCGCCCACCGTCAATTGACGGCGGGCGGAAGACTCTCTCGTTCTGACAGGTCGTCATATGACGTCCTGCCTTTAGGTAGAGCTAGGGGGCGCGCACGCGCTCCCGGCACCGCGCGCACCGGGCGCGTTGCTGGGGACCCGATGCGCGTGCCCGACGGCTGCGATGGCCGCCGGGCACCTGCGATTGCCCAGCACCCGAGCAGGAAAGTGGATCTGTGTGTGTAAACACACAGATCCACGTCCTGTCAGGGAGAGGGGACCAATTGTGTGTCCCTCGTACATAGGGACAACCATCGGTCACCTCCCCCAGTCACTCCCCTCCCCCCACAGTTAGAACACATATAGGAAACATATTTAACCCCTTCCTCGCCCCCTAGTGTTAACCCCTTCCCTGCCAATCACATTTATATAGTAATCAATGCATATTTATAGCAGGGATCGCTGTATAAATGTTAATGGTCCCAAAAATGTGTCAAAAGTGTCCGATCTGTCCGCCGCAATATCGCAGTCACAATAAAAATCGCAGATCGCCGCCATTACTAGTAAAAAAAAAAAAATGCTATAAATCTATCCCCTATTTTGTAGACGCTATAACTTTTGCACAAACCAATGAATAAACGCTTATTGCGATTTTTTTTTACCAAAAATATGTAGAAGAATACGTATCGGCCTAAACTGAGGAAATTTTTTTTTTTTTTTTAAATTGGGATATTAATTTTAGCAAAAAGTAAAAAATAGTGTTTTTTTTTCAAACTGGACGCTCTTCTTTTGTTTATAGCGCAAAAAATAAAAACCGCAGAGGTGATCAAATACCAACAAAAGAAAGCTCTATTTGTGGGAAAAAAAACAACGCAAATTTAGTTTGACAATTGCGCGGTCGTGCGACGTGGCTCCCAAAGTGTGACAGCGCTGAAAGCTGAAAAATGGCTTGGGCAGGAAGGGGGTTTTCGTGCCTGGTAGGGAAGTGGTTAATTTAAATATTATAAGTACTCTGAGGAGTGAGGAAGACTACTTACTCTAAACCAAAAAAAAAAAAATAGGAATTCCCCCCCACCGCTGGCTACACAGACGGATAGATCCCCCCCGCCCAGACTGAAAACCCACAAAACAAAATACTGGCACCTCAGATTGACCCCCATCCAACTGAAAGACCAGACTGAACCCCCAAGACATACAGACTAACCTCCCCCCGTCACATACAGACTGACTCCCCCCGTGACATACAGACTGACCAGCCCCCCCTGTTATATACAGGTCCTTCTCAAAAAATTAGCATATTGTGATGAAGTTCATTATTTTCTGTAATGTACTGATAAACATTAGACTTTCATATATTTTAGATTCATTACACACAACTGAAGTAGTTCAAGCCTTTTCTTGTTTTAATATTGATGATTTTGGCATACAGCTCATGAAAACCCAAAAATCCTATCTCAAAAAATTTGCATATTTCATCCGACCAATAAAAGAAAAGTGTTTTTAATACAAAAAAAGTCAACCTTCAAATAATTATGTTCAGTTATGCACTCAATACTTGGTCGGGAATCCTTTTGCAGAAATGACTGCTTCAATGCGGCGTGGCATGGAGGCAACCAGCCTGTGGCACTGCTGAGGTGTTATGGAGGCCCAGGATGCTTCGATAGCGGCCTTAAGCTCATCCAGAGTGTTGGGTCTTGCGTCTCTCAACTTTCTCTTCCCAATATCCCACAGATTCTCTATGGGGTTCAGGTCAGGAGAGTTGGCAGGCCAATTGAGCACAGTAATACCATGGTCAGTAAACCATTTACCAGTGGTTTTGGCACTGTGAGCAGGTGCCAGGTCGTGCTGAAAAATGAAATCTTCATCTCCATAAAGCTTTTCAGCAGATGGAAGCATGAAGTGCTCCAAAATCTCCTGATAGCTAGCTGCATTGACCCTGCCCTTGATAAAACACAGTGGACCAACACCAGCAGCTGACATGGCACCCCAGACCATCACTGACTGTGGGTACTTGACACTGGACTTCAGGCATTTTGGCATTTCCCTCTCCCCAGTCTTCCTCCAGACTCTGGCACCTTGATTTCCGAATGTACTTTGGACCACTGAGCAACAGTCCAGTGCTGCTTCTCTGTAGCCCAGGTCAGGCGCTTCTGCCGCTGTTTCTGGTTCAAAAGTGGCTTGACCTGGGGAATGCGGCACCTGTAGCCCATTTCCTGCACACGCCTGTTCACGGTGGCTCGGGATGTTTCTACTCCAGACTCAGTCCACTGCTTCCGCAGGTCCTCCAAGGTCTGGAATCGGTCCTTCTCCACAATCTTCTTCAGGGTCCGGTCACCCCTTCTTGTTGTGCAGCGTTTTCTGCCACACTTTTTCCTTCCCACAGACTTTCCACTGAGGTGCCTTGATACAGCACTCTGGGAACAGCCTATTTGTTCAGAAATTTCTTTCTGTGTCTTACCCTCTTGCTTGAGGGTGTCGATGATGGCCTTCTGGACAGCAGTCAGGTCGGCAGTCTTACCCATGATTGCGGTTTTGAGTAATGAACCAGGCTGGGAGTTTTTAAAAGCCTCAGGAATCTTTTGCAGGTGTTTAGAGTTAATTAGTTGATTCAGATGATTAGGTTAATAGATCGTTTAGAGAACCTTTTCATGATATGCTAATTTTTTGAGATAGGATTTTTGGGTTTTCATGAGCTCTATGCCAAAATCATCAATATTAAAACAAGAAAAGGCTTGAACTACTTCAGTTGTGTGTAATGAATCTAAAATATATGAAAGTCTAATGTTTATCAGTACATTACAGAAAATAATGAACTTTATCACAATATGCTAATTTTTTGAGAAGGACCTGTACAGACTGACCCCCCCCTGACATACAGACTGACCACCCCCCGTGACATACAGACTAACCTCCACCACCCCCGTGACATACAGACTGACCACCCCCCGTGACATACAGACTGACCTCCACCACCCCCGTGACATACAGACTGACCCCCCCTCCGTGACATACAGACTCACCCCCCCTGTGACTTACAGACTGACCCCCCCTGTGACATACAGACTGACCCGCCCCCGTGACATACAGACTGACCCGCCCCCGTGACATACAGACTGACCCGCCCCCGTGACATACAGACTGACCACCCCCCGTGACATACAGACTGACCACCCCCCCGTGACATACAGACTGACCACCCCCCCGTGACATACAGACTGACCACCCCCCGTGACATACAGACTGACCACCCCCCCGTGACATACAGACTGACCACCCCCCCGGGACATACAGACTGACCACCCCCCCGGGACATACAGACTGACTCCCCCCCCCCCAAACATGCAGACTGACTCCCCCCCCCCCCCCCCCAACATGCAGACTGACCCCTTCCCCCCCGTGACATACAGTTTGACCCCCCGTGACATACAGACTGTCCCCCCTTAACATACAGACTGACCCCCCCTCGTGACATACAGACTGACCACCCCCCTGTGACATACAGACTGATCACTCCGCCCCCCGTGACATACAGACTGACCTCCACCACCCCCGTGCAGGGTTCATACACATTTTTACCAATAAAATTCCATGACTTTTCCATGACTTTTCCATGACTTCACGTAAATATTCATGACCTAATGTTTCATGAAATGTCTATGTATACATGTTAAATAAGAAGAAAATCCATGTCACACCCAGCATATTTTTACTAATATAAAATGACAAGCTTTGTAGTGTACAGTGGAATATGAAATATTTATTTAAATAACGCTTGCACAATAACAACGTTTCATAACATAATACATCAAACCCTGAGAACCGCTTAGAAATGGATTAACGTAATCCACGGGAGATATAACATAAATCAAGGGGAAGCAACTAAAAAATAATTAAAAAAAAGTGTCCAGCAACACTGTTCTGAACTTAAAGTGCCATAAATTGACCTGATAACAGTCTTTAACAAGTTAACTTAAACATTGCCCAAAAACAATCAACACCATTTATTTTTTCATTTCTGAAAGCTTCTCATCAATCTGTTTTTCAATTTTGAGCAGAGATTCTTTCTTTTCTTTTGCAGTACGGCGGAAACTGTTGGATTTGCTGATAAAGGTCAGATTGCCTGAAGATTCAGCCTTTTCAGCATATTCATCCGCCGATTTCTCGAGAGCACAAATGTCCGCCTCCATCCTAGCCCTCTTTTTTTTCAAATCTTCCAGCTCATCTGTGAAAGCCTTCCTCTTTAAGTCAACAGCTTGTTGTTCTTTCTTTCTCTTCTCTTCATCCAGGTACCCATAGTACTTCTGCCTGGCTCCTGCAGCTGAAAGGAGCAGCTCCTTTGTGATTTCAACCTTGGTTACGCCCCCTACAGATCTGACATGGTCAACAATGAGCCTCTGAGCCACCAGAGATCTTTCCCTCTGATTCTCAACTATTACTTCTTTGTTGATTGAAAAACCTCTTTCGACGCTTGCCTGACCATGTGATAAGACAAGAAGAAGTTTCACCACATTCCACACTCTGGAAACTGATGGTTTTGTTCCCATTGTCTCATACAGCAGGGTGTCAACTCGAGCAGTTTTGGGGTCAAATTCCCTGAACTTAACCTGAAGAGCAGCCAAATCACAAAACTCTCTAAGGATATCATCGCACACTGCCTCATTAACATGTTTAGCCTCAACAAGTATGTGCAACATCCTTCTCATTTGAGTTACGCAGAGTTCCTTACTTCCAGCCATGCGTCTCGGGTCAAGGCACTGCATGCTTCTGACTAACATGTGATGCACTGGAGCCTTTTTCAGCAACTTGTCAAGGAGTGTGATCAAGAATTTCTTGCAGTCCATCTTAATCTCTAGTCTCTGCCTATCTGAAATTTTTTTGGAAGACTTGAGTTGGGTCAGGGTGGTTTCTGCTGCAAACCCAACGTCAATCTTTGAACTGTCCTTGTGCAGACTGTTGTCTTGATAAGGGACATGGAGGAGCTTTAGAGTGGATGTGGCCTCTTCCAGATGCTTTTCCATTAGAAATCGTCCCATGATACCTATGAAAAAGTAAAATTAAGTGCTTTTTTCTAATTTACAAGCCAAATTGTAATGCACTGCAGTGTATATAATTATATTAATAAACATTATTAGCAATCACACAATTTTTGTTTATCCTTACCTTTAATCAGTTTGTACATATCACCGGAGAGAAACGGCAGCATTGGTTGGTCAGACTGATACATGGTGAGGAAGGGGTCGACTTCTCTCGCAATGCGGTTGAATATTCCCACTTTCACTGGGAAGAGAGGATCAGCACAGCGCATCTTCACCTCTTCAAATGACTTTACTTTTGGATTGGGTAGTTTCCCTCTCTCTACCATCTCAATGTATTGTTTGACGTGTGGCCAGAGTTGCAATCCTCTTTCTGAAACGTTGACATTCTCAATCCACCGGTGCTTACAAAATTTAAGCATGGGAGTTTTACAACCAGTTACTGTCATAAAATCCTCGTGACGTGCAGGGCAATCATGGAACAGCCAATACAAGCTAGAGAGTCCGTGTTCAACTTCCCATCCGGTGGATTTACATCCATCTCTGAACGCATTGTGCAGTATGTGCAACCCGCACGAACCAATGTTAATTAGGGACTTTCCTGCATCTTCCTGCACTTGCTTCTGGAGTATTTCGAATACCTTCCAGTTGACGTGCGGTCCGTCCATTGAAATCTGGACAAGATTCTTGATTCCGATCTCTGAGAGCAAGTTATTCATTTTTTCAGCGATGTCTTGAGCTGATGAATGGCCCATGAACTCTGAGCCGATGTATGTAGTTTTCACCTCGGACCCATTCCATAGCCTGACATGCATGTCTAACTGTTTAGACTGTAAATAGTGATTAAGGCTTTCATCAAAGAGCATAACATAGACGCTTTGTTTCGATACATCTGCCAAAGTCTGTTTCTTAAAATAAGGAGCCAGTCCAAAAGTGCATAAATATGAGCACTTGCGTTCGCCGCATGCAAAGCTGGCCGCTATCTTGCTGTCTGGGAACATAGTCTGAAAAAGCTGGCCTGTGTCTTCACAAGACTTGTACAAATAGTGCGAATTAGCCACCTTTAGCGCCCACAGTACCTCTGCAGTTAGGGTTTCGTTTCTGGATACAGAGTGACTCAAAATGGTCCCTTGTTTTACAGTGGATGAGATGGAAGCACCGCTGCCGCAGCTGGGAGCCGGTGTCACTTCAGGCGCACGGGTGAAAAAGCCAGCGATCGGATTTGAAGTTGTCGAGCACGCAGCTGCAGACTGGTGTTTTGCTCCTTTAGCGTGGCTAGACAGCGCTGCCTCTCCCATGTTCGAAATGTCAAACGTTTTATGACACACTGTACATTTAGCACGTCCCGGGTCCTGATCTTTCTCCAGCCACCTCTCATACTTTTCATACTTTTCATCATGAAGCCATAAATTTTTAAAACTGCATTTCCCTGGCATTGCTACACTAACACACTAACTTTAGCTGAAACGGTGTTACCCCCACGCTGCAATTTAAAGTTCAATTCAAATGAGCGGATGAGTGATTAGGCACTGAGATGATAGTAACACCAATGATGCTTTTTTTTTCCCCTCTCCTCTGTCTCAGTCTCCTCCTTTTATAACAGTTCATAGTATGACATACAGTCCGACACTTCCTGACACTTCCCTGCTTCCAGTGCTGATACTTGGCACCATGATGTTTCTCTGCCCCCTCTCCGCGGTCTTATTTTAATGAGAAGGTGATGACGTCAGCGCGCAGCTCACTGAGGCCGCCACCGCCGGGTGTTCCAAGATGGCCACCGCTCCGGAGCTAGGCCGAAGCCGCGGCCTTTCCTAATGGCCGAGGCTTCGGAGCGCTCCGCGGATTGCGCCGTTCGGATCGCTTACGATCAGTTGCACGACTACTTGCACGACTACTCAATATTTCATGACTTTTCCAAAACTTAGTGGGGTTCAGTCATTTTCCAAAACTTTTACAGGCCTGGAAAGTGCCATGTCAAAATCCCATGACTTTTCCAGGAATTTAATGACCGTGCGAACCCTGCCCGTGACATACAGACTGACCTCCACCACCCCCGTGACATACAAACTGACCTCCACCACCCCCGTGACATACAGACTGACCTCCACCACCCCCGTGACATACAGACTGACCTCCACCACCCCCGTGACATACAGACTGACCTCCACCACCCCCGTGACATACAGACTGACCTCCACCACCCCCGTGACATACAGACTGACCTCCACCACCCCCGTGACATACAGACTGACCTCCACCACCCCCGTGACATACAGACTGACCTCCACCACCCCCGTGACATACAGACTGACCTCCACCACCCCCGTGACATACAAACTGACCACCACCACCCCCGTGACATACAGACTGACCACCACCACCCCGTGACATACAGACTGACCACCACCACCCCCGTGACATACAGACTGACCACCACCACCCCGTGACATACAGACTGACCACCACCACCCCGTAACATACAGACTGACCACCACCACCCCGTAACATACAGACTGCCCACCACCACCCCGTGACATACAGACTGACCACCACCACCCCGTAACATACAGACTGACCACCACCACCCCCGTGACATACAGACTGACCACCACCACCCTGTGACATACAGACTGACCACCACCACCCCGTAACATACAGACTGACCACCACCACCCCCGTGACATACAGACTGACCACCACCCCCCCGTAACATACAGACTGACCACCACCCCCCCGTAACATACAGACTGACCCCTATAGTATATATATAAAATATAATATACTTGAATGGGTCATGTTGAATGGTGGCACTGTAGGATTTGTCACCCTCACATGTTTATATCAGTAAACTGAGCTTTGGATTGCAGTATATAATAGAATGATGATCTCCTTGTGCCTCCCTCAGAGGAGACTCTATATAGGTAAGAGCAGACAATAGGGGAAGGCTCGGCTCTATAGGAAGACGTATCCACCGTCAGGGAGGACACCAGCCTCTCCTATGACGTAAATTATAGTACACAGCCCCAGCTTCTCTCACCGTTTTGCTGGGCGGCGGCGGGGGGACCCGTGGCGGACATGTGTACAGTTCTGCGAGGAATTCACACAGACGTTGCGCCACCGATACGTGCCCCCGTCCCGGGGCTCACAGACCAGCACGTCATCCCGGGCTTGTGGGAGGAGCCAATGCCCGCCTCTCGGAGATCCGGAACGTCATGTGACCTACTCGCAGCCTGCCACTTGCGGAAAAGACATGTGCTGACATGACGGGGCGACACCTAGAGGACGAAGGAAGGATGTCTTACCAGATAGAGATAGGGAGCTAATGATTGGTTTAGATGGGTGTAGCAAATGGTTTTTACAGAACAATAATGCAGTTGCCAACATTGCAAAAAAAAAACGGGGACACTTTTTTTGCATGGAGGCGGAGCCTTGCTATAATTAGGGGGTGGGGCATTCGTTTGTAGGCGTGTCACACAGCAACGGTAAAATGCGACGCATGAAAAATGGGCATGGTTTACGGGCCTAGTGGGCGTGGCTTAAATGGGCGTGGCTCAGAAGGGGTCTGAGATGAATGATTGAGAGAGGGGGACAGGGAGAGAGAGAGGGAGAGAGAGGGAGAATACAGCAGAGCCTGCACCTCCTCCAAGCTCAATTCCTTTTGCTGCTGTCACTTCTGTCCCAACTGCTCACTGTAGTTTACTGCCAGACTGCTACCACCCCGACCCCGTCATGGACTTAAGCATTCTTTTCTGCTCAGGCACGGTCTGTGTCTCTCTGCTGACCTTATATCCCAGGGGAGCATTCTGTCAGGAAACAGAGCAGAGCTTTGTGACCTGCAACGTGCATTGTATTCAGGAATAAAGTGACCATCTACTAGGCAATGGCTTTCAGAACTCCTGCATGTAGCTCCAGGTGCTCTGCTCTCATGCCTTTCAGTCGAGGGGGGAGAGATAAAACACACACTTATCTGTCACTTGTCCACTCAGCCCAGCCGGTATTTTCTCTGCAAGCAGTGGGGGAGGGGACCCCTCTCTGTGTGCATTTTGAGCTGCATGAGGCAGGGAAAATACCAGGCTTCCGTGATCTTTCAGCACAGCCCCCCCCCCCCCCCCCCTTGCCATCACTGCTTACACAACCAGTTAACCCCGTCCACAGCCAGCTCGGTCTCCCCTTCAGTTTGAGACAGTCGCTACTTAGGGAGAGGATTGCTCAGAATACAGAAGCCTGGCCATGAGCCAGCTAATAAAACACTGCCACTTACTAGTTAGTGCGCTGACATCCGACTCCCTCACTGCACAGATCCTTGTGTTCAGTGGAGAGGGGGAGGAGCCGCCAATGGCAATCCCTGCAGCCAATAGGCTTCAGTGTACAATAGAATTTTCTATTTGTACACTGAAGAGAGAAGCCGATTGGCTGCCCCAGTCTCTGCACTGAACACAAGGGGAAATAGTAAACAATCATGGCGGCGGCAGCGGCCATTTTTGTGTAGCCGCTGCCGTTTTTTAGGCTAAAGCATTCCCGAATTTACCGGGACAAAACGGGACAAAAAGAATTGGGCTTGTTCCGAATCGGGACAAGCCCAATTCGGGACAAGGGTCCAAAAATCGTGCTTGTCCTGGGAAATTCGGGACTGTTGGCAACTATGAATAATGTCGGCAGTCACGTCGTAATAAAAATGATAAAAAGAGTACCGTATATACTCGAGTATAAGCCGACTCGAGTATAAGCCGAGGCCCTAATTTTACCACAAAAAAACTGGGAAAACTTATTGACTCGAGTATAAGCCGAGGGTAAAAATGCAGCAGCTACTGTAAGCGGAAAAGAGGGTCAACAATGCCCATTTGCAGCTTCACTGTGCCTATTACCTCACTGTGCCCATTACCTCACTGTGCCCATTACCTCATTACCCTCCACACTCACCTTCTGCTGCTACAGCGAAGATCAGGCTTCTAAGGATCACCTCCCATGTCCATCGCGCTGCGGGCGTCCATTTTTTTAAATTTGCGGCTTCCTCCTGGTCCCGTGTGGTTCCGTGATAGACGGACAGTGTTCCACCTATCACGGCCATCTTCTCATCCTCAAGCTTTCCCAGCAGACACTGTGTTTAGTGATCCGCCAATCACGGACGTTCTTTCATCCTCGAACAAGAGGGTACGTGATTGGCGGATCACTAAACACAGTGTCAATCGCATATCACGGAGCTGCACGGGACCAGGAGGGAGCGCGAAATTTTAAAAATAGACGCAGAAGGTACACTGACTCGAGTATAAGCAGAGGGGGGGGACTTTCAGCCAAAAAAAGGGCTGAAAATCTCGGCTTATACTCGAGTATATACGGTAATAATAATAAAAGGTAAATCAAAAAATATTATAAAAAGAGTAATAATAATAATAAAAGGTAAATCAAAAAATATTATAAAAAGAGTAATAATAATAATAAAAGGTAAATCAAAAAATGCGGAGATGCCCAGGGCACATATACCCGCACATGCACGTCATAGACCTAACTGGGGGACTGAACCCAGGATCTCATGCATGCAAGGCAGGCGCTCTACCGCTGAGCTACACCATCTCCTAAGATTTACAGCTGCTTCTATGAATGATAATTCTATCACGCTTATTAAAGCAGAAGTAAACCCATCGATTTAACAGTTTCAAAAAGCAGTTACATTCCCGGGCCAACTGTCACATTGGTTGTGCTCTCAACCAAACTGTCAAACCATCCAATGGCTGGTGTCATAACTGACCACATGTGCAGCATCATGGTAGTTGAAGATTAAACAGAGGCCAAGATGGCAGCTTCCTTGCCTAAAAATGATAGGAGGGTTTACTTGCACTTTAAACAGAAATGACTGCCGACATTATTGTTCTGTAAAAACCATTTGCTAGACCCATATGAGACAATCATTAGCTCTCTATCTCTTTCTGGTAAGACATGCTTCCATGGGGTGGTTCAGACACATTTTTGACCATGTAACTATGAGATTGTATTTACTTTTGTAGATGTTTATGGTTGACTCCTCCTGAAGAAGCCGCCAAAGCCACAAAACATGCAGAGGAATACGTCAGGACATACATCTCCATTCCTCACAATACCTTTGAGGTTTACCTATTCTTTGTGAACCATTTATATCAATTTTGCAACAACTGTTTATGTACTGCTGTACAAAATGTTTTTAATTATGTTTACCTTCTTAATAAATTGACATTTTATACTTACTTTGGCCTAATCATTGGGTACCGAGAAAGTCCTCAACTTTCACAGTACCGCGGGGAAAACTTGGAGCAGCCCCTGGCACACCCCCTTTCCAAAATCCTAATACAAAGGATGATAGTACCAGCCCCTATCCCTAGACGTAACTAATTGAGGCAATATTCTATATTGTACACTGAATAAGGGCCCATGTAGTACTGTACACAACAATGAAAGTGAAATGATCACCAACACACAGAGTTTTTAGAGTTGAAAATGTTTTTATTGGCAGAATAAACAGTACATCAGAAATACAGTTGACATATCACTTATAAGAAAGGGGTAATGAGCGCGCCAAATGGCTATCGCCTACAGCAGCGTTTGCGCCCAAAGGTTTAATGAATAGGCTTGGGTTCAATTTATGTCAAACCATAGAAGATCAGGAGGTAAAGAGAAAGGGGAAGAAAGAAAAAGGGTTGAAGAGAGGGGGAAATTAAGGGGGGGGGGTCTGCAGGGAGAGCCTGGGATGGAAAGATAGTAAATTGGTAAATGAGGGTATCCCTACATCTTTAGGGAAAGGTACACACAAAATAGTTTAACCACTTGTCTACCGCCCACCGTCAATTGACGGCGGGCGGAAGACTCTCTCGTTCTGACAGGACGTCATATGACGTCCTGCCTTTAAATAGAGCTAGGGGGCGCGCACGCGCACCCGGCGCGTGCACCCGCCGCGTTGCTGGGGACCCGATGTGCGTGCCCGACGGCCGCCGGGCACCTGCGATTGCCCAGCACCCGAGCAGGAAAGTGGATCTGTGTGTGTAAACACACAGATCCACGTCCTGTCAGGGAGAGGGGACCAATGGTGTGTCCCTTGTACATAGGGACAACCATCGGTCACCTCCCCCAGTCACCCCCCTCCCCCCACAGTTAGAACACATATAGGAAACATATTTAACCCCTTCCTCGCCCCCTAGTGTTAACCCCTTCCCTGCCAGTCACATTTATATAGTAATGCATTTTTATAGCAGGGATCGCTGTATAAATGTTAATAGTCCCAAAAATGTGTCAAAAGTGTCTGTCCGCCGCAATATCCCAGTCACAATAAAAATCGCAGATCGCCGCCATTACTAGTAAAAAAAAAAAAAAATGCTATAAATCTATCCCCTATTTTGTAGACGCTATAACTTTTGCACAAACGAATCAATAAACGCTTATTGCGATTTTTTTTACCAAAAATATGTAGAAGAATACGTATCGGCCTAAACTGAGGACTTTTAAAAAATTGGGATATTTATTATAGCAAAAAGTAAAAAATAGTGTTTTTTTTCAAACTGGATGCTCTTCTTTTGTTTATAGCGCAAAAAAAACCCCCGCAGAGGTGATCAAATACCACCAAAAGAAAGCTCTATTTGTAGGAAAAAAACAACGCAAATTTCGTTTGGGAGCCACGTCGCACGACCGCGCAATTGTGATTCAAAGTGTGTTTTAAATTGGGATATATATTATAGTAAAAAGTAAAAAATATTGTGTTTTTTTTTCAAACTGGACGCTCTTCTTTTGTTTCAGTGCAGTGCACCTGTGGCTTTCCTGCGAGTTAGCTGCACTTTTCTATAGATTTCTATTATACCCGGCTGGTGTGGTGCACTTTCAGAAAGCAAACCAAACCTGCAGGTAATTACAGAAGTCTATGGCTCAGTGCAGGTAACCCGCAGGTACACTGCGCTACACCTGCAGATCAGTTTAAAAGCAGCCCAGTAACCAATGCAGAAGATATGCCCATATATACACTGTGATTTTAGTAATAAACGGACCTATAATAACCGAAAATAAGTCAGGCAGAGCACATTTGGTATCACTCCGCCTGTGACAGGAGCCGGTTCTATACAGGAAGCATTGGCTTATGCGTCTCTGCTCCACAGCCCCTTGCTTCCTCTACTTCTCGTTTCATTCACAACACTAAAGCCTCAGACACACGGCCGGTTTTCTCGTCAAGAAACAACAAGAAAACTGCTGGCAGAGCTTTCTTGCTGAGAAAACCGGCCGTGTGTACGAGGCTTTCAGGTTTCTCGTCAAGAAAACTGGGCAGAATCTCGACGAGAAAAATAGAGAACCTGCTCTGATTCTTGTCAGCCTGTTTCCCGACGAGAAACCAGAGAGTGTGTACGCTTACCTGTCACCGTAGAAACCCGCGCATGCTCGAAATGACTTTGAGCACGCTCGTCGTAGTCGCTGACGTCACCGCGTTCGTTCCATTCAAAAGAACGGCGGTTCTTTTGAATCGAGCGTGTGTACACTCGGCCGGGACAAGATTCTGGTCAAGAATCTCGTCAGGAAAAACAACGTGTTTTTTCCTGACGAGATTCTCGGCCGCGTGTACGAGGCTTAATGCTTTGAGATAAAGGGTTAGGAACCCAAGATCTGGGCTTGCCAACCCACCATCACAGAGCAGGAGGTCGGGGGCCACATCTGAGGGCTCCGCGGGCCACTGGTTGGGCACACCTGATGGACAGTGTATCCGGAAAGTATTCACAGCACTTCACTTTTTCCACATTTTATTACAATACAGACTTATTCCAAAATGGATTAAATTCATTATCCGCCTCAAAATTCTACAAACAATTCCCCATAATGACAATGTGAAAGACGTTTATTTGAAATCTTTGCAGATTAAAATAAATCCCTTGTACATAAATATTCACAGCCTTTGCCATGACACTCAAAATTGAGCTCAGCTGCATCCTGTTACCACTGATCATCCTTGAGATGTTTCTACAACTTGGAGTCCACCTGTGGTAAATTCCGTTGATTGGACATGATTTGGAAAGGCACACACACACCTGTCTATATAAGGTCCCACAGTTAACAGTGCATGTCAGAGCACAAACCAAGCCATGAAGTCAAAGGAATTGTCTGTAGATCTCCAAGATAGGATTGTTTGGAGGCACAGATCTGGGGAAAGGTACAGAATTTGTTCTGCAGCATCGAAGGTCCCAATGAGCACAGTGGCCTCCATCATCCGTAAACAGAAGTTTGGAACCACCAGGACTCTTCCTAGAGCGGGCCGCCCGGCCAAACTGAGCGATTGGGGGAGAAGGATCTTAGTCAGGGAGGTGACCAAGAACCCGATGGTCACTCTGACAGAGGGAAGGTTCATCTTCCAACAGGACATTGACCCTAAGCACACAGCCAAGATGTGCCAAGCTTGTAGCATCATACTCAAAAAGACTTGAGGCTGTAATTGGTGCCAAAGGAGCTTCAAAAAAGTATTGAGCAAAGGCTGTGAATACTTATGTACATGGGGTTTTTTTCTTTTTTTTTTTTTTTTATAAATTTGCAAAGATTTCAAATAAACTTCTTTCACGTTGTCATTATCAGGTTTTGTTTGTAGAATTTTGAGGAAAATAATGAATTTAATCCATTTTGGAATAAGGCTGTAACAAAACAAAATGTGGAAAAAGTGAAGCGCTGTGAATACTTTCCGGATGCACTTTAACTGGCCCTGACATGTTCAGGATGTCCAATGCTGTGGATAAGTGGATACCATCAGTCCTTCTCTACGGGGCCCAGGCCAGCTGGGGGGTCCAGGTAGTTAAGTATGCGGACAGAAAGGGTGATGGGCACGGTGGAGGAAGGGGCAAATCACTAGAACCGATCCCCTGTATGGCTTTCTCTGCAGCAGCTGAAAGCTGGCTTCTTCTCCTCTCCCTGCTGCTGGATTTTAGTTGCGGCAGAGAAAGCCATACAGGGGATCGGTTCCGGTAATTTCCACCCCACAGCAACCATCACCCTCCCTGTGCATAAATACTTATCCCCCTGTTGCCCAGGCCCCCCTGTGTGCCCCCACCCCCGCACTACTGCCAGCTTTCCTCCTCTCCTTACCAAGGACAGCTGCAAGCACATAATAGGATCCTTCAGGATGGAGAGTGGGGGAAGGGTCACGTAAATATGTCACATTTACCAGCCTCTTCCTTTCCTGAATGAACACAATGAGTGGTCGGTATTGTTCACTTACTGTGTTCACTCATAATTGAAGCACAGTAAAATGTGTTTTTTTGGGAGGGCTGTATGGGGCCCCATGGTTTCTAACAGGAGCCCTGGGGAGGTCATATGCTCCCCCATATCTGGAAACCCTGCTCTGTTAAAACAACAGAGCAAAGACTCTGAAAAAGAAGTGAGTGTATAACTTGGGGGCGAGGGAGACTATTAGGAGACTCTGCCCCGAATGAGCACAGTGACAGTGTCCCCATAGCTGCATTTTTTTCTTTTATTGGAATTTTCCACATTTGGAATCATATTTTTACTTTCTATCTGCTATTACCGTCTCTTTTTTTTATTGACCCAAATTATAGAATTATTTTTTAAGACATCATCATTACAAATATTCCCCTGCATGCAGTAAAAGACAGAAATGGAAAACGATTGTTCTATTGAACAAACCCCCAGAGAGTGTTCCACGGCAAAACAAATCACTTTTATTTCTACCGCTGCTAAGCAAACAATTGCCCATTCATGGAAGTGACTTTCTCGAATGTTCACTCCCGACTGAATGGAACCATGGTAAGCTAGAAATTATCGGCTATTTCTTCAGACACTCATAATAACTTCTTATAAAATTTGGTCCTCATAAATCTCATGGATGTTCCCAACCAGGTTTTGAGCCTGTTAGTTCCCGATTTATTTGCGTGTTCCCCTTTTAAATATTTTCCTCTCTCCCTAAATGTAATCCTTGCTTTTCTTTCTTTCACTTTTTATCTATTCCTTTTCCCTTTCTCACTCACTACTTCTTGAACTCTGCTACTTCCTTGTGAGTAATGCCGCGTACAGACGATCGGAAATTCCGACAAGAAAACCGTGGATTTTTTTCCGACGGAATGTTGGCTCAAACTTGTGTTGCATACACACGGTCACACAAATCTTGTACTAAATTCCAAACGTCAAGAACGCGGTGACGTACAACGAGCCGAGAGTTTTTTTTGCGTGTCGGAATTGCATACAGATGATCGGAATTTCCGACAAGAACTTTTTCCGTCGGAAAAATAGAGAACCTGCTCTCAATCTTTTTTTGGTGGAAATTCCGACAGCAAATGTCCGATGGAGCGTACACACAGTCGGAAATTTCCGACCAAAAGCTCACATCGAACATTTGTTGTCGGAATTTCCGATCGTGTGTACACGGCATTAGAGGTGCTATGACAATAATATTAGCTATTTTTTTAATAGGCAGCAGTGACATTTGAAACCCTCACTCTCCTTGTAAGAACCCTTTCACACTGGGGCGGCGGGTCTGTTAGTGGTAAAGCGCCGCTAGTTTTAGCGGCGCTTTACTGCTGTTTTAACGACACTTTTTGGCCGCTAGTGGAGTGCTTTTAACCCCCCCACCTAGCGGCTGAGGAAAGGGTTAATAGCGCCCACTTTGCAGGCGCTTCAACAGCGCTGCCCATTCATTTCAATGGGCAGGGGCAGTGGAGGAGTGGTGAGTACAGCGCTCCCGCACCGTCCCAAAGATGCTGCTTGCAGGACTTTTCTTCCTGTCCTGCAAGCGCAGCGCCCCAGTGTGATAGCACTCCGGCTTTCACACTGGGGTGGCTTGAGAGGCACTTTTCAGGTGCTTTAAAAGGCGCTATTTTTATCACTAAAACGCCTGAAAAGCACCCCAGTGGGAAAGGGGTCCAAATTGAAAATGTTCTTGTTTCTTTGTACATTGTACTGCAAGTGAATACTTATTATGTCCTTTCAGTATGAAGTACCTGTCAATTCTTAGTACACTCTTTATGTAAAATATATGTTTTGGGCTTTGTACTTTTTGCGTTTGTATTAAAAATCGTATTAATAAAAAATTATTATTATTAAGAAAATAGATCGTTCAGTACATCCCACCTGCTACAACACCAAATTATTTCCTTTTCCTTTTAACTTAAAGGAATACGAATGTAGCTGAAAAATGCCCAAAATTCTTGGATTTCTATCAGATATGATTGGTCTAGGATCATGAATTCATCTGATTAAAGCAGATTTTCACCCAAAAGAGGAATTTCTGCTCTTCTTCCTCCTCCCCCCTTCTCTGCCACATTTGGATTACCGTATATACTCGAGTATAAGCCGACCCGAATATAAGCCGAGGCACCTAATTTTACCACAAAAAAATTAGAAAACGTATTGACTCGAGTATAAGCCTAGGGTGTCCATCTGCATGCCTCACTGTGCCTTACTGTGCCCATGCCTCACTGTGCCTTACTGTGCCCATGCCTCACTGTGCCTTACTGTGCCCATGCCTCACTGTGCCTTACTGTGTCCATGCCTCCTCACTGTGCCCATGCCTCACTGTGCCTTACTGTGCCCATGCCTCACTGTGCCCATGCCTCACTGTGCCTTACTGTGCCCATGCCTCACTGTGCCCATGCCTCACTGTGCCCATGTCTCACTGTGCCTTACTGTGCCCATGCCTCACTGTGCCTTACTGTGCCCATGCCTCACTGTGTCCATGCCTCACTGTGCCTTACTGTGCCCATGCCTCACTGTGCCCATGCCTCACTGTGCCTTACTGTGCCCATGCCTCACTGTGTCCAATCTCCCTACTTGATCTCCTGCACTGTGTGACTAGACTGACATTTAACATGGGAGTCTATGGAAGGGGTGCCCGGCTTTGAAAAATCTGTACTCCCCGGCCCTAGGTCCTCTGGACAACAAGCTTTGCACAATTGTATAAGAAGAGAGAGGCTACATGTGTGCCAAGTTTGGGGTCCAGGGGACCTAGGGCCGGCTAGTACCGGGTCCTCAAAATCACCAAAAAAAATTACCGTTTAACATGGCAGTCTATGGAAGGGGTGCCCGGCTTTGAAAAATCGGTGCTCCCCGGCCGTTGGTCCCGCGGATAACAAACTTTGCACACTTGCCGAGGGGGGCATTTTCAGCACAAAAAAATGTGCTGGAAAACTCGGCTTATACTCGAGTATATACGGTATATTTTTTATCGAGGGGAAGGCGGGGTCCTTAGTTTTGACAGGTGATCGCTACCACTTCCGGTCAGATTGCCGCTGTGGATACACCGGAAGTTCTCCTCCAACCTTCTGGTACACATCACAGGTCCCAAAAGGCCGCAGGACCATTCACACAGCCCAGCACAGCTCATGCATGTGCAGTGGGAAGCCAGCTGTGAGGCCTCAAGGAAGTCACAGCCGGCGTCAGGCCCCCGAAGGCCGGTGTAGGACCGGCTCGGGTGATTACTACGCTGGATCCTTGGACAGATGAGTGGCTGTTTATTAAAAGTCAGCAGCTACAGTTTTTGTAGCTGCTGACTTTTAATTTTTGGAACCCAAGCTGAAGCTCCTTCTAGGTCTGGCGTAAACCGTTTTAACTCAAAATCGCTACTATTTTAATGAGTTTACTGTGTGTAAGTATATATACAGTGTTTATGTCTATATATACAGTATACACACACACTCACTGACCACTTTATTAGGTACACCTGTTTAACTGTTTGGTAACACAAATTGCTAATCAGCCAATCACATGACAGCAACTCAATGCATTTAGGCATCTAGATGCAGTGAAGACGACTTGCTGAAGTTCAAACGAGCATCAGAGTGGAAAAAAAAAGGGGATTTAAGTGACTTTGAACGTGACATGGTTGTTGGTGGCAGACGGGCTGGTCTGAGTATTTCAAAAACTGTCGATCTACTGGGATTTTCATGCACAACCATCTCTCGGATTTACAGAGAATGGTCCAAAAAAGAGGAAATATCCAGTGAGCGGCAGTTGTGTGGACAAAAAAAATAGGATTTTTATAACAGCTTACCTGTAAAATCCTTTTCTTGGAGTACATCACGGGACACAGAGCGACATAGTCATTACTAATGGGTTATATAGATACCTTCAGGTGCTGGCACTGGCAACTTCCAAAACCGGAAGTACCCTCCCCTATATAAGCCCCTCCCATCCGGGAGCACCTCAGTTTTGTAGCAAAGCAATAAGTGTTCCCAAAGAGGGGTGGGAGCTCTGTGTCCCGTGATGTACTCCAAGAAAAGGATTTTACAGGTAAGCGGTTATAAAAAATCTTATTTTCTTTCTCGTACATCACGGGACACAGAGCGACATAGTCATTACTAATGGGATGTCCTAAAGCAATGCCAAATGAGGGGGGGGATACACCATATATAAGCTGAGCGCTATCAGACATGAGGATCTTTTGCGGCCTGCAACACACTGCGCCCAAAGGCGACATCCTCCTGACTTCTAACGTCCACCTGGTAGAACCTAGTAAACGTGTGTACCGAAGACCATGTTGCGGCCTTACAGATTTGAGCCAGGGAGGCCTGGTGATGCGCTGCCCATGAAGTTCCAACTGCTCTCGTGGAGTGCGCCCTAACTTTGAACGGAGGCGGTCTACTTCTCAAGCCATAGGCTTGTATTATGACCTGTCGAATCCACTTGGCTAAAGTAGATTTTGACGCTGCCTGACCCTTTCTGGGGCCTTCCGGCAGAATAAACAAAGTATCCGTTCTGCGAATCTGAGCAGTGGCTTTTAGATAAGCTTTAACTGCTCTTACTACATCCAAAGAATGCAATAACTTTTCCTCTACAGAAGTAGGTTTGGGGAAAAAAGAAGGAAGAACCACATCTTGGTTCAAATGAAAACTCGATACCACCTTAGGAAGAAAGGCTGGATGAGGACGTAACACTACTCTGTCCTTATGGATAACCAGATATGGCTCCTTACAGGACATAGCTGCTAATTCCTATTCTTTTTTAGCCGAACAAATGGCTACTAGAAAAATCAATTTTCTGGTGAGAAGCACCAAGGAAATATGCTGTAGTGGTTCAAATGGTTGTTTCTGTAGAACCGACAAAACCAAGTTTAGATCCCATGGACATATGGGAATATTAACCGGAGGACTAATACGCATCACTCCTTGTATAAAGGCTTTGACTAGTGAATGCGAAGCCAAGGGCCTTTGAAAAAATATTGACAAGGCCGAAATCTGACCCTTGATAGTACTCAAGGCAAGCTTCCTATCTACAGCCCATTGTAGGAAGTCCAGAATCCTACCTATTACGTATTTACGTGGATGCCATTTCCTGGCCTCACACCAGGCAATGTACGCCTTCCAGATTCTATAGTAGATCTGCCTGGATACCGGTTTCCTGGCATTGATCATGGTAGACACCACAGCATTAGAGAGCCCTCTCTTTTTTAGAATGTGGGCTTCAATAGCCAGGCCGTCAAACCTAGGGCTGGTAAGGAAGGGTGGTATATCGGTCCCTGCGAAAGCAGGTCCGGACGATGTGGGAGGGTCCAAGGACTCCCCACAGACATTTTTACAATCTCCGCGTACCATACTATTCGGGGTCAATTCGGGGTCAATGAGTAAGCGTCAATTCGTGACGTGAAACGCGTTAGCCACCCTTCCCTGCATGCACACCATCTGCATTTGTTGTTTTGGATTTATGGATTTATTTTGAATTTGGATTTTTTACCTGAAATTTTGGAATAAATAACTGTCTATACAGAGTGCGGCAGTCCAGGGTTTCTTTTTCTCCCATGCATCAGTGCAGAGCCAGCACCTGTGTGAGTGACTGGGCGGAAGCAGCTATTTGGTGAATTCTCAAGCTTTTGAGCGGTACGTTTTTCCTTTCCTCACGCTGGAGCCACCAGAATCACTGGTTTCTTTTCTACCCTGATTCTGCGGAGTAATCGAGGTAACAATTGTGGCGGTGGGAATGCATATATCAGCTTGAACTGATCCCAAGGGAACACTAGGGCATCCGAGCCGCAAGCTAGGGGATCCCTTGTCCAAGAGACAAACCTGTCCACTTTTGCGTTGAATCTGGATGCTAGCAGATCTACATCCGGTGTTCCCCACCGCTGACATATTGTCCGGAAAACCTCGGGATGAAGGGACCATTCCCCTGGGCATAATTGTTGGCGACTTAGAAAGTCCGCCTTCCAATTCTCCACCCCTGGAATGAATACCGCAGATATGGCTGGGACATATCTTTCTGCCCATCTCAGGATGTAATTTACTTCCCTTTGGGCTGCACGACTCCTGGTGCCCCCCTGACGATTGATACATGCCACTGCTGTGGCATTGTCTGATTGAACTCTGACAGGGGACCCTTGGAGTTTGGATGTCCATGCTACTAGGGCATACCGGGCTGCTCGTATCTCTAAGAGATTGATGGGCAGGGCCTTTTCTGCTTCTGACCACTTGCCCTGGAGAGACCATTGCTCCAGTACTGCTCCCCAGCCTATAAGGCTGGCATCTGTAGTGACCACCTTCCAGGAAATCGGACTGAAGGATTTCCCTCTTTCCAGATTCTGGGGAACCAACCACCAGCGGAGGCTCTTGCGAACGGAAGGGGACAAGGACATTGGTAAGTCCAGGGCCTGAACTTTTTTGTTCCAGGCTGACAGTATGGCCCTTTGCAATTTCCTTGAATGGAATTGACCGTAGGGTACTGCTTCGAATGATGCCACCATTTTTCCCAGCAGCCTCATGCACAGGCGTATGGATGGCTGTCTTTTTGAGCCCATTAAGTGGATCAAATCTCTCAAAGTCGACCCCTTTTCTTGAGGCAAGAAAATTTTTCTCTGGTCTGAATCCAGCCTTAGCCCCAAGTATTCCAGACTTTTGACTGGTTTTAGGGCTGACTTGTCTCGGTTGATAATCCAACCGTGATATTCCAGATACTTGAT
The DNA here is from genome assembly GCA_029206835.1 of Rana muscosa. Taxonomy (NCBI): domain Eukaryota; kingdom Metazoa; phylum Chordata; class Amphibia; order Anura; family Ranidae; genus Rana; species Rana muscosa. The sequence goes on along the minus strand of CM055117.1, from coordinate 68,131,925 downwards.
TGTCTCGTGAACAACCACTTCTAGTTTTTCCACTGAGTGGTCTATCAGCAACAAGTCGTCTAGATATGCCATTATCGTTACACCTCGTGTTCTTAGATTGGCCAATAATGGGGCCAAAATTTTTGTGAACACTCTTGGTGCTGTGGCCAGACCGAAGGGTAAGGCTCTGAACTGAAAATGGCGGCCTTCTACCGCAAAGCGTAGAAATTTTTGGTGGGCTGGAAAGATGGGAATGTGCAAATAAGCATCCTTGATGTCGATCGAGGCTAACCATTCCTCCCCTTGTAGGGCAGTGGCTACCGATCGGATCGACTCCATCCGGAAAGTCCTGATATGCAGGAATTTGTTTAGCCCTTTTAGATTTAGTATGGGCCTCACGTCCCCGTTTGGCTTCGGAACTGTAAAGAGGTTTGAGTAAAACCCGAACCCCCACTCTTCCAGGGGAACCTCTATAATTACTGCTTGAAGCAATAATTGTTCTAGTGCCAACAGGAGGGATCCTCTCTTCTGGGGATCCCTTGGCACGTTTGACCTTATAAAGCGGGAAGAAGGGGAGTTTTTTAACTCCAATTTGTATCCCAGATTTACTGCGGAGAGCACCCATCTGTCTCGGATCGTGTCCCGCCAGGTCTCTGTGAACAACTGAAGTCTTCCCCCCACCCGATTGGGTGGGGGCAACCCTTCATGCATTTGACTTTGGGGGAGGTTTTGTACCTCTCCTGCTCCAGGGCTTTTTGTTACCCTGCAACTGTCCCTGATTTCTACCTCCGGGATTTGACCGAGGAGGCCGTCGGAACTGTTTCACAGCCGATGTCCTAGGGACTGGAGAGGCCGGCCTTTTAAAAGAGGGACCTCTAACTCTATTTTTAACCGGCAAAAGTGTACTTTTACCGCTGGAAATTCTCTGGATATACTTGTCCAGGTCTTCCCCGAATAAGCGCTCCCCATGAAATGGGAAGCTGACCAGCAATTTTTTACAGGGAGCTTCAGCAGACCAGTTTTTGAGCCACAGAAGCCTGCGCATATGTACTACAGACAGCGTAAGGCGGGAGGCCTGATGGATTGAATCCTTTATAGCGTCCACCGCAAAGCATAAGGCTCTAGGTAGATCAGCTAGGGCAAGAGCCTGCTGATCCGGCAAGTCCCTTAAGACCTGTTTCAACTGATCCTTCACTGCTTGGCAGACCCCAATAGCTGCCACTGCTGGTTGTGTCACCAATCCTGCTGTAGAAAAAGCAGATTTTAATAAGGACTCCAATTTTTTATCTATTGGGTCCTTGAACATTTGGACATTTTCCACCGGACATGTCAGTGATTTATTCACACAAGAGATGGCTGCGTCCACTGTAGGGACCCTCCATTTTCTGATGAACTTATCCTCCATGGGATAGACCACCGGAAATCTCTTGGGGGGAGTAAATATTTTGTCAGGATGCTCCCAATCCTGGTAAATGAGCCCCTCCAGTAAAGGATGGATCGGAAAGGAACAAACAGTCTGGGGAGCTTTTAGCGACCCCAACGAGGAGACAGAAGTGGAGGATGGCTCCGCAAGTGGCATTTTAAATGCTGATCGGACCATATTAGTCAGGGACTGAACCCATAACCTTTCAGCATGTGATGCTGAGAACGGCTCTTCCACTGTTGATTCCTCTGCAACCGAATCGACCTCATCCTGATCCCCCTCAGGTAGGTCGACCTCTGTATGGGACTGTTGCTCTGTTAACAGGCACTCTGAGGGAGGAGACGGAGATCGGGCGCTTTTCTCCTGTGACAGGGAAGCAGCGATCAATGCTGACAATCTCTCTTCCAGCCCTCCCAGAGCTGAGGAAAAAACCTCCTCTGTTACATACACAGGAGCAGGTGAACTGAGGACAGCCACAGTACCAGGTACTCCTGAGGGTGCTCTACGGTCACTAACCTCTGATTCTTCAGGGGAGATTGGTGCAGCCAAAGCATGCCCAAGATCCTCAGAGCCCGATGGAGACCCCCTATTCCTCCTGGAATGTCTAGTCCCGGAGTTTTTAGACGGCATATTCCTAAGCCACAAAGCTGAGGTATTCCAGCCGAAATACACCAGTTACTGATAATAGTCTAGCATAAATGCTGCTATAAGAAACAGTTGGTGTCTACTAATGTGCCTTTCTAGGGGATGCCTGTATCAACCGCTTGCTGTATGCCTTTAAATGTTGCCAGCTCTGTCTCTGTACTTCATAGCCAGCTTACTACAATATTGTGGTTTTTTTAAACTGCTGGGACGCCCGCACATGCGCAGAAGCGCTGCGGCGCGCACAGAGCGTCATCCCCCAGGCTCCGCCCCCTTTCCCGGCTCACCTCTATATATAGAGGCGCGTGCACGCGCGCGGCCACGTGCGCCCTCGGCGCTAATTTCAAAAATGGAAACAAGGGACAGGAGCCAGGGCCCCTCTTTGCCGCAGGCCGGGGGATGGACGAGCACTGCAACATGGCAGAGGAAGCAGTTTCCTATAAGAGAACTCACCATCTGCCTGGACTTTGCTCTGCTGAGAAGAAACTAGTCCACATGACAAGAAAACATTCCACAGCGGCCTCTAGTGGACAAACACAGGTACCGCAGTCTAATATATTAAATATATATATAAAAAAATTTTATTTTTTTTTTTCTTGACCACCATTAAAAAATTATTACATTTTTTTAGTAGTTACAGGCATGCACAGAATTTTGCGGGAATACCATTAGGTAACAGACAGAAAGACAAATTAGGCTTGGGGGTCCCCCAATAGAACCAAGTTCCTGGGGGCCCCCACTTACCTGTTCCCCGCCGCAGGACTTTGTTTGGTCCACAAAAGCCCAAACTTCACCTATCACGGCAGGCATTGTAATCAAACCTTCAGGGACCGGGTTCCCAAGGATTCCACTCCCCTGGACCTGTATAGCACCCTGCACAGAAAACATCTTGGTCGTGGGTATGACCAGAGCTCTGGATCCCAGGGTCCAGCTCTCCTAAGAGAAGCATTACAGGCAAAACCTTGCTCTTCCCTGCAAGGCCCGGGTACCGACCGTTTAGCTATGAAGCTTTTTTGGTCGGATCCGGAATAGCTTACTGAGGCCCAAAAGAACCTGTACGCAAGCTCAGTGAAAAACACATGTTTCTTCTTGGCCAACACCTTAGACACTGGCAAAAAACTGAGGTGCTCCCGGATGGGAGGGGCTTATATAGGGGAGGGTACTTCCGGTTTTGGAAGTTGCCAGTGCCAGCACCTGACGGTATCTATATAACCCATTAGTAATGACTATGTCGCTCTGTGTCCCGTGATGTACGAGAAAGAAAAATGCCTTGTTGAGGTCAGAGGAGAATGGCCAGATTGATTTGAGATGATAGAAAGGCAGCAGTAATTCAAATAACCACTCGTTACACCCAAGATATGCAGAATACCATCTCTGAATGCTCAACACATTGAACCTTGAAGCAGATGGGCTACAGCAGCAGAACACCACACCGGGTGCCACTCCTGTCAGCTAAGAACAGGAAACTGTGGCTACAATTCTCACAGGATCACGAAATTGGACAATAGAAGGTTGGAAAAACGTTGCCTGGTCTGATGAGTCTGGATTTCAGCTGTGACATTCAGGTGGTCAGAATTCAGCATAAACATGAAAGCATGGATCCATCCTGCCTCATATCAAAAGTTCAGGCTGGTGGTGTAATGGTGTGGGGGATATTTTCTTGGCACACTTTGGGCCCCTTAGTACCAATTGAACCTAGTTTTAATGCTACGACCTACCTGATTATTGTTGCTGATCGTGTCCATCCCTTTATGACTACAGTGTACCCATCTTCTGATGGCTCCTTCCAGCAGGATAATGCACCAGGTCACAAAGCTCCAATCATCTCACCACTGGACAATGAGGTCACTGTACTCCAATGGCCTCCACACTCACCACATCTCAATCCAATAGAGCACCTTTGGGATGTGGTGGAACAGGAGATTTGCCTTATGGATGTGCAGCCAACAAATCTGCAGCAACTGCGTGATGCTATCATGTCACTATGGACCAAAATCTCTGAGGAATGTTTTCAATACCTTTTGAATAAAACAGAGGTGGGGTGAGTGGCGCTACCTACTGGTTACAGATGGTGTATATAATATACTGACACTATGTGAAAGTGTAATATAAGTGCTATATGTCCTCATGCAGAAGACCAACCTTCATGAGGATATGATAAATTGAAAGTGACGGCTACCATGTGTCTGTGATTGTGATAAAAAAAAACACCTATAAAGCCCTGTACACATGATCAGTTTTACCGATGAAAACCGTCCGATGGATTTTTTTCATCGGACAAACCGATCGTGTATGGGACCCATCGGTCTTTTTTCCATCGGTTTTAAAAAATAGAACATGTTTTAAATTTTTACGATGGATCCATAACCAATACTAGCGAATCAACATAAATCACATAATACAAAAACTGTGTAGGCAGACTCAATCCATATGGCGTGAATAAGCCTTATCCAAAAAGTTCTCCAAAGGGTAGAGTCCAATAGTGTTTGCAAGAAAAATATATGAAAATATATTAGTGACAAAAAAAATCCAAAAAAGTTAATCCAGTAGGTAGCGCCACTCACCCCACCTCTGTTTTATTATTCTTTGAATCCCTGTGTGGGAGCTCTATTAGGGGAGGCTGCAACCAACATCCGTCCTAAGCGCGGTACTCTCTATTTTTTCTCTTGTTGAATCTATGCCATGAAGAATTAAGGCAGTTCTGAAGGCAAAAGACGCTTCTGATGACATCACACTTGATGACGAAACACGTAAGGCTGGAGCACGCGCTGACTAGAGTGTGGGTCTCGCTGTTTCCATTGCCTCCACTGCACTAGTGCGGTTGCTCGCACTGGAGGTTTAAGACTGTGGTTTTTATTTCTTTACTGTTTTAGCCCTTGAGGCTTTTAATAAACTACCTCTACTCATTTTCACTATGAGGAGTTCGTCCTCTGTATTCCTTTTTGTTGATCCGCTGGTGACATCTCGTTTGGAGCGATATCCAACACTGGGAGGAGGATCTCCAAGGAATTGCCGGAAGGATTTTAAGGAGGTCCGTGAGACCCACAAGCCTATTTGATCCTTTTCTGTCATAAGGCAGGGGAATCAACAACGTCTGGTGAGTGTGCATCTACACTTTATACTTATCGTGTGATTTATGCAGGAGGAAGTTTTCACTGGATGATCCTAAGGACACGATTTTTGGACTTTTTTCATTATCATTTTATTATTATGTCACAGTCTTTTTCACATTTAGCCCAGCAAGGTTCTGTTTGTTGATACAGTAGAAGGTTTTGGTTTCAGCACTACCTATTAATGTGATTTGGGTCCACATATGAATGCTGATAGGGGAATGTTTGTGAGAACAGATTCCCTGCTTAATCATATTATATCGTTTTTTGTATTCACTTATTTATTGTATTTCACAATTGGTTTACACATGGACTTACACATATTTATAGTAATTGAATTTTGATTTTATGTAATGTTTGCACATAGTGTTTGTTGTGTGCACTTTATACTTGTTTTCAAAAGAGGGTCCAACCCAGTACTAGAAAGGTGTACCTAATAAAGTAGCCGGTGAGTGTATATACATACAAATAGTATACGGATATACACTATATGGCCAATAAGGACACTTGAACAATACACCTAAGTTGCAGTTGCTTGTTGGACATTCCATTCCATGACCATGGCCATCGTTGCCCCCTCTCCCCTCCATTTGTGGCTATAACATAAGGTTTTCCACCAAGAATTTCTGTCTATTCAGCCAAAACAGCATTTGTAAGTTTGGTTATTGATACTGGTCTACAGGTATAGAAGACCAAGCTCCAAATGTAATCCCAAAGGTGTTCAGTAGTGATGAGCCTAACACCCCCGGGTTTGGTTCGCACCAGAACCCGCGAACGGACCGAAAGTTCGCACGAACATTAGAACCCTATTAAATACAATGGATGCGAACGTTCGGATTCTAAAGTGCTAATTATAACGACTATTATCCATGTTATTGTCCGAAACAGAGTTTGGGAACCCGGGTTCTGCACCAGGGGACATGTATCAATGCAAAAATAAGTTTTAAAAACGGACGTTTTCCGGGAGCAGTCATTTTAATGATGCATAAAGTGAAAAAAAAAAAGTCAAATATTCCTTTAAATATCGTACCTGGGGGGTGTCTAAAGTATGCCTGTGAAGTGCCACGTGTTTCCCGTGTTTAGAACTGTCCCTGCACAAAATAACATTTCTAAAGGAAAAAAAGCCATTTAAAACTGCTTGCGGCTTTAATGTAATGTCTGGTCCCGGTAATATGGATGAAAATCTTTAGGAAAAATGGCATAGCTACCCCATCAACCCCCCCCCCCCCTACCCCAGCCCATTACCAGCCCCTTTGGGTCTTGTATGGATATTAAGGGGAACCCCGCACACAAAATAAAAAAGGACCTATATACTCTGAACAGCCGTATACAGGCGGTGCATACAAGACAGGGACTGTAGGTTTGTTCTTATGTAGAATCTGTTTGTAATTTTGAACAGCTGCATTGTTTAAGTGGAGCTCCATGCCAAATTCCTTTTTTTTAGCTTTTTGTAAAACATAGGGAACGGTTATCACCCCTGTCACATTTTTTTTGCTGTCTGTGCCCCTGTTCAGAACATTTCACCTCACTTTGCGTCCCAATGACAACTGTTTTTGAAATGTGGTGTTTTTATTGAAACAAGGATTGGTGATAAAGCATCAGTACAGAGGAGACACCTTTCTCCCATATTTATTCTTACAGGAGAGAATTTTCCTTCCTAGGGGTAGATTTCCTCTCACTTCCTGTTGTCTTCTTCCGTTTGCAAGTAGGAGTCGTTTGTAAGTTGGATGTTTGAAAGTAGGGACCTGCCGTATATACTCTGCAGAAATTGGCCCCTTAGGTGTTGGTGTTGGCACAACACTGAAAGCACTCACAGTTATTCTTGGTGGGTGCTGGAACGCCCTGCTGTCAACTATTATATCAGGAATTGTAATAACATATAATTGTTGATCAGTGGTAGTAAAAATTGGGCCTTTGATGGTGGTGCTGGTGCCACAACACTGTAAGGCCTGACAGTTACTCTTGGTGGGCGCAGCAATGGGTCCTGCTGTGAATTATTCGATCAATAATTATAATTGCATGCCCCTGTTGAACAGGGGCTGAAAAATTGGGCCTTTGGTGGTGGTGGTGGTGGTGATGGTGGTGCTGGTGCCACAACACTGTAAGGCCTGACAGTTACTCTTGGTGGGCGCAGCAATGGGCCCTGCTGTGAATTATTAGATCAATAATTATAATTGCATGCCCCTGTTGAACAGGGGCTTAAAAATTGGGCCTTAGGCACTGGTGGCACAACACTGCAACCCCTCACAGATACTGTACTTGGAGCACAGCAATGAGGCCTGTTGCAAAGTATTGCATCAAAAATTTTAATTACACGCCCCTGTTAAACAGGGGCTGAAAAATTGGGCCTTAGCCACTGGTGGCGTCACCCATAAACCAAAATGATCTTCCAAGCTATCATCATTAATCGTATCATTGAGGAGGAGGATAGCCAGTCAACATAACAGCACAGGCACTCAGCATCAGCATCAGTCTTGAAGGGATGTGACATTTTAAAATCAATTAGTCTGTTATATCAGCATCTGGTGTGTGGTAGCTGGTGGTGATCCAAGACTGGTTCATCTTGATGAAAGTCAGACGATCAACCGAGTCGGTGGACAGGCGCACCCTGTGATCCGTGACAAATCCTCCAGTAGCACTGAATGTGCGTTCTGAAAGAACGCTGGATGCAGGACAGGCCAGTAGCTCAATTGCATACTGTGCAAGCTCTGGCCAGTGATCCATCCTCAAGACCCAGTAAGCCAGAGGATTTTCGGTGGGGAAGGTGTCCAAGTCTGACCTTGCCCCTAGGTATTCCTGGACCATGTATCAGACGCTGGCGATGGTTGCTGGAACCGATCATACTTCGGGGCTGCGGACTAAAGAATTGTCTGAACGCATCGGTCAGACGGCCACCTTCCCCACCGCTCCTTCTTTGACTGCCCGAAGCCTCAGCAACTCGTTGTCCAGGACCAGGAGTTTGTAACCTCCCAGTCTCTGGGAATGCGTTGCACAGACCTTTCTGCAAGGCCTCCCGGAGTTGTCTCATCCTCTGCTCCCTCTGCGACGGTACGATAAGGTCCGCAACCTTACCCTTGTACCGTGGATCAAGGAGAGTGGCCAGCCAGTAATGGTCCCTCTCCTTGATCCGAAGAATACGAGGATCCTTCCGCAGACTTTGCAGGATCAGGGAGGCCATGCAGCGTAGGTTAGCTGAGGCATTCAGTCCGGAGTCCTCTGGGTCACTAAGGACGACATGATCCGCAGCCACCTCCTCCCAGCCACGTACAAGTCCACTGGTTTCTTGGGACTGTAAATCATCCCTAAAAGACTGCTGCTGATGATGCTGAGTGCCAGCCTCCACCTCCATGCTGACACAATCCTCCTCCTCCTCCTCCGCGATGGGTGGGACAGAAGGAACACTGTCTGGGTAAAGGGGGCCTTGAGAGGCAAGGAAGTCCTCCTCTTCCTGCCTCTGTTCTGCCTCAAGTGCCCTGTCCATTATTCCACGCAGCGTGCGCTCCAACAGGTGGACAAGAGGTACAGTGTCACTGATGCATGCACTGTCACTGCTCACCATCCTCGTGGCCTCCTCAAATGGTGCCAGGACAGTGCATGCATCCCTGATCATGCCCCACTGGCGTGGTGAAAAAAACCCGAGCTCCCCTGACCTGGTGCCGTAGTCGCACAGGTACTCATTGATGGCCCTCTGCTGCGTGTGCAGCCGCTTCAGCATGGCCAACGTTGAGTTCCACCTGGTGGGCATGTCACATATAAGGCGGTTCTTGGGCAGGTTCAACTCCTTTTGCAGCTCAGCCAGGCGAGCACTGGCATTATAAGATCTGTGGAAATGCACACAGACTTTCCTGGCCTGCCTCAGGACATCCTGTAAGCCCGGGTACCTGCCCAAGAACCGCTGCACCACCAGGTTAAGGACGTGAGCCATACAGGGCACATGGGTCAGTTGTCCCTGTCGGAGGGCGGAGAGGAGGTTGGTGCCATTGTCGCAAACCACCATTCCTGGCTTAAGCTGGTGTGGCGTCAACCACCTCCCGGCCTGCCCCTGCAGAGCAGACAGGACCTCTGCCCCAGTGTGGCTCCTGTCCCCCAAACACACCAGCGCAAGCACGGCATGGCAACTTTTTGCCTGCGTACTTGCGTAGCCCCTTGAACGCCTACGGAGCACCGCTGGTTCCGAGGACAAACCACAGGAAGAGGCCATGGAGGAAGAAGAAGAGGAGGGGGTGGAGGAGAGAGGTGTGTCACAACCAGTAGTAGCATTTTGGAGGCGTGGCGGTGGAACAACCTCCAACACTACTGCACCTTGTCCTGCATCCTTCCCAGCTGCCAAAAGAGTGACCCAATGGGCCGTGAAAGAAAGGTAACGTCCCTGTCCATGCCTGCTGGACCATGAGTCAGCGGTAATATGCACCTTACCGCTGACCGCCCTGTCCAGCGAGGCCAAGACATTGCCTTCCACATGCCTGTAGAGAGCCGGAATCGCCTTCCGTGCGAAAAAGTGGCGTTTGGGAACCTGCCACTGAGGAACCGCACATTGCACAAACTCACGGAAGGGGGCCGAGTCTACCAACTGAAAAGGCAGCAGTTGAAGCGCTAGCAATTTAGCCAAGCTAGCATTCAACCGCTGGGCATGTGGATGGCTGGGAGTGAACTTCTTTCGACGGTCCAGCAGCTGGGGCAGGGAAATTTGCCTGCTAGAATCGGACGTTGGTGTACTGCTAGCAGAGTGCCCGCAAGTACTTGCCTGTGACACACCTAATTCTACACCTTCATTCCTCTCAGAGCAGGTTTCAGAGAGGAGTGAAGGTATAGTGGGGTTGGAGATCCCAGCTGATGCGGTGCAAGAAGAGGTCAGCTTTGTTCTTTGGTGTGGGTCTTTGAGGTAGGCTTGCCAACGAGCTGCATGGCAGGTCAACATATGTCTGATCAAGCATGTGGTGCACAAGCGGCTGATGTTTTGGCCACGCGATATACGCTTGAGACATATGTTGCAAACAGCAGCTGTGCGATCTGATGCACTCGCCTCAAAAAAGGCCCACACCAAAGAACTTTTTGAATGACGGGCAGAGGCAGCGCCCTGCACAGGCGGAGCTCTGCGGTGTGATTCCGTCGGTGTGCTGCCCATACGCTGGCCACTCAAGGGCATCCTGCCTCGTTGGAGATGTGCCTCCTCCTCATCCTCCTCCTCCTCCTCTCTCCTATTAGGCACCCACGTGGAGTCAGTGACCTCATCATCCCCTCCCTCCTCATCACTGGAGCCAATCTGGCAGTATGCTGCAGCTGCTGGAGCATGACTGCCAGATTGGTGTCCTTCTTGAGCATCCCCTTTCTCTGCTCTCACGCTGCTGCCTTCCTCTAGCTGGGTATCATCATCAGATCCTTCCAAACGCTGGGCATCCTCCTGGAGCATGTACCCAACACTGTGCTCAAACAGTTCGGGGGACTCCTCAGGAGGAGGACATGGTGGGTCTAGGGAAGGATTGACTAATGAAGATAATGATACCAGAGAAGAGGACGCTTAGGCAGCTGCTTTGCCAGTACCCTGAGCCTGGGTGAGAGAGGATGAGGAGGAGGAGGAGGAGGAGGAGGGCTTGGTCATCCACTCTACCAAGTCTTCGGCATGATGTGGCTCAACATGTTCAGCTGCCGAAAAGAAGGACAAGCGTGTCCCATGGCCATGTGCTGATGACAATGCACCGCGTCCACGACCAGCACTGTTGCCCCCAGACACAGAGCCTGCTTGCCCTCTTTTTTTGCCTCCTGACTGTCTGCCTCTCCCTGTTTGCCTTCCAGACATTTTAATGGATGGCCTGCAGGGAGATGGGAAAAAGAGCAATAAGGGCTACCTTCAGGTGTATACTGTGCAGGAGGCTTAGCAACAATGACACTGACACTGTCCCCTGCCTATCCTTCTCTGTCCCTAAACACAAGGATTGAAAATATGGAACAGCAAAATTGGTTTAGAACAGAATAGCACACTGAAACTTTCCCTCACTGTCCTACTCTGTCCCTCCCTACAAACAAGATTTAGCACAGAATAGCACACTGATAATTTCCACGAGTGTCCTTCTCTGTCCCTAAACTCAAGGATTGAAAATATGGAACAGCAAAATTGGTTTAGCACAGAATAGCACACTGACACTTTCCCTCACTGTACCTCTGTCCCTACAAACAAGGATTAGCACAGAATAACACACTGTCACTGACACTCTCCCTACCTATCCTTATTTGTCCCTAAACACAAGGAATCCAGGATTAGTAAAGGAAAAAAAATGACTGTCCCTGCCTATGCTTCTCTTTCCCTGCTCCGGAACACACTACACAAGGCTGCCGCGCTGTCGGCCTTTTATAGTGTGGGGCGTGTACTAAACCCCCTCAGCAATAATTGGCCACAGGCATCCTGCCTGTGGCCAATCATTGCTCTCCTCGCTGCCGGCGCTGTGATTGGCCAAGCATGCGGGGTCACAGTGCATGCTTGGCCAATCACAGCGCCTGGATGACACTGCGATGGCGTAGTGCATTGTGGGCCGTCCGCGTCACTCGAATTTGGCGCGAACGGCCCAAATCGTTCGATCTTCGTCGAACGATCGAACAGCCGATGTTCGAGTCGAACGTATGTTCGACTCGAACACGAAGCTCATCCCTAGTGTTCAGTAGGGTTTAGGTCAGGGCTCTGTGCAGATCACCTCTAGTTCCTCCACACCAAACTCAATCAAACCATGTCTTTATGGAGCTGGCTTTGTGCACCTGAATTTAATAACGTGAAAAAGGTATGTACATACATATACACTATATATAAAAATGTAATAAAAAGATTAACCACTTCAATACACCTTTCTGCCCAGACCAATTTTCAGCTTTCAGCGCTGTCGCACTTTGAATGACAATTGCGCGGTCATGCAACACTGTACCCAAACGACATTTTTATCATTTTTTCCCCACAAATAGAGCTTTCTTTTGGTGGTATTTGATCACCTCTGCGATTTTCATTTTCTGCTAAACAAATAAAAAAATTACCAAAAATATGGGGAAAAAAATAAGTTTTTTTTTTTTTAAATTTACAAGACTTTGTAAATAAGTAAGTTTTCTCCTTCACTGATGGGCACTGATGGGGCTGCACTGATAAGGCGGCACTGATGGGCACAGATGAGGTGGCACTGATGATGGGCACTAATATGCGGCACTGATAGGTGGCACAGATAGGCGGCATGGTTGGGCACTGATAGGCGGCATGGATGTACTGTAATGTATTGTACTGATGGATGCCAATCAGTGCCAAACAATAATGCCTGCCAATCAGTGATGCCCATTGTGGGCACTGATTGGCATCCATTGTGGGCACTTTTTGGCATCCCTTGTGGTCTAGGGTGGCATACCTGGTGGTGACATCCCTGGTGGTCCTAGTGGCGTCCCTGCTGGTCCAGTGTAGGCATCCTTAGGGGGGGCTGCGCTGATAATCGATCAGCACAGACCCCCCGTCAGAGGAGCAGCCGATCGGCTCTCCTCTACTCGCGTCTGACAGACGCGAGTGAGGAAAAGCCGATCACCGGCTCTTCGTGTTTACATCGTGATCAGCCGTGATTGGACAAGGCTGATCACGTGGTAAAGAGTCTCCGTCAGAGACTCTTTACCTAGATCAGTGTTGCGGGGTGTCAGATTGACACCCCGCAACAACGATCGCCGCAATGCGCGCCCCCGGGGGCGCGCAGCGGCTCAATATCCTGATCACGTCATATGAGGTCCGGTCAGGATATTGAAACCACTTTGCCGCCGTCATTTTGTAATAGGAGCGGGCGGCAAGTGGTTAAACATCTTCTAAGTAGTGTAAAGATATCAACCACAAACCTGCAGTAGATGTGTTGTCATCAGACCCCTGCCCGTATCTGAAAGGAAAAAAAATTAAATCATTTCCTGAATATTGTTGTTTGAGCAGTAGGGTCGGGGAGCAAAACAAAGGCGAGTATATGCTGCTAGGAAGGGTGGCATTAAAGAGAACCTGTTGCTTGCCCTGAATAAGGAAAGTGCAGGTTTACTTTAAATCCACACCTCTCAAGGACCATTTTATGGTCACGCTGCAACACCACGGCAAACTGTTCTAATGCCGCGTACACACGATCGGAATTTCCAAAACAACAAAATGTCTGATGTGAGCTGTTGGTCGGATATTCCAACCGTGTGTAGGCTCCATCGGACATTTGCTGTCGGAATTTCAGACAACAAATGTTTGAGAGCTGGTTCTCAATTTTTCCGACAACAAAAGTTCTTGTCGGAAATTCCGATCGTGTGTATGCAATTCCAACGCACAAAAATTTTCCGCATGATCAGAATCATTGAACTTCATTTTTCTCGGCTCGTCGTACATGTTGTATGTCACCGGGTTCTTGACGTTTGGAATTTCCGAGAAACATTTGTGTGACCGTGTGTATCAGGGCCGGCCCTACCATGGGACCCAGTGGGCCCATGGTCCCAGGCGGCATTTTAAGAGGGGCGGCAGCCATCCCGGCTGTTTCCGAGATCTGCCATGAAAGGCTGCATCTATTGTGTGCAGCCCTTACTGCCTGGAGACAGTTTCACACTGAGCCGATTTTGACACTTGCCAGAGATGTAAAATACCTGAATGCAGAGAGACTAGCTGTCGGTATTGAGTTGATGTCGGGGTGGGTGGGGGAGCTATCAAACACCAGCCAATGGGATGGGGTCTGGGCGGGCCGCTATGTGTGTGTATGTAGCCCCGCCCCCTTTCTTAAACAGGACAATCATTGGCTGGTGCTCGATAGCTGCTGGGTCCCGCCCACCCCACATCACCGCTGAATTTTGAAATCTGGCCTCTCTCTGCACTGCCTATGCTGACACTGAATTCCATGTTACACCAGGCAGAGATTTGGGCGCTGCAATCCTGAACACAGAGCAAGCATGGAAACATACTTGTTACAGTGTTTCTGACAGTAGATGCGGAATCCAGGCAGAGATGTAGTGAGGAGGACAGACAGACCAGTGTCAGTCCCCTCTGCATGTGCTCTGTTTTGTTGAGTGACTGTGTAATCAGACACCTTGAGGCTGCAACTATCAGGGAGCCTCTGAAGCAAAGGACAGTGTCATACCTTCTAATCGGCTGCAGTTCCTGACCATCTGATTACACAGAACGAGGTTGGTGGGGAGAAGGGGGGCTGCTTCTAGTTCTCAGGGTCTGCCCAGCCCCTTGTACCTGGCTGAGGTGCACTGATATGGTTGCTGGATTTAATAAAGGAAGGCTGCAAGTGCAGGAGCTCCTTCTATATTTTCTATTATGTCCCTGTGCCCACCATTGTCCCTAATAGAAGGTCTGTACTGAGATGGGGCTGGAATGGTGGTTTGTGCTGGGGGGAGTTTAGGACTGTGGGGGGAGATCTGTACTGAGTGGGGATTTGGGGGGGGGGGGGATCTTCATGGTAGAATATGACCTTGGAGGGGAGATTTGTACTGAAAGGAAGGGGTTTGGTTGTCGTCAGCGTTCCCATGTGGTGCGATTTTGGAGCCCATTCATTTTAAATGGGCTTTAGTTCACACCAGAACACAGAAAAAAATTGTGCATGCACTACTTTTTGGTGGTGTGTTTGCAATCTGCTTTACAGGTGGCGTAAAGCACCCACAGCAGATCACAAGGGTAGTGCTTTCCAGCAGCATCAAAAATGCTCACAGAACAATACATACAATTCAAAAAAAAATAAAAAATTTAAATTCTAAAACATAATTAGCAAAAAATAAAGGGCCGTTCACATGTACTTTGCTATCTGAAGAGCTGTCAGCATTTAGATTGCTCTTCAGAGAGCTTTTAACAGGTGGTGAGGAGGCATATTGCCTCCTCACTGCTTGTTTTAACCCCACACTAGCACGCTGCAATCATGTGCTTTGCATGCTGTTGCAGGACACTTGCAGAGCAGCACTATTCACTTGACTTTTTCGACAAGGATATAATTTCTGCTATGGCTGTGAAGCACGGCATCGGATGTCATGGAATGTGTATACCCCCAGCCACTGCCTCCACTGCTAAAGGGGGTAGCATTTTGTCAGGCAGTAAAAACACTGTTCAACCATGGGTTTTTACCACCCCCAAGCTCATGTGTAAATGAGCCCTAAGGACTCATTCATCCATGTATTCTGGCCTTGCGAATGAGTAAATTGTTCACACAGCTGGAGCTGCCTGTTAGGCCCCTTTCACACGGGACGGATCCGTGATGATCCGCCCCGTGAAGCTCCGCTTGCTCAGTGGGGATCGCTCCATTGATCCCCGCTGAACTGGCAGATGACAGGGCGGTCCCTGCACACTGTGCAGGGACCGCCCTGTCAGATCTCTGCTCTCCCCTATGGGGGGGGGATCGGATGAACACGGACCGTCTGTGTCCGTGTTCATCCGATCCGCTCTGCAGATGGATTGAAAAATGGGATTTTCCTCCGTCTGCAGAATCGGAGGATTGCGGACACGGAGGAGATCGGGTGTCAGCGGATATTCATCCGCTGACACCCGCAATCTCATAGGGACCAATGTATGTCCCTTTTTCATCCGTAAACGGATGGATGAAAAAGCGGACATACGGTCAGCATGTGTGAAAGGGGCCTTAGGGACACAGTGGTTGTATAAACACAGCCACAGGTCCAAATTTGACAGGTGTGCAATTGTGGGGGAGTGGTCCTGAATGCGCACTATGGGCTCTTTCACATGGGCGGATCCCGTGATGATCCGCCCCGTGAACATCCGCTTACTTAGCGAAGATCGCTTCGTTGATCCCCGCTGAGCCGGCGGATGACTTGTCCGTCTCTGCACATTGTGCAGAAACGGAACGGTCAGATCGCCGCTCTCCTCTATGGGGGGGATCGGATGAAAACGGACCTTCTGTCCGTTTTCATCCGATCCGCAGACGGATGGAAAAGTAGGATTTTCCTCCGTCATGCTAAACGGACCATAGCGGAGACTGATGTCATCCGCTGACATCCGCTATCCCATAGGGATACATGCATGTCCGTTTTTTCATCCGAAAACGGATGGATGAAAAACAGACATACGGAACGTCCTTGTGAAAGAGCCCTTTGGGGCCGTACACCTGCACTCACACACCTGTCACCCATAGTGTAACATTTTCTGCCTGCACACAGCTCCAGGTGACTCCAGACACATAAAAAAACCACTGATTCACATTGTACAGGCCACAGTACCCTTGTGAATGAGCCCCGATACCTCATTCACACATAAAGCTTTGATTCTCAATACACTTTCTTAGCTTTTAGATTTAGTAGGAATTCTGTTGTGTTTGTGTCAGGTAGACTGTACAGGGCCCAGCAATTTCTAACAGCAGCTCTGATTACATGACAGTGTCACACACATTTTCACTAAGGGTCAATATCGGCTCAGTGTGAAACTCCCTCTTCTCTGTCAGTGCTAATCAGTGCCACCTGTCAGTGCCAGTCAGTGCCAATCAGTGTTTCCAATAAGTGCCGCCTAATATCAGTGCCAACCAATGCCACCTATCGGTGCCAAGTGTTTCCAATCAGTGCCACCTACCAGTGCCAATCAGTGACAGTGCTTCCGAACAGTGCCCATCAGTGTCGCCAATCAATGCCCATGCGTGCCACCTATCAGCGCCCAGTGATGCCAATTTGTGCCCATCAGTGCTGCCAATTAGTGCCCATCAGCGCTGCCAATCAGTGCCACTAAGTGCTGCCTATTAGTGTCAATCAGTGCTTTCTATGAGTGCCAATCAGTGGCGCCTGTCAGTGCCAATCATTGCTGCCTGTCTGCCAACCATTGCTGCCAATCTGCCAAACTGAGTGCAGGAATGGGGCGATGAACTCGGCAGCCAGGCACATTGTCCATGGGGAGCCGGCCTGGTGGGGCACAACTAAAATCTGTTGATGTTTATTAATTCCACATGCCGATTTTAGTATAATAGGTAATCACCACACTACTAATTTTCAATAAACTACTGGAGGTAAAATAAAAAAAAGTGTCAGTAAAAGGCCTGCCCCTAAGCACTGTTATGTGTTCCCACACCACCAAAAAAAAAAAGAAAGTGCAGCGCTAACTTACTGATCAATAGCTTTAAAAAAATGTCTTCATCAGTTCAGGCCAATATGTATTCTTCTACATATTTTTGGTTAGAAAAAAAAACAAAAACCCAATAAGCGTATATTGATTGGTTTGCGTAGAAGTTATAGCGTCTACAAAATAGGGAATAGATTTATGGCATTTTTATACTGATTTTCTGATAAAATAAATTTTAGTTATGATATAACTTAATGAATGTGGGGGGCCTTTTGGTGGGCGTGATTTTTTTTGGGGGGGGGGGCAGCATTTCATTATTGCTCCCAGGCAGCACAATGTCTTGGGCCGGCCCTGGTGTGTATGCAAGACAAGTTTGTGCCAACATTCCGTCGGCAAAGAAAAACACAGTTTTGTTGTCGGAAAATCCTATCGTGTGTACAGGGCATTAGGCTTCCTTTTCCCTACCCCAATCTGTCCAGCTATCTACTAATTTGTACACTTTTAGGGATCCCTGAAACTCCCTCCCTTCAGGGAAGCCTATCCTGTCCCAACCTAACAACTGTATTTCCACTTTCTCCATCAGCTCATCCCCCACAGTTATTATGTTTTATATCACGCCCTTTTAGATTGTAAGCTCTAAGGAGCAGGGCCCTCTGATTCCTCTTGTGTTGAATTGTATTGTAACTGGACTGTCTGCCCTCATGTTGTGAAGCGCTGTGCAAACTGTTGGTGCCATATAAATCCTGTATAATAATAATTCCCACTGAAGTGCTCCTGAAAATGCTACCTGGAAAATGCGCTGTCCTCAGCTGGCTGTCACAGAAGCCCCTGTTCTTCAGCCACTTTCTCAGCTGAACGTACCGGATGTCACAGCTTTGATTCACTACAAGAAGAAAGATTATATGTATGATGCATTATATATATATAAGTTACAGTCAAACTCTGTTTGAAAAGAAAAAAAAAAAAAAAAAAAAAAAACACTGCAAAAACCAAAGAGCGGAGCTGTCTGTAGCAGCAGTCAAATATCAGCTCACGTTTTCTCAAAGTTTTTTAAATAAACTTTTACTCTTTTTTAAAAGTAAAAAGCTCTACCAAGGAACAGATACTGCAAGACAGGGTGGAAATAATTCAATGATTTAAAAAATAATCAAAAATCGGATTTTTTGATTTATATCAAATTTATTTTAATAAAATGTTTTTGGAGTAAAAATCTATCTAAAAATAGTTTTCTATTTAACCATTTGCTTACTGGGCACATATACCCCCTTCCTGCCCAGGCGAAATTTCAGCTTTCGGCACTGTCACGCTTTGAATGAAAATTGCGCGGTCGTGCGACGTGGCTCCCAAACAAAATTGACGTCCTTTTTTTACCACAAATAGAGCTTTCTTTTGGTGGTCACCTCTGCGGTTTTTATTTTTTGCGCAATAAACAAAAAAAGAGCGACAATTTTGAAAAAAAAAAAAAACACAATATTTTTTACTTTTTGCTATAATAAATATCCCATTTTAAAAAAAAAAAAATATATATATCTTTTTCCTCAGTTTAGGCCGATATGTATTCTTCTACATATTTTTGGTAAAAAAAAATAAAAAAATAAAAAATCAATAAGCGTATAGTGATCGGTTTGTGTAAAAGTTATAGCGCCTACAAAATAGGGGATAGAATTATGACATTTTATTTATTTATTTATTTTAATTTTACTAGTAATGGCGGTGATCTCCGATTTTTGTCAGGACTACGATATTACGGCGGACAGATTGTCCGTTTTTTTGACATATTTTTGGGACCATTCACATTTATACAGCGAACAGTGCTATAAATATGCACTGATTACTGTATAAATGTGACTGGCAGGGAATGGGGTTAACACTAGGGGGCAGGGAAGGGGTTAAATGTGTTCCCTAGGAGTGATTCTTACTGTGGGGGGAGGGGACTGACTGGGGGAGGTGACCGATCTGTGTCCCTAAGAGTCCCGATCTCCTCTCCCTGACAGGACGTGGATCCGTGTGTTTACACACACAGATCCACGTACTTGGCTGTGTAATGGCCGATCGCGGGTACCTGGCAGACATCGCACGCGCATCGGCACCTCAGTGACGTGGTGACGCTCGCGCGCCCCCCAGTGGCCGGAGGAGCAGAGGCCATCAATAGACGGCCTCCCGGCCCTGAAGAGCGGCCGTCATTTGACAATGGCCCGGGCTCCAACAGGTTAAGATACATTAATAATTTAGTTTATTCAGCATGAAATGGTGCTTAGTTATGTACCATGAGGAGGCTGTATATTCTGCATTATTTCAAATTTTGGCAAACTCATTCAATGAATCCAAGCTCTGCAAGCGGAGATAAAATGCACTGCATTGATGCATTCACACAATATCACAGTAACCATGAGATAAAACAAAGTTCAGGGATATTCCTTTTACCCATTGTTTTGTAAATCTATGTACACTACGAACTGTATCATTGAATCGGTTCTGATATCGCTGTTTTACTAACCTGGCAGCTTATTATTCTAAATAGGAAACCTTAATTTTGTTTGCAAATATTAAAGATTCTAACTACCATCAAGAATAAGTCCTTACATTTAAAGAGCACCTGTCATTTCAGATACATCAAGGTAGCGCCTGTTAGAGGGGCATCCACTCAGCTGCTGCCACCACATCCCTCACCTTGTTGTGTCACTGCCGCATCACCAGCCATCCCATTAAAGTAATTGGGACTGTCGGCGAGCCAACAGCGGGTCAGAGGAGGAGGAGCTGCTACAGGGCATCTGTGATTGGCTAAGTTGGATTTTTTTAGATTCTCATCTTAAAGTGTTCCATATTTAAGAGAAAGCCAACTGATAATGAGCGGTCTTTAAAGCTGAACTCCTTGGAAGGGTTAAATGGTTGTATTTGTCTGGGGTACCAGCGTCAAGCACTTTTCCTTACCTTTTACCTTACTGAGTATGCCGTCTCTTCAGAGCACTGTGGCGCTTGCCCAGGAGTGATGTCATTGCGGCTCGGCCGTTCAAACATCCGGAGCCTGTGAACCCAGAAGGAAGACCGGGTAAAGATGGAAGCCCTGTCAGCGGAGACTGCGCACTGCTAGAAGGCTTTGTTTTAAAGTAAGTCTTTCATAATGTGCTAGTATGCTATTCATACTAGCACATTATACTCTTAACCACTTCAGCCCTAGAAGGATTTACCCCCTTAATGACCAGGCCATTTTTTGCGATACGGCACTGAGTTACTTTAACTGCAATTGCGCGGTTGTGTGACGTTGTACCCAAAGAAAATTGATGTCTTTTTATTCCCACAAATAGAGATTTCTTTTGGTGGTATTTGATTACCTCTGCGTTTTTTTTGCACTATAAACAAAAAAAGACCGACAATTTCGAAAATAACAATGTTTTTTTTTACTTTTTGCAATAATAAATATCCTAAAAAAATTGTAAAAAAAACCGAATTTCTTCATCAGTTTAGGCCAATATGTATTATTCTACATATTTTTGTAAAAAAAAAAAAAAAAAAAAAATCGCAATAAGCGTATATTGATTGGTTTGCACAAAAGTTATACCGTCTACAAAATAGGGAATAGATTTATGGCTTTTTTTTACTAGAAATGGCGGTGATCAGCGATTTTTAGTGGGACTGCGACATCGAGGCGGACAGAGAGGACACTTTTTTGGGACCAGTGACATTTATACAGCGATTAGTGCTATAACATGCACTGATTACTGTATAAATTACACTGGCTGGGAAGGGGTTAAAACTAGGGGGCGATCAAAGGGTTAAGTGTGTCCTAGGGAGGTGTTTCTAACTGTGAGGGGGATGGGACTGACTGGGACTACAGAGAGATCGCTGTTCCTGATCACTAGGAACAGACGATCACTCGGTACTACCCTGACAGAACGGGGATCTGTTCGTTTACATTGACAGATCCCCGTTCTGCCTCTCTGAGAAGCGATCGCGCGTGGTCGGCGGACATCTCGGCCGCCGGGCACGCGCATCGGCTCCGGTGCTGCAACTCGCGCGCTATGGCTCTTAAATGAACCGCCGTACCGGTGCGGCTGGTCGGCAAGTGGTTAAAGTGGTTGTAAAGGCTCAAGATTTTTCATCTTCATGCATAGAAACCTGTGTGCAGCAGTGCCCCCAGTCCCCCCTAAAACGTACCTGAGCCCCATCTCGATCCAGCGATCTGCACAAGAGCCTCGGCTCTCCCTCCTCATTGGCTGAGCCATTGGCTCCCGCTATTGCCAATTAAAGCCAGTAAGCCATTGAGGAGAGAGCGGGGGCGGAGCCGAGCCACACTCCTTGTGTGAATGGCGCATGGAGCAGCAGCTTGGGAGCGAGCCTGCTCGGGTGTCCACAAAGCAGGCTGCTTGCTGTGGAGGAACTGGGCTGGAGGGAGGGGCCTGGACCACAGGCAGGGGACCCGAGAAGAAGAGGATCGGGGCTGCTCTGTGCAAAACCACTACTCAGAGCAGGTAAGAATGACATGTTTGTTATTTAAAAAAAATAAAACCTTTAATGTCCCTTTAAATTGCAGGGGGAAGTTTCTTTATTTCCCACTTTACTACCGCTTTAATGTCAACTGAGCATGTGCAAAAAAATTTAGGCAGAAGATTACAAAAGCTGAATGGTAACATTTTTTGCATATCATGCATACTTGCAGCTGTCAAATACCTGTTTTACAGGCAAATCATTTATTTAATTTTTTTTAATGTGCCTCCATGTTGCACACATTGGCATTTCCAAGCAGAAATCGCATTCAGGGGAGGAGCATTTGGGCAGAGACGCTAGGTGCATTTATCGCTTGAGCGAGTATTCGTTTCAATAGACAAAATAAATTACTATTCTGGGTAATAAAATGAATGAATGCCCAAATGCTTGACACATTTGAACATGTTTAAACATGCCTAATCGCGTCTGAAAACCGCGGCTTTAGACACATTTTTATGCTGCATCAGGAGAAACGCTTTCAGAAGAGCACAGCGTGCATGAGGCTAAAGCCTCGTACACATGATCGGATTTTCCGACAACAATTGTGTGATGGCAGGGTTTTTGTCGGATAATCCGACCGTTTGTATGCTCCATCGGACAGAAGTTGCCCAAAGGGTGGCGCTAAAGAGCAGAAAAACCACGTAGTTTCGTGAATGGTGGCTGAAAAAGTTCTGCCGTCTGTATGCAGAACAAGTTCACGGTCAACGCCCATCGCACAAAATTCCACGGATTTGTCCATTTGAAATCCAATCATGTGTATGAGGCTTTAGGCTGGGTTAAAGCTGCACGATTCTGGTCAAAATGAGAATCATCATTTTTTTTGCTTAGAATAAAGATCACGATTCTCGCGGCGTAACATCATCTTTCACATGATACAAAAAAATTGGGCTAACTTTACTGTTTAGTTTTTTTTTTAATTCATTAAATTAAAAAAAAATTGCATTTAAAAGACCGCTGCGCAAATACAGTGAGACATAAAATATTGCAACAACAACCATTTTATTCTCTAGGGTCTCTGCTGAAAAAAAATTATAATGTCTGGGGATTCTAAGTAATTTTCTAGCAAAAAATAATGATTTCAACTTGAAACCAACAAATGTCAGAAAAAGGTTTAGTCTTTAAAGCGGAGGTGCTGTGGAAAAAAAAATATTAAAAGCCAGCAGCTACAAATACTGCAGCTGCTGACTTTTAATAAATGGACACTTACCTGTCCAGGTTGCCCGCGATGTCGCCAGCAGCAGACGAGCAATCGCTCGTCTCTCGGCTACCCCCGCCGCCATCCTTGGTAAGGGAATCAGGAAGTGAAGCGTTGCGGCTTCACTGCCCGGTTCCCTACTGTGCATGCGCGAGTAGCGAGGCGCGTTCCCAGTGGTCCTCTGCTCTCTCCTGGGACCAGTGTGAGTGACTCCCGTGGGAGTCACTCACCGGAAGCGGGTGCAAATACCTGTATTATACAGGTATCTGCACCCCCCTCCCCCTGAAAGGTGCCAAATGTGACACCGGAGGGGGGGGGAGGGTTCCGAAAAGTGGAAGTTCCATTTTTGGGTGGAACTCCGCTTTAAAGAGGAAGTAAACACTGATGGGTTTTACTTCCTCTTTATTTCCCTGCAAAGGTAAAGCATAATGGGCTACTATGCATCGCATAGTAGCCCATTATGTGTCACTTACCTGAAACCGAAGCCTGCAATGTCACCGCTGTCCCCTGTTGCAGGAAGCGTCCATTCTTCACCCCTCTTCCTTCCGGGGCCACCAACTCCGGCTCTGTGACTGGCCGGAGTCATGCGCGGGAGCCGCCAGTCACGGCATGACCAGTCACGGCATGACCTTCCTTTAGAAACAGCATGATCGCCGTTTCTAAAGTGCGCCTGCGCCGTTGTCTACGCTTACGCTTGTCTACGCTTGCGCCTGCGCTTGTCTCTATTGTAAATATTTCCTAAACCGTGTAGGTTTAGGAGATATTTCCTGCACCTACAGGTAAGCCTTAATCTAGGCTTACCTGTAGGTAAAAGTGGTTGTACAGGGTGTACAACCACTTTAAGTGGTTCAGCTTCCCTCATTTACAGACTGAAGTTCATTTCTTTGTTCTACAGAGCAAAACGTTACAATATTTATAGTTAGTTCATTCCTTTGATCTAAAGCAGGGATCTCTAAATTATGGCTCTGTTGCGGTACTACACATCCCATGAGGCATTGTAAAACTCTGACATTCACAGACATGACTAGTAGGGGTGCGCATCTTCACCGGTCTCCCGATTCGATGCGATTACGATTATCAAGTCCACGATTCGATTCCGCGATGCATCACGATTAATACCCAAGTGTCCATGATTTTCAACTTTTCATCAAAATAATAAATCAAGCCGTCAGAAATTGAAGAAATATATTTATTTGTATCTGCTATTTAAACAAATTCTCATACTCATTTAACCACTTGCCGACCGCGTCATGGACAAAAGACGTCCACAGAGTGGTCGAGTTATCCTGAGCTCACGTCCCTGGGACGTCCTCGTGCATTCGCGCTTCCCGCGCGCCCCCTGGTGCGCGCTCGCGGAAGTGTCCGTGCTCGCTGAGTTCACGGCTCCCACTGCAACAAGGATCGCGGTGAAGAGCCAATGATAGCGGCTCTTTACCACCTGATCGCTCCTTCCAATGAGGGAGCGATCAGAATGTAAACAAACTGGGGTCAAACAGAGGTCCAGCTCTCTTCTCTCCTCACACCGATACAGCGTGTGAGGAGAGGAGAGATCCTTTTAACAGTGAGTGTCTCATATATATTCAGCAGTGCCCTTAAGTGCCACACAGTGCCACACAAGTGCCAATCTGTGCCCCACACTACCCATCAGCGCCCCTACAGCTCCCCTACAGTACCCATCTGTGTAAGCAGTGCCACAAAAATACTCATCAGTGCCACCAGAGTACCCATCAGTGCCACTAGTGTCCATCAGTGCCACCACAAGGCTGATCAGTGCCACCACAAGGCTGATCAGTGCCACTACAAGGCTGATCAGTGTCACTACAAAGCTCATCAGTGCCACCAGTGCTCATCAGTGCCACCTCTGCCACTTCAGTGCCCATCGGTGCCGCCAGTGCTCCACCAGTGCCACTACAGTGCCCAGTGCCACTACAGTGCCCCATTGGTGCCATCAGTACCACATCAGCGCCACTATAGTGCTCATCTGCACCCTCATCAGAACTCAGTAGCACCCTCATCAAAACCCAGTAGCACCCTCATCAAAACCCAGTAGCATCCTCCTCAGAACCCGGCAGCACCCTCCTCAGAACCCGGCAGCACCCTCCTCAGAACCCGGCAGCACCCTCCTCAGAACCCGGCAGCACCCTCCTCAGAACCCGGCAGCACCCTCCTCAGAACCCGGCAGCACCCTCCTCAGAACCCGGCAGCACCCTCCTCAGAACCCGGCAGCACCCTCCTCAGAACCCGGCAGCACCCTCCTCAGAACCCGGCAGCACCCTCCTCAGAACCCGGCAGCACCCTCCTCAGAACCCGGCAGCACCCTCCTCAGAACCCGGCAGTGCAGCCTCATTAGACCAGCCTCATCAGCACCCATCAGTGCAGCCATATCTGTTCCAGTTTTCCTACCACAGTTTGTCACCACAGCTCACAGTCACCAGTATGGCGAAAAAAATGTTTTCCGCTGAGGAGGCATACCAACAGCTTTGCTTGACTGACGAGAGCAGCGACGAGCTCTCTGAGTCTGATTCTGGTTCAGAATATGAACCTGTTATAAGCAGTGGGTCTTCTACAGATTCAGAGGAAGAGGAAAGTGTGCCCAGGAAACGAAGGCATTCTGACATGGATCAGCAGGCTACCACAAGTAGCGCTGTGGCATCAACCAGCAGCTCAGTGCCATCCACCAGTAGCACAGTGCCATCCACAAGAAATGAAGTACCACTACAGCAAAGGCCAAGAACTAGCGGGGTGTCATCTCAGCCCCAAAGAGTTAGGACCCATGCCAGCCTTCCCTATGCCCTTGAAAACCCTCTGTGGCTTCCCCCCAATTCAGGAGCAGCAAACATCCC
This sequence comes from Rana muscosa, assembly GCA_029206835.1. Classification (NCBI taxonomy): domain Eukaryota; kingdom Metazoa; phylum Chordata; class Amphibia; order Anura; family Ranidae; genus Rana; species Rana muscosa. Next base: position 68,106,232 of record CM055117.1, on the reverse strand, counting down.
CCCTTTCACCGCCCAGCCAGGTGTTCAGGTGAACACAGAGAATTTTGCCCCTATTGATTTTTTTAATTAAATTTTTACCCAAGACCTATTTATCCTCCATCGTGACCCAGTGCAACCTCTTTGCACAACAATTCATAACTAACAACCCTGATTCAAGTTATGCCCGTCCCTATGTGTGGAGAGAATTGACAGTGGAGGAATTTAAATTATTTTTAGGCCTAACGTTCAACATGGGGCTCTCAAAAAAAAATGAAGTATACTCCTATTGGTCCTCCAAACCCATCCAGCACATGCCAGTCTTTTCATCCATTATGTCAAGATCCAGATACCTCATGATAATGCGCTTTCTCCATTACAGTGACAATACCCAGTGCCCTCCCCGAAATGACCCATCACATGACAAATTATTTAAAATTCGGCCACTTCTAAAATTTTTCTCTGAGAAATTCCCCCAGTTATATATCCCCGACCAAAATATATCCGTGGATGAGTCATTGGTCCACTTCACAGGCAGGCTTGGCATCAAGCAGTTTATTCCAAGCAAAAGGACCCGATATGGGGTTAAAATCTACAAGCTATGTGACCGGGTCCCTGGCTACATTTACGCCTTCCTGGTGTATGAAGGGAAGGACTCCCAACTGCATCCCCCTGAATGTCCTGAGTACATCGGTGCCAGCGGAAAGGTTGTTTGGGAGCTTATATATCCACTCCTTGAAAAGGGTTACCACCTTTATGTGGATAATTACTATACCAGCATCCCCCTCTTCCGCAACCTTTACCGGAAGGGCACTCCAGCGTGTGGTACAGTGCGAGCCAACAGGAAGGGTTTCCCGCAAAGACTCGTTGCTGAAAGACTACGAAAAGGGGAGACGGCGTCTTTGCGGAATGAAGAGCTATTGGCTATCAGGTGGAGGGACAAAATAAATGTCCACATGCTCTCAACGATACATAACGACACCTACGTGGAAATCCCCAAAAGAAACGGCCCTATCCAAAAACCAGCATGTGTTCATGATTATAATTTGTTCATGGGGGGAGTCGATTTTAATGATCAGATGATTGAACCCTATCTTCCCACAAGAAAAAGCCGCTATTGGTATAAAAAAGGTCTCCATATATCTTTTCAGTATGGCCCTTTACAATACTTATGTCATTTACCGTAAATCTACAAGGACCCCCTTATCTTATTTTCAGTACCAAGAAGAAATTATCGAAGCCCTTTTGTACCCTGAAGACCCACCAGAAAGCATTCGCTCAGATTCAGTGAGCAGACTCCATGAACGCCACTTTCCTGATAAACTCCCCCCCCCATGAAACAGGCCGAAAACGTCAGAAGAGATGCCGGGTGTGCTCCAAAGAAGGAACTAGAAGAGACACTGTGTATTATTGTCCCGATTGTCCTTCCCAACCAGGCCTTTGTTTTGGTCGATGTTTCCGTTGTTACCATACTTTTCTACATTATTAGGAAAGTATGGTAAACCTAATTGTCATTTACCGCCACACCCCTTATGCCACTGTACATACCGCTGCCTTCTCCGGAACTGACCCTGACCTGCTAAACGACCACGCTTCTGCCTAACCCTAAACTGTACCTACCTCTGCCTGCTCTGGAACTGACCCTGGCTTGTTATACGACCACGCTTCTGCCTAACCCTAAACTGTACCTACCTCTGCCTGCTCTGGAACTGACCCTGGACTGTTTGACCACGTTTTTTGCCTGCCTCTTGGATTGATCTTTTACCCTGCTATGCTAATGGGGACACAGGGGTCTCACATATGTGAGGGGCTCCAGAATTGTTTTTCTGGATGAAGAAAACAAATTTTTTAGTTTTCTCATTCCCGGATTAGGGTCTGGAGACTCGGAGGCTTCAAAGAGATTTGGGTGGGAGAAGCCTCTACCCCTATCCCCATTCTTTCCTGGCCTGCTACTTGGACCATGTTCCTGCTTACTACCAGGACCAATATTTTGGCACTGCTGGCAATGTCTCTACTTGCACTGACCTTGGACTGTATATGGACAGTATCTCTGCCTGTACTGACTATGGACAATATTCCTGCCTGCTGCCTGGACAATTACATTCACTGACGCTGACCACGTCCCTGCCTGCTGCCTGGATCAGGGCTCTCCTTCTGTGGACAATTGCACTACTAAAACCACAGGTAATCTTTTGTTTACCATTTACTCAGCAGAATGTAGTTCAGGGTGTAATTCTTGGTATGTACATGCTATATGCTAGAAATATGAAGGGCCTTCAAAAATGTGATAGATTGTAAGGAAATTAGATGCGTAATTTATGTCCCTAGGTCACCTGATGGTGCTTCCTGGATATTGGGCCTCTATGTGGCCAGGCTGTGTAAAAGTCTCACACGTGGTATCGCCATACTCAGGAGGAGTAAGAGAATATATTATGGGGTGTCATTTTTGCTATGTACATGCTATGTGTTGGAAATATCTTATAAATGGACAACTTTGTGTAAAAAAAAATGTGTTTTTATTTTTTTCCACATTTTCCAAAAACTTCTGGAAAAAAATGAACAGTTCAAAAGACTCATAATGCCTCATAGATTATACGTTGGGGTGTTTGCTTTCCAAAATGGGGTCACTTTGTTGGCGTTTCCATTGTCCTGGTGCTCCAGGGCCTTCAAAAGTGTAATAGGTGTTTGAGAGATTAGATGTGTAATTTATGCTCCTAGAACGCCTGAAGTTGCTACTTCAATGTTGGGCCTCTGTATGTGGCCAGGCTGTGTAAAAGTCTCACATATGTGGTACCGCCATACTCAGGAGGAGTAGCAGAATATATTTTGTGGTGTTATTTGTGGAATGTACATGCCATGTGAGAGAAATAACCTGTTATGACAATTTGGTGTGAAAAAAAATAAAAATAAAAAAAATCTTCATTTTGCAAAGAATTGTGAGAAAAAATGACAACCTCAAAAAACTAACTATGCCTCTTACTAACTACCTTGGAATGTCTACTTTCCAAAAAGGGGTCATTTGGGGGGTAATTGTTCTTTTCTGGCTTGTTAGGGTCTCAAGAAATGAGATAGGCTGTCAGTACATCAGGTGTAATCAAATTGATACATTTTCAGTGATTGGCACCATAGCTTGTAGACCCTATAACTTGCACACAGACTAAATAATATCCACTAATTTCGGTTATTTTTACCAAAGATATGTAGCAGTATACATTTTTGCCCAAATTTATGAAGAAAAATTACTTATTTGCAAAATTTTATAATAGAAATTAAGAAAAATTCATTTTTTTACAAAATTTTCGGTCTTTTTTCATTTATAGCACAAAAAAAAAACCCAGAGGCAATCAAATACCACCAAAAGAAAGCTCTATTTGTGTGAAAAAAAGGACGAAAATTTCATATGGGTACAGTGTTGCATGACTGAGTAATTGTCATTCAAAATGTGAGAGCACCGAAAGCTGAAAATTCGTCTGGTTAGGAAGGGGGTTTAAGTGCCCAGTTGTCAAGTGGTTAAAGCATGCTTGTTCTAAGGCTGTGACTGAGTGAGAAGTAGTGAAACCAGTCAGTCTGGCATCTAGAATTTTGAGAAGGTCTGCAAGGTAACCTCTGGCATTTCTCTAAAGCACCAACCACTTTATAATTTGGTCCCCTTTATGGTCTATTTTGATAGTGGAAATTTGCTGTAGCAGTATCTGAATTATATATTACCTACCTGCTGACAACGGTGGCACACAGTCACACTGGTGGTCTGAGGGTCTCTCTCTCTCACTGGTCTGGAGTCTGGACTGGTAGTAGTGGCACTGGCAGTCTGGCACTCACTGGCACTGCTGGTGGAGCGGGTCTCCTCTCCTTTGCTGTGGCTGCCTGTGACTCCGTGTCACTGTCTGCAGTGTGCGGGGCCTTAGCTCGGGTCTCCGAGTCCCAGTCGGTAACGGGACGCTCACCTCTACCCGTATGACAACAACAGCCTGTGTCACTCAGTGTGCTCACTGCAGTGCTCAGTGCTGTGTGTTATGCACTGCGGTGAGCCGAGGGGACATTACTGAGCTCTGGGGTGTCGGAGCACTCGGACGGCGTGTCACATCCTCGCTCTGCTGCACGCACGAGTGTCTCGTGTCTCCTCTCCTCAGGCACAAGTACAGGGGGGATGACGTCAGCGGGAGGCGGGCAAAAAAACTTTGGCTTCCCTCGGCTTCACTCGGAAGCAGGATATGGCGCGGCGGCACGGCGTCATCCTTAAAACAATGTATAATCGTCATAATCGATTATGTAATGTTACAGCATCGATGCAGCATCGGGAACAGCCGAATCACGATGCATCGATGCACCGATTATATTCAACACCCCTAATGACTAGGCATGGTGATTCTTGAACAACTCCGATCTAAAGAACAAAACGTTACAATGTTTATAGTTATCTCAGGGCTGAGAAATGTTGTGATACTTGACAGCCTGCCTGTTTTTTTTTTCTTTGACAGCTTTCAGCTTGAGCAGAGAATCCTCTGCATAGAAAGAATCAGGAAAATGCTTTGATAAGATCGGGAATGAGAAAAAAATCGCGATCTTGGGTCTTAACGATTAATCGCGTAGCTCGAGGCTGAATTCACATATATGCAAATTGGATGCGGTCCAATTCGCATGACAGGCGAGTATAACCGGCTCTCAATGGAGCCGGCTCTCACAGGTCTGAGATGGCCGTGGTCCGTATTCAAAAAGGGTCCTGTGCGTGTTTGGGTCCGATTCAGGTGAAAATTCGGACCTGATTCGCACCTGGACCGGTGAACCGGGACGCACCGGACCCCAGGCACGAACCCGCGGTTGCACGAACCTGCGGTTGCACATATGTGAACTCGACCTTAAGTTTTAGGCACCTGCAGAAAAGTAGACCAGTAAATAGGGTAGGAATCTTCTGGTGTGGTTATGAAGGTATCAGCTGCCCAATCATGGTGTGATGGATCACATTCTGCTTAGTTCTCCTCTTCCCACTATAAAATCTTTGGAATGAATGGAACAAAACAGAGCCTGCCCTTCTACCTGCAGATACTTCCATGTGTTTCCGTTTCCTCCGACGGCCTGTGCGTCCTTTATTCTTCTTCATATCGACTCTACAGGGTAGACGTATAGACTCCACATGGAAGAACCACTGACCAGCCTGAAATGCACAACAGATTTTATTTCAATATATATATTACTACAAGAGAAAGTGTTACTTTGGGGAAAAGAAAACCAAACAGGCGAACAGACAGGATTTATAATGCAGAGGAGACATTAAAGTCGCCTGCCTGCCCACCTGAAACTCTAAACTGATGACCTATAGGGGGCTTTTAAATTGTCACCTGTGGAAAATATTGGGTACTGTCACAATTTCATGATGCATGCAATTTTAAAGAAGAATTCCGGGGGAAAAAAATTTTTTGTCCCATGCAGTGGTATTGCGGAGCGGAGACATACTTACCTGATCTGCAGACTTGCCAAGAGCAAGATCGGTCCCCGCCGCTCCTGCCCCCCCCCCCCCCTGCAGGCTAGTGGTCTTGTAAATGGACTGTTCCTGAGGTCATCACACCCACAGAACAGATCTGAATGTGAGGACAGCAGGAGCAGTCACCACTGGACATGGGGGAACACTGATTTCCGAAGGATCCAAAGACTAGGTCATTTTTTTTATGGAGTTCTTCTTTAACCACCTCAACACAGGGCACTTAAACCCCCTTCCTGCCCAAGCCTTTTTTCAGCTTTCAGCGCTGTCACATTTTGAATGACAATTGTGCAGTCATGCTACACTGTAACCATGTGAAATTTTTATCATTTTCTTCATATAAATAGAGCTTTCTTTTGGTGCTATTTAATCACTCCTAGGTTTTTTATTTTTTCCCCAAAAAAAAAAAAAAAAGTTAAAAAATTTTGAAAGAAATTTTTTTATTTTTCTTAGTTTGCCAGTAAATTTTGCAAATAAGTATTTTTTCTCTTTCACTGATGGGCGCTAATAAGGCGGCACTGATGGACACTGATAGGCTGCACTGATGAGGCGACACTTATGGGCACTGATGAGGAGGCACAAATATGCCACACTTATGGGCACTGATAGGCGGCACTGTTGGGTGGCACTGGGCACAGATAGGCGGCACTGGTGGGCACAGATAGGCGGTATGGATAGGCGGCACTGATGGGCATTGATGGGTGGCATTGATGGGCAGCAGTGATAAGCATTGATGGGCAGCAGTGATATCTAGCACTGACTGGCATCACTATTGGCCAATGTTTGCTGGCACTTGTGGGCACTGAAAGCTGGCACTTATGGGCACTGATTGCTGGAAGGGGTGGGCAATAATTGCTGGCATTGGTGGGCACTTAGTTGTAATCAGAGCACTGATGATCAGCTGTCCCCTGTGAGGAGATGCCGCTGATCGGCTCTGTCAGTGTGAGGCGAGGAGAGCGGATTAACGTCATCTCTGTGTTTACATGTAACCGTCTGTGATTGGTCACAGCCGTTCACATGGTTAAAGAGCTGCAGCCACGGCTTTTTACACAGATCGGGGTTGCGCCGTGTCCTAGCTATACGCTGCGGCCACGATCGTCGCGCTGCGTGCCCCTGGGGGCGCGCGAGAAAGGTAGTTTTAGGCGGCTGTCATATGACGTCCACCCAGAACGAGAACCGCACCGCCCAGCCGTCATTTGCGTTTAAAGCTTAAAGCAGTTGTATACCCTCATATACTACATGCACCTACAGGTAAGCCTACATTAAGATTTACCTGTAGGCGCTTGCAATATCTCCTTAACCTACATAGTTAAGGAGATATATGCAGAAAAGCCAGCACCAATGTCTAGATAACGGCGCAGGCGCACTGAGCGCGGCGGCTCTTGAATGGGAGCCTGTCGGACACTGCTGGAATTCGCGCATTCGCGGGGGATCGTGCCGTTCCTCGCGCATGCGCGGGAGTGACGTCATCACCGCTCCGGCCAGTCACTCCGGGTATCATGGCGGCGACGAAGGACGTGTCTGAGGACCGCTGCGGGGGCTTCGATCCAAGGTAAGTGATTGATAATAAGCTAGTATGCTAGTCATACTAGCTCATTATGCCTTTGCCTTGCAGGTTTAAAAAAAAAGAAAAAGAAGAAGTTTTGCGGTATACAACCGCTTTAAAGACGTATTAAACCAAGACCAAATATCTATCAGTGGTGGCTGCATCAGTTTTCTTTCCTTTGGATTCTCCCCTCTATTCTAACCTGGTGATTTGGCCAGTAACACACCTCCTGTCTTAGTGAGACACAACTCTGGAGGAATGAGCACAGGAGGCAAAGCAGCATAAACAGTCTGGGGGGGGGGGGACTGGACTCTTGGATGTATTAGCAGATTTAGATACAATAACAAATTTAAGCCAAACTCCAGCTCACGCTTTATATACAGCAAAAAAAAAAAAAAAATTCTTCTGGGATAAAGGTTTTGCATCAATAAATAAAAGCTGATCGTTGTAAGCACCACTGCCAGTGTTAAGTGGTTTGTCTCATCCATGTAAATTGATATATTCTGCTGTAGAGCTTGTGAAAAACAACAGACTTGCTGGCTGGCTCACCAGATGAAAATAGAAGAAAGAAAGCCTAAAAAAGAAAACTAATGCAGCCATCACATCTAAAAATTGGTAAGCTGTAATATAATAAATGTTTGCGTTTGGGTTTAACACTGCTTTAATATGTTGGGTATCTATTTACTTGGCGCAACCTTATCTTTTTTATTTTACCACAAATTGGGTAATATATTGCGTTTATGTGACCTAAAATGTTGTGTATTTTGCGTTTCAATTTTACTCTTTAGGCCTAAAAGTGTGCAAAAACAGCTTTGTTAGCAAAAGGGTTAAGGGCGCAGGGGTGTATCTGGCGTGCGGTAAACAAGGCGTTTGCCTTGGGTGGCATTTTTCAGGGGAGGGGGGGGTGGCCCCGCCCCCCAGGCGACAGTGCTATAGCCAAATGCCAGTCATCTAGTTTTGGGAGGGCATCTATTGATGCCAGAACCGCTGCCGTGTGCTTCCTGAACACAATCTGGACACAGCTGACCACAGATCGGGGTAAACAACCAATCACAGCTGATCACAATGTAAACACACTTGCCGGATCTCGGCATTCCTTTCCTCACGCTGTCACAGTGTGAGTAGAGAATAGAGTTGGTAACCGGCAAGTATAAAAGAGGACATCTACACTGATAGTCAGGGCACTGATCATCAGTGCAGTCCCAACAGTGCCTATGAGTGCTGCCTATCAATGCCGCCTCTCAGTGCTGCCAATCAGTGCCGCCAATCAGTGCCTACCTATCAGTGCCACCTATCAGTGCTGACGATCTGTGCCACCTATCAGTGCTGCCAATCTGTGCCACCAATCAGTGCCCATCAGTGCCACCAATCTGTGCTGCCAATCTGTGCTGCCAATCTGTGCCATCTCATCAGTGCCACCTATCAACGCAGCTTCATCAGTGCCGCCTCATCCTCTGCCCTGCTTCCCCCGTCCTGATCCCATTCTCGGTTCCATTGACCATATATGTGGCACTTGGACAAATCTTGTCTCAGGTTCTGATGAGGAAGCCACCGCTGTTCGCTGTGAACGGCTGCAGCTTCCTCATCAGACCCGAGACCAAAACGGTATACCGTGGCTGGGGTGGGAGCCAGATATTAGTCTTGCCTAGGGCAGCACAAAACCAAAATACACCACTGTTATGCCCGGTACACACGATGCGATTATCGGACAAATGATCGTCCATTTTATTTATTTTTCCTTATAATCTTAGATCAAATGTGAAGAGTTTACTAAAGTCACGAAAATTCTCGTATGACAGAATAAAAATTCGGAAGTGATGTCATGTGTTGTAATGCAATTGTATTGCATTTTCGAACGACAGCTGTACTGATTAAACGAAAATCGTACGATCTGACATCTTCCGAAAATAAATTTTGTGCATGTCCGATCAACTAATATCGGATGAACTGTCCTGATCGACTCTCGAAAGCTCTGTACTAACGATCCGATTATCGTCCGATCGCTCTGAAATCTGCATTTTTCATACGATTTTCTGATCATGTGTACCGGGCATAAGGGTGACATCACTGACGAGAATGATGATTTTTCAGAGCCTCTTGTCTGCATAGTCACTGTTATTAACTTGTTTATCCATTTAAAAAAAAAAAACTCCCAACCATGCATAGTGTACCTCTTAGACAGGCTATGTCCTCTGTAATGGTGGGGTGCAGAGGCCTCATACCCAATCACAGCACGGCTGCCTGCCACATTCACTTCTATATGTACACAGGAGAGAGAGAAGACCACATGTGGGAGACATACTTCCACTTCCGGGTTGCTGCTCTAAACGTCGCAATCTATTGGTTTCCCAGTCATGACATCGCTTACACTAGTAACAACTCCAATCTGCTTCATCTAGTCAGAGTGTCCTCAGTTCAGGAGGCGGCCATTTTCCCTGAGCTTTCCTCTCAGTGACCTGCAATTGAAATAGAAGAACAACAAATATAAAATAATAGTGATGAAAATTTGAAGCTTTTACTATTAAAGCGGAGCTCCGCCGTAAAAAAATATAAAAAGCCAGCAGCTACAAATACTGCAGCTGCTGACTTTTAATAAATGGACACTTACCTGTCCTGGAGTCCAGCGACGTCGGCAGCAGAAGACGAGCAATCGCCCCCACCGCCATCCTCGGTGAGGGAATCAGGAAGTGAAGCGTTGCGGCTTCACTGCTCGGTTTCCTACTGCGCATGCGCGAGTCACGCTGCGCCGTCCTCACTGTTCCCCACTGTGTTTCTGGGAGCCGTGTGTTTCCCAGAACACAATGGGGGGGGGGGGGTGTGCACTGACGTACTACCCGCAGGTCCCCACAGAATCTATGCCCGAAGTGGGTGCAAATACCTGTCTTAGACTGGTATCTATAATGTCGGCAGTCACGTCTGTTTAATAAGCGCAATAGAATTATTATTCATAGAATAGTCATGGCTGCGGCAGTGGCCATTTTTGTGTAGCCGCTGCCGTTTTTAGGCTAAAGCATTCCTGAATTTACCGGGACAAAACGGGACAAAAAGAATTGGACTTGTCCCGAATCGGGACAAGCCCAATTCGGGACAAGGGTCCAAAAATCGTGCTTGTCCTGGGAAATTCGGGACTGTTGGCAACTTTGAATAATGTCGGCAGTCACATCTGTTTAATAAGCGCAATAGAATTATTATTCATAGAAGCAGCTGTATATCTTAGGAGATGGTGTAGCTCAGCGGTAGAGCGCCTGCCTTGCATGCATGAGGCCCTGGGCATCTCCGCATTTTTTATTACCCTAAATTGCACTTTTTGCCCAAATTCGCACTAAAATAAATTTAATAATAAAAATTATAAGAAGAGTAATAAAGGGTAAATCAAAAAGAGCGGCGATGCCCAGGGCACATATACCCAAAAATCGCACTAAAATTAATTTAATAATAAAAAATTATAAAAAGAGTAAAGAGCGGAAATGTCCAGGGCACATATACCCAAAATCGCACTAAAATAAAATGTAATAATAAAAATTATAAAAAAAGGAGTAATAATAATTAATAAAAGGTAAATCAAAAAATTCGGAGATGCCCAGGGCACATATACCCGCACATGCACGTCATAGACCTAGCTGGGGGACTGAACCCAGGATCTCATGCATGCAAGGCAGGCGCTCTACCGCTGAGCTACACCATCTCCTAAGATATACAGCTGCTTCTATGAATGATAATTCTATCGAAAAGCAGTTACATTGCCAGGCCAACTGTCACATTGGTTGTGCTCTCAACCAAACTGTGAAACCATCCAATGGCTGGTGTCATAACTGACCACATGTGCAGCATCATGGTAGTTGAAGATTAAACAGAGGCCAAGATAGCAGCTTCCTTGCCTGAAAATGATAGGAGGGTTTACTTCCACTTTAAACAGACATGACTGCCGACATTATTGTTCTGTAAAAACCATTTGCTAGACCCATCTGAGACAATCATTAGCTCTCTCTTTCTGGTAAGACATGCTTCCATGGGGTGGTTCAGACACATTTTTGACCATGTAACTATGAGATTGTATTTACTTTTGTAGATGTTCATGGTTGACTCCTCCTGAAGAAGCCGCCAAAGCCACAAAACATGCAGAGGAATACGTCAGGACATACATCTCCATTCCTCACAATACCTTTGAGGTTTAACTATTCTTTGTGAACCATTTATATCAATTTTACAACAACTGTTTATGTACTGCTGTACAAAATGTTTTTAATTATGTTTACCTTCTTAATAAATTGACATTTTATACTTACTTTGGCCTAATCATTGGGTACCGAGAAAGTCCTCAACTTTCACAGTACCGCGGGGCAAACTTGGAGCAGCCCCTGGCACACCCCCTTTCCAAAATCCTAATACAAAGGATGATAGTACCCGCCCCTATCCCTAGACGTAACTAATTGAGGCAATATTCTATATTGTACACTGAATAAGGGTCCATGTAGTACTGTACACAACAATGAAAGTGAAATGATCACCAACACACAGAGTTTTTAGAGTTGAAAATGTTTTTATTGGCAGAATAAACAGTACATCAGAAATACAGTTGACATATCACTTATAAGAAAGCGATAATGAGCGCGCCAAATGGCTATCGCCTACAGCAGCGCTTGCGCCCAAAGGTTTAATGAATAGGATTGGGTTCAATTTATGTCCAACCATAGAAGATCAGGAGGTAAAGAGAAAGGGGAAGAAAGAGAAAGGGTTGAAGAGAGGGGGAAATGAAGGGGGGGGGGTCTGCAGGGAGAGCCTGGGATGGAAAGACAGTGAATTAGTAAATGAGGGGTATCCCTACATCTTTAGGGAAAGGTACACACAAAATAGTTTAACCACTTGTCTACCGCCCACCGTCAATTGACGGCGGGCGGAAGACTCTCCCGTTCTGACAGTACATCATATGACGTCCTGCCTTTAAATAGAGCTAGGGGGCGCGCGTGCGCCGGCGGCGCCGCGCGCGCACCCGGCGCGTTGCTGGGGACCCGATGCGCATGCCTGGCAGCCGCAATGTAAACACACAGATTCACGTCCTGTCAGGGAGAGGGGACCAATGGTGTGTCCCTTGTACATAGGGACAACCATCGGTCACCTCCCCCAGTCACTCCCCTCCCCCCACAGTTAGAACACATATAGGAAACATATTTAACCCCTTCCTCGCCCCCTAGTGTTAACCCCTTCCCTGCCAGTCACATTTATATAGTAATCAATGCATTTTTATAGCAGAGATCGATGTATAAATGTGAATGGTCCCAAAAATGTGTCAAAAGTGTCCGATCTGTCCCCCGCAATATCGCAGTCACAATAAAAATCGCAGATCGCCGCCATTACTAGTAAAAAAAAAAAAAAAATGCTATAAATCTATCCCCTATTTTGTAGACGCTATAACTTTTGCGCAAACCAATCAATAAACGCTTATTGCGATTTTTTTTACCAAAAATATGTAGACGAATACGTATCGGCCTAAACTGAGGAAATTTTTTTTTTTAATTGGGATATTTATTATAGCAAAAAGTAAAAAATTTGTTGTTTTTTTTTTCAAACTGGACGCTCTGCTTTTGTTTATAGCGCAAAAAATAAAAACTGCAGAGGTGATCAAATACCACCAAAAGAAAGCTCTATTTGTGGGGAAAAAACAACGCAAATTTTGTTTGGAAACCACGTCGCATGACCGCGCAATTGTCATTCAAAGTGTGACAGCGCTGAAAGCTGACAAATGGCTTGGGCAGGAAGGGGGTTTTCGTGCCTGGTAGGGAAGTGGTTAATTTAAATATTATAAGTACTCTGAGGAGTGAGGAAGACTACTTACTCTAAACCAAAAAAAAAATTAGGAATTCCCCCCCACCGCTGGCTACACAGACGGATAGATCCCCCCCGCCCAGACTGAAAACCCACAAAACAAAATACTGACAAAATACTGACACCTCAGATTGACCCCCGTCCAACTGAAAGACCAGACTGAACCCCCGTGACATACAGACTAACCTCCCCCCGTCGCATACAGACTGACCCCCCCCCCCCCCCCCGTGACATACAGACTGACCCCCCCCCCCCCGTGACATACAGACTGACCCCCCCGTGACATACAGACTGACCCCCCCGTGACATACAGACTGACCACCCCCCCTGTGACATACAGACTGACCCCTATAGTATATATTGTGACAGCAGGAAGGTAAAGTCACCTGGTTGCATCCAGGGGGGTAGATATATTTCTCCCAGATTCAGGCTTTATGCCGACTTATACAACTAGGGAGTTGATGAAGCCCAGCTGAGGCTAGTGGGCTCATGAATGACTCATACCTCTAGGGAGAGTGCTGGGCGTCGTGAGGCAGGGAGTTGATGAGACCAGCTGAAGCTTGTCAGCTCATTTAGGCCTCTATAAGAACTCCCAGATTCATTAGGTGTTAGCTCATGCCTGGAACCAGACCTGTGTGGACTGTCTAGGGAGAGTGAACCCCTGTGCGGTGAGGCAAAGCCTGTGTGGCTATTTGTTTGGACTTTTACTAAACCAGGGACTTAGGGACTAGGACAGCACTAGGCTGATCCCAGTTGTTAGTTTAGGAAACCTGCATGTTTAGTCAGAGGTCAAACTGACCAGGATTTATTTTGTTTATGTTTCTTTTTGGCTTTGCTGTGTTTTTGTCACTGTACATAGAGAAATAAACCGCACCTTTTGATTTTGAAAACCACAACCTCCGTCTGCTGGCCCTGTTTTTGTGTGGGGAGCCCAACCAGGGGGTCACACACACCCGCTACCGAGTTAACCCCCTCACAGTTGGTGGAGAATGCGGGCAGTTTTTTTTAAGCCAGCATGGAGGAGATACTGAAACAGCTGGCTCTAGCAAATGCCAATCAACAGCAGACAAATGCAGGTTTGCAAAGGAGCCTTGCAGCCCAGCAGCAAGCTCATCAACAAGCCCAGCAGCAATCTGAGGCCCGCTTCATAGACCTGTTACAGAAGCAAGAGCAGAGACTACAACAAATGGAAGCAGTAATGCAGCAACGTCCGCAGACCAGTGAGGAAAGCCGTCCCACTAATACCGCGTCCTTTGGGGTGAGTCGTTTATTGACAAAAATGACTGGAGAGGATGATCCAGAGGTATTTTTGACCACATTTGAAAGGACTGCTGAAAGAGAAAAGTGGCCTGAGGAGCAGTGGGCTGGACTGGTGGCTCCTCTGTTAACTGGTGAATCGCAGAAGGCTTACTATGACCTAGAGCCTGACCAAGCAAAAGACTATGTGATGCTAAAAGCTGAAATATTGGCAAGGCTGGGTGTCACCCTGGCTGTCCGGGCTCAGCGTGTGCATAACTGGACTTTCCAGCTTGGAAAACCCCCCAGGTCTCAAATGTATGATCTCATTCACCTGAGCAGGAAGTGGCTACAGCCAGAGACTTTGTCCGCACCAGAGATTGTGGAACGTGTTGTAATGGATCGGTTTTTGAGAGCTCTTCCTACTGCCATCCAAAAGTGGGTAAGCCATGGAGACCCAGAGACGGCCAGTGGTCTTGTGGATCGTGTAGAGAAATACTTGGCTACAGAGAACCTGACGGCCTCTTCCAGAGACTCTCGGACTTTCCACCCTAAGACCAGACCATCCCCAGGGGCGGATAAGAGGATTCCAAGGGGTGAGGGTGGAGAGAGTGAGAGGGTGGGAGCTCTACCCAAAGTTTGGCGAGAACAGCCTGGGAAGTCAGGGGCTCAAGAGGCAGCCAAATGGATTGTTTGCTACCGCTGCCGGCAAGCGGGACATATTGCAGCAAATTGCCCGGTTGTGGAGGAACCCATGCAATGTGACTTTCTGATGGACAGACGTCAGTCGCTGTGTGCGACAGTCGCATGCACTGCCATTCGGGGAACTGAGAAACATTTATGCAAAATGTGTATTAATGGTAGAAATGTTGTGGTATTACTGGATTCAGGTAGCCTTGTGACCCTGATAAAGGCTGAATTAGTTAAAACAGAGGTCTCTGGGAATAGCAAGGTAGCTGTTATTTGTGTGCATGGGGACACCCGAGAGTATCCAGTGACTACAGTGTGTTTCGAGACCCCCAAAGGTACCCTCTCTCATCCAGTGGGCTTAGTATCTCAATTACCGCATGATGCCATTGTGGGAAGGGATTTTCCGAAGTTCTGGGAACTGTGGGATGATCCTGAGCCCCCCACTGGTGCCCCTATGCACCAGGAATGTGATAGCCAGAACTCCTTTGAGAGTGGTGAGGACTCTCCAGAATTTCCCTTGTCAGTATTGGCAGGGGAGACTCAAGAAACTGGAGAGGAGCCCACCTCCTCAGACGAAAACCTACCGTCTGTGGAGTTTTCTGATCTGGAGGTTCACAGGGAAAATTTTGCCACAGAACAGTTAAAAGACCCCGCCCTAATAAAGGCACGGGAAAACGTAGTGGAAATAGATGGCGAGTTAGTGAACCCAGATAATACCTGCACTTACCCATACTTCAGCGTAGAGAAGGACCTACTGTATCGGGTGGCAAAAAGGGCAGAAGAAACCGTTGAGCAGCTTGTGGTGCCCAAACCTTACAGGAAGTTGGTGTTGGAGTTGGCCCATGGGCACATTCTTGGAGGTCATCTGGGGACAGAGAAAACCCGAGAGAGGGTATTACAGAGATTCTATTGGCCTGGGGTGATGAAGGACATAGAAAATTATTGTTCCTCCTGCCCTGTGTGTCAGAGGTCGGCCCCGATGCCACATTTCCGTAGCCCGCTGGTCCCTCTACCCATCATTGAGGTCCCGTTTGAGAGAATCGCAATGGATTTGGTAGGTCCTATAATCAAGTCCGCTAGGGGGCACCAGTACATATTGGTTATAATGGACTATGCCACCCGTTATCCAGAAGCGATCCCTCTCAGAAATACCTCGGCCAAAACCATAGCCAAAGAGCTATCTCTTGTTTTTAGCCGGGTGGGTATTTGTAAAGAACTGCTTACGGACCAAGGTACACCCTTTATGTCCCGGGTTATGAAAGAGCTGTGTAAATTGCTCAAAGTGACGCAATTGCGTACATCTGTGTATCACCCCCAAACCGATGGGCTGGTTGAAAGATTCAACAAAACCCTAAAACAAATGTTGAAGAAAGTGGTGGATAGAGATGGAAAGGATTGGGACTGTCTACTTCCTTATTTGATGTTTGCTATTAGGGAGGTGCCCCAATCCTCTACGGGATTCTCCCCCTTTGAGTTACTGTATGGGAGACACCCAAGAGGGCTGTTGGATATTGCCAAGGAAACTTGGGAAAGTGAGAGTTCTCCCCACAGGAGTGTGATTGAGCATGTCGCCCTGATGCAAGATCGAATTGCACAGGTAATGCCCATCGTGAAGGAACATTTGGCCCAAGCGCAGTTGGCACAGCAGAGAGTGTACAACCGTGGAGCAAAGACCCGTACCTTTTCCCCGGGGGATAGGATATTGGTACTTGTCCCTACGGTTGAAAGTAAATTCCTTGCCAAATGGCAAGGCCCCTACGAGATAATGGAAAAAGTGAGCGAAGTGAATTACAAGGTCAGACAACCAGGAAGGCGAAAGCCCGAACAGATATATCACGTTAATCTGTTGAAAGCCTGGAGGGATAGAGAGTCCCTAGTCGCAGAAACTTGGTCACCAGCTCAAACTGGTTGCGTGATTCCGGAGGTTGGAATAGCAGCCACCTTGTCACAACCCCAACAACAGGAGGTTAAGGAGTTTGTGCTTCGCAACAAGGAGGTGTTCTCTGAGCTGCCGGGACAAACATCTGGGGTAGAGCATGATATTATTACCCCGCCCGGTGAAAGGGTGAAGTTAAAACCCTATCGGATCCCAGAGGCCCGACGGGAGGCAATACGGGAGGAAGTACAGAAAATGCTGAACTTAGGGGTGATAGAGGAGTCCCAAAGTGATTGGTCTAGTCCCATTGTGTTGGTGCCTAAACCGGATGGGAGCTGGCGATTTTGTAACGATTTTCGTCAGTTGAACAAAGTTACAAAATTTGACACCTACCCCATGCCACGTATAGATGAGTTGATCGACCGGCTGGGAACAGCCCGATACATGACGACTCTTGACCTCACAAAAGGGTATTGGCAAATTCCCCTGGCCAAGTCGGCCAAAGAGAAAACCGCATTTGTAACCCCAGACGGGGCGTTCCAATATAAGAGAATGCCGTTCGGGTTACAGAATGCGCCGGCCACATTCCAGCGGAAAATGGACCAGATACTGAGGCCCCATCGGAAGTATGCTGCGGCTTACCTGGATGACGTAATTGTCCATAGCACAGATTGGGCCTCACATCTGCCAAAAGTGCAAGCAGTCCTAGACTCTATCCGGGAAGCGGGGTTTACGGCTAACCCCAAGAAGTGTACCATTGGGCAGGAGGAGGCCAAATATCTTGGGTACACCATTGGCAGGGGAGTAATAAAACCCCAACTCAACAAAGTCGAGGCCATCCAGAGTTGGCCACGTCCCAACAGCAAGAAGCAGGTACGAGCCTTTCTGGGAATCGCGGGTTATTATCGGCGCTTCATTCCCCACTTTGCTTCTAAGGCTGTGCCCCTAACCAACCTGACGAAAGGGAAAGGGTCGGTCATGATTAAATGGACCCCCGAGGCTGAGGCAGCATTCCAATTCTTGAAACAAGCCTTATGTAGCCAGCCAGTGTTGTACTCACCCGACTTCTCTAAAGACTTTGTCGTACAAAGTGATGCGTCAGATGTGGGGTTAGGAGCAGTATTGTCCCAGGTCTGGAACGGGGAAGAGCACCCAGTCATTTACCTCAGCAGGAAGTTGAAGTCCCATGAGGTAAATTACGCCACGGTTGAAAAGGAGTGTTTAGCGGTGAAGTGGGCTCTAGATTCCCTTCGGTACTATCTGCTAGGTAGGCACTTTGACATGGTTACGGATCACGCTCCGTTAAAGTGGATGGCTCAAAACAAGGAGACAAATAGAAGAGTGAATAGGTGGTTCCTGGCCCTACAGGAATTCAACTTCACAGTAAAGCATCGCCCTGGCGTTCAAATGGGGAATGTGGATGCTTTGTCTCGAGTACATGAATGCCTGATTGCTGGTGTTCCAACCCCGAGGTTAAAACAAGAGGGGGGGGTATGTGACAGCAGGAAGGTAAAGTCACCTGGTTGCATCCAGGGGGGTAGATATATTTCTCCCAGATTCAGGCTTTATGCCGACTTATACAACTAGGGAGTTGATGAAGCCCAGCTGAGGCTAGTGGGCTCATGAATGACTCATACCTCTAGGGAGAGTGCTGGGCGTCGTGAGGCAGGGAGTTGATGAGACCAGCTGAAGCTTGTCAGCTCATTTAGGCCTCTATAAGAACTCCCAGCTTCATTAGATGTTAGCTCATGCCTGGAACCAGACCTGTGTGGACTGTCTAGGGAGAGTGAACCCCTGTGCGGTGAGGCAAAGCCTGTGTGGCTATTTGTTTGGACTTTTACTAAACCAGGGACTTAGGGACTAGGACAGCACCAGGCTGATCCCAGTTGTTAGTTTAGGAAACCTGCATGTTTAGTCAGAGGTCAAACTGACCAGGATTTATTTTGTTTATGTTTCTTTTTGGCTTTGCTGTGTTTTTGTCACTGTACATAGAGAAATAAACCGCACCTTTTGATTTTGAAAACCACAACCTCCGTCTGCTGGCCCTGTTTTTGTGTGGGGAGCCCAACCAGGGGGTCACACACACCCGCTACCGAGTTAACCCCCTCACAATATATATAATATAATATACTTGAATGGGTCATGTTGAATGGTGGCACAGTAGGATTTGTCACCCTCACATGTTTATATCAGTAAACTGAGCTTTGGATTGCAGTATATAATAGAATGATGATCTCCTTGTGCCTCCCTCAGAGGAGACTCTATATAGGTAAGAGCAGACAATAGGGGAAGGCTCGGCTCTATAGGAAGACGTATCCACCGTCAGGGAGGACGCCAGCCTCTCCTATGACGTAAATTATAGTACACAGCCCCAGCTTCTCTCACCGTTTTGCTGGGCGGCGGCGGGGGGACCCGTGGCGGACATGTGTACAGTTTTGCGAGGAATTCACACAGACGTTGCGTCACCGATACGTGCCCCCGTCCCGGGGCTAGGGATGAGCTTCGAGTTCGAGTCTAACTCATGTTCGACTCGAACATTGCCTGTTCGCCCGTTCGCCGAACAGCGAACAAATTGGGGTGTTCGTGGCAAATTCGAAAAATCTATGGGAGAAATCTAAAGTGTTAATTATAAAGGCTTATATGCAAGTTATTGTCCTAAAAAGGGTTTGGGGACCCGGGTCCTGCCCCAGGGGACATGTATCAATGCAAAAAGAAGTTTTAAAAACGGCCGTTTTTTCGGGAGCAGTGATTTTAATAATGCTTAAAATGAAAAAATAAAAGTGAAATATTCCTTTAAATTTCGTACCTGGGGGGTGTATATGATATGCATGTGAAGTGGCGCATGTTTCCCGTGCTTAGAACTGTCCCTGCAAAAAATGTCATTTTTGAAAGAAAAAAATGCATTTAAAACTGACTCGCGGCTATTAATGAATTGTCGGCTCCCGGCAATACATACAAAAGTCATTAATAAAAAAAAAAAAAAGCGTGGGGGTTCCCCAGAATTCAATTACCAGGCCCTTCAGGTCTGGAATGGATATTAAGGGGAACCCCGCCGCAAATTTAAAAAAAATTGACGTGGGGTTCCCCCAAATATCCATTCCAGGCCCTTCAGATCTGGCATGGATTTTAAGGGGAACTCCACCCCAAATTTAAAAAAAAATGGCGTGGAGTCCCCCTAAAAATCCATACCAGACCCCTTATCCGAGCACGCAACCTGGCCGGCCGCAGGGGAAAAGGGGGGATGAGAGAGCGGCCCCCCTCCCTCCTGAACCGTACCAGGCCACATGCCCTCAACATGGGGAGGATGTCCCCATGTTGATGGGGACAAGGGCCTCATCCCCGGTGGTTGTGGGGGTCTGCGGGCGGGGGGCTTATCAGAATCTGGAAGACCCCTTTAACAAAGAGGACCCCCAGATCCCGGCCCCCCCCTATGTGAATTGGTAAGGGGTACATTGTACCCCTACCATTTCACGAAGAAAGCGTAAAAAAATGTTTAAAAAAACACACAAACACCTTGAAAAAGTCCTTTATTAAAAAAATAAATAAATAACCATTCCAGCGGTGAAATCCAGTGTCCCGCGGCGATCCCGATGTCCAGCGCTGTCCTTCATTGGTTGTGCCTGAGCGGACCTGATGGGGAACTCCCTCTCAGTATTTTAAATGTATAGACCCGCCCCTTCTAAAGTTCCCCATCAGGTCCGCTCAGCGGACCAGATGCGGAACATGAGAAGGGGCGGGTCTATACATGTATTACCAAAGTGAGAGCAGTTCCCCATCAGGTCCGCCCCCTCGGTATGTCGGACCCGCCTACGTCATTGGCTTGAGCGGGGAACTTCCTTCACTGTGTAATTTAAATTTACATAGTGAAGGAAGTTCCCCGCTCAAGCCAATGACGTAGGCGGATCCGACATACCGAGGGGGCGGACCTGATGGGGAACTGCTCTCACTTTGGTAATACATGTATAGACCCGTCCCTTCTCATGTTCCGCATCTGGTCCGCTGAGCGGACCTGATGGGGAACTTTAGAAGGGGCGGGTCTATACATTTAAAATACTGAGAGGGAGTTCCCCATCAGGTCCGCTCAGGCACAACCAATGAAGGACAGCGCTGGACATCGGAATCGCCGCGGGACACTGGATTTCACCGCTGGAATGGTTATTTATTTATTTTTTTAATAAAGGACTTTTTCAAGGTGTTTGTGTGTTTTTTTAAACATTTTTGTACGCTTTCTTTGTGAAATGGTAGGGGTACAATGTACCCCTTACCAATTCACATAGGAGGGGGGCCGGGATCTGGGGGTCCCCTTTGTTAAAGGGGTCTTCCAGATTCCGATAAGCCCCCCGCCCGCAGACCCCCACAACCACCGGGCAAGGGTTGTGGGGATGAGGCCCTTGTCCCCATCAACATGGGGACATCCTCCCCATGTTGAGGGCATGTGGCTTGGTACGGTTCAGGAGGGAGGGGGGCCGCTCTCTCGTCCCCCCCTTTTCCCCTGCGGCCGGCCAGGTTGCGTGCTCGGATAAGGGGTCTGGTATGGATTTTTAGGGGGACTCCACGCCATTTTTTTAAAAAATTTGGGGTGGAGTTCCCCTTAAAATCCATGCCAGATCTGAAGGGCCTGGAATGGATATTTGGGGGAACCCCACGTCAATTTTTTTTTAAATTTGCGGCGGGGTTCCCCTTAATATCCATTCCAGACCTGAAGGGCCTGGTAATTGAATTCTGGGGAACCCCCACGCTTTTTTTTTTTTTTTTTTTTTATCAATGACTTTTGTATGTATTGCCGGGAGCCGACAATTCATTAATAGCCGCGAGTCAGTTTTAAATGCATTTTTTTCTTTCAAAAATGACATTTTTTGCAGGGACAGTTCTAAGCACGGGAAACATGCGCCACTTTACATGCATATCATACACACCCCCCAGGTACGAAATTTAAAGGAATATTTCACTTTTATTTTTTCATTTTAAGCATTATTAAAATCACTGCTCCCGAAAAAACGGCCGTTTTTAAAACTTATTTTTGTATTGATACATGTCCCCTGGGGCAGGACCCGGGTCCCCAAACACTTTTTAGGACAATAACTTGCATATTAGCCTTTATAATTAACACTTTAGATTTCGAACGTTCGAGTCCATTGTATTTAATAGGGTTCTAAAGTTTACACGAACATTTTGTCTGTTCGCAGGTTCTGGTGCGAACCGAACAGGGGGGTGTTCGGCTCATCCCTGCCCGGGGCTCACAGACCCGCACGTCACCCCCGGCTTGTGGGAGGAGCCAATGCCCACCTCTCGGAGATCCGGAACGTCATGTGACCTACTCGCAGCCTGCCACTTGCGGAAAAGACATGTGCTGACATGACGGTGCGACACCTAGAGGACGGAGGAAGGATGTCTTACCAGATAGAGCTAATGATTGGTTTAGATGGGTCTAGCAAATGGTTTTTACAGAACAATAATGCATAGTTGCCAACGTTGCAAAAAAACAAAACGGGGACACTTTTTTTGCATGGAGGCGGAGCCTTGCTATAATTAGTGGGCGGGGCATTCGTTTGTAGGCGTGTCACAGCAACGGCAAATGCGAAAAATGGGCATGGTTTACGCGCGCTAGTGGGCGTGGCTTAAATGGGCGTGCCTCAGAAGGGGTCTGAGATGAATGATTGAGAGAGGGGGAGAGGGGGAGAGGGGGAGAGGGGGACAGGGGGACAGGGGGAGGGAGAGAGAGGGAGAGAGAGGGAGAATACAGCAGAGCCTGCACCTCCTCCAAGCTCAATTCCTTTTGCTGCTGTCACTTCTGTCCCAACTGCTCACTGTAGTTTACTGCCAGACTGCTACCACCCCGACCCCGTCATGGACTTAAGCATTCTTTTCTGCTCAGGCACGGTCTGTGTCTCTCTGCTGACCTTATATCCCAGGGGAGCATTCTGTCAGGAAACAGAGCAGAGCTTTGTGACCTGCAACGTGCATTGTATTCAGGAATAAAGTGACCATCTACTAGGCAATGGCTTTCAGAACTCCTGCATGTAGCTCCAGGTGCTCTGCTCTCATGCCTTTCAGCCGAGGGGGGAGAGATAAAACACACACTTATCTGTCACTTGTCCACTCAGCCCAGCCGGTATTTTCTCTGCAAGCAGTGGGGGAGGGGACCCCTCTCTGTGTGCATTTTGAGCTGCATGAGGCAGGGAAAATACCAGGCTTCCGTGATCTTTCAGCACAGCCCCCCCCCCCCCCCCCCCCTTGCCATCACTGCTTACACAACCAGTTAACCCCGTCCACAGCCAGCTCGGTCTCCCCTTCAGTTTGAGACAGTCGCTACTTAGGGAGAGGATTGCTCAGAATACAGAAGCCTGGCCATGAGCCAGCTAATAAAACACTGCCACTTACTAGTTACTGCGCTGACATCCGACTCCCTCACTGCACAGATCCTTGTGTTCAGTGGAGAGGGGGAGGAGCCGCCAATGGCAATCCCTGCAGCCAATAGGCTTCAGTGTACAATATAATTTTCTATTTGTACACTGAAGAGAGAAGCTGATTGGCTGCCCCAGTCTCTGCACTGAACACAAGGGGAAATAGTAAACAATCATGGCGGGGGCAGCAGCCATTTTTGTGTAGCCGCTGCCGTTTTTAGGCTAAAGCATTCCCGAATTTACCGGGACAAAAAGAATTGGTACTATTGGCAACTATGTATCTGCACCCCCCTCCCCCCTGAAAGGTGCCAATTGTGGCACCGGAGGGGGGAGGAATCCGATGAGCGGAAGTTCCACTTTAGGGTGGAGCTCCGCTTTAACGTCAGTATTATGTACAGTAGCCTGCAGCACTATTTAAAAAACAGTCCGTAGGCGTTTACTGTGCAGTTACCTCACATAGACCGCCTCTTTCACGTGGAGCGCATGAATCTCTGCCCCATGTGAGGGCCATGTTTACCCACATAAGTGTTCCATGTGTAGCGGGGTCCTCAAATTTAACCCTGCTATACCTAAATTTAGGGGTGACCAGAGCAATAGTTGGCTCGGGTCTTTTGATTATTTTGGACTCTGCCTTACTGCTGTGTCATCTGGCATGCAGTTCCCCTTTGGGAGTATAGGTGGTGTTGTCACCTATACCCGGGGGTTGAACCACAGGTGATGGAATAGGTATTAGATGTCCTCTCTCGGCTGCCGTTGGTGGGCGGTTCTGGCCTGCTTTGCATGCCGGGAGAGGATATATAAGGGGCAGACACCATTACACGGAGAGCCAATTCCCGGGGCCCATGCCCGGAGAGCCAATTCCCGGGGGCCCATGCCCGGAGAGCCAATTCCGGGGGCCCATTGCCAGGAGGGAGCTACCCCTCAGAGGGGGGTGCGCCCCCATCTTGATCGAGGAGTGTCGGGCACCTTTAGCCCGAGGCAACGGAGTTCCAGGTGGGCCCAGTACCTTTTGACTGGGTCTACAACCGAAGAGGAGTCCCAGGGAACCCGCGCGAGGGTGACCGCTCTGACACAGAGGAAGCCAGAGGAGGATCGATCCCATAACAAGAGGGCGAGTAATAGAGTATTGCTGACTCGGGAAAGGCCTGGTGACCTGTCGGAGGGAAGGATTCCTCACTTCGCAGACTGCTTCTGCGGAGTGTTGAAAGTTCAGGAGGGATCTCCTTGACTTGGTCCTTGGAGGGGACTGAGCTATTGTTCCAGCATCACACTGGCTGCTAGTGCTATTGAGTGACTATCTGGGTGAGCTGTACCCACTCGGGACCGAGTGGCGACAAAGCCAAGAGTGTGCCTGAATCCACTTCTATCTGCTAACCTTTTTCTCACTTCAACTCTTTGGTTCCTGGAAGCAAGATAAAATAAACTCACGTTGGAGTTGATACGTTGTGTGGACATTGACCTCATTTGGGAAAGATAAAGACTCGCCTCTATAAACAGAGGGGAGAACCAGAAGAAGGGAGCTTCTAACTGCAGGACCCAAGTATGTAACACCGCCTGACCTTTATAATCTAGAGGACACGGGTATGTGGCATGGTGTGTTTTATCCCCCTGCTTGAGAAGGTAAGAGGGGGAAAAAGATCCGTGTGCTACATGTGGGGGCTTGAGTCCGGGATTCTGCAGTGGTTTCTGGGAGCTGGACTTTACTTTCCCGCATGGCTCTTTGGAGGTCGGCCATTTTTGGAAATTGGACTGCGCCACAAGTGAGAGAAAAGTACAGGCCTGGCTGTAATTTCCAACTGCGTAGTTCGTGGATGTGTCTCAAAGTCGGAAAAAGCTCGCAAATTGCGTGCAGCAAGGAAGAAAAAGGGGAGGAGCCCCAGCTAAAGTGTGTGTTCCACGTGGTGCGGTTGGCGCCAAAGGGACAGTACAACTGAACCATTAACGAGGCAACATGTTTTCTGCTCCATGGATGACTACTTCACCGGGATCTCGTGTTCCTTTGCCCGGTTCAACCATGAGCGTTGCCTCTGTTGTGGCCTCCCTAACGGATACAGGGATCCGGCTGAAGCCCCAAGGTCGCTTTGCCCTCTACACGTGCAGAGATGCAGAGGCCTTGGGCATGATTTGTGCGAGATGCCAGGGACTGGTCGTACAGCTTCGCCCTTTCGGGAGATGTACACGCTGTGGGGAGTTCCTCTTTGAGGTAGAACAGCCAACGGAGGTGCCGAAAGTCTCCCGCCTGGACTGTATCTCAGGTACTGTTGCTCCTGAGGAGGAAATGTGTACTCCCACAGCCATGCCGACGCGCACTACTGCGGAGATAGCGGAACTGAAGGTTGAAGCTCCAGCCATTAAGGAGCTTGAGGCCGTGAACACAGCAGATGCTGCCTCGGTTGCAACGGAGTTCTCCCTTCCGCCTGCTAAAAAAAAGGTGGGATATGTGAAGGCTTCACGTGGCCATGGTCAAGGCCTAACCCAGCGCCTACCCGAACCGGATCATCTAGCCGGAGGGATCTCCAAGCGATCCACGGAGGGGGAAGGTAAGAAGGCTGGGAGAACTGTGTCAAGTTTGCCAGGGAAAGGGAAGAGACTCAGCGTTCGTTCCATTAAGGATGCTTGGGTACCTGACCCGCGGGAACTTTTGAAAGTAAAAGAGTCGGTGTTGACCAGGAACTATTTGCCAGCAGAAGAGTACGATACCTCAGAGATAGACTCTTCCTCTGAAGTTGGCGATGATGTAGAAATAGATGAACTGTTTGAAAAGAAGGGATGGGACAAAATTTCGCTAACCTCTCCCCGTAGTGTAAAGGGATCGCCCATGGACTCTGGGGAAACTGCACCCCGGTTGGAAACCCCTGTTATTACTGGAGAAGTTGTTCCTGTGTCCACCTTGCATGCTCCAGTGTCTTCCGTGCCTGCTGTTCTGGAGGCCCGTTCCTCATTAAGGCCGCCTATTCCACAGTTGGAGCCCGTACGCCCCCGCAGATCTCCGGATGCTTTTGTCTTGCCAGGAACTGGAAATCGGGCGACCATGCCGTCTTTGGCCCGACTGCAACTGCTGTTGAATCAAAAGGTTGCTACGGACTATGGATGGGAGTACCGCCAAGCCGGCGGCCTTATATAGTGTGGGGCGTGTACCTTTTCCTCTGAGCCATGATTGGCCAAAGCCACCCTGGCTTTGGCCAATTACGGCTCTCTGTACTTACGGCGCTGTGATTGGCCAAGCATGCGGGTCATAGTGCATGCTTGGCCAATCATCAGCCAGCAATGCACTGCGATGCCGCAGTGAAATATGGGCCGTGACGCGCCACTCGAAATTGGCGCGAATGGCCCATTATGTTCGAAATTCGGCGAACAGCCGAACAGACTATGTTCAAGTCGAACATGGGTTCGACTCGAACTCGAAGCTCATCCCTATTTGTTGATATGCATTTTGTTGTGCTTCCGTTGTTTCCAACAGAAAAGCCATTGGGGGGGGGGGGGAATGCCTAGCTACAAATTTATTGTAAATGATATTTTTTCATGTTGCAGAAGTTTTACCACTTACCGACCAGCCGCCGTCGTTATACATCGGTACTTTGACGTGGAATACCGTTGTTATGGCAGCAGATAGCTTAAACGCCATTGGGGGGGGGGATACATAGCTACAAATTCAATGTAAATGATATTTTTTTCATGTTGCAGAAGTTTTAAACCAGTACTTGTAATAACTTCAAGCATTTCACTTTGTCTCCACTAGATGGCAAGCTGCTACTGAGAGACAAAAGCAGCCAGGTGCAGGCCTGCCTCTAGTGTCTGGTTGGGGGCATGTTTGTTGTGCTGGGTGGAGCTGAGCAATTCTAGAGCTTCCCTTTCCAACATCATCCCTTGGCAGCAGCTAGCTCAGTGTCTTAGGCTGTACATCTCCTGCAGATTGCACCTAGTGACTGCAAATATGTCTGGAGTGCGGGTGGCATTGGTCACAGGAGGCAATAAAGGGATAGGCCTGGCTATAGTCAGAGCTCTGTGTAAGCAGTTCCAGGGAGATGTCTATCTGACAGCCAGGAACACTCAGCTGGGAGAAGAAGCTGTTCAGGAACTGAAGGAGAAGGAAGGATTGTCTCCCCTATTCCATCAGCTGGACATCAATGACCTGAACAGCATCCGATGCCTGCGGGACTTCCTGAAGGACAAGTATGGGGGGCTGGATGTGCTGATCAATAATGCCGGCATTGCATTTAAAGGTGAGTCCTGCATGGGTCTGACACCATGGATAGAAGGGCTGAACATCTATTGGGGGGGGGGGGGGGGATAATGTAACATGCTGGGTAACTAAAGCAGTATTACACCCAAAAGCACGTATTTAACAAACCTTTGCTGTGAAGGCTGCATTAGTTTTCTTTTTTCCCTTTATTTTCATCTGGCGAACCAGCCAGTACAGAACAAGAACAACCTCTCCTGCAGACATGAGGCAAACCATTTACCACTGACAGGCGTGCTTGCATTGATCCCCATTTATTTGTTTATGTAAAGCCTTTATCCCAAAACGAAAAAACTGTTACTGTGACTGATTATAAATAAGGATGGGCTCAGGCGTATTTGCAACTCCACGTGTGCCCACGCCCGCCAGAAAGTTGGCACTCCGCTAATCACAGGTAGTGAGACATTTCCCGATCTGTGCGGGCATGGGCACGGGCACGTGGAGTTGCAAATACGCCTGAGCTCATCCTTGATAATATTTGATGCGCTTAGATGCACTCTGGTGTATATTTGATGCATTTAGGTGCTCTCTGTTGTATTTTTGATAGATTTACATGCATTCTAGTGTATTTTTGATGCGTTTAGATGCATTCTACTGCATTTCTAATGCGTTTAGATACGCTCTGGTGTATATTTGATGCATTTAGATGCTCTCTGGTGTATTTTGATGCGTTTAGATGGTCTCTGGTGTATTTTTGATAGATTTACATGCATTCTGGTGTATTTCTAATGCGTTTAGATGCACCCTGGTGTGTTTTTGATGCGTTTTAGATGCTCTCTGGTGTATATACGATGCGTTTAGATGCACTTTGGTGTGTTTTTGATGCATTTAGATTAGGGCTGCAACTAACGATTATTTTCATAATCGATTAGTTGGCCGATTATTGTTTCGATTAATCGGTTAATAACCTTAAAAAAAAGTACTTTTCCTGCGATTTGCATTTTTACATTTTTTTTGGGCCAATTTGTTGTTGGGCAGATTGAAAAACACAAATTGCCGCAAAAACGCACTACATGCTGTTCTGCAGCTTTTCCATTGAAGTATATTGAACCAAAAAAACGAAATAGCACCGTTTTGCATAAAAAAAAAAAAAGTCCTTGCCCTTTCCAAATACGCAGCAGCTGAAAAAATCATGAATGTTAACGTGTCCCATAGGAAACTGTGTAAATGAACTGTAGTGTGTTTCTGCAAAAAACACAGAGGTGTGACCCAGGCCTGAGCTGTTTAGTACTATAATGGGGTGAAAGTAATATTTACAGTAGCGATTTGTTCTTTTTGTACTATAAGGCCCCATGCACACAGGGCCTTTTTGCAGCTGCTAACAGCAGCGTTAGACTTTTTTTTTTTTTTACAGCTGCAAAACGCCCATCCATGTTATTCTATTGTGTCATGCACACATAGAGCTTTTATGAGCTCCAAGTGGCATAGGCGTTTTCCAGCTGCAAAAAAAACCCAATTCCAGTGCGTTCTGGAGCTCCAGGTTTGAGCTGCAAAAACGCAGCGAAAACGTGCAACAACGCTGCGATTTGCGTTTTTGAGCTCCAGGATTTTTTTTTTTTTTAAAAAGGTCAAAAAATGTTTACAAAACATGGACAGGCGTTTTTAAGCTGTAAAAAACGCGGCTGTAAAAACGCCCTGTGTGCATGGGGCCTTAAGGGATAATTCAAATTTTTTTTTAACCCCATTATGTTACTGCCCGATTAATCGATTATGAAAATAGTAATCAATTAGTTGTCGATTTAATCGATTAGTTGTTTCGGCCCTAATTTAGATGCACTTTGGTGTATTTTTGATGAGCTCTGGTGTATTTGTGATGTGTTTAGATGCACTCTGGTGTATATTTGATGCATTTAGATGCTCTCTGGTGTATTTGTGATGTGTTTAGATGCTTTCTGGTGTGTTTTTAATGCATTCATTCTTTATTCCACCGCTAATATATACTCAGCATTGACCTTGTTCTGCAGCTTTTCCATTGACCTTGTTCTGCAGCTTTTCTCTCTGGGGACTCCAAGTACTTGGAGATGGCGTTGGCTGGGAATCGAACCCAGGTCAGCTGCTGGGAAGGCAGCTATGCTCACCACTGCACCACCAACGCAAGGTAGCATGTCTTTGTAGTATCCAGAGGAAACCCACGCAAACACAGGGAGAACATGCAAACACCATGCAGATAGTGTCCTGGTCAGGATTTGAACCAAGGACCCCCGTGCTGCAAGGCTAACTACTAAGCCTCTGTGCTGCCCATATAAAGCCTCTGTTCTCTAAGGCCCGGCCCCGCAGAGCGGGGTACATCGGTTATGTGCACTCAAAGCACCTACAGAAGAAATCCAAACTTAACCTAAACTACTGGGGTGCAGCGGCTGTACCCAATGTGACATCTGTGTGGGTGCCGGTGCATGGCCCTGAACGCACCCAGGGTGCGTCTACAAAACTACACCCGCATGGATGTCCTTTTTGTGGTAAACGCAGCCCCCACACAGGGTACAGATTCATACACATCATGTGAGTGAGGCATTGGACTTCTCCATGAAGGACCTCACTGGTGGGAAGAGTTCTTATTTCCCCAGCAGAGAAAGCCTAAAGAAAGCTGGAAAGACTCCTACCACCTCTAAAGACAAGAAGAGTTCCAACCTCCCCTCATAGCCGGTCCAACACATGCCTGAAAAACATACTGGCCTCCAACCTGCTCTTATAGCCGGTCCAACACATGCCCAAAAAACCTACTGGACTCCAAACTTCACAACATAATCAACTACTTAATGTTGATCGACAATACATCAATCAAATATAATGTTGGTAGTAAACAGTCTGCTAGGCCCAGGGGAAACCGAACAAAGGCCTCCAAAAGCTGGGCAGGGGGGTTGGGTGAAAGGAAGGGGCGTGGGGGTTCCCCCCAACCCTCACCCCCTTTTTTCCTCCAACCTCCCCTTGTTCTCTTTCCGTGCCTCCCTCCCTCTTCCCTTCTCTCTCCCTCTCTCTTCCCTTCTCTCCCCCTCGTTCAACCTTTCCTTTTAGAATGTGATATTTTTGATGAATCTTAAAGTCTACATTTAAACTCTTAGCAACTCATGGATATGAGGTAGCTTTTGGAGGGCTTGGTTTGGTTCCCCCCGGGCCTGGCAGGCTGTTTACCACCAACATCTCAGGCCCTTTTTTTACAGGTGATTATAATGGACATTTTTGGGTTCTAACCTCCCCTCACAGCCGGTCCAACACACGCCTGGAGGAAAGAAAAAGTCAACTGGCTTTCAACCTCCCTTCACAGCCAGTCCAACTCGCACTTTTATTTTTTTCTATTTTTGATTCTTTTTCTGGTTCTTTTTCTTTTGTCCATGATGATCGAGGGTTCTTCTGCAGGTGGGGGCTGATGACACTTCTGGTCTTTGAATTTCTTTCTTGTTTTCTTTCTTGTTTTCTTTCTTGTTTTCTTTCTTGTTTTCTTTCTTGTTTTCTTTCTGACAGCGAGCGCCACTTTTTTGTGGAGTCTCAGTGTCATCGTCGCTTTCTGGAGGAAGCGTAGAGCGATCACGACGTTTTAGTGGAATCGTTGGGTGGAGGTATTTCTTTGATGCTTTCTGAAATAGACGGCTATGTTTTCGTCGCGTATCAGATTCATGTCCTGGAGGAAGCGTAAAGCGAACATGACGTTCTGGTTTCTTTTTGTAGAAGTCGCTCTCTGCTGGAGTCTCCTTGTGGAGGCCGCACTCTGGTTGAGTGGCCATGTCTAGGCCGCACTCTGGTTGAGTGGCCATGTCTAGGCCGCACTCTGGTTGAGTGGCCATGTCTAGGCCGCACTCTGGTTGAGTGGCCATGTCTAGGCCGCACTCTGGTTGAGTGGCCATGTCTAGGCCGCACTCTGGTTGAGTGGCCATGTCTAGGCCGCACTCTGGTTGAGTGGCCATGTCTAGGCCGCACTCTGGTTGAGTGGCCATGTCTAGGCCGCACTCATACTGTCTTTTATTTTTTCTATTTTTGTTTCTTTTTCTAGTTCTTTTTCCCTTGTCCGGTTCTGTGATGATCGAGGGTTCTTCTGGTGTAGTCGCCTTTTGGAAGTCGAACTCTGCTGGAGTGGCCACGTCTGGGGCGCACTCTGCTGGAGTGGCCACGTCTGGGGCGCACTCTGCTGGAGTGGCCACGTCTGGGGCGCACTCTGCTGGAGTGGCCACGTCTGGGGCGCACTCTGCTGGAGTGGCCACGTCTGGGGCGCACTCTGCTGGAGTGGCCACGTCTGGGGCGCACTCTGCTGGAGTGGCCTCGTCTGGGGCGCACTCTGCTGGAGTGGCCTCGTCTGGGGCTGTCTCCGTGTGAACATCACATGCTAGTGGCGTCTCCGTGGGAACGTCACATTCTGTCTTGCTCACTGGGGCAGACCTGCCTTGTGAGCTGTCTCTGCAGTAAATACCGCGTACATCTGCAATTAAAAAGAAGAATGAGCTTTAGCACCTTCACCTACATTTCTTATATTTTTTATACAACATCAAATTATAGAGAGAAAAGTTCAAAATTCCAAAGACTAATGTTGGCCTTCATATAAAAATTCTGGTTGCCTGGCAGTTATGCCGACCCACTAAAATGAATGGAGTCAGAAAGGGGACTGATTCTTCACTTCCAGGTGCGGTGGAGTAATCTGCAGTGCTTCTGTTTCTTATTATTAAACACCCAGCCTCTTTTTTATTGTCATCCCTCGAATTGTTGCGGTGGATTGATATAGAGGAGGCCGGGACCGGGAACCGCTACATTGCAGATTACTCCACCACACCTCAAAGTGAAAAAAAGTCCCCTGCACGTTTTGGATCGATTGCCATGCGATTCTGTCATGTGACAACCGTGATAAGATCTTGCCATGTTTGGGGGGCCATTAGAAATAATCTGAATGCTTGCTTCACATTTTCCCATGATTTGTAATTGCAGGCAGAATCGTAGCACTTCTGCCGGCTACTCCAAATCGCCACAAAAGTGTGGGCGGGGGTCTAAGGCAGAATTCCAGGCAAATGATGAAATAGTTACTGTTTGTGGGAGCTGCTTTACAGCACAGCCCTGCAGAACCCATTTGTTTAGCGGGGGGGGGCATAAAGGGTCTATTTATTGCCTGTGGGGTGCATACGAAGTGATCTTTTGCACTGCAGTTCCCAATAATTAAATGTAAGCTTTGGCCTCTTCTATATTAACCAATCAGGGACAGGCTGGAATTGTAATTGTTGGGGAATGCAGCACTGCAGATTATGCCACCTGCACCCTAAAGACATTAAATAATCCCAGCCTGTAATAAGGGGAGTGCAAAGCTTGTTTAAAAAAAAAAAAAATGGTTGGCAGCTGTCAGGTGGGGGGAGGTGGTGGAATTGGCTCCCTGTATACGGCGCCAAGAATTACTGTTTGCTTTAAAAGTCAGCAGATTGCTGTTTACAGGACAAAAGCCATCAATGTTCATGGCCATCCCTATACATGTGTACATATGGGGGGCTCATCAATGTTCATGGCCATCCCTTTTACATGTGTACATATGGCGGGCTCATCAATGTTCATGGCCTTCCCTATACATGTGTACATATGGGGGGCTCATCAATGTTCATGGCCATCCCTATACATGTGTACATATGGCGGGCCCATCAATGTTCATGGCCATCCCTTTTACATGTGTACATATAGCGGGCTCATCAATGTTCATGGCCATCCCTATACATGTGTACATATGGCGGGCTCATCAATGTTCATGGCCATCCCTTTTACATGTGTACATATGGGGGGTTCATCAATGTTCATGGCCATCCCTATACATGTGTACATATGGCGGGCTCATCAATGTTCATGGCCATCCCTTTACATGTGTACATATGGCGGGCTCATCAATGTTCATGGCCATCCCTATACATGTGTACATATGGCGGGCTCATCAATGTTCATGGCCATCCCTATACATGTGTACATATGGGGGGCTAATCAATATCCATGGCCATCCCTATACATGTGTACATATGGCGGGCTCATCAATGTTCATGGCCATCCCTATACATGTGTACATATGGGGGGCTCATCAATGTTCATGGCCATCCCTATACATGTGTACATATGGCGGGCTCATCAATGTTCATGGCCATCCCTATACATGTGTACATATGGGGGGCTCATCAATGTTCATGGCCATCCCTATACATGTGTACATATGGCGGGCTCATCAATGTTCATGGCCATCCCTATACATGTGTACATATGGGGGGCTAATCAATATCCATGGCCATCCCTATACATGTGTACATATGGCGGGCTCATCAATGTTCATGGCCATCCCTATACATGTGTACATATGGGGGGCTCATCAATGTTCATGGCCATCCCTATACATGTGTACATATGGGGGGCTCATCAATGTTCATGGCCATCCCTATACATGTGTACATATGGCGGGCTTATCAATGTTCATGGCCATCCCTTTTACATGTGTACATATGGCGGGCTCATCAATGTTCATGGCCTTCCCTATACATGTGTACATATGGGGGGCTCATCAATGTTCATGGCCATCCCTATACATGTGTACATATGGGGGGCTCATCAATGTTCATGGCCATCCCTATACATGTGTACATATGGGGGGCTAATCAATATCCATGGCCATCCCTATACATGTGTACATATGGGGGGTTCATCAATGTCCATGGCCATCCCTATACATGTGTACATATGGCGGGCTCATCAATGTTCATGGCCATCCCTATACATGTGTACATATGGCGGGCTCATCAATGTTCATGGCCATCTCTATACATGTGTACATATGGGGGGCTAATCAATATCCATGGCCATCCCTATACATGTGTACATATGGGGGGTTCATCAATGTCCATTGCCATCCCTTTACATGAGTTCATATGGGGGGGGGGGGTGACCCCTTATCAATGGGAAAGAAGGAACCAATGGTCCAATAGTTTTCAAAGAATTTTAGTACGGAAGGGGATTTTAACCACCTCCCACCTGGACACCTCAGATCGGCAGGAGGGTTCTGTGATTTGTCCTCTTGATCACATGACGGCTGTGTCCAATCACAACTGTCATGTGATGTAAATAGAGAGCCGGTTGCTAGGCGATCAGCTCTCCTCTTCTCACACAGGAGTTGTCAGTGAGGAGAGGAGAGAGGATTGTAGCGGCCGGACGGTGATCAGTGAGTATGAGCTCCTTTTTACACCGGCCCATTGTCACCGCATGTCCCCACATAGTAAAAACATGATATGTCACAGTAATATAATCTGTCCCATTGATCATCTGCACACATATGTCGGTGATCACACAAATCCCCCCCCCCTTTTTTTAAAACTTTGGACTCTTTTTTTATTTTTTTTGTGTGTGTTTTGTTACCATTAAAATCCTCTTCTGTTCTGTTTTAATAAATCTTTGAAAACAAATGATTTAGGGATGAAGGTGCCTTTGATCTATGAGTGTAGGTGACTTATCCAGAGTAATTTTTGTATCTATCACTATCCATAGTACTTACCAATCTCGGTGTCAGTATCCCGGTGATGTCCATTGGCTTTACAGCCAGATCCGAAAAATTCAACAACGGCTCTGAAGCAGCCGCGTACAAATGCTCGGGTCCGCTTCTTTATTGGGGTATCTGCAGGCTGATCACTGATACCTCCTTCCATAGCTGCCCTTCCTTTGCTGGCTTTCTCTTTGGTGTTTTTCAGAGAAAAAAGCTGATTACATTTAAATCCGTTCATTATTAAGAATAAAGAAACACGCTTTAAATGTACAAGAAAAGACATCACAATGAAATTCATTTGAATGAATTCAAATCCCATTAAATCGCAAGCAATATCTCAAAAGAGATCAGAAGCACGTCTTCACTGGTCAGTGAACACTCAGCTTCTGCTGCCTTCCTTCCCTGCGCCTGTTTATATAGGCTCCAGCCGATGACATCACAGGTCATGTGACTTGTTGTTGTTTTGAAATCTCATGATGAGTCAGCAAAAAAAATAACTGACGATTTTTCTTAAAGGAGCCACGTCCTTGTTTGTGAGCTTTGTGAATTCAGCCTGTAGGCTCAGTGTACGGCCCCTTTAAGAACATGTTATTGTGAATGAGATTTAACCCTTACAGTCCCATGGCTGAAATAATGATGTGTATTCCTATGGTAACACTGTGAATGGAGCCTTATAAATCCTCCCTGCACATCAAATCTTTTCATTTCTTTTATTTTATCATTATTACACACCAATTATTTCTCCATTTTTAACCCTTTAACTGCCAAATCAAGTGTTTTTGATGCGTTTAAATGCACCCTGGTGTATATTTGATGCGTTTAGATTCACTTTGATCTATATTTGATGCGTTTAAATGCTCTGGTGTGTTTTTGATGCATTTAGATGCACTCTGGTGTTTATTGTGTTGCATTTCGATGCTCTCTGGTGTATTTTCGATGCGTTTAGATGCACTCTGGTGTATTTTTGATCAGTTGAGATGCCTTTAGTGTATTTTTGATGCATTTAGATGCTCTTTGGTGTAATTATGATGCGTTTAGATGCATTCTGGTGTTTTTTTAATGTGTTTAGATGCACTCTGGTGTGTTTTTGATGCATTTAGATTCACTTTGGTGTATATTTGATGCGTTTAAAAGCATTCTGATGTATTTGTGATGCGTTTAGATGCTCTCTTGTGTATTTGTGATGTGTTGTATATTTGATGCATGTAGATTCACTTTGATCTATATTTGATGCGTTTAGATGCACTCTGGTGTATATTTGATGCGTTTAAATGCTCTCTGGTTTATTTTTGATATGTTTATATGCACTCTGGTGTATTTTTAATACATTTAGATGCACTCTGGTGTGGTTTTTGATGCATTTAGATGCTCTCTGGTGTATTTTTGATGCGTTTAAATGCTCTTTGGTGTATTTTTGATGCTTTTAGATGCTCTCTGGTGTGTTTTTGATGCGTTGAGATGCCTTTTCTGTATTTTTGATGCATTTAAATGCTCTCTGGTGTGTTTTTAATGCGTTTAGATGCTCTCTGATGTATTTTTGATGCGTTTAGATGCACTCTGGTGTATATTTGATGCGTTTAAATGCTCTCTGGTTTATTTTTGATACGTTTATATGCACTCTGGTGTATTTTTAATACATTTAGATGCACTCTGGTGTGGTTTTTGATGCATTTAGATGCTCTCTGGTGTATTTTTGATGCGTTTAAATGCTCTTTGGTGTATTTTTGATGCTTTTAGATGCTCTCTGGTGTGTTTTTGATGCGTTGAGATGCCTTTTCTGTATTTTTGATGCATTTAAATGCTCTCTGGTGTGTTTTTAATGCGTTTAGATGCTCTCTGATGTATTTTTGATGTGTTTAGATGCACTCTGGTGTATATTTGATGCGTTTAGATGCTCTCTGGTGTATTTTTGATGCATTTAGATGCACTCTTGTGTATATTTCATGCATTTAAATGCTCTCTGATGTATTTTTGATGCGTTTAGATGCACTCTGGTGTATATTTGATGTGTTTAGATGTTCTCTGGTGTATTTTTGATACATTTAGATGCACTCTGGTGTGTTTTTGATCCGTTGAGATGCCTTTAGTGTATTTTTGTTGCATTTAGATGCTCTTTGGTGTAGTTGTGATGCATTTAGATGCACTGTGGTGTATTTTTGATGCGTTTAGATGCACTCTGCTGTATTTTTTAGGCATTTAGATGCACTATGGTGTATATTTGATGCGTTTAGATGCTCTCTGGTGTGTTTTTTATGCGTTTAGATGCTCTCTGGTGTATTTTTGATGCATTTAGATGCTCTCTGATGTCAGTGTGAGGCGAGGAGAGCCGATTACCAGCATCTCCGTGTTTACATGTGACCGGCTGTGATTGGACACGGCCGATCACATGGTTAAAGAGCCGCAGATGCCCCCCCAGGAGCACGCGTGAGCGGCTGTTCTGGGATGCCGATATTTCACGGTGAGCGGGCGGCAACTAGTTAAATAAAACTATCCCGCTATAACTTTTGCACAATCCAATCAATATATGCTTATTGGGATTTTATTTTTATTTATTTTTTACTGAAAATATGTAGCGGAATACATATTGGCCTAAATTGATGAAGAAATTTGATTATTTTTATTTATTGCATATGTTTTATAGCAGAAAGTAAAAAATTATATTCCTTCTTTTTTTTTTTTTTTTTATTGTCAGTCTTCTTTTGTATATAGCACAAAAAATAGAAAACACAGAGGTGATCAAATACCACCAAAAGAAAGCTCTGTGGGAAAAAAAGGAAATTTTATTTGGGTACAGCGTCACACGACCACGCAACTGTCAGTTAAAGTAACATAGTGCCGTATTGCAAAAAATCGCCTGGTCGTGAAGGGGGGTAAGCAGGGCCGCCATCAGGGGGGTACAGGCAGTACACCTGTAAGGGGCCCGGAGGTCCCCAGGGGCCCAGATGGCCCCCCCTTTTTTTTTCTTTTTTTTTGTAAGGGGCCCAGTGGTCCCCAGGGGCCCGGAGTTCCCCAGGGCCCTGAATGTCAACCCCCCTTTTTTTATAATTTTTATTTTTATAATTTTTTTTATTTATTTATTTTTTATTTATTTATGTTTATTTATTTATTTATTTGTAAGGGGCCCAGATGTCCCCAGAGGCCCGCAGGTCCCCGGATGGCAACCTCCCTTTTTATAATTTTTTTTAATTAAATTTTTTACATTTATTTATGTTTATTTATTTTTATTATTATTTTTTTGTAAGGGGCCTAGAGGTCCCCCCCCCCCCGCTTCTCGATCCGCGGCACCCCCCCCCCCCCCGCTTCTCAATTTGCAGCAGCCCCGCCCGCTTCCCAATTCGCGGCGGCAGCACCCCCCCCCCCCCCACCCCTGGTTCGCCTCTGCTCCAGGGGGCCCATGCCTGAAGCTGTGTAGGGGGCCCCAAAATTCCTGATGGCGGCCAG
Source organism: Rana muscosa (assembly GCA_029206835.1). Taxonomy (NCBI): domain Eukaryota; kingdom Metazoa; phylum Chordata; class Amphibia; order Anura; family Ranidae; genus Rana; species Rana muscosa. The sequence goes on along the minus strand of CM055117.1, from coordinate 68,068,053 downwards.
TGGTTACAAAGAAATTGCATATGTAATAAATTGTTCATTGTGGTGCATTGAATGTCATGCACCCCAATGGACAAGCAAAAACCCATTAGTGCCTATGTGATATTGCATAGAACTGTATGAATGTAGTGTTGGGTGTATGATGAAGTTATCACATTAGTTGATAAAAAGCGCGGATTCAATTCGGAGTGCTGAGTCATGGCCATATAGTAAAAGCTACAAACATTCCACTGCTAAATTTAAGAAGTAAAAGTCAAAAGATTTTGGCTGTGTTTATGCTACAACATCATGAAACGGTTTACTTTGAAGCATGTTGTGGCAATGACTATAATCAGGTCCAGAATTTCACAAGGAAACTAGATTTTCAGGTTCTGATGCAGCACGAGTCAGGATGACATCGCACTTCTAGACGGGGTGAAGAATAAACGGTTTTATTTGAAAACATACAAAAGGCTCAGCTCACTGAGATGGAGGAGATACTTAAAGCGGAGGTCCACCCAGAAAAAATTGTAACACTAAAATTCCTATAAAAAAAAAAGAAAAAAATTAATAGAAAAAATAAATCAATTTATACTCACCCGAAATGCCCGTTGCTATGCGTAAGTCCCCTAATCTGCCTCTTCCTTTGCCTCGGTGTATGTCCTTCCGCTTCCTCTTCTTGTGAATGGGGCGCGCTGCCTTCTGGGAACTGTGTGTATCCCAGGAGGCAGCCGCCCATTCACAAAGTGCTGTGCGAGTGGGAACCGGGCAGTGAAGCCGTAAGGCTTCACTGCCTGTTTCCCTTAGTCAGGATGGAGGAGTCAGGACCTGCTAGCACCGATCGATCGCCGTCGCGGGCCCGACATCGCAGGTGAGTAGGACAGGTAAGTGTCCTTATTAAAAGTCAACAGCTACAGTGTTAGTAGCTGCTGACTTTAAAAAAAAAAAATCGCGGGTGGGTGGAACCCCACTTTAACCACTTCAGCCCCTGAAGGTTTTACCCCCTTAAAGTGGATTTAAACCCGAATTTTATTTTTATTTTTTGCTGTCAAAATGTAGAGTATAAGATTTCCTATCATTTGTGCCAAGTCTTGCCACAAAGAGTTATTCCAGCTCTGATCAATCCTCTTTTATTGTTCAGTAAGATAAAACGGACAGAGAAAAACCTTTGTCCGTTCCGCCCCCCTTGCTGTGAGTGACAGGTTATTTACATATCTCGTGCACTAGCTTTGAACAGGCATTATTTTTTAATTCCCACCCCCACTCCTTTTCTGAAGTCATGTGGTTACTTTTCTGGATTTTGACTGGATGTTAGTGATCATAGCAGAAGGAATACACAGGAGAACATGCATGTTGACAAGGGGAGTGTAGAGGTGGGCGGGGAGTCTACTGACATCACGACTCCACCCACCGAGCTCCAGACAACAGATCCACCCACAGAATCTGCAGTTTTTCAGTTCTTAAAACAGACAGAAGGGAGACATTTGACAGATAAGGATACATGCTGGAGGCATCTATATCCTTATAGATCAGCACTATGGCAGTAGTTTAGAAAGGATGAGAGTTGGTTTACATCCACTTTAACCACTTGCTTACTGGGCACTTAAACCCCCCTCCTGCCCAGACCAATTTTCATCTTTCAGCGCTGATGCACTTTGAATGACAATTGTGTGGTCATACAATGCTGTACCCAAATGAAATTTTTATAATTTTTTTCCCCGCAAATAGAGCTTTCTTTTGGTGGTATTTGATTACCTCTGCGGTTGAATTTTTTTTATATTCAATATTTATATTTAATATTTTTTATATTTTATATTTTGTTATAAAATTTTGCAAATGGGTAATTTTTCTCCTTCATTGATGTACGCTGATGAGGCTGCACTGATGGGCACCGATGGGCTGCACCGATAGGCGGCACTGGTGGGCACTGAGAGGTGACACTGATGGGTGGCACTGAAGGGCATTGATAGGTAGCACTGGTGGGCACTGAGAAGTGGCACTAAAAGGTGGCATTGGTAGGTGGCACTGATAGCTGGCAGTGATGGGCATTGATGGGTGGCGGTAATGGGCACTGATAGGCAGCACTGCTAGGTGGCACTTGTGGGCATTGATAGGTGGCACTCTTGGGCATTGATGGGTGGCACTGGTGGGCACTTGCAGGGGTTACTGCTGGCACATAGAGGCAGATGTGCCTCCTTCTTCTTTGGACCGATGTCCCTTTCACACAAGCCGGTGATCGGCTTTTTTTTCTCCTCACGCTGTCAGCATGAGGAGAAAAAAAAACTCTTACCGGCTTTTGTTTACATCACGTGATCAGCTGTCATTGGCTGACAGCTGATCACGTGGTAAGGGGCCGGGACCGGCCCCTTACTCGGATCCGTGATCACCCGAGTCTCAGTGACTCGGTGATCACAGCGCGTGCCCTGCAGGGGAGCGCGCAAAGGGGCGGACGTCTATTGACGTCCTCTTGGCATTTGGGGTCCACGCTGTAGCCGTCATTCGGCTACGGCGCAGGCGCCAAGTGGTTAATGACCAGAGCATTTTTTGCGATGCGAGAACTCCGACTCTTTAACAATTGTGCGGTCATGCGACGCTGTACCCAAACATAATTGATGTCCTTTTTTTCCAAAAAATTTAGCTTTTCTTTTGGTGGTATTTGATCACTTCTGCGGTTTTAATTTTTTGCGCTATAAACAAAAAAAGAGCGACAATTTAAAAAAAATAAACTTTTTTTTTTTTTTTTTTTTTACTTTCTGCTATAATACATATCCAAAAAAATAAAAATAAAAAAACAAATTTATTCATCAGTTTGGGCCGATATATATTTTTCTGCATATTAAAAAAAAATCGTAATAGGCATATATTGGTTGGTTTGTCCCAAAGTTATCGCGCCTACAAACTACGGGATCGATTTCGGGACTTTTATTTAGTTTTTATTGTTTTTACTGGTAATGGCGGCGATCTGCGATTTTTAGCGGGACTGCAACATTGCGGCGGACAAATCTGACCCCAAATTACACTTTTTTGGGGACCAGTGACATTCTTACATTGATTAGTGCTATAAAAATGCACTGATGAATGTAAAAATGACACTGGCAGGTAAGGGGTTAACACTAGGGGGGGGGCAAGGGGTTAAGTGTGTTCCCTCAATGTGTTCTAACTGTAGGGGGGGGTTGGGCTTACTGAAACATGACGGAGATCACTGTTCCCGATCACTGGGAAAAATAGATCCCTGTTATGTCGCTAGGCAGAACGGGGAATCGCCTTGTTTTACTCTCCTCGCCACAATCGCGGGGCGCTGGCGGACATCGAGTCTGTGGGACCAGCGGGCATGCGCCCGCTCTCCTGATTTTATGAACTGACGTATAGGTATGTAAGTTTGCGCAGGAGTGCCATACTGCCAACGTATATCTGCGTGAGCCGGTCAGCAAGTGGTTAAACTCATATTAAGGTTCTCTTTTGGTGATTAAACGCAGGGCCGTTTTTTGCCAGCAGGGGGATGCACAGGTGTCCCTTCCCTACTATATATACACTGCTCAAAAAAATGAAAGGAACACTTTGAAAACACATCAGATCTCAACGGGGCAAAATCTCATGCTGGATATCTATACTGATATGGACTGGGTAATGTGTTAGGAATGAAAGGATGGCACATCATTTGATGGAAATGAAAATTATCCACCTACAGAGGGCTGAATTCAAAGACACCCCAAAAATCAAAGTGAAAAAATGATGCAGCAGGCTAGTCCATTTCGCTGAAATTTCATTGCAACAACTCAAAATGGTCCTCAGTAGTTTGTATGCCCCCCCAAGTGCTTGTATGCATACCTCACAACATCAGGGCATGCTCCTAATGAGATGACGGATGGTGTCTTGGGGTATTTCCTCCCAGATCTGGACCAGAGCATCACTGAGCTCCTGAACAGACTGAGGTGCAACCTGGTGGCACCGGATGGACCGAAACATAATGTCCCAGAGGTGTTCTTTTGGATTTAGGTCAGGTGAGCGTGGAGGCCATTCAATGGTATCAATTTCTTCATCCTCCAGGAACTGGCTGCATGCTCTCGCCACATGAGGCCGGGCATTGTCGTGCACCGGGAGGAACCCAGGACCCACTGCACCAGCGTAGGGTCTGACAATGGGTCCAAGGATTTCATCCCGATACCTAATAAAAGTCAGGGTGCCATTGTGTAGCCTGTAGAGATCTGTGTATCCCTCCATGGATATGCCTCCCCAGACCATCACTGACCCACCACCAAACCGGTCATGCTGAACGATGTTACAGGCAGCATAAAGTTCTCCGCGGCTTCTCCAGACCCTTTCACGTCTGTCACATAAGCTCAGGGTGAACCTGCTCTCATCTGTGAAAAGCATGGGGCACCAGTGGCGGACCTGCCAATTCTGGTGTTCAATGGAAAATGCCAATCGAGCTCCACAGTGTCCGGCAGTGAGCACAGAGCACACTAGAGGACGTCGGGCCCTCAGGCCACCCCCATGAAGTCTGTTTCTGATTGTTTGGTCAGAGACATTCACACCAGTGGCCTGCTGGAGGTCATTTTGTAGGGCTCTGGCAGTGCTCATCCTGTTCCTCCTTTCACAAAGGAGCAGATACCAGTCCTGCTGATGGGTTAAGGACCTTCTACGGCCCTGTCCAGCTCTCCTAGAGTAACTGCCTGTCTCCTGGAATCTCATCCATGTTCTTGTGACTGTTCTGGGAGACACAGCAAACCTTCTGGCAATGACACGTATTGATGTGCCATCCTGGAGAAGTTGGACTGCCTGTGCAACCTTTATAGGGTCCAAATATCGCCTCGTGCTACCAGTAGTGACACTGACCCTAGCCAAATGCAAAACTAGTGAAAAACGGTCAGAAAAGATGAGTAGTGAGAAAAGTCAGACACCTCCACCTGAAAAACCCTTCCTGTTTTGGAGGTCGTCTCATTGTTGCCCATCTAGTGCACCTGTTGTTTATTTCAATTAACAGCAAAGCAGCTGAAACTGAAAACAACCCCCTCTGCATACACCCCTCCCCCTCTGCATACACCCCTCCCCCTCTGCATACACCCCTCCCCCTCTGCTACCTAACTGACCAGATCAATATCCCAGGTGTTCTGATTCAAAAGTGTTCCTTTAATTTTTTTGAGCAGTGTATTTTTTTTGCCATTTACATAGCATACCATAAAATAATTAATTTTATTTTAATTTAAATATTTTATTATCTAAACGAGAAAAATGCTAAAAGTTTTTAGAAAAAAAACAAATTAATATTTTCTACTTTGTTATAAAGCATATCCAATAAAATCTAATTTCTTTATAAATTTAGGCAAACCAAACTGTGTTATTGGGGACACTAGTACAGTTCTGATCGTGATCAAGATACTGATCCGTATCACTTCTCTCTCTTTTTGCTAAGATCAAGTGTAGCAAGATACTGATCCATACAGATACTATACTAGTAATGGCAGTGATCAGTGACTTCTGGTGTGACTAGAGATGTTTTTTTCTCTGTGTGTGTGTGTGTGTGTGTGTGTGTGTGTGTGTGTGTGTTTGTTTTTTTTTTTTTGTTGTTTTTTTGGGGAAAAAATTGAAATTTTTGAAAAATTGGAAGTAATTTTGTTACACTGGAAATATTATGCTTGAAATACAGTGGAACCTTGGATTACGAGCATAATCCGTTCCAGGAGAATGCTTGTAATCCAAAGCACTCGCATATCAAAGTGATTTTCCCTATAGAAGTCAATGGAAACGAAGATAATTTGTTCCGCATTGACTTCTATAACATGCAATACCGCAAGTGGCCAGAGGTGGGGGCGCCGGAGAGCCTCAGAAATACTCTGGGACAGCTCGGCTGATCTCGGAAACCCTTGGAAAGGTTCGGAAAGACTCGGGAATAGAGTATTTCCGAGTGATTCCAAGTATTTCCGAACGGCTCAGAACTTTTTTCCCCAAGGCTTAAAAATTTCTGGAAATTTGACATCTCTAGTCACACTAGAAGTCACCGGCGCCCCCCCCCCGCACCTCTGGCCAAATGCGGTACTGCACACCCCATTAGCTTGAATTCTGCTCGTGTTGTGAGACAACACTCGCAAACTGAGTCAGAATTAAAAAAAAAAAGTTGCTCGTTATTCAAAATGCTCGTTAACCGCGTTACTTCTAAACCAAGGTTCCACTGTAAACGTAAAACGTATTCAGTAATAAACTAAACATGCTTTTTTGAAAAAAAAAAATGTTTAATTACAAATGGAGTAATGAGAACTGTATATGTTAAGAACAGTTCAACTTTACATGAGAACAGGTAACCAACCCCCTTTCCCCTCCATATTGACAGTGTGACTGTGATAGTGTGGAGGGAAATCTAGTGCTAACTGACACTGGCTGGGAGGGACAATAACTGACTGACACTGGCATCTTTAGTGACACTAATACAGTGATCAGTGATAATACACTGTACTAATGGCACTGGCTGGGAAGGGGTTAACATCAAGGGGCAATCAACGGGTTAACTATCTGCCTAACAAGTGTTATGTGTGCTGCTTTTGCTAACAGCTGTCTGCTTTTTTTCTTCCTGAAATCAGGGTTGATTTCAGGGAGAAGAAACAGACAGATCACTGTCTGTGCCCAGAGGCACAGCCAATCAGCAGGTGTACAACCATAATCATTGGCTGTACCCTGCTGATGAACTCATGCTGGGTCCAATCACAGCAGGGGGGGTGTGCAAATGTGCGCCGCCAAATCAGGAAATACACCCTTGTACGTCACAGTGCCTGTCTGTGCCACCCGCTCGAGGGTAAATCTACTGTGAGCGGCTTGGCAAGAGGTTAAAGTGGTTGTAAAGTCTAAAGGATTTTTACATGTGCTGGCTTCTACATGACTACATGACTACTATGCCCCTAACTGAAGTTTAGCTTTAAACTCTACCTGCTCTTATTTTATAATTCTAGTTCCGTTTCATTTAAAAAAAATATATGTGTGTGTGTGTGTGTGTATATATATATATATATATATATATATATATATATATATATATATATATAAATATATATATTGTGACAGCAGGAAGGTAAAGTCACCTGGTTGCATCCAGGGGGGTAGATATATTTCGCCCAGATTCAGGCTTTACGCTGACTTATACAACTAGGTGGAGAGTTGTATAAGCCCAGCTAAGGCTAGTGGGCTCATGGATGACTCATACCTCTAGGGAGAGTGTGGGGCGTCGTGCAGACAGAGATGAGACCAGCTGAACCTTGTCAGCTCATTTAGGCCTCTATAAGAACTCCCAGCTTCATTAGATGTTAGCTCATGCCTGGAACCAGACCTGTGTGGACTGTCTAGGGAGAGTGAACCCCTGTGCGGTGAGGCAAAGCCTGTGTGGCTATTTGTTTGGACTTTTACTAAACCAGGGACTTAGGGACTAGGACAGCACTAGGCTGATCCCAGTTGTTAGTTAGGAAACCTGTATGTTTAGTCAGAGGTCAACTTGACCAGGATTTATTTTGGTTATGTTTCTTTTGCTTTGCTGTGTTTTGTCACTGTAAATAGAAAATAAACCGCACCTTTTTGATTTTGAAAACCACAACCTCCGTTTGCTGGGCCTGTTTTGTGTGGGGAGCCCATCCCGGGGGTCACACACACCCGCTGCCGAGCTAACCCCCTCACAGTTGGTGGAGAACCAGTGGCAGTTTTTTTTTTTAAGCCAGCATGGAGGAGATACTGAAGCAGCTGGCTCTAGCAAATGCCAATCAACAGCAGACAAATGCAGGTTTGCAAAAGAGCCTTGCAGCTCATCAACAGAGCCTTGCAGCCCAGCAGCAGACAAACGCAACTTTGCAACAGAGTCTGGAGGCTCAGCAACGAGCCCAGCAGCAATCTGAGGCCCGCTTCATAGACCTGTTGCAGAAGCAAGAGCAGAGACTACAACAACAGATGGAAGCAGTAATGCAGCAACGTCCGCAGACCAGTGAGGAAAGCCGTCCCACTAATACCGCGTCCTTTGGGGTGAGTCGTTTATTGACAAAAATGACTGGAGAGGATGATCCAGAGGTATTTTTGACCACATTTGAAAGGACCGCTGAAAGAGAAAAGTGGCCTGAGGAGCAGTGGGCTGGACTGGTGGCTCCTCTGTTAACTGGTGAATCGCAGAAAGCTTACTATGACCTAGAGCCTAACCAAGCAAAAGACTATGTGATGCTAAAAGCTGAAATATTGGCAAGGCTGGGTGTCACCCAGGCTGTCCGGGCTCAGCGTGTGCATAACTGGACTTTCCAGCTTGGAAAACCCCCCAGGTCTCAAATGTATGATCTCATTCACCTGAGCAGAAAGTGGCTACAGCCAGAGACTTTGTCCGCACCAAGGATTGTGGAACGTGTTGTAATGGATCGGTTTTTGAGAGCTCTTCCTACTGCCATCCAAAAGTGGGTAAGCCATGGAGACCCAGAGACGGCCGATGGTCTTGTGGATCGTGTGGAGAAATACTTGGCTACAGAGAACCTGACGGCCTCTTCCAGAGACACTCAGACTTTCCACCCTAAGACCAGACCATCCCCAGGGGCGGATAAGAGGATTCCAAGGGGTGAGGGTGGAGAGAGTGAGAGGGTGGGAGCTCTACCCCAAGTTTGGCGAGAACAGCCTGGGAAATCAGCGGCTCAAGAGGCGGCAAGAAGGATCGTTTGCTACCGCTGCCGGCAAGCGGGACATATTGCAGCCAATTGCCCGGTTGTGGAGGAACCCATGCAGTGTGACTTTCTGACGGGCAGACGTCAGTCGCTGTGTGCGACAGTCGCATGCACTGCCATTCGAGGAACTGAGAAACATTTATGCAAAATGTGTGTTAATGGTAGAAATGTTGTGGTATTGCTGGATTCAGGTAGCCTTGTGACCCTGATAAAGGCTGAGTTAGTTAAAACAGAGGTCTCTGGGAATAGCAAGGTAGCTGTTATTTGTGTGCATGGGGACACCCGAGAGTATCCAGTGACTACAGTGTGTTTCGAGACCCCCAAAGGTACCCTCTCTCATCCAGTGGGCTTAGTATCTCAGTTACCGCATGACGCCATTGTGGGAAGGGATTTTCCGAAGTTCTGGGAACTGTGGGATGATCCTGAGCCCCTCACTGGTGCCCCTATGTACCAGGAATGTGATAGCCAGAACTCCCCTGAGAGTGGTGAGGACTCTCCGGAATTTCCCTTATCAGTATTGGCAGGGGAGACTCAAGAAACTGGAGAGGAGCCCACCTCCTCAGACGAAAACCTACCGTCTGTGGAGTTTTCTGATCTTGAGGTTCACAGGGAAAACTTTGCCACAGAACAGTTGAAAGACCCCGCCCTAATAAAGGCACGGGAAAACGTAGTGAAAATAGATGGCGAGTTAGTGAACCCAGATAATACCTGCACTTACCCATACTTCAGCGTAGAGAAGGACCTACTGTATCGGGTGGCAAAAAGGGCAGAAGAAACCGTTGAGCAGCTTGTGGTGCCCAAACCTTACAGGAAGTTGGTGTTGGAGTTGGCCCATGGGCACATTCTTGGAGGTCATCTGGGGACAGAGAAAACCCGAGAGAGGGTATTACAGAGATTCTATTGGCCGGGGGTGATGAAGGACGTAGAAAATTATTGTTCCTCCTGCCCTGTGTGTCAGAGGTTGGCCCCGATGCCACATTTCCGTAGCCCGCTGGTCCCTCTACCCATCATTGAGGTCCCGTTTGAGAGGATCGCCATGGATTTGGTAGGTCCTATAATCAAGTCCGCTAGGGGGCACCAGTACATATTAGTTATAATGGACTATGCCACCCGTTATCCAGAAGCGATCCCTCTCCGAAATACCTCGGCCAAAACCATAGCCAAAGAGCTATCTCTTGTTTTTAGCCGGGTGGGTATTTGTAAAGAACTGCTTACGGACCAAGGTACACCCTTTATGTCCCGGGTTATGAAAGAGCTGTGTAAATTGTTCAAAGTGACGCAATTGCGTACGTCTGTGTATCACCCCCAAACCGATGGGCTGGTTGAAAGATTCAACAAAACCCTAAAACAAATGTTGAAGAAAGTGGTGGATAGAGATGGAAAGGATTGGGACTGTTTACTTCCTTATTTGATGTTTGCTATTAGGGAGGTGCCCCAATCCTCTACGGGATTCTCCCCCTTTGAGTTACTGTATGGGAGACACCCAAGAGGGCTGTTGGATATTGCCAAGGAAACCTGGGAAAGTGAGAGTTCTCCCCACAGGAGTGTGATTGAGCATGTCGCCCTGATGCAAGATCGAATTGCACAGGTAATGCCCATCGTGAAGGAACATTTGGCCCAAGCGCAGTTGGCACAGCAGAGAGTGTACAACCGTGGAGCCAAGACCCGTACCTTTTCCCCGGGGGATAGGATATTGGTACTTGTCCCTACGGTTGAAAGTAAATTCCTTGCCAAATGGCAAGGCCCCTACGAGATAATGGAAAAAGTGAGCGAAGTGAATTACAAGGTCAGACAACCAGGAAGGCGAAAGCCCGAACAGATCTATCACGTTAATCTGTTGAAAGCCTGGAGGGATAGAGAGTCCCTAGTCGCAGACACTTGGTCACCAGCTCAAACTGGTTGCGTGATTCCTGAGGTTGGAATAGCAGCCACCTTGTCACAACCCCAACAACAGGAGGTTAAGGAGTTTGTGCTTCGCAACAAGGAGGTATTCTCTGAGCTGCCGGGACAAACATCTGGGGTAGAGCATGACATCATTACCCCGCCCGGTGAAAGGGTGAAGTTAAAACCCTATCGGATCCCAGAGGCTCGACGGGAGGCAATACGGGAGGAAGTACAGAAAATGCTGAACTTAGGGGTGATAGAGGAGTCCCAAAGTGATTGGTCTAGTCCCATCGTGTTGGTGCCTAAACCGGATGGGAGCTGGCGATTTTGTAACGATTTTCGTCAGTTGAACAAAGTTACAAAATTTGACACCTACCCCATGCCACGTATAGATGAGTTGATCGACCGGCTGGGAACAGCCCGATACATGACGACTCTTGACCTCACAAAAGGGTATTGGCAAATCCCCCTGGCCAAGTCGGCCAAAGAGAAAACCGCATTTGTAACCCCAGACGGGGCGTTCCAATATAAAAGAATGCCGTTCGGGTTACAGAATGCGCCGGCCACATTCCAGCGGAAAATGGACCAGATGCTGAGGCCCCATCGGAAGTATGCTGCGGCTTACCTGGATGACGTAATTGTCCATAGCACAGATTGGGCCTCACATCTGCCAAAAGTGCAAGCAGTCCTGGACTCTGTTCGGGAAGCGGGGTTTACGGCTAACCCCAAGAAGTGTACCATTGGGCAGGAGGAGGCCAAATATCTTGGGTACACCATTGGGAGGGGAGTAATAAAACCCCAACTCAACAAAGTCGAGGCCATCCAGAGTTGGCCACGTCCCAACAGCAAGAAGCAGGTACGAGCCTTTCTGGGAATCGCTGGGTATTATCGGCGATTCATTCCCCACTTTGCTTCTAAGGCTGTGCCCCTAACCAACCTGACGAAGGGGAAAGGGTCGGTCATGATTAAATGGACCCCCGAGGCTGAGGCAGCATTCCAATTCTTGAAACAAGCCTTATGTAGCCAGCCAGTGTTGTACTCACCCGACTTCTCTAAAGACTTTGTCGTACAAAGTGATGCGTCAGATGTGGGGTTAGGAGCAGTATTGTCCCAGGTCTGGAACGGGGAAGAGCACCCAGTCATTTACCTCAGCAGGAAGTTGAAGTCCCATGAGGTAAATTACGCCACCGTTGAAAAGGAGTGTTTAGCGGTGAAGTGGGCTCTAGATTCCCTTCGGTACTACCTGCTAGGTAGGCACTTTGACATGGTTACGGATCACGCTCCGTTAAAGTGGATGGCTCAAAACAAGGAAACAAATAGAAGAGTGAATAGGTGGTTCCTGGCCCTCCAGGAATTCAACTTCACAGTAAAGCATCTCGCCCTGGCGTTCAAATGGGGAATGTGGATGCTTTGTCTCGAGTACATGAATGCCTGATTGCTGGTGTTCCAACCCCGAGGTTAAAACAAGAGGGGGGGGTATGTGACAGCAGGAAGGTAAAGTCACCTGGTTGCATCCAGGGGGGTAGATATATTTCGCCCAGATTCAGGCTTTACGCTGACTTATACAACTAGGTGGAGAGTTGTATAAGCCCAGCTAAGGCTAGTGGGCTCATGGATGACTCATACCTCTAGGGAGAGTGTGGGGCGTCGTGCAGACAGAGATGAGGAGACCAGCTGAACCTTGTCAGCTCATTTAGGCCTCTATAAGAACTCCCAGCTTCATTAGATGTTAGCTCTTGCCTGGAACCAGACCTGTGTGGACTGTCTAGGGAGAGTGAACCCCTGTGCGGTGAGGCAAAGCCTGTGTGGCTATTTGTTTGGACTTTTACTAAACCAGGGACTTAGGGACTAGGACAGCACTAGGCTGATCCCAGTTGTTAGTTAGGAAACCTGTATGTTTAGTCAGAGGTCAACTTGACCAGGATTTATTTTGGTTATGTTTCTTTTGCTTTGCTGTGTTTTGTCACTGTAAATAGAAAATAAACCGCACCTTTTTGATTTTGAAAACCACAACCTCCGTTTGCTGGGCCTGTTTTGTGTGGGGAGCCCATCCCGGGGGTCACACACACCCGCTGCCGAGCTAACCCCCTCACAATATATATATAATATATTTTAATAATATTATCATACTTTTTATTTTATTTTTTATTTATTTTTTTAGAAATGAAATTCGTAACAAATCTATTTTTTTATTTTTTTTTCCAGTTAAAGATTCCACTCCATTTGGCACCCAGGCTGAGGTTACGCTCAGAACCAACTTTTTTGCCACTCTTGACGTCTGCCATGAGCTTCTCCCTCTAATTAAACCCCATGGTAAGTTTTTTTGTGTAAAGTTTATGGGATGATAAATGTGTTTGTCAAAATAATAAAAAATTTACCCCATACATCTCTTGCAGCACATGCTCCCCCCCCCCCCCCCCCATGTTTTATTACTCTAACAACACTGCAATGATAGATAAGTAACTGATTTGCAAGAAATCCAGTGTGCTCCTAACATCCTGTTAGGGCTGACAGCACAGCGCTCCTTCTGTTCTGAAATCCCAACCGGCGTGGTCAGGCCTGCTTGCTGGACTACAAAACTCTCCCGCCCCGCTCTGTCCTCACTACATTAATTTTTTATTTTTAGTTTCTACATAAAACAATTCTACTGCATTGACGCCCAAGAGCCTGTCCACACCAGTGTTAATTTTGGCAGCACATTTCGATTTAGTTTTAGTCTTAGGCAGGGCTTTTTTTCTCAGAGAAAAGGTGGTGGAACTCACCCCCCCTCCCCTGGTCACGCCCCTACCCACCCCTAGGACCGCCCCTTTAGAGAACAGGGATGCAAGTAAAATTTGGGGGGGGCTATAAAAGTAATTGTGCAGCACAGAGACATTCACAAATATGCAGCAAAGAGAAATTCCCAAATGTGCAGCAAATACATTCCCAAATGTGCAGCAAATACATTCCCAAAGGTGCAGCAGCACAGGGACATTCCCAAAGGTGTAGCAGCACAGAGACATTCCCAAAGGTGTAGCAGCACAGAGACATTCCCAAAGGTGCAGCAGCACAGGGACATTCCCAAAGGTGCAGCAGCACAGGGACATTCCCAAAGGTGCAGCAGCACAGAGACATTCCCAAATGCGCAGCAGGGAGACCATCCAGCTTAGTCCAGCAAAGAGACTGCCCAGCCCAGCAAAGAGACTACCCATCAAAGAAACCGCATATCCAGCAAAGAGACTACCCAGCAAACAGACCGTCTAGCCCAGCAAAGAGACTACCCAGCAAAAAGACCAACTTAGTCCAGACCAACTAAGCCCAACTTAGTCCAGCAAAAAGACTGCCCAGTAAAGAGACTGTCCAGCAAAGGGACCGCCCAACTCGGTCCAGCAAAGAGACTGTCCAGCAAAGAGACCGCCCAACTTAGTCCAGCAAAGAGACCTCCTAGATTAGTGCAGCAAAAAGACTGCCCAGCAAAGAGACCTCCCAGATTAGTCCAGCAAAGAGACTGCCCAGCCCAGCAAAGAGACCGCCCAGATTAGTCCAGCAAAAAAACTGCCCAGCAAAGAGACTTCCCAGCAAAGAGACCGCCCAGATTAGTCCAGCAAAGAGACCGCCCAGATTAGTCCAGCAAAGAGACCGCCCAGATTAGTCCAGCAAAGAGTCCGCCCAGATTAGTCCAGCAAAGAGACCGCCCAGATTAGTCCAGCAAAGAGACCGCCCAGATTAGTCCAGCAAAGAGACTGCCCAGCCAAGCAAAGAGACTGCCCAGCCAAGCAAAGAGACTGCCCAGCCCAGCAAAGAGACTGCCCAGCGGTAGTCCAGCAAAGAGACTGCCCAGCAAAAAGACTGCCCAAACAGTGCCCAGGGAAAGAGACTGCTGGGCAGTCTCTTTCCTGGGCAGTCTCTTTGCTGGGCAGTCTCTTTGCTGGACTAATCTGGGTGGTCTCTTTCCCTGGGCAGTCTCTTTCCTGGGCAGTCTCTTTTCCTGGGCACTGTTTGCTGGGCAGTCTCTTTCCCTGGGCACTGTTTTCTGGGCAAAGAGTGCCCAGGGAAAGAGACTGCCCAGCAAACAGTGCCCAGGGAAAGAGACTGCCCAGGAAAGAGACTGCCCAGCAAACAATGCCCAGGAAAGAGAGTGCCCAACCCAGTCAGGAGACAACCCAGAAAACCTCATTGAGCATGATTTTTTTTCAACACACAGACCTGGCCTGGGGCTAGTGAGGAGTAGGAAGACCGCCTGACAGGATACTTACCACCACGCCACCATTCACATCAGACGATCTCCCGCACAGCACTGTTCAATCCCTCAGGTCAGATGGAGGAGCAGGAGGAGGAGCCGGCCCAGGACTACACTACGGAGGTTTTTTACAGGCAGGGACGTCACGCCACCATTCAAATCCGACTCACGGCGATCTCCCGCACAGCACTGAGGGGCGGGGCAGAGCCGCGTGTACAGATTACTCCGCCTACCGCTCTCACAAGCTCTCAGGGCAGACGGAGGAGCAGGAGGAGGAGCCGGCCCGGGACTACAAAGCGCTACGGAGGATTCTATGGGCGCGCCGCAGGCTATACTTACGGACACTGCTGAAAATAGGTGGCGGAACGCCGTTCCGGTGCGTTCCGCCAGAAAAAAAGCCCTGGTCTTAGGACTAAAATTACATTTTAGTTTTAGTCCCATTTTATTCTTCTGCAATTGTTTTAGCTTTAGTCGTATTTAGTCCACTAAAATGTACTGGAGATTTTAGTCAACTAAAATCTCCAGTACATTTTAGTCTACTAAAATCATTTTAGTCGACTAAAACTAATTTTAGTCATCTAAAAGCTAATAGGTGTAGTTCAATTGTAATGCAGTATTTAAGCATTTCTATACAATTTCCAAACTCATTATATAGTGCTGGAGTGAAAAATCGAATGTTATTATTTATGGTATTGAGGTATGAACATGCACTACAGACTAGTGTTCATTTTGACATCAAATTTAAATTTTTTGTTTTAGTTTTAGTCTTTTGACTAAAATGGCATTTTAGTTTTAGTCCCATTTTAGACTTTTGACTAAAATGCCATTTTTAGTTTTAGTCGTATTTTAGTCATCTCAATTGTTTTACTTTTTGTCGTATTTTAGTAGACAAAATGAACACTAGTCCACACACTGTGTAGGGAAGGGCATTTATTAAGTGACCACACCGCTGCTTTTTAATTTCACCCCCAAGTTTAAAGCTAGCCATACACTGCTCAGTTTTATCACATTCACACCACGGGATGAACAAGAGAAAATCAATTGATTTCCCCCATTCAACTAAACTAGAACAGCATTGGTGGAGGAATCTCCACTGCCGACTATTGTATTCAACAGTCGCAGTTGATCATTTTCCACTGGCTCAGTCAATCTTTAATCACTTGCCGACCGCATAACTTATTAATACGGCGGCAAGGTGGCACTGCTGCGCCCGATCATATGCCTACTACGTGATCTGACACTTCCAGGTCTGTGGCGCACATGCGCGCTGCTGGCAGTCTGCTCCTGCTGTGACTATACACAGCGGGAGCTGATCTGGGGGTACCGCGGGCTTGATGTCCGCCGGGTATCCAGCAGAGGCAGAACGACAGTCTGCCCATGTAAACAAGGCAGATCGCTGTTCTGACAGGAGGGAAGGCATGGATCCTGTGTTCCTGCAAAGCATGGACTAGGATCCATGTCTTCCCCTAGTAAAAGCACCTCCCCCACTGTACAAAAACACAGGCTAGGCACACAGTTAACACTTTGATCGCCCCTGATGTTAACCCCTTCCTATCCAGTGTTATTAGTACAGTGACAGTGCATATTTTTAGCACTGATCCCCAAAAAGTGTCGTTAGTGTTCGACTGTCTGCTGCAATATCACAATCCCGCAATGAGTCACTATTCGAGTATAAGCCGACCCGAATATAAGCCGAGGCACCTAATTTTACCACAAAAAACTGGGAAAACGTATTGACTCGAGTATAAGCCTAGGGTGTCCATCTGCATGCCTCACTGTGCCCATGACTAGACTGACGTTTAACATGGGAGTCTATAGAAGGGGTGCCCGGCTTTGAAAAATCGGTACTCCCCGGCCATAGGTCCTCCAGCAACAAACTTTGCACTATTGTAGAGGAGAAATGGGGCTACATTAATGCCAAGATCCAGGTCCAGAGGACCTAAGCCAGGCCGGTACCGGGTCCCCAAAGTCACGGGAGAAATTACCGTTTAACATTGGCGTCTATGGAAGGGGTGCCCATATTTGAAAAATCGGTGCTCCCCGGCCGTAGGTCCCCCAGACAACAAACTTTGGATACTTGTAGAGAAAAAGTGGGGCTACATGTGTGCCAAGTTTGGGGTCCAGGGGACCTAGGGATGGCTGGTATCTATATCTATATCTCCCATAGTATGTAGACTCTATACGTTTCGCACAAACCAATCAATATACGCTTATTGGGATTTTTTTTTTTTTTTTATTGGATGTGTTTTATAGCAGAAAGTTAAAAAAAATTTTGTTTTTTTGTTTTTCAAAATTGTCGCTCTTTTTTTGCTTATAGTTCAAAAAATTAAAACCGCAGAGGTGCTCAAATACCAATAAAAGAAAGCTCTATATGTGGGGAAAAAAGAACATACATTTTATTTAGGTACAGTGTCGCAATTGTCAGTTAAAGTAACGCAGTGCCGTATTGCAAAAAATGGCCTGGTCATGAAGGGGGGGTAAATCTTGCAGAGGTCAATGGTAACTCTTCAGTGAACTTCACATGTTTGCTTCATTTTTGGAACTTGTACTAAATAAATTGTTTTGTTAGATCTGAGCGGCTAACTTTCTGCACACTCTGTTATTATTATTATTAGCTTGGTTCTCAGTTCCCTCTGTGGACTACAGAACATCTCCCCCCCTGTGTTATGCAGATGAGGAGGAAGGGGTGTTCTGTAGTTTTGTCCTAGGGTGACAACATTGCTACCTCACAGATACAGTACAGTTAGTGAGCGTTGACCCCATAGGACAGGAAGTGTGTTATATTACAAAAATGACTTAGTATCTTGTGTTAACACCTTTTAACATCCCTTGTTTATTTTCTTCTGATAGGGCGAGTGGTAAACGTATCCAGTATGGTGAGCCCCAGGGCTCTGGCACAGTGTAGCCGCGAGTTTCAGGAAAGATTCCGCAGTGATACCATCACTGAGGAGGAGCTGGTAAAGCTTATGGAGAAATTTGTTGAAGATGCCAAGAATGGAGTCCATCAAAAGAAAGGCTGGGCAAACACCGCATACGGGATGTCTAAAATAGGAGTGACCGTGCTGTCCAGAATCCAGGCACGCAAGCTTAAAGAGACCAGAAAAGGAGATGGGATCATCCTCAACGCCTGCTGCCCGGGCTGGGTGAGGACTGATATGGCTGGTCCCAATGCCACCAAGTCTCCTGATGAAGGGGCCGAGACCCCAGTCTATCTTGCTCTTCTGCCAGAGTCTGTTGATTCACCATATGGAGAGCTGGTCAGTGAGAAGAAAGTGCTGGCATGGTAGGTGCCAATTCCAAGTATATTTTGGTGAATTGGTAAATTCTTAATCTCTGTAGGCCTTAAAAGAGGTTCTTTGAAACGGTCCTTTTTCTTTTTACAGATGGAGGATAGATAAGTGATAAGCACCGTATGTGAATTTTAAATGGAAAAAAATAGTAGCGCTCTGTTTTCAACAAACAGTACTAAAAAATGAAATGTTATGTGTATAAAGATTAAATATATACCATAAAATAAAAAATGCATATATAATATATATAGTGTGTATATATAAGTATAAGTCACCACGTGAAAGTGAACCTATAATACATATAAATGGTCTGTGTTAAAAAACGCAAAATCAAACAGTACACAAACCAGAAAGGTGAAAAAAAGGGAAGAAAAAACGTCAGTTCATGAAAAAATGTCCATAAATTGCAGAAATTTTCAAGTGATTAAACTCAATTTGCCAACAAATCCTTTTTTATTTTTTATTTTTTTTATATTAATCTTCCACCACACCGCTCGTGCTTGTGAATCCACTCCCATAGGAATATAACTCACCAGAAAGATATGCCTCGCACTCGCATGCTCGGCATAATAGCTTGATACCCCACCAGGGTTAATGCGCAATTCCACCGGTGATCACAAGAAAATCAAATCCACATGTAAAATAAAATGCTTCCAATGGTGAAGTACGTAAAACCAATTTATTAAAAAACTGCACACGAATCCTCAACCATTGTACTCACATCACTTAAAAATTACACAGGCACTTCAATCAAAAAGTTTTCTAGCGAAGGAGACTTGCAGTGGTATGCTAGGTATTACGGTCACGGCGGACCCAAGACAACCAGCAGATCTCACCCTCCACTTGCTCGCTCACTTCCCCGATCGGAGCCGCTTCACCCTCGGCGGTGACGCAACGTTTAGGAATCACAAAAATTTGCCGTGCAGACCACGCCCAGACATGTTTCGTCACTAAAGACTTTTTCAATGGGATCCCATTGAAAAAGTCTTTAGTGACGAAACATGTCTGTTATACATGTCCGTAATACCTAGTATACCACTGCAAGTCTCCTTCGTTGGAAAACTTTTTGATTGAAGTGCCTGTGTGATTTTTAAGTGATGTGAGTACAATGGTTGAGGATTTGTGTGCACTTTTTTAATAAATTGGTTTTACGTACTTCACCATTGGAAGCATTTTATTTTACATGTGGATTTGATTTTCTTGTGATCACCGGTGGAATTGCACATTAACCCTGGTGGGGTATTAAGCTATTATGCCGAGCATGCGAGTGTGAGGCATATCTTTCTGGCGAGTTATATTCCTATGGGAGTGGATTCACAAGCACGAGCGGTGTGGTGGAAGATTAATATCAAGTTTTTTTCAAGAAAAAGATTATTTGTTGGCAAATTGAGTTTAATCACTTGAAAATTTCTCCAATTTATGGACATTTTTTCATGAACTGACGTTTTTTTTTCCCTTTTTTTTTTTTTTTTTTTTTTCATCTTTCTGGTTTGTGCACTGTTTGATTTTACGTTTTTGAACACAGACCATTTTATATGTATTATAGGTTCACTTTCACGTGGTGACTTATTCTTATATATATATATATATATATTATATATGTATTTTTTATTTAATGGTATATATTTAATGTTTATACACATAACATTTCATTTTTTAGTACTGTTTGTTGAAAACAGAGCACTACTATTTTTTTCATTTAAAATTCACATACGATATTTCAACTTTTTAAGTAGCGGCTTTAGGCATTCTATTTAGCCTGGGCGCAGTGGTGGTTTGGGAAGTTACTAGGGGGCGTTCAATAACTTTGTTTACCAGTTTTTATATATGTTTGTTTACCAGTTTTTATATAAGTTTTTTTTATATGAGCCTTCAGCTCATTAACTCACACAGTAGAGCTTTGTGAGGTCTGATCACTTATCTGAAATTCACCAATGCCGAAACTACTTGGTTAATCGGGTAGATGTGACTATAGATCAGCCATTCTCAACCAGGGTTCCTCCAGAGGTTGCTAGCAGTTTCTTGAGTTGTGGCTGATTGACCTCCTATTTGATGGTTCCTCCATAGTTTCAGGGACAACACCACTTGGCAAAATTACAACAATAATTTTTTTTACCTATTTGTAGAGGTGGCATTCTGAAGACCATTGTAAGGTTTTTATACATCCTAATGACTAACATTTTTCCCAGATTAGTTGGTTTTAGTAAGGGTTCCCCGAGACCTGAAAATTATTTTGGTTTTTTTTGGGCTACAAATGTTGAGAAAAGCTGTTATAGATGCTCTTTTTCCAGGAGTATCTGGTATGGGACCCCTCCTGACATCTTAGCTCAGTACAACTGATTTGAGATAAAGGCTCAGACCTCACACAGCCCTTGGCTCTTCCATGAAAGGTAATATGTTTAGGGCTGTGTATCCCTCTCTGTATGAACCTCTTCAGTCTCCGAAAGCACTTATTGATGTTGATGTGAATTACCTGCTTTTCCTATATCCTTTTTTTGTTGTAATAAACAATTTGCTAAAACTGTGGCTTCTTTTACATATTTCATAAA
Organism: Rana muscosa; assembly: GCA_029206835.1. Classification (NCBI taxonomy): domain Eukaryota; kingdom Metazoa; phylum Chordata; class Amphibia; order Anura; family Ranidae; genus Rana; species Rana muscosa. The sequence continues at coordinate 68,047,463 of CM055117.1, read as the reverse complement.
TGATAATCTATATGTCATAACACACTGTTTTGCAGACAAAAACGCACTGAAACACATTACCCATATTTAGTAGTTTGTTATATCCGCGCTTAGGAGATGAGTATTGGCTGCTGCCTTCCCTCAAAGTCCCTGATATCAGGGTCTAAAAATTTATAAAAAATCTGTAATGTTGGGGTAAGTGGCGCTGCCGACCACTTAAATAGTGGTATGGGTGCAAAAGTGCTGAAGTGCTTCAGTGAAATAAATAAGAATGAAATGTGTGACGCAAAACTCCTCCACAATATACCTTGTTTGGTCAGTTTCTTTACGGACACCTTGGTTAACAATAATGACTATAGTTATATATGTAAATCTCATCAAAACATGCCGCCCCTGAAGAGCGAGCCGCCACGTGGTTCACTTTTCCCAAGTGCTAATCAAAAAATGAATCATTTGTAAATAATGTGAGTGACATCAATTAAACCTTCTTGTGAACGTGTAATCGCCCAAAATATGAGGGTGTATTACCTCAGAGGTCTTCTTTTATCTAATTACCACTCTGAGGTAATATACCCTCATATTTTGGGGGATTACACCTTCACAAGAAGGTTTAATTGATGTCCCTCACATTATTCACAAATGTATTATTTTTTGATTAGCACTTGGGAAGAGCAAACCACGTGGCGGCTCCCTCTTCAGGGGCGGCATGTTTTGATGAGATTCACATATATACAGTGGGTCAAAAAAGTATTTAGTCAGCCAACAATTGTGCAAGTTCTCCCACTTAAAACGATGAGAGAGGCCTGTAATTGTCATCATAGGTATACCTCAACTATGAGAGACAAAATGTGGAAACAAATCCAGACAATCACATTGTCTGATTTGGAAAGAATTTTTTTTTGCAAATTATGGTGGAAAATAAGTATTTGGTCAATATCAAAAGTTCATCGCAATACTTTGTTATATATCCTTTGTTGGCAATGACAGAGGTCAAACGTTTTCTGTAAGTCTTCACAAGGTTGTCACACACTGTTGCTGGTATGTTGGCCCATTCCTCCATGCAGATCTCCTCTAGAGCAGTGATGTTTTGGGGCTGTCGCTGGGCAACACGGACTTTCAACTCCCTCCAAAGGTTTTCTATGAGGTTGAGATCTGGAGACTGGCTAGGCCACTCCAGGTCCTTGAAATGCTTCATACGAAGCCACTCCTTCGTTGCCTGGGCGGTGTGTTTGGGATCATTGTCATGCTGAAAGACCCAGCCACGTTTCATCTTCAATGCCCTTGCTGATGGGAGGAGGTTTGCACTCAAACTCTCACGATACATGGCCCCATTCATTCTTTCATGTACACCAGTCGTCCTGTTCCCTTTGCAGAGAAACAGCCCCAAAGCATGATGTTGCCACCCCCATGCTTCACAGTAGGTATGTTGTTCTTTGGTTGCAACTCAGCATTATCTCTCCTCCAAACACGATGAGTTGTGTTTCTACCAAACAGTTCTACTTTGGTTTCGTAGGACCATATGACATTCTCCCAATCCTCTTCTGGATCATCCAAATGCTCTCTAGCAAACCTCAGACGGGCCCGGACATGTACTGGCTTAAGCAGGGGGAGACGTCTGGCACTGCAGGATCTGAGTCCCTGGCAGCGTAGTGTGTTACTGATGGTAGCCTTTGTTACGTTGGTCCCAGCTCTCTGCAGGTCATTCACTAGGTCCCCCCGTGTGGTTCTGGGATTTTTGCTCACCGTTCTTGTGATCATTTTGACTCAACGGGGTGTGATCTTGCGTGTAGCCCCAGATCGAGGGAGATTATCAGTGGTCTTGTATGTCTTCCATTTTCTAATTACCATATATACTCGAGTATAAGCCGAGTTTTAAAGCCCTTTTTTAGGGCTGAAAGTATACCCCTCGGCTTATACTCGAGTCAGTACCTGAAAATCGTGAAATTCCGCGGCCGGCGTCCATTGTTTAAATCTAGCGCCTTTCTCCCTGTCCCTTCCGCGATAGGCGTTTCCAGCAAACACTGTGTTGAGTGTTGCGCCTATCACGGAGGTCCTCTTGTCCGACGTCCGTGATTGGCGGAGCGCTGAACACAGTGCCTGCTGGGAAACGGAGTCGGAGAATGAGAGGACCTCCGTGATAGGCGCAAACACTCAACACAGTGTTTGCTGGAAACGCCTATCACGGAAGGGACAGGGAGAACGGCGCGAGATTTGAACAATGGGCGACGGCCGTGGAATTACAAGATTTTCAGGTACACTGACTCGGGCACAGGGAGGCTGCAATGGACACAGTAAGGGGGCACAGTGAGGTGACAATGGGCAGTGAGGTGGCAATGGGCACAGTAAGGGGGCACAGTGAGGTGACAATGGGCAGTGAGGTGGCAATGTGCACAGTGAGGGCAGAGTGAGATGGCAATGGGCACAGTGAGGTTGGGCAATGGGCACATTTCCTCCCCTCGGCTTATACTCGAGTCAATATGTTTTCCCAGTTTTTTTTGTGGTAAAAGTAGGTACCTCGGCTTATACTTGGGTCGGCTTATACTCGAGTATATACGGTATTGCTCCCGCAGTTGATTTCTTCACACCAAGCTGCTTGACTATTGCAGATTCAGTCTTCCCAGCCTGGTGCAGGTCTACAATTTTGTTTCTGGTGTCCTTCGACAGCTCTTTGGTCTTCACCATAGTGGAGTTTGGAGTGTGACTGTTTGAGGTTGTGGACAGGTGTCTTTTATACTGATAACAGGTGCCATTAATACAGGTAATGAGTGGAGGACAGGGGAGCCTCTTAAAGAAGAAGATACAGGTCTGTGAGAGCCAGAAATCTTGCTTGTTTGTAGGTGACCAAATACTTATTTTCCACCATAATTTGCAAATAAATTCTTTCCACGTCAGACAATGTAATTGTCTGGATTTGTTTCCACATTTTGTCTCTCATGCCACGTACACACGACCGTTTTTAATGACAAGAAAAATGCAATTTTTTAAAATGGTCAATAAAAATGATCGTGTGTGGGCTTCAGAGCATTTTTCACGACGTGAAAAATGGCCATGAAAAAATTGGAACATGCTCTAATTTTTCTCGTCGTTTTTCACCTCGTCGTTTTTTCTCGTCATGAAAAACGGCCGTGTGTGGGCTTTAACGACATGGAAAAAAAAATGCGCATGCTCAGAATCAAGTATGAGACGGTAGCGTTCGTTCTGGTAAAACTAGCGTTCGTAATGGAGATGGCACATTCGTCACACTGTAACGGACTGAAAAGCATGAGGCTGAAAAGCGCAAATCGTCTCTCAACAAACTTTACTAACATGAAGGGTGGCGCCATCCGAATGGAACTTCCCCTTTATAGTGCCATCGTACGTGTTGTACGTCACCGCGCTTTGCTCAAGCATTTTTTTAAACGATAGTGTGTAAGCAAGGCAGGCTTGAGAAGAATCACGTTGAGAAAAACGTTGTTTTTTTCAATGACCTTAAAAACGGTCGTGTGTACGCGGCATCATAGTTGAGGTATACCTATGATGACAATTACAGGCCTCTCATCTTTTTAAGTGGGAGAACTTGCACAATTGGTGGCTGACTAAATACTTTTTTGCCCCACTGTAACTATAGTCATTATTGTTAACCAAGGTGTCGGTGAAGAAACTGACCAAACAAGGTATATTGTGTAGGAGGAGTTTTGCGTCACACATTTCATTCTATTTCACTGAAGCACCTCAGCACTTTTGCACCCATACCACTATTTGAGTGGCCGGCAGCGCCACTTACCCCAACATTACATTACCCATATTCTTTAACATTTTACAATATAAATGTAGTGAACCTGACAAAAAATATAAAAATATTATAACAAACTATCAAAGTGTGAATGTACATTCCTTTAATGGCTAATGGAAAATAGTGATTTTCTTTTAAAGTGGTTGTAAAGGCAGAAGGTAAAAAAAACTCCCCCCCCAGCAGCCCATCTAAATACATACCTGACACAAAAGATTCACCCTTATGGGACTTTAAATGAGGTGGGCACCATTTGGCCAATAACCATAGTACCAGTAAGTGAAGTTTAAAGAATATGCGTTTATTCAGGTAAAAGTCATGCATACATTGATATCATCAACAGTGGCCAGTTATAGAACAACATGCGTGTAAATGAACAGTAGGTACATATATTAGTAAAAACCATGTGATACACGGGCATCTAGTGTAGCTGACACCTTTCGCAAGGCCCAGCTCGCTCTTTAGGGGTTGATGCCTGTCTAGATGTACCTAAGATGGAAGAATGTAAATGGGTATGTGGTATGGTATTAATAAAAATGGTCAGAGCGTGGAAGCCATACCCATACTCACCACTGAATGAGGCCAAAACAGCAAGTATGCGGTTCCCAGAGGCAGCAGCAGATGTCTCACCCGGGAGCTGAGGAGGGGGAGCCAAACCGGACCCCAGTGGGGCAAAACAGAGGACAGGCATGGTGCGGATGTGAGTAGGTATCCCCAAAAATCTCACCGAGTCCATATGTAGTAGAAGCTGTAGGCGTAAATGGGTTTTGTCAAAAGATCTATAGTAAAATATATTAACCACTTAAGCCCCCGGACCATTTTGTAGCTAAAGGACGAGGCCACTTTTTGCGATTCGGCACTGCGTCGCTTTAACTGACAATTGCGAGGTGGCTCCCAAACAAAATTGACGTCTTTTTTTTTCCCACAAATAGAGCTTTCTTTTGATGGTATTTGATCACCTCTGCGTTTTTTTTATTTTTTGCGCTATAAACACTAGAACAGCTGTTCAGTAAGCTGTTCTGGCTGACTAACCACCGCTCGGATGATGGGGCAAGCTTACTGAGGAGAAACAGGAAGTGAGAAATTCAGACAAAGAAAAAAAACATTTAGAAGGGAAATGGAAGGAAAAGGTAAGTGAACCAACAATGCACTAGCTTAAAAGGAACCTATTTAGAAAATTAAGAAACAAACCTTTACAACCCCCTTTAACCGCTTAACGACCGCTCACGGCATATATACGTTGGCAGAATAGCTCGTACAGGCACAATCACGTACCTGTACGTTCCCTTTAACTGCCTGCCGTGTGGTCGCGCACGCCCTACTGCCATCCCCGTGAGTCGGACCGCGGGTTCGGCGGACTCGATCGCCGCGGGGATCCCCGAGGATCGTCTCACGTAGGGATGGAGCGGGGAGATGTTAGTGTAAACACAACATCTCCCCGCTCGCCTACTGACACTGTCACCGATCTCCGCTCTGTGTAATCAGAGCGGAAATCGGTGACGTGTCACTCGTAGCCACGCCCCTTAACAGTGATAATCACTCCCTTAGGCACACTTAACCCCTTCAGTGCCCCTAGTGGTTAACCCCCTCACTGCCAGTGTCATTTTTACAGTAACCAGTGCATTTTTATAGCACTGATCGCTGTAAAAATGACAATGGTCCCAAAAATTTGTCAAGTGTCCGATGTGTCTGCCATAATGTCGCAGTCACGAAAAAAATCGCTGATCACCGCCATTACTAGTAAAAAATAAAAATTAATAAAAATGCCATAAAACTACCCCCTATTTTGTAAAAGCTATAACTTTTGCGTAAACCAATCAATAAACGGCGATTGCGATTTTTTTTTTTTTTTTTTTTTTTTTTTTTTTTACCAAAAACATGTAGAAGAATACGTATCGGCCTAAACTGAGGAAAAAAAAAAAGTTTTTTTATATATTTTTTGGGGATATTTATTATAGCAAAAAGTAAAAAATATTGCATTTTTTTCAAAATTGTCGCTCTATTTTTGTTTATAGCGCAAAAAATAAAAACCACAGAGGTGATCAAATACCACCAAAAGAAAAATCTATTTGTGGGAAAAAAAGACGTAAATTTTGTTTGGAAACCACGTCGCACGAGATGAGAGTAGGTTAATCTGGTAAGCCTGAAGCAGGTGAATCAACAGGTGTGTGTGTCCTTTGTGATGCAAAGCCTGGAGTCCACACCATGTCAGCCCTCCAATATAGGCCCCTACGGGGCTCCGCCCCTAACGCCATGAATGGATGGCCGACGTATGAGCGCAGGGGGCGCCCAGTGTCATCGGAAGGAGTGCATCTGCAAGCGCCTCCCTGGAGTATCCGGATGGTATAATGCGTCCAGCCAACATGACATCACGAAATCGCAGACGCCACGCGGCCGGCGCAGTGTCCCCACCCGCTCAAAAAGCAGGTGGGGACAGCTAGAGACAAGAAATCTCCCTGAATACACCTTGCAGCTCCCATGGTGAAACAAAATTTGCAGCTACCACAAAGGAACCACACTGCAGAGGGGCCTAAATGTGTGCCAATGCTGGAAAATGCAAACTGAACATTAACGAGTCATATGTATGAACGAAATAAAGATATAGTATATCTGCATGGATATTTGTATTGGCCGGGGTGACCGCAGACCAGGTTTGGGCTGTTTGGTGTCTTCCACCCGGGATAAATATTGAAAAAGAAAACAAAGGTCTGTTGTCACTGGTGACCCACCTCCATCACTGTAAATACATACCTGAGCCTGATCTCAGTCCAGCGATGTGCACGAGAAATGAGGCTCTCTCCCTCAGCGGGAGCCATTGGCTGCTGTCAATCACAGCCAGGGCCGAGGGAGTGGGGGGGGGGTGGGGCCGAGCCCCGCTCTATGCATCTTATGGACACATGGAGGGACGCTCGGGAGCAAGCATGTGTGAGTGCCCCTATAGCAAGCGGGGCCTCTGTCTGCAAAACCATTACACAGAGAAGGTAAGCAAAACATCTTTGTTATATTAATTATTAAAAAAAAAAAAGCCTTTTTATCACTTAAAGCCGAGTTCCACCCAAAAATGAAAAGTGCTGGTGGCCCCCTGACATGCCACATTTTGCATGTCATTTTTTTTTTGGGGGGGGGGAGCGGGTACCCTGTTTTTAGAGGCTCCCACTTCCTCCCCTGGCGCCGCCGGATGGAAGATCGCCTCTTCCCCCCTCCCTCCCCCCTCTTCTGGGACACATCACAGGCAAACGTGAAGAATGACAATACATAATGACAATACACAATGTCATGGTTCCAAATGGACTTCGCAAATATGGAGAATGTGTGTAGACATGTGCAGAATGAAAAAAATTGTTTCATTTCGTCTCAATTCAGTATTTACATAAATTTGTTTAGTTAAATTCATTTAATTTGTTTATTCGAATCGATTCAAGTTCAGAAAATTCTAATCAATTCGAAATCTAATTTATTCTATTCAAAATTTTAATTTTGGAAGATTGTTATATTCTTTCTATTTTATTGGTTTTTCTATTCTATTCTTTTATTTTCTGTTCTATTATATTCAAATTTATTCTATTCAAAATTCAAATTTATTCTATTTGAAATTAGAATTTTGGAAGATGGATATATTCTTTATTTGTATTGTTTTTTTTTTATATTCTATTCTATTATTTTATTTTTTATTCTATTTTAATCTATTCTAATTCAAATTTATTCTATTCAAATTTTGGGAAATGGTTATATTCTATGCTATTCTTTTCTATTCTTTTCTGCTCTATTCGAATTTGAATTTATTGTATTAGAATTTTGGAAGAAAGTTATATTCTTCTATTCTTTTTATTCTATTTTTTTTTTCTTTTCTTTTCTATTGTATTTGAATATATTCTATTTGAAATTGGAATTTCAGAAGATGGTTATATTCTTTCTATTTTATTCAATTTTTTTATTCTATTCTCTCCTATTCCTTTATTTTCTATTCTATTTAATTCTGTTCTTTTCTTTTTTTATTCTATTTTTGTTCTGTTTTATTCTATCCCTTTTTTTAATATAATCTTTATTTTTCCATTTTCAAATTACATTAACAGTAAGACAAACTACACATCCAAAACAACAAGTGGGGGGGACAGGGTAGGAGGGGGGGACAAAAGACAAAGGGGAAGGAGGGGAAAGAAAAAGGAACACCTGGGGGTAGTGTAACACAGTCCGAACCCGGACCACCATAATGACAGGTGAAAACATCTTTTAAGCGGTGCACAAACAAAAGGGCACCCTGCCTGCCCCGGATATTCGAATCCCTGTGGGGCAGGCCTCCCCCCTCATACTGATGAGGGGAGGGGTGACCACCTGCTCCAACACCATAGTAGTTGCGAATACGGCTTCCCTTCTGAAAAAGCATCTCAAACAAATCCTATGTACCTGGCACAGTCAGAAACCTGAAGACCGCCCAGGTAGCTCAGAAAAGGGTACCCAGGTGTTCCACGGGTGCAACCCACCGACAAACAGACCACAAACAATTTCTCCCCAAACTAAAGAGGAAAGGGGAAAAGGAAAAGAGAAGAGAAAAATGGAAAGTTAGATGGGAAACAAAGAAGAGTGGAGATCAGGAAGGCATGCGGATCAGCTCTCACCAGGTCTGCTGGGGGGAGGAGTCCACTTTCAAGTGGAGCCCGTAGTAGTCGACTGGTGGTGCGCCTGGACGAGTCTCCCGAAGGAGGGATCTGCTAGGGTAAGTAATGCAATGTCCAGACTCGAAGAAATCGTGGCTGTGTCGTGCACGTGGGCCTTCCAAGCTGTCCAAGTAAGGTCAAATCTTTTGCGAGTGTCTCTGCAGACAGCTAGCCAACTTTCCGCCTCCATGATCTCCCCCACCTTCCCCAACCAATCCTGCTCGCTCGGTATATGCAAGCTTTTCCAGTGAATTGGTATAAGGCGTTTTGCTGCGTTGAGGAGGTGGGGGAGAGCACTTCGTTTGTAACGAGACAGGGGCATGGGGGGGGACATGGAGCAGGAAATGCTGAGGCAGAGGCGGGATATCAATACCCAGGCCTTCAGATATGTGTTTGCCAACTACATCCCAAAACGGCCGGAGCACGGGGCACTCCCACCAAATGTCGAGGAATGTGCCCCTCTGTCCACATCCCCTCCAGCACCTATCAGAGGCTGTAGGGAAAAACCTAGCTAGGGTGGTGAGCACCCTGTACCAGCGAGTCAATAATTTGTAGTTGTTTTCTTGGGTCTTAGAATCTATAGAGCTCGAGTGAGTTAAGTGGTAAAGGTGGCTAAGTTGTTCCTCGGTAAAGTCAGACTGGAGGTCCCTTTCCCACTCCCTAATATAATGGGGCGTGGGGTTGGGCGTCGCGTCTTCCAGCACCTCGTACAGTGCTGAAATCAAATGGGGCTGCGGATCTACGGATGCCCACATATTTTCAAATACCGTGAGGGTGGTCCTAATCTGTGCTATCTTGTGGCATTTAGCCACGAAAGTCTCTAGCTGGCGGTGCCTCCAAAAGTCAAAGGGGAAGCTGCCGTACTTATCTCGCAAGGTGTCTAATGACATCAGTATGCCCCCCTCTACAAATCTTGACATACTAACGATACCATCGTTCACCCAGGTTCCCAGGGAAGCTTTCAGTTCTCCGGGGGGAACCACGGAAATCCACACACCGGTGCCAGTGGGGACGTCCGAGGTGCCAGGGCCAGTCGGTCGTTCAGTTTGTCCCATATCGTCAGGGAGTGAAGAGTTAGCGGGGAAACCCAATATGAGAGCCCCCTACCATCCGCGGGGACCCAGGGTGCATAGGACAAGTCCCGCCCCGCTATAGTTTTTTCGAGGGGAACCCACAATTTAAGGGACGCGTGAAACTTCCAGTTCAGAATACGTTGCAACGCAATCGCTTGGTAATATTGGAAAATGTTCGGTATACCTAAACCCCCCCTGAGCTTTGATCTTTGCAGTGTTGCCATGGCGAGTCGAGGCCTCTTACCCCCCCCCCCCATACAAATTTAATAGAAAGACTGCGTAGGTCCGCAAAGAAGCGTTTCAGGAGGTGTATCGGTATCATTTGCAGGAGAAATAGGATACGGGGCAATACAGTCATTTTTAAAATATTTGTCCGACCAACCCATGTAAAAAGTGCCTTATCCCATGTCTGAAGGTCCTGGGTGATCTTTTTTAGTAGGGGGATGTAATTGTGTGTATATAAGGAGTCAAGGCGATTCGTAAGCTGGATCCCTAAATATGTCATAGAGGAGGCGGACCATGTAAAGGGGAAGGAATCCCGCAGGGAGGATATTAAGGGCTGTGGGACAGTGATCGGTAGTATCTCTGATTTCGTATAATTTATACGAAAGTTGGAAACCTCCCCATATTCAGTCAGTTCTTCCATCAAGTTCGGCAGCGAGACAAGGGGGTCAACCACATGAAAGAGTATGTCATCTGCATAAGCAGAGAGTTTATGTTCAAGGGAGCCCGCGTGCACCCCCTTGATATTTTGATTTGCTCTGACCCTCTGCAGCAGAGGTTCCAAGACCAGTGCGAACAGAAGGGGCGAAAGCGGACATCCCTGTCTCGTGCCGTTCCGAATGGGAAACGCTGCAGAGAGGCCACCGTTCACCTTAACCTGAGCCATAGGGGACACATAAAGTGCAGAGATCAATCGTAACATATGCGGGCCTAAGCCTGCGTTCCTAAGAACAGCGCTAAGAAAATCCCAGTCCACGCGATCGAATGCCTTCTCCACGTCAGTGGACAAAATCAGGTAAGGAGGCATCCGATCCCGTGTCTGCGCCCAGTGAACTAACTGCATGGCCCTGTTTGAGTTGTCTCTAGCTTCCCTCCCCACTATAAATCCGGTCTGGTTTGCATGTATCAAGTCAGGGAGTAGATGTTTCATGCGATTAGCCAAGATTTTAGAAAAAATCTTGAGGTCTGTGTTTAGGAGAGATTGGGCGATAGCTCTGGGGTTGGGTGGGATCCTTCCCATCTTTGGGGAGCACAGTAATATGTGCCAGCGAGGTCTCCTGAGGAAGGCATCCAGTGGTCGCCAATGAGTTAAGGAGAGCGCAGAAAGGGGCCTGTAACTTATCAACATTTTTTAAATAATATGCCTTAGTGAAGCCGTCAGGCCCAGGGCTTTTGCCAGTGGGCAGTGACTTGATAGTAGCCAATAATTCAGCTGGGGTAATAGGGTGTTCTAGGCCAGTTGCCTGTTCCGAGGTCAGGGTAGGTAGCCCGATCGAGGAGAGGTAGGAAGCAATTCTAGTCTGTTTAAGTGTTACATCAGCTGGAGAGGAGGCGGAATCCAGATTGTATAAAGACTCATAATAATCGCGAAAAAAAGACGCAATTTTTGAAGTGAGCTGCGTCAGTTCACCCGAAGGGGAGTGTAGCTTATGCACATGGGCCAAGAGCCTCTTTTTTCGAAGAGCGCGTGCCAGCAGCCGACCGCACTTATTGCCGTGCTCATAGTATGTATGAGCCAAATAGCGTAATTTACGATTAATTTTACGGTCTAGTAGTTTCGAAAAAAGCTGTCTGAGCTCGTTCAGACGCCGGAGCTCTTCGGGATCTGCTGTCCGTTTGTGGCTAAGCTCAGCTCGCCGTAATGCCTGCAGTACTCTCTGGAAATCCGCCTGCCTCTCTTTGTTAAGCTTGGCTCCCAGGGCAATCAAGGTGCCACGAATCACTGCTTTATGGCCTTCCCATAAAATGCCATCACTGACCTCTCCGTTTGTGTTTTCCGCGAAATAGTGCGTTAGAGTCTCCTGTACCCCTGCCACAACCCCCAGGTCGTCTAGTAAATTTTCATTCAGTTTCCAGATCCGGGTCTTGGCGAGGGCCCGTGTCAATGAAAGAGTAAGTGTCACCGGGGCATGGTCGGATATAGTGATTTGGTCAATGGTTGCCCCTAGCAGAAGGTCAAGGGTATCCTGGTCCACAAGCAGTAGGTCAATTCTAGTGTACACTTTGTGGACGCTAAAGAAGTAGCTATAGTCTTTTTCGGAGGCGTGAAGTACCCTCCAGCAGTCCACCAGTGTATGTCCCTGTAAGGTCTTCCTAAAATGCCGCAAGAAAGCGTGGGAATGGGTAGATTTGTTCCCCGAGGTATCCAAAAGAGGGTCCGGGCTAACATTGAAATCCCCCCCCCCCCAAAATAAGTCTGCCCTCCCGGAAGTCAGCCAATTGGGCAAGTACCTGATCTATAAACGTGAGCTGCTGCGCATTGGGGGCATATAGGGTTGCAAACGTGTATTTTTGACCCATAATTGTGCCTTTCAAAAACACGTAGCGTCCCTGAGGGTCCACCATATGGTCAGTAGGTTGAAACTGGCAATGTCTGTGAATGGCAATGGCCGTACCCCTGGATTTAGGCTTTGGGGAATTGCTGAGGTACCATTGCGGGAATAGATGGGTAGGCAATTTAGGGAGTGAGGAGTTAGTAAAATGGGTCTCCTGCAGGAAGACCACCTGCGCCCCTAGTCTTTTTAGTTCCAACCATAGTCTATTTCGCTTGTTGGGGGAACACAAACCACACACATTGTATGATACTACCTTAATCGTAGCCATGGTGTGATACGGACGGTCGTCCAGACGTCAACCCCCAGTGTGTCGGGACCAGTAAGAGCGGATCCGTCTTCCAAGCGCAAAAAAGAAAGAGGATAAAAGAGGAAAGGAGAGAAAGAGAAGCAAAGAAGGGAGAGAGAGAAGGTAAAAAACATTAGCAAAACATAAACATAAAGATAAAGTATACAATGTGGGCCCACAGCAGCCTTAAAGGCGGCCTGTGGTGATGCCCTGTACTGTTTTCCCAACTCATGCCGTTCCTCTGATATTGGAGGGCAACATAAGTGAGGCAAAGTGCCCATTACCGGGCAAGCTCCCAATACGGGCAGTCCTACGTGGGAAGCCAGGAGGTTCCAGCTCCCCACATAGGAAGAAGCGGTAAATGTCCGGGGATACAGTGTCTAAGTAAGGCCCCGGATACTCCAGAGTGCCGGGCATAGGTCAGGAACGGATGAAGTCTAGTGTGACAGCAGGAAGGTAAAGTCACCTGGTTGCATCCAGGGGGGTAGATATATTTCGCCCAGATTCAGGCTTTACGCCGACTTATACAACTAGGTGGAGAGTTGTATAAGGCTAGTGGGCTCATGGATGACTCATACCTCTAGGGAGAGTGTGGGGCGTCGTACAGACAGGGAGTTGATGAGGCCAGCTGAAGCTTGTCAGCTCATTTAGGCCTCTATAAGAACTCCCAGCTTCATTAGATGTTAGCTCATGCCTGGAACCAGACCTGTGTGGACTGTCTAGGGAGAGTGAACCCCTGTGCGGTGAGACAAAGCCTGTGTGGCTATTTGCTTGGACATTTAAAACCAGGGACTTAGGGACTAGGACAGCACTAGGCTGATCCCAGTTGTTAGTTAGGAAACCTGTATGTTTAGTCAGAGGTCAAGTTGACCAGGATTTATTTTGTTTATGTTTCTTTTGCTTTGCTGTGTTTTGTCACTGTAAATAGAAAATAAACCGCACCTTTTTGATTTTGAAAACCACAACCTCCGTTTGCTGGGCCTGTTTTTGTGTGGGGAGCCCATCTCGGGGGTCACACACACCCGCTGCCGAGCTAACCCCCTCACAGTTGGTGGAGAACCAGTGGCAGTTTTTTTTTTAAGCCAGCATGGAGGAGATACTGAAGCAGCTGGCTCTAGCAAATGCCAATCAACAGCAGACAAATGCAGGTTTGCAAAAGAACTTCGCAGCCCAGCAGCAAGCTCATCAACAGAGCCTTGCAGCCCAGCAGCAGACAAACGCAACTTTGCAACAGAGTCTGGAGGCTCAGCAACAAGCCCAGCAGCAATCTGAGGCCCGCTTCATAGACCTGTTGCAGAAGCAAGAGCAGAGACTACAACAACAGATGGAAGCAGTAATGCAGCAACGTCCGCAGACCAGTGAGGAAAGCCGTCCCACTAATACCGCGTCCTTTGGGGTGAGTCGTTTATTGACAAAAATGACTGGAGAGGATGATCCAGAGGTATTTTTGACCACATTTGAAAGGACCGCTGAAAGAGAAAAGTGGCCTGAGGAGCAGTGGGCTGGACTGGTGGCTCCTCTGTTAACTGGTGAATCACAGAAAGCTTACTATGACCTAGAGCCTAACCAAGCAAAAGACTATGTGATGCTAAAAGCTGAAATATTGGCAAGGCTGGGTGTCACCCAGGCTGTCCGGGCTCAGCGTGTGCATAACTGGACTTTCCAGCTTGGAAAACCCCCCAGGTCTCAAATGTATGATCTCATTCACCTGAGCAGAAAGTGGCTACAGCCAGAGACTTTGTCCGCACCAAAGATTGTGGAACGTGTTGTAATGGATCGGTTTTTGAGAGCTCTTCCTACTGCCATCCAAAAGTGGGTAAGCCATGGAGACCCAGAGACGGCCGATGGTCTTGTGGATCGTGTGGAGAAATACTTGGCTACAGAGAACCTGACGGCCTCTTCCAGAGACACTCGGACTTTCCACCCTAAGACCAGACCATCCCCAGGGGCGGATAAGAGGATTCCAAGGGGTGAGGGTGGAGAGAGTGAGAGGGTGGGAGCTCTACCCCAAGTTTGGCGAGAACAGCCTGGGAAATCAGCGGCTCAAGAGGCCGCAAGAAGGATCGTTTGCTACCGCTGCCGGCAAGCGGGACATATTGCAGCCAATTGCCCGGTTGTGGAGGAACCCATGCAGTGTGACTTTCTGACGGGCAGACGTCAGTCGCTGTGTGCGACAGTCGCATGCACTGCCATTCGAGGAACTGAGAAACATTTATGCAAAATGTGTGTTAATGGTAGAAATGTTGTGGTATTGTTGGATTCAGGTAGCCTTGTGACCCTGATAAAGGCTGAGTTAGTTAAAACAGAGGTCTCTGGGAATAGCAAGGTAGCTGTTATTTGTGTGCATGGGGACACCCGAGAGTATCCAGTGACTACAGTGTGTTTCGAGACCCCCAAAGGTACCCTCTCTCATCCAGTGGGCTTAGTATCTCAGTTACCGCATGACGCCATTGTGGGAAGGGATTTTCCAAAGTTCTGGGAACTGTGGGATGATCCTGAGCCCCCCACTGGTGCCCCTATGTACCAGGAATGTGATAGCCAGAACTCCCCTGAGAGTGGTGAGGACTCTCCGGAATTTCCCTTATCAGTATTGGCAGGGGAGACTCAAGAAACTGGAGAGGAGCCCACCTCCTCAGACGAAAACCTACCGTCTGTGGAGTTTTCTGATCTTGAGGTTCACAGGGAAAACTTTGCCACAGAACAGTTGAAAGACCCCGCCCTAATAAAGGCACGGGAAAACGTAGTGAAAATAGATGGCGAGTTAGTGAACCCAGATAATACCTGCACTTACCCATACTTCAGCGTAGAGAAGGACCTACTGTATCGGGTGGCAAAAAGGGCAGAAGAAACCGTTGAGCAGCTTGTGGTGCCCAAACCTTACAGGAAGTTGGTGTTGGAGTTGGCCCATGGGCACATTCTTGGAGGTCATCTGGGGACAGAGAAAACCCGAGAGAGGGTATTACAGAGATTCTATTGGCCGGGGGTGATGAAGGACATAGAAAATTATTGTTCCTCCTGCCCTGTGTGTCAGAGGTCGGCCCCGATGCCACATTTCCGTAGCCCGCTGGTCCCTCTACCCATCATTGAGGTCCCGTTTGAGAGGATCGCCATGGATTTGGTAGGTCCTATAATCAAGTCCGCTAGGGGGCACCAGTACATATTAGTTATAATGGACTATGCCACCCGTTATCCAGAAGCGATCCCTCTCCGAAATACCTCGGCCAAAACCATAGCCAAAGAGCTATCTCTTGTTTTTAGCCGGGTGGGTATTTGTAAAGAACTGCTTACGGACCAAGGTACACCCTTTATGTCCCGGGTTATGAAGGAGCTGTGTAAATTGTTCAAAGTGACGCAATTACGTACATCTGTGTATCACCCCCAAACCGATGGGCTGGTTGAAAGGTTCAACAAAACCCTAAAACAAATGTTGAAGAAAGTGGTGGATAGAGATGGAAAGGATTGGGACTGTCTACTTCCTTATCTGATGTTTGCTATTAGGGAGGTGCCCCAATCCTCTACGGGATTCTCCCCCTTTGAGTTACTGTATGGGAGACACCCAAGAGGGCTGTTGGATATTGCCAAGGAAACTTGGGAAAGTGAGAGTTCTCCCCACAGGAGTGTGATTGAGCATGTCGCCCTGATGCAAGACCGAATTGCACAGGTAATGCCCATCGTGAAGGAACATTTGGCCCAAGCGCAGTTAGCACAGCAGAGAGTGTACAACCGTGGAGCCAAGACCCGTACCTTTTCCCCGGGGGATAGGATACTGGTACTTGTCCCTACGGTTGAAAGTAAATTCCTTGCCAAATGGCAAGGCCCCTACGAGATAATGGAAAAAGTGAGCGAAGTGAATTACAAGGTCAGACAACCAGGAAGGCGAAAGCCCGAACAGATCTATCACGTTAATCTGTTGAAAGCCTGGAGGGATAGAGAGTCCCTAGTCGCAGACACTTGGTCACCAGCTCAAACTGGTTGCGTGATTCCTGAGGTTGGAATAGCAGCCACCTTGTCACAACCCCAACAACAGGAGGTTAAGGAGTTTGTGCTTCGCAACAAGGAGGTATTCTCTGAGCTGCCGGGACAAACATCTGGGGTAGAGCATGACATCATTACCCCGCCCGGTGAAAGGGTGAAGTTAAAACCCTATCGGATCCCAGAGGCCCGACGGGAGGCAATACGGGAGGAAGTACAGAAAATGCTGAACTTAGGGGTGATAGAGGAGTCCCAAAGTGATTGGTCTAGTCCCATTGTGTTGGTGCCTAAACCGGATGGGAGCTGGCGATTTTGTAACGATTTTCGTCAGTTGAACAAAGTTACAAAATTTGACACCTACCCCATGCCACGTATAGATGAGTTGATCGACCGGCTGGGAACAGCCCGATACATGACGACTCTTGACCTCACAAAAGGGTATTGGCAAATCCCCCTGGCCAAGTCGGCCAAAGAGAAAACCGCATTTGTAACCCCAGACGGGGCGTTCCAATATAAAAGAATGCCGTTCGGGTTACAGAATGCGCCGGCCACATTCCAGCGGAAAATGGACCAGATGCTGAGGCCCCATCGGAAGTATGCTGCGGCTTACCTGGATGACATAATTGTCCATAGCACAGATTGGGCCTCACATCTGCCAAAAGTGCAAGCAGTCCTGGACTCTGTTCGGGAAGCGGGGTTTACGGCTAACCCCAAGAAGTGTACCATTGGGCAGGAGGAGGCCAAATATCTTGGGTACACCATTGGGAGGGGAGTAATAAAACCCCAACTCAACAAAGTCGAGGCCATCCAGAGTTGGCCACGTCCCAACAGCAAGAAGCAGGTACGAGCCTTTCTGGGAATCGCTGGGTATTATCGGCGATTCATTCCCCACTTTGCTTCTAAGGCTGTGCCCCTAACCAACCTGACGAAGGGGAAAGGGTCGGTCATGATTAAATGGACCCCCGAGGCTGAGGCAGCATTCCAATTCTTGAAACAAGCCTTATGTAGCCAGCCAGTGTTGTACTCACCCGACTTCTCTAAAGACTTTGTCGTACAAAGTGATGCGTCAGATGTGGGGTTAGGAGCAGTATTGTCCCAGGTCTGGAACGGGGAAGAGCACCCAGTCATTTACCTCAGCAGGAAGTTGAAGTCCCATGAGGTAAATTACGCCACCGTTGAAAAGGAGTGTTTAGCGGTGAAGTGGGCTCTAGATTCCCTTCGGTACTACCTGCTAGGTAGGCACTTTGACATGGTTACGGATCACGCTCCGTTAAAGTGGATGGCTCAAAACAAGGAAACAAATAGAAGAGTGAATAGGTGGTTCCTGGCCCTCCAGGAATTCAACTTCACAGTAAAGCATCGCCCTGGCGTTCAAATGGGGAATGTGGATGCTTTGTCTCGAGTACATGAATGCCTGATTGCTGGTGTTCCAACCCCGAGGTTAAAACAAGAGGGGGGGGGTATGTGACAGCAGGAAGGTAAAGTCACCTGGTTGCATCCAGGGGGGTAGATATATTTCGCCCAGATTCAGGCTTTACGCCGACTTATACAACTAGGTGGAGAGTTGTATAAGGCTAGTGGGCTCATGGATGACTCATACCTCTAGGGAGAGTGTGGGGCGTCGTACAGACAGGGAGTTGATGAGGCCAGCTGAAGCTTGTCAGCTCATTTAGGCCTCTATAAGAACTCCCAGCTTCATTAGATGTTAGCTCATGCCTGGAACCAGACCTGTGTGGACTGTCTAGGGAGAGTGAACCCCTGTGCGGTGAGACAAAGCCTGTGTGGCTATTTGCTTGGACATTTAAAACCAGGGACTTAGGGACTAGGACAGCACTAGGCTGATCCCAGTTGTTAGTTAGGAAACCTGTATGTTTAGTCAGAGGTCAAGTTGACCAGGATTTATTTTGTTTATGTTTCTTTTGCTTTGCTGTGTTTTGTCACTGTAAATAGAAAATAAACCGCACCTTTTTGATTTTGAAAACCACAACCTCCGTTTGCTGGGCCTGTTTTTGTGTGGGGAGCCCATCTCGGGGGTCACACACACCCGCTGCCGAGCTAACCCCCTCACACTAGCAACAACCTGGCAATTTAAGTTCCCATATATAGAAAAACAGAAGCATAAAAAAAAAACCCAGTCAAAAAATATGGGGAAAAAATAAGGTGGGAGGGCTTCTGCAAAGGTGCTAACAGTGCACCGTCTTCTGGCTTACGTAGCGAAAGAGAACCAAAACCAGGCAGTGGGCAAACTTAAGGTCAGTCCATGGCCCATCCCTGAGAAAATGAAAAGTCTTGTGGTTCTTCAGTCGCCAGCGGGGGACCCTTGTCTCGCAGCAGTAGAGGAGTTGCGTGTGCGGGACCGGGAGTTTCGGACCTGCTGCCAAGGCTGGGGCGGTGGTACCGTGGGAGGGCCTGTAGATAGTCTCCAGTCAGGGAAGTCAACTGGCTCCAACTTTAGCTGCGACAGGAAACGCGGGAGGTCATCTTTATTGCGTAGAGTGGCAAACTTGCCATCCCTGTCTGCGTGGAGGCTAAAGGGGAATCCCCATCTATAAGTAATGCCGGCAGAGCGGAGCGATTCCAGAAGGGGGTGCAGTGCCCTGCGCTGCATCAGGGTGCGGCGTGACAAGTCCTGGTAAAAAAACAAGCGGACTCCATCAAATTCGAAATAGGGGCGTTTGCGCATAAGCTGCATGATTTGATCTTTGATTGTGAATCTATGGAGCTTGCATATTATGTCGCGCGGGTTGTCCGCATCCATCGATGGGGGTCTGAGGGCCCTGTGTGCTCTGTCAATCTCTACAGTTCCATTAGGGGGGAGGCCCAGCAGTTCCTTGAATATGCCTTGCAATGTGGGGACAATATCTCTAGCTCCCGTTGCCTCTGGCAACCCCCTTATGCGAATATTGGACCTGCGACTGCGATTCTCATAATCATCAAGTTGCGAGATTAGAGTCTCCAGGTGGTTATCTTGGGCTGCACACTTGTCCCTCAGCTGTGTTATAGCAGGTAAGGTTTCCTCCACTGTTTGCTCCAGAGTTTCAAGCCTATTGCCGAGCTGATTTGTGTCAGCTTTCAGCTGTTCTATGTCCTGCTTGAAGGCCTTCTCCACCCTTGTGGCAAAACGGTCTAGGTCCTCTCTGGTGGGGAGAGACAGGATATGCTGCCTCAAGTCCCTGTCCCCTATTAGTTCAGAGACATCCGAGCCTGGGCCTATCGAGGCAGAGGATCCAGGGGACTCAGGGGGGGTCGCATCTCTTATCAGCTGCGGCGTCTGGATAGGAGATCCTCCGGGCTGTGACTGTGGAGGAGGTTTAGGTGTGTTCTTCCCAGCGGTATCTGTCCCCTTGCCTCTCCCGGCCGCCATCTTGGACGTCCCGCCACGTGGCTGTGCTCCGCCGCCGAAATATGCGCCAATGGTACCGGTACCGTATCCTGCTGGAGCCCTGGTTCTGGAGGAGGCTCTCCGGTACTGGGACATGCCTTTGGGGCCAGGGCAGGTGCAATAGATCCCCCGGATCAGGCTAATGAAGCTGCGGTATGTGAGGAGCTCTGGAGAACTGCTTCCTCACTCAGCCATGTCCAAGCCACGCCCCCCATTCTATCCCTTTTTAATTTAATTTTTTTTTATTTTCTATTCTGTTCTGTTTTACTATATTATACTATATTCTTTTATTTTTTATTCTATTCTTTTCTATTCTATTTTATTCTCTTGGGAAATTCGAAAACTATTAGAAAACTATTCTAATTCGATTTGAAAACTATTTGAATGTGAATTTGGTCCGAAATGTTGTTTTGTTCTTTCAAATTAGTTTAAATTCCTTACTATTGTAATTCGGATACATCTGAATTTTCAAATAATGAAAAATTTGTCCGAATTTAAATTCAGAACGAAACAAACTACACATGTCTAAATGTGTGTGCATGACCAATCTATTATATGGACATTGGGACAACATACAGTATAGCAATGTTAGCAAGTAGTTAATTTAAAGATGGTGTTATTTTATTAATCCTAAAAATGAAGTAAATGTGTGCTGGAGTATTGATGAAACATGAAAATTCAAACCTATAACTGATTTTGTGTAATTTGTCTGGGGGGAAAATCAGCCAGTACAGCAGGTAACCAACAGGTGAGTCCTAAAGGTACACTCACACACTAGCAGATATGCTTTCAACCCGACCAGATCAAGCCATCGTCCAGTATCTATAGGGAAGCAAATGGTATTTATGAATGGTTAGAAAAAGCTTGCTCTATTTCTACAGGATGGGGCTGTGTGCACCACCCTCCTCAATTGCTCTAAACAGGAGCACTTGCACATTTATTTATTTTTTGCATTCTTTTACTTTATTCTTATAAGGTATTACAATACAGAGAAAATGTATAAGAAGCATATACAATAAACAACAACCATATATAAACAAATGTAAGGATAGTAAAAGAAGTATTCTTTGAAGCATTAATAATGAGATAAGAAATTGTTATGACAAATCACAACCTGAGATAAAACAATGGATGATGACATAATGCAGTGTACAAGTAAAGAACAGAAAAATCAAAAGGGAAGGTGATGAACTGTGTTTAGGTGTAAAGACTTGAGAGAGGAAAAGGGAAAAAAAAGGGGGGGGAGATTGTATGGAAAAGAGAGGAGGGGGGATAAAGAACGGGGGGAGCGAGGGGAATTGAGATCTCTTACCCAATCAGGAAGATATATATCCACTTGTCCCCCGCCCACTGTCAATTGACGGCGGGCGGAGGACACTCTCGTTCTGGGAGGACGTCATATGACGTCCTCCCTTTAAAATGAGCTAGGGGGCGCGCGCGCGCCGCCGGTGGCACGCGCGCGCGCCGCCGGTGGCACGCGCGCGCCCGCCGCGTTCCCAAGGCCCTGATGCGCGTGCCCGGCGGCCGCGATTGATGCCGGGCACCCGCGATTGCCCGGGAAACGAGCAGGAAAGTGGATCTCTGTGAGGGAGAGGGGACCGATGGTGTGTCCCTTGTACATAGGGACAACCATCGGTCACCTCCCCCAGTCAGTCACCTCCCCCCACAGTTAGAACACATTGAGGGAACATATTTAACCCCTTCCCGCCCCCTAGTGTTTAACCCCTTCCCTGCCAGTCACATTTATACAGTAATCAATGCATTTTTATAGCAGGGATCGCTGTATAAATGTGCATGGTCCCAAAAATGTGTCAAAAGTGTCCGATTTGTCCGCCGCAATATCGCAGATCGCCGCCATTACTAATAAAAATAAAAAATAAAAAATGCTATAAATCTATCCCCTATTTTGTAGACGCTATAACTTTTGCGCAAACCAATCAATACGCGCTTATTGCGTTTTTTTTTTTTTTACCAAAAATATGTAGAAGAATACGTATCGGCCTAAACTGAGGAAAATTTTATTTGAAAAAAAAAAATGGGTATTTATTATAGCAAAAGGTAAAAAATAGTGTTTTTTTTTCCAAACTGGACTTGTTTATAGCGCAAAAAATAAAAACCGCAGAGGTGATAAAATACCACCAAAAGAAAGCTCTATTTGTGGGAAAAAAAGGACGCAAATTTCGTTTGGGAGCCACGTCGCACGACCGCGCAATTGTCATTCAAAGTGTGACAGCGCTGAAAGCTGAAAAATGGCTTGTGCAGGAAGGGGGTTTTCGTGCACAGTAGGGAAGTGGATATAGGACTATATGTATGCAGAGACACAATCTATAGGTGATGAGCAATATAAATTAAAGCGGAGCTCCACCCTAAAGTGGAACTTCCGCTCATCGGAACCCTCCCCCCCTCCGGTGTCATATTTGGCACCTTTCAGGGGGGAGGGGGGTGCAGATACCTGTCTAAGACAGGTATTTGCACCCACTTCCGGGAGTCCTCTCTGCGGGTATTACGTCACTTCCCGCAGAATACCCGTTGTGTTCCGGGAGACACTCGGCTCCCAGAACACAACAGGGACCAGTGAGAACAGCGCAGCGCGACTCGCGCAAATGCGCCGTAGGGAACCGGGCAGTGAAGCCGCAAGGCTTCACTTCCTGGTTTCCTCACCTAGGATGGCGGTGGGGCAGCAGAGTGACGAGCAATTGCTCGTCTTCTGCTGCCGACGTGGCTGGACTCCAGGACAGGCAAGTGTCCTAATATTAAAAGTCAGCAGCTGCAGTATTTGTAGCTGCTGGCTTTTAATATTTATTTTTCAGGGGAGCTCCGCTTTAAGGTTGTGCCAAGGTGGTATGGACCATCCAGCTTGGGTGCCTCCGTCAAGATATAGCTTCCTCCAGTCTGGAACCAGGAACCAGGTATTGTAGCTGAGTATTGCACTCAAGGACTAGACGACATTAGCTTAGGTGCAAACTGGAACTGACTTTATTGTAAATTCACACAGAATATATACCATTCAAGATCAGTTAAGAGCTTGATCACGTTATCCTAGACAATTAGCACATCTAAGAAGCATAAATATACACAGTATGCTAATTAACAACAAGCCTTGATTAGTCAGGGGGTACCCAGACAATCTGGCAACAAGCCCACAAACCTGGATACACACAGTACATACACATTATCATAAGCAAAAACATCCCACAATGGTTCGATATTGAGGTAAGGTAGACACAAGATTAATCCCATCATATAGGAACCTCTGGGAGGATTAGCCAACAGACAAACAATAGATGTCTCGGTTAACTCCATTAACAATGGGAATTAACACCTGGGAGGCACACAATGAGGCAACAACACTAAACACCTTAAACAGATTATAGCAGGAGACCTCAGCATCAGGTTGTATTAAACTGATTATATTAACATCTCTGAGTCTCACAGTCTAATGCAGTCATTTCTGATTTAGGCACAGAGGCCCCACATCTGTTTCTGGGTCCTAGGGTCACAGAGCCTTTGTGTTTTGGGGAGACATGGACCGAAATGCGAAGCAAGGCCATTCCAAGGGTCCCCAGGCACACACATCCCAAGAATAGAGCCCCCTCAAAAGCCAGGGCCCATAGTCAGTAGGCAAGAGGTTACCTTGCAGTCCCCTCCAAACGCCCCTGTCCTGGTTTGGTCTGTCACTGTCACACAAGGGCTTCCTGGGCTTCAATATTATGGAACCATTGTCCTGCATTGGGTGGCGAAGAGGATTTCCAAAGAGCTGGGATGCAGAAGCGGGCTGCATTAACTAAGTGAATGAGGACTGAATTTTGGTATGTTTTGAGAGGAAGGTCATTGTGGTGTAAGAGGAAGAAACCTTGGTCTTTAGGTGTAGGATGACTGGTGAACTTCTGAGTAATGGTATGAGTCCAAAAATCTTAAGCAGCAAGTCCAGAAAATATGTAGTAGGCCTGCTTGTGGGTTGTTCTAACTGGAATCTGAAATAGGCGGGTAAATTGAGTGTAACAATTTATGGGTGCGATACCAGTGAGAAAGTAATTTATATCCAGATTCTTGGTATTGGTTGCAGATAGACGAGCAATTTGATAAAGTGAATACCGTATTAATCGGCATATAACACGCGCCGGCGTATAACACGCACCCCAAGTTTAGGAGGGAATTTTAGGGAAAAAAACTTTTAGGAGGGAAGTTTAAGGAAAAAAAACTTACATTTAAATGCAGCCTTACCAGTGTCCATTGCAGCCTTGTCAGTGCAGCCTTGCCAGCAGTGTCCATTGCAGCCTTGCCCCAGTGTCCATTGCAGCCTTGTCAGTGCAGCCTTGCCAGCAGTGTCCATTGCAGCCTTGCCCCAGTGTCCATTGCAGCCTTGTCAGTGCAGCCTTGCCAGCAGTGTCCATTGCAGCCTTGCCAGCAGTGTCCATTCCAGCCTTGCCCCAGTGTCCATTGCAGCCTTGTCAGTGCAGCCTTGCCAGCAGTGTCCATTGCAGCCTTGCCAGCAGTGTCCATTGCAGCCTTGCCAGCAGTGTCTATTGCAGCCTTGCCAGCAGTGTCCAGTGCAGCCTTGCCCCAGTGTCCAGTGCAGCCTTGCCCCAGTGTCCAGTGCAGCCTTGCCCCAGTGTCCAGTGCAGCCTTGCCCCAGTGTCCAGTGCAGCCTTGCCCCAGTGTCCAATGCAGCCTTGCCCCAGTGTCCAATGCAGCCTTGCCCCAGTGTCCAATGCAGCCTTGCCCCCAGTTTTCATTGCAGCTTTGCCCCCAGTTTTCATTGCAGCCTTGCCCGAATTTCAAAATTGGCGCCGCCGAGATCGCCGCAGAGACTGGGCGGAGCGGGGCGAACGCCGCAGAGAACGCAGGGACTGGGCGGAGCTGAGATACACATAGCCGAGTGTACTCGGCTCTTCTCGGCTCCACTCACAGTCACGCCGAGTCCCACCCTATGATGGACATAACACAGGTCCAATGGCGGGACGGAGTGACTGTGAGCGGAACAGAGAAAAGCCGAGTACACTCGGCTATGTGTATCTCGGCGGCGATCGCTGCGCTCCGCTCAGTCAGCAGAGATCGCCGGGATCAGTGAGTATCGGCGAATAACACGCACCCACGATTTTCCCCTGATTTTAAGGGGAAAAAAGTGCGTGTTATACGCCGATAAATACGGTAGTTTGAAGTTTAAACTTAATGTCTAGATCTTGTCCCCACTAATCAAATATTCATTCGCTGTTGCAACACACCGGAGTGGGCTCCAGACGCAGTGCTCTGCGCCCCAAGCCCACCCTATTTTGAAGCCTATTAGAGGCTCTGTCCCTAATCAGGTGCTTCAAAATACACCCCCCCGCGCCAATTCCCGCAATTGTATTTCATGCGCCTGGTGTCCTGAAAGGGGCCGGGTGCATGGATGGGGGGGGGGGGCGGCGGTGGAAATAAATAAAAACAAATTTCAGGAGTAAATTAATAAATGTATTTTTCGGACGAAAAAAAATATTTCAGTGTGCGCATGTCTAGTGGACAGTAATTTAATAGCTCAAGGCATTTTTACATCGTTCAGAGAGCAGCAAGTCAAAGATTTTTCCGTTATTCTAAAAATCTGAAAGCTGAAATCTGATTGAAAGTTCTGGATAACTAATCAGAATAATTTTACTGGGGGTGTACAGTATGTAAGGACAACTCTAGTTGAACATTTACTATGTTGCCACTAATGATGAATGAAGCAAACATCTACATTCTGCAGGATGGCCATGACTGTGCAATCTCTTATCCCGAAGCTTTGTTAGAAAATCTGCAGCATCATTATTCAAAGGCAAAACTGCTGTCTGCTAAAAAGCAGCAAGACAAGTTTACATATAATGTGCAACTTGATGCTGTATCTGAGTCCTTCTTTCACAATCCAGAGGCACCAGATTTTCATATGAAGTCCCCTTCTCTCCATTTCATTCCTGCCTTGGTACTAGGACCAAGAGCCACAGGGCAATATTCATGCTTCAGAAGTAAATGATTAGAGGGAGGATCTTGCAATTGGTCAAAGCTGTGCACCTGCCTGTCACATAGGAGCCACAATGCGGTACAGGCAAATGAGATGGTTTTTCATATTGCAATCTTTATCAATGCCAGTAAAAGAAATGGTGGAGATCCAAAGCTGCCACTTTGTCTAGGACCCCATTCTGCCCTAAAGCATATGTACAAATATGTTTTAAACCTAACTATGTAACCCAGTGGTCCCAATCTTTTTGGCACAGGGGACTGGTTTCATGCAGAAAATGTTGCCAAGGAATGGGGGGGAAGAGTCTGGGTTGACTGGGAATTTGGCGGCGGGTAGATTTCTCGGGCGAATTACTGGTTTTAGCACTTCTTTCCCCCCGACACCATGCTTGATATGATGTCAGGATGATTGAATGACATTATTTCTATTACTACATTAAATAATACAATGAAGTGGTTCAACTCACCATAATGCAGAATCATTGGGAGCCCTGAGCTTGTCACTTGCCACCGTTGTCTGCCACTAAATGCAGCATGCCATTTGCCACCATTGTTTTCCACCAGATGCAGCATTTTACTTGCCACCATCGTCTGCCACCAGATGCAGCATGTCACTTGCCACCAGATGCAGCTGGTCACTTGCCACCATCGTCTGCCACCAAATGCAGCATGTCACTTGCCACCAGATGCAGCATGTCACTTGCCACCATCGTCTGCCACCAGATGCAGCATGTCACTTGCCACCAGATGCAGCTTGTCACTTGCCACCATCGTCTGCCACCAGATGCAGAATGTCACTTACCAGATGCAGCATGTCATTTGCCACCAGATGTAGCTTGTCACTTGCCACCGTCTCCTGCCACCACAGTGACCGCATGCCACCACATGCAGCATGCCACTTGCCACCGTCGCCTGCTACCAGATGCAGCATGCCACTTTCCACTATTGCCTGCCACCAGATGCAGCATGCCACTTGCCACGTGTAGCCTGCCACCAGATGCAGTGTGCCACTTGCCACCCATAGCTTGCCACCAGATGCAGTGTGCCACTTGCCACCCATAGCCCACCACCAGAAGCTCACATAGAGGCCTGGCTGTGTGCGAGGGGCCAGGTGCATGCGCCTCCTTTCAGCTTCCCCTCCAATCCCTGCTCAAGGAGCCTTCTATCCGCCCTTGTTTACAGCAGCGGCAGAGCAAGCTGGCCTTGCGCTGCCTTTTCTTAACATGGTCCAACGCACTGGAGGTGAACGCTCCTCCCATCGCTAGCTGCCTCACGGAGACTTAATGTACTCCTTCGGCCTTCAAAAGGCTCATCTCCAGGCAGCCACCATGACTCCACCCGATGATTTGCCTCCCAATGGCAGTGCGGCCCTGCGTTCGGGGATTGGGGACAGCTGATGTAACCTTAAAAACAAAAATGTAATATATTACAGCTGCCTGCAACTAATGTGGTAGCTGCATTAGTTTTTATCTTTCAGCCTTATTTCCTTTTTTTTATCTGGTAATCCTGAAAATAACACAATTCCTTGTATAGGGTGACATCCAGGGCTGGATTTCTCACTAGGGCAGCATGACTCCCAGAGGCAGTACTTAGCCAACCCGGCCACTTAAAATATATGCTATCCGCTGCTGCTTCAAATGTATCTCTAGGCAAAACCTTTTTTTTTTTGATAGTTATAACCCCTGTCAGATTTTTTTTTTCACCATCTTTGTCCCATTGCAGAGATTTCCCTTCTCTTCCTGTCCCATAGCCAAACAGAAAGTGAGAAGCAATCCTTGCAAGTTAAGGGAATTCCTTGGGGACCTCAAGGTTTGCAGAACTAGAGTCTACATTGGAAGATTTCTCCTCTATTACTTTTCTGGGGGCAACCCAAAATTTGTGGTTTTCTTTTAAATAAGGATGATGATATATATTTCTTGGCCCACCTCACGTCAGCACACAACGGGTTAACATCTCCTCTGGAGCCCGACATTAACACCTGTATAGCTGAATAAAAGACAGCTCCTCCCCCAACTAAGATGTTCTTCTTTTTTGGTCTGCTCCAGGCCATCTGTTCATTGCAGTTGCTAAGTAATGCTGGCCATACACTATACGAAAAATCGGCCAAAAATCGGTCGTTCAGACAGTTTGTTCGTTTTTCAAACAGTTAATGGGCACAAAATCAATCGTTGGGACGTTTTTGAGGCGAAAAATCGAAGGACAAGTTTGGAAATTTTCTGCCGAACGAACGATAAATTGAAAGGTTAATGTGTTTCCCGTCCGAACTTTCTGCACTAGGTATATGTAAAAAAAAAAAAAAAAAAATTATTTTTTATTTATGTCCACTGAACGATTTATCGGCCATTACATGATGGCACTACCGTTTGCGCTCACGGCCGAACGTTTGTTTTTCGAAAGTTCGTTCGGACGATTTTTCGTATAGTGTATGGCCAGGATAAGTTGTCTGCTGCACCCCCCGAACATGTTCACCCTCTCATGGAGTTGGAAGACCCTGAATGCTAAAGGTAAATCCCTTTACTCTTTCGTCCATGGACCGACACAGCTTCTCTATTGACAAAGTGGGTATTATCCGTTAGTTAGGAGTGACTAGGCAGAAAAACTTGTAAAAAGTGTTGCATCACACCTTCTACAGTACCGCCCAGGGGGCGGACCCTCCGGGTATAACCTCTCAGTCTGCATCTTCGCAGATCAGTTTTTTTCTGTCTAGCAAGGAGTAGGACATGGCTCCCTTCGAGCCCATTGGTCCGGGGGAAAAAGATATATATTTTTTTGCTACATTTTTGTTTCCTGCGATCTTCGATCAACTGCCGACTGGGTGACAGGCTGGATCCTCGATCCTTGTAGTCTCCCCAGTTTCGGCCATCGAGCATGTGCCGACCCTAGCTACGCGCTGGGTTTTCCACGACATGCCCGTCGCTCCACGGGTGGCCGGTGAGCCTACGCTCCAGGGCCTGCATTGGACCGCTCAGCTTCGGCTGACCTTACGGCCGAGTCGCAGCAGCCTGGCCGGTGAGCTTACGCTCCAAGGCTTGCATCGGGCCGCTCAGCTTCGGCTGACCTTACGGCCGAGTCGCAGCAGCCTGTCCGGTGAGCGTCACGCTCCAGGGCATACATATGATCGTCCCTTTTTGGGTCCAATCACAGCATGCCTGGCCAACAGTCACCTTCTGTGCGTGGACGATGACCTGTTTGGAATGTCTTCCAGCATAATACATGCAGGATAGGTAAGTAAAACTCCCCTGCCTCGGCTGGGTGATTTAGCTGGACATTCCTGGAGAGATCAAGTAATTGGTTGTGGCCCCTTTCTTCCCTCTCTCCCTGCCTTTCCCTCCTCCCTGGGCTTCTAGCTAAAGGTTGCTGGGGGTCACCTAGGGGGTTCCACTGGAGCGGGTCTGGCTGTAACTAACATTTAAAAGAAATGTCATTTCTGCTACCTGTGTTTGTGTGCTTCCTCCTCCATGCTGTCGGCGGCCATTTTGAGGTGGTCCATGCCGAGTTCGGCCTCTTGTGACTGCCCGGCGGCCATCTTCCTGTGGTTCGGCCACACCCACTGGCCCCTATCAGCTGATCGGCGGCCATGTTTGTCCACCCTGTATGCATATATTGCCGTTCGGCGGCCATCTTTTTGTGGGCTATGGCTGCTTGACCTCTATCTTCGGTCAGCGGCCATTTTCTTAGAGCCCACATTATCTTCCATACAGACGTTTTTGGCAACCATTTTGCGAGAGCCTCCGGCCTCTAGAGTGCATTACACTGGTGCGAAATTCACACAGGAAATGCTGATAAAAGAAGCAGACTGACACAGCAGCAGAGGGACAGCATCACAGGCGCAGCACACGGCAGCATAGCAGTACCTATTCAGGGTGGTGAGTCCTCTGGGTGACCCAGTCTCTCTGCAGCACAGGAGGGTGGCCTATTGATATCTTGCCTGGAGCCCTGTGAGTGTCAGCGTGTGGTCAGCATGGCATCTGAGCCAGATGTCTTCTCCCCTGAAACACCAGATTTAGCAGCTGGTGCCCCTGAGGTGTCTATGAATGCTATGACGGCAATCCTAGAGGCGTTTGCTGCCAGGGTGGAAGCAGCACACGGGAATACAGGGGGTAGTAAACGCCCCGTCCCCTGCAAGCTTCTGGGGATAATTCTGATGCAGAACCAGGTCCAGCTACGGCTCGGGGCCCAGATTCTGACGCATCAGAGACTGCAGACCTTGACCGGACAGTGAGGATGACTCCAAGTCCTGGTCAGTACGCAAGACGGCTTTGGTATCTGACCTTATTACTGCAGTGCGGGATATGCTAAAGTTGAAAAATACTGCAGAAGCAGCAGAGACTCCGGTCCACTTGGGTTTCATAGACCTGCCCGCACTGCTAAGGTGTTCCCTTGTGTGTCTTTTGATAAACTCTTATACAAGGAATGGGAGAACCCAGTGAGGGTCTTTACAGCCCCAAAGAGGTTTGCGGTACGGTACCCCTTTGAGGAGAGTTTTCTGAAGAAATGGACCTCTCCCCCCTATAGTGGACCCTCCGGTGTCCAGACTTAATAGAGCCACCACAATTCCTGTAGAAGGGGCTCCTGTTTTCAAGGACCCTGTGGATAAGAAGGCTGAAGCACTCGCTTGCTACCTATACTCAGTGGTAGGCTCGGCAGTACGCCCGGCATTGGCGGGGGCCCTAGTGTCTCACACACTTACTGAATGGGAAAGAATGCTACTCCAGGGGTTAAGGAGCGAGATGCTCCTCCTGATGAGATAACATTGGCCGACCAGTTGGTCCAGGGCCTTAGGTTTGTCTGCGAGTCAGACATGAATACTATTCCCCTGCTGTCTAAAACTTTGGTTTATGCAGTAGCAATACGCCGCCTGATCTGGCTAAAAGGCTGGTCTGCGGACCAGACTTCCAAGAAAGCCCTGTTGGATCTGCCTTTTAAGGGCGACAGACTTTTTGGGGCTTCTCTGGATGACATCATCAAGGATGCCACAGGAAGTAAAAGCACTTTGCTTCCCCAAATTAGCAAGGGTAAGGGGCCACGCCAAGGGGCAAGGGCCCTCCTTTACTGCACGCAAGCGGTTTTTTCGTCCCCCTAGGGCGACAGGGAAAAGACCCCAGGCCGATAATGCGCCTGCCCAAGGACAAAAGCGTCCTTGGTCCCGCATACCCAATAAGCCTGCGGACAAATTTGCGTCCGCATGAAGGTCCACCCCCACCCAGCTCTCGGGTGGGGGGACGTCTTCACAAATTCGCGACTCAGTGGACAGCTCTAATCTCCGACAGGTGGGTTTGCAAAGTAATCTCCTCAGGCTACAAGATAGAGTTTCTCTCTTGTCCACCGGACAGATTCAACACCTCCAATCTCCAGCTACTACCGACCCGTCGGGAGGCCCTGTATAGGGCGGTCCAGGGTCTACTGGAATGCGGGGTAGTTATTCCAGTTCCAGAACTGAAACAGGGTTTTTAGTCAAATCTGTTCTTTGTGCCGAAGAAGGAGGGGGTTCGTCCAAGCTTGGATCTCAGAGCCCTCAATTGCTTTGTGAAGGTACAAAGATTTGGGATGGAGTCGGTTCGATCTGTAGTCAAGGCTCTCCAACCGGGGGACTTTCTGGCCTCCTTGGACATCAAGGACGCATACCTGCATGTCCCCATATACTCCAGACACCAGAGGTTTCTGCGATTTGCTATCGGGAAGGACCACTACCAGTTTGTGGCCCTCCCGTTGGGCCTTGCCTCAGCACCCAGGACGTTCACCAAGGTGCTCGCTCCGATTCTGGCACTTCTAAGACAGCGGGGTATCGCTATCACAGGCTACTTGGACGACCTTCTGCTGAAGGCCCCTTCAAGCTCAGAATTAGAGGTAAGTGTGTCCATTACCTGTCAGACTCTTCGAGACTGTGGTTGGATACTAAACACGCAAAAGTCAGTATTGGTGCCCACTCAACGCCTAGTGTACCTGGGGTTGATTCTGGATTCCTCAGAGGCAAAGGTATTCCTCCCTGTGGAGAAGTTGCAGACCCTTCGGGCTGCAGTACGGCAGCTGACTTCCAGGAATTGGTTGTCACTCCGTTTTTGCATGCGAGTGTTGGGCCTCATGGTAGCCTCCTTCGAGGCGGTCCCATATGTTCAATACCACACTCGAGTGTTACAGAAGGAAGTTCTGTCCAGATGGAACAGATGCCCTTCATCTCTGGATTATCAAATCCGAGTGAGCCACCTAGTCAGGAGATCCCTGGTATGGTGGCTGACAGCACCGGCTCTAATGGCCGGGAAGTCATTTCTTCCGGTTTACTGGATAGTGATCACGACGGACGCCAGCCTTACAGGTTGGGGGGGAGTCTGGGGTGTCCAGTCGGCGCAAGGTCGCTGGACCCCAGAGGAAGCCCTCCTGCCGATCAATGTCCTGGAGATCCGGGCGATCAAGCTGTGCCTCTTCAAATGGTCTCAGAGACTGCAAGGGCGTCCAGTCAGGATCCAGTCAGACAACGCCACAGCAGTGGCATATGTCAATCATCAAGGAGGAACAAGAAGCTCAGCTGCAGCATCGGAGATCGCTCGCATCCTGAAGTGGGCAGAGAGGAGCGTACCGGCACTGTCGGCCGTGTACATTCCGGGTGTGGAAAACTGGCAGGCGGACTACCTGAGCCGCCAGATGCTGGACCAGGGAGAATGGTCCTTACACCCGGAGGTGTTCCAACTCCTCTGCCAAAGATGGGGCACACCAGACGTAGATCTTCTGGCTTCCCGACTCAATCGGAAGGTATTGAGGTTTGTGGCCCGGTCAAGAGACCCATGGGCAGACGCAACGGACGCGTTGGTAGCATCGTGGGGTCAGTATCGGCTAATCTATGCCTTCCCTCCCTTAAGGCTTTTTCCTCTTCTGTTCCGCAGAGTGGAGGCAGAGGGAATTCCAATGATCCTAATCGCTCCAGATTGGCCTCAGCGTCCTTGGTACGCCGATCTAGTACGTCTGGTAGCAGACGTCCCCTGGCGCCTACCACTACGGAAGGACCTGCTATTGCAAGGTCCCATACTCCATCCTGCTTTACGGTCACTGGCTTTAACGGCATGGCTATTGAGAACCAGGTACTGAGAGACCGGGGCCTGTCAGATTCAGTAATCTCTACTATGAGAAGTGCTCGGAAACCGTCCTCTAGGAAGGTTTATCACCGCACTTGGAAGGCCCACATCTCCATGTGTGAGGAAATGAAATGGCATCCGCGTACTTATTTGGTTTCCAGAATCCTGCTGGTTTTACAGCATGGGGTGGACCAAAGGCTTGCCCTAAGTACGATTAAGGGACAGATATCTGCCCTGGCTGTCTTTTTTTCAGCGACCCCTGGCGGCTCACTCTCTCGTGAGTACATTTGTGCAGGGGGTTCGACATGTGGCCCCTCCGGTCCGTCCCCCGTTACTTCCGTGGGACTTGAACCTGGTCCTCTCGGTGCTTCAGAAGGCACCGTTTGAGAATATTAGAGATATTCCCCTGTTGACACTTTCTCAGAAAGTGGTCTTTTTGGTGGCTGTTACGTCAGTTAGACGAGTCTCTGAGCTGGCAGCCTTGGCCTGCAAGGCTCCCTATTTGATTTTCCACAAGGATAAGGTGGTGCTGCGGCCGCAGCCTTTCTTTCAAAAGTCGTTTCGGCTTTTTATCTCAATGAAGACATTGTACTTCCATCCTTGTGTCCTCAGCCGTCGAATCCTAAGGAGTCGGCGTTGCATTCCTTGGACGTTGTCCGAGCTTGGAGAGTATACCTATCTGCTACTTCCCGGTTCCGGAAGTCAGACTCACTGTTTGTTTCGGTGGCTGGTCCGAAGAAGGGCCAAGCAGTCTCATCGGCCACCATCTCTAGGTGGATCCGACAGATAGTAATCCAGGCTTACGCCTTAAAGGGTCAAGCGCCCCCCTTCCTGGTCACGGCGCATTCGACCAGGGCAATAGGTGCCTCTTGGGCTTTCCGACATCAAGCGTCTGTTTCCCGATTATGTAAAGCGGCGACTTGGTCTTCCGCTCACACTTTCACAAAATCCTACAAAATTGATGTAGGTGCATCTTCGGATGCCTCTTTCGGCCGCAAGGTTTTACAAGCGGTTGTTTAGAGTTGTAGCTCCTCCGTTGGAGGAGTGCTGTTTTGTGTTTGGGGTGAAGTTTATTTTTATGCTGTTACCACCCCTCGTTTTTTCTCTGACACTGCTTTGGGACGTCCCACTTTGTCAATAGAGAAGCTGTGTCGGTCCATGGACGAAAGAGTAAATAGGATTTTTTACTCACCGTAAAATCTTTTTCTCTGAGTCCATGGACCGACACAGCACCCACCCCTCCTTTTAAGTTTGTACTGCTTTTTGACGAACTGATCTGCGAAGATGCAGACTGAGAGGTTATACCCAGAGGGTCCGCCCCCTGGGCGGTACTGTAGAAGCTGTGTCGGTCCATGGACTCAGAGAAAAGGATTTTACGGTGAGTAAAAAATCCTATTTGTTTTTTAATTGGGTGCCTTTTGGACAAAATGATGCTTAAACAAGCATTGATATTGTACAGGTGTGGTATTATAAGAGCTCCGCAATTTTATTATTGTCTCTCCCTTTGGTTTTTATTTTTTCCTGTCTTTATATGCAGCACACCGCACTGCTCTCCTGGCTTTATTGTCATTCTGAGAGGGGCTGTAAAAGGTGTCACAGGGTGCAAGGACAGGGGCAGCACAGGATGGGACCGCCAGACGCCATGCAATGGTGTAATGATCTTGGGGGTCTGCAGTTGTGAGGGCTTCTCTCCCCCTCTCTCTGCAGTCCTGCTAGGTAAGGTAGTGTGACCAGACATCCCCGGTTTCTGGGGCAGTCCCTGGATTGAGGACACTGTCCCCGGACCAAGTCTGTCCCCGGTTTTGTCCTCGGATTGGATTTGAACAGGGGCTGAGGCAATTTCAAAGACAGTCAGTGCAGAATTAATAAAAAAATTATCTGAATTACACCCCCCCCCCCCCGCTCCGCCGCTCCTTCTAGCTTAGGGGGGTCTATTTCTTTTCATTATCTGTGCCCCTTTCTGAGGAATATTTTTTCAGTTTCGGGTGCTTGCTCATCCAGCATGTTCTTCTGCCTTGGCTCAAGTCCCCGCCAGCCGCCTGCCTGTTTATCTCCTTGCCTTCCCTGGCGGAATGATCTTCCTCCGATCCCCACCCAGTAGTAGCCTGGGCCCGGAGGGCAAGACGACTTGACAGGCTGTGAGGCGGGCGGTGGCAACGACGGGCAGAGAGTCGCTGATTACTGCCATTACTATTAAAAAAAAAGTATGTCCCCGGATTTCATTTTAAAAATCTGGTCACCTTAAGGTAAGGACTTACCTCAGATTCTGACTCTCCTGTAGGTCTCTGAACGTGCTGTCCTGGCTCCCTTGCTATGCTGTGTACTCCTGTGGGCTTGACAGTCTGACTGTTTTTTTGTCTCAGACTCTAAGGCCCCATACGCACTATGCAAGTTTTGTTGTCTGAGTTCCTTAGATTTAGTGGACCCATGTAGTGCAGGGGCCTGCCTGATTGCATACAAATCGAGACTCTTAAGGTTTGGCCTCTTGTTGTGTGGTTTTGATGAATCTGAGGGAAGAATCCAGAGAAGTTGTTTTTTTTTCCCTCAGTTTAGGCCGATACGTATTCTTCTACATATTTTTGGTAAAAAAAAAAAAAAAAATCGCAATTTATGATTTTTAGGCCCCTTTCACACTGGGGCGTTTTTCATGCGGCTTAGCGCTAATAATAGCGCTATTATACCGCATGAAAAATTCCTGCCCTGTAGCCTTCAATGTGAAAGCCCGAAGGCTTTCACACTGAAGCGGTGCGCTAGCAGGACCGCTCCAAAAGTCCTGCTAGCCGCTTCTTTACAGCGGTAAAGGAGCAGTGTGTTCACCGCTCCTTTACCGCGGGTGCCCATTGAAATCAATGGGACACCGCGGTAATACTGCCCGCAAACCGCGGCAATAGCCGCGGTTTGCGGGCGGTATTAACCCTTTTTCAGCCACTAGCGGGGGTTAAATTCACCCCCCTAGCGACCGCATACCGCAGTAAGAACGACGGTATAGCAGCGCTGCAAATCGCGCTGCTTTACCGCCACCGCTCCTGCCCGCCCCAGTGTGAAAGGGGCTTTACTAGTAATGGATCTGCGATTTTTATCGTGACTGCGACTTTATGGCGGACACATCGGACACATTTGGCACATTTTTGGGACCATTGTCATTTTTACAGCGATCAGTGCTATAAAAATGCACTGATTACTGTAACAATGACACTGGCAGTGAGGGGGTTAACCACTAGGTGGCGTTGAAGGGGTTAAGTGTGTCCTAGGGAGTGATTCTAACGGTTAGGGGGAGGAGCTACCAGTGACACGTCACTGATCACTGTTCACGATCACGGGGAACAGTAGATCAGTGACATGTCACTATGCAGAACAGGGGAATGCCTTGTTTACAAAGACATCCCCCTGTTCTGCCTTTGCCGACCGCAATCGCGGGCCGCCTGGGAACATCGAGTTCCCGGGACCCGCGAGCACACTCACGAGGCACGTGGCGGGTGTGCGCGCGCCCGCTGGGCAGCAAATTTTAAGTGACGTACAGGTACACCCATTTGCCTGCCCGTGCCATTGTGTCGACGTATGTGTGTGTGCGGCGGTTGGCAAGTGGTTAAAGAGACAGGATACCATGTTTTTTGGTGAGAGGTAATATGCTTTTCTCCATATATTTTGTGCAAATATGAGCTTTCCACACCTGTTAGTGGCACAAAAGATTAGCAAAGGTAGGAGGGGGCGACGTGGGACATGGTTCTTAAAAGGGTGCCCAAGGAGATTATGAAAATTAAAGGGTTTTGCTTTATTTTAGGAGCAGAAACCCTGAACGCAAAACGCTCCAAAAAAAACATAAGACCCGCCAACAATCATCTTATCCTGACCAGGACAATGACACCTAGCAGGTTGTCACATTCATTAAAGTGAATGTAAACCCTCCATACACCCAGTGGGGTGAACAGCCGCACATGAAACACAGAGATGATCCAAATCTCCCTACATAGGTTTTACATCCATATCTGCTGTCTTCACATTTATATACTGTTTAGAAAGTTCAGATCGTGTTAGGAAATTTTCTCTTCCTGTTTAACACAGAGTGTGATGTCTGGGCATACAGCCAAGATAGCGAAAATTGCTGATTGGAGGAAAGGCACACACCCCCTCTCCTTATAGGCAGAGACTCTCAGGTGTTTTGTAACAGGGCCAGCTTCCTGCTAATCTCCAGGAAAACTGGGAAGTAGGGAAACTTGGTCAAAGGAGGAAAGTGTAGAAAATCCTTTCATTAAGCCATCAGGCCCTTAGGAGTCATCCACTCTTGGGTTTCCAGGGGGATTAACCACTTGTCTACCGCCCACCGTCAAATGATGGCGGGCGGAAGACTCTCTCGTTCTGACAGGACGTCATATGACGTCCTGCCTTTAAAAGGAGCTAGGGGGCGCTGGGGACCCGATGCGCGTGCTCGGCGGCCGCGATTGCCCAGTACCCGAGCAGGAAAGTGGATCTGTGTGTCTAAACACACAGATCCACGTCCTGTCAGGGAGAGGAGACCGATGGTGTGTCCCTTGTACATAGGGACAACCATCGGTCACCTCCCCCAGTCAGTCCCCTCCCCCCACAGTTAGAACACATCTAGGAAACACATTTAACCCCTTCCTCGCCCCCTAGTGTTAACCCCTTCCCTGACAGTCACATTTATACAGTAATCAATGCATTTTTATAGCAGGGATCGCTGTATAAATGTTAATGGTCCCAAAAATGTGTCAAAAGTGTCTGATCTGTCCGCCGCAATATCGCAGTCACAATAAAAATCGCAGATCGCCGCCATTACTAGTAAAAAAAATGCTATAAATCTATCCCCTATTTTGTAGACGCTATAACTTTTGCGCAAACCAATCAATATACGCTC
Organism: Rana muscosa; assembly: GCA_029206835.1. Taxonomy (NCBI): domain Eukaryota; kingdom Metazoa; phylum Chordata; class Amphibia; order Anura; family Ranidae; genus Rana; species Rana muscosa. The sequence goes on along the minus strand of CM055117.1, from coordinate 68,009,879 downwards.
ATTGCGATTTTTTTTACCAAAAATATGTAGATGAATACGTATCGGCCTAAACTGAGGAAAATTTAATTTTTTTTTTTTAAAAAAATGGATATTTATTATAGCAAAAAGTAAAAAATATTGTGTTTTTTTTCAAACTGGACGCTCTTCTTTTGTTTATAGCGCAAAAAATAAAAACCGCAGAGGTGATCAAATACCAACAAAAGAAAGCTCTATTTGTGGGAAAAAAACGACACAAATTTTGTTTGGGAGCCACGTCGCACGACCGCGCAATTGTCATTCAAAGTGTGACAGCGCTGAAAGCTGAAAAATGGCTTGGGCAGGAAGGGGGTTTTCGTGCCTGGTAGGGAAGTGGTTAAACTGGCATGCAGGTAGTACGCTTTTCTGCTCTGAAATATTGCAAGCCTATTTGACTAGAGGGGTGGCAGCCTTTGAGGCAGTTATGCCAGGATTGCTTGGGAGATATAGGTAAGGGCTAGCTTGAAGGTCTGCTGCGGCCTGCATTCAACCTTACAAACTAAATATGTGACCATCATGTTTGGGACCAGAGAGTTAAAGCGGAGGTTCACCCAAAATCACAACTACAGTGTAACACAACCACTGCAATATGTACATGATCCTAAGGCACAATATTTTTTTTTCTCATATGTAAATACCTTAATATTGCCTTTCTAAAGCGACTTCCGGGATTCTCCTTCCGCGGGAGTAGGCGTTTCTAAGCCTTTCCCCGTCGCTGCAGTGTTTTCTGGGAGCACTGTGTCGTGCTTCCCAAGATACATAGTGGGACTCGTGCGGCGAAATCTCGAGAGATTATACATAACGCGTGACGCCGGTCACATGACGAGGGCGTCTCTAATAGCGCCATTTTAAAAAAGGGCATGCAGGTAAATTGCCATTATCGAGAGAATGAGCGGTGAATGCTGGGAGCTGAGCATTCACCGCTTCCAGGAAGAGATTGCTTGTGGGCTTCACAATGCCCACAAGCAAAATGGAAACTCCTTCACCAGGGGAGGGCTGGCAGCCTTAGGCCTGGGGGGCAAGTCCAGCCAAGTGGCCCACTGAACACTGACCCACAGGCCAGCAGCCAGGAGGACCCACAGGCCAGCGGCCAGGAGGACCCCAGCGGCTAGCAGGACCCACAGGTCAGCTGGCGGCCAGTAGGACCCACAGGTCAGTGGCTTGCTCCCAGCAGGACCCACAAACAATGGCCAGCTCCCAGCAGGACCCACAGCCCATTGGAGTTACTACCAAACTTCTAGTGCTGCAAATCAAATGTACAGTGCACTTAAAACAAACAGTCCATCAGAGAGCAACTGCTCTTGTGCACATTGCTGGACGAAGATGGGGCTCAAGCAAGTGGCTGACAGATTCCTCCCTCCACACAAGTGGGTGGATGTGGGAATCCCCCCTTACTGGGACTGTCCCCTGTCAGAATACACTGGTCAACACTGGTGCGGTTTGGCTGCAAGCAGCTAATTGAGCAAACATTTCCAGCAGAAGATGATATAACAATGGGTTTCTGCCTAACATAGAGGGTTACACACCGATCAAAATTCAGCCCCTGCTGAAACTGATGAATTCTGATCTGTGTGTACCCAGCCAGTGGCGTAGCGTGGGTTGTCAGCACCCGGGGCAAGGCAAGTAATTTGCGCCCCCTAACCTGCGGACTTTTCGCTCTCCCCAAGTCCCTTCCCTTCCTACAATAGTACTGACCTACCTGATTCCTACACTGACCACTAATCTACCCGATTCCTATACTGACCACTACACTAACCTCTACACTGACCTACATGATTCCTATACCGACAACTACACTAAACCTACATGATTCCTATAACGACAACTACACTGACCTACCTGATTCCTACAACGACCACTACACACTGACCTACCTGATTCCTATACTGACCACTACACACTGACCACTGCACACTGACCTACCCGATTCCTATACTGACCACTACACTACACACTGACCGCTACACTACACACTGACCTACCTGATTCCTATACTGACCACTACACTACACACTGACCACTACACTACACACTGACCACTGCACACTGACCTACCTGATTCCTATACTGACCACTACACTGCACACTGACAACTACACTGCACACTGACCACTACACACCACTACACTACACACTGACCACTGCACACCACTACACTACACACTGACCACTGCACACTGACCACTGCACACACCACACTAACCTACCTGATTGCTATACTGACCACTACACAATACACTACCCACAGACCACTACTCAATACACTACATACTGACCGCTACACAATACTCTACCCACAGACCAATACACTATACACAATACACTACATACTGACCGCTACACAATACACACTATACACAATACACTACATACTGACCGCTACACAATACTCTACAAACAGACCAATACACAATACACTATACACACACACACAATACACTATACACAATACACTACCCACAGACCACCACTCAATACACTACATACTGACCGCTGCACAATTTACTATACACACACAATACACTACACACTATACACTGCACACAATACACTACATACTGACCTCTACACAATACTCTACTCTACCCACAGACCAATACACTATATACAATATACTATACATTACACTATACACTGACTTTCTGGCTGCTCCCTCTCCCCAGACCATATCTACTCCCCCCAGGCCGAGTGAGTCTTACCTTTTTTTCTTCCATCTGCTCTGCCTCTGCGCCGCCGCTGCCTGTCACGCTGCTGGACTGCCTGTCCTGATGGAGATCCGGGCCGGAGAGGAGGAGGAAAAGGAGGAGGAGAAGAAGACGGCGGCCACAGACTGCCTGCTGCGGCGGGGACATGGTGACCTGGGCTGGAGAGGAGGAGGAGAAGAAGAAGACGGCGGCCACAGACTGCATGCCGCGGCGGGGACATGGTGACCTGGGCTGGAGAGGAAGAGAAAAAAAAGACGGCGGCCACAGACTGCCTGCCGCGGCGGGGACATGGTGACCTGGTGGCCTGGGCTGGAGAGGAGAAGGAGAAGACAGCTGAGGTCAGCCCCGCTCCCCCGCGATTAAGGACAGGCCACATGACCCCTTTCGCCCAATCACAGGGGCTGGCCTGAGATCTAAGATGGCGGCCGGAGCCGGAGCGCGGGGTCACAGAAATTTAAATTTTGATTAATGGAGCTAGGGTGACACTGGCGCGGGATTGCGCCCCCCCAAATGTTGCGCTCAGGGCCTAGGCCCCCCTCGCACCCCCCACTGTACCCAGCTTTACCTTATTCCTTGCTTCACCTGACTCTCTGCAATTCTGTTACTGGTCCCCTGCAGCTCCTGTGTATGTTAGGAATGACATTGGTCACACTCCAGCCTCCACTTCATACCATACGGGGTTAATCTTCCTCTATATGTGATGATGTGTTAGACCCCTTTCACACTGAGCCACCCATAGCGTCGGCAGTAAAACGCTGCTATATTTACCGCCGACGCTATGGTGGATTTGCGGCGCATTTCGGCCGCTAGCGGAGCAGTTTTACCCCCGCTAGCGGCTGAGAAAGGGTTAAAACCGCCCGCGAAGCAGCGCATTGCGAGCGGTATAGCCGCGCTGTCCTATTGATTTCAATGGCCAGCAGCGGTGGAGGAGCGGTATATACACCGCTCCTTCACCGCTCCAAAGATGCGGCTAGCAGGACTTTTTTTACCGTCCTGCTAGCACACCGCTCCAGTGTGAAAGCCCTCGGGGCTTTCACACTGGAGACAATGGAGCAGCTTTTTAAGGGCGGATTGCAGGCGCTATTTTTAACGCTATAGCACCTGCAATACGCTCCAGTGTGAAAGGGGTCTTAGGGAGGAGGAGAACGCTGGAGCATAGAATCAGGTAAGTAAAAAAAGGCTATACCCCCTTCTCCCCCTCCCCCACACTGCAAGAGTGGGCTTCTGTACTTTCTTGGGCTGGGATAAGAAATTACATCCTTTGCTGTGTGTTCCTATATTCTTGAACAGGTTAGGAATTAGTGTGACATTTTAGGTGCTACAGAGATGTAATCCACATACACATATCTTCTAAAAATCAATTATTTTTAGAAGATATAATGTGTATATGGATTACATGTTATGTAGCACCTAAAATGTCACACTAATTCCTAACCTGTTGAAGAATTTTACTTTCACTTTCAATAAACCTGCAGTGAAAAGTACAGAGAAGGTTCACATGACAGTATGCAGAGCAGAGGAGACTTACAGTAGAAGTGGATCCAGTCTCCCTTCCATGCTGTACACATCTTCACTCTGCCCTGGAGGCGGTCTCTGCTGTGTGCTGGGCGGGACCCAATCATCATCACTCTGCCCTGGAGGCGGTCTCTGCTGTGTGCTGGGCGGGACCCAATCATCATCACTCTGCCCTGGAGGCGGTCTCTGCTGTGTGCTGGGCGGGACCCAATCATCATCACTCTGCCCTGGAGGCGGTCTCTGCTGTGTGCTGGGCGGGACCCAATCATCATCACTCTGCCCTGGAGGAGGTCTCTGCTGTGTGCTGGGCGGGACCCAATCATCATCACTCTGCCCTGGAGGAGGTCTCTGCTGTGTGCTGGGCGGGACCCAATCATCGATGCTGCAGTGTGAGGTTCTTCCTTCCCTGCAGGGACTGTACCAGCTCCGATCTTAGGGAGGGGGAGACTCAGGAACTGAGGGAGCCTGGAAATGGGTGTATCTGCTGCCACAGAGCAACAAACAGGGGCACATAAATTTTGTTTTGGGCTGGCAATAGGGGCATACAAGGGATACAACCAGACTTTGTGGGCAGATTTTCCTGCTCACAACCTAGCGCTCCCTCCAACCCCCCTGTACCGCCCATGCTTGCAGCTATCCAGCTCCCAGCCCGAGCGAGTGAGTCACACCCCCCTCTGCCTGCCTCTGAAGACTTTGTCTGCGGGAGTTGTAATTTCCGGCTGCTGCGCTCCGCTGCTCAGCTCCCTCCACCCATCGCCACCAGGAACTTGAGCACGGTCCGGACTACAACTCCCAGAATGCAGCACAGGAGCAACACAGCCAATCGGCGGCCGCCACGATCGACCTCCTTCTGCCTGCATAAAAAAAAATATGTCAGCAGACAGCGGCCCTTTTGAGTATAAGTTCGGCAGCCTGGGGGGAAATTTCCACTCTGCCCCCCCTGCCAGCCCGCCCCTGTCCTTCACGTGGATTTTATAACTCCTTCTTTGCCGAGAAAACGGAAAGCGGATATATACAGCTACCAAAGAAGTGAGTGTACCTTAATATTGTTATACCACAGTGAATGCAGAAAAAATAAATAAAACGTTTTGCCGCGGAACCTCCGCTTTAAATTCCTTCCGGCTTTAGCAGCTTTTCTTTAGATGTCAGTATCTCTCTTAATTTGTTCTCTCCCACCCTATATTGGCTTTGGTATATCCCGTTGTCTGCTGACGTGAGGTGGGCCAGGAAAACTGAAAATTGTTATCAAATACTTACCGTAATTTTCCTTACTGGCCCATCCTCACGTCAGCACAGGACTCCCTCCCTAGTGGCCTGTCACAGGCTAAGTTATCGAACATCTTAGTTGGGGGAGGAGCTGACGTTTATTCAGCTATACAGGTGGTAATGTGGGGCTCCAGAGGAGATGTTAACCCGTTGTGTGCTGACGTGAGGATGGGCCAGGAAAGGAAAATTACGGTAAGTATTTGATAACAATTTTCCCTTATATATACATACATACACACCACTTCCTCAAATTTAATCTATCCAAAACTGAACTTATAATTTTTCCTCCCCCACGTGCCTCTTCCCCTGATCTCTCTTTCAAAATCAATGGCATAACTATCAGCCCATCCCCACACGCCAAGGTCCTAGGAGCAGTGGTGGCCCGTCCATAGGCGCCACCCCCCCTCCTGTGGTCACCAAAAAAAAAAAAAAAAACGGGCCCTTTAAGAGTTTTTTTTTTTTTTTTAAATGTCCTTTTTTTTTACACACATGGCGGTGCGTCCATAGTGGGCGCAGAAGCGCCACCCCCGCTCACTTCTGCGCCCGGCCGTCACTCACAATACATAGGTTCATGCATTGCATGAACCTATGTATTGCTGCCGCCCACTATTCAGATGGCCGGCCCCTTGAGCGCCGGCCATCTGATAACAGCGTCTGGTTGGCCTTTAGAAGTGCCTATCAGTGCCAGCAGCTCTGATATGCTTCCCGACTACAGCCTGAGGGCTGTAATCGGCTTCTAAATACCTAATGAGAGGACGCACGGGGGGTGCGCTCCCTGGCCAATCAGGTTCACCGGGTCTGGTTACCGGTAACCTGATTGGCTGAAGAGACATCGAGGACGGAAAAAGGACGGCGCTGACTCGAGGAGGGTAAGTGCAGGGCTGGGGGGGACAAACTGGCTGCATTTGGGGGACAAACTGGCTGCATTTGGGGGACAAACTGGCTGCATATTGGGGACAAACTGGCTGTATATTGGGGGACAAACTGGCTGTATATGGGGGACAAACTGGCTGTATTATGAGGACAAACTGGCTGTATTATGGGGACAAACTGGCTGTATATTGGGGACAAACTGGCTGCATTTGGGGGACAAACTGGCTGCATTGGGGGACAAACTGGCTGTATATTGGGGACAAACTGGCTGTATGTTGGGGACAAACTGGCTGCATTTGGGGGTAAAACTGGCTGCATTTGGGGGACAAACTGGCTGTATATGGGGGACAAACTGGCTGCATTTGGGGGACAAACTGGCTGTATATTGGGGACAAACTGGCTTTATATGGGGGACAAACTGGCTGTATATTGGGGACAAACTGGCTGCATTTGGGGGACAAACTGGCTGTATATTGGGGACAAACTGGCTGTATATTGGGGACAAACTGGCTGTATATTGGGGAAAAACTGGCTGAATTTGGGGGACAAACTGGCTGTATATTGGGGACAAACTGGCTGTATATTGGGGCCAAACTGGCTGTATTATGGGGGACAAACTGGCTGTATTATGGGGGACAAACTAGCTGCATTTGGGGGACAGTCTGGCTGTATATTGGGGACAAACTGGCTGTATATTGGGGACAAACTGGCTGTATATTGGGGACAAACTGGCTGCATTTGGGGGACAAACTGGCTGCATATGGGGGACAAACTGGCTGTATATGGGGGACAAACTGGCTGTATATTGGGGACAAACTGGCTGTATATCGGGGACAAACTGGCTGTATTATGGGGGACAAACTGGCTGTATTATGGGGGGGAAACTGGCTGTATATTGGGGGACAAACTGGCTGTATTATGGGGGACAAACTGGCTGTATATTGGGGACAAACTGGCTGTATATTGGGGACAAACTGGCTGTATTTTGGAGACAAACTGGCTGTATATTGGGGACAAACTGGCTGTATATTGGGGGACAAACTGGCTGTATATTGGGGGACAAACTGGCTGTATATTGGGGGACAAACTGGCTGTATATTGGGGGACAAACTGGCTGTATTATGGGGACAAACTGGCTGTATTTTGGGGGGAAACTGGCTGCATTTGGGGACAAACTAGTGGCGTTTGGGCACAGTGGCTGCGTTTAATGGGCACAGTGGCGGCAATTTTTTTTTTTTTTGCAGTTTGTTTGCGCCCCCCCAAAAAATTTGAGCACCAGCCGCCACTGCCTAGGAGTAGTACTGGACTCTGAACTCTCCTTTAAGCCTCACGTCCAATCACTGTCCAATTCTTGCCGCCTCAACCTCCGCAACATCTCCAAAATATGCCCCTTTCTAACCAATGACACAGCAAAACTCTTAATTCACTCCCTGGTCATCTCTCGCCTCGATTACTGCAACTCCCTCCTCATTGGCTTACCTCTGTATACTCTATCCCCCCTTCAGTCCATCATGAATGCTGCTGCCAGACTTATCCACCTTACCAACCGCTCTGTCTCTGCTACTCCTCTCTGTCAATCCCTCCACTGGCTTCCATTCACCCAACAAATTAAATTCAAAATGCTAACAACTACCTACAAAGCCACCCACAACTCAGCCCCCAGCTACATCACTGACCTAGTCTCTAAATACCAACCTAATCGTTCTCTTCGTTCTTCTCAAGACCTCCTGCTCTCTAGCTCTCTCATCACCCGTTCCCATGATCGTTTCCAGGACTTTTCCAGAGCCTCTCCAAGCCTATGGAACTCCTTACCCCAATCTGTCCGTCTATCTCCTTCTCTTTTAGCTTTTAGAGGATCCCTGAAAACCCTCCTCTTCAGAGAAGCCTATCCCACCCACACCTAAAACAACTGTATTTTCATTTTTGTCCATCTGATCATCCCCCACAGCTACTACCCTTTGTTCCACGTGACCCTCCCTTCTAGATTGTAAACTCTAACAAGCAGGGCCCTCTGATCCCTCCTGTATTGAATTGTATTGTGACTGATGTAAAGCGCTGCGCAAACTGTTGGCGCTATATAAATCCTGTATAATAATAATAATAATAATACACACAGAAAATACATCCCTCAAAGAAATAAGGAAAATAAAGGAAAACTCCACTTTCATAAAATAAATATGACATATATTATGTGTACTAAAGCCATTTTGAAATTAAATTTTATAAACTTTTCCTTTTAATTTCAATCTGCAGCTGCTGTAATTTTCTGAATCTGTTCAATGTTGCTTCCTTCCAATATGGCAACCTGGAGGCATTCCATACATTGTTGGAATTTATTGAAAGCAGATGTACTCACAAAGGTTACAGAGTAACACAGGCAAAATATACCACACTATAAATCTACAGCAGGTCTACATCATATACCACTGGCCGCCTCGCCCTATGTGCACTTCGTCGCACCTAGGGCGAGGCCAGTGGTATATGTTGTTGTAGACCCGCTGTAGATTTCTGATGTGATATATTTTGCCTGTGTTACTCTGTAGTAACCTTTGTGAGTACATCTACTTTAAATAAATCATGGTTTTAGCATACTACTCTATGGTCCTTTGGTCTTTCTTCTACCCATCATTACTCCGAGGTACTGCCTTTGGAGAACCAGAGAAGGACCGTGGAGGCGGTGGAGTCAGTAATGCCCTTGGTGGTGGCCTCCCATTTGGATGATTTCTGTGCTGTTGATCTCTTATCATTTGGAGATCATTATTGTTTGGTAACGGAACTGCCACAGCTGTTTGTGAGGTGGTTTGGGATTCTTGCACGTGGATTCTCATCATTTTCAAGATTTCACATTTAGACTTTTATATATTTTTACCCCTTTTGTTATACACAAATCTATTATATTATTGTTTTTTCGCCATTTATGAAATGCACATTGTTTATTAAGGTTAATATGAATTAATTGAAATTTTTCACACATATAACCTTGTGTTGCTCTCTACAGAGATATTGGTTTTGCGCACCTTTTAGATTAACCATAATTAGACTGACTCTTTCTAATTGAAAAAAAAAATGTTTTTCTTTGGAATATTTATCTCAGAAAATTGATTTTATAATCAAGAGAAAAATGTCTGTGATTTGCAACAGTTTACTTTTTCAGCACTAGATGGCAGTAAAAGTGTGTTACCATAAAGCAGCATGGAGTGTATATGTAATGCTTGGTTACAGTGACTGAATATGATCCTCCTTATGTACATGCCTGGGGTGGAGCCCTCATTATAAATGCCAGTTGCAGTTGACACTGTGCTATTAATTTGCTTTGTCCTTCACAGTGACAGGCAGCATGTCTAGTGTGCGGGTAGCATTGGTCACAGGAGGCAATAAAGGGATAGGCCTGGCTATAGTAAGAGCTCTGTGTAAGCAGTTCAAGGGAGATGTCTATTTGACAGCCAGGAACACTCAGCTGGGAGAAGAAGCTGTTCAGGCTTTGAAGAAGGAAGAATTGTCCCCGCTATTCCACCAGCTGGACATCAATGATCTGAACAGCATCCGGGCCCTTCGGGACTTCCTAAAGGAAAAGTATGGGGGGCTGGATGTGCTGATCAATAATGCCGGCATTGCATTCAAAGGTGAGTTCTTAAATTTGGAGAATGGAATAGGTGTGTTGTGAGTTTCCGATTCTTCTAGATAATATTTAGTTAAACTGCAGAGGGTCATTAAGTTAAATAATTGTGATTGCCTGGGTTCATGAATTTCACAATTTTCTGCAGATCAAACATCACATTGCACATTCTAAGGAGCATCAAACATTTCCTGCCTAAATTATGAGATTTGCCCAATACCTTATTTAATTGGCGTATCTCTAAAGTTAACACTGTGCTCCCAATGGTTGACTGATAGCAGTCGACCAGGACATACAGCGCAAAAGGAACACTTGTACTCTAGGTATTGATATCTAAACTCAAGAACAAACATTTAATCTAAATTCTTAATCTAAAGTCCTTAGATGTGGTGGTTGCTTCTTTTTTTTTGGGCTTTTTTCCTTTATTTTTACATGATGATCCGACAAGTAAGACAATTCCCGATCTAGGGTGACAACACTCACCATACTGTAGGATGTTAACCATGTGTCAAGTTTTATGTGGCAACCAGTGTGGAAGGTCTGAGCTCCCTTAGCTACTCAGCAGGCTCCCGAGTCAAGTTCCAGGGCATTAAGCCTCGTACACACGACCGAGAATCTCGTCAGGAATAAAACCCTGTTGTTTTTCCTGACGAGATTCTTGACAAGAATCTTGTCCCGGCCGAGTGTACACACGTATGATTCAAAAGAACTGCCGTTCTTTTGAATGGCACGAACGCGGTGACGTCGTCGACTACGACGAGCGTGCGCTCGTCACATTCGATGCCATCGCCGCCATCTTGCTACACCCTACCTATGCCTAGGAAGCTACCGCACATGCGTCAAATTCATTTTGAGCATGCGCGGGTTTCCACCGCGACAGGCAAGTGTACACACTCTCGGGTTTCTCGTCGGGAAACAGGCCTACAAGAATCCCGACGAGAAAATAGAGAGCAGGTTCTCTATTTTTCTCGTCGAGATTCTGGCCAGTTTTCTTGACGAGAAACCTGAAAGCCTCGTACACACGCCCGGTTTCCTTGGCAAGAAAGCTCTGCCAGCAGTTTTCTTGCTGGTTCTTGCCGAGAAAACCGGTCGTGTGTACGAGGCTTCAGAATGAGAGGTCCATTAGTCTGTGGAGGGGTGTTGGGGTGCTTTAATTGGCCTGGTTAGTGTACAAATAATCAAGTCATATGAGAGCCAGTGTATAAGAGTCAGACCCTGTTCAGATGGAGCTGTCAGCAAGACATACAGTAGGTCAAAAGGATTTGCCTCTCATCCACTGTGTCCTGAAATGTTGAGGTTCACCTTTGTGCATTATTCATTATTTTTCATTCAATGAATTGCTAAATAAATAAAACAAATGTTCATGCTGTACCCCACCTCCCTACATAATTAGGCTGGCCATTACTTCAATGTGTAAACCACAATTTTAAAAACAAATCAAATTGCCCTCTATGCGTAAATGGGAGGAGGAAATAAAATCAGATTTTATGGAAAGGCAATGACTGGCAGGAAGTTATCCATGTCTAGATGCACAGACCAGAAAACGAAAAGGAAGTTTGGACAGCCGCACTCCAGGAAAAAATTCCTTAAATGTCCTTTATTGGTAAAAATGGAATACACTACAATCCACAGCAAACAGAAAATCAGGGCACACAGCTGACTTTTCGCACTGGTACTCAGTGCTTACTCATAGCTGACACTCAATACATTTAAAATATATACTCAGGCATGATGGTCACATGATCAGAAGGCAGAGAATAGTAAATTGTATTTCATTAGATTAGAAATGACAATCACATGTGTGCATGATCAGAGAAAAGGGTGGCACATCATTGTAACACAATCACATCTAATTACAATGAAACGTGTGTATATGGATATTCAAATGAATATATGTGTAGCCAAACTACTAAAAAGTGGGCAATGTTCCATACAAAACATGAATCTAATAAAAAATGACCAGTGCGAAACGTCAGCTGTGTGTCCCGATTTTCTGTTTGCTGTGGATTGTAGTGTATTCCATTTTTATCAATAAAGGACATTTAAGGAATTTTTTCCTGGATTGCGGCTGTCCAAACATCCTTTTCGTTTTCTGCTATATGCATTGCCAGCACCTATGGTCTTCAGGAGGAGATTGATCAGCCAAGCACACCTATCTTGTGGCGGTCACTTCCCATTCCCCATAGATGCACAGACCACTGGGATGTCTTACATAAAATTCTAATGAGATGGTATCTGACTCCTTACAGTTTCTCCAAATTGCTACAGAGTGATTTCAAAAAGAAAAGCTTGCGTGTTTCGTCCCAAAGCCTTAGTCACTGTTCTTGGCTATGACTAAGGCTTTGGGCTGAAATGCATAAAATGTTCTCTTTGCAATCACCCTGCAGCAAATAAAATAATTTTTACATGTGGGTGCTTCGAGCTGCTGGCTGCCTACCTTTTCTCTTTCTACAGTTTGGGTGTAGGAAAGACACTCAAAGCTTGTGCACTGAGACGTCACCTCCTTTGCTAATACAGTTGTTTTCTTTGTTGCATTCCTCACAATGTTGGAGAAACTGTGGCCGAACAGGCCCTATTCTGTATTTTATGAGCCTGTTGAAGTATTAAGAGCTTTTACAATGTCATATTCACCCTGAAATTACAGATATTCTAAATTCCCCTACTCCCCAATTAACACTATTGAATATAGGAATCAAGCTGCACCCCCATACCTACTAGACTATCAAAGGTGTGCGTAGCCTATTGCATTAGGGTGTGCATCCCAAAGCTCAAACACATATGCGTGCGTGCATATGTATATATATTGACGGTGTAAGTACAGCAGTGGACGGTGTCAGTAGGATAGAGGTTGGTGTTGGTAGAGCAGTGGACGGTATCATTATTTTTTCATTTTTATTATTTTGTTTTTTATTATTTTTACTGAATTTGTATTTATTTTTTTAGGAGCATCATTAGAGGACTTCAGTGATATACCATAGGTCCAAACAGGGGGAATCTGCGGCACACAGGGTGATTTGGGTGTGCCCAGGCACACCTGGCACACCCTGTGCACACGCCTATGTAGACTATGGTGGCAAACTGCTGCTAGACCATCAATATCTTATCAGTGGAGGTCACCTTGCATCTGACATGTGGTATTGTCCACAGGGTCAACTTACAATGCACTTGTAGACAACATAAATGTAATATGTTCCACTCCACATGGGAAGGTTTGTTCCACCATTCCAATGTTCATGTTTCAATTTGATAAAAAGATGGTTTATAAATGGGCTTTTGAAAAGGCACCTTCTATATTATTGTCACCAAGTTTGTTGCTTTTATTTCTTTTCCATGTACTGTATATCCTTAACTACCATGTCAAGTTTCTATGACAATACGTACATGTAGTTTATTTATTACTTTCTTTTAAACTTGCATAACTTCATCATACCATTTACTAGACATGTGCACACTGAAATATTTCGTTTCGGAATTTCGTTTTCGTCCAAAAAATAAATTTATTTAGTTACTCCCGAAATTCGTTTTTATTTATTTCGTTTTTCGTTAAAAATTGCATTCGTCCGAAAATCTGAATTAATTAAGGTCGAATCTGTCATTGAAGGCTTATGGTGCCTGTCGAATGTTCAAAGAAGATTCGACGGAGCAGCGAAACTGTACGACTCTGCAATCATACATTTCCGGTCGAATGTTCCGCCCACAAGCAGTGATCTTTTCTCTCTATGTCAAATCTTTTCTCTCTATAATGTCAAATCTTTTCTCTCTATAATGTCGGATCTTTTCTCTCTATAATGTCGAATCTTTTCTCTCTATAATGTCAAATCTTTTCTCTCTATAATGTCAAATCTTTTCTCTCTATAATGTCAAATCTTTTCTCTCCTATGTCGAATCTTTCCTCTCCTATGTCGAATCTTTTCTCTCCTATGTCGAATCTTTCCTCTCCTATGTCGAATCTTTTCTCTCCTATGTCGAATCTTTCCTCTCCTATGTCGAATCTTTCCTCTCCTATGTCGAATCTTTTCTCTCCTATGTCGAATCTTTCCTCTCCTATGTCGAATCTTTTCTCTCCTATGTTTTTCTCTCCTATGTCGAATCTTTTCTCTCCTATGTCGAATCTTTCCTCTCCTATGTCGAATCTTTCCTCTCCTATGTCGAATCTTTCCTCTCCTATGTCGAATCTTTCCTCTCCTATGTCGAATCTTTCTCTCCTATGTCGAATCTTTTCTCTCTATAATGTCGAATCTTTTCTCTCCTATGTAGAATAATCTTGGACTAATAGAGTTAAGGTTAGGCACATTCGACCACAGGTTCGATAGACACAGATTGTTATTGTCAGCGTCACGTCGAATCTCCTATCTATATCGAACTGTTGTAGCAACGAAAACGAAAATAAAGCATTTGTTTATGTCGGATCTTTCGGTTTTCGGATTCTGTGCTTTCGTTTTCGTTTGTTAAAACGATAACGAAAATAGCTGAAATTCGGACGAAAATGCATTCGGACGAAAACTAATGCACATGTCTACCATTTACAGCCTTCCCCTCCCTTTTAGTAATCTGGGTAACAGTTTGCATAAACTGTAATTATGTCTAAGGATTTTGTAATTATTGTTTAACAACCCTATGAAACACCAATTCAGGATACTGTATATCTTTACAGATATATAGATATATACCCTATAATGTACCTTTGTATGATACGATACCAACAACAATTACTGAATAAAAAAATTAAAAAATTACATTAATGCCCCATACACACGATCATTTTTCATGCCGTTAAAAATGCCATTAAAAAAAATGGCCATTAAAAATGATCGTGTGTATGCTCCAGAGCATTTTTAACGACGTGAAAAACGGGCATTAAAAATTTCGAACATGCTCTCTTTTTTCACGTCGTTTTTCATGTCGTTTTTTTTAACGACGTGAAAAACGATAGTGTGTATGCTTTAACGACGTGAAAAAAAATGCGCATGCTCAGAATCAAGTATGAGACGGGAGCGCTCGTTCTGGTAAAACTAGCGTTCGTAATGGAGATAGCACATTCGTCACGCTGTAACGGACTGAAAAGCACTAGACTGAAAAGAGCGAATCGTCTCTCACCAAACTTTGCTAACATGAAGGGTGGCGCCATTCGAACGGAACTTCCCCTTTATAGTGCCGTCGTACGTGGTGTACGTCACCGCGCTTTGCTTGAACATTTTTTAAAATGATGGTGTGTACGCAAGACAGGCTTGAGAGGAAACAAGAAAAAAAATGACGAGAAAAACGTCAGTTTTAAAAATGACATTAAAAAAGATCGTGTGTATGGGGCATAAGTGTAGAACTAAACTATACCCAATAGATATTAGTGCATTCAATCACGTTCAATACCATCGAAAGACACTAATGTGTAAAATTTGCTGATTTTCAAAAATATACTGTATGAAGTTACATTCCACAGTCAATGTGCAAAGTGCAGTAGCAAATACAAGGTAGTCCATGCCAAGCAGTTCACAGTTGAATCGCCACTCCTTCTAGATCTGTGCAATCGTGATTTCCTCAAACACCAATTTTACTTCAGATCTTCTTATAATGTGACAACCTTAGTGCACTACCTGCTCACTTCTCCCCTTAGTGGACAGACTATCACCTTTGGTGATTTTTCTATCTTACTTATATACATTGCATATTTTCGTTGTTGTGTTGAATTACCTTTGGAACACGTTACACCCGTTTTTTTATTGAGGAACATGTAACAGGGGGAATGCATATTAGAAGATATCTTTATTTTTGTATGTATAAAGGTACCAGCATGTAACACAGTAACTTCACAGAATCCATGGAACCATTATGCCTTGTACACACGATCGGATTTCCGATGGAAAAAAATCCGATGGAATTTTCCGTCGGAATTTCGATGAAGCTCACTTCCATCAGTCTTGCATACACACTGTCAGACTAAATTCCGACCGTCCAAAACGCGGTGACGTAAAACACTACGACGAGCCGAGAAAAATGAAGTTCAATGCGTCGACTTGATTCTGAGCATGCGTGGATTTTTCTCCGATGGAATTCCACACAGACGTTCGGAATTTCCCATCGGAAAAATTTAAAACATGTTTTTATTAGGGCTGTTACTGGTTAAAATTTTCGTGTTCGATTAATCGTTTTTTTTTTTAATCGATTAATCGTCTAATTTCGATTAATTATAACGCACATACAGATCCAACTACTTTTAGCTGATCTCCTTGCAGGCCGATTCCCAGTGCAGCTACCAACCACTGGAAAAATCGATAGCAGGATACAAAAAACACACAAAGGCAGCGCTCGATGGGAATAGCATTAAAACTTTTATAGTCTTCAAGTAGGTAACAAAATAAATATTGCACTGGAGATAAAATCAATGTAGCTACATAAACTGTAAAAATAGTGCGAGTAATACCAAACGGTAGCAAAAGCAGTCATAAAAACATGTAGCTAAGTATGATACTGGTATAAAAATGTGTACAATGATACCACTGCTGAATCCAGATGAGGAGAGGCTAACATCAGTCCGTCGGCATGTAGATGTCCCGTGAAGGGAACTATCACAACTCCCAGTGGATGGCTGTAGAATCCCAGGTTGATAGAGGGAAGTGATAGAGGGAAATGTAACAGCCCTTGCGTGTGGCAGATAGTAAGGTCCCGCCGGCATGCAGATATGAAGGCACAGCAAAGGAGCCCTTTAGATGGACACGGCAAGCCCAAAGAATTTTGATCGATCAAAACAATTAATCGATTAATTGAGGAATTAAGAGTTAATTTCCACAGCCCTAGTTTTTATTTTTTTACTCCGATGAAAAAAAGTCTGATGGGGCCCACACACGATCGGAATTTCTGATGAAACAAGTCCATCGGATTCTATTTCATCGGAGATCCGATTGTGTGTACAAGGCATTAGTGCCAGTCATTTCCTTTAAGACATCTCAGTCTATTGTCTCCGCCAACGTCAAACAAGCACGCAGGTATACTACAGAACCAGTTTTGTCAGATGCCATTAACAATACATATAGACAGGGTTTTTTTTCTCATAAAAAAGGTGCAGGAACTCAACCATGACCCCCCAAAACCCCCTTCCCCTGACTACGCACACACCCTCCAAACTGCATTAAATATTGGGTGTGGTCAAATTTCATTAACAATGGGAGGGTATTAAAGGAGCATTAAATACCAGGAGTGCATAGTGCAGTACATAGTAAGTACAGAGTGCAGAGTTCGGGGGTGTGCTACGTACCTAGTACAGAGTTCAGGGGGCCACTGCATGCAGAATTCAGGGGTGCGCTACACACAATGTGCAGAGTTCAGCCTTCTTCCACAGCTGCCTACCTCTGCATCCCCCATCCACATCGCACTTTTACCCCTCTTCTTCTCTAGTACCCCCTCACACACTGTAGGTGGCTCCACCTCTCTAACTTGCAGGGAGATCCTCCAGTGGGGGTGTCAGCATCCACACTGCACCCCGGGCACCTGCATCTCCCTTGTCCCCATCTTGCACTCAGTGGGAGCTGTTAAGGAGATCAGATCTATGGGAGCTGTTAGGAGACAAGCTGTCACTTGTAAACACAGAAGCTGGACTTGCATAGTTACATAGTTAGTCAGGTTAAAAAAAGACACAAGTCCATCCAGTTCAACCATAAAAAAATAAAAAATAAAAATAATAATAATATCATACAATCCCATATACCCAATTCTATACCCACAGTTGATCCAGAAGAAGGTGAAAAACCCCAGCAGAGCATGATCCAATTTGCTACAGCAGGGGAAAAAATTCCTTCCTGATCCCCTGAGAGGCAATCAGATTGTCCCCGGATCAACTTTACCTATAAATGTTAGTACTCAGTTATATTATGTACATTTAGGAAAGAATCCAGGCCTTTCTTGAAGCAATTTTCTGAGCTGGCCAGAACCACCTCTGCAGGGAGTCTTCTGTGTATACAAGTGATAGTGGTGAGCAGGGAGCAGAGGGTTTGAGCCAGAGGTGGTGGAACTGAGTTCCACCAAGTTCTATCTGAAAAAAAGCCATGCATATAGATCACTCAACTAGCAAAAGTTGGATAAATGGACAGTGTGCCAGGACAAGGTAATCTAGCGCCGGGGGAAAAGATGCCAAACTTCATCCCCCCCCCCATCCCTGCAATAAACCATTGGGCCCAGGGCAGCCGCCCCTCTTGCCCACACTTTGTCCCAGCCCTGGTGTACAAAGACATAGCAAAGTGTATAGATGCGGAATGGAAATATAGGTAGCTAACAATAAAGGAGAAAATAAGGCTGAACCCAAAAGCGTCATACGGATGTTATAATGGTGAACATTTCCTACAAGTGCTTAGTACTGCTAGCTCTATTTTCTAATACACTTCTCATTCTCAAATTTCCAGCTGCAGACACAACCCCGTTTGGCACACAAGCTGAAGTGACCCTGAAAACCAACTTCTTTGCCACAAGAGATATTTGCCACGAGCTGTTGCCACTTATTAAACCAAATGGTAAGTTGGGGTTTATCATATATGCTGTCTCTTCAGGTTGTAGAGATGCGTAGAGGTCAGAAAAGTCTGCGTCCGAATTTTGTGTAATCAATGTGACCAGAAATGTTATCTAGCAAAGCAGTATGCAGACTCCAAGGTAGCTCACATATAATGTTGTTTCTTCCACACCTCCCAATCTTATGCAATACAGGTCCTTCTCAAAAAATTAGCATATTGTGATAAAGTTCATTATTTTCTGTAATGTACTGATAAACATTAGACTTTCATATATTTTAGATTCATTACACACAACTGAAGTAGTTCAAGCCTTTTCTTGTTTTAATATTGATGATTTTGGCATACAGCTCATGAAAACCCAAAAATCCTATCTCAAAAAATTAGCATGTTTCATCCGACCAATAAAAGAAAAGTGTTTTTAATACAAAAAAAGTCAACCTTCAAATAATTATGTTCAGTTATGCTCTCAATACTTGGTCGGGAATCCTTTTGCAGAAATTACTGCTTCAATGCGGCTGGCATGGAGGCAACCAGCCTGTGGCACTGCTGAGGTGTTATGGAGGCCCAGGATGCTTCGATAGCGGCCTTAAGCTCATCCAGAGTGTTGGGTCTTGCGTCTCTCAACTTTCTCTTCCCAATATCCCACAGATTCTCTATGGGGTTCAGGTCAGGAGAGTTGGCAGGCCAATTGAGCACAGTAATACCATGGTCAGTAAACCATTTACCAGTGGTTTTGGCACTGTGAGCAGGTGCCAGGTCGTGCTGAAAAATGAAATCTTCATCTCCATAAAGCTTTTCAGCAGATGGAAGCATGAAGTGCTCCAAAATCTCCTGATAGCTAGCTGCATTGACCCTGCCCTTGATAAAACACAGTGGACCAACACCAGCAGCTGACATGGCACCCCAGACCATCACTGACTGTGGGTACTTGACACTGGACTTCAGGCATTTTGGCATTTCCCCCTCCCCAGTCTTCCTCCAGACTTTGGCACCTTGATTTCTGAATGACATGCAAAATTTGCTTTCATCCGAAAAAAGTACTTTGGACCACTGAGCAACAGTCCAGTGCTGCTTCTCTGTAGCCCAGGTCAGGCGCTTCTGCCGCTGTTTCTGGTTCAAAAGTGGCTTGACCTGGGGAATGCGGCACCTGTAGCCCATTTCCTGCACACGCCTGTTCACAGTGGCTCTGGATGTTTCTACTCCAGACTCAGTCCACTGCTTCCGCAGGTCCTCCAAGGTCTGGAATCGGTCCTTCTCCACAATCTTCTTCAGGGTCCGGTCACCTCTTCTCGTTGTGCAGCGTTTTCTGCCACACTTTTTCTTTCCCACAGACTTCCCACTGAGGTGCCTTGATACAGCACTCTGGGAACAGCCTATTCGTTCAGAAATTTCTTTCTGTGTCTTACCCTCTTGCTTGAGGGTGTCAATGATGGCCTTCTGGACAGCAGTCAGGTCGGCAGTCTTACCCATGATTGCGGTTTTGAGTAATGAACCAGGCTGGGAGTTTTTAAAAGCCTCAGGAATCTTTTGCAGGTGTTTAGAGTTAATTAGTTGATTCAGATGATTAGGTTAATAGCTCGTTTAGAGAACCTTTTCATGATATGCTAATTTTTTGAGATAGGATTTTTGGGTTTTCATGAGCTGTATGCCAAAATCATCAATATTAAAACAAGAAAAGACTTGAACTACTTCAGTTGTGTGTAATGAATCTAAAATATATGAAAGTCTAATGTTTATCAGTACATTACAGAAAATAATGAACTTTATCACAATATGCTAATTTTTTGAGAAGGACCTGTATATGCCGTGACACATTTTATAGTGATTTGATTTAGGTGTTTGTATTTGCCATGTAATTATACATGGTGGGGTAGGTTTATGACAATTATCAGAGCTGAGAAGGAATAACAAAACTTTACATAGCAAGTTCAATAGCCATACCATTATTATTAGGATTATTATGCAGGATTTTTTATAGTGCCAACAGTTTGTGCAGTGCTTTACAAAAGAAAGGGCAACAGCGCAATTACAATACAATTCAATATTATGGGGTTAAAAGAATCCTGCTCATGAGAGCTTACAATCTAAAAGAAGAAGCAAGTGATAGAAAAGTTAATAATTGTAGGGGATGAGTTGATGGAGAAATTTAGGTAGAGGCGGGATAGGCTTCCCTAAAGAAATGAGTTTTCAAGGATTGCCTGAAACCAGAAACAGCAGAACAGTGGTTCTCAACCCTGTCCTCAAGTACCCTCAACAGGCCATGTTTTGGGAATTTCTCTTAGATAAAATAGCTGTCAATAATACCAAGCCATTGACTCTGATTTAAAGCACCTGTGGAAGATAAAGGAAGATAAAGATAGGAAAACCTGCAAACATGGCCTGTTGGGGGTACTTGAGGACAGGGTTAACCACTGCAGTAGGAAGTAGCCAGATAGACTGGTGTAGGAAGTTCCAGAGGGTGGGAGAAGTTCTGGGAAGTCCTGGAGACAAACATGACTTGAATAAATGAGAACCTTAACAGACACAATGTAAAAGTGTTTATTTTAAAACTATACACAAATAACCAAAGTAGCAGTAAAGATGAACAAATGAGATATAACCCAGATAAGCAATGAAACTATGAACAATAACCAAGAAAAAGAAAATACAAAAGCAAACAAGAATAAACAAACTACAGTATATACAAGCTATATGGGGCATAGAATATGATGCTGGGCAGGAACCAGACTGGCAGGGCTAAGACTTGAAAATTCTGGGTACGGGATCACACAGAGAACCAGAGACCACATTGTCCCACGGTGGTAAGATTTTTATGCAGGTGGCTAATATCAAATGGGCAAATAATGTGGGCATTCATCTGCTGCTGGCCACTGGAACCACAAGCTACCCATCACTGAGGCAGTGTCATCAGCAAGTTAAATAGAATAGCAAGGTTGTGACATCACTGTTGTATGTCTTTTAGGAACTGACCCAAGTTAATATTAACCTGATCTGGCCTTGAAGTGCCCAATGTAACAACAGTAATGATCTACAGCAATTTGTGGTTCCTCCAAGTACCTGTCTTAGTGTTCAAATCAATCTGTGTCCCTGTGACCCTTGAGTCCTAGGCCCAAGCTAGAAACAATGACTTCTCTCCTAGTTAATATAAAACCACCACTGTTGGTTAGGTTTTCCAACTGCTGGTATTTCGAAAATGGGTGAAAATGGTGTTTGTTGCCAATGTTTTTAAACAGAATGAGACCATTATGACGCGTACACACGACCGAGTTTCTCATCGGTGAAAACACCGCCGTGAAACCCGACAGGAAAAACGAGGACCGGCTTGGTCCCCTTTTCCCAGTCTACACGCGGCCGTTTTTCACGACATGTTTTCTCTTGGTCGAGAAAACTGGCCGTGTGTAGGATCCCTAGCAGTGTTTCCCTATGGGAAAACTGCCGAGGAAAAAAATGCCGCAATTCGCGACGAGAAAAATTAGTGCATGTTCTAATTTTTCTCGTCGTGATTCTCAGCGGTTTTCTCGTCAGGAAAACTGCTGGAGAGCCTACACACGGCTGTTTTTGTCGTCCTAGTGAAAAAATTACAGTTTTCCCGACGAGAAAAATGGTCGTGTGTACGCGGCATAAAGCTGTTATTTTTTCCCATAGGGAAACCCCACCCCATATCATTTAACTGTGAAATGCTAGAACTTCTACTGCCATTTAGGGTTCTAGTATGTGACAGTTGAATACCAGGGCATAGTTCATAGTATTGGCTGAGGGAGTGCAATTTCAACATGTATAGCTTCTGTGGGCCTAAGTTTCATGGCATCGTGGAGCGCAATCTGTAAAACTAACACAAAGTACAAGAATTGTAGATGGTCTCTAAAATACTGCAGCTGGGGTTTAGCTTTCTTCAATGATAACAATAGAAAATCATTCCCACTAGCTCTTTAAATATGCGTGATGTAGCCTAGTTTGGTCTCAATGGTTTAAAAATTGTACAAATTTGTCGTTCTGTAGATTAAAGTGGATGTAATTCCGAAAAACTTTTTTTAATTAGGGCTTGCACCTTGTACAGTATAGGATTTCATGTCATCTATGCCCAGTCTTGCCACGAACAGTTAATCCAGCTCTGAGGAATCCTCTTATCTTTTTTCAGTAAGATAAAAACCTGACACACAGAGAAATAGTAGTCAGTTCTTCCCCCTTGCTGTGAGTGACAAGTGATTTACATATCTCATGCACAAGCCTGAGAAAGATATTCTGTGTACTTCAGATCCACTCCTCCTTTCTTCTCCAGCTCTTCCAGGATTGGCTGCTCCACACCTCAGCATGATTGGGCATGCTGAAGTCATGTGGTGACCTTTCTGGATGTTGGTGATCATAGTAGAAGTTCAGGGTAGGAAATACACAGGAGAAAATGCATGTTGACAAGGGGAGTGTGAAGGTGGGTGGGGAGTCTACTGACATCACGACTCCACCCACCAAGCTCCGGACAACAGACCCACCCACAGAATTTGCATTTTTTGGGGTCTCATAACAGACAGAGGGGAGACATTTGACAGGTAAGGATACATGCAGGAAGCATGTATTTCCTTATAGATAACCACTATGGCAGTAGTTTAGAAAGGATTAGAGTGGGTTTACATACGCTTTAAAGCTGAACTCTGGGGTTGTTAAACATTACCCTTGCAGTGGGGTCCTCCCAAACTGCAAGAATTAGATGCTTGCTATTTGTAGGGATATCAGAAGATGTATTACCTACCTTACTGTCTATTCTGTCCGGTTTTGGCACTGTCCTCTACTTGCTGGTGCCCCGGACTGTTAGTGTCATCATGTAGTGCAGGGCTATTAACCCTGTGTGTATGCGAAGGAGGCAAGCATGCGACCATGCTGAGACCACTTTAGAGACGCAGCAGTGCTGGATGCATGGATGGAGAAAGCCTGCTGGAGCCAGGAATAAGGTAAGTATTACTCTTAATTCCTGTAACCCTAGATTTAATAAGCATTTAACCCTTGCAGTAGGGGTCCACAGCTTTTTTTCCGGCTGCAGTTTAGCTTTAAAACGGTTGTTGTGTTATCTAAAAACGCAGCTCTAAGTTTTCGTTACCAATCTAAGACTTTTATTCTCTTTTAGGGCGAGTTGTCAATGTTTCCAGCATGATGAGCTCTATGTCTCTTGCAAAATGCAGCCCAGAACTGCAGGGAAAATTCCGCAGTGACACCATCACTGAGGAAGAGTTAGTGAAACTAATGGAGAAGTTTGTGGAAGATGCCAAGAAGGGAATCCACAAAGATCAAGGATGGTCAGATAGTGCTTACGGAACATCCAAAATAGGAGTGACTGTGTTATCTAGGATCCAAGCTCGACAGCTAAAGGAGACCCGGAAAGGAGAGGGAATCGTCCTGAATGCCTGCTGTCCAGGTTGGGTGAGGACTGATATGGCTGGTCCCAAGGCCCCCAAGTCTCCAGACGAAGGAGCTGAGACCCCGACTTATCTTGCTCTTCTACCACCTGATTCAGCTTCACCATATGGGGAGCTGGTCAGCGAGAAGAAAATTGTACCATGGTGACAATGATGGACAACTCTAGAGTAATTCAATGTAGCCGTGTGATGGGACTTATTAATAATAGCTAGTTGTTGGGTTACAGTCACCATTGTTTAGAGGAGGTTAGAAGATGACATGGATATTATCACCTACATAGCCTCTACTTTGGGAGATTGTGGAACATAATAATCTGGTGAAAATTGATTAAACCTGATTTTTTTATCTGCAATAAACATTGATCTAGTAATCATAGTTTGTATTCTGGTCATTTTATGGTATAAAAAAGGCTTCAGATGTTTTTTGTAGAGCTACGGTAGGAGCTGCAGAATTACTGTCTAGGTCTTCCCCACAGGCTTTGCCCCGCAGCAAGGCACACAGTCTCATTCACACGTTTCTTCAATAACCAGTCTAGAGGATATTGTTTTGTGTTTTATTTTTTAATTTTTTTGAAGAACTTGGTTAGGGTTGAGGGTAGTGGTGGGCAGTGTTGTTCATCTTACGTATAAAAAGTAATTAGTTACAGTTACAAATTACTTCTTCCAAAAAGTAATTGAGTTAGTAACTCAGTTACTACATTGAAAAAGTAATTAGTTACTCAGCAAAGTAACTATATTGGTTATAGTATATATACACACGGGGGCGGGGCGGTAGAAGGATGATATATATGTAATTTGTTCAGTGTATAAAAATAATAGGAGGGATAACAATAAATAATATTGGTTATGTGCCCATGCCTCACTGTGCCCATGCTTCACTGTGCCCATGCCTCACTGTGCCCATGCCTCACTGTGCCCGTGCCTCACTGTGCCCGGTGCCTCACTGTGCCCATGCCTCACTGTGCCCGTGCTTCACTGTGCTCAATGCCTCACTGTGCCCAAGTCTCACTGTGCCCAAGTCTCACTATGCCCAAGTCTCACTGTGCCCGTGCTTCACTGTGCCCAATGCCTCACTGTGCTCGTGTCTCACTGTGCCCGTGTCTCACTGTGCCCAAGTCTCACTGTGCCCGTGCCTCACTGTGCCTGTGTCTCACTGTGCCCGTGTGTCTCACTGTGCCCGTGCTTCACTGTGCCCAATGCCTCACTGTTCCCAATGCCTCACTGTGCCTGTGTTTTACTGTGCCCAATGCCTCACTGTGCCCGTGTTTCACTGTGCCCAATGCCTCACTGTGCCCGTGTCTCACTGTGCCCAATGCCTCACTGTGCCAGTGCTTCAATCACTGTGCCCAATGCCCTCTACCTGATCGGCGGCGTCCTGTCGGCCATTCCAGTATTCAAAAGCCGCGCCTCCTCCTCGTCTGTGATAGGCGGAACACTCAATTTCCCAGCATTCAGTGTTCCGCCTATCACGGACATCCGCTCATCCTCATAACACAGACGAGGATGAGCGGATGTCCGTGATAGGCTGAACACTGCCTGCTGTCAAATTGAGTGTTCGCCTATCACAGGCGAAGAGGACTCGGGAGGCGCGGCTTTTGAACACTGCAATGGCCGCCGTCTGTCTGCATGACACGCTGATCAGGTAGGCAGACGGCGGCTTGCAGTTAGTTAGTCTTACATTACATCTACTCGCGGCGAGTAGATGTAATTGGGGTAACGCCGCCCAAGTAATGGGAACGGCGGTGCCATGAGGGGAAGAGTAATCAGTTAGATTACTCGTTACCCCAAAAAGTGGCTACGTTACCTAACGCCATTTATTTAAACGGTGTTAGTTACAACACTGGTGGTGGGGTACTCCAAAAACAAGAACTATGTACAAATGAGGACTTAGTTATTCACCAGGATAAGCTACATCGAAGTACGGACTTGAAACAAACAGTAGACTCCAGCTTAGTAGTAGTAGTTAGAGCCACAAGAGCAGAGTCCCTTTAAGTAATAGATTAGGTGGACTAAGCTCTTCAGGACACCACCCGCCGGTGTCCCCTTTAAATAGACTCACGGGTAACTATATAGTACCAGAGGGGTAGTAAAGGCACAAAGGTCTCTCAAGCGTCTGTACTCACAAGGCCCATTCAACTTCCAAGCAAAACCTTCCTGTGATACCAGACCAGATCTTCAGCAGACAGCCCCCCTCAGTCAGCTATCTTTAGCTCCTGGGTCTCAGCATTCAAGCCCCTCAGGTTGTTCACCTCAGATATCATCAACAGCAGCTTCCGCCTGAGAGGGCAGCGTGCCCCTCAGGCTGGACTAATCAACACTGGGAAAAGACCCTGGGCTCAGTGTGCTCACAGAATATATACAGTCTCCCAGCATGCCATCAGAGCCTGTCTCTCTGTGTCATAGAAATCCTGTCAGCTACAGGAGTCCTGGACTTCCTGATTCCCAATCTCGGGCACGTCCGCTTAGCCCGCAAAGCGCGCCAGAAGGGCTATTTAAACATGCCTGTGACAGACAGTCCCTGCTGTCTGCTCTACAGCGTGTAGTACTCAAAGAGACCTGATTCGTGGATTTACCTGCATCTGACCCGGCTTACCTTGACCCTTCCAGTTTCCTGCCTGCCTCTGACCTCCGGCTTGTTTTGACCACTCTTCTGCCTGATCCTCCAGTACCTTGTCGCCAGCCAGTTCTACCGACCCGGCTTGCCTGACCAATCTCTCCAGTTGCTGTGTTCCTGGTTCCAGTCCAGTCTGCCTCATCGGTTCCAGTCCAGTTGCTGTGTTCCTGGTTCCAGTCCAGTCTGCCTCATCGGTTCCAGTCCAGTTGCTGCATTCCTGGTTCCAGTTCAGCCTGCCATACTTCCTGGGTGCCTGGATCCGTCCCAGTCTTCAGACTCTACTCTACCTTGATCCATCCTGCCAGGCACTCGTACCCCTTCTACCTCCGTGCCTCCTGTCTTCACTACCAGGGGCCGCCGGTGGAAGCCGTAAGAGAGGCCTCCCTCTGCAGATCCGGGCTCGTCACCGTCAGGTACGTGACACTCTGGGATAGACCAGGGTTGTATCAGTATTCCTGCTGCCATCTGCATAGCTCCACACCTATCATCCAGAAACTTCTTAGGTTCCCTGGATACAGGTGAAGCTATAGTCCAGACTGGCAGCAGCTGAACACACTAGGCAGACCTGACTAGCAGATTGCAGCTTCACTGAATACAGTGAGCAGAATATGCTTTTACCCACCAAACCAATACAGCCACACTGACTACAGTGTAGCAACTAAATTTACCCATCGACCTTCTTGTAAAAAAAAATAAAAAATGTACCCATCGAAACACAACTAATTCTAACTTACAGTATCTATTTCCTAGCATCTATCTTGGAGAGTGCTACATATGTACACTATAATATATATGTATTGTATACTGTATAAGGCATTTTAACGATTTCTGCACAAATTAGCAGAAGACACGCTTCAGTCTGGTTTTCTCTTTTAAATGTATATCTAAAACAAAACGCACATATTTTAAGATTACAAGTGTAAATGGATCATTAGCTTTTCTTCTTTATCCATTAAAGTTTACTTTTCCTACTGCACACTGAGTAAAGTGGCTCCTTGAATACATTACAACATCTGCATGTAACTGCAGGTGTATTTATAAGAAAATTTGCATCGCTATTTGTCCAGTGAAGCTGCTAGCATATTCATTCTGTGCAAATTATTATTATTATACAGGTTTTATATAGCACCAACAGTTTTCGCAGTGCTTTACAAAATGAGGGCAGACAGTACAGTTACAATACAATTAAATACATGAGTAATCAGAGCCCTGCTCATTAGAGCTTACAATCCAAAAGGAAGGGTCAAGTGATACAAAAGGTATTCACTGTGGGGGGTGAGCTGATGGAGAAAATTAAAATACAGTTGTTAGGTGGAGGGAGGATAGGCTTCTCTAAAAACAAGGGTTTTCAGGTTTTTACCATCTAAAAATGGACAGAGTAGGAGATAATCGGACGAATTGAGGTAGGGAGTTCCAGAGGATGGGAGAGGCTCAGGGGGAGCCTTGGAGTGGAGTATGGGAGGAGGTGACAAAGTAGCTAGAGAGCAGGAGGTCTTGGGAGAAACCAAGAGAATGATTTGGTTAGTATTTGGAGACAAGGTTAGTAATGTAGATGGGGGCCAGAGTTGTGGATGGCTTTGTAAGTTGTTGTTAGTATTTTGAATTTAATTTAAATGGGTGAATGGGGCAAAATCAGATGTTCTCAGGTTATTTTCTTTACAGATCGAATGTTATTAGTTCATAAAAAGAGTGGTTCAGAGAAATAAATTATTATGGCCACTGGATGGCATAGTGGAAAAGTAGAGCCCCTCCCAAATAGTTGGGACGCTATGTTAAATTTAGGGGTATGTCTAAGCCATAGTTGGGCTCAGACTTGTTTAATTGTGTTTAAATTCGGTTTCTGCTCTGGCTGTGACACTGCCTGTTAGTTATTCCCCTTGGTCGGTAGGTGGCACTGCCGCCACAGACTCAGGTTGGAATACAGGCATGACACAGCACATTTGGTGTCCTTTCTCGGCAGCCGTGCAGTGGGCTTGGTTGATCCGCTGTGCATGCTGGGAGGGGTTACATAAGGGGCAGACACCATTTAATTGGGTTCTTCTGGTGTGCCCCGTGGCCCGCATGGCACGGGGTGTGTGTGTGTGTGTTCCAGCCCCGGGCACCTTCAGCCCGAGGCTGCATCGCTGCCTGGTAGGCCCAGCTCTGCTGGCTGGGGCCTACACCTTTGAGAAGGATCCCATACTATCCATATTCGGGAAGTCTGCTCTTGAAGAGGAAAGCCAGGGGAGGACCTTCCCCAGAGGAGACTAGCGACGGTACTGCTGTCTCGGGGGAGGCCTGGCGACCTACTCAAGGAGGGATCCAAGAACTTAAAGGCCCTGCAATACACCAATCTGGCATAAAGGTTCTCTCTTATTGCTTGGCTAGGAGGTTCAGGACTTTAATATTCCTGTGGCAGGAGATTCCTGGACGCATCCGAAGGCCTTGTACACACGACCAGTTTTCTCGGCAAGAAACAACAAGAAAACTGTTGGGAGAGCTTTCTTGTCGAGAAAACCGTTCGTGTTTATGGTTTCTTGTCGAGAAAACTGTCGTGAATCTCGACGACAAAAAAAGAGAACCTGCTTTCCTTTTTCTCGTCGGGTTTCTCGTCAGACTGTATTTGGACGAGAAAACCGGTCGTCTGTATGCTTTTCCGAGTCTTCAAAAACCACGCATGGTCAGAATCAAGTATGAGACGGGAGCGCATCGTCTTGTGAAACTAGCGTTCGTAATGGAGATAGCACATTCGTCACGCTGTAACGAACTGAAAGCACAAAAGACTGAAAAGCGCGAATCGTCTCTCACAAAACTTTTACTAACAAGCGGTAACACGAGATTAGCAAAAGCAGCCCAGGGGGTGGCGCCATTGGAATCAAACGTCCCCTTTATAGTGCCGTTGTACGTCACTGCGCTTTAGACCGACAAGATTTTGGATTGACAGTGTGTATGCAAGGAAAGTTTGACAAGAAACCCGTCGAGAAAAACAACGTTTTTTTTGCGACGAGATTCTCGGCCCTGTATACTAGGCTTTAGGTTCACCTCAAGGTCTGTAACGGAGACCGTTAAGAATAGATCCGCGCATCATCCCGGCTGCTAGGACCAGAAAAAGGGGGACTATCCGGGTGAGCAATACCCACTCAGGCTTGAGTGGCGACATTACAATTTCAGTGTGCTTTTAGTGCTGCGTGCCTGAACCTTCCCCTATACTTTATCGTTTCCTGCTTTCTCTTCAAGTTCCCACTGCAAAAGGAAAATAAAGCCTTGCTGTTTAGGTTTTACATTTGTGTGGACATTGACTTTTCTAAAGACTCTTTACCCTGACAACGGAAGCCTTGGAGGTAGTTTGCATGACCCAAAACAAAACCAGCCGCTCCTTCGGGGGTAAGTGCTACAGACATAATGCAGGATTTAATCCAAACCACTCTTTTTATAAATAAATACCTGTAAAGGAAATTACCTGCCAACATTCACTTTTGAGACTAGCATCGCCGTTTTTATTATGGTAGGACATCATAATGGAGGAGTTGTTAGGCGTCCCAAAGGAGGTGTGGGCAGAGGACAAATTAGATGCTGGATACATACCCGGTACACCATACAATGCCACACTGAAGCCATATGCAAACCCTGTTATTATGGCCACTGGACGGCATAGTGGACATAATGCAGGATTTATCCAAATCACTCTTTTTATGAATAAATAGCAATCAACCTGTAGTAGAGGAAATTACCTGCCAACATTCAATTTTGCATAGACCAAATGCTCTGTCCAGTTTCGCTGGATGAATAGCTATGCATATTTTTTAAATACACCCCTCTTTGGCCAGTTTCACACTGCACCCTACTTCAAATTCGCACAACTTTGAAGTCGGATCTCAGCGTGACTTTGGCACGTCCTGCATGCGACTTCTGTCCCAAGTCATACCAAAGTTGGACCAAAAGTAGGGCAGGAACCTTTTTCCAAGTCGGTGCGACTTGACCAGAAGTCTAGACTAAAACAGTTCCATTACACAGCATGGGGTCCGACTTCTGATGCAACAAATGCTCCAAAGTCGGAGCGATTGTCGCATCAGTGTGAACTGGGCTTTAGTGTCTTACACAGCTTATCAGAAGTCCAGGAGCTTTAACCACTTGATGACCGCCACACGACGATATACGTAGACAGAATGGCACGGCTATGCATAAGGGCGTACAGGTACGTCCCCTTTAAGATCTCAGCTGTGGGTCGCGACCCGGTCGAAAGCTCCATCACCGCGCCTGCGGGGCCCGTGGAAACCGTTCGCCGCCGGAGTCCCGCGATCGGGTCACAGAGCTGAAGAACGGGGAGAGGTAAGTGTAAACAAACCTTTCCCCGTTCTTCCTAGTGGCGTGTCAGTGATCGTCTGTTTCCTGTCATCTGGAACAGCGATCAGTGACGTGTCACGCCAAGCCACGCCCCCCCTACTGTAAGAATCACTCACTAGGGCACACTTAACCCCTTCAGCGCCACCTAGTGGTCAACCCCTTCACTGCCAGTGTCATTTTTACAGTAATCAGTGCATTTTTATAGCACTGATCGCTGCAAAAATGACCCCAAAATTGTGTCAAAAGTGTCCGATGTGTCCGCCTTAATGTCACAGTCATGATAAAAATCCCTGATCGCCGTCATTACTAGTAAAAAAAAAAAATATTAATAAAAATGCCATAAAACTATCCCCTATTTTTTAGACGCTATAACTTTTGCGCAAACCAATCAATAAACGCTTATTGCGTTTTTTTTTACCAAAAATATGTCGAAGAATACGTATCGGCCTAAACTGAGGAAAAAAAATGTATATATATTTTTGGGGGATATTTATTATAGCAAAAAGTAAAAAATATTGAATTTTTTTCAAAATTTACGCTCTATTTTTATAACGCAAAAAACAAAAACCGCAGAGGTGATCAAATACCACCAGAATAAAGCTCTATTTATGGGGGAAAAAAAGGACGTCGATTTTGTTTGGGAGCCACGTCGCACGATTGCGCAATTGTCAGTTAAAGCGACGCAGTGCCGAATCGCAAAAAGTGGCCTGGTCTTTGACCAGCGAAATGGCCTTGGGCTGAAGTGGTTAATATGCAAATTCTGACTTGAGGAAGGAAAGTCAAAGATGGGCCTACTCCCATCCTTGTCTTATTTTCAATCACAAAGACCACCAAATACATCAAATGTATTGCAAATTTTTATATTTTTTTTTCATTTTGACAGATTGTGGGATGCCCTTTTGTGTCCCTTTGGGGAGAATTTCCTTCATTTTCTGTCCCAGAACTGCTACAGGTAGTGAGAGAAAATCTCTACACAGTGAAGGCAATTCTCCTCTTAGACAGTTATCATCAGAACAGGTGTCCCTATTGGAAGGTTTACCTTGACCTCTTGCTTTGGTGACACATGTAAAGTTCTACACTTTCCATCTATGTGACAATAGTCATCCCCACAGCTGTAGTCAATGTATTCAACCATCTCGTAGTCGGTCTCCCTCTTTGCCTGGTTCCTTTGATCTTCCCTTGGCATGTGTCATATATGAGAGAGTGTGTGGAAAATTGGTTGAAATGGGCACCTTATCCTCTTCATGCAGACGTAACACGAATATGCCGCGTCGGCTTTAAGGGGTTGCATGCAGCTGCAGGCATCTCCCCCGTACCGTTTTTTAGAGCTGACGGTCAGCTTACATGTAACAACAACCGATGCGGCTAAGCAGCCCGGCTGTTATTACAAGCAGCGGGAGGGGTGCTCCCACCCCCACCCCCACCTCCTGCCACCTTCCACGGCTCTCCCGTCCCACGGGAGTCCCGAGCGACCAGACGGCACATCCGCCGGCTGGCCGGAGACCTGATCAAAGCCTGAATTGGCTTTGATCGGGTCTCGGATCTAGTAACCTGGAAGCGATGTCATGATTACTGAAACCTTAAAGGCGCCAAATTTTTAAAAAAATTACAGTATTTAAAACAGCCAAACTTGGCTATTTGAATGCCTTTAAGTGAAAAGGAGGGATTTAGGGTCTTATAGACCTCAGATCCCTCAATAAAGAGTACCTGTCACTGCCTATTACTGTCACAAGGGATGTTTGCATTCCTTGTGACTAGTGATGAGCCGAACACCCCCGGGTTCGGTTCGCACCAGAACCCGCGAACGGACCGAAAGTTCGCACGAACATTAGAACCCTATTAAATACAATGGATGCGAATGTTCGGATTCTAAAGTGCTAATTATAACGACTATTATCCATGTTATTGTCCTAAACAGAGTTTGGGAACCCGGGTTCTGCACCAGGGGACATGTATCAATGCAAAAAGAAGTTTTAAAAACGGACGTTTTCCGGGAGCAGTCATTTTAATGATGCATAAAGTGAAAAAAAAAAAGTCAAATATTACTTTAAATATTGTACCTGGGGGGTGTCTAAAGTATGCCTGTGAAGTGCCACGTGTTTCCCGTGTTTAGAACTGTCCCTGCACAAAATTACATTTCTAAAGGAAAAAAAAGCCATTTAAAACTGCTTGCGGCTTTAATGTAATGTCTGGTCCCGGTAATATGGATGAAAATCTTTAAGAAAAATGGCATAGCTACCCCATCACCCCCCCCTACCCCAGAACATTACCAGCCCCTTTGGGTCTTGTATGGATATTAAGGGGAACCCCGCACACAAAATAAAAAAGGCCCTATATACTCTGAACAGCCGTATACAGGCGGTGCATACAAGACAGGGACTGTAGGTTTGTTCTTATGTTGAATCTGTTTGTAATTTTGAACAGCTACATTGTTTAAGTGTAGCTCCAGCCCAAATACCTATTTTTAAGCTTTTTGGAAAACATAGGGAAGGGTTATCACCCCTGTAACATTTGTTTTGCTGTATGTGCCCCTGTTCAGAACATTTCACCTCACTTTGCGTCCCAATGACAACTGATTTTGAAATGTGGTGTTTTTATTGAAACAAGGATTGGTGATAAAGCATCAGTAGAGAGGAGACACCTTTCTCCCATATTAATTCTTACAGGAGAGAATTTTCCTTCCAAGGGGTAGATTTCCTCTCACTTCCTGTTGTCTTCTTCCGTTTGCAAGTAGTAGTCGTTTGTAAGTTGGATGTTTTGAAAGTAGGGACCTGCCGTATATACTCTGCAGAAATTGGCCCCTTAGGTGTTGGTGTTGGCACAACACTGTAAGCACTCACAGTTACTCTTGGTGGGTGCTGGAACGCCCTGCTGTCAACTATTATATCAGGAATTGTAATAACATATAATTGTTGAACAGTGGTAGTAAAAATTGGGCCTTTGATGGTGGTGCTGGTGCCACAACACTGTAAGGCCTGACAGTTACTCTTGGTGGGCGCAGCAATGGGCCCTGCTGTGAATTATTAGATCAATAATTATAATTGCATGCCCCTGTTGAACAGGGGCTGAAAAATTGGGCCTTTGGTGGTGGTGGTGGTGGTGGTGGTGTTGACACAACACTGTAAGGCCTGACAGTTACTCTTGGTGGGCGCAGCAATGGGCCCTGCTGTGAATTATTAGATCAATAATTATAATTGCATGCCCCTGTTGAACAGGGGCTGAAAAATTGGGCCTTTGGTGGTGGTGGTGGTGGTGGTGGTGTTGACACAACACTGTAAGGCCTGACAGTTACTCTTGGTGGGCGCAGCAATGGGCCCTGCTGTGAATTATTAGATCAATGATTATAATTGCATGCCCCTGTTGAACAGGGGCTGAAAAATTGGGCCTTAGGCACTGGTGGCACAACACTGCAACCCCTCACAGATACTGTACTTGGAGCACAGCAATGAGGCCTGTTGCAAAGTATTGCATCAAAAATTGTAATTACACGCCCCTGTTAAACAGGGGCTGAAAAATTGGGCCTTAGCCACTGGTGGCGGCACCCATAAACCAAAATGATCTTCCAAGCTATCATCATTAATCGGATCATTGAGGAGGAGGAGGAGGATAGCTAGTCAACATAACAGCACAGGAACTCAGCATCAGCATCAGTCTTGAAGGGATGTGACATTTTAAAATCAATTAGTCTGTTATATCAGCATCAGGTGTGTGGTAGCTGGTGGTGATCCAAGACTGGTTCATCTTGATGAAAGTCAGTCGATCAACCGAGTCGGTGGACAGGCGCACCCTGTGATCCGTGACAAATCCTCCAGCAGCACTGAATGTGCGTTCTGAAAGAACGCTGGATGCAGGACAGGCCAGTAGCTCAATTGCATACTGTGCAAGCTCTGGCCAGTGATCCATCCTCAAGACCCAGTAAGCCAGAGGATTTTCGGTGGGGAAGGTGTCCAAGTCTGACCTTGCCCCTAGGTATTCCTGCACCATGTATATCAGACGCTGGCGATGGTTGCTGGAAACGATCATACTTTGGGGCTGCGGACTAAAGAATTGTCTGAACGCATCGGTCAGACGGCCACCTTCCCCACCGCTCCTTCTTTGACTGCCCGAAGCCTCAGCAACTCGTTGTCCAGGACCAGGAGTTTGTAACCTCCCAGTCTCTGGGAACGCGTTGCACAGACCTTTCTGCAAGGCCTCCCGGAGTTGTCTCATCCTCTGCTCCCTCTGCGACGGTAACATAAGGTCCGCAACCTTACCCTTGTACCGTGGATCAAGGAGAGTGGCCAGCCAGTAATGGTCCCTCTCCTTGATCCGAAGAATACGAGGATCCTTCCGCAGACTTTGCAGGATCAGGGAGGCCATGCAGCGTAGGTTAGCTGAGGCATTCAGTCCGGAGTCCTCTGGGTCACTAAGGACGACATGATCCGCAGCCACCTCCTCCCAGCCACGTACAAGTCCACTGGTTTCTTGGGACTGTAAATCATCCCTAAAAGACTGCTGCTGATGATGCTGAGTGCCAGCCTCCACCTCCATGCTGACACAATCCTCCTCCTCCTCCTCCTCCTCCTCCTCCTCTTCCTGTGCGATGGGTGGGACAGAAGGAACACTGTCAGGGTAAAGGGGGCCTTGAGAGGCAAGGAAGTCCTCCTCTTCCTGCCTCTGTTCTGCCTCAAGTGCCCTGTCCATTATTCCACGCAGCGTGTGCTCCAACAGGTGGACAAGAGGTACAGTGTCACTGATGCATGCACTGTCACTGCTCACCATCCTCGTGGCCTCCTCAAATGGTGCCAGGACAGTGCATGCATCCCTGATCATGCCCCACTGGCGTGGTGAAAAAAACCCGAGCTCCCCTGACCCTGTCCTGGTGCCGTAGTCGCACAGGTACTCATTGATGGCCCTCTGCTGCGTGTGCAGCCGCTGCAGCATGGCCAACGTTGAGTTCCACCTGGTGGGCATGTCACATATAAGGCGGTTCTTGGGCAGGTTCAACTCCTTTTGCAGCTCAGCCAGGCGAGCACTGGCATTATAAGATCTGTGGAAATGAACACAGACTTTCCTGGCCTGCCTCAGGACATCCTGTAAGCCCGGGTACCTGCCCAAGAACCGCTGCACCACCAGGTTAAGGACGTGAGTCATACAGGGCACATGGGCCAGTTGTCCCTGTCGGAGGGCGGAGAGGAGGTTGGTGCCATTGTCGCAAACCACCATTCCTGGCTTAAGCTGGCGTGGCGTCAACCACCTCTCGGCCTGCCCCTGCAGAGCAGACAGGACCTCTGCCCCAGTGTGGCTCCTGTCCCCCAAACACACCAGCGCAAGCACGGCATGGCATCTTTTTGCCTGCGTACTTGCGTAGCCCCTTGAACGCCTACGGAGCACCGCTGGTTCCGAGGACAAACCACAGGAAGAGGCCATGGAGGAAGAAGAAGAGGAGGGGGTGGAGGAGAGAGGTGTGTCACAACCAGTAGTAGCATTTTGGAGGCGTGGCGGTGGAACAACCTCCAACACTACTGCACCTTGTCCTGCATCCTTCCCAGCTGCCAAAAGAGTGACCCAATGGGCCGTGAAAGAAAGGTAACGTCCCTGTCCATGCCTGCTGGACCATGAGTCAGCGGTAATATGCACCTTACCGCTGACCGCCCTGTCCAGCGAGGCCAAGACATTGCCTTCCACATGCCTGTAGAGAGCCGGAATCGCCTTCCGTGAGAAAAAGTGGCGTTTGGGAACCTGCCACTGAGGAACCGCACATTGCACAAACTCACGGAAGGGGGCCGAGTCTACCAACTGAAAAGGCAGCAGTTGAAGCGCTAGCAGTTTAGCCAAGCTAGCATTCAACCGCTGGGCATGTGGATGGCTGGGAGTGAACTTCTTTCGACGGTCCAGCAGCTGGGGCAGGGAAATTTGCCTGCTAGAATCGGACGTCGGTGTACTGCTAGCAGAGTGCCCGCAAGTACTTGGCTGTGACACACCTAATTCTACACTTTCATTCCTCTCAGTGCAGGTTTCAGAGAGGACTGAAGGTATAGTGGGGTTGGAGATCCCAGCTGATGCGGTGCAAGGAGAGGTCCGCTTTGTTCTTTGGTGTGGGTCTTTAAGGTAGGCTTGCCAACGAGCTGCATGGCAGGTCAACATATGTCTGATCAAGCATGTGGTGCCCAAGCGGCTGATGTTTTGGCCACGCGATATACGCTTGAGACATATGTTGCAAACAGCAGCTGTGCGAACTGATGCACTCGCCTCAAAAAAGGCCCACACCAAAGAACTTTTTGAATGACGGGCAGAGGCAGCGCCCTGCACAGGCGGAGCTCTGCGGTGTGATTCCGTCGGTGTGCTGCCCATACGCTGGCCACCCAAGGGCATCCTGCCTCATTGGAGATGTGCCTCCTCCTCATCCTCTCTCCTATTAGGCACCCACGTGGAGTCAGTGACCTCATCATCCCCTCCCTCCTCATCACTGGAGCCAATCTGGCAGTATGCTGCAGCTGCTGGAGCATGACTGCCAGATTGGTGTCCTTCTTGAGCATCCCCTCTCTCTGCTCTCACGCTACTGCCTTCCTCTATCTGGGTATCATCATCAGATCCTTCGAAATGCTGGGCATCCTCCTGGAGCATGTACCCAACACTGTGCTCAAACAGTTCGGGGGACTCCTCAGGAGGAGGACATGGTGGGTCTAGGGAAGGATTGACTAATGAAGATAATGATACCAGAGAAGAGGACGCTTTGGCAGCTGCTTTGCCAGTACCCTGAGCCTGGGTGAGAGAGGATGAGGAGGATGAGGTGGGCTTGGTCATCCACTCTACCAAGTCTTCGGCATGATGTGGCTCAACATGTCCAGCTGCCGAAAAGAAGGACAAGCGTGTCCCATGGCCATGTGCTGATGACAATGCACCGCGTCCACGACCAGCACTGTTGCCCCCAGACACAGAGCCTGCTTGCCCTCTTTTTTTGCCTCCTGACTGTCTGCCTCTCCTTGTTTGCCTTCCAGACATTTTAATGGATGGCCTGCAGGGAGATGGGAAAAACAGCAATAAGGGCTACCTTCAGGTGTATACTGTGCAGGAGGCTTAGCAACAATGACACTGACACTGTCCCCTGCCTATCCTTCTCTGTCCCTAAACACAAGGATTTGCAATATGCTTCAGCAAGATTGGTTTAGCACAGAATAGCACACTGTCAGTTTCACTCACTGTCCTACTCTGTCCCTACAAACAAGATTTAGCACAGAATAGCACACTGATAGTTTCCACAAGTGTCCTTCTCTGTCCCTAAACTCAAGGATTTCAAATATGGTTCAGCAAGATTGGTTTAGAACAGAATAGCACACTGACACTTTCCCTCACTGTACCTCTCTGTCCCTAAACTCAAGGATTTCAAATATGGTTCAGCAAGATTGGTTTAGAACAGAATAGCACACTGTCAGTTTCACTCACTGTCCTACTCTGTCCCTACAAACAAGATTTAGCACAGAATAGCACACTGATAGTTTCCACGAGTGTCCTTCTCTGTCCCTAAACTCAAGGATTTCAAATATGGTTCAGCAAGATTGGTTTAGAACAGAATAGCACACTGACACTTTCCCTCACTGTACCTCTCTGTCCCTAAACTCAAGGATTTCAAATATGGTTCAGCAAGATTGGTTTAGAACAGAATAGCACACTGTCAGTTTCACTCACTGTCCTACTCTGTCCCTACAAACTAGATTTAGCACAGAATAGCACACTGATAGTTTCCACGAGTGTCCTTCTCTGTCCCTAAACTCAAGGATTTCAAATATGGTTCAGCAAGATTGGTTTAGAACAGAATAGCACACTGACACTTTCCCTCACTGTACCTCTCTGTCCCTAAACTCAAGGATTTCAAATATGGTTCAGCAAGATTGGTTTAGAACAGAATAGCACACTGTCAGTTTCACTCACTGTCCTACTCTGTCCCTACAAACTAGATTTAGCACAGAATAGCACACTGAGAGTTTCCACGAGTGTCCTTCTCTGTCCCTAAACTCAAGGATTTCAAATATGGTTCAGCAAGATTGGTTTAGAACAGAATAGCACACTGACACTTTCCCTCACTGTACCTCTCTGTCCCTAAACTCAAGGATTTCAAATATGGTTCAGCACAGAATAGCACACTGTCAGTTTCACTCACTGTCCTACTCTGTCCCTACAAACAAGATTTAGCACAGAATAGCACACTGATAGTTTCCACGAGTGTCCTTCTCTGACCCTAAACTCAAGGATTTCAAATATGGTTCAGCAAGATTGGTTTAGAACAGAATAGCACACTGTCAGTTTCACTCACTGTCCTACTCTGTCCCTACAAACAAGATTTAGCACAGAATAGCACACTGATAGTTTCCACGAGTGTCCTTCTCTGTCCCTAAACTCAAGGATTTCAAATATGGTTCAGCAAGATTGGTTTAGAACAGAATAGCACACTGACACTTTCCCTCACTGTACCTCTCTGTCCCTAAACTCAAGGATTTCAAATATGGTTCAGCAAGATTGGTTTAGAACAGAATAGCACACTGTCAGTTTCACTCACTGTCCTACTCTGTCCCTACAAACAAGATTTAGCACAGAATAGCACACTGATAGTTTCCACGAGTGTCCTTCTCTGTCCCTAAACTCAAGGATTTCAAATATGGTTCAGCAAGATTGGTTTAGAACAGAATAGCACACTGACACTTTCCCTCACTGT
This sequence comes from Rana muscosa, assembly GCA_029206835.1. Taxonomy (NCBI): domain Eukaryota; kingdom Metazoa; phylum Chordata; class Amphibia; order Anura; family Ranidae; genus Rana; species Rana muscosa. The sequence goes on along the minus strand of CM055117.1, from coordinate 67,970,360 downwards.
ACCTCTCTGTCCCTAAACTCAAGGATTTCAAATATGGTTCAGCAAGATTGGTTTAGAACAGAATAGCACACTGTCAGTTTCACTCACTGTCCTACTCTGTCCCTACAAACAAGATTTAGCACAGAATAGCACACTGATAGTTTCAACGAGTGTCCTTCTCTGTCCCTAAACTCAAGGATTTCAAATATGGTTCAGCAAGATTGGTTTAGAACAGAATAGCACACTGACACTTTCCCTCACTGTACCTCTCTGTCCCTAAACTCAAGGATTTCAAATATGGTTCAGCAAGATTGGTTTAGAACAGAATAGCACACTGTCAGTTTCACTCACTGTCCTACTCTGTCCCTACAAACAAGATTTAGCACAGAATAGCACACTGACACTTTCCCTCACTGTACCTCTCTGTCCCTAAACTCAAGGATTTCAAATATGGTTCAGCAAGATTGGTTTAGAACAGAATAGCACACTGTCAGTTTCACTCACTGTCCTACTCTGTCCCTACAAACAAGATTTAGCACAGAATAGCACACTGACACTTTCCCTCACTGTACCTCTCAGTCCCTAAACTCAAGGATTTCAAATATGGTTCAGCAAGATTGGTTTAGAACAGAATAGCACACTGTCAGTTTCACTCACTGTCCTACTCTGTCCCTACAAACAAGGTTTAGCACAGAATAACACACTGACACTCTCCCTACCTATCCTTATTTGTCCCTAAACACAAGGAATCCAGGATTAGTAAAGGAAAAAAAATGACACTGTCCCTGCCTATGCTTCTCTTTCCCTGCTCCGGAACACACTACACAAGGCCGCCGCGCTGGCGGCCTTTTATAGTGTGGGGCGTGTACTAAACCCCCTCAAGAATAATTGGCCACAGGCATCCTGCCTGTGGCCAATCATTGCTCTCCTCGCTGCCGGCGCTGTGATTGGCCAAGCATGCGGGGTCACAGTGCATGCTTGGCCAATCACAGCGCCTGGATGACACTGCGATGGCGTAGTGCATTGTGGGCCGTTCGCGTCACTCGAATTTGGCGCGAACGGCCCAAATCGTTCGATCTTCGTCGAACGATCGAACAGCCGATGTTCGAGTCGAACGTATGTTCGACTCGAACACGAAGCTCATCCCTACTTGTGACAGCAATAAAAGTGATAAAAAAAAATGGCAGTGTAAATAAATAAAATAAAATAAATACGATTTTTTTTTTAACGCGTGCCCACACAGAAGCGATCGCATACATAAATGTTCACACTACACATGTGAGGTATCGCTGCGATCGTTAGAGCGAGAGCAATAATTCTAGCACTGAATCTCCTCTGTAACTCTAAACTGGTAACCTGTAGAAAATCTTAAAGTGTCATCTATGGAGATTTTTAAGTACCGTAGTTTGTCGCCATTCCACAAGTGTGTGCAATTTTAAAGCATAACATGTTAGGTATCTATTTACTTGGCGTAACATCATCTTTCATATTATACAAAATAATTGGGCTAACTTTACTGTTTTGTTTTTTTAATTCATGAAAGTGTATTTCTCCAAAAAAATTGCATTTGAAAGACCGCAAATACAACGCTTCATAAAATATTGCAACGATCACCATTTTCTCTAGGGTTTCTGCTAAAAAATATCTAATGATAATAATGTTTGGGGGTTCTAAGTAATTTTCTAGCAAAAAATACTGATTTTAACTTGTAAGCAACAAGTGTCAGAAAAAGTCTTATGCGGCGTACACATGATCGTTTTTCATGCCGTTAAAAATGCCATTTTTAAAAATGGCCATTAAAACCGATCGTGTGTATGCTGTCCAGAGCATTTTTAATGGCGTGAAAAACGATAGTGTGTATGCTTTTACGAGGGGAAAAAAACACGCATGCTCAGATTCAAGTATGAGACGGGAGCGCTCGTTCTGGTAAAACTAGCGTTCGTAATGGAGATAGCACATTCGTCACGCTGTAACGGACTGAAAAGCACGAGGCTGAAAAGCGCAAATCGCCGCTAAACAAAGTTTACTAACATGAAGGGTGGCGCCATTCGAATGGAACTTCCCATTTATAGTGCCGTTGTACGTGTTGTACGTCACTGCGCTTTGCTCGAGCGTTTTTTTTAATGATCGTGTGGATGCAAGACAGGCTTGAGAGGAAACATGAAAAAAAATGACGAGAAAAACGTCGGTTAAAAAAATGGCATGAAAAACGATTGTGTGTACGCCGCATTAGGCATGAGGGGGTTATAATAAACCAGCAGCTGATAAGCAGCATAAAGGTTCTTTGCCCACTGCTCCACCTTCCCTGATTATATGCAATTTTATCCCTCTATACCAGAGCTTAGTGAATTACTGAGGAGGATTTGATAACAATGGCACAGGCTGCAGCCAGGGGACAAAGAGCCCCTGCACGGGCTTCTGCTCCTGGACTTAGTCTACAGGGAAAACTTTGTAAAGGTGGGAGGGGGAAGCAATGTCCCTAGCCTCACCATTTTTATTTTGGTAGGACACCATAATGAAGGAGTTGGCAGGAGTCCCAAAGGAGGTGTGGGCAGAGTACAAATTAGGTGCTGGATATATACCCTGTACACAGGGCCGGATTAACATTGGGGCTATTGGAGCTGCAGCTCCAGGCCCCTTCCTCAAGATAGGCCCATTTGCTAAAAAAAAAAAAAAAAAAAGATCGACTTTGAGGGTTGTAGCGAGTCGACCAGGGGCCACAATGACTTGGGGGGGGTATGTAGCTGAAGACCTACCCAATAAATGGTCAAAATGTGGGGTTCCTATCACTTATGGTTCCGGAGATACGGGGCTGCATGTGCAGCCTGTCAGAAGCTACATACAGAGCGGCCAGTTTAAATACAAGCTGACACACTCTACAGCAGACTGAGAGAATGAGCTCACAGTGCTTATAATAATTATTTGTATATTACTTATAGTAATTAACCCCTTACCACCCAGGCCTATTCTGACACTTCTCTCCTACATGTAAAAATCATAATTTTCTTTTGCTAGAAAATTACTCAGAACCCTCAAACATTATATATATTATTTTAGCAGACACCCTATGGAATAAAATGGTGGTCTTTGCAACTTTTTATGTTACATGGTATTTGCGCAGCAATTTTTCAAACATGTTTTTTTTTGGGAAAGAAACTGTTTTATTCATAAAAAAAAAAAAAAAAAAACACTAAAGTTAGCACAATTTTTTTTGACCAAAAATGTTTGCATTTTTATTTATTTATTATTTATAAAAGGCCCCACCAAAATCCTCAGCACCAGGCCCATGAATCTGGCTTAATCTGGCCCTGCCTGTACACCATACAAAGCCACACTAAAGCCATATGCAACCCCTGTTTTTTCAAACACATTATCCCCTTAGTAAGGAGAACTGATGGTATTCGCCCAATAATAGCTACGTTTTTGTAACTTGGTATTATCCGCCCTGTAGTGTCACTATACAACACACACCCAACACACAGTACTATGTGGTTATTGATTTACCAAATGCATTTTTTTTCTGTGCCGGTAGATGGGGAGACACAACTACTACTGGCCTTTGCGTTTGAAGGTAATCAATGCCACAAGGCTATATTGATTCACCTGCAGTGTACTTAAAGTTGTTGTAAACCCTATTTTTTTACTTCTACCTATAGGTAAGCCTAGAATAAGGCTTACCTATAGGTAGTGGAAATATCTCCTAAACGTGTGCCGTTTAGGAGGTACTTCACTTGTAGTCCGCCGAAAATACAAACGGCGCATGCGCTGGGAAGAAACTAAACTCTGTGCTGTTTCTTCCCTAGCCTGTGCCATTACCGTGCGCATGCGCAGAGTGACGTCATTGCGGCTCCTGACAATCACAGCGCCAGAGCCGCGATACCCGGAAGTAACCTCCGGGAGAGATGTCTGCGGCCGCAGGGGGAGACGAGGATGGCTTCAGAGGCTTCGATCTAAGGTAAGTAATTTATAATGAGCTAGTATGCTAGTCATACTAGCTCATTATGCCTTTGCCTTACAGGTTTTTTTTTTTTTAAGAGGGTTTACTTCCTCTTTAATGGCACTTCAGGCTTCCCTTAAAGGTTGGTCACCCCCCTCTGGTCCAGTGTTGCTTCAATACTTGTTATTGTGCAGCCCAACAGTGGATGCTTGTATTCAGAATACTGTGTCTTTGTTAAACTACTTAGGGACAGAGGGTCACAAGGTCTCAAGAATGTGAATGCAATATTGTCAGGAAACTGTACAGTATCTAGGATTCACTCTGAAACAAAGCACGCGCACTCTAAGCAATCAGCATCTCCAAGCCATCCTGGGGTTACCCCGCCCCTACACCAAAAAGGTTATGCTGTAATTTCTTGCCATGGTCAATTACTGTAGACAATAGATACCTGAATGCTCATACTATGACAACATCTTTCATCAATGTACAAAGGTCAAGACACCTGACCCCATACAATGGAACCCAGAGCTGATACATGCTTACAAGACTTTGAAGGGAAACTTAATTTCGGCTCCCAGTCTGGGCTTACCTGATTAATCAAATTGTTTATGTGTATGCTAGAGACAATTGTAAAACCATGGCGCTAATCGAGGCCCAGGGTCACTGAGAAAACATGAGACCGACTGCTTTCTTTTGCAGAGTAGTTCCTCTCCCGGTACAGGGCATGCCAGCTTGTTTAAGGGCACTGGCCATGTGTGCAATGGCCATAGAGGCAGCAATGATGATAACCCTAGGACATAACATCTTACACCCCGCACATCAGTATTACATGTGTTAAAAAGATATCTCATGGAGATTTGGTCACTGATTTACTAGAAGCTATTAATTTGCATGCTCAAGTGGCAGTGATTAAATCCAAAGGTCACATGAACTCGGACGATCATGTTGCAAGACACAATTCATTTGCAGATCAGGTGGCTAAAGAAGCCGTCCAACTGCTGATACTGCTTTGCTTTATTTAATGACACTCATGGTACTACTGTCCCTTCCTGAGGACACCCTCTTAAGAGGATTATAAATGACAGCCTCACAGAAGGATGTAGAATTCTCGAAAGAGAAAGGGTTGTCACTACACCAAAATGGTCTCATGACAAAAGGCGGGGTTGTAGGTTTACCAGAACATAGTGCCCCACTAATAATAACTCAGTTCCATAGCATTGGTCATAGAGGCAATCAAGATCAAGAAAAGGTTTTGTATTAAAGGGGATGTAAAGGTTAAAGTTTTTTCCCCCTAATGCATCCTATGCATTAAGGTGGAAAAACATCTGACAGTAAAGCCCCCCCCCCCCAAGCAACCCCCGTTTTACTTACCTGAGCCCTCGAAAGTCCCGCGCTCGCCCCTGTCATCCTCCTCATTTTTGAGCCTGCCCGTTGATTGGCTACACTGGATAGATTGAAAGCAGTGCAGCCATAGGCTCACGCTGCTGTCAATCACATCCAATGATGCGGCATGCCGGGGGGCGGGGCCGAGTGATACAGTGAGCGGCTATAGCCGCCGGCTGTATCACTGGAGCACGCCCGCAATCACTCACCACCATGTGAGCTCGCATATAGGTGGTGAGTGATTGCGGGGAGGAGCCGAGACAGCCGCCGAGGGACCCCAGAAGACCAGCCAAACGAGCCGCACAGTGGAGGTAAGTATAACATGTTTGTTATTTAAAAGAAAAAAAAAAACCCTTTAAGAATCTGGAAAGTAGGATAGAAGGACAGCTGAGCAGGGGCATGATCTGTGTTAGGGACAATGTACTAGGACCAAGACATGGTAAGCATGAACATTTACCACTCCCAAGCGGTCCGTTTCAGGAGCTCCAGATTGATTTTACTCACATGCCTAAAGAACAAAGAGTAAAAGTAAGTATCTGTGCAAGGAAACATCCCATGATGGGGATGCCCGGTGAGTATTGACTTAGACAAAAGACCAGCCTTTGTCTCAGCAGTTACTCAGTCAGCAGATAGTAAAACTGATGGCCGTAGAATGGAAGTTTCATATCCCATATCACCCCTAAAGATCAGGGGTCATTGAATGGATGAACAGAACCATTAAGGACAAACTGAGAAATGCCACGGGAGGTACGTATGTAAAATAGGAAAGTTACCTCCCTGCGATTCTTGCTGAGATTAGAATGACTCCAAACAAAAACTACCAAATTGTCACCCTATGAAATTTTGATGGGTAGACCATTCCCCACCCCTTTGGACCAGACAGACTTTGGTCTTAATGCCCGGTGATCTGGAATTGATAAAAGAGGAATATGTGGTAAATTGAATACATGTGTTGAATGGCATCTATGGTGATTTATCTGTCTCCTTTCCTTTACCTTCACAGGAACCGGCACACCCATTCCAACCAGGAGACAGGGTGGTAGTAAAAAGCCCTGCACAAGTTGATAGACCCCCCTTATGGAGAACAAACAATGCCCCTGTGCGCCCCTGTGCCTTTAAGGAGGCGTGTGTTCCCTCCAGGCTCACCAGCAATCTGCCTATCCATTTGTAGCACCCTGCTCCTGTTGGGTAGGCGCTATGTGTTAAATTTAGTTATCTGAGCTGTAGTTTAGCTCAGAAGGATTAAACAAAATTGTTGGCTCTGTTTCAGTCTAGCTGGGTTGCATGGTTTTCCCCTTAACAGTAGGTGTCACTGTCACCAGGGGTCAAGGTTAGAAATGCAGCGGGCTGGGTGTATTGGGTATTCCTTTCCCAGAAGTGGCTCAGGGGGTGTGGTCAACCCGCTGTGTGTTCTGGGAGGGGGTACTTAAGGGACAGAGACCGCGCTATCGGGGTTCGTTTGCCGGCCCTGCTGGCCTCAGGGATGTACGAGCTGTTTCTCAGCCTCGGGGCCTTCTGGCCCAAGGCTCTGCAACTGAGAAGTAGGCCCAGGAGTTGCTGGGGCCTACTAGTCCAGGGATGGTCCTACGCGGTCTTGGCTGCGGAAAGAAGAGGAACAATTGGGGACTCAATTGAAGGATGCATCCTGGCCAATTTACCTCACGGTGCTGCCGGCTGGCTAAAAGATTCTGGCACCGTGAGCTGTGTACTTTCTGAAGGAATTTTTGCAAAGTGTCAGTGTGGTTGCACGATCTTGTGGCGGAAGATTGTGAAACGACTCAATGGCACTCATCAAGTCTGTGGCAGAGACTTTGAACGAGCTTCGCACCGGTTGCTAGGCCGGTGAGAGTAGGCCTATCCGGTGGTTGCTGAATCCAGTGTAGAACCGATTTGTCCTCTGGATCTAAGATTGTGCCCGTGATCCGCAAAGCAAGGTACCTGAACCTCTCCTATCTCTCTAACCCTCTGTTGGAACTGTTTAATAAAAACTCTTGAAGAAAAAGTAACCAAGTGTTGGTGTGGACATTCATGAAAGCTCTTCAAGAGGGACCCCTAAGACGAGTGTGGTGAACAGAAAGGTAACGGCAGGCCCAAAATCTAAACCAGCGGCCCCTTCGGCGGTATTGCTACACGTTATTATTTATATAAAGGAAAAATAACTGCGCTGTGAACTGTAGATTCCTAAAAAGCAGCAACTCTGCGGTGAGATATCTGGGCACCAGTCCTCAGGAAGGATGTACTGGAAATGGAGTGAGTACAAAGAAGGGCAACAAATCTAATAAAGGGTCTGGAGGATATTAGTTATGAGGAAAGGTTGGGAGCACTGGACTTATTCTCTCTGAAGAAGAGACGCTTGGGAGGGGATATGATTTCAATTTACAAATACCATACTGGTGACCACACAATAGGGATAAAACATTTTTGCGGAAGGGGGTTTAACAAGACACGTGGCCATTCATTAAAATTAGAAGAAAAGAGGTTTAACCTTAAACTACGTAGAGGGTTCTTTACTGTAAGAGCGGCAAGGATGTGGAATTCCCTTCCACAGGCGGTGGTCTCAGCGGGGGGCATCGATAGTTTCAAAACACTATTAGATAAGCACCTGAACGACCACAACATACAGGGATATATAATTGTAGCGGGTATTTGAATTTAGGGGAAGCATCTGGGTGGTAGTGTAACCCAGGTGCACTAATTGCTAGGGGATCTGGGACCTTTTTCTGGTTCTTGGAGGGCTCTGGTGGTGTGAGGTTCTTTGTGGTCCACAGGTGGCGCTGTTGCCCTGGCCTGGAGCTGAACTCACACCGCAAGACTGTGCCTTTTTGTCCTTCCCTGGAGCTGGTACAGCGGGGCGGGGAACCCGCTGTGACGCAAAGGGAGAGGGGATAAAAGGGGCGGACGCCCTTACCACGGGGTTCAGAGTTCAGAGCGAAGAGTCCGGAGTGGGTGTCGGAGGACTCGGCCACACCCAGGCACCTTCAGCTTGGGTGCTGGCGTTCCAGTGTTCCAGACCTAGGTGCCCTTGACCTAGCCGGAGCGGAGATGGAGTCCATCTCAGGCACCTTTAGCCTGGGGTGAGGTACTATGGCGGATGCCTGGAGCTCAGTACCTTCGACTGAGTTCCGCGAGGGTGGAGGAATCCGAGGGGGGGCCCTAATTCCTTGGGTGCCCGTGTCTGAGTTCGTGAGGACTGGTGTGCGGAACTTCTCTGGAGAGTCCAGCGCAGCATCGCTGGTGACAGAGAGGCCTCCGGTTTCTCCCTTGGACGGATTTCCTTCCCCTGACAGGGGCCGTGCTAGCGAAGTTAATTCACGTTCTACCTCACATAGTCAGTGGCAGTGACTATTTACCACTGGACTTGACTCTAGGACACCTACACAAAACCCAATCTTTCTGGCCATCACCTCCCAGCTATGGAGGACATGGGCCGTGGTGTATCTCATCCCTCTCCCCAGCACTGAGACCCCTAGACGAAGAAAGACAAGCCGAGCATGAAAAAGGGAGTGAGGGGTGAGGCCGCTACATAATGTAATACTGACATATAATCACACACATAAGTTGGACTTGATGGACTTGTGTCTTTTTTTCAACCTCACCTACAATGTAACTAAGTAACGATGTAAGATATACACAAATGTGGTAATGAATAGAGCTGTGCTCTCTAAACTAATATAATAAAAATATATAACAGATATAGCCAATACGCTAATAACGTGTGAACCACCAGTGATATAAGCAACCCATATGTAGTGATAATGGCAGTCCATTACATAATCACATCATATAAACCAGTGATAAGGAATCCATATAAATTGATAATATTAGTCCACATGAACTGGTGTAAACTAGAAAAAGTATTGATCTAGTTTGGGTAGCATATAGAATCAACACGCCCCCCGTGCAGGCAAAGGTGCATAAAGTCATTCGATGGAAATCCTCCTCGTGATGATAGTGAATCACACTGACACACAAAGGGGGTTATCTACTAAAGGCAAATCCACTTTGCACTACAAGTGCAAAGTGCACTTGAAATTGCACTGAAAGTGCACTTGGAAGTGCAGTCGCTGACTCGCTGTAGATCCGAGAGGGACATGCAAGGAAAATAAACAGCATTTTAGCTTGCACGTGATTGGATAATAAAATTAGCAGAGCTTCCCATCATTTCAGATCTACCCCTCAGATTTACAGCGACTGCACTTCCAAGTGCAATTTCAAGTGCACTTTGCACTTGTAGTTTGCACTTGTAGTGCAAAGTGGATTTGCCTTTCCTAAATAACCCCCTAAAGCTTCTGTAGCGGGGTCTCCTTTAAGACTCTCAGGACTACCTTACCCAGAACCCCATTTGGCACCCAGGATGCAATGTTTCCACCCCAGAGACTCATGGGTGGGGTTATATAAGGAGGAGGCGAGGCTGCGCTCGGCCTCTTTGGGGACAGGAGACTTCAGTGGAGAGATCTTCCTGTGCGGATCCGCTGTGGTGCAAGGCCTGAAGCCTGGGGCCTTGCGCTGTTACCTAAAAGAGTCTTCCACCCCCATTGCGAGCCTGGGTGGCATCTGACTCGGTCATCCTCAACCACTGCTGAGCCGGAGACCAGACCGCTGCAGAGGCTGTGTGTGGAGACACAGCAGGTGGAAGTTCCCGGACTGGGATCGTGTCCGGAGGGGTGAGCGAGCACATGCTCAATCCATACACTGTATACTATTGTTAGGCCCAGAGACTGCCGTGGCCCATATCTTACTAGTTGTAGTGTGTCTATTGCTCCAGGGCTCTGCAGAGATATTCCTGTGATCTGTTACAACTGTTGATTTTATTGCCAGTAGAAAGTAAACTCGTTATTCTTCTATCACTGCATTGGTGTCTGAATTTAACCATAGAGCATAAGATATATATATTACCCTAGACTAACTGTGCCAGGGGGGGGTCGAGTAAATTGCCGGAGGTTGGCGGAGGTGTCTTCAGGGCCTAAACTAAATCTGCGGCCCTCTTAGCTGAAGGTATCGCTACACGTGGGGGTTCTCGTCCGGGATCCTGATACAGCAGGTGAACGCCAGAAGTGCCGGCATGGACCCCATGGACCCACAAGCAGTAGAAGCGTGGTGCAAAGCCTCTAGGGCAGACCCAAACCGCTCAATAGTCATCAGCCTCCCTGGGGAGGAATGGTCGACTGAAACGGTAGAGGAGTTAATGAAGTCAGTGTCCCCAGATCACACACCGTGGGTGACGGAGATAAAGTCAGACCCAGACATCTCATATCAGTATGCACTAGTGGAGTACTGGGATGGGATGCCGGAGGCTTGCAAGCGCAAGTCTGTGCGGACGCCAGACAACAGAACCTATAGGTTGGCGCACGCAGTACCTGTAAAGAAGGAACCATCACCAACGGGATCACCGCAGGCTGCGGCCCGTACCTCACCAGAAAGAGGAGACAGGGTGACGCCCCCGGTGGCTCCTGCACCTGTCACTGCTATATCACCAGAACTGATAAATGCTATAGGGGATCTGCTAACCAAGTGTCAGAAGACAAGTTCCCGGACTGGGATCGCTTCCGGAGGGGTGAGCGAGCACATGATCAATCCATACAATGTATACTATTGTTAGGCCTACAGACTGCTGTGGTGCACCTGTTCATATTTAAGTCCCCACTGGAGATCCATAGCGGAACTGAGTCAAACGGATCTCTAGTGGAGTGTTCTGTGTTGGCACTTTTACCCTTTCGATTACAAATGTGTTCCTGAAATGTGCACCACCGTTTAAAGACTTGCATGCAAAGAATTCATCCCCTAGAGACTGAGTTATATGGTCAGGCCTGGCCATCCAGATAGTTTATTTAGTTGCTGCGCCATAGGGCGCACAGTGAAGTACTGTTACACGTGGCGCGTGTGTGCCATATCTTACTAGTTGTAGTGTGTCTATTGCTGCAGGGCTCTGCAGATAGATACATGTGATCTGTTACAACTGTTGATTTTATTGCCAGTAGAAAGTAAACTCGTTATTCTTCTATCACAGCATTGGTGTCTGAATTTAACCATAGAGCATAAGATATATATATTACCCTAGACTAACTGTGCCAGAAGGGGGTCGAGTAAATTGCCAGAGGTTGGCGGAGCTGTCTTCAGGGCCCAAACTAAATCTGCGGCCCTCTTAGCTGAAGGTATCTACTAAAGTTTAGGAGCTACTGGTGTTGTTTTTCCAAAGCTCCTAAACTCAACTCCATAAAGCCCGTGGGGTTGATTTACTGAAGGCAAATCCACTCTGCACTGCAAGTGCACTGCAAGCACACTTGGAAGATCACTGTAGATCTGAGCCTCTGAGGGGAAGATCTGAAATGAGGCGGAGCTCTGCTGATTTTATCACCCAATCATGTGCAAGGAAAAATGCTGTTTTTTATTTTCCTTGCATGTCCCCCTCAGATCTACAGCGACTGCACTTCCAAGTGCACTTTCAAGTGCACTTGCAGTGCACTTGTAGTGCAAAGTGGATTTGCCATTCGTAAATAACCCCCATAGGCTTTTACCAGAGTTTAGAAGCTGCTGCGGTTAGGGAAGCTTCAAACCCCCCTCTCCTGAACGTGGAATAATCACACTCAGGATAGGAATGTTTTGGCCACCGGCAAACGCAAACCGTGGCAAAACCACAGCAAAATCATGCCGCAATTTTGCTGCTTTTTGCTTTTTCCTGCAGACGGCGGTCAACCTAGGCTGTGTGTACATGAAGCCTAATAACGCGTACACACGATCGGACATTCCGACAACAAAACCGTGAATTTCTTTTAGACGGATGTTCGCTCAAACTTGTCTTGCATACACACGGTCACACAAATGTTGTCGGAAATTCCGCTCTTCTGCTTGATTCCGAGCAAGCGTGGACTTTTGTGCGTCGGAATTGTGTACACACGGTCGAAATTTCCGACAACAAGCTTTGTTGTCGGAAAATTTGAGAACCAGCTCTCAAATTTTTGTTGTCGGAAATTCCAACAGCAAATGTCCGACGGAGCCTACATACGGTCGGAATTTCCGACAACAAGCTCCCATCAAACATTTATTGTCGGAAATTCCGAGCGTGTTTACATGGCATTAGTGTTTTGGCAGAAAAAAACGCTTGAAGTGTGTAAATGTGTGTAATTGCGACTAGACCCGTTTAGTCGCGTCAAGCACTTGTGAGTTAATTCATTTAATTGACCAGAATAATCATTTATTTTGGCAATTGAAATTAATTAACGCTCAAGTTGACACGTCTAGCGTTAACGTGCGTTTAGACTTTTTTAATTGCGTCAAGCGTTTCTTCTGCCAAAATGCTGCTGCTCCTGGATGCTCTGGCAGTGGAGACTTTTTTTGCCTCTAAAAGCCTATAGGGTTGATTTATTAAAGGTAAGGAGCTCTGTGGACTTTCATCATCTAATCATGTGCAAGCATTTCCTTGCACGCAATTGTGTATTCAATGAAAAGTGAGGTTTTACCTTTTTTACTAATGTAGCGGGGTCTCTTTTAAGGCCCCAGGACTACGTTACCCAGAACCCCATTTGGCCCCAGGGGGAGGTTCCACCGCAGAGACTCATGGGAGGGGTTACTTAAGTGAGAGGCGAGGCGGAGCTCGCTCTCTTGGGACACAGCGCTTCAAGCAACAAGTCATCCTGTGCGGATCGGCTGTAGGGCAAGGCCTGAAGCCTGAGGCCTTGCTTGAAGTCCGAAGAGCCTTCCACCATACTGCGGAGCCTGGGTGGATCCTGACCCGTCGTGATAGGACGTGAGTTGGATCGAGGACTCGATCGGAGCAGACGCTGTGTGCGACACACAGGAGGTGGAAGTCCCAGGCTGGGATCGCGCCTGGAGTGGTGAGCGGGCATCTGCCAATATCAATAGACTGAGTTGTGTTCAGGCCTGTAGACTGCCTAGGCCCGCTGTTCGCTCACCAGTGTTTCTTGGGGGGTCCGGTAGCGGGACAGAGTTGAAGTACCTACCCCCCCCCCCCCGTTTTGCCCTGTTATTTCAAGTTACCACCCAATGCGGATTACAAATGGTTATTTCTTCAAGTGCACCAACGAAAGCTGGCCGGTGAAGAAACCTTCCTTCCTTAGGGAAAAGAGACTCATGGGTTCCATCCCATGTCAGGCCTGACTTAGGCGGGGGAGTTAGAAAGTTTTGTGTTACTACGCCATAGGAGAGCGCACGCCATAATAGCTCCGCGTGGTGGACACTGCGCGGCGCCATATTATTGTGCTGCACCTAGTACATTGATTGATGCAGGGCTCTGCAGGCCCATGTATATGTTGCATGTTATACCTTGAATTCTTTGTTACCAGTAAAGCTGATATATATATTTTATATTCTTGCCTTAGTGTGTTGTCTGACTGTTTAGAGATTATTAAGTATAATACACCTGAGAGTGATAGGAGTTTAACCCTAGACTGACTGTGCCAGAGTGGGTCGAGTAAGATTGCCGGGGGTTGGCGGTACTGTGTGCAGGGCCAGAAATCAAACCAGCGGCTCTCTTAACTGGGGGTAGCGCTACACTAAGCTTTGGAGCAACTGCACTTGCAGCGTGCACAGTCTATTTGCCTTTAGTAAATCAGCTCCTATGTGCTCATGGACACACATAGGGGTTGATTTACCAAAGTGCAAAGTGCAGTTGCATTCTGCCAGTTTAGTTGCTCCAGAGCTTATTAAATGAGGTAAAGTTTCACTTTACAAAGAATACCCAATCATGTGGAAGGAAACTTAAAAAAAAACAGCATTTTTTCTTGCACATAATTGGATGATGGAAGTCAGCAGAGCTTCTGCTCATTTACTAAGCTCTGGAGCACCTGCACTTTGCAAAGTGCACAGTCTATTTGCCTTTAGTAAATCAACCCCATAGACTAACATGAAAGGGCATTTAGAGCCACAAATTTTAACAAATGTGTATCTCCTTTACTCTTTCGTCCATGGACCGACACAGCTTCTCTATTGACAAAGTGGGTATTATCCGTTAATTAGGAGTGACTAGGCAGAAAAACTTGTAAAAAGTGTTGCATCACACCTTCTACAGTACCGCCCAGGGGGCGGACCCTCTGGGTATACCCTCTCAGTCTGCACATCGCAGATCAGTTTTTTTCGGTCTAGCAAGGAGTAGGACATGGCTCCCTTCGGGCCCATTGGTCCGGGGGAAAAAAGATATATATATATATATATTTCTCTTATCATCCATGGACCGACACGGCGTCTCTTACACTTTACACGTGGGTATATGTCCCTGCTTGCAGGAGAAGACCTAGGCAGAATGTTAAATGTTAAAACATTCCAGAACAAACCAGAGCTGAACAGCCCCGCCCAGGGGGGCGGTCCCTCCGGACATTACCCTCACACCTGCAGCTAGCAGGCCTCAGTTTTTTTCTGCCTAGCAGAAGGAGAAGACGTGGCTCTCTCAGGAGCCAGTCTCCTGGAAGATTTTACTTTTAATTTTTATTCCTTTGGGAATTTTATTATTTTATTTTTGAGACCTTCAATCAACTGTCGGCTGGGCAACAGGTTGGGTACACTAGTATCCTCGTAGTCTTCCCTGTCCGACCATCGAGCGTGCTGATCCTCGCCTTGTGTGCGTGAGACTCAGTTCACGACATACCCCATGGCTCCAGGGGTGGCCGGGTTGCTTTCATGCTCCCGCGGTCCTCTCAAGATCGAACAGCACCTACTGTATCTTTCGCGGTGGACCGGGCCGACAGCTACGCAGTACGACTCTGTGATAGGCCTGTCTGAAACAAGCCAGTGAGTCCCTCTATTGGCACTGGGGGTGTTCTCCAAGGTGCTTGCGGGACGGGTAAGTAGTCTCTCCTGCTGCAAGGTGAGTACATGCTGGCTGTGTTTCTGTGTGTGGGGGGTTCTCCCTGTCTTCCCCCTGTTATGCTGCTCTCTGCACCCTGTTGTGCTGTTGTGCTGTGTGGGGATACTTGGGGGGTCACTCTGCCTTGGGGGGGCCGCTTCATGACTGTTATTTTTATTGGGAAGTGTTCTGGGGGACTGGCTGTGGTGTTTTCTGTGCGCCATTGGCGCGGTGTTTTATTTTTAAAAAATGCGCCATTGGCGGCCATTTTGGCTGAGGCTTAATGCATAGTTAAACTGGTGCCCGGCGGCCATTTTCTTGTAGCCGCGGCACTTGCACTTTAGTTTTCGGCCTCTAGCAGCGCTGCTGTACGGCGCGGAATACACACATCCCCACAGATTCTTCACCTCAGGCTGCACCAGCGCGACTTATACAGCGCTACAGCACGACTCATACAGCGCTACAGCGCGGCTCATACAGCGGTCCCTAGGGGTGGTGAGTACTCCAGGTATCCCCTCCTCAGCCCCAGCACGGCCTGTGGGTGGCCTGTATTATTCACTATAATGGTGAATAAGGTCTCAGAGGGTGGCAATATTGGAGTCTGGTTCACCTGTTTTCTTCACATTGTTAGAGACAACTGACAGTGCTTCTGCACCTGCGGTCCTTAGGGACCAGTTGTCGGCATTCCTGGAATCATTAATCTGACCAGGAGAAAGCAGTGTGTGAGCGCAAGGGAGCAAAAAAAAAAAAAAGCCCCTATCCCCACCTTTTTTCCACAAAAAAAAAAAAAGGGGGGTAATGCGCTGATTCAGATATGGGCCTAGCCACTACCGCTCAGGACCCTAGCTCTGAATATATATTTGATGGTTTTGAACAGGACATTCCTTGCAAGGAAAACTCCAGTTCTGTGTCAGTAAATGACAGGGTGCTTGTTTTGTGAACTCATTGATGCAGTGAGGGACACTCGCAAGCTAAATGCTGCGGATGCAGAACCTCAGGCGGACGGTCTCCTCTGGTTCCTTGGGGCCGGGCCTTCTAAAAAGTGTTTTTTTCAATATGTACCTTTCTTTGACCAGCTCACTGACAAGGTCTGGGGAAAAAGCCGCAGAAGTCTTTTATGGTCCCGCGGCGTTTGTCTATCAGATACCCCTTTTAAGGATGCCCTACTAAAAATGTGGGCTTCTCCCCCAGTGGTCGACCCTCCAGTCGCCCAGTTGAACAAGGCCACCATTCTCCCGGTGGAGGGGACTCCTGCATTTAAGGACCCCACTCACAGGAGGTCAGAAGTGGTGAGTAGAGCCATGTTTGCCTTGTTGGGGTCCGCCCTACGGCTTGTGGTAGCGGCGACCCTTGTGTCTCCAACACTTGCGGGATGGGCAACTGTACAGGAGCATGTTCTTCCTCCAGACACTATTGCTCTGGCCCACAAATGGTGCAGGGCCTGGTTTATGTGGCGACACCACGTTTGACGCGGCCCCTTATAACTCAGGGTATTGCGTGGTCTGATCTGGTTGAAATGCTGGTCTGCTGACCTAGCTTCTAAAAAGCCTCGGAAGGGTTTACCATTAAAAGGTGGTAGGTTTTTTCGGTGCTGCGCTGGATGACATCATCAAGGATGTCATAGGAGGTAAAAGCACTGTTCTTCCTCAGGCTGGCAAGGAGGCCGCTATAAGCAGGGTCCTTCCTTTCCAGAAAAAAGGGGATATTTTCGTCAGTCAACGGGGAGGCCCCCCAGACTGACAGCGGTACGGCTGGTGGACACGAGCGCCCCTGGGTGCGTATGCCGAACAAGCCGGCTCCCTAGCCCGCCTCCGCGTGAAGTCTTGCCCCCTCCCAACTCTGGGGTAGGGGGGACGACTTTGCAGGTCCACGGATCAATGGACCTCCCGGATCTCCTACTGGTGGGTGTGCGAGGTGATCCCCTCAGGTTACAGGATAGGTTCCGTTCCTAATACCAGACAGATTCTTCCCTCGAATCTTCCTCTCCTTCCTGCCCGTCGGGTGGCCCTATGGGGCCTATTCAGGTTTGAGGTCCGGAGTGATTGTGCCGGTTCCGTCACAGGAGAGGTTTCAGGGATTCTACTGGCCTATCTTGGACCTCCAGGTCCTGAATGCCTTCGTGAAGGTGCAAAAGTTCCGCATGGAATCCATTCGCACGGTGGTCAGTGCACTCCGTCAAGGGGATTTTCTGGCGAACTTGGAATTCAAGGACGCCTACTTGTA
Organism: Rana muscosa; assembly: GCA_029206835.1. Taxonomy (NCBI): domain Eukaryota; kingdom Metazoa; phylum Chordata; class Amphibia; order Anura; family Ranidae; genus Rana; species Rana muscosa. Next base: position 67,953,042 of record CM055117.1, on the reverse strand, counting down.
TGTTCCGATCTGCGCTTGCGATCGACGAAGTCCACTATCAATTTGTGGCTCTTCCTTTCGGCCTAGCCCCGGCGCCGAGGGTGTTCACTAAGGTGCTTGTGCCGGTTCTAGCTTGCTGAGACAGCAAGGCATTGCTGTCGTGGGCTATCTGGACGATCTTCTTCTCAGAGCAGGAAATGGCTCAGTATTAGAAGACAGTGTGACTATCGTCAGTCAGACTCTCAGGGACTTCGGGTGGCTCCTAAACATTCAGGAGTCAGTCCGGGTCCCGACTCGAGATTTGGAGTATCTCGGTCTGATTCTGGACTCCTTGGAGGCAAAAGGTATTCCTACCTCCGGGGAAGCTACTGACACTTCAGTCTGCAGTACGGATGCTGACATCCCAAAAAATGGTTGTCAATCCGTTTTTTGCATGGGAATCCTGGGACTCATGGTGACCTCTTTCGAGGCCATTCCGTATGCCCAATCACACACCAGGGCATTGCAGAAGGAGATCTTGTTCCCTTGGGACAAATCCCCGTTGTCTTTGGATTTTCCGATCCAGGTGAGCCACCTGGTCAGGGCGTCCCTGACATGGAGTTTGGGTCCCCGGCTCTTCGGTCCGGGAAGTCGTTCCTCCCCGTCCAGTGGACGGTGTTCACTACAGATGCCAGCCTGAAAGGCTGGGGTGTAATCTGGGGAGCCCTGTTGGCCCAAGGGCTTGGACTCCGGACGAAGCCCGTTTGCCGATTAATGTTCTGGAATTACGGGCCATCAGACTGTGCCTCTCCTCGTGGTCTGAGAGATTGCAGGATCGTTCCATTGGGATCCTGTCGGACAAGTCACGGTGGTGGCGTATGTCGACCACCTCGAAGCTCAGCTGAGGCTTCCGAGGTCCCCCGTACCCTGAAGTGGGCTAAAGGAAGCGTGCCGGCTCTGTCAGCCGTTTACATTCCGGGCATAGAACTGGCGGACTATTGAGTTGCCAGACGTTGGACCGGGGAGAGTGGTCCTTGCACCCGGAGGTATTTCAACTCCTTTGCCACACAAACGGTGGGGCACGCCGGAGGTGGACCCGATGGCTTCTCGACTCAATTGTAAGTTGTCGATTTGTGGCCAGATCCAGGTATCCTTGGGCGGATGCATCAGAGGCGTCAGTGGCCCATGGGGTCATGATCACCTGATACACGTTTATCCTCCGCTGCAGTTGCTTCCTCGCCTGCTGCGCAGGGTGGCGACCGAGGGAATTCTGGTGATCCTCATTGCTCCGGATCGACCTCGGCTTCACTGGTACGCCGATCTGGTACGTCTCGTCGAGGCCGTTCCCTGATGGTTGCCAATAGGGAGGACTTTCTGTCTCAAAGTCATATATTTCATCCTGCCTTTACAGTCTCGGGCCTTAACGGCATGGCTGTTATAAGCCAGGTGTTGAGAGACCGAGGCTCTCGGACTCGGTCATTTCGTCCATATGAAGGACACGGAAGTCTTCCTCCAGAACTATCTCTGTACCTGGAATAGCTTACAGCTTATAGCTTTCGCTCATATGTGCGAAGAGCTGGACTGACATCCTCGGACGTATTTTGTCCTTAGAATCCTGCGTTTCCTACAGCATGGCGTGGCCCAAAGGCTTGCTTTGAGTATCATTTAGGGTCAGTTTCGGCCTTGGCCGTCTTCTTTCGGTGACCACTAGTGGGTCATTCCTTGGTTGGCACCCTTGTACAGGGGGTTCGCCATGGGCTCCCTCCTGTCGTGTCTCCTTTCCCCCCGTGGGATCGGAATTGGTACTCTCGGTTCTCCAGGAACCTCCTTTTGAGAATATCAGGGATATTCCCCTCTTCGCTTTGTCTCAGTGGGTGGCTCTTTTTAGTGGCAATCACTTCTGTTAGACGAGTATCTGAATTGGCGACCTTGTACTGCAAGTTGCCATATTTAGTCATCCATAAGGATAAGGCGGTGTTGCATCCGCGACTTTCTCTTTTGTCAAGGGTGATCTTCACCTTTCACCTAAAATGAGGACATTTGTCCTCCCGTCCTAGTGTCCTCGCCCGTCGCATCCCAGAGTGCGCGCGGCACACTTTGAATGTGGTACGTGCCTTGCAGGTGTGCCTGTCTGCTGCTTCTATTCGGAAGTCTACTCTCTGTTTGACTGTCTCTGGTCAGATACAGGGTCAAGCGGCTTCGTCTGCCACCTTTTTCTAGGTGGATCGGACAAACCGGCTTTCAAGCCTATACTCTCATGGGGCGGGCGCCTTCCTTCCCGGTTACGGCGCATTCCACCAGGGCAATTGGTGCTTCCTGGGTTTTCCGACATCAAGCGTCGGTTGCACAAGTGTGCAAGGCGGCGACCTGGTCGTCTGTTCATACCTTTTCTATGTTTTATAGGGTTGATGAGGCTGCATCTCCGGATGCTTCCTTCGGCCGCAAGGTGTTGCAGGCCGCTGTTTAAAGTGGCAACTCCTACGTTGGGGAGCTCTGCCTTGTTTTGGAGTGAAGTTTTTTGGTTTTTCCATTTATACTGCTCCCATCCCTCTTGACACTGCTTTGGGACATCCCACGTGTAAAGTGCAAGAGACGCCGTGTCGGTCCATGGATGATAAGAGAAAATGGGATTTTTGTACTCACCGTAAAATCCATTTCTCTGACATCCATGGACCGACACGGCACCCACCCTTCCTTTTAGTTTGTGCTGCTTTGTTACGAACTGAGGCCTGCTAGCTGCAGGTGTGAGGGTAATGTCCGGAGGGACCGCCCCCCTGGGCGGGGCTGTTCAGCTCTGGTTTGTTCTGGAATGTTTTAACATTTAACATTCTGCCTAGGTCTTCTCCTGCAAGCAGGGACATATACCCATGTGTAAAGTGTAAGAGACGCCGTGTCGGTCCATGGATGTCAGAGAAATGGATTTTACGGTGAGTACAAAAATCCCATTTTTTTTTTTTTTGCTACATTTGTTGTTTCCTGCGATCTTCGATCAACTGCCGACTGGGTGACAGGCTGGATCCTTGATCCTTGTAGTCTCCCCAGTTTCGGCCATCGAGCGTGTGCCGACCCTAGCTACGCACTGGGTTTTCCACGACATGCCCGTCGCTCCACGGGTGGCCGGTGAGCCTACGCTCCAGGGCCTGCATCGGACCGCTCAGCTTCGGCTGACCTTACGGCCGAGTCGCATCAGCCTGGCCGGTGAGCTTACGCTCCACGGCTTGCATCGGACCGCTCAGCTTCGGCTGACCTTACGGCCGAGTCGCAGCAGCCTGTCCGGTGAGCGTCATGCTCCAGGGCATACATATGATCGTCCCTTCTGGGTCCAATCACAGCATGCCTGGCCAACAGTCACCTTCCGTGTGCGGACGATGATCTGTTTGGAATGTCTTCCAGCAGAATACATGCAGGATAAGTAAGTAAAACTCCCCTGCCTCGGCTGGGTGATTTAGCTGGACATTCCTGGAGAGATCAAGTAAGTGGTTGTGGCCCCTTTCTTCCCTCTCTCCCTGCCTTTCCCTCCTCCCTGGGCTTCTAGCTAAAGGTTGCTGGGTGCTGGGGGTCACCTAGGGGGTCCCACTGGAGCGGGGCTGGCTGTAACTAACATTTAAAAGAAATGTCATTTTTGCTTACCTGTGTTTGTGTCTCCATGCTGTCGGCGGCCATTTTGAGGTGGTCCATGCCAAGTTTGGCCTCTTGTAACTGCCTGGCGGCCATCTTCCTGTGGTTCGGCCACACCCACTGGCCCCTATCAGGTGATCGGCGGCCATGTTGGTCCACCCTGTATGCAGATATTGCCGTTCGGCGGCCATCTTTTTGTGGGCTATGGCTGCCTTACCTCTATCTTCTGTCGGCGGCCATTTTCTTAGAGCCCACATTATCTTCCATACAGACGTTTTTGGCAACCATTTTGCGAGAGCCTCCGGCCTCTAGGGTGCATTACACTGGCGCGAAAATTCACACAGGAAGTGCTGATAAAAGAAGCAGACTGACACAGCAGCAAGGGGACAGCATCACAGGCGCAGCATAGCAGTACCTATCCAGGGTGGTGAGTCCTCTGGGTAACCCAGCATCTCTGCAGCGCAGGAGGGTGGCCTATTGATATCTTGCCTGGAGCCCTGTGAGTGTCAGCGTGTGGTCAGCATGGCATCTGAGCCAGATGTCTTCTCCCCTGAAACACCAGATTTAGCAGCTGGTGTCCCTGAGGTGTCTATGGACGCTATGTCGGCAATCCTAGAGGCGTTTGCTGCCAGGGTGGAAGCAGCACACGGGAATACAGGGGGTAATAAACGCCCCCGTCCCCTGCAATCTTCTGGGGATATTTCTGATGCAGAACCAGGTCCAGCTACAGCTCATGGCCCAGATTCTGATGCATCAGAGACTGCAGACCGTGACCGATCGGACAGTGAGGAGGACTCCAAGTCCAGGTCAGTACGCGAGACGGCTTTGGTATCTGACCTTATTACTGCAGTGCGGGATACGCTAAAGTTGGAAAGGACTGAAGAAGTAGCAGATACTCCAGTCCCCTTTGGGTTTCGTAAACCTGCCCGCACTGCTAAGGTGTTCCCTTGTGTGTCTTATTTTGACAAACTCTTATACAAGGAATGGGAGAACCCACTGAGGGTCTTTACAGCCCCAAAGAGGTTTGCAGTACGGTACCCCTTTGAGGAGAGTTTTCTGAAGAAATGGACCTCTCCCCCTATAGTGGACCCTCCGGTGTCCAGACTTAATAGAGCCACCACTATTCCAGTAGAAGGGGCTCCTGTTTTCAAGGACCCTGTGGATAAGAAGGCTGAAGCACTCGCTCGCTACCTATACTCAGTGGTAGGCTCGGCAGTACGCCCGGCATTGGCGGGGGCCCTAGTGTCTCAGACACTTACTGAATGGGCAAAATTTCTACTCCAGGGGTTAAAGGAGCGAGATGCTCCTCCTAATGAGATAACTTTGGCCGACCAGTTGGTCCAGGGCCTTAAGTTTGTCTGTGAGTCAGACATGGATACTATTCCCCTGCTGTCAAGAGCTTCGGTTTATGCAATAGCAATACGCCGCCTGATCTGGCTAAAGGGCTGGTCTGCGGACCAGACTTCCAAGAAAGCCCTATTGGATCTGCCTTTTAAGGGCGACAGACTTTTTGGGGCTTCTCTGGATGACATCATCAAGGATGCCACAGAAGGTAAAAGCACTTTGCTTCCCCAAACTAGCAAGGGTAGGGGACCACGCCAAGGGCAAGGGCCCTCCTTTACTGCACGTAAGCGTTTTTTTCGCCCCCTTAAGGCGACAGGGAAAAGACCCCAGGCCGATAAAGCGCCTGTCCAAGGACAAAAGCGTCCTTGGTCCCGCAGACCCAACAAGCCTGCGGACAAATTTGCGTCCACATGAAGGTCCGCCCCCACCCAGCTCTCGGGTGGGGGGACGTCTTCGCAAATTCGCGACTCAGTGGACTGCTCTAGTCTCCGACAGGTGGGTTTGCGAAGTAATCTCCTCAGGCTACAAGATAGAATTTCTCTCTTGTCCACCAGACAGATTCATCACCTCCAATCTCCAGCTACTACCGACCCGTCGGGAGGCCCTGTATGGGGCGGTCCAGGGTCTACTGGAACGCGGGGTAGTTATTCCAGTTCCAGAACAGGAACGGGGTCAGGGTTTTTACTCAAATCTGTTCATTGTGCCAAAGAAGGAGGGGGTTCGTCCAATCTTGGATCTCAGAGCCCTCAATTGCTTTGTGAAGGTACAAAGATTTCGGATGGAGTCGGTTCGATCCGTAGTCACGGCTCTCTATCCGGGGGACTTTCTGGCCTCCTTGGACATCAAGGACGCATACCTGCATGTCCCCATATACTCCAGACACCAGAGGTTTCTGCGATTTGCTATCGGGAAGAACCACTACCAGTTTGTGGCCCTCCCGTTTGGCCTTGCCTCAGCACCCAGGACGTTCACCAAGGTGCTCACTCCGATTCTGGCACTTCTAAGACAGCGGGGTATCGCTATCACAGGCTACTTATACGACCTTCTGCTGAAGGCCCCTTCAAGCTCAGAATTAGAGGTAAGCGTGTCCATTACCTGTCAGACTCTTCGAGACTGTGGTTGGATACTAAACACGCAAAAGTCAGTATTGGTGCCCACTCAACGCCTAGTGTACCTGGGGTTGATTCTGGATTCCTCAGAGGCAAAGGTATTCCTCCCTGTGGAGAAGTTGCAGACCCTCCGGGCTGCAGTACGGCAGCTGACTTCCAGGAATTGGTCGTCACTCCATTTTTGCATGCGAGTGTTGGGCCTCATGGTAGCCTCCTTCGAGGCGGTCCCATATGCTCAATACCACACTCGAGTGTTACTGAAGGAAGTTCTGTCCAGATGGAACAGATGCCCTTCATCTCTGGATTATCAAATCCGAGTGAGCCACCTAGTCAGGAGATCCCTGGTATGGTGGCTGACAGCACCGGCTCTAATGGCCGGGAAGTCATTTCTTCCGGTTTACTGGATAGTGATCACGACGGACGCCAGCCTTACAGGTTGGGGGGGAGTCTGGGGTGTCCAGTCGGCGCAAGGTCGCTGGACCCCAGAGGAAGCCCTCCTGCCGATCAATGTCCTGGAGATCCGGGCGATCAAGCTGTGCCTCTTCAAATGGTCTCAGAGACTGCAAGGGCGTCCAGTCAGGATCCAGTCAGACAACGCCACAGCAGTGGCATATGTCAATCATCAAGGAGGAACAAGAAGCTCAGCTGCAGCATCGGAGATCGCTCGCATCCTGAAGTGGGCAGAGAGGAGCGTACCGGCACTGTCGGCCGTGTACATTCCGGGTGTGGAAAACTGGCAGGCGGACTACCTGAGCCGCCAGATGCTGGACCAGGGAGAATGGTCCTTACACCCGGAGGTGTTCCAACTCCTCTGCCAAAGATGGGGCACACCAGACGTAGATCTTCTGGCTTCCCGACTCAATCGGAAGGTATTGAGGTTTGTGGCCCGGTCAAGAGACCCATGGGCAGACGCAACGGACGCGTTGGTAGCATCGTGGGGTCAGTATCGGCTAATCTATGCCTTCCCTCCCTTAAGGCTTCTTCCTCTTCTGCTCCGCAGAGTGGAGGCAGAGGGAATTCCAATGATCCTAATCGCTCCAGATTGGCCTCAGCGTCCTTGGTACGCCGATCTAGTACGTCTGGTAGCAGACGTCCCCTGGCGCCTACCACTACAGAAGGACCTGCTATCGCAAGGTCCCATATTCCATCCTGCTTTACAGTCATTGGCTTTAACGGCATGGCTGTTGAGAACCAGGTACTGAGAGATCGGGGCCTGTCAGACTCAGTAATCTCTACTATGAGAAGTGCTCGGAAACCGTCCTCTAGGAAGGTCTATCACCGCACTTGGAGGGCCTACATCTCCATGTGTGAGGAAATGAAATGGCATCCGCGTACCTATGTGGTTTCCAGAATCCTGCTGTTTTTACAGCATGGGGTAGACCAAAGGCTTGCCCTAAGTACGATTAAGGGACAGATATCTGCCCTGGCTGTCTTTTTTCAGCGACCCCTGGCGACTCACTCGCTCGTGAGTACATTTGTGCAGGGGGTTCAACATGTGGCCCCTCCGGTCCGCCCCCCGTTACCTCCGTGGGACTTGAACCTGGTCCTCTGGGTGCTTCAGACGGCACCGTTTGAGAATATTAGAGATATTCCCTGTTGACACTTTCTCAGAAGGTGGTCTTTTTGGTGGCTGTTACGTCAGTTAGACGAGTCTCTGAGCTGGCAGCCCTGTCCTGCAAGGCTCCCTATTTGATTTTCCACAAGGATAAGGTGGTGCTGCGGCCGCAGCCTTCCTTTCTTCCGAAATTCGTTTCGGCTTTTCATCTCAACGAAGACATTGTACTTCCATCCTTGTGTCCTCAGCCGTCGAATCCTAAGGAGTCGGCGTTGCATTCCTTGGACGTTGTCCGAGCTTTGAGAGTATACATATCTGCTACTTCCCTGTTCCGGAAGTCAGACTCACTGTTTGTTTCGGTGGCTGGTCCCAAGAAGGGCTAAGCAGTCTCATCGGCCACCATCTCTAGGTGGATCCGACAGATAGTAATCCAGGCTTACGCCTTAAAGGGTCAGGCGCCCCCCTTTCCTGTCACGGCGCATTCGACCAGGGCAATAGGTGCCTCTTGGGCTTTCCGACATCAAGCGTCTGTTTCCCAACTATGTAAAGCGGCGACTTGGTCGTCCGCTCACACTTTCACAAAATTCTACAAAGTTGATGTAGGTGCATCTTCGGATGCCTCTTTCGGCCGCAAGGTTTTGCAGGCGGCTGTTTAGAGTTGCAACTCCTCCGTTGGAGGAGTGCTGTTTTGTGTTTTGGGGTGAAGTTTGTTTTTATGCTGTTACCACCCCTCGTTTTTTCTCTGACACTGCTTTGGGACGTCCCACTTTGTCAATAGAGAAGCTGTGTCGGTCCATGGACGAAAGAGTAAATAGGATTTTTTACTTACCGTAAAATCCTTTTCTCTGAGTCCATGGACCGACACAGCACCCACCCCTCCTTTTAAGTTTGTACTGCTTTTTGACGAACTGATCTGCGATGTGCAGACTGAGAGGGTATACCCAGAGGGTCCGCCCCCTGGGCGGTACTGTAGAAGGTGTGATGCAACACTTTTTACAAGTTTTTCTGCCTAGTCACTCCTAATTAACGGATAATACCCACTTTGTCAATAGAGAAGCTGTGTCGGTCCATGGACTCAGAGAAAAGGATTTTACGGTGAGTAAAAAATCCTATTTTATTAACCACTTAACGACCGCCCACTGTAAATATACGTCAGCAGAATGGCACCGACAGGCAGAATCACGTATATGTACGTGATTGCCTTTGTATAGTTGGGGGGTCCGATCGGACCCCCCTTCTTTACAGTGAGCGGTCGTTTTACCTTCGGGAGCGATCCGGCATGAGGGGACGGCCGTTCGATTCCGGCCACCCCCTCTCGATCGCTCCCGGCGAATGAGAGAGCTTCCCCTGCCTGCCAGGAAGGAGGAAGTGATGTCATCTCTCCTGCGGCGCTCACATATACCGAGCGCCGTACAGGAGAAGATGCCAGGTTAGTACACAGAACAGCACACTGACACCAGGACACATAGGCACATAAATCGCCCCCCCAGGCCCCCCAGACACCCCCAGATCACCCCCCAGGCCCCCCCCAGCCCCCAGTCACAGTGTCACTGATTGCAGTGACCATTTATTTAGTGATCACTGCAATCAGTGACATTTGTGACTGTAAAAGTGTCAGTACATTTAGTTTTAGGTCCAGTGTAGCCCCTAACCCCCCCTAATAAAGGTTTAACCCCCTGATCGCCCCCCAGGTAACCCTTTCACCCCCTATCACCACTGTCACTAAGCAATCATTTTTCTGATCGATGTCTTAGCGTCGGTGATGCTGATCGGTAGCCAGTAATTTTTTTTAGGTTCGCCGCAGGTTTTTATAGCGTCGGGTACCCCCATATATTACCTAATGAAGGTTTAACCCCCTTGATCGCCCCCCAGGTAACCCTTTCACCCCCTATCACCACTGTCACTAAGTTATAATTTTTCTGATCGATGTCTTAGCGTCGGCGATGCTGATCGGTAGCCAGTAATTTTTTTTAGGTTCGCCGCAGGTTTTTATAGCGTCGGGTACCCCCATATATTACCTAATAAAGGTTTAACCCCCTTGATCACCCCCCAGGTAACCCTTTCACCCCCTAGCACCGCCGTGGCTATGCGATCATTTTTCTGATCGATGTCTTAGCGTCGGTGATGCTGATCGGTAGCCAGTAATTTTTTTTAGGTTCGCCGCAGGTTTTTATAGCGTCGGGTACCCCCATATATTACCTAATAAAGGTTTAACCCCCTTGATCGCCCCCCCCAGGTAACCCTTTCACCCCCTATCACCACTGTCACTAAGCGATAATTTTTCTGATCGATGTCTTAGCGTCGGCGATGCTGATCGGTAGCCAGTAATTTTTTTTAGGTTCGCCGCAGGTTTTTATAGCGTCGGGTACCCCCATATATTACCTAATAAAGGTGTAACCCCCTTGATCACCCCCCAGGTAACCCTTTCACCCCCTAGCACTGCCGTCACTATGCAATCATTTTTCTGATCGATGTCTTAGCGTCGGTGATGCTGATCGGTAGCCAGTAATTTTTTTTAGGTTCGCCGCAGGTTTTTATAGCGTCAGGTACCCCCATATATTATCTAATAAAGGTTTAACCCCCTGATCGCCCCCCAGGTAACCCTTTCACCCCCTATCACCACTGTCGCTAAGCAATCGTTTTTATGATCGTTGTCTTAGTGTCGGTGATGCCGATAGGTAGCCAGTAATTTTTTTTTAGGTTCGCCGTCAGGTTTTTATATAGCGTCAGGTACCCCCATATATTACCTAATAAAGGTTTTAACCCCCTAATTGCCCCTAGTTAACCCTTTCACCAGTGATCATCATATAAGTGTTACGGGTGACGCTGGTTAGTTAGTTTGCTTTTTATAGTGTCAGGGCACCCGCCGTATATAACCCAATAAAGGTTTAACCCCCTGATCGCCCGGCGGGTGATATCAGTTAGGTTTTAGCGTCAGAGAGGGTCTGCGTCACACCCCAGGCAGCGTCAGGTTAGTGCCAGTAGCGCTAACACCCACACGTGAAGCATACACCCCCCTTAGTGGTATAGTATCTGATCAGCTCAATATCTGATCTGATCAGATCTATACTAGCGTCCCCAGCAGTTTAGGGTTCCCAAAAATGCACTGTTAGTGGGATCAGCCCAGATACCTGCTAGCACCTGCGTTTTGCCCCTCCGTCCAGCCCAGGCCACCGAAGTGCAGTATCGATCGATCACTGTCACTTGCAAAACACAACACACATAACTGCAGCGTTCGCAGAGACAGGCCTGATCCCTGCGACTCCAGTGCTGTAGGAGGTGATTTCGCCACCACAGTTAAAAAAAAAAAGCATATATGCCAAAGCATTGGGGCAGCAGGAGCGGAGGAGCGATTTTGCTCCTAATGCCGCGTATATACGGTCGAAATTCCGACGGAGGCTTGCCCGTGGAAAAGTCTGACCATATGTACGCGGCATAACTTTTGCGAGAAGATGCCCCCATGCTTCGGCATATATAAATGGTGCATGTATGCCCATCATTAGAAGTGGGTGGATGAAGGGCGGTATTCTAATGGTGGGCATACCCACCGATCAATCTTTTTTTTTCGTTCAGCCAACAGGCTGCATGAAAAAAAAGATTACAATACATGTCCAACAAGGACCAGCAACGTACTGGTATGTTGCTGGACTTTGAATGTTTATACCAGAATGATGCCTGCGGGTTTAGGTATCATCTTGGTATCATTCTTTTCAGCCAGCGGCCGGCTTTCATGTAAAAGCAATCTTAGTGGCTAATTAGCCTCTGGACTGCTTTTACAAGCAGTGGGAGGGAATGTCCCCCCCCCCGGATATAAAAAGCGCCATTGGGAAATTGGGAAAGCATTTTATCACACCGATCTTGGTGTGGTCAGATGCTTTGAGGGCAGAGGAAAGATCTAGGGTCCAATAGACCCCAGTTTTTTTCAAAAAAGAGTACCTGTCATTACCTATTGCTATCATAGGGGATATTTACATTCCCTGAGATAACAATAAAAGTGATAAAAATAAATAAATATGGAAGCAACAGTTTAAAAATAAAATAAAAAAGCAAAATTAATAAAAAAAAAAAAAAAAAAAGCACCCCTGTCCTGCCCTGCTCTTGCCCAATGGCGAACGCAAGCGTCGGTCTGGCGTCATATGTAAACAGCAATTGCACCATGCATGTGAGGTATCACAAGGTCAGATCGAGGGCAGTAATTTTAGCAGTAGACCTCCTCTGTAAATCTAACGGGGTAACCTGTAAATGCTTTTAAAGGCTTTTAAAAATGTATGTAGTTTGTCGCCAATGCGCGTTTGTGCGAAATTTTAAAGCATGTCGTGTTTGGTATCTATGTACTCGGCCTAAGATCATCTTTTTTATTTCATCAAACATTTGGGCAATATAGTGTGTTTTAGTGCATTAAAATTAAAAAAAGTGTATTTTTTCCCCAAAAAATGCGTTTGAAAAATCGCTGCGCAAATACTGTGTAGAAAAAAAAAATGCAACACCCACCATTTTATTCTGTAGGGCCTTTGCTTTAAAAATATATATAATGTTTGGGGGTTCAACATAATTTTCTTGCAAAAAAAAATATGTTTTCATGTAAACAAAAAGTGTCAAAAAGGGCTTTGTCTTCAAGTGGTTAGAAGAGTGGATGTAAGCTTCCTAATGTTGTGTATAAAATGCCAGAACAGTTCAAAACCCCCCCAAATGACCCCATTTTGGAAAGTAGACACCCCAAGCTATATACTGAGAGGCATGTCGAGTCCATGGAATATTTTATATGTTGACACAAGTTGCGGAAAAAAAATTTTTTTTTGCACAAAGTTGTCACTAAATGATATATTGCTCAAACATGCCATGGGCATATGTGGAATTACACCCCAAAATACATTCTGTTGCTTCTCCTGAGTACGGGGATACCACATGTGTGAGACTTTTTGGGAGCCTAGCCGCGTACGGGACCCCAAAAACCAAGCACCGCCTTCAGGCTTTCTAAGGGTGTCAATTTTTGATTTCACTTCTCACTGCCTATCACAGTTTCGGAGGCCATGGAATGCCCAGATGGCACAAAACCCCCCAAATGACCCCATTTTGGAAAGTAGACACCCCAAGCTATTTGCTGAGAGGTATTGTGAGTATTTTGCAGATCTCGCTTTTTGTCACAAAGTTTTGAAAATTGAAAAAAAAAAGAAAAAAAAAAAAATGTTCTTTCTTCATTTTCAAAAACAAATGAGAGCTGTAAAATACTCACCATGCCTCTCAGCAAACAGCTTGGGGTGTCTACTTTCCAAAATAGGGGCCATTTGGGGGGGTTTTGTGCTATTTTGGCATTTTATGGCCTTCAAAACTGTGATAGGTAGTGAGGAGTGAAATCAAAAATTTGCACCCTTAGAAATCCTGGAGGCGGTGCTTGGTTTCCGGGGTCCCGTACGTGGCTAGGCTCCTAAAAAGTCCCACACATGTGGTATCCCCGTACTCAGGAGAAGCAGCAGAATGTATTTTGGGGTGCAATTCCACATATAACCATGGCATGTGTGAGCAATATATCATTTAGTGACAACTTTTTGTAATTTTTTTTTTTTTTTTCTGTCATTATTCAATCACTTGGCACAAAAAAAAATAATATTCAATGGGCTCAACAGGCCTCTCAGCAATTTCCTTGGGGTGTCTACTTTCTAAAATGGGGTCATTTGGGGGGGTTTTGTGCTATTTTGGCATTTTATGGCCTTCAAAACTGTGATAGGTAGTGAGGAGTGAAATCAAAAATTTGCGCCCTTAGAAATCCTGAAGGCGGTGCTTGGTTTCCGGGGTCCCGTACGTGGCTAGGCTCCTAAAAAGTCCCACACATGTGGTATCCCCGTACTCAGGAGTAGTGATGAGCCGAACACCCCCGGGTTCGGTTCGCACCAGAACCCGCGAACGGACCGAAAGTTCGAACGAACATTAGAACCCTATTAAATACAATGGATGCGAACGTTCGAATTCTAAAGTGCTAATTATAACAACTATTATGCATGTTATTGTCCTAAAAAGGGTTTGGGAACCCGGGTTCTGCACCAGGGGACATGTATCAATGCAAAAAGAAGTTTTAAAAACGGTCGTTTTTCGGGAGCAGTCATTTTAATGATGCATAAAGTGAAAAAAAAAAAGTCAAATATTCCTTTAAATATCGTACCTGGGGGGTGTCTAAAGTATGCCTGTGAAGTGCCACGTGTTTCCCGTGTTTAGAACTGTCCCTGCACAAAATGACACTTCTAAAGGAAAAAAAAGCCATTTAAAACTGCTTGCGGCTTTAATGTAATGTCTGGTCCCGGTAATATGGATGAAATTCTTTAAGAAAAATGGCATAGCTACCCCATGACCCCCCCCCCTACCCCAGCCCATTACCAGCCCCTTTGGGTCTTGTATGGATATTAAGGGGAACCCCGCACATAAAATAAAAAAGGCCCTATATACTCTGAACAGCCCTATACAGGCGGTGCATACAAGACAGGGACTGTAGGTTTGTTCTTATGTAGAGTCTGTTTGTAATTTTGAACAGGTACATTGTTGAAGTGTAGCTCCAGCCCAAAAATCTATTTTTAAACTTTTTGGAAAACATAGGTAAGGGTTATCACCCCTGTAACATTTGTTTTGCTGTCTGTGCCCCTGTTCAGAACATTTCACCTCACTTTCCGTCCCAATGACAACTGTTTTTGAAATGTGGTGTTTTTCTTGAAACAAGGATTGCTGATAAAGCATCAGTACAGAGGAGACACCTTTCTCCCATATTTATTCTTACAGGAGAGAATTTTCCTTCCTAGTGGTAGATTTCCTCTCACTTCCTGTTGTCTTCTTGCGTTTGCAAGTAGGAGTCGTTTGTAAGTTGGATGTTTGAAAGTAGGGACCTGCCGTATATACTCTGCAGAAATAGGCCCCTTAGTTGTTGGTGTTGGCACAACACTGTAAGCACTCACAGTTACTCTTGGTTGGTGCTGGAACGCCCTGCTGTCAACTATTATATCAGGAATTTTAATTACATATAATTGTTGAACAGTGGTAGTAAAAATTGGGCCTTTGATGGTGGTGCTGGTGCCACAACACTGTAAGCCCTGACAGTTACTCTTGGTGGGTGCAGCAATGGGCCCTGCTGTGAATTATTAGATCAAGAATTGTAATTACATGCCCCTGTTGAACAGGGGCTGAAAAATTGGGCCTTAGGCACTGGTGGCACAACACTGCAACCCCTCACAGCAACTGTACTTGGAGCACAGCAATGAGCCCTGTTGCAAAGTATTGCTTCAAAAATTGTAATGACACGCCCCTGTTAAACAGGGGCTGAAAAATTGGGCCTTAGGCACTGGTGGCACAACACTGCAACTCCTCACAGATACTGTACTTGGAGCACACCAATGAGCCCTGTTGCAAAGTATTGCTTCAAAAATTGTAATGACACGCCCCTGTTAAACAGGGGCTGAAAAATTGGGCCTTAGGCACTGGTGGCACAACACTGCAACTCCTCACAGATACTGTACTTGGAGCACAGCAATGAGCCCTGTTGCAAAGTATTGCTTCAAAAATTGTAATTACACGCCCCTGTTAAACAGGGGCTGAAAAATTGGGCGTTAGGCACTGGTGGCACAACACTGCAACTCCTCACAGATACTGTACTTGGAGCACAGCAATGAGCCCTGTTGCAAAGTATTGCTTCAAAAATTGTAATTACACGCCCCTGTTAAACAGGGGCTGAAAAATTGGGCGTTAGGCACTGGTGGCGGCACCCATAAACAAAAATGATCTTACAAGCTATCATCATCAATCGTATCATTGAGGACTCGGAGGAGGAGGATAGCCAGTCAACATAACAGCACAGGCACTCAGCATCAGCATCAGTCTTGAAGGGATGTGACATGTTAAAATCAATTAGTCTGTTATATCAGCATCAGGTGTGTGGTAGCTGGTGGTGATCCAAGACTGGTTAATCTTGATGAAAGTCAGTCGATCAACCGAGTCGGTGGACAGGCGCACCCTGTGATCCGTGACAAATCCTCCAGCAGCACTGAATGTGCGTTCCGAAAGAACGCTGGATGCAGGACAGGCCAGTAGCTCAATTGCATACTGTGCAAGCTCTGGCCAGTGATCCATCCTCAAGACCCAGTAAGCCAGAGGATTTTCGGTGGGGAAGGTGTCCAAGTCTGACCTTGCCCCTAGATATTCCTGCACCATGTTTATCAGACGCTGGCGATGGTTGCTGGAACCGATCATACTTTGGGGCTGCGGACTAAAGAATTGTCTGAACGCATCGGTCAGACGGCCACCTTCCCCACCGCTCCTTCTTTGACTGGCCGAAGCCTCAGCAACTCGTTGTCCAGGACCAGGAGTTTGCAACCTCCCAGTCTCTGGGAACGCGTTGCACAGACCTTTCTGCAAGGCCTCCCGGAGTTGTCTCATCCTCTGCTCCCTCTGCGACGGTAACATAAGGTCCGCAACCTTACCCTTGTACCGTGGATCAAGGAGAGTGGCCAGCCAGTAATGGTCCCTCTCCTTGATCCGAAGAATACGAGGATCCTTCCGCAGACTTTGCAGGATCAGGGAGGCCATGCAGCGTAGGTTTGCTGAGGCATTCGCTCCGGAGTCCTCTGGGTCACTAAGGACGACATGATCCGCAGCCACCTCCTCCCAGCCACGTACAAGTCCACTGGTTTCTTGGGACTGTAAATCATCCCTAAAAGACTGCTGCTGATGATGCTGAGTGCCAGCCTCCACCTCCATGCTGACACAATCCTCCTCCTCCTCCTCCTCCTCCTCCTCCTCTTCCTGTGCGATGGGTGGGACAGAAGGAACACTGTCTGGGTAAAGGGGGCCTTGAGAGGCAAGGAAGTCCTCCTCTTCCTGCCTCTGTTCTGCCTCAAGTGCCCTGTCCATTATTCCACGCAGCGTGTGCTCCAACAGGTGGACAAGAGGTACAGTGTCACTGATGCATGCACTGTCACTGCTCACCATCCTCGTGGCCTCCTCAAATGGTGCCAGGACAGTGCATGCATCCCTGATCATGCCCCACTGGCGTGGAGAAAAAAAACCAAGCTCCCCTGACCCTGTCCTGGTGCCGTAGTCGCACAGGTACTCATTGATGGCCCTCTGCTGCGTGTGCAGCCGCTGCAGCATGGCCAACGTTGAGTTCCACCTGGTGGGCATGTCACATATAAGGCGGTTCTTGGGCAGGTTCAACTCCTTTTGCAGCTCAGCCAGGCGAGCACTGGCATTATAAGATCTGCGGAAATGCACACAGACTTTCCTGGCCTGCCTCAGGACATCCTGTAAGCCCGGGTACCTGCCCAAGAAGCGCTGCACCACCAGGTTAAGGACGTGAGCCACACAGGGCACATGGGTCAGTTGTCCCTGTCGGAGGGCGGAGAGGAGGTTGGTGCCATTGTCGCAAACCACCATTCCTGGCTTAAGCTGGCGTGGCGTCAACCACCTCTCGGCCTGGCCCTGCAGAGCAGACAGGACCTCTGCCCCAGTGTGGCTTCTGTCCCCCAAACACACCAGCGCAAGCACGGCATGGCATCTTTTTGCCTGCGTACTTGCGTAGCCCCGTGAACGGCTACGGAGCACCGCTGGTTCATAGGACAAACCACAGGAAGAGGCCATGGAGGAAGAAGAAGAGGAGGGGGTGGAGGAGAGAGGTGTGTCACAACCAGTAGTAGCATTTTGGAGGAGTGGCGGTGGGACAACCTCCAACACTACTGCACCTTGTCCTGAATCCTTCCCAGCTGCCAAAAGAGTGACCCAATGGGCCGTGAAAGAAAGGTAACGTCCCTGTCCATGCCTGCTGGACCATGAGTCAGCGGTAATATGCACCTTACCGCTGACCGCCCTGTCCAGCGAGGCCAAGACATTGCCTTCCACATGCCGGTAGAGAGCCGGAATAGCCTTCCGTGAGAAAAAGTGGCGTTTGGGAACCTGCCACTGAGGAACTGCACATTGCACAAACTCACGGAAGGGGGCCGAGTCTACCAACTGAAAAGGCAGCAGTTGAAGCGCTAGCAATTTAGCCAAGCTAGCATTCAACCGCTGGGCATGTGGATGGCTGGGAGTGAACTTCTTTCGACGGTCCAGCAGCTGGGGCAGGGAAATTTGCCTGCTAGAATCGGACGTCGGTGTACTGCTAGCAGAGTGGGCGCAAGTACTTGGCTGTGACACACCTAATTCTACACCTTCATTCCTCTCAGTGCATGTTTCAGAGAGGACTGAAGTTATAGTGGGGTTGGAGATCCCAGCTGATGCGGTGCAAGGAGAGGTCCGCTTTGTTCTTTGGTGTGGGTCTTTGAGGTAGGCTTGCCAACGAGCTGCATGGCAGGTCAACATATGTCTGGTCAGGCATGTGGTACCCAAGCGGCTGATGTTTTGGCCACGCGATATACGCTTGAGACATATGTTGCAAACAGCAGCTGTGCGATCTGATGCACTAGCCTCAAAAAAGGCCCACACCAAAGAACTTTTTGAATGACGGGCAGAGGCAGCGCCCTGCACAGGCGGAGCTCTGCGGTGTGATTCCGTCGGTGTACTGCCCTTACGCTGGCCACCAAAGGGCATCCTGCCTCGTTGGAGATGTGCCTCCTCCTCATCCTCCTCCTCCTCCTCTCTCCTATTAGGCACCCACGTGGAGTCAGTGACCTCATCATCCCCTCCCTCCTCATCACTGGAGCCAATCTGGCAGTATGCTGCAGCTGCTGGAACATGACTGCCAGATTGGTGTCCTTCTTGAGCATCCCCTCTGTCTGCTCTCACGCTACTGCCTTCCTCTAGCTGGGTTTCATCATCAGACCCTTCGAAACGCTGGGCATCCTCCTGGAGCATGTACCCAACACTGTGCTGAAACAGTTCGGGGGACTCCTCAGGAGGAGGACATGGTGGGTCTAGGGAAGGAGTGACTGATGATTTGTCTGACATTGATACCAGGGAAGACGACGCTTTGGCAGCTGCTTTTCCAGTACCCTGAGCCTGGGTGAGAGAGGATGAGGAGGAGGAGGAGGGCTTGGTCATCCACTCTACCAAGTCTTCGGCATGATGTGGCTCAACATGTCCAGCTGCCGAAAAGAAGGACAAGCGTGTCCCATGGCCATGTGCTGATGACAATGCACCGCGTCCACGACCAGCACTGTTGCCCCCAGACACAGAGCCTGCTTGCCCTCTTTTATTGCCTCCTGACTGTCTGCCTCTCCTTGTTTGCCTTCCAGACATTCTAATAGATGGCCTGCAGGGAGATGGGAAAAAAGCAATAAGGGCTACCTTCAGGTGTCCTTCTCTGTCCCTTGAAACAAGGACTTGCAGAGTGAAATAAACTGACACTCTCCCTACCTACAGTTTTCTGTCCCTAGAATAAATGTTTTTTTTAATCACAATATAGCACAAGGACAATTCAGTCACTGTCCTTCCAGGTCCCTGGAAACAAGGACTTGCAGAGTGAAATAAACTGACACTCTCCCTACCTACAGTTTTCTGTCCCTAGAATAAATGTTTTTTTTAAGCACAATATAGCACAAGGACAATTCACTCACTGTCCTTACAGGTCCCTGGAAACAAGGACTTGCAGAGTGAAAGAAAAAAAACACTCTCCCTACCTACAGTTTTCTGTCCCTAGAAAAAATGTTTTTTTTAATCACAATATAACACAAGGACAATTCACTCACTGTCCTTCCAGGTCCCTGGAAACAAGGACTTGCAGAGTGAAATAAACTGACACTCTCCCTACCTACAGTTTTCTGTCCCTAGAATAAATGTTTTTTTTAAGCACAATATAGCACAAGGACAATTCACTCACTGTCCTTACAGGTCCCTGGAAACAAGGACTTGCAGAGTGAAAGAAAAAAAACACTCTCCCTACCTACAGTTTTCTGTCCCTAGAAAAAATGTTTTTTTTAATCACAATATAACACAAGGACAATTCACTCACTGTCCTTCCAGGTCCCTGGAAACAAGGACTTGCAGAGTGAAATAAACTGACACTCTCCCTACCTACAGTTTTCTGTCCCTAGAATAAATGTTTTTTTTTAATCACAATATAGCACAAGGACAATTCAGTCACTGTCCTTCCAGGTCCCTGGAAACAAGGACTTGCAGAGTGAAATAAACTGACACTCTCCCTACCTACAGTTTTCTGTCCCTAGAATAAATGTTTTTTTTAATCACAATATAGCACAAGGACAATTCAGTCACTGTCCTTCCAGGTCCCTGGAAACAAGGACTTGCAGAGTGAAATAAACTGACACTCTCCCTACCTACAGTTTTCTGTCCCTAGAATAAATGTTTTTTTTAATCACAATATAGCACAAGGACAATTCAGTCACTGTCCTTCCAGGTCCCTGGAAACAAGGACTTGCAGAGTGAAATAAACTGACACTCTCCCTACCTACAGTTTTCTGTCCCTAGAATAAATGTTTTTTTTAATCACAATATAGCACAAGGACAATTCAGTCACTGTCCTTCCAGGTCCCTGGAAACAAGGACTTGCAGAGTGAAATAAACTGACACTCTCCCTACCTACAGTTTTCTGTCCCTAGAATAAATGTTTTTTTTAAGCACAATATAGCACAAGGACAATTCACTCACTGTCCTTACAGGTCCCTGGAAACAAGGACTTGCAGAGTGAAAGAAAAAAAACACTCTCCCTACCTACAGTTTTCTGTCCCTAGAAAAAATGTTTTTTTTAATCACAATATAACACAAGGACAATTCACTCACTGTCCTTCCAGGTCCCTGGAAACAAGGACTTGCAGAGTGAAATAAACTGACACTCTCCCTACCTACAGTTTTCTGTCCCTAGAATAAATGTTTTTTTTAAGCACAATATAGCACAAGGACAATTCACTCACTGTCCTTACAGGTCCCTGGAAACAAGGACTTGCAGAGTGAAAGAAAAAAAACACTCTCCCTACCTACAGTTTTCTGTCCCTAGAAAAAATGTTTTTTTTAATCACAATATAACACAAGGACAATTCACTCACTGTCCTTCCAGGTCCCTGGAAACAAGGACTTGCAGAGTGAAATAAACTGACACTCTCCCTACCTACAGTTTTCTGTCCCTAGAATAAATGTTTTTTTTAAGCACAATATAGCACAAGGACAATTCACTCACTGTCCTTACAGGTCCCTGGAAACAAGGACTTGCAGAGTGAAAGAAAAAAAACACTCTCCCTACCTACAGTTTTCTGTCCCTAGAAAAAATTTTTTTTTTAATCACAATATAACACAAGGACAATTCACTCACTGTCCTTCCAGGTCCCTGGAAACAAGGACTTGCAGAGTGAAATAAACTGACACTCTCCCTACCTACAGTTTTCTGTCCCTAGAATAAATGTTTTTTTTAATCACAATATAGCACAAGGACAATTCAGTCACTGTCCTTCCAGGTCCCTGGAAACAAGGACTTGCAGAGTGAAATAAACTGACACTCTCCCTACCTACAGTTTTCTGTCCCTAGAATAAATGTTTTTTTTAATCACAATATAGCACAAGGACAATTCAGTCACTGTCCTTCCAGGTCCCTGGAAACAAGGACTTGCAGAGTGAAATAAACTGACACTCTCCCTACCTACAGTTTTCTGTCCCTAGAATAAATGTTTTTTTTAATCACAATATA
This sequence comes from Rana muscosa, assembly GCA_029206835.1. NCBI lineage: Eukaryota > Metazoa > Chordata > Amphibia > Anura > Ranidae > Rana > Rana muscosa. Next base: position 67,931,855 of record CM055117.1, on the reverse strand, counting down.
GCACAAGGACAATTCAGTCACTGTCCTTCCAGGTCCCTGGAAACAAGGACTTGCAGAGTGAAATAAACTGACACTCTCCCTACCTACAGTTTTCTGTCCCTAGAATAAATGTTTTTTTTAATCACAATATAGCACAAGGACAATTCAGTTACTGTCCTTCCAGGTCCCTGGAAACAAGGACTTGCAGAGTGAAATAAACTGACACTCTCCCTACCTACAGTTTTCTGTCCCTAGAATAAATGTTTTTTTTAATCACAATATAGCACAAGGACAATTCAGTCACTGTCCTTCCAGGTCCCTGGAAACAAGGACTTGCAGAGTGAAATAAACTGACACTCTCCCTACCTACAGTTTTCTGTCCCTAGAATAAATGTTTTTTTTAATCACAATATAGCACAAGGACAATTCAGTCACTGTCCTTCCAGGTCCCTGGAAACAAGGACTTGCAGAGTGAAATAAACTGACACTCTCCCTACCTACAGTTTTCTGTCCCTAGAATAAATGTTTTTTTTAATCACAATATAGCACAAGGACAATTCAGTCACTGTCCTTCCAGGTCCCTGGAAACAAGGACTTGCAGAGTGAAATAAACTGACACTCTCCCTACCTACAGTTTTCTGTCCCTAGAATAAATGTTTTTTTTAATCACAATATAGCACAAGGACAATTCAGTCACTGTCCTTCCAGGTCCCTGGAAACAAGGACTTGCAGAGTGAAATAAACTGACACTCTCCCTACCTACAGTTTTCTGTCCCTAGAATAAATGTTTTTTTAAGCACAATATAGCACAAGGACAATTCACTCACTGTCCTTCCAGGTCCCTGGAAACAAGGACTTGCAGAGTGAAAGAAACTGACACTGTCCCTACCTACAGTTTTCTGTCCCTAGAATAAATGTTTTTTTTAAGCACACTATAGCACAAGCACAAAACACACTGACACTCTCCCTACCTATCCTTCTCTTTCCCTAAACTAAAGGAATCCAGGTTAAGCAAGAAAGAAATAACAGTCACTGTCCCTGCCTATGCTGCTCTATCCCTGCTCCGGAACACACTACACTAGGCCGCCGTGCTGGCGGCCTTTTATAGTGTGGGGCGTGTACTAAACACCCTCAGCAATAATTGGCCACAGGCATCCTGCCTGTGGCCAATCATTGCTCTCCTCGCTGCCGGCGCTGTGATTGGCCAAGCATGCGGGGTCACAGTGCATGCTTGGCCAATCACAGCGCCTGGATGACACTGCGATGGCGTAGTGCATTGTGGGCCGTTCGCGTCACTCGAATTTGGCGCGAACGGCCCAAATCGTTCGATCTTCGTCGAACGATCGAACAGCCGATGTTCGAGTCGAACGTATGTTCGACTCGAACACGAAGCTCATCCCTACTCAGGAGAAGCAGCAGAATGTATTTTGGGGGGCAATTCCACATATAACCATGGCATGTGTGAGCAATATATCATTTAGTGACAACTTTTTGTAATTTTTTTTTTTTTTTGTCATTATTCAATCACTTGGGACAAAAAAAAAATATTCAATGGGCTCAACATGCCTCTCAGCAATTTCCTTTGGGGTGTCTACTTTCTAAAATGGGGTCATTTGGGGGGGTTTTGTACTGCCCTGTCATTTTAGCACCTCAAGAAATGAGATAGGCAGTCATAAATTAAAAGCTGTGTAAATTCCAGAAAATGTACCCTAGTTTGTAAACGCTATAACTTTTGCGCAAACCGATAAATATACGCTTATTGACATTTTTTTTACTAAAGACATGTGGCTGAATACATTTTGGCTTAAATGTATGACTAAAATTGAGTTTATTCGATTTTTCTTATAACAAAAAGTAGAAAATATCATTTTTTTTCAAAATTTTCGGTCTTTTTCCGTTTATATCGCAAAAAATAAAAATCGCAGAGGCAATCAAATACCATTAAAAGAAAGCTCTATTTGTGGGAAGAAAAGGACGCAAATTTCGTTTGGGTACAACATTGCATGTCCGCACAATTTACAGTTAAAGCAGCGCAGTGCAAAATTCTGAATTCACCTCTGGTCCTCTAGCTACCAAATGGTCCGGGGCTTAAGTGGTTAAAGCGGAGGTGCAGCCAGTTTAAAAAAAAAAAAAAAACGTCAGCAGCTACTAACACTGTAGCTGCTGACTTTTAATAAGGACACTTACCTGTCCTACTCGCCCGTGATGTCAGTCCCGCCACGGCGATCGATCGCTGCTGGCAGGTTCCCGCCTCCTCCATCCTGACTAAGGGAAACAGGCAGTGAAGCCTTATGGCTCCACTGCCCGTTTCCTACTGCGCATGCGCCACTCGCACAGCGATTTGTGAATTGGCGGCTGCCTCCTGGGATACACACAGTTCCCAGAAGGCAGCGCACCCCATTCACAAGAAGAGGAAACGGAAGTTCTCAATCCGAGGACAAGGAAGAGGCACAGTAGAGGCAGATTAGGGGACTTCCACATAGCAACAGGCATTTCGGGTGAGTATAATTTTATTTTATTTTTTTCTATTAATTTTTTTCTTTTTTTTTTTAGGATTTTTAATGTAAAAAAAAATGTCTGGGTGGACCTCTGCTTTAAACACATTCTAGTTATGTATATCATATCTGTGACAAGCTTGCATACTCAGGCTGTGCTGCTCTGTAGCAGGTGACCTTGGACTTTATTTGAAAATATTTGCAATTTAAAATATTTGCAAATACATCTCAGATGTCTTCGTTATTTATATAAAACTCTTTTCTACAGTCACATTTTTTAGATTCAATATATGCTTACAGTTGCTGACTCTTTATTGTTTACCAAAAGGAGTGCACATATCAATATAATATTCACTGTGAAATGAAGCCGAGCAAATGGGGAAGAGATCGTTTTTCCAGATAGAAGAATGAAACAGCTTAGTCATGCTGACAACCAACAAGTGTGATAGCACAGGGCAGTCCCTGCGGAGAGACGGAGTATAAGGTGAAGGCAGCATTTGTGCGCTCACAGAGGCATGGTGGGAAAACATAATGTTCAATGTAGTGCATACGGATCAGAACAACCTAATTCTAAGGCAGGGTCTGTTTTTTTAGCCACTTGACCTCCAGAAGATTTACCCCCTTCGTGACCAGGCCATTTTTTGCGATACGACTCTGCGTTACTTTACCTGACATTTGCGCGGTCGTGCGGCGCTGTACCCAAATACAATTGATGTCCTTTTTTTCCCACGAATAGAGCTTTCTTTTGGTGGTATTTAATCCCCTCTGCGGTTTAATTTTTTTGCGCTATAAACGATATATTTTACTTTCTGCTAAAAAAACACATCCAATAAAAAAAAAAAAAAAAATCAAATGTATTTATCAATTTAGGCCAATATGCATTTTGCTACATATTTCTGGTAAAAAAAAAAAAAAAAAATCTCAAAGAGAGTATATTGATTTAAAAAAAAATATATATATTTTTTACTAGTAATGGTGGCGATTAGCGAATTATAGCGGGACTGCCATATTGTGGCGGACAGTCGGGACACTAACTGACACTTCTGACACTTTTTGGGGACCAGTGACACTAATACAGTGATCAGTGCTAAAAATATGCACTGTCACTGAATTATTGGGTGACCAAACATCCCCGGTTTCAGGGGACAGTAACGGATTGAGGACACTGTCCCCGGACCAAGTCTGTCCCCGGTTTTGTCCCCGGATTGGATTTGAACAGGGGCTGGGGCAATTTCAAAGACAGTCAGTGCAGAATAAAAAATAATAATTCTGAATTACACATCCCCCGCTCCGCCAATCCTACTAGCTTAGGGGGGGTGTATTTTTTTCCATTATCTGTGCCCCTTTCTGATGATCATGTGCTGGTCGAAGCGGAGGGAATATTTCTTCAGTTTCGGGTGCCCATTCAGCTCCGCTCGCATGTTCTTCTGCCTTGGCTCAAGTCCCGGCCAGCCGCCTGCTTGCTTATCTCCTTGCCTTCCCTGGCGGAGTGATCTTCCTCCACTCCCCACCCAGTAGTAGCCGGGGCCCGGAGAGTCAAGCCTCGTACACACGACCGAGTTTCTCGGCAAGAACCAGCAAGAAACTTGCTGGCAGAGCTTTCTTGCCGAGTAAATCGGTCGTGTGTACGCGGCTTTCAGTTTTCTCGTCAAGAAAACCGACAAGAATCTTGACGAGAAAAATAGAGAACCTGTTCTCTATTTTCTCGTCAGGATTCTCCATTTTCTCGTCGGGTTTCTCGTCGGCCTGTCTCTCGACGAGAAACCCGAGTGTGTGTACACTTACCTGTCGCCGTGGAAACCCGCGCATGCTCGAAATGACTTTGACGCATGCGCGGTAGCTTCCTAGGCATAGGTATGGTGTAGCAAGATGGCGGCGACGGCATTGAATGTGACGAGTGCACGCTCGTCGTAGTCGATGACGTCACCGCGTTCACTTCATTCAAAGAACCGCGGGTTCTTTGAATCGAGCGTGTGTACACTCGGCCGGGACAAGTTTCTTGTCCAAGAATCTCGTCAAGAAAAACGACAAGTTTTTTCCTGACGAGATTCTCGGCCGTGTGTACGAGGCTTAAGACTTGACAGGCTGTGAGGCGGGCGGCGACAGGCAGAGAGTTGCTGATTGCCGCCATTACTACCGTATTTCCCCGAAAATAAGCCTGGGTCTTATAATTTTGGCAACAAAAGACACAGTAGGACTTATTTTCGGGGTAGGTCTTACCATGTAATGTGCTGTCTTCTCTCCCCCTCTCTCTCCCTGCCTGTCAGGAATCCCCAGTGTGAACTGAGTTAAAATGCTTGTAAAATCCTATAATCCACTCTATTACAGTATTATATAATGTACAATGTGTGTGTTTCTGTAATATAATTGTGCCAAATACCTTTGTTATAGAGCTGATCTGCACTTCTGTGACCTGCCGGAGCTCTCTACCCTGCAATTATATTACAGAAACACACACATTGTACATTATATACTTCTGTGATAGAGTGGATTATAGGATTTTACAAGCATTCTAAACTAGGGCTTATTTTCGGGGTAGGGCTTATATTGCAACCCTCCTGGGAAAACGCTAGCTCTTATTTTCGGGGTAGGTCTTATTTTCGGGGGAAACACGGTAGTAAAAAAAGAAAATATGTCCCCGGATTTCATTTAAAAATCTGGTCACCTTACTCTACTAATGACACTGGCTGAGAAGGGGTTAACCTCAGAGGCGATCAAAGAGTTAACTGTGTGCCTAGCCAGTGTTTTCTAACTGTGTGGGAGGTGCTTTTACTAAAGGAAGGCATAGATCCAGGTTTCTTTTTCAGCGGGAACGTGGTGGAACACAGGTCCGACATCTCCAGGCTGTATGTAATGGAAAGGGGTGCTGTGGTGTGCTGCTGGGGGATCTATTCTACCTAGAGGGGATCTATTTTTTTAAGTTAGCCGCCACTTGTCTCTATGCTCTTAGAGGACCGTAGCGACGTCTGATGTCACTTCCGGTTCCAGGGCCATAGTAAATATGTATATATTTTTTAAAGCAATAAGTAAAAAAAAAAAATATATATATATATATATATATATATATATATATATATATATATATATATATTACTCTTTCGTCCATGGACCGACACAGCTTCTCTATTGACAAAGTGGGTATTATCCGTTAATTAGGAGTGACTAGGCAGAAAAACTTGTAAAAAGTGTTGCATCACACCTTCTACAGTACCGCCCAGGCGGACCCTCTGGGTATACCCTCTCAGTCTGCATCTTCGCAGATCAGTTTTTTTCTGTCTAGCAAGGAGTAGGACATGGCTCCCTTTGGGCCCATTGGTCCGGGGAAAAAAGATATATATATATTTTTTTTTTTTGCTACATTTGTTGTTTCCTGCGATCTTCGATCAACTGCCGACTGGGTGACAGGCTGGATCCTCGATCCTTGTAGTCTCCCCAGTTTCGGCCATCGAGCGTGTGCCGACCCTAGCTACGCGCTGGGTTTTCCACGACATGCCCGTCGCTCCACGGGTGGCCGGTGAGCTTACGCTCCAGGGCCTGCATCGGACCGCTCAGCTTCGGCTGACCTTACGGCCGAGTCGCAGCAGCCTGGCCGGTGAGCTTACGCTCCAAGGCTTGCATCGGACCGCTCAGCTTCGGCTGACCTTACGGCCGAGTCGCAGCAGCCTGTCCGGTGAGCGTCATGCTCCAGGGCATACATATGATCGTCCCTTCTGGGTCCAATCACAGCATGCCTGGCCAACAGTCACCTTCCGTGCGCGGACGATGATCTGTTTGGAATGTCTTCCAGCAGAATACATGCAGGATAGGTAAGTAAAACTCCCCTGCCTCGGCTGGGTGATTTAGCTGGACATTCCTGGAGAGATCAAGTAAGTGGTTGTGGCCCCTTTCTTCCCTCTCTCCCTGCCTTTCCCTCCTCCCTGGGCTTCTAGCTAAAGGTTGCTGGGTGCTGGGGGTCACCTAGGGGGTCCCACTGGAGCGGGGCTGGCTGTAACTAACATTTAAAAGAAATGTCATTTTTTCTTACCTGTTTTTGTGTCCTTCCTCCTCCATGCTGTCGGCGGCCATTTTGAGGTGGTCCATGGCAAGTTTGGCCTCTTGTGACTGCCCGGCGGCCATCTTCCTGTGGTTTGGCCACACCCACTGGCCCCTATCAGCTGATAGGGGCCACCCTGTATGCAGATATTGCCGTTCGGCGGCCATCTTTTTGTGGGCTATGGCTGCTTGACCTCTATCTTCTGTCGGCGGCCATTTTCTTAGAGCCCACATTATCTTCTATACAGACGTTTTTGGCAACCATTTTTCGAGAGCCTCCGGCCTCTAGGGTGCATTACACTGGCGCTAAAATTCACACAGGAAGTGCTGATAAAAGAATAAGACTTACACAGCAGCAGGGGGACAGCATCACAGGCGCAGCATAGCAGTACCTATCCAGGGTGGTGAGTCCTCTGGGTGACCCGGCCTCTCTGCAGCACAGGAGGGTGGCCTATTGATATCTTGCCTGGAGCCCTGTGAGTGTCAGCGTGTGGTCAGCATGGCATCTGAGCTAGATGTCTTCTTCCCTGAAACACCAGATTTAGCAGCTGGTGCCCCTGAGGTGTCTATGAACGCTATGACTGCAATCCTAGAGGCGTTTGCTGCCAGGGTGGAAGCAGCACACGGGAATACAGGGGGTAGTAAACGCCCCATCCCCTGCAAGCTTCTGGGGATAATTCTGGTGCAGAACCAGGTCCAGCTACGGCTCGGGGCCCAGATTCTGACGCATCAGAGACTGCAGACCGTGACCGGACAGTGAGAATGACTCCAAGTCCAGGTCAGTATGCGAGACGGCTTTGGTATCTGACCTTATTACTGCAGTGCGGGATATGCTAAAATTGGAAAATACTGCAGAAGCAGCAGAGACTCCGGTCCACTTGGGTTTCATAGACCTGCCCGCACTGCTAAGGTGTTCCCTTGTGTGTCTTTTGATAAACTCTTATACAAGGAATGGGAGAACCCACTGAGGGTCTTTACAGCCCCAAAGAGGTTTGCGGTACGGTACCCCTTTTGAGGAGAGTTTTCTGAAGAAATGGACCTCTCCCCCCTATAGTGGACCCTCCGGTGTCCAGACTTAATAGAGCCACCACAATTCCTGTAGAAGGGGCTCCTGTTTTCTAGGACCCTGTGGATAAGAAGGCTGAAGCACTCGCTTGCTACCTATACTCAGTGGTAGGCTCGGCAGTACGCCCGGCATTGGCGGGGGCCCTAGTGTCTCACACACTTACTGAATGGGCAAGATTGCTACTCCAGGGGTTAAGGAGCGAGATGCTCCTCCTGATGAGATAACATTGGCCGACCTGTTGGTCCAGGGCCTTAGGTTTGTCTGCGAGTCAGATATGAATACTATTCCCCTGCTGTCTAAAACTTCGGTTTATGCAGTAGCAATACGCCGCCTGATCTGGCTAAAAGGCTGGTCTGCGGACTAGACTTCCAAGAAAGCCCTGTTGGATCTGCCTTTTAAGGGTGACAGACTTTTTGGGGCTTCTCTGGATGACATCATCAAGGATGCCACAGGAAGTAAAAGCACTTTGCTTCCCCAAATTAGCAAGGGTAAGGGGCCACGCCAAGGGCAAGGGCCCTCCTTTACTGCACACAAGTGGTTTTTTCGTCCCCCTAGGGCGACAGGGAAAAGACCCCAGGCCGATAAAGCGCCTGCCCAAGGACAAAAGCGTACCTGGTCCCGCATACCCAATAAGCCTGCGGACAAATTTGCGTCCGCATGAAGGTCCACCCCCACCCAGCTCTCGGGTGGGGAGACGTCTTCGCAAATTCGCGACTCAGGGGACAGCACTAATCTCCGACAGGTGGGTTTGCGAAGTAATCTCCTCAGGCTACAAGATAGAGTTTCTCTCTTGTCCACCGGACAGATTCAACACCTCCAATCTCCAGCTACTACCGACCCGTCGGGAGGCCCTGTATGGGGCGGTCCAGGGTCTACTGGAACACGGGGTAGTTATTCCAGTTCCAGAACTGGAACGGGGTTTTTACTCAAATCTGTTCATTGTGCCGAAGAAGGAGGGGGTTCGTCCAAGCTTGGATCTCAGAGCCCTCAATTGCTTTGTGAAGGTACAAAGTTTTCAGATGGAGTCGGTTCGATCTGTAGTCACGGCTCTCCATCCGGGGGACTTTCTGGCCTCCTTGGACATCAAGGATGCATACCTGCATGTCCCCATATACTCCAGACACCAGAGGTTTCTGCGATTTGCTATCGGGAAGGACCACTACCAGTTTGTGGCCCTCCCGTTGGGCCTTGCCTCAGCACCCAGGACGTTCACCAAGGTGCTCGCTCCGATTCTGGCACTTCTAAGACAGCGGGGTATCGCTATCACAGGCTACTTATACGACCTTCTGCTGAAGGCCCCTTCAAGCTCAGAATTAGAGGTAAGCGTGTCCATTACCTGTCAGACTCTTCGAGACTGTGGTTGGATACTAAACACGCAAAAGTCAGTATTGGTGCCCACTCAACGCCTAGGGTACCTGGGGTTGATTCTGGATTCTTCAGAGGCAAAGGTATTCCTCCCTGTGGAGAAGTTGCAGACCCTCCGGGCTGCAGTACGGCAGCTGACTTCCAGGAATTGGTCGTCACTCCGTTTTTTGCATGCGAGTGTTGGGCCTCAGGGTAGCCTCCTTCGAGGCGGTTCCATATGCTCAATACCACACTCGAGTGTTACAGAAGGAAGTTCTGTCCAGATGGAACAGATGTCCATCATCTCTAGATTATCAAATCCGAGTGAGCCATATAGTCAGGAGATCCCTGGTATGGTGGCTGACAGCACCGGCTCTAATGGCCGGGAAGTAATTTCTTCCGGTTTACTGGATAGTGATCACGACGGACGCCAGCCTTACAGGTTGGGGGGGAGTCTGGGGTGTTCAGTCGGCGCAAGGTCGCTGGACCCCAGAGGAAGCCCTCCTGCCGATCAATGTCCTGGTAATCCGGGCGATCAGGCTGTGCCTCTTCAAATGGTCTCAGAGGCTGCAAGGGCGTCCAGTCAGGATCCAGTCAGACAACGCCACAGCAGTGGCATATGTCAATCATCAAGGAGGAACAAGAAGCTCAGCTGCAGCATCGGAGATCGCTCGCATCCTGAAGTGGGCAGAGAGGAGCGTACCGGCACTGTCGGCCGTGTACATTCCGGGTGTGGAAATCTGGCAGGCGGACTACCTGAGCCGCCAGATGCTGGACCAGGGAGAAGGGTCCTTACACCCGGAGGTGTTCCAACTCCTCTGCCAAAGATGGGGCACACCAGACGTAGATCTTCTGGCTTCCCGACTCAATCGGAAGGTATTGAGATTTGTGGCCCGGTCAAGAGACCCATGGGCAGACGCAACGGACGCGTTGGTAGCATCGTGGGGTCAGTATCGGCTAATCTATGCCTTCCCTCCCTTAAGGCTTCTTCCTCTTCTGCTCCGCAGAGTGGAGGCAGAGGGAATTCCAATGATCCTAATCGCTCCAGATTGGCCTCAGCGTCCTTGGTACGCCGATCTAGTACGTCTGGTAGCAGACGTCCCCTGGCGCCTACCACTACGGAAGGACCTGCTATCGCAAGGTCCCATATTCCATCCAGCTTTACAGACATTGGCTTTAACGGCATGGCTGTTGAGAACCAGGTACTGAGAGACCGGGGCCTGTCAGACTCAGTAATCTCTACTATGAGATCTGCTCGAAAACCGTCCTCTAGGAAGGTCTATCACCGCACTTGGAGGGCCTACATCTCCATGTGTGAGGAAATGAAATGGCATCCGCGTACCTATTTGGTTTCCAGAATCCTGCTGTTTTTACAGCATGGGGTGGACCAAGGGCTTGCCCTAAGTACGATTTAAGGGACAGATATCTGCCCTGGCTGTCTTTTTTCAGCGACCCCTGGCGACTCACTCTCTCGTGAGTACATTTGTGCAGGGGGTCCGACATGTGGCCCCTCCGGTCCGTCCCCCGTTACCTCCGTGGGACTTGAACCTGGTCCTCTCGGTGCTTCAGAAGGCACCGTTTGAGAATATTAGAGATATTCCCCTGTTGACACTTTCTCAGAAAGTGGTCTTTTTGGTGGCTGTTACGTCAGTTAGACGAGTCTCTGAGCTGGCAGCCTTGTCCTGCAAGGCTCCCTATTTGATTTTCCACAAGGATAAGGTGGTGCTGCGGCCGCAGCCTTCCTTTCTTCCGAAAGTCGTTTCGGCTTTTCATCTCAACGAAGACATTGTACTTCCATCCTTGTGTCCTCAGCCGTCGAATCCTAAGGAGTCGGCGTTGCATTCCTTGGATGTTGTCCGAGCTTTGAGAGTTATACCTATCTGCTGGTTCCCTGTTCCGGAAGTCAGACTCACTGTTTGTTTCGGTGGCTGGTCCCAAGAAGGGCCAAGCAGTCTCATCGGCCACCATCTCTAGGTGGATCCGACAGATAGTAATCCAGGCTTACGCCTTAACCACTTAAGCCCCGGACCATTTGGTAGCTAAAGGACCAGAGGTGAATTCAGAATTTTGCACTGCGCTGCTTTAACTGTAAATTGTGCGGACATGCAATGTTGTACTGAAACGAAATTTGCGTCCTTTTCTTCCCACAAATAGGGCTTTCTTTTAATGGTATTTGATTGCCTCTGCGATTTTTATTTTTTGCGATATAAACGGAAAAAGACCGAAAATTTTGAAAAAAAATATTTTCTACTTTTTGTTATAAGAAAAATCGAATAAACTCAATTGTAGTCATACATTCAGGCCAAAATGTATTCAGCCACATGTCTTTAGTAAAAAAAATGTCAATAAGTGTATATTTATTGGTTTGCGCAAAAGTTATAGCGTCTACAAACTAGGGTACATTTTCTGGAATTTACACAGCTTTTAATTTATGACTGCCTATCTCATTTCTTGAGGTGCTAAAATGGCAGGGCAGTACAAAACCCCCCCAAATGACCCCATTTTGGAAAGTAGACACCCCAAGGAAATTGCTGAGAGGCATGTTGAGCCCATTGAATATTTTTTTTGTCCCAAGTGATTGAATAATGACAAAAAAAAAAATTTCAAAAAGTTGTCACTAAATGATATATTGCTCACACATGCCATGGTTATATGTGGAATTGCACCCCAAAATACATTCTGCTGCTTCTCCTGAGTACGGGGATACCACATGTGTGGGACTTTTTAGGAGCCTAGCCACGTACGGGACCCCGGAAACCAAGCACCGCCTTCAGGATTTCTAAGGGCGCAAATTTTTGATTTCACTCCTCACTACCTATCACAGTTTCGAAGGCCATAAAATGCCAAAATAGCACAAAACCCCCCAAATGACCCCATTTTGGAAAGTAGACACCCCAAGCTATTTACTGAGAGGCATGATTAGTCCATGGAATATTTTATATTTTGCCACAAGTTGCGGGAATATGACAAACTTTATTTTTTTTGCACAAAGTTGTCACTAAATGATATATTGCTCACACATGCCATAGGCATATGTGAAAATACACCCCAAAATACATTCTGCTGCTTCTTCTGAGTATGGGGATACCACATGTGTGGGACTTTTTGGGAGCCTAGCCACGTACGGGACCCCAAAAACCAAGCACAGCCTTCAAGGTTTCTAAGGGCATAAATTTTTGATTTCACTCCTCACTACCTATCACAGTTTTGAAGGCCATAAAATGCCAAAATAGCACAAAACCCCCACAAATGACCCCATTTTGGAAAGTAGACACCCCAAGCTATTTGCCGAGAGGCATGGTGAGTATTTTACAGCTCTCATTTGTTTTTGAAAATGAAGAAAGATTTTTTTTTATTTTTTTCAATTTTTAAAACTTTGTGACAAAAAGCGAGATCTGCAAAATACTCAACATACCTCTCAGCAAATAGCTTGGGGTGTCTACTTTCCAAAATGGGGTCATTTGGGGGGGTTTTGTGCCATCTGGGCATTCCATGGCCTCCGAAACTGTGATAGGCAGTGAGGAGTGAAATCAAAAATTTACACCCATAGAAATCCTGAAGGCGGTGCTTGGTTTTCAGGGTCCTGTACGCGGCTAGGCTCCCAAAATGTCTCACACATGTGGTATCCCCGTACTCAGGAGAAGCAACAGAATGTATTTTGGGGTGCAATTCCACATATAACCATGGCATGTTTGAGCAAAATATAATTTAGTGACAACTTTTTGTAATTTTTTTCTTTTTTTTTCTTTTTGTCATTATTCAATCACTTGGGACAAAAAAAAAATATTCAATGGGCTCAACATGCCTCTCAGCAAATAGCTTGAGGTGTCTACTTTCCAAAATGGGGTCATTTGGGGGGGTTTTGAACTGTCCTGGCATTTTATGCACAACATTAGGAAGCTTATGTCACACATCATCCACTCTTCTAACCACTTGAAGACAAAGCCCTTTCTGACACTTTTTGTTTACATGAAAACATTTATTTTTTTTGCAAGAAAATTATGTTGAACCCCCAAACATTATATATATTTTTAAAGCAAAGGCCCTACAGATTAAAATAGTGGGTGTTGCATTTTTTTTTTCCACACAGTATTTGCGCAGCGATTTTTCAAACGCATTTTTTGGGGGAAAAACACACTTTTTTATTTTTAATGCACTAAAAAACACTATATTGCCCAAATGTTTGATGAAATAAAAAAGATGATCTTAGGCCGAGTACATGGATACCAAACACGACATGCTTTAAAATTGCGCACAAACGCGCAGCGGCGAGAAACTACATTCATTTTTAAAAGCATTTAAAAGCCTTTACAGGTTACCACGTTAGATTTACAGAGGAGGTCTACTGCTAAAATTACTGCCCTCGATCTGACCTTCGCGGTGATACCTCACATGCATGATGCAATTGCTATTTACATATGACGCTAGACCGACGCTTGCGTTCGCCTTTGCGCAAGAGCAGGGGGGGACAGCGGTGCTTTTTTTTTTTTTTTTTTTATTATTTATTTTGCTTTTTTATTTTATTTTTAAATTGTTCCTTCCATATTATTTTTTTTTTATCATTTTTATTGTTATCTCAGGGAATGTAAATATCCCCTATGATAGCAATAAGTAGTGACAGGTACTCTTTTTTGAAAAAAAATGGGGGGTTAGACCCTAGATCTTTCCTCTGCCCTCAAAGCATCTGACCACACCAAGATCGGTGTGATAAAATGCTTTCCCAATTTCCCAATGGCGCTGTTTATATCCGGGGGGGGGGGGCATTCCCTCCCACTGCTTGTAAAAGCAGTCCAGAGGCTAATTAGCCACTAGGATTGCTTTTACATGAAAGCCGGCCGCTGGCTGAAAAGAATGATACCCGCAGGCATCAATCTGGTATAACCATTCAAAGTCCAGCAACATACCAGTACGTTGCTGGTCCTTGTTGGACATGTATTGTAATCTTTTTTTTCATACAGCCTATTGGCTGAACGAAAAAAAGAGATTGATCGGTGGGTATGCCCACCATTAGAATACCTCCCTTCATCCACCCACTTCTAATGATGGGCATATATGCCGAAGCATGGGGGCATCCTCCCGCAAAAAAGTTATGCCGCGTACACACGGTCGGACTTTTCCACGGGCAAGCCTTCGTCGGAATTTCGACCGTATGTACGCGGCATAAAAGGTTATGCCGCGTACACACGGTCGAACTTTTCCACGGGCAAGCCTCCGTCGGAATTTCGACCGTATATACGCGGCATTAGGAGCAAAATCGCTCCTCCGCCCCTGCTGCCCCCATGCTTCGGCATATTTGCTCTTTTTTTAACTGTGGTGGTGAAATCACCTCCTACAGCGTTGGAGTCACGGCTTTATGTATCGTGGGAGCAAACGCTGTTGCTGTCAAGATAAATAAATCCGCGATGCAACTGAATGGCGTACCTGCTAAGCAAATGATGGTTAACATTAAAACAAAGTAACATTACAGTACAACAGTAAGACCTTACCATACCATACCTGCAAAGCAAATACCAAAACAAAACCTAGTAAAAAATAAAACATTTTTTTAACGCAACCTGTGCCTAAAATATATATATATGCCGAAGCATGGGGGCATCCTCCCGCAAAAAAGTTATGCCGCGTACACACGGTCGGACTTTTCCACGGGCAAGGCTTTGTCGAAATTTCGACCGTATGTACGCGGCATAAAAGGTTATGCCGCGTACACACAGTCGGACTTTTCCACGGGCAAGCCTCCGTCGGAATTTCGACCGTATATACGCGGCATTAGGAGCAAAATCGCTCCTCCGCCCCTGCTGCCCCCATGCTTCGGCATATATGCTCTTTTTTTAACTGTGGTGGTGAAATCACCTCCTACAGCGTTGGAGTCATGGCTTTATGTATCGTGGGAGCAAACGCTGTTGCTGTCAAGATAAATAAATCCGCGATGCAACTGAATGGCGTACCTGATAAGCAAATGATGGTTAACATTAAAACAAAGTAACATTACAGTACAACAGTAAGACCATACCATACCTGCAAAGCAAATACCAAAACAAAACTTAGTAAAAAATAAAACATTTTTTTTAACGCAACCTGTGCCTAAAATATATATATGCCGAAGCATGGGGGCATCCTCCCGCAAAAAAGTTATGCCGCGTACACACGGTTGGACTTTTCCACGGGCAAGCCTTCGTCGGAATTTCGACCGTATATACGCGGCATTAGGAGCAAAATCGCTCCTCCGCCCCTGCTGCCCCCATGCTTCGGCATATATGCTCTTTTTTTAAACTGTGGTGGTGAAATCACCTCCTACAGCGTTGGAGTCACGGCTTTATGTATCGTGGGAGCAAACGCTGTTGCTGTCAAGATAAATAGATCCGCGCTGCAACTGAATGGCGTACCTGAAAACAAAAAATTACATACCTGAAAAGCAAGCATGATAAAACATTGCAGAATAGAATACAGTAAAAAAGAGCAGAACAATAGAGAGAAAATAGAGAGAGAGAGAGAGAACAATAAAACGACAACTATTTTTGGTTTTTTTATTTTATATATTTTTTGTGGGTTTTTTTTTACGTTTTTTTTTTTCTTTTTTACACTTTTTTTTGTAACTTTAACAACTGTAATGGTTCGGGTCTCTCAAAATGTAATGGCATCTTGGGAGACCCTGTGTAAGTGTGTCCTAGTCTGTGAAATGCTGTACCCTACGCTAAAACTTCACTTTTGAGTGGTAGCGATCAAAACATTCACCAAGGCAAAGACCAGGTTTGTCAGGACAGAGTGGACAAAAAACACGGGTGTCACGCCTAAATCCGCGCTTGCTACAGACACGACATCTTTTTTGGGGGGTTCGTTGGGTAGGGGTACTCGGGAGGGCATACGGATAATGCCTCTCATGCAGCCGGCTTACTGCATTTGGTAGGGGATGGTGAGGTGCAGAACCGCCTGGATACAGGAGTTCTGTGACTATCTCATTCTGGAATTTTAGAAGAGATAACGTCCCGCCTGAAGCTCTGTATAGCACATGAGCATTCAGCAAAGCCAATTGGAATAAGGATAGAGACACTTTTTTGTACCAGCGTCTCGCCTTACGGTCAATTAGATACGGCGCCATCAACTGGTCGTTGAGGTCCACCCCTCCCATATTTTGGTTATATTCGTGGACACAGAGGGGTTTCTCCACAACACCAGTCGCCGTACGAATTTGGACTGTCGTGTCTGCATGAAGGGAGGTAAGAAGGAAAACATTCTTATTGTCCCTCCACTTCATAGCGAGCAAGTTATTACACTTCAAGCAGGCTCTCTCCCCCAGCCTAAGACGGGCATCTACAAGCCGCTGGGGAAAGCCCCGGCGATTAGGTCGCACGGTGCCACATGCTCCAATCTGATGATCAAACAAGTGACTAAACAGTGGCACGCTCGTGTAATAATTGTCCACATACAAGTGGTACCCCTTTCCGAATAAGGGTGACACCAAGTTCCACACTATCTTGCCAGCGCTCCCTATGTAATCCGGGCAGTTGACCGGCTCAACCTGACTATCTTTTCCCTCATAAACCATAAAGCTCCATACATAGCCTGTTGCCCTGTCACAGCACTTATAGAGCTTGACCCCGTATCTGGCACGCTTGCTGGGAAGGTACTGCTTGAAAGCCAAGCGGCCAGAAAATTTAATCAGGGACTCATCAACGCAAACAGCTTGATCGGGAATAAACAAGGCTGCAAAACGTTTGTTTTACTGGTTTATGAGGGGCCGAATTTTATAGAGCCGGTCGTACTCAGGGTCCCCACGTGGACGACAAAGTTCATTGTCGTTGAAGTGCATGAACCGCAAAATCTGCTCGTATCGTGTCCTGGGCATGGAGGCAGAGAACACGGGCATGTGGTCAATTGGGTGCGTGGACCAATAAGCACGCAATGACGGGAATTTATGTGTGCCCATGTTGAGGGAAAGGCCCAGAAAGGTCTTAAATTCGGAAACCGTAATTGGTTTCCAATCTTTGGCAATTTTAGGCAACTGGGGGTTAGCGGCGATGAATTGACCAGCATACAAATTACTCTGGTCCACAATAGATCTATAGAGATCTTCCGTGAAAAACAGCGAATAATAATCGATTGGCATAAAATCAGCTGTTTCCACCTGAATACCGGGTTGGGCAGTGAATGGGGGAAGTACGGGTTCTGCAGAAGTGGTGGGGACCCAATCAGGATAGGCGAATTCTGCAGGAAGGGCACTATGGGCACGACGGGCCTGCCTTTGTCTTCTTGGTGGCAGCGGGACACTACTTGTGCTTGCCACCTCGCCAGCTTGAACTGCACTTATGGGACTCGCCACGTCACCACGTGATACTGCAGTGCTGGATGTACGCCCAGGCTGTACTAGGCCGCTGGTGCTTGCCAATTCACCAGAAGGAATAGCGGCGCTAGTACTACTCTGCTCCATGATACGAGAGCCCTGCGGTTCTTGCTCCTCAACAACCTCAGAAGATCAGGATCGGGTACACCTGACCTTAGCAGGGACCTCAACTTCGTCGTCAGAGCTATCTGACGTGGGGCCGCTGACGTCACTGTCTTCTACGGGAAGATATTCTGAGCCTGAATCTGACAGATACGTGACCTCCTCTTCACTATCTGTCATGCTCAGAATCTCGTAGGCCTCTTTACTAGTGTACCTTCGACTTGCCATTTTGGGCTCTAAATTTAGGGGTACACTAGTAAGATTCACAGGAAAAAAAGCACCTGACTGTCACCAAATGTATCAAACGCTACCAAAAAAACTGTTAGCGATCGCAGGGATCAGGACTGTCTCTGCGAACGCTGCAGTTATGTGTGTTGTGTTTGGTAAGTGACAGTGATCGATCGATACTGCACTTGGGTGGGCTGGGCTGGGCTGGGCTGGGCGAAGGGGCTAAACGCAGGTACTAGCAGGTATCTGGGCTGATCCCACTAACACTGCGTTTTTGGGAACCCTAAACCGCTGGGGACGCTAGTATAGATCTGATCAGATACTATACCACTAAGGGAGGTGTATGCTTTGCGCGTGGGTGTTAGCGTTACTGGCACTAACCTAAAGCTGCCTGGGGCGACGCAGACCCTCTCTGGCGCTAAAACCTAATTGATATCACCCGCCGGGCGATCAGGGGGTTAAACCTTTATTGGGTTATATACGGCGGGTGCCCTGATGCTATAAAAAGCAAACTAACCAACCAGTGTCACCCGTAACCTTTATATGGTGATCACTGGTGAAAGGGTTAACTAGGGGCAATCAGGGGGTTAAAACCTTTATTAGGTTAAATATGGGGGTACCCGACGCTATATAAAAACCTGACGGGTTACCTAAATAACGAAATAACTCACTGGGTAACCAGTGTCACCAGTGACGCTTATACGGTGATCACTGGTGAAAGGGTTAACTCTAGGGGCAATCAGGGGGTTAAAATAATATATGGGGGTACCTGACGCTAATAAAAACCTGTGGCGAACCTAAAAACAATTAACTGGCTATCTAGGACACCAGCGACAAGAAAAAAGCGATCGGAAAAACGATCGCTTAGTGACGCTGGCGTTAGGGGGTGAAAGGGTTACCTGGGGGGCGATCAAGGGGTTAAACCTTTATTGGGGGGGTTAGGGGGCTACCCTGGACCTAAAGGGGCCTAAACCTAACTGCCCTGCAACTTTTTACAGTCACAAATGACACTGATTGCAGTGATCAGTAAAAAAAATGATCACTGCAAACGGTGCACTGTGACTGTGGGTACTGGGGGTGATCTGGGGGGTGATCTGGGGGTGACTGGGGGGTGATTTGTGTGCCTACGTGTACTGGTGTCAGTGGGCTGTTGGTGCACTTACTGTGAGATGTCTTCTCTCCTCGCGCCGGATCGAAAAGACCGACACGAGGAGAGATGACATCACTTCCTCCTGTCTGTGTTTACATTACAGGCAGGGGAAGCTCTCTCATTCGCCGGGAGCGATCGAGAGGGGGTGGCCGGAATCGAACGGCCGTCCCCTCATGCCGGATCGCTCCCGAACACTTAACCACCGCTCACTGTACAGAAGGGGGGTCCGATCGGACCCCCCCAACTATACAAAGGCGATCACGTACATATACGTGATTCTGCCTGTCGGTGCCATTCTGCTGACGTATAATTACAGTGGGCGGTCGTTAAGTGGTTAAAGGGTCAGGCGCCCCCCTTTCCTGTCACGGCGCATTCGACCAGGGCAATAGGTGCCTCTTGGGCTTTCCGACATCAAGCGTCTGTTTCCCAATTATGTAAAGCGGCGACTTGGTCGTCCCCACACACTTTCACAAAATTCTACAAAATTGATGTAGGTGCATCTTCGGATGCCTCTTTTGGCCGCAAGGTTTTGCAAGCGGCTGTTTAGAGTTGCAACTCCTCCGTTGGAGGAGTGCTGTTTTGTGTTTGGGGTGAAGTTTATTTTTATGCTGTTACCACCCCTCGTTTTTTCTCTGACACTGCTTTGGGACGTCCCACTTTGTCAATAGAGAAGCTGTGTCGGTCCATGGACGAAAGAGTAAATAGGATTTTTTACTCACCGTAAAATCCTTTTCTCTGAGTCCATGGACCGACACAGCACCCACCCCTCCTTTTAAGTTTGTACTGCTTTTTGACGAACTGATCTGCGAAGATGCAGACTGAGAGGGTATACCCAGAGGGTCCGCCCCCTGGGCGGTACTGTAGAAGGTGTGATGCAACACTTTTTACAAGTTTTTCTGCCTAGTCACTCCTAATTAACGGATAATACCCACTTTGTCAATAGAGAAGCTGTGTCGGTCCATGGACTCAGAGAAAAGGATTTTACGGTGAGTAAAAAATCCTATTTTTCCCTTTAAAGGTAAATTAGAGATTTGGGGTCTTTTTGACTCCAGATCTCTCAATAAATAGGAACTGTCATCCTTATTTCTACGACAAGGGATGTTTACATTCCTTGTAATAGGAAAAAAAGTGATAAAATTAATAAATAAAAGGGACAGTGTAAAAAAAAATAATTACAATTAAATAAAAGGAAAAAAAAAAGTTAAAGTGGTTGTAAACCACGTAGACAATTTTTTTTTTTACTTACCTGCAAGACAAAGCTATAATGAGCTAGTATGACCAGCATACTAGCTCATTATGTACCACTTACCTTCGATCGGAGTCGTCCGTGTCCCTCCTCTAGCGGCATCCATCGCTGCGGCGATAGCCGGAATGTTACTTCCGGGTATCGCCGCTGCAGCCAATCACAGCGCCGCTCCGGCGCTGTGATTGGCCGGAGCGGCGAAGACGTGACTCCGCGCATGCGCGCGTGAGCTGTCGAATTCGGCTACGTCGTCGAATGTTGCGACCTAGCCGAATTTACAGTGTAGGTTAAGGAGATATTTCATGCACCTACAGGTAAGCCTTAAAGCGGTTGTAAACCCAGATAAATGTATTTTTTTTTTTTAATTACCTGCAAGACAAAGCCATAATGAGCTAGTATGACTAGCATACTAGCTCATTATGCATCACTTACCTTAGATCGGGACCCCCAAAGCCATCCTCGTCCCCCGCTCCGTCCGCAGCCATCGCTCCTCAGATACCCGGAAGGTTACTTCCGGGTATCGCCGCTCCAGCCAATCACAGCGCCGCTGCGGCGCTGTGATTGGCCGGAGCGGCGAAGACATCACTCCGCGCATGCGCGCGGGAGCTGTCTATTCCGGCAGAGCCGGAATTGTGAATGGGATTAACCCTGTGAATGCACCGTTGTCTACGGCGCGCATGCGCCGTAGACATCATGCATGTCTTTTTTTGCAAATATCTCCTAAACCGTGTAGGTTTAGGAGATATTTCTTGCACCTATAGGTAAGCCTTAATCTAGGCTTACCTGTAGGTGTTTGTTTACAAAGTGGGTTTACAACCACTTTAATCTAGGCTTACCTGTAGGTCTTTGTTTAGAAAGTGGGTTTACAACCACTTTAAGTGCCCTATCCCTTCGTACTAGCGCGCAGAAGCGAAAGCAAATGTAAGTCGCACAAGCATATGTAAACGGTGTTCAAACCACACACATCGCTGCGTACGTTAGACTGAGAGCAATAATTCTACTGCAAGACCCCCTCTGTAACTCTAAACAGGTAACTTGTAAATTAAAACTTTGCCTATGGAAATTTTTAAGTACCGTCGTTTGTCGCCACACCAGGAGCGTGTGCAATTTTAAAGCATGACATGTTAAGTATCTATTTACTCGGCGTAACATCATCTTTCCCATTATACAACAAAATTAGGGTAAATATTGTGGGGTTTTTAATTTTTTTTTATTTATTAAAGTGTATTTTTTCCCAAACAAATTGCGTTTGAAAGACAGTGACATAAAATATTGCAACAATCGCTACTTTATTCTCTAGGGTCTCTAAAAAAAATAAACATATAATGTTTGGGGGTTCTAAGTAATTTTCTAGCAAAAAAAATAATAATTTAAACTTTTAAGAAAAATGTTCCAGAAAAGGCGTGGTCTTCAAGCTGCAATGTTCAGCTCCTATCCTCTGGAACTCCCTACCCCAATTTGCTCAGCTATGTCCTACTCTATCCGCCTTTAGGAGATGTCTGGAAACTCTATAGGGAAGCCTTTCCCACCTTTACCTAACAACCAAATGTTTACCTTCTCTGTTATCTCCTCTTTTCACAGTTACCGCCTTTTGTATCACCCCCTCCACCTCCCTTTTAGATTGTAAGCTCTCATAAGCAGAGCCTTCCAAACCCTATTGTCTCAAAAAAGGTATTGTCTCCATTTATATTGTAAATAGTTGTACGAACTGTTGTCGCTATATAATTCCTCTATAATAATAATAAAAAAACAAGAGTAAAATCGCATCATAATAATTTAAAAGTGGCACTGCATAATCGCACCTCAAATTGCCTGAAAAACGCATCATTAGTGTGAACCAGAAATGAGTCCCCTTCTTTTCTTTATATTAAAGTCTAATAAAACAGGTGCAATGTAACAAAATATTTTTCTGTTTTTATTAGCAGATGTACTAAAAATAACGTATGTAGACAGTGACCTCTGCTGGTGGATATTCAGAAGGTACCGCTCTGTAATTAAAGAGTTCACCCACATTTTTATTTATTTAGGTAATTATTTTATCTGACTGACAACAATTGTTTTTAGCTGAAAGGTACTTTATCATAGAAGATACACATTTAGCAAAAATATGAGAAATACCCAAGTTAGGTTGCTAGCTCTTGTCGTGGATAAAAGCAGGCATTTGCTAATTAACATTGCATTGGTGGTGCCCGCATTGTAATATGGGTGTGGCCCAATTAAAGTGTGTGTGGCTGAGTAAGGGGAAGACGTGGCATAATGACTATAAGCCCTGGTTCACACTGGTGCGTTTTGACATGCGATTTGGCATGTCAAATCGCATGTCAAAACGGCGAATTGCCGGCAATGGCACCGTCCTAATCGGCACAGATGTCTTTGTAATCGCGGCTGAAATCGGGACTGCCAGCGAGAGTGAAATCGCTTCACTCCCGCAGCCCAGTGTGAACCTGGGCTAAAAGATCAAAAAAGTTTTTATTCAACAGGATGCCTTGCCATGAACTCACATTTACTGCCACCATTTTCTAGAAGACCACTCTCCAACATTCCAGAAGACTGTTAAAGGCTGCTGGTGTGTGTCAAAAACTTGTCAACTGAATATGTTGCATGAGACTGTAAGCTTTGCACTGCAAAAGTGTTCTAGAGACTGCAGACATGCTACAGAAGACAACCGAGACTGCAGATGTGATATAGAAGTATGGAAGGGACTGAGAACACACTACAGGAGACTACTGGAGACTGCAGACATGCTAAAGAAGAATGCCAAGGACCGAAAGCGCAGCATAGGAGACTGCCCAATGCACTCATCTGTGCCTCATTCAAGGATCGAGTCACGCTTTTTAGCCCCTCCCCACCCACCCTGGCATCATTTTAAAAGGTTCTGAATGCCCAGGGGGTGGGAATGATTGGCAATCATGTGATTGCTAGGGTTCATTGCTATCACAGGCCCTTTAGCCAATGAACCTTGTACTCGGGGACACACCACAAATACCCTGCAACTGTGTGCAATGCAGGTGGTTGTGACGCTTTGGTGCAACATTTAGGGGGTTACAACAGGTAGTGAGGAAGCGATATAACACATAACATTCAGTGATCGCTGCTAGCTTTCTGTGCTAAGCAGGAATGGAAAGGAATGACAAGCTTTCTCTGATTAGACTAGGAGGCCAGGGATGGTGACATCACGATCTCTACATCATCTATTCAAAGAATGTTGTGCACTGGACCAATGTAATTATGTAAAATAGTCCATACCTGTACTTGAGAAGTATGGGTTTCCCAAAAAGAAAAAATGTATACTCACCTAGGTGGATGCAGCATCGATCCGATGCTGCATCTGTCCCCTGCCGGCTCTACACTGAGAACTGAGTGATCAAAGGCCGCTGATCACTCAGTTCTCCCCTCCGCTCTGAGCAGAGAGCGGTGATTGTCAGTCACTGGCTCTCTGCTCTGCCCCCTAAGTGCTCACTGGAGTGCTGAGCTGTGAAGGGGCCGGCTCAGTCTCCCAGTGACTTGCTGAGAGGCTGAGCCAGCTGCTGGTATGGGCTGCTGGTGCTGGGTGGATCCCAACTGTAAAGTCGGGATTAATCCAGTGCCTGGACCAGCTGAGTGGCGTCTGACAACAGCAGGCTTTAGCCCCCTGTCGGCTAAAAATAGGTAGAAGGAGTGCAGAACAAACTGCACTCCTGTGATCCATAGGAGAAGTACGGCCAAAAAAACTTTGGCTATACTTTTCCTTTCAGCTTTAACTAGGTATGAGTGCAGTGATTTTGGACAAAATAGATTTTTATGTGAAATTAATAGGTTTGTTGGTAATTTGTTGAAAGGGAAACTCTACAATTTTGGGGATTTTATTTTTGTTTGAAAATAAAAATGATCTTTTAGTATTATCTTATTTTTTTCCTTATTTTCTAAAGAGTAAAAAAGTATTATTCTACTTAACGGTTTTAATAGTTCTGGTCCAAGCTATTACCTCTTACGGTAGCATAATTTCCACCGCAGTTATCTCAAGTTTTATTAACTAATGTACTTTTTCTTTTTCTATAGTAGTTAAATAACCTACCAATCTGTAGTTTACTTTACCTTAGAGTTTTACCATATCTGTTAAACACGTATGGCTCATTGTAATATTTATTACAACTGTATTGTAATTTATAGAGAAAGAAAGTTGTCTGGACTGCCGCACTCTGTTCAAGCGTATATTTTCAAAAAATTTAAATTCCAAAATATCCAAAATAAATTTTTTCAAAATCCATCAAAAGCAATCAAACATAAAAGGGCATGCAGGGAACAAGGCTGACGCGTTTCACATCAGGGCATGATGCTTACTCATAGCTGTATTGTAATTTACTTGCTTATTCAATCAATAAAATACTTTGACAAGGAAAATAAAAATGATCTACTTTTTTCCCTTATTTCGAGGGTGTGCTTTCTGGTGGGAAGGAGAGTGTCTGGGTAGTGTAGTATATTTCATTTAGTGTTCCTGATATTTCTGTGAAGGTTCTCATTTCACCAGCTCATGGTATATATAGTAGTAGTTAGTCAAATTAAACTAGACCTGTTCTGTATTGTTCAAGATGTTTTGTAGTTTATTCAAGCCAATTCTCCAAATCCAATGAATGTTGGGAACATACTCCAGTATTTCCTGTATATCCACACAGGTAACACCGACACCTTAATCCGATTACCATGGAATGTATCAAGGCAGATTTTGATTGTCCAAGAACAGGATGGGAGGTGTGAAAGTTGTGGAACCACCATGTTCTAGTTACATAGTCCTATCTTTGGTGTCAGGAAGTCTGCATGTCTGGTAATCCTTATGCCGCGTACACAACTGTTTTTAATGTCATTGAAAAAAACGAAGTTTTTCTCGACGTGATTTTTCGTGTTTCCTCTCAAGCCTGCCTTGCCTACACACTATCGTGAAAAAAAATGCTTGAGCAAAGCGTGGTGATGTACAACACGTACAACGGCGCTATAAAGGGGAAGTTCTATTTGGATGGCGCCACCTATTGGGCTGCTTTTGCTGATCCTCGTATTAGTAAAGTTTGGTGAGAGCCGATTCGCGCTTTTCAGCCTCATGCTCTTCAGTCCGTTACAGCGTGACGAATGTGCTATCTCCATTATGAACGTTAGTTTTACCAGAAGAGCGCTCCCGTCTCATACTTGATTCTGAGCATGCGCATTTTTTTTACCCTCGTAAAAGCATACACACTACCATTTTTCACGACGTTAAAAAGAACGACGTGAAAAACGACGTGAAAAAATAGAGCAGGTTCAAAAAAAATTTAGCCCATTTTTCACGTCGTTAAAAATGCTCTGGAGCCTACACACGATCGTTTTTAATGACCAATTTAAAAAATGGCATTTTTCACGCCATGAAAAACGGCATTAGAGTTACTGTACATGGTGGAAGGTCTGAATTTGTCAAAACACAAAGGTAAGTGGTAAAATGGCATTATATATGCAAAAGAGATGGTGCTGAAGGCATGATTGTTCCTTTATGACTTGAATGGCTTCTTTTATGCCTCTGGGGTACAAGCTGGCCTTAATACATTCACAATGGAAAGGCAGATGTTATTGTCCAAAACCCAAGACTCAGCACCAAACACAAGTAACTAGGTATAGGCAGTACAGTGTAATGAGGATTGTAAACACTTGTACATTTTGGAGACAAGGAAATCTCTCAACAAACAAATGGGCCAACATAGAAGGGCAAATTCTACAGATCACGATTCAGCAGTTTTCCAACACCTTGAGGAAAAGGAACATTCTTTTGAGAACAGTGAGGTGCACATTTTGGACAGAAAGAACTGGTTCACTAGAGATGTGAAAGAGGTGGTCTACACATCATTGGAACCACCATCAATGAACTGGGGTGGGAACCTTTGGCACCACTTGTCTTCCACATATAAAGCTGCTTTAATTTCAAAATACCTTTGAATTTTGACAACAATTCACATCCTCAGTCATGTAAATCCAAGGATTACAAGAGAAGTATGGCCTTTATTTTTTTTGTAGAATCATATTGTAGCGCCCCCCCCCCCCTTGGTCTACTGGGAGCAAGGAGGTATCTCCAGAGACAGGGAGCGAGTTTACATTCCCCCCAGGGATGAGTCCATGGCTATAATGGGAAGTTAGAACAGAATTTGGGCACCAGTCACTTTAGATATTTTCAATGCTTTAATAAGGAACTTGAAAGAAGCAGTGGCGTCACTAGGGTTGGTGTCACCTAGTGCGGTAAAACATGGCGTAACCCCCCCCCCAATAATTTTTATTTGATTTTGACCTGCTGACACGGTGTCTTGCTAGCTGGACGGGATCTGATGGCTGCAGGGAAGATGGCAAGGTGCTGTGACCTGCCCACAACAAGGAGTGTTGCTACAAGGCCCTGTAGTCAGCAAGCAGAAGACAGTAGCTGAAAAGAGAAGCACTCTGCAGGGGGCAGGCACACATGACGTAATTGTTTTCTAGGATGCTGGCGGTCCCAGCAATCAATGACTGATCTCAGCAGAGATGTGGCTTGCCTGGATCAAGGAAAATCGGGCACTGCAGATTGGAAGGCTGACGGACCAATGGACTATACAAATATATATACATATATATATAAATTGTGGTTTAAGATTGTAGATCGGGAGGTGAGGTACATGGGACATGTATGCTGCCCCTGGGATTAGTCCTCCTGCTGTTCCCTGTTCCCCCACATCAGTCTCAGCACCTGCCTATGCCTGCTGCTCTGATGTTGTTAATAGCTGCCAGCCTGCCTGCTCTGAGCCTGCCACTGATTTCCTCATCCGGAGTCTGCCCTGTCCTCAGCACTTACTAAAGCCAAGTATATCACTCCGCCAGCAGCAGGAACTGTGACCCAGGACTTTATACAAGTGCGGCACTGGTTGTTGTGTCAGTCCGCCAGTACTGAAAAGAAAAAAGAAAACCCTCTATTCTGCAGTCTCTTGAGCCCCTCTGGATGAACTGAATGCCCCCCTCCCCACCCAGTAAATATGATTCACCACCAGTGGGCCACGGGGGAACATTATTTGTTCACACTATGTATGCCCATGTATACTACATTATGAAGTTTGAAGCTGCCGGCCCCCCTGTTAAAGTGATGGGACCGGGCCCCCTACAAGAGGCCCAATGGTACCCCCATCAGCAGCCCTGGCTGCAGACACCCCACTGGTCTAATGGGGGGGGTGTTTTTGCTGCTGGATACAGCTATATTATAGATATGCACATATATACTGTGTATATATATATATATATTGTGACAGCAGGAAGGTAAAGTCACCTGGTTGCATCCAGGGGGGTAGATATATTTCTCCCAGATTCAGGCTTTATGCCGACTTATACAACTAGGGAGTTGATGAAGCCCAGCTGAGGCTAGTGGGCTCATGAATGACTCATACCTCTAGGGAGAGTGCTGGGCGTCGTGAGGCAGGGAGTTGATGAGACCAGCTGAAGCTTGTCAGCTCGTTTAAGGCCTCTATAAAAACTCCCAGATTCATTAGGTGTTTGCTCATGCCTGGAACCAGACCTGTGTGGACTGTCTAGGGAGAGTGAACCCCTGTGCGGTGAGGCAAAGCCTGTGTGGCTATTTGTTTGGACTTTTACTAAACCAGGGACTTAGGGACTAGGACTGCACCAGGCTGATCCCAGTTGTTAGTTTAGGAAACCTGCATGTTTAGTCAGAGGTCAAACTGACCAGGATTTATTTTGTTTATGTTTCTTTTTGGCTTTGCTGTGTTTTTGTCACTGTACATAGAGAAATAAACCGCACCTTTTGATTTTGAAAACCACAACCTCTGTCTGCTGGCCCTGTTTTTGTGTGGGGAGCCCAACCAGGGGGTCACACACACCCGCTACCGAGTTAACCCCCTCACAGTTGGTGGAGAACCAGTGGCAGTTTTTTTTAAGCCAGCATGGAGGAGATACTGAAACAGCTGGCTCTAGCAAATGCCAATCAACAGCAGACAAATGCAGGTTTGCAAAGGAGCCTTGCAGCCCAGCAGCAAGCTCATCAACAAGCCCAGCAGCAATCCGAGGAGGCCCGCTTCATAGACCTGTTACAGAAGCAAGAGCAGAGACTACAACAAATGGAAGCAGTAATGCAGCAATGTCCGCAGACCAGTGAGGAAAGCCGTCCCACTAATACCGCGTCCTTTGGGGTGAGTCGTTTATTGACAAAAATGACTGGAGAGGATGATCCAGAGGTATTTTTGACCACATTTGAAAGGACTGCTGAAAGAGAAAAGTGGCCTGAGGAGCAGTGGGCTGGACTGGTGGCTCCTCTGTTAACTGGTGAATCGCAGAAGGCTTACTATGACCTAGAGCCTGACCAAGCAAAAGACTATGTGATGCTAAAAGCTGAAATATTGGCAAGGCTGGGTGTCACCCTGGCTGTCCGGGCTCAGCGTGTGCATAACTGGACTTTCCAGCTTGGAAAACCCCCCAGGTCTCAAATGTATGATCTCATTCACCTGAGCCGGAAGTGGCTACAGCCAGAGACTTTGTCCGCACCAGAGATTGTGGAACGTGTTGTAATGGATCGGTTTTTGAGAGCTCTTCCTACTGCCATCCAAAAGTGGGTAAGCCATGGAGACCCAGAGACGGCCGGTGGTCTTGTGGATCGTGTAGAGAAATACTTGGCTACAGAGAACCTGACGGCCTCTTCCAGAGACTCTCGGACTTTCCACCCTAAGACCAGACCATCCCCAGGGGCGGATAAGAGGATTCCAAGGGGTGAGGGTGGAGAGAGTGAGAGGGTGGGAGCTCTACCCAAAGTTTGTCGAGAACAGCCTGGGAAGTCAGGGGCTCAAGAGGCAGCCAAATGGATTGTTTGCTACCGCTGCCGGCAAGCGGGACATATTGCAGAAAATTGCCCGGTTGTGGAGGAACCCATGCAATGTGACTTTCTGATGGACAGACGTCAGTCGCTGTGTGCGACAGTCG
Source organism: Rana muscosa (assembly GCA_029206835.1). NCBI lineage: Eukaryota > Metazoa > Chordata > Amphibia > Anura > Ranidae > Rana > Rana muscosa. Next base: position 67,902,938 of record CM055117.1, on the reverse strand, counting down.
CATGCACTGCCATTCGGGGAACTGAGAAACATTTATGCAAAATGTGTATTAATGGTAGAAATGTTGTGGTATTACTGGATTCAGGTAGCCTTGTGACCCTGATAAAGGCTGAATTAGTTAAAACAGAGGTCTCTGGGAATAGCAAGGTAGCTGTTATTTGTGTGCATGGGGACACCCGAGAGTATCCAGTGACTACAGTGTGTTTCGAGACCCCCAAAGGTACCCTCTCTCATCCAGTGGGGTTAGTATCTCAATTACCGCATGATGCCATTGTGGGAAGGGATTTTCCGAAGTTCTGGGAACTGTGGGATGATCCTGAGCCCCCCACTGGTGCCCCTATGTACCAGGAATGTGATAGCCAGAACTCCTCTGAGAGTGGTGAGGACTCTCCAGAATTTCCCTTGTCAGTATTGGCAGGGGAGACTCAAGAAACTGGAGAGGAGCCCACCTCCTCAGACGAAAACCTACCGTCTGTGGAGTTTTCTGATCTGGAGGTTCACAGGGAAAATTTTGCCACAGAACAGTTAAAAGACCCCGCCCTAATAAAGGCACGGGAAAACGTAGTGGAAATAGATGGCGAGTTAGTGAACCCAGATAATACCTGCACTTACCCATACTTCAGCGTAGAGAAGGACCTACTGTATCGGGTGGCAAAAAGGGCAGAAGAAACCGTTGAGCAGCTTGTGGTGCCCAAACCTTACAGGAAGTTGGTGTTGGAGTTGGCCCATGGGCACATTCTTGGAGGTCATCTGGGGACAGAGAAAACCCGAGAGAGGGTATTACAGAGATTCTATTGGCCTGGGGTGATGAAGGACATAGAAAATTATTGTTCCTCCTGCCCTGTGTGTCAGAGGTCGGCCCCGATGCCACATTTCCGTAGCCCGCTGGTCCCTCTACCCATCATTGAGGTCCCGTTTGAGAGAATCGCAATGGATTTAGTAGGTCCTATAATCAAGTCCGCTAGGGGGCACCAGTACATATTGGTTATAATGGACTATGCCACCCGTTATCCAGAAGCGATCCCTCTCAGAAATACCTCGGCCAAAACCATAGCCAAAGAGCTATCTCTTGTTTTTAGCCGGGTGGGTATTTGTAAAGAACTGCTTACGGACCAAGGTACACCCTTTATGTCCCGGGTTATGAAAGAGCTGTGTAAATTGCTCAAAGTGACGCAATTGCGTACATCTGTGTATCACCCCCAAACCGATGGGCTGGTTGAAAGATTCAACAAAACCCTAAAACAAATGTTGAAGAAAGTGGTGGATAGAGATGGAAAGGATTGGGACTGTCTACTTCCTTATTTGATGTTTGCTATTAGGGAGGTGCCCCAATCCTCTACGGGATTCTCCCCCTTTGAGTTACTGTATGGGAGACACCCAAGAGGGCTGTTGGATATTGCCAAGGAAACTTGGGAAAGTGAGAGTTCTCCCCACAGGAGTGTGATTGAGCATGTCGCCCTGATGCAAGATCGAATTGCACAGGTAATGCCCATCGTGAAGGAACATTTGGCCCAAGCGCAGTTGGCACAGCAGAGAGTGTACAACCGTGGAGCAAAGACCCGTACCTTTTCCCCGGGGGATAGGATATTGGTACTTGTCCCTACGGTTGAAAGTAAATTCCTTGCCAAATGGCAAGGCCCCTACGAGATAATGGAAAAAGTGAGCGAAGTGAATTACAAGGTCAGACAACCAGGAAGGCGAAAGCCCGAACAGATATATCACGTTAATCTGTTGAAAGCCTGGAGGGATAGAGAGTCCCTAGTCGCAGAAACTTGGTCACCAGCTCAAACTGGTTGCGTGATTCCGGAGGTTGGAATAGCAGCCACCTTGTCACAATCCCAACAACAGGAGGTTAAGGAGTTTGTGCTTCGCAACAAGGAGGTGTTCTCTGAGCTGCCGGGACAAACATCTGGGGTAGAGCATGATATTATTACCCCGCCCGGTGAAAGGGTGAAGTTAAAACCCTATCGGATCCCAGAGGCCCGACGGGAGGCAATACGGGAGGAAGTACAGAAAATGCTGAACTTAGGGGTGATAGAGGAGTCCCAAAGTGATTGGTCTAGTCCCATTGTGTTGGTGCCTAAACCGGATGGGAGCTGGCGATTTTGTAACGATTTTCGTCAGTTGAACAAAGTTACAAAATTTGACACCTACCCCATGCCACGTATAGATGAGTTGATCGACCGGCTGGGAACAGCCCGATACATGACGACTCTTGACCTCACAAAAGGGTATTGGCAAATCCCCCTGGCCAAGTCGGCCAAAGAGAAAACCGCATTTGTAACCCCAGACGGGGCGTTCCAATATAAGAGAATGCCGTTCGGGTTACAGAATGCGCCGGCCACATTCCAGCGGAAAATGGACCAGATACTGAGGCCCCATCGGAAGTATGCTGCGGTTTACCTGGATGACGTAATTGTCCATAGCACAGATTGGGCCTCACATCTGCCAAAAGTGCAAGCAGTCCTAGACTCTATCCGGGAAGCGGGGTTTACGGCTAACCCCAAGAAGTGTACCATTGGGCAGGAGGAGGCCAAATATCTTGGGTACACCATTGGCAGGGGAGTAATAAAACCCCAACTCAACAAAGTCGAGGCCATCCAGAGTTGGCCACGTGCCAACAGCAAGAAGCAGGTACGAGCCTTTCTGGGAATCGCGGGTTATTATCGGCGCTTCATTCCCCACTTTGCTTCTAAGGCTGTGCCCCTAACCAACCTGACGAAAGGGAAAGGGTCGGTCATGATTAAATGGACCCCCGAGGCTGAGGCAGCATTCCAATTCTTGAAACAAGCCTTATGTAGCCAGCCAGTGTTGTACTCACCCGACTTCTCTAAAGACTTTGTCGTACAAAGTGATGCGTCAGATGTGGGGTTAGGAGCAGTATTGTCCCAGGTCTGGAACGGGGAAGAGCACCCAGTCATTTACCTCAGCAGGAAGTTGAAGTCCCATGAGGTAAATTACGCCACGGTTGAAAAGGAGTGTTTAGCGGTGAAGTGGGCTCTAGATTCCCTTCGGTACTATCTGCTAGGTAGGCACTTTGACATGGTTACGGATCACGCTCCGTTAAAGTGGATGGCTCAAAACAAGGAGACAAATAGAAGAGTGAATAGGTGGTTCCTGGCCCTACAGGAATTCAACTTCACAGTAAAGCATCGCCCTGGCGTTCAAATGGGGAATGTGGATGCTTTGTCTCGAGTACATGAATGCCTGATTGCTGGTGTTCCAACCCCAAGGTTAAAACAAGAGGGGGGGGGGGGGGTATGTGACAGCAGGAAGGTAAAGTCACCTGGTTGCATCCAGGGGGGTAGATATATTTCTCCCAGATTCAGGCTTTATGCCGACTTATACAACTAGGGAGTTGATGAAGCCCAGCTGAGGCTAGTGGGCTCATGAATGACTCATACCTCTAGGGAGAGTGCTGGGCGTCGTGAGGCAGGGAGTTGATGAGACCAGCTGAAGCTTGTCAGCTCGTTTAAGGCCTCTATAAAAACTCCCAGATTCATTAGGTGTTTGCTCATGCCTGGAACCAGACCTGTGTGGACTGTCTAGGGAGAGTGAACCCCTGTGCGGTGAGGCAAAGCCTGTGTGGCTATTTGTTTGGACTTTTACTAAACCAGGGACTTAGGGACTAGGACAGCACCAGGCTGATCCCAGTTGTTAGTTTAGGAAACCTGCATGTTTAGTCAGAGGTCAAACTGACCAGGATTTATTTTGTTTATGTTTCTTTTTGGCTTTGCTGTGTTTTTGTCACTGTACATAGAGAAATAAACCGCACCTTTTGATTTTGAAAACCACAACCTCCGTCTGCTGGCCCTGTTTTTGTGTGGGGAGCCCAACCGGGGGGTCACACACACCCGCTACCGAGTTAACCCCCTCACAGTATATATATATATATATATATAGCTGTGTATATAGCTGTGTCCAGCAGCACCCCCCCCCCACTGGTTATCAGCTATATTATATACAGTGTGAGGGGGTTAACTCGGTAGCGGGTGTGTGTGACCCCCTGGTTGGGCTCCCCACACAAAAACAGGGCCAGCAGACGGAGGTTGTGGTTTTCAAAATCAAAAGGTGCGGTTTATTTCTCTATGTACAGTGACAAAAACACAGCAAAGCCAAAAAGAAACATAAACAAAATAAATCCTGGTCAGTTTGACCTCTGACTAAACATGCAGGTTTCCTAAACTAACAACTGGGATCAGCCTGGTGCTGTCCTAGTCCCTAAGTCCCTGGTTTAGTAAAAGTCCAAACAAATAGCCACACAGGCTTTGCCTCACTGCACAGGGGTTCACTCTCCCTAGACAGTCCACACAGGTCTGGTTCCAGGCATGAGCTAACACCTAATGAATCTGGGAGTTCTTATAGAGGCCTAAATGAGCTGACAAGCTTCAGCTGGTCTCATCAACTCCCTGCCTCACGACGCCCAGCACTCTCCCTAGAGGTATGAGTCATTCATGAGCCCACTAGCCTCAGCTGGGCTTCATCAACTCCCTAGTTGTATAAGTCGGCATAAAGCCTGAATCTGGGAGAAATATATCTACCCCCCTGGATGCAACCAGGTGACTTTACCTTCCTGCTGTCACATACCCCCCCCCTCTTGTTTTAACCTTGGGGTTGGAACACCAGCAATCAGGCATTCATGTACTCGAGACAAAGCATCCACATTCCCCATTTGAACGCCAGGGCGATGCTTTACTGTGAAGTTGAATTCCTGTAGGGCCAGGAACCACCTATTCACTCTTCTATTTGTCTCCTTGTTTTGAGCCATCCACTTTAACGGAGCGTGATCCGTAACCATGTCAAAGTGCCTACCTAGCAGATAGTACCGAAGGGAATCTAGAGCCCACTTCACCGCTAAACACTCCTTTTCAACCGTGGCGTAATTTACCTCATGGGACTTCAACTTCCTGCTGAGGTAAATGACTGGGTGCTCTTCCCCGTTCCAGACCTGGGACAATACTGCTCCTAACCCCACATCTGACGCATCACTTTGTACGACAAAGTCTTTAGAGAAGTCGGGTGAGTACAACACTGGCTGGCTACATAAGGCTTGTTTCAAGAATTGGAATGCTGCCTCCGCCTCGGGGGTCCATTTAATCATGACCGACCCTTTCCCTTTCGTCAGGTTGGTTAGGGGCACAGCCTTAGAAGCAAAGTGGGGAATGAAGCGCCGATAATAACCCGCGATTCCCAGAAAGGCTCGTACCTGCTTCTTGCTGTTGGGACGTGGCCAACTCTGGATGGCCTCGACTTTGTTGAGTTGGGGTTTTATTACTCCCCTGCCAATGGTGTACCCAAGATATTTGGCCTCCTCCTGCCCAATGGTACACTTCTTGGGGTTAGCCGTAAACCCCGCTTCCCGGATAGAGTCTAGGACTGCTTGCACTTTTGGCAGATGTGAGGCCCAATCTGTGCTATGGACAATTACGTTATCCAGGTAAGCCGCAGCATACTTCCGATGGGGCCTCAGTATCTGGTCCATTTTCCGCTGGAATGTGGCCGGCGCATTCTGTAACCCGAACGGCATTCTCTTATATTGGAACGCCCCGTCTGGGGTTACAAATGCGGTTTTCTCTTTGGCCGACTTGGCCAGGGGAATTTGCCAATACCCTTTTGTGAGGTCAAGAGTCGTCATGTATCGGGCTGTTCCCAGCCGGTCGATCAACTCATCTATACGTGGCATGGGGTAGGTGTCAAATTTTGTAACTTTGTTCAACTGACGAAAATCGTTACAAAATCGCCAGCTCCCATCCGGTTTAGGCACCAACACAATGGGACTAGACCAATCACTTTGGGACTCCTCTATCACCCCTAAGTTCAGCATTTTCTGTACTTCCTCCCGTATTGCCTCCCGTCGGGCCTCTGGGATCCGATAGGGTTTTAACTTCACCCTTTCACCGGGCGGGGTAATAATATCATGCTCTACCCCAGATGTTTGTCCCGGCAGCTCAGAGAACACCTCCTTGTTGCGAAGCACAAACTCCTTAACCTCCTGTTGTTGGGGTTGTGACAAGGTGGCTGCTATTCCAACCTCCGGAATCACGCAACCAGTTTGAGCTGGTGACCAAGTTTCTGCGACTAGGGACTCTCTATCCCTCCAGGCTTTCAACAGATTAACGTGATATATCTGTTCGGGCTTTCGCCTTCCTGGTTGTCTGACCTTGTAATTCACTTCGCTCACTTTTTCCATTATCTCGTAGGGGCCTTGCCATTTGGCAAGGAATTTACTTTCAACCGTAGGGACAAGTACCAATATCCTATCCCCCGGGGAAAAGGTACGGGTCTTTGCTCCACGGTTGTACACTCTCTGCTGTGCCAACTGCGCTTGGGCCAAATGTTCCTTCACGATGGGCATTACCTGTGCAATTCGATCTTGCATCAGGGCGACATGCTCAATCACACTCCTGTGGGGAGAACTCTCACTTTCCCAAGTTTCCTTGGCAATATCCAACAGCCCTCTTGGGTGTCTCCCATACAGTAACTCAAAGGGGGAGAATCCCGTAGAGGATTGGGGCACCTCCCTAATAGCAAACATCAAATAAGGAAGTAGACAGTCCCAATCCTTTCCATCTCTATCCACCACTTTCTTCAACATTTGTTTTAGGGTTTTGTTGAATCTTTCAACCAGCCCATCGGTTTGGGGGTGATACACAGATGTACGCAATTGCGTCACTTTGAGCAATTTACACAGCTCTTTCATAACCCGGGACATAAAGGGTGTACCTTGGTCCGTAAGCAGTTCTTTACAAATACCCACCCGGCTAAAAACAAGAGATAGCTCTTTGGCTATGGTTTTGGCCGAGGTATTTCTGAGAGGGATCGCTTCTGGATAACGGGTGGCATAGTCCATTATAACCAATATGTACTGGTGCCCCCTAGCGGACTTGATTATAGGACCTACCAAATCCATTGCGATTCTCTCAAACGGGACCTCAATGATGGGTAGAGGGACCAGCGGGCTACGGAAATGTGGCATCGGGGCCGACCTCTGACACACAGGGCAGGAGGAACAATAATTTTCTATGTCCTTCATCACCCCAGGCCAATAGAATCTCTGTAATACCCTCTCTCGGGTTTTCTCTGTCCCCAGATGACCTCCAAGAATGTGCCCATGGGCCAACTCCAACACCAACTTCCTGTAAGGTTTGGGCACCACAAGCTGCTCAACGGTTTCTTCTGCCCTTTTTGCCACCCGATACAGTAGGTCCTTCTCTACGCTGAAGTATGGGTAAGTGCAGGTATTATCTGGGTTCACTAACTCGCCATCTATTTCCACTACGTTTTCCCGTGCCTTTATTAGGGCGGGGTCTTTTAACTGTTCTGTGGCAAAATTTTCCCTGTGAACCTCCAGATCAGAAAACTCCACAGACGGTAGGTTTTCGTCTGAGGAGGTGGGCTCCTCTCCAGTTTCTTGAGTCTCCCCTGCCAATACTGACAAGGGAAATTCTGGAGAGTCCTCACCACTCTCAGAGGAGTTCTGGCTATCACATTCCTGGTACATAGGGGCACCAGTGGGGGGCTCAGGATCATCCCACAGTTCCCAGAACTTCGGAAAATCCCTTCCCACAATGGCATCATGCGGTAATTGAGATACTAACCCCACTGGATGAGAGAGGGTACCTTTGGGGGTCTCGAAACACACTGTAGTCACTGGATACTCTCGGGTGTCCCCATGCACACAAATAACAGCTACCTTGCTATTCCCAGAGACCTCTGTTTTAACTAATTCAGCCTTTATCAGGGTCACAAGGCTACCTGAATCCAGTAATACCACAACATTTCTACCATTAATACACATTTTGCATAAATGTTTCTCAGTTCCCCGAATGGCAGTGCATGCGACTGTCGCACACAGCGACTGACGTCTGTCCATCAGAAAGTCACATTGCATGGGTTCCTCCACAACCGGGCAATTTGCTGCAATATGTCCCGCTTGCCGGCAGCGGTAGCAAACAATCCATTTGGCTGCCTCTTGAGCCCCTGACTTCCCAGGCTGTTCTCGCCAAACTTTGGGTAGAGCTCCCACCCTCTCACTCTCTCCACCCTCACCCCTTGGAATCCTCTTATCCGCCCCTGGGGATGGTCTGGTCTTAGGGTGGAAAGTCCGAGAGTCTCTGGAAGAGGCCGTCAGGTTCTCTGTAGCCAAGTATTTCTCTACACGATCCACAAGACCACCGGCCGTCTCTGGGTCTCCATGGCTTACCCACTTTTGGATGGCAGTAGGAAGAGCTCTCAAAAACCGATCCATTACAACACGTTCCACAATCTCTGGTGCGGACAAAGTCACTGGCTGTAGCCACTTCCTGCTCAGGTGAATGAGATCATACATTTGAGACCTGGGGGGTTTTCCAAGCTGGAAAGTCCAGTTATGCACACGCTGAGCCCGGACAGCCAGGGTGACACCCAGCCTTGCCAATATTTCAGCTTTTAGCATCACATAGTCTTTTGCTTGGTCAGGCTCTAGGTCATAGTAAGCCTTCTGCGATTCACCAGTTAACAGAGGAGCCACCAGTCCAGCCCACTGCTCCTCAGGCCACTTTTCTCTTTCAGCAGTCCTTTCAAATGTGGTCAAAAATACCTCTGGATCATCCTCTCCAGTCATTTTTGTCAATAAACGACTCACCCCAAAGGACGCGGTATTAGTGGGACGGCTTTCCTCACTGGTCTGCGGACGTTGCTGCATTACTGCTTCCATTTGTTGTAGTCTCTGCTCTTGCTTCTGTAACAGGTCTATGAAGCGGGCCTCAGATTGCTGCTGGGCTTGTTGATGAGCTTGCTGCTGGGCTGCAAGGCTCCTTTGCAAACCTGCATTTGTCTGCTGTTGATTGGCATTTGCTAGAGCCAGCTGTTTCAGTATCTCCTCCATGCTGGCTTAAAAAAAACTGCCACTGGTTCTCCACCAACTGTGAGGGGGTTAACTCGGTAGCGGGTGTGTGTGACCCCCTGGTTGGGCTCCCCACACAAAAACAGGGCCAGCAGACGGAGGTTGTGGTTTTCAAAATCAAAAGGTGCGGTTTATTTCTCTATGTACAGTGACAAAAACACAGCAAAGCCAAAAAGAAACATAAACAAAATAAATCCTGGTCAGTTTGACCTCTGACTAAACATGCAGGTTTCCTAAACTAACAACTGGGATCAGCCTGGTGCTGTCCTAGTCCCTAAGTCCCTGGTTTAGTAAAAGTCCAAACAAATAGCCACACAGGCTTTGCCTCACCGCACAGGGGTTCACTCTCCCTAGACAGTCCACACAGGTCTGGTTCCAGGCATGAGCTAACACCTAATGAATCTGGGAGTTCTTATAGAGGCCTAAATGAGCTGACAAGCTTCAGCTGGTCTCATCAACTCCCTGCCTCACGACGCCCAGCACTCTCCCTAGAGGTATGAGTCATTCATGAGCCCACTAGCCTCAGCTGGGCTTCATCAACTCCCTAGTTGTATAAGTCGGCATAAAGCCTGAATCTGGGAGAAATATATCTACCCCCCTGGATGCAACCAGGTGACTTTACCTTCCTGCTGTCACAACAGGTATAGTGGCCGAGCTGCCCACCCCACCCTGAGATGGTCTGATAACCGGGGGGAGGCTGGGAGTGCTGCTGGACATAGCTATATACACAGATATATATATATATATATATATATATATACATATAAAATATATGATATAGCTGTGTCCAGCAGTAAAAACAACCACCCCCCTCTTAGCACTCCTCCTTCTTTTTTTTTAAATTGGAAACCAACTTTATTGAAAAGTATGCATGGTACATAAATCAACATAAGCCAGTATGGCCAATATAATAGTACATACATGAACACATTGAAGCATCTGTGTGTCACAAAGATAATAACAGCAGTGAAAGTAAAACCGGTATACAACAAAAATAAAAAATCGACATGTCAAGTACACGTTTCACCATCCGCCATCCATCTGTCCCAGACCTTCTCAAACTTTAGCGGACACCCTCTATGTACATAAATCAGTTTTTTATATGGGAGAGCATCGTTAACCGCCTTTTTCCAGCACTGAATTGTAGGGGGCAGGGCCTGCATCCAATTACGGGCCACTACTTTTCTTGCCAAGAATAGCGTCTCATGTAAAAAGGAACGGAGGGGTTTGTCGGCATCCAAGTCTGGCAACAGGCCAAGTAGGCACATCTTTGGGTCAAGGGTAGCAGGGGAGCCCATCTGATCGTGTAGGAAGCGTATCACCTGTGTCCAATATGCCTGAATGGTGGGACAGAACCATATGAGGTGGTAAAAGGAGCCCGGGGTATGGTCACAGAGGCGGCATCCCGGATTGTACGTGGGCCTGAAACGTGCCACTCTCTGAGGGGTCAGATATGTTCTATGTATAATGTACAGCTGTGTGAGGCGGTCCGACAGCTTGGGGGAAACCTTTTTCACGTCCTCCAAAATCTCGCCCCAGTCCCCATCCTCTATAAGTCCAACATCCGCCTCCCATCTAGTCTTAGCAGTATAGGCCAATGCTGTGGTGCTAGGGAGACGAATGGCGGAGTACAAAGTGGAGATGAGCTTAGCAGGCACATTACCCGTGACTGTGTCCACTATGGAGGGAACTGCCAGGGACGGGCAAGAGCCAGAAAACTGGGCCTGTATGGCGTGGCGGAGTTGCAAATACCTGAAAAACAGGCAATTGGGGAGGGAAAATTCGTCCTTCAGCATTTGGAATGATTTAAGGCCTGAATTAGTCATGATCTGGTGTATGTATAAGATCCCATGGCGTATCCACGCCGCGGGGTCCGGAATGGACAATAATTCTGGCAAGCATGTATTGTACCAGAGAGGGGTATGAGAGTGTACCCTTGGGGTCCCAGTTCTCTGCAGTGCCGCCCGCCATACCCTCCGGTGGTGAGTCAACATGTCTGCTGTGTGTTGGGGGGGGCGTCTTGTCAATGGGGCTCTCAGGACCGATTGAAGTGGGGTGTGGGCCGAGTCATCTGGGTGCTCACAGAGTAGTGTCTGGTATCTCGTTAGTTCATGTTTATCAAAATAATAGAAGTGGGACAGCTGGGAGGCAAAATAATAATCCTGAAAGTCAGGGAGAGCAGCTCCTCCCAACGTCACAGGGTTCTTCAGGATTCTCCAGGATAATTTGTGTCTGCCATGACCCCAAATAAATGAATTCAGGATGGATTCAATTGTCCTGAAAAATTTTTGTGGTATATAGAGGGGAGCATGCCAGACCAAATAGAGTATCTTGGGAAGGAGTATCATCTTAACTAAGCTGACGCGACCCATAACACCCAGGGGTAGTCTGGCCCAAGTCTGCGTCTTGTTCTTGATCAGAGCAAACAGGGGTTCAATGTTCAGTAGTTTATAATCTGAGAGCGATCTGGTGACCTGTACGCCAAGGTATTTAATCTGGGAGACCCTTGGAAGAGCCAGAGGAGGGGACGCGAACGAGGAGGGGAAATGGTCAATCGGAAGGATCTGGGACTTAGCCCAATTAATACTCAGACCCGAATGGCCACCCATACGTTCTATGGACTGGAGGGCTGCTATAAGAGAAGGACCGGAGTCCGCCAGATACAAAAGTGTGTCGTCGGCATACATCCCAATCTTTTCTTCCAGGTTCCCCATCCTGAGACCTCGGATGCAAGTGTCCGCACGGACCATTATGGCCAACGGCTCCACAGCCAATGCGTAAAGCATGGGGGAAAGGGGGCAGCCCTGCCGGGTCCCCCTCTCCAGCGGGAACTGGTCAGAAAGCCAACCGTTCACAAACACTCTGGCCCTCGGGGATTGATAGAGGAGTTGGACCCAGCGAATGAAGCTGGGGCCAAATCCAAATCTTGAGAGACACTCCCACAGGTAGCTCCACTCCACGGAGTCGAAGGCCTTGGCGGCATCCAGCGCCACCACAACCCTCGAGCCAATTTCATCATGGGACCCCTGAATATTCATAAATAGGCGGCGAATATTCATGGCCGTGTTCTTCCCTGGCATAAAGCCGGTTTGGTCAGGGTGTATCAATGACAGAATAACCTGGTTAAGGCGGGAGGCTAGAATCTTAGCTAATATTTTAATATCTACCTGTAACAGGGAAATGGGCCTATACGACTCCGGGTATTTAGGGTCCTTTCCGGGTTTGGGAATTACGACTATTTGGGCTTCTCGCATAGATGGGGGTAGAACCCCTGAGTCAAATATAGATTTATACAGGTACTTAAGTTCAGGGATTAGGATTTCGGAGTAGGTGGCATAGAATTCAAGAGGTAGGCCATCCAATCCTGGGGCCTTGGATGAGGCCAGACAGGAAATGGCCTCGGAGATGTCCTCCTCAGTAATAGGGGCTTCCAGAATTTCAAGCTGGTCGTCTGTCAGTTTAGGGAATTGAACTCCCGCTAGGTAGTCCCTGGTGTCTTGGGGAGTGTGGGCGACCCTGGAAGTGTAAAGTGCACGGTAGAATCTCCCAAATTCCTCCGCCACCAATTGCGGATCGGTGATGTCGTTCCCCTGCGGGTCGGTCAAGGACACCACCACAGGGGGACGCATATCCAAGTGGGCGAGATATGCGAGCAATTTGCCTGATCTCTCTCCATACTCAAACACCCTCTGTCTACAGAAGAAGATACGTTGTTTAGCCTTCTCTATGTGCAATTGGGAGACCTGGCGCGCCTGAATCTTTAGATTATTGGCCGCGCTGGGCGAGGGGTCCCGGTGGAACGCCTCCTCCAGCACCTGCAGGTACTCCGCAGCCTGCTGGACAATAAATGTTGATGACCGTTTAAGCCTGTTAATACGTGTGGAAAGTAGGGAACGAGCGTGAAGTTTAAACATTTCCCACACCACATCATGCGCGGCAGTGTCCCTGTTGGCCGTAAAATAGTATTGCAATTCTGTGGGGATGTCATCCTGGTCCTGCAGGGCAGTCAGCCAGAACGGGTTTAGCCGCCAAGAAGGAGCAGGGGAAGCCCTCAGGAGCTGAATCGTGACCCAGTAGGGGGCGTGATCCGAGAGTACTCTCGGAGCAAAGCCCACATCTCCCAACTTAGGCAGCAGGGACATTGAGATAAAAACAAAATCAATTCGTGACATTGTGTTATGACTGGCTGAAAAGCATGAGAAGACTTTAGTGTGCGGGTGTCTGTGGCGCCAAGTGTCGACAAGAGCAAAGTCGGTCACTATGCGGTGCAGTCTGGTATGGGTCGGTGGGTTAAGGGGGGGATCCAGTGTGCCCAGACGGTCCAGGGCGGGGATCAGGGTCATATTAAAGTCCCCCATCCACACTGCCGGTACGGAGGGGTATTGTGTCATAAAGGCAAGGCCTTCCTGAATTACAGCTGAGTTGTACGGGGGGGGGAATATAGCAGGCAAGTAGCAGGATAGGAGACCCATTAATGGTGGCGTGCATAAACACATATCTGCCCTGCTGATCCGTGCGGAGCAGTATAAGCTCAAAAGGTACCCGTTTGGCAACCAGGACCGATACTCCTCTGGAATATGAGGTGTGAGTGGCATGATAAGCCCACCCCACCCAAGGTTTTTTAAGGGAGGATTGCAAGTGGCCCGTGACGTGGGTCTCGACCAGTGTGATAATGTCAGCTCTCTGAGATTTGAGAAATGTCAGGACCGCTGTGCGTTTGATCTTATTGCGTAAGCCTCTAACATTCCACGTGAGGAACTTCAGGGAACTCATGGTGGGTATATGGTGTGTATAATAGACCGCAGCCAAACCAGGACCAGCAGAGCAGATAAGGACACATCAGACAGTACAGAACATATCAGCAACCAATATTGATAGTGCATGTATGACAATGACATAGTACCTTTAGCAGAAATGAACAATTGTGAACATAGTGGCAAATAAAAAACAGCCAAAACATTTCCCCTCCCTCCCAGTCCAGTGCCACCCCAACTCGGCATGAACATAGTATCCCAAAACCAGGTATCAACCGGGGACATCCAACGTGAAAAAAGCATTGGAGGCGAGGGACTTAATTTCAAAGGGACATAGATACCTGTGATGAACAGAAAACAAAAAAAGAGGAAAAAACAATCAGGTAAACGGGGGGAGTGAAAAAAGTCCATAGAGAACCTAGGGGGACGACTTCTTCTCTGAGAAGTGCATGGGGTGTAGGGGCCACAAAAGCACAACACCATTGCAGCCGTGCAGAAGGGAGCCCCGCCTGCCATCAGGGTGGTACGTAAAGTAGGATAGGAAGTTCCAGCAACGTTCGGTAAGCTGCCCTCTACAAGCATCTCCCATGCGTGGGGAGAACGGGGAATTAACAGTTAGATCACCCGAAGGTGGCGAGCACGCTGTGAGATCCAAGGAGGGGCGGAAAAGGCTTTTAGGTCTGTCTCCCCCGTCCCGGCGGAGGGCACTCACCAGCAACAGAGCAACCGTGAGGCGAATCACCAGGGCACGAACAGGGAGTGCCACCGGCACAGGGGGCGGCAGGGGAGAGAAAAGAAAAGTACTCACAGCTCCCAGACAGCGCGGTATGCTCAATCTCGCCGATCTCTCCGGTCAATCCAAGTGGATGCAGACTCTGGGTCCTCGAAGAAGTGGGTCCGACCGTCGCACTCCACACGAAGCTTTGCAGGGTACAGCATGGCGTATTTGAGGTGTAGAGTGCGGAGGCGCTTCTTAACATCCTGGAACCTGGACCGCTGCCGTTGCACCTCATTGGAGAAGTCCGGGAAGACGGCAACACGAGCGTTGGTATGGGGGATATTCCCCTTCTCTCTGGTTAGGCGGAGGATCTTGTCGCGATCCCTGAAATTAAGGAACTTCGCTATCAGGGTACGCGGTGGAGCTCCCTGGGGAGGAGGGCGGCCAGGGATTCGATGAGCTCTCTCCACTGCAAACATTACCGAAAATGCGTCTCTGCCGAAGGTTGAGGTTAGGAGGTTTTCAAGGAAGCTCTCCGGATCGGTGCCCTCAGCAGACTCAGGAAGACCGATGAAGCGGAGGTTACATCTCCGAAGGCGATTTTCCATGTCATCCTGTTTTGCGCTAATCTGTTGTAACTGGCGGCGCACCTCATCGGTGGTATGTTGTAAAGGGTGTAAGATATCCTCTGCTCTGCTAATACGGGTCTCCGTCTCCGTCACGCGGTCCCTGAGGGTAGAGAGATCCTGCCGGATAAGGGACACATCAATTTTTACCTCCTCGATCTTGGTGGTAAGCGTGCTCTGGCACATGGCGATGGCATCCAGTAATTTGTTAGTAGCCACCACAGAGTGATCCGCATCCAGGATAGCAGCAGCGCCGTCTCTGAGCTGCCGATCCCCCTCCTCAAGCCTGCGGTATCTGGCCAGTTTATCGATGGCTTCAGAATTATTTATAGACGGAGACATGCTGTAAGGCGACAGGGAAGATCCCTGGGTGCACCAATATGGCCGCTGTTAAGGAGGCCGGGTCCTCCACAACCTCCCCCCCCTCCGCTGCCCAGGGACGGCCCAACGTAGGCAGTAGGTCACTCTCAAGCAGCTGTAATGGCAACAGGCTGTATGCAGGGGAATCTGAGCTCAGGGGAGTCAGGGAGGCCTGTAATACTTGCCAAAGATGTCTCCGGGTGGAGCAAGATGGCCGCCGTTCCGGGAGTCAGGCCGAGACCGTGGTCCGCTCACACAGCAGGTGTAGAGTGCAAAGACACCCCAGCAGCTACAGCAGGTAATCCGGGGGCCGATGTAGAAGAGGATGGAGCCCAGTGCGCCCAGGGAGGCAAGGAGAAGTGTCCAGGGCCGCCGTCGGGAGGGCCAAGATGGCCGCCGAACCAGGAGCTAGGCCGAAGCCGGGGCCTTTCCTGAAGCAGAGGACCGGGAAGCGCCGCGACGGCAGTGGCGGCAAACCAGCGGGCTAACAGGCTTCAGGAACCGCAGGGAGAGCAGGACACGTCCTCGGATGTAGGGGATGGCAGGAACCGAGCAGGATGCAGGCAGGATGGTAGGTTAGGAGTATGGGCAGACGGAGCTCACATCACATGCGACCTATCCCATTGCTATCCAGGCCACGCCCCTAGCACTCCTCCTTCTTACCACAGTAGCTATGGTTAGCTCAGGTGTGACTGGGTGGCGGGCACCGTGACACCCCCTTCCCCCCATTACAAGAGCTCACCTTGGGCTACGGCGGCGGAGGACAGCCCCAGCTCGGGGCCAGGGTGGGCGGCTCAGATTGATACACAATACACCCGGCGGCAGCTGGTGAGACACACGCACAGTGTGCAGCTGCGTTGCCCAGGAGGAGAAAAGTAGTGACAGGCTTAGCTCAGCAGAGCAGTAGTGAGAGGGGACTCGGAGGAGAAAAGTGGTGACAGACTCAGCAGAGCAGTAGGGAGAGGGGACTCGGAGGAGAAAAACAGAGACAGGAGCAGCCCCCGCGCGCGCCGGCTGTGTTCAGGCTAAAAAAAGGGAGCCAGGGCTTTCTCCACCCTCGGGATGGTGTCACCCCTCTATCGGGTGTCACCCGGGTGCGGACCGCACCCCCCGCACCCCTATAGCAACGCCTCTGGAAAGAAGTAGCAGGATAGAGAGTTAAGGGAGGTTTCAGATACCATTTGCAGATCACTTACAGACTCCTTGAATCCAAAGGTAAAACAGCTTTCTCTTTTAGCAGATCTTGAATACCTGGATAGGCCTTTCACACAGACCTAGCAGCCGGTAGAATTTCTGGACAAGCCTCTCTCACAGACTTAGCAACCAGGAGCCAGTTACCACGGTTTAGATTGTAGAATAGGATTCAACTTCACAGTGTCAGAATCTTTAAGCCACCCGGCGACACTGTAAGCATACCTCCCAACTTTCTGAGATGGGAATGAGGGACACCCATAAGCAAAAGTATGCATTAATAGGATGCACCCCCCTGCCATTCCCCCCCCTACAAGGAGAATTAATACACAAAAATTATTGGTTAAACCCACAAGTGCTTTTTTTTTACCAATACTATTCCTCTATATTAGCTTTTGAAATGTACAAATGCAGCAATTTAGAAATGGGATGAAAGGTTTAACACTGTAAAACACTTTTTGATAGACAAATAATGCATTTTTAATACAGGTATATACATCAGACCAAAATTAGAGACAAATGAGGAGGAATGAGGGACAGAGGGATATTGTTCCAAATCAGCGACAGTCCCTCAAAATCAGGGACAGTTGGGAGGTATGACTGTAAGAGTAGTTTAGGTATAGGTGCATCCTCCAAACGAGTTACCAGGCCCTCCTGAGAGACCAGCCTTCATCCTGGCTCTCTCCAGCAAAGGTCCTCCCCTGGATCTCCTCAGCTTGGCTCGGCTTCTTCCACACAGGCAATACAGCCTGAGGACCACCTCAGGATTAATAGGCCCCAGACAGGCTTCTGGGCTTACTTGCAGAACTCGCAGCAGGACATCCTCAGGCCAGGAGGGCCCGAGGAGAGAGAGAGAGCACATGGCTCTGCCTAATAATTACCACCTTCCCAGAATGCATAGTGACCAATAACCTCATACTGGGCTGTTCTGGAAAAAGAATAATCATTACACAGCTCAACCTTGTTGTAATTCTCATACTGGCCTGTGGTACCACTGACACCTACTGGCGATAGCGAGAAATACACAATTCAGTTGAAATTAGAGCAGAACCAAATAAACGATACAATCAAATTTGAGCTGTTTACAGCTCAGCCTTACTAAATTTACACTATAGCCTCAGTTTTAGGAACAGGGGGCTACAATACTTATCTAGACGGATGCAGCATCGGTCCGATGCTGCATCTGTTCCCCCCGGCTCTAACATTGAGAACCGAGCGATCAAACACCACGACTGCTCGGTTCTGAGGGTTCGCTGAGAGGCTGAGCCAGGTGCTGGCCCAGGCATGTGGGTGGATTCCGACTTCATTGTCGCGATCTTGCCCGAGCCTGGACTGACTCTGTGATGCTGTCTGCTGAAAACGGGTCACAGGAGTGCAAAACGAACTGCACTCTAGTGATCCACAGGAGAAGTACGAGCTTTGGCTGTACTTCTTCTTTAACCACTTAAGGACCGGCTCCTGTACATATACAGTCATGGCCGAAATTGTTGGCACCCCATAAATCTTTCTAGAAAATCAACTATTTCTCACAGAAAAGTATTGCAGTAACACATGTTTTGCTATACACATGTTTATTTCCTTTGTGTGTATTGGTACAAAACAAAAAAAGGAAGGAAAAAAAGCAAATTGGACATAATGTCACACAGAACTCCAAAAATGGGCTGGTCAAAATTCTTGGCACCCTTTCAAAATTGTGGATAAATAAGATTGTTTCAAGCATGTGATGCTCCTTTAAACTCACCTGGGGCAAGTAACAGGTGTGGGCAATATAAAGATCACACCTGAAAGCAGATAAAAAGGAGAGAAGGTCACTTAGTCTTTGCATTGTGTGTCTGTGTGTGCCACACTAAGCATGGACAACAGAAAGAGGAGAAGAGAACTGTCTGAGGACTTGAGAACCAAAATTGTGGAAAAATATCAACAATCTCAAGGTTACAAGTCCATCTCCAGAGATCTAGATTTGCCTTTGTCCACAGTGCGCAACATTATCAAGAAGTTTGCGACCCATGGCACTGTAGCTAATCTCTCTGGGCATGGAGGGAAGAGAAAAATAGATGAAAGGTTGCATCGCAGGATAGTCCGGATGGTGGATAAGCAGCCCCAAACAAGTTCCAAGGAAATTCAAGCTGTCCTGCAGGCTCAGGGAGCATCAGTGTCAGCGCCAACTATCCGTCGACATTTAAATGAAATGAAACGCTGTGGCAGGAGACCCAGGAGGACCCCACTGCTGACACAGAGACATAAAAAAGCAAGACTACAGTTTGCCAAAATGTACTTGAGTAAGCCAAAATCCTTCTGGGAAAACGTCTTGTGGACAGATGAGACCAAGATAGAGCTTTTTGGGAAAGCCCATCGTTCTACTGTTTACCGAAAATGGAATGAGGCCTACAAAGAAAAGATCACAGTACCTCCAGTGAAATATGGTGGAGGTTCAATGATGTTTTGGGGTTGTTTTGCTGCCTCTGGCACTGGGTGCCTTGAATGTGTGGAAGGCATCATGAAATCTGAGGATTACCAAAGGATTTTGGGTCGCACTGTAGAGCCCAGTGTCAGAAAGCTGGGTTTGCGTCCGAGATCTTGGGTCTTCCAGCAGGACAATGACCCCAAACATAAGTCAAAAAGTACCCAGAAATGGATGGCAACAAAGCGCTGGAGAGCTCTAAAGTGGCCAGCAATGAGTCCAGATCTAAATCCCATTGAACACCTGTGGAGAGATCTTAAAATTGCTGTTGGGAAAAGGCGCCCTTCCAATAAGAGAGACCTGGAGCAGTTTGCAAAGGAAGAGTGATCCAAAATTCCGGGATGGGCAAGGTCAAGAGGAATTTAAAAAATGACTAATAAAAGTCCATGTAGTCCATGTGATAGCACCTGGAAGGCAGCCCAGTGGAAGGTAAGAAGCAACTTCTGGAACACCTGAGGATAAAACACAGGCGCCACTCTAAGTGTGGTATAAAAGTAAATTTAATACACAAACGAGTATAGGTACTCACAAGAGTAAAGTAGTAAAAGGCATTGGGCACAAATTGCTGGGTGTCCATGGAGAGAGTGCTTCCGGGAGGCTTCTCGCTGGTGGCTCAGAGTGGGCAGCGCCGCTGGTTGCTGACACTTCCTTGATCTGAAACGCACAGGGAGCCGGGGGATGATGTCACTTCCGGGATATGGTGAACCAATAGGCGACACGTTTGCGGAGCTTGTAGTCCTGCCGTAAATCCAGTGTCCTTATGACTCTGCAGTGAACTGAAATCTCAAACAACATTATGAAACTTTCCAGTTCTGTCTGTGAACAATAGAATTCCTCCCCCTCATAATGTTGTTTGAGATTTCAGTTTACTGCAGAGTTATAAGGACACAGGATTTACGGCAGGACCACAAACTCTGAAAACGCGTCGCCTATTGGTTCACCATATCCCGGAAGTGACTCCAGCATCTTCGGCCAGGCAGCTTTCGGGTACCTATCTCCGTTCATCTTTATTGGGTGGGTCGAGGTGACATCATTCCTGCACATGCATGGGAGTTCAGTCAGCTCAGCATTGCCAAAATAGTGCACATGTGCAGCTCAGTGTACAGCAGCAGGCAGGCAGGGCAGAAACTTTAATATACAAAAGACATAGGAGGTCTCTTCTGCATTAAAAATCCTGCCTGCTACCCAACTTTTTTTTTTTTACTTAAACTTCCACTTCCAACACAAGAAAAATTAGAGGTATGGCATTTTTTTACATAGGTACATCGGTCCAGCTTGTCATACCTGTGGGATCCCTGTGGGAGCTGGAAATCACTATAGTAGGCACCGCTACTCCAGTGATCCTCAATAGCTTCTGGGTCCCATGATGAGTGACTGTCCTGCTGCATTCTGAAAAAAGGAGTTGAGCTGTAAGGCAGGGGTGCCATTCAGAGAATGCTTTGAGTTTTCTCAATGAATGAAAAGCATTCTCTGACTGGACAAGGTGGAGAGCATGACATCACCGCCCCATCTCACCAGCTTGTCCAATCAAAGAATGCTTTGCATTCATTACTAAAATGCAAAGCATTCTCTGAATGGGCTTGTGCCGAGCAGCCAACCTCCTTTGTTCATAATGGTGCTTGGCATGGGACTTGGAAGTTAGTGGAGATCACTGGAGTAGCGGTTTCTACTACAGTGATTTCCAGCTTCTAGAAATCCAATAGGTATGCCATACTTGGAATTGTTATTTTTTTTTGTTTTGTTTTTTTAATAGCCATAAACTTAATTTGACTGAAATCACAATTATTATTATTTTTTTTCAAAAGTGGTAGGGTACACCATTTCTTTATAGTTTACTCTTCCAGTGTCTTAGGTATATGATGTTTTAGTCCATACACTTGGAAGACAAATGTCATTTTTCGTATTACATTGTCACATATTCTCCCACCCTATGTCTTTTTTTTTTTTTTTTAATAAAGTTTTCACTTTTATTTCTCCTTTTTTACATCTTAGTTCAGTAATCTTGCACAGCCTCTTCTAGCCATTTCCTGCCTAAATTCATTCACACCATTAGCAACACTGTCAACTTGAGATGTATATGTTCCCTCTGTGTTCATATGGGTTATGTCTTGGCTGTTTTTAATCTGATTTTTTTTTTGTAATATGTTATGTTCATGGCATAACACCATATCATATACAGTACAGTATTATCCCTTTCCCGCCGAGCGGACGCAGATATGCGTCCTCGGCATTCGGGGGTTATACCGGGAGGATGCCCGCAGCCGCAGGCATCATCCCGGTATCATTTTTTAGAGTCGGCGATTGGCTTTCCAGGGATAACAACTGATGCAGCTAAAAGCCGCTCAGTTGTTATCCCGGAGGAGCGGGAGGGGACACCCCCCCCCTCCCGCCGCCTCCGCCGCTCTTACCGGGCCTTCCGCCCCACCGGGAATCCCGATCCACGATGCGCCACCTCCGGCGCCTAGAGAGACACTGAAACAAAGCCGCGAATGGCTTTGATTCAGTCTCTTCACTGTAACCACGGAAGCGACGTCATGACGTCACATCCGGGTTACTCGGCTGCCAATGGCGCCGGATTTAAAAAAATACACAGTATTCAGAATCGCCGTTTTTGGCGATCTGAATACTTTGAAGTGCAAAGGAGGGATCGGGGGTCTTTTAGAACCCCGATCCCTCCATAAAGAGTACCTGTCACCACTTATTACTGTCATAAAGGATGTTTACATTCCTTGTGACAGCAATAAAAGTGATCAAATTATTTATTTTTAAAAAAACACTATTTTTTATTATAAAATAAATAAAATAAATAAGATATATATATATTTTTTTTAAAGTGCCCGATGTCCCCGCAAGCTCGCGCAGCAAAGAAAACGCATATGGTAGTCGCGCCCGCATATGTAAACGGTGTTCAAATCACACGTGTGAGGTATCGCCGCGATCGTCAGAGCGAGAGCAATAATTCTAGCTGTAGACCTCCTCTGTAACTCTAACCTGGTAACCGTAAAAAAAATTAAATCTTCGCCTATTGAGATTTTTAGGTACCGTAGTTTGTCGCCATTCCACGGGTGCGTGCAATTATAAAGCGTGACATGTTTGGTATCTATTTACTCGGCATAACATCATCTTTCACATTATATAAAAAAATTGGGCTAACTTTACTTTTTATTTTTTTTTTAATTCATGAAAAGTTAATTTTTCCAAAAAAGTTGCGTTTAAAACACCGCTGCAAAAATACCGTGTGACATAAAATATTGCAACAATCGCCATTTTATTCTCTAGATTCTCTGCTAAAAATTTTTTTATAATGTTTTGGGTTTCTAAGTAATTTTCTAGCAAAAAATACGCATTTTAACTTGTAAACACCAAATGTCAGAAATGGGCTTAGTCATGAAAGGGTTATATCACATATCACAAATCTTGTACATTTTTAAAACTATACACTTGTGTGTAGTTCCTCTAAAATACCCTAGATGGCAGCACAACATTTAATATTTTATATAGTTTCCCAGTTTCCCTAAAGAAGTGTCTTCCACCTATCAGAACCTGTCATTTCTGTTTGTATGTTTTTGTAAGTATAAATAATCAATATGTCTGTAAGTATTTTACTATATAAAGATATGTTATAATTATACAGAAGCAATGATTACAGCTGTTCATAAACTGACTATAAGGCTTGCTGTGTAAAGCAACCAATTGCAACTAATCAAAATCCCCCATACACAGGTCCCAGAAGATGGAGGAACCATCCAGAAAGCGCAGCCTGTCTCACGCATGCGCAGGCTTCAATGGCTCATCATGGCTTCAATGCCGATTTCCCTTAGTGAAGATGCCGGCGCCTGCACCTGAAGCTGATTAACCACTTGCCTACCGCCGTATTGTGAAATGACGGCGGCAGGAACCCTCCCTCCGGGTGGACGTCATATGACGTCTTTTCTTCCCGGCATTGTGGCGAGCGCGCGCGCCAGCCGCATCACTGTGGTCCCGATGCGCGTGCCCGGCGGCCGCGATGGCCTCTGGGCACCCGCGATTGCTCTTCACAGATGAGGAGGTTGAGCGGTGTTAGTTTCTCGGGCCTGCTTGCAGCCAGTGTTTAAAAACCTCCAGTGCTGACCTCGTTTCTGTGGTATTCAGAAACAAGCCTTCAATTCTCCCCAGTAAGCAAATGTCCACACCAACTGAAAGGCCCAACACTTATTTATTCCTTTTAGCACAATAAACAGTCTCTTTGAGAGCAGACAGGTTGGGACAAGACACGGGTCAGATAAGGTGGGAGGAGGTCCAGGAACAAACTTGAATTTGGGTTTCTCCTGCTCTGATCAGCACTAACAGGCTTGGCGCACGATCTCTGCCACAGACCATGAGGTTGGTCACTGACATTGACCGGGTGAAAAAGATGAAGTCACTGCTACTGACCTTGGGTGCGTAGTGTCACTGCCACTGTGACCTAAAGAACACTCACTTTCTTCCGTTAGTGAACTAGCCCTTTATAGGACAAGAACATCCCTCGGGAGAGTTACCAGAGGCCCCATCTGTCACCACGACTCTGCGCTGGGTCTTCAGAAAGGGTCACCTCCCTGGCCTCCTCAATCCTGGATACAAGTCCCCTTGCAAGGCAGATCCCTGGGAGTCTCGGTCCCCGGTGGATCCCAGCCGAAGGCTGCTGGGCTCCGGGCCTTTCTCCAAAGTACCTCACCCCAGACTGAAGGTGTCTGAGATGGAACAGCAGCTCTGTCTCCGGGCCTAGGGCACCCAGAGACAACCCGACCAGGCCTCCGGACCTAGAGCACCCGGAGGCGACACACACGCACCCAGGCCTAAGGTGCCTGAGCGCGGAACCAACCCCACTGGATGATGGCCGCCCCCTTTTATATCCTCTCCCGACAGGCACAGCAGGTTCCCCGCCCCGCCGTACTGCTGCCAAGAGGGGACAAAAAAAGGCTCAACCTTGCTCTGCGGTTCAACCCGGGCCCATGGCAACAGCGCCACCCATAGGCCCCAGGGAACTACGCACCATTACCATCTCCCAGGGACAGAAATGGTCCATGAAACCTAACAATTAGTGCATCTGAGCCTAGTTGCCACTCAGATGCTTCCCCCTAAATGTAACCACCCGCTACACTTGTATATAGGAACAACGAACGGTCACCTCCTCTCGTCAGTCCCCTCCCCCCACAGATAGAATCACTCCCTAGGACACACATTTAACCCCTAGATCGCCCCCTAGTGTAAACCCCTTCCCTGCCAGTCACATTTATACAGTAATTGGTGCAGTTTTATAGCACTGATCGCTGTATAAATGTGAATGGTCCCAAAATAGTGTCAAAAGTGTCCGATATGTCCGCTGTAATCTCACAGTCACGATAAAAATCGCAGATCGACGCCATTAGTAGTAAAAAAATAATAATAATAATAAAAATGACATAAATCTATCCCCTATTTTGTAGACGCTATAACTTTCGCGAAAAACAATCAATATACGCTTATTGTGATTTTTTTTACCAAAAATATGTAGAAGAATACGTATCGGCCTAAACTGAGGGAAAAAAAATAAATTTTTTAAGAAAAATTGGGATATTTATTATAGCAAAAAGTAAAAAATATTGTGTTTTTTTCAAAATTGTCGCTCTATTTTTGTTTATAGCGCAAAAAAAACCCCCCGCAGTGGTGATCAAATACCACCAAAATAAAGCTCTATTTGTGGGGGAAAAAATGATCAAAATTAAATTTGGGTACAACGTCGCACGACTGCACAATTGTCAAAGTGTGACAGCGCTGAAAGCTGAAAATTGGCTTGGGCAGGAAGGGGATGAAAATGGCCGTTATTGAAGTGGTTAAAGAATTGGCTCTGGGTGCCGACATTACAGGCTCCCTGGACAGGTTGTTAGGCCGCGCGTTAGACCACTTCTATCCCTTAGAGCCTAGGCCGGACCAATGGGTGTATGGATGTGCTCTCTGACCGGTCAGGTAATCAAGACACACACAGTTTATGATGAATCAAAAATGACAATGGTGTATTGATAGTTCTGCATACTTATAGTCCTACAACAGGGAGTCTCCTCCCACAGTAACAAATGAACAGAGTATATTCAAGAGAAAACATGAGGTTACAAGACATATGTATCACTAGCTATTATAAGATATTCTGCCTGGAGACAGTATTACAGTAATATCTGTCTACAAAGCTGCAAAGAAAAAATAGGTGCTAAGTAAACCTTGACCATAATTCAGGCGCTGAGCCAAACTAAAGCCCCGTACACACGATCGGATAACCTATGGATTTTCGTCCGATGGATTTATCCATCGGAAATCCGATGAAACTGTTTTTCATCAGTCTTGGCCACACACCATCAGTCAAAAAACCAACCGTTCCAAACGCGGTGACGTAAAACACTCCGATGAGCCGAGAAAAATTAAGTTTAATGCTTCTGAGCATGCGTCGACTTGATTCTGAGCATGCGTGGGTTTTTTAACCGATGGACTTGCCCATAGACGATCGGAAATTCCCATCGGTTTTTTATCCATCGGAAAATTTTAAAACAAGTTCTATTTTTTACAACCGATGAAAAAAAGTCCGATTGGGTACCATACACGATCAGTTGGTCTGATGAAAACCGTCCATCGGACGGTTTTCATCAGTCAAACCGATCGTGTGTACGGGGCTTAAAGCGGAGGTTCCGCGGCAAAACTTTTTTTTTTTTTTTTTTGCATTCACTGTGGTATAACAATATTAAGGTACACTCACTTCTTTGGTAGCTGTATATATCCGCTTTCCGTTTTCTCGGCAAAGAAGGAGTTATAAAATCCATGTGAAGGAGTTTCCATTTTGCTTGTGGGCATTGTGAAGCCCACAAGCAATCTCTTCCTGGAAGCGGTGAATGCTGATCTCCCAGCATTCACTGCTCATTCTCTCGATAATGGCCATTTACCTGCATGCCCTTTTTTTAAATGTTGTTCATTTTCCCAATAGCACAAAACACTAGTTTAATTACAAAATATATAATGAGAATCAAAAGCAATATGACTATAATTGCCATAGCTATATCTTTTATCCAGAAACATATTCCTTTGAGGCCAAATCCCTCCCCTCCAAGAGGATCCCAGGTCCTGGCAATGTCCCTTGCTTCTTGTTGTAATTTATTTACTTCCTTTCTGTGCTGTGAGATTATGTCATAATAATCAGGGACCTCAATAGATGTATTATGAACCCAAGTGCAACATTCATAGTCCTCTGTAACTTCACACAGGCCCGTAAGTGCAGCACTTATACTTTCAATGGCCAGGTCATGAAGTTCTAATTGTTTCCTGATTGCTCTAGTTTCTATATTTAAGCTAATAATGTCATCAGAATTTTTTTCCATTACATCATCAATAATACCTGTGTAATTATTGAGCCTTTTCATCAAATCTATTCCCCAACCTGTACCAGAAGGGAACCAGGCCCAGACCATATCCTTTTCAAGGAATAACTCTCTTTTGGTACGATGTTTAAGGGGATACCTAGGGTGAAGGCTGGCTTCTAGAACATGTCCTCCCCCCTTGTCTCCCAATATTCCCATTACAGGGACGAGGGCTGCTAAATAACACCATCCCTGGGATTCTAAAAGGGATCCAGGGGTAACACTAGGGTGACCAGACATCCCCAGTTTCAGGGGACAGTCCCCGGATTGAGGACACTGTCCCCGGACCAAATCTGTCCCCGGTTTTGTCCTCGGATTGGATTTGAACAGGGGCTGGGGCAATTTCAAAGACAGTCAGTGCAGAATAAAAAAAAAAAATCTGAATTACACATTTTTTTCCATTATCTGTGCCCCTTTCTGATGATCATGTGCTGATCAGAGCGGAGTGAAAATTCCTTAAGTTTCGGGCGCATGCCAATTTAGCTCCGCTCGCATGTTCTTCTGCCTTGGCTCATGTCTTGGCTACCCGCCTGCCTGTTTATCTCCTTGCCTTCCCTGGTGGAGTGATCTTCCTCCTCTGCCCACCCAGTAGTACCTGGGGCCTGGAGAGTAAGACTTGACAGGCTGTGAGGCGGGCGGCGGCGGCGACGGGCAGAGAGTCGCTGATTGTGCCCGGATTTCATTTTAAAAATCTGGTCACCTTAGGTAACACCCCTCTTTGCAACATACATATGTGTTGATACCAAGAGCTAAAGGTAATTTTTGAAAGATTTCCCTTACCTTACGGGACATGCTGGAGAATGATATAATTGACAGCAGTTGTCCTAATTTAGGGGTGGAACTGGTATTCAGTAAAGTGGAATTGATTCCAGGATCTGATGTATGATAGAAGGAGATGTTTGGGTCTAGGATATTTGTGGATGTGGCTGAAAAGTTAAGTACAGTGTGTTGACAGGCTTGGGCCCCCCTGGTGGAGTTCCCTAATCTAAAACACCAATCTGGGGCGTAACTTTTACCTATGATCTGGAAGATAAGGGTGGTATTTGGGAATTCTCTAGTGACATTTGTGAGGTGTATAGGTGGTGTACCATTTAGGAGAGGAGTAAAGTGCAACGGTACAGCCATTAAAGAAATTCTAGTGGACCCAGGGTGGAGCTTGCTACATATCCAGCATTTGTCATATCCTGATCTTTGGGCATAAGCATACTTAACCACTTCCTGTCCGGTCAATAGGGAATTGACGTCCGGGAAG
Source organism: Rana muscosa (assembly GCA_029206835.1). Taxonomy (NCBI): domain Eukaryota; kingdom Metazoa; phylum Chordata; class Amphibia; order Anura; family Ranidae; genus Rana; species Rana muscosa. Next base: position 67,875,296 of record CM055117.1, on the reverse strand, counting down.
TGGTTCTGTTATCCTGACTGGATGTCTATTGACGTCCAGCAGGATAACATGCCGGCGCGCGCCCGTGGGGGCGCGCATCGCGGCGATCGCGAGTGCGGCGTGTCAGTCTGACACCCCGCATCTCCGATCGTGATAAGAAGCCTCTGTCAGAGGCTTCTTACCACGTGATCAGCGGTGACCAATCACACCTGATCATCGCGTGAACCAGGAAGTGCCGGTAAACGGCATTTCTCGGTTCACGCTGACAGAGAGAGCCGATCGGCGGCTCTCCCTGTCAGAGGGGGGGGGGGGGGTCTGTGCTGATAATCAGCACAGCCCCCTCAAATGTAAAAGATCACCTGCCAACCAGTTCCCCCACAATAAAGGATGCCAGTGCCCACCACAGTGCCAATCCCTGCCCACCACAGTGCAAATCACTGCCCACCAGTGCCAATCACTGCCCACCACATTGCCAATCACTGCCCACCACAGTGCCCAGCAGTAACACCTGCCAGTACCTAATCATCAGTGCTGCCCATCAGTGCCACCTGTCAGTGCCAATCAGTACCGCCTATGAGTGCCAATCAGTGCCACCTGTCAGTGCCCATCACAGCCGCCTGTCAGTGCCCATCACAGCCGCCTGTCAGTGCCCATCAGTGCCACCTGTCAGTGCCCATCAGTGTCGCCTGTCAGTGCCCATCAGTGCCGCCTATCAGTGCCGATCAGTGGCGCCTATCAGTGCCCATCGGTGCTGCATATCAGTGCCGCCTATTGGTGCCCATCAGTGCTGCATATCAGTGCCCATCAATTCTACATATCAGTGCCTCCTCATCAGTGCCCATCAGTGCCACTTTATCAGTGCCAACTCATCAGTGCCCATCAGTGCCACCTCATCAGTGCCCATCAGTGCTGCCCCATCAGTGCCCATCAGTGAAGGGGAAAACAAAATTTTATGACAGAAACTAAAAAAAAAATAGGATTTTTTACTCACCGTAAAATCCTTTTCTCTGAGTCCATGGACCGACACAGCTTCTCTATTGACAAAGTGGGTATTATCCGTTAATTAGGAGTGACTAGGCAGAAAAACTTGTAAAAAGTGTTGCATCACACCTTCTACAGTACCGCCCAGGGGGCGGACCCTCTGGGTATACCCTCTCAGTCTGCACATCGCAGATCAGTTCGTCAAAAAGCAGTACAAACTTAAAAGGAGGGGTGGGTGCTGTGTCGGTCCATGGACTCAGAGAAAAGGATTTTACGGTGAGTAAAAAATCCTATTTACTCTTTCGTCCATGGACCGACACAGCTTCTCTATTGACAAAGTGGGACGTCCCAAAGCAGTGTCAGAGAAAAAACGAGGGGTGGTAACAGCATAAAAACAAACTTCACCCCAAAACACAAAACAGCACTCCTCCAACGGAGGAGTTGCAACTCTAAACAGCCGCCTGCAAAACCTTGCGGCCGAAAGAGGCATCCGAAGATGCACCTACATCAACTTTGTAGAATTTTGTGAAAGTGTGAGCGGACGACCAAGTCGCCGCTTTACATAGTTGGGAAACAGACGCTTGATGTCGGAAAGCCCAAGAGGCACCTATCGCCCTGGTCGAATGCGCCGTGACAGGAAAGGGGGGCGCTTGACCCTTTAAGGCGTAAGCCTGGATTACTATCTGTCGGATCCACCTAGAGATGGTGGCCGATGAGACTGCTTGGCCCTTCTTGGGACCAGCCACCGAAACAAACAGTGAGTCTGACTTCTGGAACAGGGAAGTAGCAGATATGTATACTCTCAAAGCTCGGACAACGTCCAAGGAATGCAACGCCGACTCCTTAGGATTCGACGGCTGAGGACACAAGGATGGAAGTACAATGTCTTCGTTGAGATGAAAAGCCGAAACGACTTTCGGAAGAAAGGAAGGCTGCGGCCGCAGCACCACCTTATCCTTGTGGAAAATCAAATAGGGAGCCTTGCAGGACAGGGCTGCCAGCTCAGAGACTCGTCTAATTGACGAAACAGCCACCAAAAAGACCACCTTCTGAGAAAGTGTCAACAGGGGAATATCTCTAATATTCTCAAACGGTGCCTTCTGAAGCACCGAGAGGACCAGGTTCAAGTCCCACGGAGGTAACGGGGGGGCGGACCGGAGGGGCCACATGTCGAACCCCCTGCACAAATGTACTCACGAGAGAGTGAGTCGCCAGGGGTCGCTGAAAAAAGACAGCCAGGGCAGATATCTGTCCCTTAATCGTACTTAGGGCAAGCCTTTGGTCTACCCCATGCTGTAAAAACAGCAGGATTCTGGAAACCAAATAGGTACGCGGATGCCATTTCATTTCCTCACACATGGAGATGTAGGCCCTCCAAGTGCGGTGATAGACCTTCCTAGAGGACGGTTTCCGAGCACTTCTCATAGCAGAGATTACTGAGTCTGACAGGCCCCGATCTCTCAGTACCTGGTTCTCAACAGCCATGCCGTTAAAGCCAATGACTGCAAAGCAGGATGGAATATGGGACCTTGCGATAGCAGGTCCTTCCGTAGTGGTAGGCGCCAGGGGACGTCTGCTACCAGACGTACTAGATCGGCGTACCAAGGACGCTGAGGCCAATCTGGAGCGATTAGGATCATTGGAATTCCCTCTGCCTCCACTCTGCGGAGCAGAAGAGGAAGAAGCCTTAAGGGAGGGAAGGCATAGATTAGCCGATACTGACCCCACGATGCTACCAATGCGTCCGTTGCGTCTGCCCATGGGTCTCTTGACCGGGCCACAAACCTCAATACCTTCCGATTGAGTCGGGAAGCCAGAAGATCTACGTCTGGTGTGCCCCATCTTTGGCAGAGGAGTTGGAACACCTCCGGGTGTAAGGACCATTCTCACTGGTCCAGCATCTGGCGGCTCAGGTAGTCCGCCTGCCAGTTTTCCACACCCGGAATGTACACGGCCGACAGTGCCGGTACGCTCCTCTCTGCCCACTTCAGGATGCGAGCGATCTCCGATGCTGCAGCTGAGCTTCTTGTTCCTCCTTGATGATTGACATATGCCACTGCTGTGGCGTTGTTTGACTGGATCCTGACTGGATGCCCTTGCAGTCTCTGAGACCATTTGAAGAGGCACAGCTTGATCGCCCGGATCTCCAGGACATTGATCGGCAGGAGGGCTTCCTCTGGGGTCCAGCGACCTTGCGCCGACTGGACACCCCAGACTCCCCCCCAACCTGTAAGGCTGGCGTCCATCGTGATCACTATCCAGTAAACCGGAAGAAATGACTTCCCGGCCATTAGAGCCGGTGCTGTCAGCCACCATACCAGGGATCTCCTGACTAGGTGGCTCACTCGGATTTGATAATCCAGAGATGAAGGGCATCTGTTCCATCTGGACAGAACTTCCTTCTGTAACACTCGAGTGTGGTATTGAGCATATGGGACCGCCTCGAAGGAGGCTACCATAAGGCCCAACACTCGCATGCAAAAACGGAGTGACGACCAATTCCTGGAAGTCAGCTGCCGTACTGCAGCCCGGAGGGTCTGCAACTTCTCCACAGGGAGGAATACCTTTGCCTCTGAGGAATCCAGAATCAACCCCAGGTACACTAGGCATTGAGTGGGCACCAATACTGACTTTTGCGTGTTTAGTATCCAACCACAGTCTCAAAGAGTCTGACAGGTAATGGACACGCTTACCTCTAATTCTGAGCTTGAAGGGGCCTTCAGCAGAAGGTCGTCCAAGTAACCTGTGATAGCGATACCCCGCTGTCTTAGAAGTGCCAGAATCGGAGCGAGCACCTTGGTGAACGTCCTGGGTGCTGAGGCAAGGCCAAACGGGAGGGCCACAAACTGGTAGTGGTTCTTCCCGATAGCAAATCGCAGAAACCTCTGGTGTCTGGAGTATATGGGGACATGCAGGTATGCGTCCTTGATGTCCAAGGAGGCCAGAAAGTCCCCCGGATGGAGAGCCGTGACTACGTATCGAACCGACTCCATCCGAAATCTTTGTACCTTCACAAAGCAATTGAGGGCTCTGAGATCCAAGATTGGACGAACCCCCTCCTTCTTTGGCACAATGAACAGATTTGAGTAAAAACCCTGACCCCGTTCCTGTTCTGGAACTGGAATAACTACCCCGCGTTCCAGTAGACCCTGGACCGCCCCATACAGGGCCTCCCGACGGGTCGGTAGTAGCTGGAGATTGGAGGTGATGAATCTGTCTGGTGGACAAGAGAGAAATTCTATCTTGTAGCCTGAGGAGATTACTTCGCAAACCCACCTGTCGGAGACTAGAGCAGTCCACTGAGTCGCGAATTTGCGAAGACGTCCCCCCACCCGAGAGCTGGGTGGGGGCGGACCTTCATGTGGACGCAGATTTGTCCGCAGGCTTGTTGGGTCTGCGGGACCAAGGACGCTTTTGTCCTTGGGCAGGCGCTTTATCGGCCTGGGGTCTTTTCCCTGTCGCCTTAAGGGGGCGAAAAAAACGCTTACGTGCAGTAAAGGAGGGCCCTTGCCCTTGGCGTGGTCCCTTACCCTTGCTAGTTTGGGGAAGCAAAGTGCTTTTACCTCCTGTGGCATCCTTGATGATGTCATCCAGAGAAGCCCCAAAAAGTCTGTCGCCCTTAAAAGGCAGATCCAATAGGGCTTTCTTGGAAGTCTGGTCCGCAGACCAGCCCTTTAGCCAGATCAGGCGGCGTATTGCTACTGCATAAACCGAAGCTCTTGACAGCAGGGGAATAGTATCCATGTCTGACTCGCAGACAAACTTAAGGCCCTGGACCAACTGGTCGGCCAAAGTTATCTCATTAGGAGGAGCATCTCGCTCCTTTAACCCCTGGAGTAGCAATTTTGCCCATTCAGTAAGTGTCTGAGACACTAGGGCCCCCGCCAATGCGGGGCGTACTGCCGAGCCTACCACTGAGTATAGGTAGCGAGCGAGTGCTTCAGCCTTCTTATCCACAGGGTCCTTGAAAACAGGAGCCCCTTCTACTGGAATAGTGGTGGCTCTATTAAGTCTGGACACCGAAGGGTCCACTATAGGGGGAGAGGTCCATATCTTCAGAAAACTCTCCTCAAAGGGGTACCGTACTGCAAACCTCTTTGGGGCTGTAAAGACCCTCAGTGGGTTCTCCCATTCCTTGTATAAGAGTTTGTCAAAATAAGACACACAAGGGAACACCTTAGCAGTGCGGGCAGGTTTACGAAACCCAAAGGGGACTGGAGTATCTGCTACTTCTTCAGTCCTTTCCAACTTTAGCGTATCCCGCACTGCAGTAATAAGGTCAGATACCAAAGCCGTCTCGCGTACTGACCTGGACTTGGAGTCCTCCTCACTGTCCGATCGGTCACGGTCTGCAATCTCTGATGCATCAGAATCTGGGTCATGAGCCGTAGCTGGACCTGGTTCTGCATCAGAAATATCCCCAGAAGATTGCAGGGGACGGGGGCGTTTATTACCCCCTGTATTCCCGTGTGCTGCTTCCACCCTGGCAGCAAACGCCTCTAGGATTGCCGACATAGCGTCCATAGACACCTCAGGGACACCAGCTGCTAAATCTGGTGTTTCAGGGGAGAAGACATCTGGCTCAGATGCCATGCTGACCACACGCTGACACTCACAGGGCTCCAGGCAAGATATCAATAGGCCACCCTCCTGCGCTGCAGAGATGCTGGGTTACCCAGAGGACTCACCACCCTGGATAGGTACTGCTATGCTGCGCCTGTGATGCTGTCCCCTTGCTGCTGTGTCAGTCTGCTTCTTTTATCAGCACTTCCTGTGTGAATTTTCGCGCCAGTGTAATGCACCCTAGAGGCCGGAGGCTCTCGCAAAATGGTTGCCAAAAACGTCTGTATGGAAGATAATGTGGGCTCTAAGAAAATGGCCGCCGACAGAAGATAGAGGTCAGGCAGCCATAGCCCACAAAAAGATGGCCGCCGAACGGCAATATCTGCATACAGGGTTGACAAACACCTTTAGCTAGAAGCCCAGGGAGGAGGGAAAGGCAGGGAGAGAGGGAAGAAAGGGGCCACAACCACTTACTTGATCTCTCCAGGAATGTCCAGCTAAATCACCCAGCCGAGGCAGGGGAGTTTTACTTACCTATCCTGCATGTATTCTGCTGGAAGACATTCCAAACAGATCATCGTCCGCGCACGGAAGGTGACTGTTGGCCAGGCATGCTGTGATTGGACCCAGAAGGGACGATCATATGTATGCCCTGGAGCATGACGCTCACCGGACAGGCTGCTGCGACTCGGCCGTAAGGTCAGCCGAAGCTGAGCGGTCCGATGCAAGCCTTGGAGCGTAAGCTCACCGGCCAGGCTGCTGCGACTCGGCCGTAAGGTCAGCCGAAGCTGAGCGGTCCGATGCAGGCCCTGGAGCGTAGGCTCACCGGCCACCCGTGGAGCGACGGGCATGTCGTGGAAAACCCAGCGCGTAGCTAGGGTCGGCACACGCTCGATGGCCGAAACTGGGGAGACTACAAGGATCGAGGATCCAGCCTGTCACCCAGTCGGCAGTTGATCGAAGATCGCAGGAAACAACAAATGTAGCAAAAAAAAAAAAATATATATATATATATATCTTTTTTCCCCGGACCAATGGGCCCGAAGGGAGCCATGTCCTACTCCTTGCTAGACAGAAAAAAACTGATCTGCGATGTGCAGACTGAGAGGGTATACCCAGAGGGTCCGCCCCCTGGGCGGTACTGTAGAAGGTGTGATGCAACACTTTTTACAAGTTTTTCTGCCTAGTCACTCCTAATTAACGGATAATACCCACTTTGTCAATAGAGAAGCTGTGTCGGTCCATGGACGAAAGAGTAATCTTTTTTTTTCAAAAATTTTGGTCTTTTTTAGTTTGTTTAGCAAAAAATAAACACAGAGGTGATCAAATACCAACAAAAGAAAGCTCTATTTGTGGGAAGAAAATGATAAAAATTTAGTTTGGGTACAGCGTTGTATGACCGCGTAATTGTTATTCAAAGTGTGATAGCGCTGAAAGCTGAAATTTGTCCTGGGCAGGAAGGGGCGTAAGTGCATGGTATTGAAGTGGTTAAACTTTAGCAATAGCATTTTGTCAGAAAAACTTCCAGCAGATTCCCTTTTTGATCTAGAGTGGTTATATCTTTAAGCTCACCCTCCTTGGGAACCCATCCCGCATGACTGGTGAGCATAGCAACCCCACATAACTAACATACTGATGAGGACAGTACAAGAGAGAACAAGAAACAAAAACATTGTGACCCGGATCTTTTCTCTGGGGGCCTTTGGGATAGTAAACTGACAATGTATTTTGGACACTTTAGAGTTCAGGGGGGTTGCGGGGCTTAGGGTGACCACATTTCCAAACTACCATTCAGGGACACCCTCCATTCCCAAAAATCAGCTTGTGCTGTAACGAATCACAGCACAGTAAATGGACACAAGAGGTGGGATTTATGATTTCTCCAATCACAAGCAGGGGGTGGGATTGTGCTCCTCAAGACATTCCCGGGCAGGACAAGTACTGTCAGCGAGTAAAGCGGTGATGTGGCGGCCTTTTTTGGGGGCATCAGATTGGCCCCGGGGGGTAGCTGTGTCAGTTTCATTCTAGGACACTGTATTGTCCTGGAATGAATGTGCCAGGGACAGACCTGCAAAATGCGGGACTGTCCCGGGCAATCCGGGACACGTGGTCACCCTAGCGGGGCTTGGGTCATCGCAAGGTCTAATGAAGCTCCAATCTCTGATGGGGTCTTTGGGGGTCCTAGGGAGGGTTTGGGAGTGGGCATGCTCCTTTACCCATTGTTCATTGTCTTCTATTAGGGGGATTGGGGGCAAGGGGTAGTCATGGAATTCTGGGAGTCCGGTTTCTCCTGAGGCTTCGATTCCCTCTGTCCTGGTGGAGAGCTGTCCGGAGTCTGTGGCATCGTTGGGCCCTTCTTTAGTCTTGAGGCATGGATCCATTGTGGGCCTTGGTCGGTGAGCACAGCAGTCCTGGTGACCTTCTCAATTCGGAAGGGTCCTTGATAGACTGGTCCCGTGTGTTTTCTTACTGAAAGCTGCTTGACAAACACTTTGTCACCCGGGATGAAAGGATGTGTTGGTTCTGTGGAAAGAGGAGGAAAGGTAACAGCCACTTGTTCATATTTTTAAGTAAGGCTACTTACCAGATGTTTCACGTACTCTCCCTGCAAGGAAAACAGGTTATTCTCAACTCCTATTTCCCTCAACCCTCCTTTCCTCATCTGTGCTGGTCTACCCATTAATATTTCAAAAGGCGAGATCCCTGTCCTACTGTGTGGAGTGGTCCTGATTTGGTATAGGACCGCTGGTAGATAATCTAGCCAATTTTTCATAGTGCCTCCTGTTGCCTTTTTAAGTTTGTCTTTTATGTTTCTATTCATTCTTTCTACCATGCCTGCACTCTGAGGGTGGTAGGGAATGTGTAATTTCCACTGTATTCCCAAAATCTTTATTAGTTCCTTTATCAAAGTAGATGTGAAGGCTGGGCCCTGATCAGACCAGATAGTGGCTGGAAGACCAAACCTGCAAATCCACTGGTTGATTAGCACCCTGGCAGTGATCTTAGCAGTTTCTCCTGTCGTGGGAATAGCTTCCACCCATCCTGTGAATTTATCCACTATCACTAAAACGGAAAATTTATTACCAAATACTTACCGTAATTTTCCTTTCCTGATAGACTCCATGGCAGACTACGTGTGGGTTAACCCCGCCTCCTCTCCACAGCTATAGGACCCCTTACCCATAAATTTGAGCTCACCTCCACAGACAGGTGTTCCGTAACTAGCCGACTCAAATTTCAACTCTCATATTTTTAATTCATGGGTGGGAACTCCGTCTGCCATGGAGTCTATCAGGAAAGGAAAATTACGGTAAGTATTTGGTAATAAATTTTCCGTTTTCCTGACAGACTCCATGGCAGACTACGTGTGGGAAATAACTAGCCAATCCACACGGGAGGGTATGCTGAACAAAAAATATTTTAATCTTTCCCGTCAACTGACAGGATTTTTCGACCAAAATTAACAGAGGAAAGGGAAGCAGGCTCAATACAATAATGAGACATAAATGTATGAATAAAAGACCACGAAGCTGCCTTGCATATCACTTCAGGAGCCACGTGTCGAGCTGCTGCCCATGAGGCTGCCATGCCTCTGGTGGAATGAGCCGTCACGCCTCTGGAGGAGCTAAGCCCTTTGCCCTGTAAGCCTGTTGAATAGATTGGACGATCCAGGCTGCTATTGTTCTGGAGGAAGCCCTCTTTCCTTTGTTGCTACCAGTGTGTAACAAGAACAGGTAGTTCAAGCTTCTTAAAGATGAAGTGACTCACAAATATTCTTTCAGAGTCTCACCTACATCCCAGGGATGAACATCTGCTGATTCTGGAGAATTGAAAGTAGGAAGGACTATTTCCTGATTCTCATGAAAAACTGACTTGACTTTTGGTTTAGACCCAAGCATGGGAATAAGGACCACTCGGTCCGGGAAGAAAGACAAAAAGGATTCTTGACAACCCAGGAAGCTTATTTCTGAAACCCTTTTGGCTGAAGTAATGGCCACTAGAAAGGCCAGTTTGATTGATAAGTCCTTAATAGAAAGATCCTTGTTGTTGAGTGCTGAAAGAGCATCAAGGACGAGCAGAAGATCCCATTTGGGGAATCTAGGTTTCCTCTGAGGGCTGATTCTCGAAGCCCCCTGAAAGGATTGTTGAACCAGGGGATGAGTTGCCCATGATGTTCCTGAAAATGCCGATAAGGCTGAAACTTGTCAATCAGTTCCCTCAGAGTACAAAGGAAGATCCAAGCCTGATTGTAGAAAACTCAAAACGTCTTGAACTCCAGGATTTCTGAAAGATTTTCCAGCAGAAGTCATGAAGCTGACAAACCTGGTCCAGATTCTGTTGTAGGTTTTGTTCATGTTAGGCTTTCTGGAGCTCATAAGGGTAGAGATTACCCCTAAAGCACACCCAAGAGACTCTAGCGGGTCCCTGAAGCTCATCAGATTCAGGAGAGGAAACCATGGCCTGTTCGGCCAGTATGGTGCTATTGTTATCACTTCGCCTTTCTCCAACTGGAGCCGCTGCAGGAATTTTTGCATGATCGGAGGTGGAGGGAAGGCATATGCCTTGTTGAATTTCCATTGGCTTGTTAATGCATCTACTCCGAAGGCTTGACTGCACCGACCTCGAGTGTAGTATCTGTCTACTTTGTGATTGCAGGGGGATGCAAACAGATCCACTTCTGGATCGAAATCCAACGATAGGATCCACTTGAAGGTTTGTGGATGCAGTGACCATTCGTTGTTGTCTAGGTTGCTGCGTGACAGGAAGTCCGCTTGAATGTTCTGTTCCCCTAGAATGAAGACTGCTGTTAAGTTTGTAGATTCCTCTGAGCCCAGGTCATGATAGGTTCGACCTCTTGGAGAAGGGTGGGGCTCCGAGTGCCCCCTTGTCTCTTCACATATGCCACGGCGGTGGTATTGTCCATTTTGAGTAGGACCGACTTCCCTTTCAGAAGGTGGGAGAAGGCTTGAAGGGCGCACCATGCCGCACGCAATTCCAGAACGTTTGACCCTGGAATGTGGAGGTGGGCATCCCATTTGCCCTGAGCCAGTTCTGCCCCACAATGTGCTCCCCAGCCCGCATTGCTGGCATCGGATGAAACAATCATCCATTGGATGGGAGCAAGGGAGTGGCATGTTAACAAGTTTTTGTGTTGAAGCCACCAGAGAAGACTGTTCCTCATTGACTGAGTAGTCCTGATCAGCTGATTGCGATCGTCTGTCTTCCATTGCTGAAGGAATCCTGATTGAAAAGGCCGAAGCCTCCACATTGCCCATTTGACCAAGGGGAACGTGGCCACCATCGTGCCGATTATCTTCAGGCACTGTGACGCCCTTAGGTTAGAGTAGTCTAGGGCTAAAGATATTCTTACCCGAATGACCGGGATTTTTTCTTCCGGAAGAGAGATGGTATTCTCTACTGTGTTGAATTGAGCTCCTAGGTAGGTTAGGCGTTGGGTCGGTTCTGGCTGACTTTTCTGTCTGTTTAAGAGCCATCCGAACTCTATCAATGTAGAGATCACTTGATCTTTGTGGATCAGCAGCTGCTGCTTGTCTTGGGACAGTAGTAGCAGAACGTTCAGGTAATGATACAGACGCACACCCTGTATACTGATAAGAGACACAATTACCAACAGTACCTTGGAAAAGACCCCTGGAGAGGTCGTTAGTCCGAATGGAAGACAAATAAATTGTAAGTGCTCTCGTTCGACCTGAAATCGAAGGTATTTGTGGAATTCTTCTGCCACGGGAACATGAAAATACGCATCCTTAACATCTATTGAGATCAACCAGTCGCCTGGTTGAACGACTTTTTGGATGGATGAGAGTGATTCCATCTTGAATTTCTCGTGCTTTATGTACCTGTTCAGGAAAGTGAGATCTATAACTGGACGCCAAGAGCCGTTCTTCTTTTGTACTAGGAAGAGGGGGAAGTATACCCCCTGGAATTCCTCGTCCTTTGGGATGGGCACCACTGCTCCTTGATCTTTCAGGGCATTCACATATGAAAGAAGAACTTGTTGTTTTTCTTCTGATTGAGGCAGTGAAGATTGCATTGGTCTGCATGGAGGGACTTTGGTGAAGGACCATGTGTGACCTGTTGAGACCGTTTTGATGGTCCAATAATCTGAGATCAAGGTCACCCAGACGTGCCGGCAGAAACGTAGGCGAGCCCCCTACCCGACCCGCTTGGGCGGGCCCAATCTCAAAAGGACTTGGTTGGCTCGCGCCCACCGGGCGTCTGTTTCTTGCCAGATTTTTTGGAAAGATATCTGCCTATTCCAGTTCCAGCTTCTCCTAAAATCCCGTCCGGGCCTATAGGAGCGTGCCTCTCTTGAACGCTCTGTGCTGCGTTTCCGCTGAGGCCTTCTTTGGTTAAACGGACGTTTGTCCTGAGGGAGGAATCCCGACTTTCTGCCTGTAGCCTTTGAAATAGCGTTATCTAGCTTGTTTCCAAACAAGGAAGTTCCTTTAAAAGGAATTTTGCACCATGCCTGCTTTGAGGCAGGATCAACAAGCCAGGGGCGCAACCATTGTTCGTTTGGCTGTGACCGAAGATAGCATGGATCTAGCCATCAAGCGGATGAGATCAATTGAAGCTTCTCCCAAAAAGGCAATAGCCAGTTTAAGTTCTTGCACTGCTGAACTTTGTGCCAATTCCTCCGAGACACCTTTCAGATCGGAGTCAACATTTTCCACCCAGGCCTCCATTGCTTTGGAGGTTACTGCAAGGGCAAAAGCTGGTTTGCATGCCGTTCCGGCCAGGCTATATATTCTTTTGAGGTCCTGGTCGATCTTCCGATCCAGACCATCTTTAAATGATACGGTGTCATCTAGCGGGATGGTGACATGCTTAGCTAGGCGCAATACTGCTGCATCTACGAGGGGAGCATTCTCCAGATGCTTGACATCCTCCGATTTAAAGGGATACAGTCTAGAGGTTTTGCTTAGCATAGAAACCTTCTTATCTCCCTTGCTCCATTCTTCCTCAAACACTCCTTTCAGCTCAGAGGGAAGTGGGAAATTGGAGCGTTCTTTCCCCAGTTGTTTAAACAGTTTTCTTTGTTTTTCTGGGGGGGCAGTGGTATCCTCCAACTTCAAAGTTTCCTTCACTGCCTTGATCAGCGGAGAGACTAAAGCGTAGTCGAATCCCACCGTAGAATCATCTCCCTCCATCTCGTCTTGCGAGGAATCATGGGAGGAATCACAGAATCATCTCCCTCCATCTCGTCTTGCGAGGAATAATGGGAGGAATCATGGGGCTGGAATTGGCCGGGATCCTCCTAGGCCTCGTCAGCCAAGGAGCCAGACAAGGTGGTGGACTGGCTCCTTGTGTGGGGGGGCAACTATTTCTTTCATAGATTGCTGTACCACACGTTTCACAAGAGACTCAAGGTTTTGATTTTCGGTCTCTTTCTCACCAACTGCTCGGGCATAACATGGGTCGCATAGCGATTTGCCCTCCGGGATTCTGGTCTTGCATCCCCAACAGGCTCTGTGGTCAGAGCGATCATCGCGGTGGTGGTGGCGGTGACTAGAGGAGGAATGGGAACATCTCCTATGTCTAGAGGGGGTATGTGAACGTCCCCTATGACGATGGGTCCTAGACGTAGTGTCGCGTCTAGACCTGGATGATGAGTGATGATGCGGCCTGGCAAGGTCCCTTTCTTGTGACCAATGAACTGAAGTTGCCGGGCTGTAAGAGATAATACAGACAGAGGGAGGGGGAGGGGAGGTGGGCAGGATGTAACCGTTAGCAACCACCAGATAGGCACAAAAGACACCAACCCCCTACCCACTCCGCACATACCTTGTGCGGGAGGGCTGGCCACATGGCGGTGAGGATGAGTCCATGACGAGGGAGACAGGAATCCGTACTACACTGCCTAGACTAAGGATAAGCAAATCAATGCAAAGAAGCATGAGAAAAAAAAAAAAATTTTTTTTTTTTTTTTAAACTGTCCCTTTAAGAGACACTAAGCATAACAAGCATACATTGCAAAATGAAGTGCTTACCCCGTCCTAGCAGTAATGAGGCTCCGGGAGGCTGTCGCTCTATGCCCACAGGTTATCCCACCTGTATAGGGCTCTTCGGCGGTTTAAATAAACCGCCAAAATGACGTCACGGCCGGTCCCGCTGCGCGCATGCGCCGAAGAAACCAGACCCACTGCGCCTGCGCGGCCCCTAAACCCCTCCGCCGCATTGCGCATGCGCGGAAACCAAGCCTCGGTTTCACCGCAGTTCGCGCATGCGCAGAAGAGCGGCGGACCGGGAACCAGGTAGTAATGGCGTCCTGGGACGCAAAAAGCGTTCCACATGCCGCACACAGGAGGAAGGAAAACAGGGGAGACAAAAACAACATACACAAACTTGTCTGCCATGAAAGAAGATATAAAATCGAAATCTTCAGACCTTGCCAGCCGAGGAATCCTGCGACATCCGATCCGGTACTCTGGGGCCACATCCCTTCCACCATAGGGGTATTTTCCAGCCCTGAACCACTCGCCCGCTCATAGCTGGGCCCTGGGTGCACCGCAAGCAGTACTGATCCATCCGAGCAATCCACATCCTGGACATCGCACAGAATTGCATGATGAAGGTCCATGTGAGGAGGATAAAAAAGGAACACCTGTCTGTGGAGGTGAGCTCAAATTTATGGGTAAGGGGTCCTATAGCTGTGGAGAGGAGGCGGGGTTAACCCACACGTAGTCTGCCATGGAGTCTGTCAGGAAAAGATATTTCAAGTTCCCTTTTTGTGTGGGTACATGTGTGTAATCTATCTGTAAATTCTGTAAAGGACCTGTAGGGGGCGCCAAACGTCCATGTAACCCGTGTTTCTTTCCTTGTACATTATTCTGTGCACAGGTCAGGCAAGACCCTACTAGGGATTCTATCATGTGGTGCACCCCTTTTGTGCAAAAAGTCTCATTATACAATGTTAGAATAGCTCGTGACCCTATGTGTCCTGGTCTGTGTAAATAAGATAATAAGAGGGGTGCTGTAGCAATGTGCAGCCACTTCTGGTACCACTGTGTTAGGCCGCGCGTTATGCCGCGTACACATGACCGTTTTTAATGTCATTGAATAAAACTGCATTTTTCTCGACGTGATTCTTCTCAAGCCTGCCTTGCCTACACACTATTGTTGAAAAAAATGTTTGAGTAAAGCGCGGTGACGTACAACACGTACAACGACACTATAAAGGGGAAGTTCCATTCGGATGGCGCCACCCTTCATGTTAGTAAAGTTTGTTGAGAGACGATTTGCGCTTTTCAGCCTCGTGCTTTTCAGTCCAATACAGCATGACGAATGTGCTATCTCCATTAGGAACGCTAGTTTTACCAGAACGAGCGCTCCCGTCTCATACTTGATTCTGAGCATGCGCATTTTTTTTCACGTTGTTAAAGCCTACACACGGCCGTTTTTCATGACGAGAAAAATGACGAGGTGAAAAACGACGAGGTGAAAAATGAGAGCATGTTCCAATTTTTTCATGGCCATTTTTCACATCGTGAAAAAATGCTCTGGAGCCCACACACGATCGTTTTTAATGACCATTTTAAAAAATTGAATTTTTCTCGTCATTAAAAACGGCCGTGTGTACGCGGCATTAGACCACTTCTATCCCTTAGAGCCTAGGCCGGACCAATGGGTGTATGGATGTGCTCTCTGACCGGTCAGGTAATCAAGACACACACAGTTTATGGTGAATCAAAAATGACAATGGTGTATTGATAGTTCTGCATACTTATAGTCCTACAACAGGGAGTCTCCTCCCACAGTCACAAATGAACAGTATATTCAAGAGAAAACATGAGGTTACAAGACATATCTATCAATAGCTATTATAAGATATTCTGCCTGGAGACAGTAATACAGTAATATCTGTCTACAAAGCTGCAAAGAAAAAATCGGTGCAAAATAAATCTTGACCATAATTCAGGCGCTGAGCCAAACTAATGCCGCGTACACACGATCATTTTTCCCGTCGGGAAAAATTTCATTTTTTCTTTTGGACGAGAAAAACGACCGTGTATGGGCTTTTTGTCATTTTTCCCGATGGGAAAAACGGCATTAATCACGACGAGAAAAATTAGAACATGCTCTAATTTTTCTCGTCGTGATTCCCGTCATTTTTTTCCGCGGCAGTTTTCCCATAGGGAAACACTGCCGGGGAGCCTACACACAGTCGTTTTTTTCGACCAAGAAAAAAAATGTCATTTAAAACGGCCGTGTGTAGGGGAACAAGCTGTTCCTCGTTTTTCACGTCGATTTTCTCGACGGTGTTTTCACCGTCGAAAAAATTGATCGTGTGTACGCGGCATTAGTCTGCTAAGTCTGGTGGGTTCTCAGATCAGTTAACCACAAGACATCCTGTTTTAACTTATGATATTAAACTTGTTATAATATTAGTTGCAAAATAAGCTTAACTATGAATCTAGAGAAATATGTATATACTCCTTTGGTAAATACCTGAAATATAAAAGCTATAATCAAAATATAAAAGGTCCCCCCAAAATAAAAGGCCCTCAATACCTTACACAGGTAAGTGTCCTTATATTAAAAGTCACCAACTACAGTATTTGTAGCTGCTACCTTTTAAAAAATTTTTGCCCCAGACTGGAACTCCAGTTTAACCACTTCAGCCCCGGAAGGATTTGCCCCTTTCCTGACCAGGCAATTTCTTGCGATAAGGCACTGCGTCGCTTTAACTGACAATTGCACGGTCATGCGACGTTGCACCCAAACAAAGTTGACGTCCTTTTTTTCCTCACAAATAGAGTTCTTTTGGTGGTATTTGATCACCTCTACGGTTTTTATTTTTTGCGCTATAAACAAAACAAGAGCGACAATTTTGGAAAAAAAAACACAATATTTTGTACTTTTTGCTATAATAAATATCCCCAAAAAAATGTAAAAAAACGAATTTCTTCATCAGTTTAGGCCGATACGTATTCTTCTACATATTTTTGGTAAAAAAATTGCAAAAAGTGTATATTGATTAGTTTGCACAAAAGTTATAGTGTCTACAAAATAGGAGATAGATTTATAGCATTTTTATTATTATAATTGTTTTTACTAGTAATGGCGTTGATCTGCAATTTTTATCGGGACTGCGACATTGCGGTGGACAGATCAGACACTTTTTTGGGACCATTGACATTTATACAGCGATCAGAGCTAAAAATAGTCACTGATTACTGTATAAATGTCACTGGCAGGGAAGAGGTTAACACTAGTGGTGATCAAGGTGTTAACTGTGTTCCCTAGGTGTGTTTCTAACTGTGGGGGGGGTGGGACTGACTGGGAGAGGAGACATATTGTTGTTCCTACTTAGTAGGAACACACGATCTGTCACTATTCCCCTGACAGAACAGGGATTTGTGTGTTTACACACGCAGATCCCCGTTCTCATTCTGTCAGGATCAATCGCTGGTGGCCAGCAGACATCGTGCCCGCCGGGCACGTGCATCGCCTGCTATAGTGTCTTAAAGAGCTGACGTAAAAGCTAAGGCGATTTGCGCAGCCATGCCAACCTGCCACAGTATAACTGCAGTTAATGCATTTTCTGCATTTAGGTAAAAAATTTCCCAGTGTTTGTATCGCCCCCCCCCCCCCCTGTATACTTACCTGAGTCCTATCTCGATCCAGGACTGTACCTGTCTGAAGCAGCTTTCTCCTTTCTCTCTGCTCACAGAGGCAGCAGAGAGAGAGAGAGAGAGCCATTGGCTCCTGCTGTCAATCCAATCCTGAAAGGAGGGATCAGGGGACAAGCCCCTGTCTGTATGTGTCTATAGATGCACACAGCCTGCCTCAGAAGCGAGCCCACAGGTGTGTCCCCCCGTGGCAAGGGGCTTCCTATTGTGGAGCTTAGAGTGCTGATGGGAGACCCCAAAATAAGAGGACCGGGGGCCAATTTGTGCAATAACATTGTACAGCATGGCAGAATTACCTGCCAAAGCACCCCAGTCTAGTGCTGCGATGGGCACAGTGTCTCTTGGTCTTCATCTGGCATTTTTGGCCATTTTGATTGGCTGAAAGCTAAGGCGACTGGTACAATGTGCCCAGGGAGGAATACCCAGAATACAGGCTGCTTGCATTCCGGTCATTCATCCCCTGACACATACTGCCTGATTGGCTGCAGCTGCTGATTAACAACAGTTTTCTAATATGTCAGTTCGACAGAAGTTAACCTACCGATCAACTTCTGATCGCAATTCAACTCTTGAACCAGTCAAATGTTGATCCATCTATGGCCATCTTTATTCCTGTACAAATGAACCAGATTATTAGACCCAGCAGGCAAACCCCATCCTCACTCCCTGCACTTCTGATTATATAAATGGACCTCCATTAAACATATATATAAATATATATATGTATATATATTGTGAGGGGGTTAGCTCGGCAGCGGGTGTGTGTGACCCCCGGGATGGGCTCCCCACACAAAAACAGGCCCAGCAGACGGAGGTTGTGGTTTTCAAAATCAAAAAGGTGCCGTTTATTTTCTATTTACAGTGACAAAAACACAGCAAAGCAAAAGAAACAAACAAAATAAATCCTGGTCAACTTGACCTCTGACTAAACATACAGGTTTCCTAACTAACAACTGGGATCAGCCTAGTGCTGTCCTAGTCCCTGGTTTTAAATGTCCAAGCAAAATATAGCCACACAGGCTTTCTCTCACCGCACAGGGGTTCACTCTCCCTAGACAGTCCACACAGGTCTGCTTCCAGGCATGAGCTAACATCTAATGAAGCTGGGATTTCTTATAGAGGCCTAAATGAGCTGACAAGGTTCAGCTGATCTCATCAACTCCCTGTCTGTACGACGCCCAGCCCTCTCCCTAGAGGTATGAGTCATCCATGAGCCCACTAGCCTTATACAACTCTCCACCTAGTTGTATAAATCGGCGTAAAGCCTGAATCTGGGCGAAATATATCTACCCCCCTGGATGCAACCAGGTGACTTTACCTTCCTGCTGTCACATACCCCCCCCTCTTGTTTTAACCTCGGGGTTGGAACACCAGCAATCAGGCATTCATGTACTCGAGACAAAGCATCCACATTCCCCATTTGAACGCCAGGGCGATGCTTTACTGTGAAGTTGAATTCCTGGAGGGCCAGGAACCACCTATTCACTCTTCTATTTGTTTCCTTGTTTTGAGCCATCCACTTTAACGGAGCGTGATCCGTAACCATGTCAAAGTGCCTACCTAGCAGGTAGTACCGAAGGGAATCTAGAGCCCACTTCACCGCTAAACACTCCTTTTCAACGGTGGCGTAATTTACCTCATGGGACTTCAACTTCCTGCTGAGGTAAATGACTGGGTGCTCTTCCCCGTTCCAGACCTGGGACAATACTGCTCCTAACCCCACATCTGACGCATCACTTTGTACGACAAAGTCTTTAGAGAAGTCGGGTGAGTACAACACTGGCTGGCTACATAAGGCTTGTTTCAAGAATTGGAATGCTGCCTCAGCCTCGGGGGTCCATTTAATCATGACCGACCCTTTCCCCTTCGTCAGGTTGGTTAGGGGCACAGCCTTAGAAGCAAAGTGGGGAATGAATCGCCGATAATACCCAGCGATTCCCAGAAAGGCTCGTACCTGCTTCTTGCTGTTGGGACGTGGCCAACTCTGGATGGCCTCGACTTTGTTGAGTTGGGGTTTTATTACTCCCCTCCCAATGGTGTACCCAAGATATTTGGCCTCCTCCTGCCCAATGGTACACTTCTTGGGGTTAGCCGTAAACCCTGCTTCCCGAACAGAGTCCAGGACTGCTTGCACTTTTGGCAGATGTGAGGCCCAATCTGTGCTATGGACAATTACGTCATCCAGGTAAGCCGCAGCATACTTCCGATGGGGCCTCAGCATCTGGTCCATTTTCCGCTGGAATGTGGCCGGCGCATTCTGTAACCCGAACGGCATTCTTTTATATTGGAACGCCCCGTCTGGGGTTACAAATGCGGTTTTCTCTTTGGCTGACTTGGCCAGGGGGATTTGCCAATACCCTTTTGTGAGGTCAAGAGTCGTCATGTATCGGGCTGTTCCCAGCCGGTCGATCAACTCATCTATACGTGGCATGGGGTAGGTGTCAAATTTTGTAACTTTGTTCAACTGACGAAAATCGTTACAAAATCGCCAGCTCCCATCCGGTTTAGGCACCAACACAATGGGACTAGACCAATCACTTTGGGACTCCTCTATCACCCCTAAGTTCAGCATTTTCTGTACTTCCTCCCGTATTGCCTCCCGTCGGGCCTCTGGGATCCGATAGGGTTTTAACTTCACCCTTTCACCGGGCGGGGTAATAATGTCATGCTCTACCCCAGATGTTTGTCCCGGCAGCTCAGAGAATACCTCCTTGTTGCGAAGCACAAACTCCTTAACCTCCTGTTGTTGGGGTTGTGACAAGGTGGCTGCGATTCCAACCTCAGGAATCACGCAACCAGTTTGAGCTGGTGACCAAGTGTCTGCGACTAGGGACTCTCTATCCCTCCAGGCTTTCAACAGATTAACGTGATAGATCTGTTCGGGCTTTCGCCTTCCTGGTTGTCTGACCTTGTAATTCACTTCGCTCACTTTTTCCATTATCTCGTAGGGGCCTTGCCATTTGGCAAGGAATTTACTTTCAACCGTAGGGACAAGTACCAATATCCTATCCCCCGGGGAAAAGGTACGGGTCTTGGCTCCACGGTTGTACACTCTCTGCTGTGCCAACTGCGCTTGGGCCAAATGTTCCTTCACGATGGGCATTACCTGTGCAATTCGATCTTGCATCAGGGCGACATGCTCAATCACACTCCTGTGGGGAGAACTCTCACTTTCCCAAGTTTCCTTGGCAATATCCAACAGCCCTCTTGGGTGTCTCCCATACAGTAACTCAAAGGGGGAGAATCCCGTAGAGGATTGGGGCACCTCCCTAATAGCAAACATCAAATAAGGAAGTAGACAGTCCCAATCCTTTCCATCCCTATCCACCACTTTCTTCAACATTTGTTTTAGGGTTTTGTTGAATCTTTCAACCAGCCCATCGGTTTGGGGGTGATACACAGATGTACGTAATTGCGTCACTTTGAACAATTTACACAGCTCCTTCATAACCCGGGACATAAAGGGTGTACCTTGGTCCGTAAGCAGTTCTTTACAAATACCCACCCGGCTAAAAACAAGAGATAGCTCTTTGGCTATGGTTTTGGCCGAGGTATTTCTGAGAGGGATCGCTTCTGGATAACGGGTGGCATAGTCCATTACAACCAATATGTACTGGTGCCCCCTAGCGGACTTGATTATAGGACCTACCAAATCCATTGCGATTCTCTCAAACGGGACCTCAATGATGGGTAGAGGGACCAGCGGGCTACGGAAGTGTGGCATCGGGGCCGACCTCTGACACACAGGGCAGGAGGAACAATAATTTTCTATGTCCTTCATCACCCCAGGCCAATAGAATCTCTGTAATACCCTCTCTCGGGTTTTCTCTGTCCCCAGATGACCTCCAAGAATGTGCCCATGGGCCAACTCCAACACCAACTTCCTGTAAGGTTTGGGCACCACAAGCTGCTCAACGGTTTCTTCTGCCCTTTTTGCCACCCGATACAGTAGGTCCTTCTCTACGCTGAAGTATGGGTAAGTGCAGGTATTATCTGGGTTCACTAACTCGCCATCTATTTTCACTACGTTTTCCCGTGCCTTTATTAGGGCGGGGTCTTTCAACTGTTCTGTGGCAAAGTTTTCCCTGTGAACCTCAAGATCAGAAAACTCCACAGACGGTAGGTTTTCGTCTGAGGAGGTGGGCTCCTCTCCAGTTTCTTGAGTCTCCCCTGCCAATACTGACAAGGGAAATTCGGGAGAGTCCTCACCACTCTCAGAGGAGTTCTGGCTATCATATTCCTGGTACATAGGGGCACCAGTGGGGGGCTCAGGATCATCCCACAGTTCCCAGAACTTCGGAAAATCCCTTCCCACAATGGCGTCATGCGGTAACTGAGACACTAAGCCCACTGGATGAGAAAGGGTACCTTTGGGGGTCTCGAAACACACTGTAGTCACTGGATACTCTCGGGTGTCCCCATGCACACAAATAACAGCTACCTTGCTATTCCCAGAGACCTCTGTTTTAACTAATTCAGCCTTTATCAGGGTCACAAGGCTACCTGAATCCAGCAATACCACAACATTTCTACCATTAATACACATTTTGCATAAATGTTTCTCAGTTCCCCGAATGGCAGTGCATGCGACTGTCGCACACAGCGACTGACGTCTGCCCGTCAGAAAGTCACACTGCATGGGTTCCTCCAAAACCGGGCAATTTGCTGCAATATGTCCCGCTTGCCGGCAGCGGTAGCAAATGATCCTTCTTGCCGCCTCTTGAGCCGCTGATTTCCCAGGCTGTTCTCGCCAAACTTGGGGTAGAGCTCCCACCCTCTCACTCTCTCCACCCTTACCCCTTGGAATCATCTTATCCGCCCCTGGGGATGGTCTGGTCTTAGGGTGGAAAGTCCGAGTGTCTCTGGAAGAGGCCGTCAGGTTCTCTGTAGCCAAGTATTTCTCCACACGATCCACAAGACCATCGGCCGTCTCTGGGTCTCCATGGCTTACCCACTTTTGGATGGCAGTAGGAAGAGCTCTCAAAAACCGATCCATTACAACACGTTCCACAATCTTTGGTGCGGACAAAGTCTCTGGCTGTAGCCACTTTCTGCTCAGGTGAATGAGATCATACATTTGAGACCTGGGGGGTTTTCCAAGCTGGAAAGTCCAGTTATGCACACGCTGAGCCCGGACAGCCAGGGTGACACCCAGCCTTGCCAATATTTCAGCTTTTAGCATCACATAGTCTTTTGCTTGGTCAGGCTCTAGGTCATAGTAAGCTTTCTGCGATTCACCCGTTAACAGAGGAGCCACCAGTCCAGCCCACTGCTCCTCAGGCCACTTTTCTCTTTCAGCAGTCCTTTCAAACGTGGTCAAAAATACCTCTGGATCATCCTCTCCAGTCATTTTTGTCAATAAACGACTCACCCCAAAGGACGCGGTATTAGTGGGACGGCTTTCCTCACTGGTCTGCGGACGTTGCTGCATTACTGCTTCCATTTGTTGTAGTCTCTGCTCTTGCTTCTGTAATAGGTCTATGAAGCGGGCCTCAGATCGTTGCTGGGCTTGTTGCTGAGCTTCCAGACTCTGTTGGTGAGCTTGCTGCTGGGCTGCAAGGCTCTGTTGATGAGCTTGCTGCTGGGCTGCGAAGTTCTGTTGTTGAGCTGCAAGGCTCTTTTGCAAACCTGCATTTGTCTGCTGTTGATTGGCATTTGCTAGAGCCAGCTGTTTCAGTATCTCCTCCATGCTGGCTTAAAAAAAAACTGCCCGCATTCTCCACCAACTGTGAGGGGGTTAGCTCGGCAGCGGGTGTGTGTGACCCCCGGGATGGGCTCCCCACACAAAAACAGGCCCAGCAGACGGAGGTTGTGGTTTTCAAAATCAAAAAGGTGCCGTTTATTTTCTATTTACAGTGACAAAAACACAGCAAAGCAAAAGAAACAAACAAAATAAATCCTGGTCAACTTGACCTCTGACTAAACATACAGGTTTCCTAACTAACAACTGGGATCAGCCTAGTGCTGTCCTAGTCCCTGGTTTTAAATGTCCAAGCAAAATATAGCCACACAGGCTTTCTCTCACCGCACAGGGGTTCACTCTCCCTAGACAGTCCACACAGGTCTGCTTCCAGGCATGAGCTAACATCTAATGAAGCTGGGATTTCTTATAGAGGCCTAAATGAGCTGACAAGGTTCAGCTGATCTCATCAACTCCCTGTCTGTACGACGCCCAGCCCTCTCCCTAGAGGTATGAGTCATCCATGAGCCCACTAGCCTTATACAACTCTCCACCTAGTTGTATAAATCGGCGTAAAGCCTGAATCTGGGCGAAATATATCTACCCCCCTGGATGCAACCAGGTGACTTTACCTTCCTGCTGTCACAATATATATATATATATATATATATATATACAGTATCTCACAAAAGAGAGTGCACCCAGTGACAACACTGAAGAAATGACACTTTGCTACAATGTAAAGTAGTGATTGTACAGCTTGTATAACAGTGTAAATCTGCTGTCCCCTCAAAATAACTCAACACACAGCCATTATTGTCTAAACCGCTGGCAACAAAAGTGAGTACAACACTAAGTGAAAATGTCCAAATTGGGCCCAATTAGCCATTTTCCCTCCCCGATGTCATGTGACTCGTTAGTGTTACAAGGTCTCAGGTGTGAATGGGGAGCAGGTGTGTTAAATTTGGTGTTATCGCTCTCACTCTCTCATACTGGTCACTGGAAGTTCAACATGGCACCTCATGGCAAAGAACTCTCTGCAGATCTGAAAAAAAAAGAATTATTGCTCTACATAAAGATGGCTTAGACTATAAGAAGATTGCCAAGACCCTGAAACTGCGTTGCAGCACGGTGGCCAAGACCATACAGCGGTTTAACAGGACAGGTTCCACTCAGAACAGGCCTCGCCATGGTCGACCAAAGAAGCTGAGTGCACGTGCTCAGCGGCATATCCAGAGGTTGTCTTTGGGAAATAGATGTATGAGTGCTGCCAGCATTGCTGCCGAGGTTGAAGGGGTGTGGGGGGGTCAGCCTGTCAGTGCTCAGACCATACGCCACACACTGCATCAAATTGGTCTGCATGGCTGTTGTCCCAGAGGAAAGCCTCTTCTAAAGATGATGCACAAGAAAGCCTGAAAACTGTTTGCTGAAGACAAGCAAACTAAGGACATGGATTACTGGAACCATGTCCTGTGGTCTGATGGGACCAAGATAAACTTATTTGGTTCAGATGGTGTCAAGCGTGTGTGGCGGCAACCAGGTGAGGAGTACAAAGACAAGTGTGTCTTGCCTACAGTCAAGCATGGTGGTGGAAGTGTCATGGTCTGGGGCTGCATGAATGCTGCTGGCACTGGGGAGCTACAGTTCATTGGAGGAACCATGAATGCCAACATGTATTGTGACATACTGAAGCAGAGCATGATCCCCTCCCTTCGGAGACTGGGCCGCAGGTCAGTATTCCAACAAGATAACGGCCCCAAACACACCTCCAAGACGACCACTGCCTTGCTAAAGAAGCTGAGGGTAAAGGTGATGGACTGGCCAAGCATGTCTCCAGACCTAAACCCTATTGAGCATCTGTGGGGCATCCTCAAACGGAAGGTGGAGGAGTGCAAGGTCTCTAATATCCACCAGCTCTGTGATGTCATCATGGAGGAGTGGAAGAGGACTGTGAACCTGTGAAGCTCTGGTGAACTCCATGCTCAAGAGGGTTAAGGCCGTGCTGGAAGTTAATGGTGGCCACACAAAATATTGACACTTTGGGCCCAATTTGGACATTTTCACTTAGGGGTGTACTCACTTTTGTTGTCAGAAGTTTAGACATTAATGGCTGTGTGTTGAGTTATTTTGAGGGGACAGCAAATTTACACTGTGTGAGGGGGTTAACTCGGTAGCGGGTGTGTGTGACCCCCTGGTTGGGCTCCCCACACAAAAACAGGGCCAGCAGACGGAGGTTGTGGTTTTCAAAATCAAAAGGTGCGGTTTATTTCTCTATGTACAGTGACAAAAACACAGCAAAGCCAAAAAGAAACATAAACAAAATAAATCCTGGTCAGTTTGACCTCTGACTAAACATGCAGGTTTCCTAAACTAACAACTGGGATCAGCCTGGTGCTGTCCTAGTCCCTAAGTCCCTGGTTTAGTAAAAGTCCAAACAAATAGCCACACAGGCTTTGCCTCACCGCACAGGGGTTCACTCTCCCTAGACAGTCCACACAGGTCTGGTTCCAGGCATGAGCTAACACCTAATGAATCTGGGAGTTCTTATAGAGGCCTAAATGAGCTGACAAGCTTCAGCTGGTCTCATCAACTCCCTGCCTCACGACGCCCAGCACTCTCCCTAGAGGTATGAGTCATTCATGAGCCCACTAGCCTCAGCTGGGCTTCATCAACTCCCTAGTTGTATAAGTCGGCATAAAGCCTGAATCTGGGAGAAATATATCTACCCCCCTGGATGCAACCAGGTGACTTTACCTTCCTGCTGTCACATACCCCCCCCTCTTGTTTTAACCTTGGGGTTGGAACACCAGCAATCAGGCATTCATGTACTCGAGACAAAGCATCCACATTCCCCATTTGAACGCCAGGGTGATGCTTTACTGTGAAGTTGAATTCCTGTAGGGCCAGGAACCACCTATTCACTCTTCTATTTGTCTCCTTGTTTTGAGCCATCCACTTTAACGGAGCGTGATCCGTAACCATGTCAAAGTGCCTACCTAGCAGATAGTACCGAAGGGAATCTAGAGCCCACTTCACCGCTAAACACTCCTTTTCAACCGTGGCGTAATTTACCTCATGGGACTTCAACTTCCTGCTGAGGTAAATGACTGGGTGCTCTTCCCCGTTCCAGACCTGGGACAATACTGCTCCTAACCCCACATCTGACGCATCACTTTGTACGACAAAGTCTTTAGAGAAGTCGGGTGAGTACAACACTGGCTGGCTACATAAGGCTTGTTTCAAGAATTGGAATGCTGCCTCCGCCTCGGGGGTCCATTTAATCATGACCGACCCTTTCCCTTTCGTCAGGTTGGTTAGGGGCACAGCCTTAGAAGCAAAGTGGGGAATGAAGCGCCGATAATAACCCGCGATTCCTAGAAAGGCTCGTACCTGCTTCTTGCTGTTGGGACGTGGCCAACTCTGGATGGCCTCGACTTTGTTGAGTTGGGGTTTTATTACTCCCCTGCCAATGGTGTACCCAAGATATTTGGCCTCCTCCTGCCCAATGGTACACTTCTTGGGGTTAGCCGTAAACCCCGCTTCCCGGATAGAGTCTAGGACTGCTTGCACTTTTGGCAGATGTGAGGCCCAATCTGTGCTATGGACAATTACGTCATCCAGGTAAGCCGCAGCATACTTCCGATGGGGCCTCAGTATCTGGTCCATTTTCCGCTGGAATGTGGCCGGCGCATTCTGTAACCCGAACGGCATTCTCTTATATTGGAACGCCCCGTCTGGGGTTACAAATGCGGTTTTCTCTTTGGCCGACTTGGCCAGGGGAATTTGCCAATACCCTTTTGTGAGGTCAAGAGTCGTCATGTATCGGGCTGTTCCCAGCCGGTCGATCAGCTCATCTATACGTGGCATGGGGTAGGTGTCAAATTTTGTAACTTTGTTCAACTGACGAAAATCGTTACAAAATCGCCAGCTCCCATCCGGTTTAGGCACCAACACAATGGGACTAGACCAATCACTTTGGGACTCCTCTATCACCCCTAAGTTCAGCATTTTCTATACTTCCTCCCGTATTGCCTCCCGTCGGGCCTCTGGGATCCGATAGGGTTTTAACTTCACCCTTTCACCGGGCGGTGTAATAATATCATGCTCTACCCCAGATGTTTGTCCCGGCAGCTCAGAGAACACCTCCTTGTTGCGAAGCACAAACTCCTTAACCTCCTGTTGTTGGGGTTGTGACAAGGTGGCTGCTATTCCAACCTCCGGAATCACGCAACCAGTTTGAGCTGGTGACCAAGTTTCTGCGACTAGGGACTCTCTATCCCTCCAGGCTTTCAACAGATTAACATGATATATCTGTTCGGGCTTTCGCCTTCCTGGTTGTCTGACCTTGTAATTCACTTCGCTCACTTTTTCCATTATCTCGTAGGGGCCTTGCCATTTGGCAAGGAATTTACTTTCAACCGTAGGGACAAGTACCAATATCCTATCCCCCGGGGAAAAGGTACGGGTCTTTGCTCCACGGTTGTACACTCTCTGCTGTGCCAACTGCGCTTGGGCCAAATGTTCCTTCACGATGGGCATTACCTGTGCAATTCGATCTTGCATCAGGGCGACATGCTCAATCACACTCCTGTGGGGAGAACTCTCACTTTCCCAAGTTTCCTTGGCAATATCCAACAGCCCTCTTGGGTGTCTCCCATACAGTAACTCAAAGGGGGAGAATCCCGTAGAGGATTGGGGCACCTCCCTAATAGCAAACATCAAATAAGGAAGTAGACAGTCCCAATCCTTTCCATCTCTATCCACCACTTTCTTCAACATTTGTTTTAGGGTTTTGTTGAATCTTTCAACCAGCCCATCGGTTTGGGGGTGATACACAGATGTACGCAATTGCGTCACTTTGAGCAATTTACACAGCTCTTTCATAACCCGGGACATAAAGGGTGTACCTTGGTCCGTAAGCAGTTCTTTACAAATACCCACCCGGCTAAAAACAAGAGATAGCTCTTTGGCTATGGTTTTGGCCGAGGTATTTCTGAGAGGGATCGCTTCTGGATAACGGGTGGCATAGTCCATTATAACCAATATGTACTGGTGCCCCCTAGCGGACTTGATTATAGGACCTACCAAATCCATTGCGATTCTCTCAAACGGGACCTCAATGATGGGTAGAGGGACCAGCGGGCTACGGAAATGTGGCATCGGGGCCGACCTCTGACACACAGGGCAGGAGGAACAATAATTTTCTATGTCCTTCATCACCCCAGGCCAATAGAATCTCTGTAATACCCTCTCTCGGGTTTTCTCTGTCCCCAGATGACCTCCAAGAATGTGCCCATGGGCCAACTCCAACACCAACTTCCTGTAAGGTTTGGGCACCACAAGCTGCTCAACAGTTTCTTCTGCCCTTTTTGCCACCCGATACAGTAGGTCCTTCTCTACGCTGAAGTATGGGTAAGTGCAGGTATTATCTGGGTTCACTAACTCGCCATCTATTTCCACTACGTTTTCCCGTGCCTTTATTAGGGCGGGGTCTTTTAACTGTTCTGTGGCAAAATTTTCCCTGTGAACCTCCAGATCAGAAAACTCCACAGACGGTAGGTTTTCGTCTGAGGAGGTGGGCTCCTCTCCAGTTTCTTGAGTCTCCCCTGCCAATACTGACAAGGGAAATTCTGGAGAGTCCTCACCACTCTCAGAGGAGTTCTGGCTATCACATTCCTGGTACATAGGGGCACCAGTGGGGGGCTCAGGATCATCCCACAGTTCCCAGAACTTGGGAAAATCCCTTCCCACAATGGCATCATGCGGTAATTGAGATACTAACCCCACTGGATGAGAGAGGGTACCTTTGGGGGTCTCGAAACACACTGTAGTCACTGGATACTCTCGGGTGTCCCCATGCACACAAATAACAGCTACCTTGCTATTCCCAGAGACCTCTGTTTTAACTAATTCAGCCTTTATCAGGGTCACAAGGCTACCTGAATCCAGTAATACCACAACATTTCTACCATTAATACACATTTTGCATAAATGTTTCTCAGTTCCCCGAATGGCAGTGCATGCGACTGTCGCACACAGCGACTGACGTCTGTCCATCAGAAAGTCACATTGCATGGGTTCCTCCACAACCGGGCAATTTGCTGCAATATGTCCCGCTTGCCGGCAGCGGTAGCAAACAATCCATTTGGCTGCCTCTTGAGCCCCTGACTTCCCAGGCTGTTCTCGCCAAACTTTGGGTAGAGCTCCCACCCTCTCACTCTCTCCACCCTCACCCCTTGGAATCCTCTTATCCGCCCCTGGGGATGGTCTGGTCTTAGGGTGGAAAGTCCGAGAGTCTCTGGAAGAGGCCGTCAGGTTCTCTGTAGCCAAGTATTTCTCTACACGATCCACAAGACCACCGGCCGTCTCTGGGTCTCCATGGCTTACCCACTTTTGGATGGCAGTAGGAAGAGCTCTCAAAAACCGATCCATTACAACACGTTCCACAATCTCTGGTGCGGACAAAGTCTCTGGCTGTAGCCACTTCCTGCTCAGGTGAATGAGATCATACATTTGAGACCTGGGGGGTTTTCCAAGCTGGAAAGTCCAGTTATGCACACGCTGAGCCCGGACAGCCAGGGTGACACCCAGCCTTGCCAATATTTCAGCTTTTAGCATCACATAGTCTTTTGCTTGGTCAGGCTCTAGGTCATAGTAAGCCTTCTGCGATTCACCAGTTAACAGAGGAGCCACCAGTCCAGCCCACTGCTCCTCAGGCCACTTTTCTCTTTCAGCAGTCCTTTCAAATGTGGTCAAAAATACCTCTGGATCATCCTCTCCAGTCATTTTTGTCAATAAACGACTCACCCCAAAGGACGCGGTATTAGTGGGACGGCTTTCCTCACTGGTCTGCGGACGTTGCTGCATTACTGCTTCCATTTGTTGTAGTCTCTGCTCTTGCTTCTGTAACAGGTCTATGAAGCGGGCCTCAGATTGCTGCTGGGCTTGTTGATGAGCTTGCTGCTGGGCTGCAAGGCTCCTTTGCAAACCTGCATTTGTCTGCTGTTGATTGGCATTTGCTAGAGCCAGCTGTTTCAGTATCTCCTCCATTCTGGCTTAAAAAAAACTGCCACTGGTTCTCCACCAACTGTGAGGGGGTTAACTCGGTAGCGGGTGTGTGTGACCCCCTGGTTGGGCTCCCCACACAAAAACAGGGCCAGCAGACGGAGGTTGTGGTTTTCAAAATCAAAAGGTGCGGTTTATTTCTCTATGTACAGTGACAAAAACACAGCAAAGCCAAAAAGAAACATAAACAAAATAAATCCTGGTCAGTTTGACCTCTGACTAA
This sequence comes from Rana muscosa, assembly GCA_029206835.1. Classification (NCBI taxonomy): domain Eukaryota; kingdom Metazoa; phylum Chordata; class Amphibia; order Anura; family Ranidae; genus Rana; species Rana muscosa. The sequence continues at coordinate 67,845,148 of CM055117.1, read as the reverse complement.
ACATGCAGGTTTCCTAAACTAACAACTGGGATCAGCCTGGTGCTGTCCTAGTCCCTAAGTCCCTGGTTTAGTAAAAGTCCAAACAAATAGCCACACAGGCTTTGCCTCACCGCACAGGGGTTCACTCTCCCTAGACAGTCCACACAGGTCTGGTTCCAGGCATGAGCTAACACCTAATGAATCTGGGAGTTCTTATAGAGGCCTAAATGAGCTGACAAGCTTCAGCTGGTCTCATCAACTCCCTGCCTCACGACGCCCAGCACTCTCCCTAGAGGTATGAGTCATTCATGAGCCCACTAGCCTCAGCTGGGCTTCATCAACTCCCTAGTTGTATAAGTCGGCATGAGGCCTGGTTCACACTGGGGCGACAACGCTCCGACATTGGGAGCTCATGTCGCATGACGTGTGAAAATCAATGTTTCCCTATGGGAGCCGTCTTAACTGGTCCGACACATGTCGGTCCGACTTTGAAAATGCTCCCTGTACTACTTTGGTCCGACTTTGATCCGACTTCAGCCCATTGACTATCATTGAAGTCGGATCAAAGTCGGACCGCAGTCTTGCATGGTCCGACTTTGGCATGCGACTTGTGCTGTGCTGCTCTTGAGGGGGAACTCCAGGCCAAATTTTAAATAAAAAACCGGCGTAGATTCCCCCTCCAGGAGCATACCAGGCCCTTGGGTCTGGTCTGGATTTGCAGGGGCACCCCTACGCCGAAAAACGGCGTGGGGGTCCCCCCAAGGTCCAAACCAGACCCTTATCCGAGCACGCAACCTGGCAGGCCGCAGGGGAAGAGGGGGGGACGAGAGAGCGCCCCCCCCTCCCTCCTGAACCGTACCAGGCCACATGCCCTCAACATGGGGGGTTTGGTGCTCTGGGGCAGGGGGGCGACCTGCGGCCCCCCCACCCCAGAGCACCCTGCCCCCATGTTGATGAGGACAGGGCCTCTTCCCGACAACCCTGGCCGTTGGTTGTCGGGATCTGCGGATGGGGGGCTTATCGGAATCCGGGAGCCCCCTTCAATAAGGGAGCCCCCTTCAATAAGGGGGCCCCCAGATCTCGGCCCCCCCCTATGTGAATGAGTATGGGGTACATCGTACCCCTACCCATTCACCTGGAGGAAAAAAATGTCAATAAAAAAAACTACACGGGTTTTTAAAGTAATTTATTACACAGCTCCGGGGGTCTTCTACCGACTCCGGCGCTCTTCTTCCGACTTCCGGGGGTCTTTTCCGACTTCGGGGGTCTCAGGTGTCGTCTCCGCGCTCTCCGGTTCTTTCTTCCGCCGGGCCTCCGCTAACTTCTTTTTAGCTCTCTTGCTAACAGAGGCCCGGTCTTCCCGTTGTCTCGTCCGGCTCTCCGTTGTCCTTCTGCCGGCCCCTCCGCTAACTTCTTTTTAGCTCTTTCGCTAGTGGAGGGGCGCGGTCTTCCCGTCGCTGTCGCCGTCGGCTTCTTCTTCCCTCTTCTCCTCCTCGATGTTGACGCGTCGCTTCCTCCCGCTGTAATACTGGCTCTCCGCTCCGCTCCGCATTAATATAGGCTTCTCATGACGTCACAGTCACATGTTCCGGGGCACATGGCCCCGGAGCATGTGACTGTGACGTCATGGGAACATGTGACTGTGACGTCATGAGAAGCCTATATTAATGCGGAGCGGAGCGGAGAGCCAGTATTACAGCGGGAGGAAGCGACGCGTCAACATCGAGGAGGAGAAGAGGGAAGAAGAAGCCGACGGCGACGGGAAGACCGACCCCTCCACTAGCGAAAGAGCTACCAAGAAGTTAGTGGAGGGGCCGGCAGAAGGACAACGGAGAGCCGGACGAGACAACGGGAAGACCGGGCCTCCGTTAGCAAGAGAGCTAAAAAGAAGTTAGCGGAGGCCCGGCGGAAGAAAGAACCGGAGAGCGCGGAGACGACACCGGAGACCCCCGAAGTCGGAAAAGACCCCCGGAAGTCGGAAGAAGAGCGCCGGAGTCGGAAGAAGACCCCCGGAGCTGTGTAATAAATTACTTTAAAAACCTGCGTAGTGTTTTTTTATTGCAATTTTTTTCCACCAGGTGAATGGGTAGGGGTACGATGTACCCCATACTCATTCACATAGGGTGGGGGGGCCGGTATCTGGGGGCCCCCTTATTGAAGGGGGCTCCCGGATTCCGATAAGCCCCCCGCCCGCAGACCCCGACAACCAACGGCCAGGGTTGTCGGGAAGAGGCCCTGTCCTCATCAACATGGGGGCAGGGTGCTCTGGGGTGGGGGGGGGCGCAGGTCGCCCCCCTGCCCCAGAGCACCAAACCCCCCCATGTTGAGGGCATGCGGCCTGGTACGGTTCAGGAGGGAGGGGGGCCGCTCTCTCGTCCCCCCCCCCTCTTCCCCTGCGGCCTGCCAGGTTGTGTGCTCGGATAAGGGTCTGGTTTGGACCTTGGGGGGACCCCCACGCCGTTTTTTCGGCGTAGGGGCGCCCGTTCAAATCCAGACCAGACCCAAGGGCCTGATATGCCTCTGGAGGGGAACCCACGCCGTCTTTTTTCATTTAAAATTTGGCCTGGAGTTCCCCCTCAAGATTCATACCAAACACAGTGCCTGATATTGGCAGGGATCCAAGTCGGATCCCCGTTCATTGAAAGTCGGACATATGTCGGCTTCATGTCGCAGGGCAAAGTCGGATCCAAAGTAGGACGGATGTCGTGTCGCACTAGTGTGAACCCGGCCTGAAGCCTGAATCTGGGAGAAATATATCTACCCCCCTGGATGCAACCAGGTGACTTTACCTTCCTGCTGTCACAACTGTTATACAAGCTGTACACTCACTACTTTACATTGTAGCAAAGGGTCATTTCTTCAATGTTGTCACATGAAAATATAGAATAAAATATTTACAAAAATGTGAGGGGTGTACTCATTTTTGTGAGATACTGTACATACAGTGAGTACGAAAAGTATTCAGACCCCCTTAAATTTTTCACTCTTTGTTATATTGCAGCCGTTTGCTAAAATCATTTAAGTTCATTTTTTTCCTCATTAATGTACACACAGCACCCCATATTGACAGAAAAACACTGATTTATTAAAAAAAGAAAAACTGAAATATCACATGGTCCTAAGTATTCAGACCCTTTGCTGTGACACTCATATATTTAACTCAGGTGCTGTCCATTTCTTCTGATCATCCTTGAGATGGTTCTACACCTTCATTTGAGTCCAGCTGTGTTTGATTATACTGATTGGACTTGATTAGGAAAGCCACACACCTGTCGATATAAGACCTTACAGCTCACAGTGCATGTCAGAGCAAATGAGAATCATGAGGTCAAAGGAACTGCCTGAAGAGCTCAGAGACAGAATTGTGGCAAGGCACAGATCTGGCCAAGGTTACAAAAATGTCTGCTGCATTTAAGGTTCCTAAGAGCACAGTGGCCTCCATAATCCTTAATTGGAAGACATTTGGGATGACCAGAATCCTTCCTAGAGCTGGCCGTCTGGCCAAACTGAGCTATCAGGGGAGAAGAGCCTTGGTGAGAGAGGTAAAGAAGAACCCAAAGATCACTGTGGCTGAGCTCCAGAGATGCAGTTGGGAGATGGGAGAAAGTTGTAAAAGGTCAACCATCACTGCAGCCCTCCACCAGTCACATAGTTGGCAACATTGCAAAAAAAACATCTGGGACACTTTTTTTGTATTGAGGCGGAGCCTTGCTATAATCAGGGGGCGGGGCATTCGTTTGTAGGCGTGTCATGCCATAGCAAAGCGCGCCGCGGTGGAAAATGGGCGTGGTTTACGCACAATAGTGGGTGTGGTTTAAATGGGCGTGGTTCAAAGGGGTGTGGCTAGAGTCCGAGGTGAGAGAAAGAGAGAGAAAGAAATAGAAAGAAAGAAGCCAGATCCTACACCACAATAGTAATGTGTAACAAAATTGGCAGATAAGGATACTCCAAAACACCTGTTGGCGCTTCAATCATCCCGGCACCATGGTTGTTACGGTGTCAGGATGATTGAAGTGCATTATTTCTATTTTTACATTGTAATATAAAATGAAATCATTCAACTCACCATAATGCCGAATCAGTGGAAGCCCTGAGCGTGTTACCTGCCACGTCGCCTGCCACCAGATGGCCTCCCCAGCAGTCCGTCCTTGCATCAGGTGCCTCCCCAGCAGTCCATCCTTGCATCAAGTGCCTCCCCAGCAGTCCGTCCTTGCATCAGGTGCCTCCCCAGCAGAGCCCCCTCCACACTTGTGGACAAGGGTCCAAAAATCATGATTGTCCCGGGAAATTCGGGACTGTTTGGCAACTATGCACTACACTGATTACCCCGCCACCCACTACACTGATTACCCCGCCACCCACTACACTGATTACCCCGCCACTCACTACACTACACTGATTACCCCCGCCACCCACTACACTGATTATCCCACCACCCACTACACTACACAGATTACCCTGCCACCCACTACACTGATTATCCCACCACCCACTACACTACACAGATTACCCTGCCACCCACTACACTGATTACCCCACCACCCACTACACTACACAGATTACCCTGCCACCCACTACACTAATTACCCCGCCACCCACTACACTACACTGATTACCCCCGCCACCCACTACACTGATTACCCCGCCACCCACTACACTGATTACCCCGCCACTCACTACACTACACTGATTACCCTGCACCCACTACACTACACAGATTACCCTGCCACCCACTACACTGATTATCCCACCACCCACTACACTACACAGATTACCCTGCCACCCACTACACTGATTACCCCACACTGATTACCCCACCACCCACTACACTACACAGATTACCCTGCCACCCACTACACTAATTACCCCGCCACCCACTACACTACACTGATTACCCCGCCACCCACTACACTGATTACCCCGCCACTCACTACACTGATTACCCCGCCACCCACTACACTGATTACCCCGCCACCCACTACACTGATTACCCCGCCACCCACTACACTGATTACCCCGCCACCCACTACACTGATTACCCCGCCACCCACTACACTGATTACCCCGCCACCCACTACAATGATTACCCCGCCACCCACTACACTGATTACCCCGCCACCCACTACACTGATTACCCCGCCACTCACTACACTGATTACCCCGCCACCCACTACACTGATTACCCCGCCACCCACTACAATGATTACCCCGCCACCCACTACACTGATTACCCCGCCACCCACTACACTACACTGTGATTACCCCACCACCCACTACACTACACTGTGATTACCCCACCACCCACTACACTAAATTACCCCCGCCACCCACTACACTACACTAATTACCCCACCACCCACTACACTACAATTACCCCACCACCCACTACACTACAGTGCAATAGTACGGTACCTGCGGTGCGTGAGGATGTGCTGGTGGTCCGAGGGGTCTGCCAAATGGAGTGAGCCAGGACCATCACAGTGTCCCCAGCCAGCGGTGCCCCGGTCCTTCCATCAGTGTCCCCACTCGTCGGACACACGGGGGCGGGGCGGAGGGTTGTTGGCAGCGGCGGCGCCGGGTGCTGATAGGCGTCAGTGTCCCCAGCCAGTGGAGCCCCGGTCCTTACATCCGTGTCCCCGCTCCTTGTCGGACACACGGGGGCTGGGCAGAGGGTCGTTAGCGGCGGCGGCGGCGGGTGAAGCATGCTGCTTCCTTGTGCCTCTCCTTGCGTTCAGTGGAGAGCGGGGAGGAGTCGCCAATCCGAAGCCGATTGGCTGCCCCAGGCTCTGCACTGAACACAAGGGGAAAACGTAAACAAATATGGTGGCGGCAGCGGCCATTTTTGTGTAGCCGCTGCCGTTTTTTAGCTAAAGCATTCCCGAATTTACCGGGACAAAACGGGACAAAAAGAACTGGGCTTGTCCCGAATCGGGACAAGCCCAATTCGGGACAAGGGTCCAAAAATCGTGCTTGTCCCGGGAAATTCGGGACTGTTGGTAACTATGCAGTCAGGGCTTTATGGCAGAGTGGCCCGACGGAAGCCTCTCCTCAGTGCAAGACACATGAAAGCCGCATGGAGTTTGCTAAAAAAACACCTGAAGGACTCCAAGATGGTGAGAAATAAGATTCTCTGGTCTGATGAGACCAAGATAGAACTTTTTGGCCTGAATTCTAAGCGGTGTGTGTGGAGAAAGCCAGGCACTGCTAATCACCTGTCCAATACAGTCCCAACAGTGAAGCATGGTGGTGGCAGCATCATGCTGTGGGGGTCTTTTTCAGCTGCAGGGACAGGATGACTGGTTGCAATCGAGGGAACGATGAATGCGGCCAAGTACAGGGATATCCTGGATAAAAACCTTCTCCAGAGTGCTCGGGACCTCAGACTGGGCCGAAGGTTTACCTTCCAACAAGACAATGACCCTAAGCACACATCTAAAATAACGAAGGAGCGGCTTCACAACAACTCTGTGACTGTTCTTGAATGGCCCAGCCAGAGCCCTGACTTAAAGGGGTTGTAAAGGTTTGTTTTTTATTTTCTAAATAGGTTCCTTTAAGCTAGTACATTGTTGGTTCACTTACCTTTTCCTTAGATTTGCCTTCTAAAGGTTTGTTTTCTTTGTCTGAATTTCTCACTTCCTGTTTCTCCTCACTGAACTCCACACCATCATCCGAGTGGTGTGGAGTCATCCAGAACAGCTTACTGAACAGTTTACTGAGGATAAACAGGAAGTGAGAAATTCAGACAAAGAAAACAAAGAAAAAAAATATTTAGAAGGGAAATCTAAGGAAAAGGTAAGTGAACCAACAATGCACTAGCTTAAAGGAACCTATTTAGAAAATAAAAAACAAACCTTTACAACCCCTTTAAACCCAATTGAGCATCTCTGGAGAGACCTAAAAATGACCGTCCACCAACCTTTATCATCCAGCCTGACAGAACTGGAGAGGATCCGCAAGGAGGAATGGCAGAGGATCCCCAAATCCAAGTGTGAAAAACTTGTTGCATCTTTCCCAAAAAGACTCATGGCTGTATTAGATCAAAAGGGTGCAAATACTAAATACTGAGCAAAGGGTCTGAATACTTAGGACCATGTCATATTTCAGTTTTTCTTTTTTAACAAATCTGCAAAAATGTCAACAATTCTGTGTTTTTCTGTCAATATGGGGTGCTGTGTGTACATTAATGAGGAAACAAATATGAACTTAAATGATTTTAGCAAATGGCTGCAATATAACAAAGAGTGAAAAAATGTAAGGGGGTCTGAATACTTTCCGTACCTACTGTGTGTATATATATATATGTAGCGGGCATGGACTTTCCTTGTGTATTTAAACTGTCAGAGACACCAGTAATGTGCAGTTCCCTGCAGCTCAGCAGGTGGCGCTGTCGCCTTGGGCTGGGGTTGAACCATTGCTGTGTGTCATACCCCATTTTGTCCTCCCTCGGCAGTGGTATGGTGGGGCGGAGAACCCGCCATGCCTGCTGGGGGAGGGTATAAAGGGTGCTGCCATCTTTGTCACGGGGTCGAGTCCTGGGCACCTTCAGCCTGTGGGCGGTGGTTCGTGTCGGGCCTCTAGGCGGCCTAGGCCTAGAGGACATCCGGAGGTCGTGTTCCATCCCAGGCACCTTTAGCCTGGGGTGAAGTACTTGGATGGCAGTCCGGGACTGAGGGTCCCGGATTAAGGCTCCGCGAGGGAGGAACTTCCTAGGGGACCCCGGGAGTGGGTACCCAAATTCGATGGCGTAAGGGACCGGAGGGGGTACTTACCTGAAGACCTGGTGCAGCAAATTGCCAGTGACGGGTGAGCCTCCGGAGACCGCTGGGAGGGATGTCTTCCTCGATTGGGAGCAGAAACCTACTTCTGGGAAGGAAGTAGGAGAGTTCTTTGTGCCTGGGCCTACTCGCATCCACACCCCTTTGTCTGTTCTGTTCGTTGAGGGAGTCCAACTGATTGTGTTCACTTTTCCATGAGAAGAATAAAGGAGTGTTGGACTTTAGTGGTGTGGGGCTCATTTACTGGCTGACACTGTTCAAGAAACCACCAGGAGGAGGCTCCAGATGCCGAACACCGACCCGAAGGTAAAAGAGGATTGTCTCTCACTGCACATACATCTGCAGTGGAACTTGGCGTGGTGACCTCGCACTCTCTCCTCAGAGGTACCCCTAGACAAAAGCCAGAAGAACTGATAGAGAGAGAGAGAGTGGAGGCCGCTACATATATATACATCATCAGAAGATAGTTTTATAGAAATAAGAGCGGAGTGTCAGCCTGGAAATCAGGACACTGATCCTTCTCCTAGTAATCCCACAGCATCTGTCCAGCCTGCCTATAATCTGTACTGTGCACAGTGCATGGGTGACTGGGAGCAATGCAGCTTCCATCACACACATCTCACATAGGACAGGGTGCTCTGCCCCCCATATATAAATATATATATTGTACACATATACAGTACAGGGTGATCAGTGTCCCCATCATACACATAAACAGTACAGGGTGCTCAGTGTCCCCATCATACACATATACAGTACAGGGTGCTCAGTGTCCCCATCATACACATAAACAGTACAGGGTGATCAGTGTCCCCATCATACACATATACAGTGCAGGGTGATCAGTGTCCCCATCATATATATATACAGTACAGGGTGATCAGTGTCCCCATCATACACATATACAGTACAGGGTGATCAGTGTCCCCATCATACACATATACAGTACAGGGTGATCAGTGTCCCCATCATACACATATACAGTACAGGGTGATCAGTGTCCCCATCATACACATATACAGTACAGGGTGATCAGTGTCCCCATCATACACATATACAGTACAGGGTGATCAGTGTCCCCATCATACACATATACAGTACAGGGTGATCAGTGTCCCCATCATACACATATACAGTACAGGGTGATCAGTGTCCCCATCATACACATAAACAGTACAGGGTGCTCAGTGTCCCCATCATACACATATACAGTACAGGGTGCTCAGTGTCCCCATCATACACATAAACAGTACAGGGTGATCAGTGTCCCCATCATACACATATACAGTGCAGGGTGATCAGTGTCCCCATCATATATATATACAGTACAGGGTGATCAGTGTCCCCATCATATATATATATACAGTACAGGGTGATCAGTGTCCCCATCATATATATATATACAGTACAGGGTGATCAGTGTCCCCATCATATATATATACAGTACAGGGTGATCAGTGTCCCCATCATATATATATATACAGTACAGGGTGATCAGTGTCCCCATCATATATATATATACAGTACAGGGTGATCAGTGTCCCCATCATATATATATACAGTACAGGGTGATCAGTGTCCCCATCATATATATATATACAGTACAGGGTGATCAGTGTCCCCATCATACACATATACAGTACAGGGTGATCAGTGTCCCCATCATACATATATACAGTACAGGGTGATCAGTGTCCCCATCATACACATATACAGTACAGGGTGATCAGTGTCCCCATCATACACATATACAGTACAGGGTGATCAGTGTCCCCATCATACACATATACAGTACAGGGTGATCAGTGTCCCCATCATATATATATACAGTACAGGGTGATCAGTGTCCCCATCATACACATATACAGTACAGGGTGATCAGTGTCCCCATCATACACATATACAGTACAGGGTGATCAGTGTCCCCATCATACATATATACAGTACAGGGTGATCAGTGTCCCCATCATACACATATACAGTACAGGGTGATCAGTGTCCCCATCATACACATATACAGTACAGGGTGATCAGTGTCCCCATCATACATATATACAGTACAGGGTGATCAGTGTCCCCATCATACACATATACAGTACAGGGTGATCAGTGTCCCCATCATACACATATACAGTACAGGGTGATCAGTGTCCCCATCATATATATATATACAGTACAGGGTGATCAGTGTCCCCATCATACACATATACAGTACAGGGTGATCAGTGTCCCCATCATATATATATATACAGTGCAGGGTGATCAGTGTCCCCATCATACACATATACAGTGCAGGGTGATCAGTGTCCCCATCATACACATATACAGTACAGGGTGATCAGTGTCCCCATCATACACATATACAGTGCAGGGTGATCAGTGTCCCCATCATACACATATACAGTGCAGGGTGATCAGTGTCCCCATCATATATATATACAGTACAGGGTGATCAGTGTCCCCATCATACACATATACAGTACAGGGTGATCAGTGTCCCCATCATATATATATACAGTACAGGGTGATCAGTGTCCCCATCATACACATATACAGTGCAGGGTGATCAGTGTCCCCATCATATATATATACAGTACAGGGTGATCAGTGTCCCCATCATACACATATACAGTACAGGGTGATCAGTGTCCCCATCATATATATATATACAGTGCAGGGTGATCAGTGTCCCCATCATACACATATACAGTACAGGGTGATCAGTGTCCCCATCATACACATATACAGTGCAGGGTGATCAGTGTCCCCATCATACACATATACAGTACAGGGTGATCAGTGTCCCCATCATATATATATATACAGTGCAGGGTGATCAGTGTCCCCATCATACACATATACAGTACAGGGTGATCAGTGTCCCCATCATATATATATATACAGTGCAGGGTGATCAGTGTCTGTGTTGGGAGCTGAGTTGTGACATCACCAGCAAAACCTGAACTACCAGCCTGCCTGGCAGACTGTACCATCTGCTGCTCCAGAGGGGGAGCTCTTGAGGACTGCCTCTCTAAACACAATCCATCCTTCTCCCTATTTTATAATGTTATCACAGTCTGGGAAGGAGAATGAGAAGGGAAAGTGACTGATACTGACATCCCAGTCCTTAGTGAGATCAGGATCTGTTTATGGTGTTGTGTATTCCTGGTCCCCCCTCCTGATGGGAGTGGTTCGGTCCCCAGGCTGGCCGTGCTGTGCTGTCAGTCAGACCGGTAGTGTGGAGAGTGGAGAGGTGGATGTGTGTCCGGGAGCAGCAGCCAGGATCCGGAGAGTGCAGGTGAGAGATCAAAGGAGCATCCTGGTCTTCCTATACATAGAAGCGACAGACCCTGTGCTGTGCATTACCGCCCCCCCTACACCCACCCTTATACTACTAATACCCCCCCCCCTCCCATTATACTGACTGTACTAATATCCCCCCCCATCACACTGACTACTAATTCCCCCTCCCATTACACTTGCTGTACCAGTACCCCCCCCCCCCCCACTACACTGACTGTTCCAATATCCCCCTCCCATTATACTCACCGTACTGATACCCCCCTCACCTTATACTGACTGTACTAATACCCCCCTCCCATTGTACTGACTGTACTGATACACCCCCTCCCATTATACTGACTGTACTGATACCCCCCCTCCCATTATACTGACTGTACTGATACCCCCCCTCCCATTGTACTGACTGTACTGATACACCCCCCTCCCATTATACTGACTGTACTGATACCCCCCCTCTCCCATTGTACTGACTGTACTGATACACCCCCTCCCATTATACTGACTGTACTGATACCCCCCCTCTCCCATTGTACTGACTGTACTGATACACCCCCTCCCATTATACTGACTGTACTGATACCCCCCCTCTCCCATTGTACTGACTGTACTGATACCCCCCCCCTCCCATTGTACTGACTGTACTGATACCCCCCCCTCCCATTGTACTGACTGTACTGATACCCCCCCTCCCATTATACTGACTGTACTGATACCCCCCCTCCCATTACACTGACTGTACTGATACCCCCCCTCCCATTACACTGACTGTACTGATACCCCCCCTCCCATTACACTGACTGTACTGATACCCCCCCTCCCATTATACTGACTGTACTGATACCCCCCCTCCCATTATACTGACTGTACTGATACCCCCCCTCCCATTATACTGACTGTACTGATACCCCCCCTCCCATTATACTGACTGTACTGATACCCCCCCTCCCATTACACTGACTGTACTGATACCCCCCCTCCCATTACACTGACTGTACTGATACCCCCCCTCCCATTACACTGACTGTACTGATACCCCCCCTCCCATTACACTGACTGTACTGATACCCCCCCTCCCATTACACTGACTGTACTGATACCCCCCCTCCCATTACACTGACTGTACTGATACCCCCCCTCCCATTACACTGACTGTACTGATACCCCCCCTCCCATTACACTGACTGTACTGATACCCCCCTCCCATTACACTGACTGTATTGATACCCCCCCCCATTACACTGACTGTACTGATACACCCCCCTCCCATTACACTGACTGTACTGATACCCCCCTCCCATTATACTGACTGTACTGATACCCCCCCTCCCATTATACTGACTGTACTGATACCCCCCCTCCCATTATACTGACTGTACTGATACCCCCCCCCCCATTATACTGACTGTACTGATACCCCCCCTCCCATTATACTGACTGTACTGATACCCCCCCTCCCATTATACTGACTGTACTGATACCCCCCCTCCCATTATACTGACTGTACTGATACCCCCCCTCCCATTATACTGACTGTACTGATACCCCCCCCTCCCATTATACTGACTGTACTGATACCCCCCCTCCCATTATACTGACTGTACTGATACCCCCCCTCCCATTATACTGACTGTACTGATACCCCCCCTCCCATTATACTGACTGTACTGATACCCCCCTCCCATTATACTGACTGTACTGATACCCCCCCCCTCCCATTATACTGACTGTACTGATACCCCCCCCCTCCCATTATACTGACTGTACTGATACCCCCCCCTCCCATTATACTGACTGTACTGATACCCCCCCTCCCATTATACTGACTGTACTGATACACCCCCTCCCATTATACTGACTGTACTGATACCCCCCCCCTCCCATTACACTGACTGTATCAATACCCTCCCCCCATACTGACTGTTCTAATATAATACCCTCCCCCCCCCAACTACAGTGATAGCACTACTACCCCCACTACACTGATTCTACTAATAACCCCCTCCCACCCCCCCAACTACACTGATTTTACTACTATCCCCACCACAGTGATTATACTAATACCCCCCCCCCCCCAGTTACACTGATTATACTACTACCAATGCCCCCACGTGTACCAATGCCCCCACTACACTGATTGTACTAATACACCCCCCCCATTCTACACTAATTGTACCAATGCCCCCCACCCACTCACTAGTAATCAGGGTTGCCAACTTTCAGTAAATTTACAAACAGTTTGTAAAATCCATAATGGTTGCATCTGTCCATGAATGTCCGTTACGGTTATGCAGCCTTCATGTCTGTAATGGACTTTCACGGACAGATGCAAAAAGTACGGATTTTACAAACTGTTCATACATTTGTTGAAAGTTGGCAACCCTGCTAGTAATCCTGGTGTCCACATGCTGTAGGCACCACAGGGGACACAGCTGATCATCAGCTTTCATGAAACATCTGTAATGCCTAGAGATCAATTCTTTATATTTATTATTTTTATCATAAGGCCTCATGCCCACTGGCGTTTTTACAGCTGCGTTTTTTGCAGCTTAAAAACGCCTGTCCATGTTATTGTAAATATAAAAAAAAAAAAAAACAAAAAAAAAACGTCGGAGCTAAAAACACGACCGCGCGTTAGTGCGCGTTTTTGCGCGTTTTTTGACGCTCGCGTTTTTTTCTGCCTAATTCTGACGCTGAGGAACGCACTGGCCCTGGGTTTTTTTTACAGCTTACAAACGCCTATGCTCTTTACAGCTCAAAAACGCCTAGGTGGACATGAAGCTATAGACTAACATGGACAGGCGTTTTTAAGCTGTAAAAAACGCTCAAAAACGCGCCTGAAAAAACGCCCGTGGGCATGAGGCCTAATTGTTAAAGCTGAACTCCGGGGAAGAAGTAATTCCTTGTAGTGGAGCTCTACCTGCACTGCAAGGGACAAATGCTTGTTGATGCCTGGGGTACCAGCAACAAGGACTTTCACTTACCTGACCCTTCGCTCCCCCAGAAGTCAGCGCTCCCCTCTTCACGCTGACCCTCAGCGTCCTCATGTACAATGCAGAACTATTGGTCCTACGTTGTACTTTATGACATAAGAGTGCCAATGAGCACCTTAGAGAAGGGGCTGAAGGGAAGGGTGGAGTTCAGCTTTTCAGTATAACTACATTTTATATATATATATATATATATATATATATTACAAGGCCTTTCACATGAGTTCACCAGAAATATTTGCCCATGTGGGTAAAAAGTGATGCAAACAAAGCAAGAAAACTGATAACTATGTAGATAAAGATAACCCTTTGGGTCAGAGAAAAACATAAAAAAAAAATTGTTGGATGAATGTCACAAGCATCACAAACTGACCATATTTTGGTCAGAGTGTCAGCTCTATCTAGTGGCCATAATGCAATATTTTCTTGATTTGAAGTAATTCAAGGAAAAAACACACATTATGGCCACTAGATGGAGCTGACGAGCATAAAAAATCAATATATAACAAATAGTGTAGCCGCTGAATTTTAGTAAAGGGACACTTACCTGTGCAGGGATCCAGCGATGTCCTCACCCCAGCCGATTCTTTTGGGTGCAGGCGCCGGCATCTGAAGTAAGGGAAACAAGAAGTGAAACCGGTTTCTTACTGCACATGCATGGTTCTGTAGTCTTCTGCAACCTGTGATGTATCCCAGAAGACTGTGGGGGAAGGCCGCTGCGATCTGAGCCAGAAGTTGGAGTGGGTAGGTTCGTGTCAGAATCTGCTACCAGCTCACCCCCCCCCCCCCCAAAAAAAAGTGCCAAATGTGGCAGTGAAGGGCGCAAACAAACAAACTTCCCCTTTTAGGTGGAGCTCTGTGCCCACAGTATCTCATGCACGAAACAACCTACAGGTACATCGTATTGCGCAGCCGGCCGCCCTGCGGCAGTATACGTGCGGTGGGCGCTCCTGAAATGGGTAAAGTTAGTTTTAGGGGGCACAAAAAACCCCACAATAAATTCCCCAATTTTTTGGTAAAATATAAAAGTTGAGGCTACACCGAGTAAATAGATACCAAACATGTCAAGCCTTAACCGGACCGAGACTCTTTTTGACACTTGTTGTTTACACGTTAAAATAATTTTTTTTTGCTAGAAAATTACTTAGAACCCCCAAACATTATATCTTTTTTTTTTCCAGACACCCTAGAGAATTAAATGGCATCATTCGTGGCAATACTTTGTCACACCGTATTTGCGCAGCGGTCTTACAAGCGCAGTTTTTTTTTTTTTTTTTTTAAATACAGTGTTTTTTACTTAAAAAAAAAAAAAAAATAAGACATCTGTAAAGTTAGCCCAATTGTTTTTTTATATTGTGGAAGATAATTTTACGCCAAGTAAATTGTTACCCAACATGTCATGCTTCAAAATTGCGCCCTCTCATGGAATGGCGACAAACTTTGACCCTTAAAAATCTCTGTAGGCGACGTTTAAAAATTTCTACAGGTTACCAGTTTTAAGTTACAGAGGAGGTCTACTGCTAGATTTATTGCTCTCACTCTTGCGGCGATACTTCACATGTGTGATTTGAATACCGGTTTCATATGCGGGCGCAACTTCCGTATGCGTTCGCTTCTGCGCGTGAGTTAGGCAGAATGGGGCACTTAAAAAGTAAAATAAATAAGATTTTTTTTCAATTTTTTATGTAAAAAGTAAAATAAGAAAAAAAAAAATGGGGTCACTTTTATTCCTATTATAAGGAATGTAAACATCCCTTGTAATACATCCCTTTTTTTACTCTGTAGGAGTGGAATATCAGAATTGGGCTGGACTAGGAGTGGTTAATACAGTAGTAAACACAATGAGCACCCATTATTTATTGGAAACTGCTACTGAGAAAAATGTGTAGAGCTGATTTTTATATATATATATATATATATATATATATATATATATATATATATATATATATATATATATATATATACTGATCTTTTGAAAATGCTAGATGCCTGGTTGTCATGCTGATCCTATTAATATTTTCTAAGTCACTGATCTGGTAAAAGTATGCAGATCAGTTCTGACGTTTTTTTTTGCTTTGATTCAAAAAGTATGAAAACCAGAGAAAGACAGGCAGCTAGGTCACCAATGGTGGCAGCCTTTATATTTTTGATGGCGATGCTTTCCTTTAACCCTCTACTGACACCCACAGCGTGGACAGGAAGTGAGGGTAGTAGAGCTGCACGATTCTGGCCAAAATAAGAATCCCGATTTTTCACAAGTCTTTCACATTGTACAAAAAAATTTGGGCTAACTTTACTGTTTTTTTTTTTTTTTAAATTCATTAAAATTATTTTTTACAAAAAAAAAAATTGCGTTTGAAAGACCGCTGCGCAAATACAGTGCAATATAAAACATTGCAACAACCACCATTTTATTCTCTATGGTCTCTACTAAAACAAAATATATATATATAATGTTTGGGGGTTCTAAGTCATTTTCTAGCAAAAAAAATAAAAATATTTTAAACTTGAAACCAACAAATGCCAGAAAAAGGTTTAGTGTTTAAGTGGTTCAACTTTCCTAATTTACACACACAAGTCTATACCTTTTGATGTAAAAGACAAATTGTTACAATGTTTAGACTTAATGTTCTGATACTTGGCAGACTGCCCGGATTTTACAGCTGTGGCTTCTGCAGAGCAGAGAGAATTCTCTGCATACAAAAGATCGGGAAATACTTTCTCAAGATCGCAACTGGAAAAAAATTGCGATGACGATTAGAGGGTAGAGTTCCCTAATGATGACAAAGACCGCAATAAAACTACACTAAGGCGCTTTGCAGGTGCTATTGCGCTAAAAATAGAGCCTGCAAAGCGCCCTGAAAAAGCCGCTACTTTGTATTTAATGTAAAAGCCCGAGGGCTTTCACAATGGAGCGGTGCGCTGACAGGAGGGTAACAAAACTCCTGCAAGCCGCATCTTTGAGGCGCGATAGGAGCGGTAAAAATACCGCTCCTATAGCGCCCCTGCCCATTGAAATCAATGGGGTAGCGCCTCCAAAACGCCGCAAAGAGGTGTTATTGTCAGTTTTTTTAACACTTTTTCGGCCGCTAGCGGGGGTTAAAATCACCCCGCTAGTGCCCGCAAAAATAGCGCCGCTATACCGCCAGCGCATCCAGCGCTTCAGTGTGAAAGTAGCCTAAAACACACCATTAAACCTTAAAAACAATTGGGCTATAAAAAAACACCAAACTGTTAGGATAGGCTCAAGGGGATTCTGATTGGTGCCCAGGGCTGTCGCCCTTACTGCCTAGTCAGTCGCTGGTCCCAAAATAAGCATGCAGACAGTGTCATGAATATTCTGATATGCAAATACTTGTTCTGGGTTATCAAATGACCTTTTAGCTAAGATCAAGTGTAGTATCTGTTCTTAGTGTCCAGTAAGGGTGAGCTCAGGCGTGTTCGCAATCGCACGTGCAGAGCCCGCCAGGAAGTCGGCACTGCGGATCGCTTATCATAGGCAGTGAGACATTTTCTCGATCAGTGGTTGCAGAGATCAGGAAATGTCTCACTGCCTGTGATTAGCGCTGTGCAATGCCGACTTCCTGGCGGGCTCTGCACGTGTGGTTGTGAACACGCCTGAGCTCATCCTTGGGCCCCTTTCACACTGGGGCGGGCATGTGCGGTGGCGGTATAGCGGCACGATTTTCAGCGCTGCTATATCGTCATATTTACCGCAATATTCGGCTGCTAGCGGTGCGGTTTTAACCCTGCTAGCGGCGGAAAAAGGGTTAATACCGCCCGCAAACTGCGGCTACAGCCGCGGTTTGCGGGCGGTATTACCGCGGTGTCCCATTGATTTCAATGGGAAGGAGCGGTATACACACACCGCTCCAAAGATGCGGCTTGCAGGAGATTTTTTTTTCTCCTGCCAGCGCATCGCCTCAGTGTGAAAGCCCTCGGGCTTTCACACTGAGAATGCTGGGGCAAGAGTATTTCAGGCGTTATTTATGCGCTAAAATGCCTGAAATACGCCTCAGTGTGAAAGGGGTCTTCGTGTCCAGTAGGGGAGCTCCGCCGTCATTCCAGCCTTTTGGTAGGAATGGCTGTATAGTATGCCTGCTGGTATGATGAGGGCTCTGAAGGCTAGTACCGGCTAGAACAGAAACCAGGGCGCCCACAGGCAGTTTGGGGAAAACTGGATGGGCCCAGTTCCTTCTGATTTGAATGGGTCTACCTTGTTTGGTCATTGGCTGGGAAGGTAGAGAGTCCGCGGTGTCTGTGCCCCCCGGGTAGTGGTCACTCCTTAGTAACACTTGGGTGTGGGACCCCGCTGTGTGAACAGGCACATGGTCATGGCACTAAATACCTTTTCTGCACTGTGCCTCCATGGGCTAGGCCTTTTGGCTAAGTTTGGGGCAATTTTTGCTACCAGGCCTCAGAGCCTAGCCTCTATTTATTTCATTTATTATTTCTCCTCACGTTTTGTCACTCTTTCACTTTTGGGTGTTTTTTTTTTTTTACTGGATGGAGAGTGTGAGTCCTCAGGGTTGAGGCTTGCCCTGATGTCTAGGGGGAGGATGTGTAGCCATTGGGTTCCTTCCTCCCCTCACCTGGGGGGTCTCTCTTCAGGAGAGTACTCGTTGGTCGGCTGACCATGAGGAGAAGGGTCCGCCAGGTCTTTTGGCTAGGTGGACCAAGTTCGTAACCTTGTCCCTGTGAGGAGCTTTGTGCCCAGGGGGGGGGGTCGGGTAAGGTCCTCTCCCCTTGGGGGGTGGACAAAAACACACCCTATAAGTGCACTTTTTTGTGTGTTTTTACACGCAGCTTTTTTGTACACTTGATGGTTTTAGTTTTTTCGCACCACTGCGGATTAACCAGTTAAGGACCAGGCCTTTTTCTGACATTTGTTGTTTACAAGTTTAAATTAGTATTTTTTGCTAGAAAATTACTTAGAACCCCCAAAATTATATATATATATTTTAGCAGAGACCCTAGAGTATAAAATGGCGGTTGTTACAATATTTTATGTCGCACTGTATTTGAGCAGCAGTGTTTCAAACGCAATTTTTATTTTTTTAAATGCATTTTCATGAATTAAGAAAAAACAGTAAAGTTAGCCCAAACATGTCATGCTTTAAAATTGAACTGCGCATGCTCGTGGAATGGCGACAAACTACGGTACTAAACCGCTTCCTACTTACGGCCGTCATATGACGTCCTGGACTTTGAGCGGTGATATCTGAATGATGGGTGCAGCTACAGGCATCATTCAGATATCGTCTTTTAGAGCCGACGATTCTCTACACCATAGGGATGATCGTAGCGGCTGTTCAGCCGTATTGATCATTCTTACGGGCAGCGAGAGAGGACGTCCTGTTTACCATAGAGATTTCCGGCGGACCAGATGGTCCCCGGAGTCTCTATGATCGTTCGGAGGCCGGGCACGATGTTATGACGTCACGCCCGGCCTCTGCATTCAAACAAATGGTGCCACCTTGGCTGGAAAGCCTAGATCGTTTATGTTTTTTTTCTATGCGGTCGCCGAAGCGTCCACATACGTAAGTCACGCCCACATACAAAAAAGCTGTTCAAACCACACATGTGAGGTGTCGCCGCGATCGGTAGAGCGACAGCAATAATTCTATCCCTAGACCTCCTCTGTAACTCAAAACATATAACCAGTAAAAAAAAATTAAGCGTCACCTGCAGGGGTTTTTAAGTACTAAAGTTTGGCGCCATTCCACGAGCGTGTGCAATTTTGAAGCGTGACATGTTGGGTATTTATTTACTCAGCGTAACATCATCTTTCACATTATGCAAAAAAATTGGGCTAACTTTACTGTTTTACTGCGCAAATACCGTGCGAGATAAAAAGTTGCCATGCCATTTTCTTCTCTAGGGTCTCTGCTAAAAAAACATATACGGTATAATGTTTGGGGGTTCTATATCATTTTCTAGCAACACATGATGATTTTTACATGTAGGAGAGAAATGTCAAAATGGCCTGGTAGGCAAGTGGTTAAAAATCTCCATAGTCGACGCTTTAATTTTTTTACAGGTTACATGTTTAGAGTTACAGAGAAGGTCTAGTGGTAGAATTATTGCTCTTGCTTGGCGATACCTCACTTGTGTGGTTTGAACACGGTTTACATTTGTGGGCGCAACTTACGTATGCGTTTCCTTCTGCGCATGAGCTAAGGAATTTTTTTATTAAAGAGTAAAACAAGGATGGGGATGACATACCTAAAAAAATAAAAATGCTCCATTTAAAATAAATCGTCATCTTTCATTTTTGATGGGTTCCTTTTAACATGTCAACATTTTAGTTGAGTGATGGCCACACAAACATGGGGAGTGTGCTAACTCCATGTATATAGTGCTGCTACTGGAAAGTAAATCCATGACCCCAGGGCTGCAAGTTATTAAAGCGGAACTGCACTGCATCTGAGCACCACATACCAAAAACACGAATTCATTTTTAACCACTTCAGCCCCGGAAGAATTTACCCCCTTCTTGACCAGGGAATTTTTTGCGATTCGGCACTGCGTCGCTTTAACTGACAATTGCGCGGTCGTGCAAAACAAAATTGATGTACTTTTTTTCCCCACAGATAGAGCTTTCTTTTGGTGGTATTTGATCACCTCTGCGGTTTTTATTTTTTACGCTATAAACAAGAAAAGAGCGTCAATTTTGAAAAAAAAGCAATATTTTTAGCTTTTTGCTATTATAAATATCCCTAAAAAATACCGTATTTATCGGCGTATAACACGCACCGGCGTATAACACGCACCCCAAGTTTAGGAGGGAATTTTAGGGAAAAAAACTTTTAGGAGGGAAGTTTAAGGAAAAAAAAAAACTTACATTTAAATGCAGCCTTACCAGTGTCCGTTGCAGCCTTGTCAGTGCAGCCTTGCCAGCAGTGTCCAGTGCAGCCTTGCCAGCAGTGTCCAGTGCAGCCTTGCCAGCAGTGTCCAGTGCAGCCTTGCCAGCAGTGTCCAGTGCAGCCTTTGCCCAGTGTCCAGTGCAGCCTTTGCCCAGTGTCCAGTGCAGCCTTTGCCCAGTGTCCAGTGCAGCCTTTGCCCAGTGCAGCTTTACCAAGTGTCCAGTGCAGCTTTACCAAGTGTCCAGTGCAGCCTTTGCCCAGTGCAGCCTTTGCCCAGTGTCCAGTGCAGCTTTACCCAGTGCCCAGTGCAGCCTTTGCCCAGTGCAGCCTTTGCCCAGTGTAGCTTTGCCCAGTGCCCAGTGCAGCTTTACCCAGTGTCAAGTGCAGCCTTTGCCCAGTGTCCAGTGCAGCTTTGTCCAGTGCAGCCTTTGCCCAGTGTCAAGTGCAGCTTTGCCCAGTGTTCAGTGCAGCCTTGCCCCAGTTTTCAAAATTGGCGCCGCCGAGATCGCCGCAGAGACTGGGCGGAGCGGGGCGAACGCCGCCGAGAACGCAGGGACTGGGCGGAGCCGAGATACACATAGCCGAGTGTACTCGGCTATACTCGGCTTTTCTCGGCTTCGCTCACAGTCACACCGAGTCCCGCCCTATGATGGACATATCACAGGTCCAATGGCGGGACTGGGCGTGACTGTGAGCAGAGCCGAGAAAAGCCGAGTATAGCCGAGTACACTTGGCTATGTGTATCTCGGCGGCGATCGCTGCGCTCCACTCAGTCAGCGGAGATCGCCGGGATCAGTGGGTATCGGCGTATAACACGCACCCACGATTTTCCCCTGATTTTAAGGGGAAAAAAGTGCGTGTTATACGCCGATAAATACGGTATATAATTTTTTTTATTTTTTTTCATCCCAGGCCGACATGTATTCTTCTACATATTTTTGGTAAAATAATTGCAATAAGTGTATATTGATTTGCGCAAAAGTTATAGCCCCTACAAAATAGGGGATAGTTTTATGGCATTTTTATTATAATTTTTTTTTTATTAGTAATGGCGGCGATCAGCGATTTTTATCGTCACTGCGACATGGCGGACACTTCGGACACTTTTGACACTATTTTGGGACCATTGTCATTTATACAGCGATCAGTGCTATAAAAATGCACTGATTACTGTATAAATGACACTGGCAGGGAAGGGGGTTAACCACTAGGGGGCGAGGAAGGGGGTTAAGTGTGTCCTAGGGAGTGATACTAACTGTGAGGGGGATGGGCTACCAGTGACACGACAGTGATCACTGCTCCCGATGACGGAGCAGTAGATCACTGTCCTGTCACTAGGCAGAACAGGGAAATGCCTTGTTTACATAGGCATCTCCCCGTTTTGCCGCTCCGTGACACGATCGCGGGACACAGGCGTACATCGAGTCCGCGGGGCACGCGCCCGCACAGCAGCAAATTCAAAACAACGTACAGGTACGTTGCTTTGCGCAGCCGTGACATTCTGCCGACGTAAATGTGCAGGAGGCGGTCGGCAAGCGGTTAATATTCAAAGCAAACTCCTCCATCCATCCATGTCTCTATGCTTTATTTTGCTGAGAAATTATTTTGAAAAAACGCCCCCCTGGCATTTCTGGCAGGGGCCATCTTAAGTAAGGGCAGATGATTTCATGTAGCAGGTACTTCCTGGAATCCATCTGCCCTTAGCTCAGACATAGGCTGAGGATAAAGATTCCTGGGCTGTATGACATCATTTGCCTAGGCCTGGAAATCAAGAAGTAACTGAAGAAATTTTTAAAAACAGTTTAAAACAAGTAAATAATAATATAATTTCCTATCTATTTACTAATGCTAGCAGTGTGATGAAAAATAATCAATGTTGATTGATCCACTTTAAATCTGATCACTCTAGAATGTCTAGAATCCAGCTAGTGATATTACACGGGGCACTGATAATTCTTTGCCAAAGTCTTGCCCATGTAATGGGATTTTATGCCTTTCTGCAGTGTGTGGCTCCGTCATGGAAAATCCCTCATTGACACAATTTGCAACGTTCAGCTGACGTATTATTTTCCACTCGCTAGCAAAAGAACTGTAATACATATTCAATGATGATGTATATTCACAGAGTAATTATACATTCACCTGGAATTATTTTTTAATGTCCCTCTTATTTTTCCACTCTTCTTACGGTTGGTTGATAGTGAGGCGCATAGGACGCAAAGTACCCGATATTCAGCATTCTCCTCTCCGATGCTCTGGGTTAATGTACTTGATGACATTAGTGTGTAACCGGCCTCCAGCCGGAGTGTCTTACAGAAGAGGCTACGGGGGAACGACGCACCCATGGAGGAGGCCTGCTGGAGCGAGGATTAATGTATTGCACCCTATTCCTCTAACCCTAAACGTAACCAGCATTTAACACTTTCAGTGTAGGAGGGGGGTGCAGGGGTGGTTTTTCCCACTGATGCAATGCAGGAAAAGCAGCGTTTCCTGTGCGTTTTCTGCGCCGCATAGCAATCGCACTGTGTTCATTTATTCTGCTGCGGGTGTCAATTAAACGTTGTCGACGTCCTGAATGGAGCTTTCAAAACGCAGTGTTTGTCTAAACCGGATCGCATTGGTATAAACACCTACGTGATCCGGTTCCAGTTCAAACAAAAAAATCTGCCTGCACCTTATTCATGTGGATGCTGTGCAGTTTGAGCCATTCAAAATGAATGGCTAGTTCTAAAAGGTATGGGGTGGTTGGACAGAAAAGAGCTCCACAGCATCTGATTAATTGATTTGTGACTTTTATGTGAAAAACTACTAATAAAAAGAAGAAGAATGTTTGGGACCTTATATGAGGCATCTGCTCCTGATGAGTGGTATTGTTAACCACGAAATGCGTAGAGCTTTCCTATGATGCGACATCACAGTTTTCCACGTGCCACCATCTTACATGAATACAGTATATGATTATGAACCAATCCATGATTGTTTGTATGCTTACATGTTACTTTTACAAATCTGGTGTACATACCTAGGGTCCATTATTATGTTTATCGTGCTGAGAAAATTATGTACAACCTACTAGTTGTTTAGACGATATCTATCGAGACCTATTATTCTATTTGTTATTTTATTAGTTTTTACCATGCTACATATGTATGTATGCCTTTTGTATTAATTAAACAATGTTTACTTTGATTGGTTCACGTCATTTAGTAGTGTGCCTCATATAATGTCCCAAACATTCTTCTCCTTTTCTAATATATAGGGATGGAGGTAAATCTCAGTCATTGCCCCACACAAAGCCCAACTTTTATTTCTTGTTCTCATACTACTAAAAATAATTTTCTAAAATAAATGCCTCAAATCGCGGTGCAATTCCTGTGCGATTCACAGGATGTTATGTGACAGTTTAAACCGTTTTTGTTTTGTTTTTTTGTACACGTTTAAAAAATCATTTTAGGCCTGAAGATTTCTTAAAACCCCCAAAACATTATATATGAATATTTTGGGAAAGCATAAAATTCCCGTAAAGTAAACTAAACTAAAGTTCTTTTTTTTTATTCTTTATTTTGATTTTCAACATACAACTTAAAGCAGTTGTATACCCGCACAGTTTAAAAAAAAAAACAACCTGTAAGGCCCCTTTCAGACATGCGGATCCCGTAGGGATCCGTTCCTTAAACATCCACTTGCTCAGCGGCGATCGAACACGGACCGTCTGTCCCGTGTTCACCCAACCCGATCCGCAGACGGATGGAAAAATAGGATTTTCCCCCGTCTGCAGAAACGGACCATAGCGGAGACGGATGATATCGGTGTCAGCGGATGTTCATCCGCTGACACCCGCTATCCCATAGGGATACATGTATGTCCGTGTTTCATCCTTCAGTCGGACCTTCACAGTGCATGCGCCGCTGACGTCACCGGCTGCATGCAAAGTGAATATCTCCTAAACTGTACAGGTTTAGAAGATATTCATTTTACCTACAGGTAAGCCTTATTATAGGCTTACCTGTAGGTAAAAATATATAAAAAAGGGTATACAACCACTTTAAAGCACATGTGAAAGGGGCCTAAGGCAAAAAGCATAATTACTGTATATACTCGAGTATAAGCCGACCCGAATATAAGCCGAGGCACCTAATTTTACCACAAAAAAACTGGGAAAACCTATTGACTCGAGTATAAGCCTAGGGTGTCCATCTGCATGCCTCACTGTGCCCAATCTCCCTACCTGATCTCCGGCGCTGTGTGACTAGACTGACGTTTAACATGGGAGTCTATAGAAGGGGTAGCCAGCTTTGAAAAATCGGTGCTCCCCGGTCGTAGGTCCCGTGGACAATAATCTTTGCACACTTGTAGATAAAGAGTGGCGCTACATGTGTGCCAAGTTTGGGTCCAGGGGACCTAAGACTGGCCAGCGCACAAAGTTAAAGATGGACACAGACTCGAGTATAAGCCGAGGGGGGCATTTTCAGCACAAAAAAATGTGCTGAAAAACTTGGCTTATACTCGAGTATATACGGTAGCTAGTAGTAAGCACCGCATCCAAGCTCATTATGAAATACTTACCTTAGAACAAGGCATCGGCAGCTGATCCCGGTCACCGCCGAGGGAGCTGACATTTCCCCTCAGCGTGTCTTCCGAGTTCATGGCTCCAGCGTTGTGAGTGGCCGAAGCTGCAATGTCGTCACTCCCGCGCATGCACGCGGGAGACCTCTTTCCGGCAAGGCCTGGCAGCGTCTGCCGGACCTTCACAGTGCATGCGCCACTGACGTCAGTGAATATCTCCTAAACTGTACAGGTTTAGGAGATTTTCATTTTACCTACAGGTAAGCCTTATTATAGGCTTACCTGTAGGTAAAAATATATAAAAAAGGGTATACAACCACTTTAAAGGATATGTAAAGGTTCGGTTTAAAAAAAAAAAAAATGTCATACTTACCTCCTCTGTGCAGTTGGTTTTGCACAGAGTGGCCCCGATCCTCCTCTTCTGGGGACCCTCAGTGGCGCTCCTGGCTCCTCCTCTTCTCGAGTGCCCCATTGGAGAGACGCTCTCCCTCAGGACACCCGTGCGGGCGCGCTCCCCTGTCCTGCTGCTGCGTCCATTAACACAGACAGCAGGACTTGGCACCGGCTGCCACGTCATTGGATTTGATTGATAGCAGCGCAGCCATTGGCCTGCTGTTAATCTATCCAATCGGGATCCGAGACACCGGCTGGAGCTGGTGTGCTCGTTCCCAGCGCTGGAAAGGCCGGGTTCAGGTAAGTAACAGGGGGGCTCTGGGGGGCAGCTGCATCACAGGATGTTTTTCACTTTAGTGCATAGAATGCATTAGACCCCTTTCACACTGATGCGTTTTCCAGGTGCTTTTGGGCTAAAAATAGTGCCTGAAAAACGCCTCCCCTCCAGCCCCAGTATGAGAGCCCAAGTGCTTTCACACTGAAGCGGTGCGCTTGCAGGATGTTTGAAAATGTCCTGCAAGCAGCATCTTCATGGTAACCAATCAGCTTCTAACTTCAGCTTTCAGGTTAGTAAAACAGCGATATCAGAACCGATTCAATCATACAGTTTGTAGTGTACATAGATTTGCACAGCAATGGGATAAAGGAATATTCCTGAGCTTTGTTTTATCTCATGGTTACTGTGAAATTGTGTGAATGCATCAATGTAGCGCATGTTATCTCAGCTTGCAGAGCTGGGATTCATTGAATGAGTTTACTAAAAATGTAGATATTGCAGAATATACAACCTTATGCTACATAACTAAGCTCCATTTCATGCTGAATAAACTAAATTATTAATGTATCTTAAATAGAAATCTATCTTTAGATAAAAGCATTTTATTAAAATAAATTAGCTAAATATCAAAAAAATAAAATAAAAACTAAAATCATTGATTTATATCCACCCTGATTACTATAGACTGCCTCCTGGGTACTTTCAGGATTGCTGGTAAGATGTGCATGGGACATTGTCTCTCCCCACAATAATGGCTTTCATTTGATTACCGTATTTACTCGAGTATAAGCCGAGTTTTTTAGCACATTTTTTTTGTGCTGAAAATGCCCCCCTCGGCTTATACTCGTCACCTTTTTGTGCCTGATTTCCCGGATTTTGGGGACCCGGTACCGGCTGGCCGTAGGTCCCCTGGACCCCAAATCTGGCACACATGTAGCCCCACTCTTCATCTACAAGTGTGCAAAGTTTGTTGTCCGGGGGACCTACGGCCGGGGAGCACGATTTTTCAAACCCGGGCACCCCTTCTATAGACTCCCATGTTAAACTGTAATTTCTCCGGTGATTTTGGGGACCCGGTACTGGCCGGTCGTAGGTCCCCTGGACACATATGTAACTTGGCACACAGGTAGCCCCATTTCTCCTCTATAAGTGTGCAAAGTTTTTTTTTGTCTGGGGGACCTACGGCCGGGGAGCACCGATTTTTCAAAGCCGGGCATCCCTTCCATAGACTCCAATGTTAAACCTCAGTCTAGTCATGGACACAGTGAGGCAAGCAGATGGACACCCTAGGCTTATACTCGAGTCAATACGTTTTCCCAGTTTTTTGTGGTAAAATCAGGTGCCTCGGCTTATATTCGGGTCGGCTTATACTTGAGTATATACGGTAGTCTAGGTTTTGATAAGCTCCCCAGATCCCTTATGCCGCGTACACACGACCGTTTTTCATGACGAGAAACATGCCATTTTTTTAAATTGGTCGTGAAAAACGATCGTGTGTGGGCTGCAGAGCATTTTTGTCGACGAGAAAAATGGCCATTAAAAATTTAGAACCTGCTCTATTTTTTCTCGTTGTTTTTCACGTCGTCGTTTTTCTCGTTGTGAAAAACGGCCGTGTGTACGCTTTAACGACGGGAAAAAAAACCTGCATACTCAGAAGCAAGTTATGAGACGGGAGCGCTCGTTCTGGTAAAACTAGCGTTCATAATGGAGATATCACATTCGTCACGCTGTAATCGACTGAAAAGCACGAATCGGCTAACACCAAACTTTTACTAACACGCGGTAACACAAAATCAGCAAAAGCAGCCCAAAGGGTGGCGCCATCCGAATGGAACTTCCCCTTTATATTGCCGTCGTACGTTTTGTACGTCACCCGCGCTTTGCTCAAGCGTTTTTTCTATTTATAGTAATTATTGTGTTTAATATCAAATACAGCTTATACGCAGGAAGTACATTGCTAATATTTACTAGATCCTTGCCCTTGTTCAGCAGCCTGCCTCTTTATTAAATATTGTGGTCTACCTTAGTTACGTTATTTTGTGTAGCCTACAATGCTGCAGTCAAATTTCTTTGTCCTTAGTAGGGCTATACGCAACCTTTTATCCCAGTTTAAAGGGACACCTAAAGGTTCCCGTTTAAAAAATAAATAAAATAACAAACATACCATACTTACCTCCACTGTGCAGCTCGTTTTGCACAGAGTGGCCCCGAACCTGGTCTTCTGGGGTCCCTCATTGGCTGTCTCGGCTCCTCCCCACAAGAACTAACCACTTTCATGTGATCTCTCTCCCATGGGGGTTAGTTCTTGCGGGCGCGCTCCCGTGATACAGCCGGCTGCTATAGCCGCTCACTGTATCACTCGGCCCTGCCCCCCCGGTGCGCCGCGTCATTGGATGTGACAGCAGCGCGAGCCAATGGCTGCGTTGCTATCAATCCATCCGATCTAGCCAATCAACGGCCAGACTGAGTGGAGAAGAGGACGTCGGGGGCGAGCGCAGCAGGTGAATGGGCTCAGGTAAGTAAAACGGGGGGGGGGGGGGGCTGGGGGGGGCGTCATTGCCAGTTTTTTTTTTCACCTTAATGCATAGGATGCATTAAGGTGAAAAAAAAACGAACCTTTACAACCCCTTTAAGTGCAACTCCACCTTCATATCCCATTTTAAAATGTGTCCATCCTCAAACAAATGTTGATCAGCCTTCACTGGGAAAATATAGTCTAATGCTGGCCATACACTATACGAAAAATCATCCCAACGAACTTTCGAAAAACGAACGTTAGGCCGTGAGCGCAAAGGATATTGCCATCATGTAATGACCGATAAATCGTTCAGTGGACATAAATAAAAAAAAGTTTGGTTCGTTCTTTTTACATATACCTAGTGCAGAAAGTTCGGACGGGAAGCACATTAACCTTTCAATTTATCGTTCGTTCGACAGAAAATTTCCAAACTTGTCCTTCGATTTTTCGGCTCAAAAATGTCCCAACGGTTATCGATTTTGTTCCCATTAACTGATCGAAAAACGAACAAACTGTCTGAACGACCGATTTTCGGCCGATTTTTCGTATAGTGTATGGCCAGCATATGATGCCTGCTGGGCTTTCCCATTTCTTAACCCAGGAGCTTAAAGAATTGGGTGAACTAATTGTGCTGTGGTTGCAATCTTGGTCCTACCGCCTTCTGTTTTTACCGCCTTCTGTTTTCTGCAGTGGTAATTTTGTTGCCGAAAATATTTTCGTCATAAAGGTCCATAAAGACATGGATGAGCGAGTTTGGGGTGTAGGAACTTGACTGACCTGCACAGCGTCCTGACCTCAACATGATAGAACACTTTTGGGATGAATTGGAGGGGAGACTGTGAGCCAGGCCTTCTCATCTACTTTGGTGCCTGACCTCACATATGAACTTCTGGAAGAAGAGGCTGGTGAAGGAGACAAATGACTAATTTACAAAATTTACCAACAGAAACAAAGAAAAACCTTTTTTTTTTTTTTTTTTTTTTGTAAAAAAAAAAAAAAAAAAACAGCAGTGATTAAATGCCACCAAAATAAAACTATTTGTGTGAATAAAATGATAGAATTTTAATTTGGGTACAGTGTTGCAGGACCGCGCAATTGTCATTCAAGTTGCAACAGCGCTGAAAGCTGAAAATTGCCCTGGGCAGGAAGGGGGTAAAAGTGCCCTGAAGACAAGTGGTTAACAAATCATAGTAACCAAAGGAATGTTTGCAGCCCCCCCCCCCTACCCACACACAACAAACAATCAAGAAATCTAAAATATTCGTGCCTATTCTAAAATATATACGCTTATTGTAAAATATACCATATATACTTGAGTATAAGCCGACCCGAATATAAGCCGAGGCACCTAATTTTACCACAAAAAAACTGAAAACTTATTGACTCGAGTATAAGCCTAGGGTGTCCATCTGCATGCCTCACTGTGCCTCACTGTGTCCATGTGCCCATGCCTCACTGTGCCCATGACTAGACTGACGTTTAACATGGGAGTCTATGTAAGGGGTGCTCAGCTTGGTGCTCCCTGGCCGTAGGTCCCCCAGACAACAAACTTTGCACACTTGTAGAGGAGAAATGTGGCTACATGTGTGCCAAGGTCCGGGGCCAGGGGACCTATGACCGGCCGATACCATGTCCCCAAAATCACCAGAGAAATTACCATTTAACATGGGAGTCTATGGAAGGGGTGCCCGGCTTTGAAAAATCGCTGCTCCCCGGCCGTAAGTCCCCCAGACAACAAACTTTGCACACTTGTAAAGGAAGAGTTTGGGGTCCAGGGGACTTACGGCCGGCCGGTTACCGGGTCCCCAAAGTCCGGGAGATCAGGCGCAAAAAGGTGACTCGAGTATAAGCCGAGGGGGGCATTTTCAGCACAAAAAAATGTGCTGAAAAACTCGGCGTATATACGGTATATGCTTATTTGACCGCACAGTACTGACGTATGTATGTCTCTGTACTCAGTATAAATAATAGAAAATAATTAAGTGAAAATATTTGAAATAATATTAATTATACACACTAAAACTGCATTCTTTTTGTACCCACTTCTCTGTTTATTGTAAAAGTTTAATTCAGGGTATTTTTTAAAAACAGAAAAGCCAAATAAAGGCCCTACATCTATTTAAAGAATGGCGTAAAAAAAAAAAAAAAATATTTGTATTTAGAAATGTACTGCTGAGTAAACCAGTGCATACAAAAATGGCAACATTTAGTCTGGTTGTGAAGGTTTTGGTCACTCCAGAGCTTGAAAGGGTTAATCGTTCCCTATCCAAAATTAGGCTTATTTCAGGCAGTAGACATACTATGGGGTCTATTTATAAAAAAAAAGTTCTGTGTGAATGCATTGGCACAACCATCAAAAATAATCCCCGCAATGCGTCTAACATGTGTATTTCCTATGATCGTTGGCTCCATCTAGTGACCATAATACAGTAATTTCCTGATGACGTTATCAAAGGAAAAAACTGCATTATGGCCTCTAGGTGGAGCTGACAATCATAGGAAATGCAAACATTAGACACATAACAGAGGTTATTTCTTGATGGCTGTGTAAATACTGAGGCATTTAAGCTGGATTTTCTCCCGGGTAACTGCTTTTTGGTTTTCTGGATTTTTCCCTTACTTCCTCATAATAATCTGCTTTTTTCCCATATATTTGACTATTAGAAAATAGTGTTGAAAAATGTAGTGTAGAAGAAGTGACTAAACTTTAGATATGAAATAGAAACATAAATGTAACTAGGACGAGCGACCCCCATCCCCCCCCCCCCCCCCCCCTGGACCATACCAGGCCACATGCCCTATGTGGGTGGATGTTTCAAATGGATGTTATTCTACATATTTTTTTTTTTATTAAACTTTTTTCATACTACACTGCTTGGATATTGTGTAGTGCCTGCTTCATACAGTCTGTACTATACAGCTGTTTTTTTTTCTAATTTAGTGTTGAAGGAGGAATTTTCATTCTACTCTGACTGTCCTATGAAATGCAAATTTTATAATTTTTTTTTTTGTGTTTTTTTTGTTTTTATTATTATTATTATTATTATTATTATTATTATTATTATTATTTTTTACCATTTTCTACATTCAGGAAGCCCGCTGACAGCTGATGACCCATAGGTTGTATGATGAGTACCAATGCAAAATGCATGAAAAACGCATAGAAAAAGCATGTTAAAAACGCACAGCAAAACGCACCTGAAAACCTTCATAGATGTGCACCTGAGGTCACTGTCTAGTCCAGTCTTTCTCAACCTTTTTAACAATGCTGCTGTCTAAAGGTGCCCCCTGTGCTCCTTCATCCAGAGTGGGGGCACTTTAATACAGGAGGTGTGTTACTGGCCAGATCACCAGGTAAAAAAAAGTGAGGAAAAAAGAAAACGTATGCAGAAATCGCATCTAATGATTGCTAAGCTGCATTATATTACTTTTGGGGGGGGGGGGGGGGTTGGGTTTAATACTGCTTTAAATGAATAGAATTCCAATTAAATATGTTGACTTAATAATGGTAAAAAAAGAATTTTCTGACGAGTGATTTTACTAAGAACGTTTCATTGAAAATCTAACCGTGTATGGCCAGCTTTACTCTGCCTTGGAATGCACAGGATGCCTTCCATGAATAGGCCAGGAACTTGCCAAGCTCACTTTATACCGAATGTTTTTAGTTTTAAAGAGACCCCATCATTTCCACCGGTGTCCCCCATGGGGGAATTTTCACTATCTGTGCCGTTGGGGACAATAATTAACTGCTTATATTTACCCGAGATCCACAATACTGCCTACAGATAACGCACATCCGCTATATTCCATAACACGGGAATACCAGCTCTGTTTACTCTCCTTCCACATCAAGTCGGCTCCAAACAAGGCTTAAAGCGGTTGTATACCGCAAAACTTTTTTTTTTTTTTTTGGTCAACCTGCAAGGCAAAGGTATAATGAGCTAGTATGACTAGCATACTAGCTCATTATCAATCACTTACCTTAGATCGAAGCCCCCGCAGCGGTCCTCGGACGCGTCCTCCGTCGAATCCATGATACCCGGAGTGACTTCCGGGTATCGCCGCTCCGGTGCTGTGATTGGCCGGAGCGGCGATGACGTCACTCCCGCACATGCGCGGGGAACGGCACGATCCCCACGCCGTACATAGCGGTACAGTTTTTTTTGCAAATATCTCCGAGACTGTGTAGGTCTCGGAGATATTACAAGCACCTACAGGTAAGCCTTAATGTAGGCTTACCTGTAGGTGCTTGTACGAAATTTGGGTATACAACCACTTTAAAGTCCAAGGACAGACAAAATTGTTTTTTTTTAGTTTTGAAAAGTGTAGGGAAGGGTTGAAACCCTTGCCAGGTTTTGTTTTGCTGTCTGTGTACCGCTGGGGAAATTTCCTTTCACTTCCCGGCCTAGGAATGCACTTGGAGGTAAGAGGAGATCTCCCTTTGGCTCAGTCATACATGTGGCTAACACAGATGTTCCTCTGAAAAGTGATCTGCGTTGGACCACTTTTCAGAAGGCATTGGACAGGCATTAAGGCGGTGATACACTGTATTGTCAAAAGTATTGGGACACCTGCCTCTTTAATAAATATTGTGGTGTAGCCTACAATGCTGCTGTCAGAATGTCTTTGTCCTTGGTAGGGCTATACCAGGGGTCTTCAAACTACGGCCCTCCAGGTGTTCAGGAACTACAATTCCCATCATGTCTGTGAATGTCAGAGTTTTGCGATGCCTCATGGGATTTGTAGTTCCGCAACAGCTGGAGGGCCGTAGTTTGAGGATCCCTGGGCTATACCCACCCAATCCAGACCAGGCACTTTGCGTCAGTATAGATTTTGAGGGGAACCCCACGCCAAAATAAAAAAAAATGGCATGGGGTCCCCCCCAAAATCCACACCAGACCCTTATCCGAGCATGCACCAAAATCAGTCTGTATATGCAGCGAAGCATGCTTTGTTATACTCACTGTGGAATCTAAGGGATTAATCCTCTGCATTGTGTAAAAAGGCTGTTTGATCCTGTCTTCTCTGTTCCTCCCCTTCTTCCACTGTCCCCGATCCATCTCCTGATAGTACAGAGGCTAGGGGGCAAGCTGCACATGCTCAGTTTGGTGTATATTGCTAGAGAGTTTATTTATTTATTTATTTTTTTGTGTGGGGGGGGGGGGGGAGATGCATGTTATCAGCCCAGGGCCAATCAGCACTGTCCAGACAGAGGGTCAGGCGTCATGCAGCCTCATAGGACAGTCAGAGTATAATGAAAATTTCTCCTTCAAGCTTTAACCAGACACTAAATTGGAAAAAAACTGCTGTATAGTACAGACAAAATATCCAAGCAATGTAGTATGAAAAAAGTTTAATAAAAAAATGATTAAAAATATGTAGAATAGCATCCATTTGAAACATCCACCCACACCCCTATGTTGAGGGCATGTGGCCTGGTATGGTCCAGGAGGGGGGGGAGGGTCACTCGCTCGTCACCCCCCCTTTTCTGACCTGCCGGGCTGCGTGCTCAGATTAAGGGTCTGGTATGTGTTTTGGGGGGACCCCGTGACATTTTTTTTGGCGTGCGGGTTCCCCTTAAAATCCATACCAGACCTATGCCTTTTTTTATTATGTGGGCTTACCCTTCAAGATCCTCAGAGCACAAGCCGCATGCCAAAGTTGGATCAGTTAAGCAGGGCCGGGACAAGGGGTGGGCAGGAGGGGCGGCTGCCCCTGGCACAATGGTTTATTGCAGGGATGGGGGGGCACCCAGACCCTAACCCTAAAGGAAAGGGGGGCGCAGTTTGGCATCTTTGCCCTGGGCGCTTGATGACCTTGTCCCGGCACTGCAGTTAAGACAGGGGTCTTCAAACTACAGCCCTCCAGGTGTTCAGGAACTAAAATTCCCATCATGCCTCGTCATGTCTGTGAATGTCAGTTTTACAATGCCTCATGGGATTTGTAGTTCCGCAACAGCTGGAGGGCCTTAGTTTGAGGATCCCTGAGTTAAGATGATGATACAACTTTGAAAGGGTCCTAATGCAGTGTTTTAGCTGGAGGCAGAGGGAAAAGGAATTCCTAGTTACATTTATGTTTCTATTTCATATCTAAAGTTAAGTCACACTTCTTCTACACTACATTTTTCAACACTATTTTCTATAATAGTCAAATATATGGGAAAAAAGCAGATTATTATGAGGAAGTAAGGGAAAAATCCAGAAAACCAAAAAGCAGTTCGAGAAAATCCAGCTTAAATGCCTCAGTATTTACACAGCCATCAAGGATAACCTCTGTTATGTGTCTAATGTGTGTATTTCCTATGATTGTCAGCTCCACCTAGAGGCCATATTGCAGTTTTTTCCTTTGATAACGTCATCAGGAAATTACTGTATTATGGTCACTAGATGGAGCCAACGATCATAAGAAATATACATGTTTGACGCATTGCGGGGATTATTTTTGATGGTTGTGCTAATGCATTCACACAGCACTTTTTTTTAATTTATTTTTTATAAATAGACCCCATAGTATGCCCACTGCCTGAAATAAGCCTAATTTTGGATAGGGAACGGTTAACCCTTTCAAGCTCTGGAGGGACCAAAACCTTCACAACCAGATAAATGTTGCCATTTTGTATGCACTGATTTACTCAGCAGTACATTTCTAAATACAAAGCAAAATGATTTTTACGCCATTCTTTAAATAGATGTAGGGCCTTTATTTGGCTTTTCTGTTTTTAAAAAATACCCTGAATTAAATTTTTATTATAAACGGAGAAGTGGGTACAACAATAATGCAGTTTTAGTGTGTATAAGTAATATTATTTGAAATATTTTCACGTAATTATTTCTATTATTTATGCTGAGTACAGAGACATACATACGTCAGTACTGTGCGGTCAAATAAGTGTACGGTATATATTTTACAATAGGCACGAATATTTTAGATTTCATGATTGTTTGTTGCAGGGGGGGGGGGGGGGGGGGGAGGCTGCAAACATTCCTTTGGTTACAATGATTTGTTAACCACTTGCCTACTGGGCACTTTCACCACCTTTCTGCCCAGGGCATTTTTCAGCTTTCAGCGCTGCCGCACTTTGACAATTGCGCGGTCATGCAACACTGTACACAAATTACATTACTCTTTCGTCCATGGACCGACACAGCTTCTCTATTGACAAAGTGGGTATTATCCGTTAATTAGGAGTGACTAGGCAGAAAAACTTGTAAAAAGTGTTGCATCACACCTTCTACAGTACCGCCCAGGGGGCGGACCCTCTGGGTATACCCTCTCAGTCTGCATCTTCGCAGATCAGTTTTTTTCTGTCTAGCAAGGAGTAGGACATGGCTCCCTTCGGGCCCATTGGTCCGGGGGAAAAAAGATTATATATATATATATATATATATATATATATATATATATATATATATATATATATATATATATATATTTTTTGCTACATTTGTTGTTTCCTGCGATCTTCGATCAACTGCCGACTGGGTGACAGGCTGGATCCTCGATCCTTGTAGTCTCCCCAGTTTCGGCCATCGAGCGTGTGCCGACCCTAGCTACGCGCTGGGTTTTCCATTTTCCACGACATGCCCGTCGCTCCACGGGTGGCCGGTGAGCTTACGCTCCAGGGCCTGCATCGGACCGCTCAGCTTCGGCTGACCTTACGGCCGAGTCGCAGCAGCCTGGCCGGTGAGCTTACGCTCCAAGGCTTTCATCGGACCGCTCAGCTTCGGCTGACCTTACGGCCGAGTCGCAGCAGCCTGTCCGGTGAGCGTCATGCTCCAGGGCATACATATGATCGTCCCTTCTGGGTCCAATCACAGCATGCCTGGCCAACAGTCACCTTCCGTGCGTGGACGATGATCTGTTTGGAATGTCTTCCAGCAGAATACATGCAGGATAGGTAAGTAAAACTCCCCTGCCTCGGCTGGGTGATTTAGCTGGAC
The DNA here is from genome assembly GCA_029206835.1 of Rana muscosa. Lineage (NCBI taxonomy): Eukaryota > Metazoa > Chordata > Amphibia > Anura > Ranidae > Rana > Rana muscosa. The sequence goes on along the minus strand of CM055117.1, from coordinate 67,808,541 downwards.
ATTCCTGGAGAGATCAAGTAAGTGGTTGTGGCCCCTTTCTTCCCTCTCTCCCTGCCTTTCCCTCCTCCCTGGGCTTCTAGCTAATGGTTGCTGGGTGCTGGGGGTCACCTAGGGGGTCCCACTGGAGCGGGGCTGGCTGTAACTAACATTTAAAAGAAATGTCATTTTTTCTTACCTGTGTTTTTGTGTCCTTCCTCCTCCATGCTGTCGGCGGCCATTTTGAGGTGGTCCATGCCAAGTTTGGCCTCTTGTGACTGCCCGGCGGCCATCTTCCTGTGGTTCGGCCACACCCACTGACCCCTATCAGCTGATCGGCGGCCATGTTTGTCCACCCTGTATGCAGATATTGCCGTTCGGCGGCCATCTTTTTGTGGGCTATGGCTGCTTGACCTCTATCTTCTGTCGGCGGCCATTTTCTTAGAGCCCACATTATCTTCCATACAGACGTTTTTGGCAACCATTTTTCGAGAGCCTCTAGGGTGCATTACACTGGCGCGAAAATTCACACAGGAAGTGCTGATAAAAGAAGCAGACTGACACAGCAGCAGGGGGACAGCATCACAGGCGCAGCATAGCAGTACCTATCCAGGGTGGTGAGTCCTCTGGGTGACCCGGCCTCTCTGCAGCACAGGAGGGTGGCCTATTGATATCTTGCCTGGTGCCCTGTGAGTGTCAGCGTGTGGTCAGCATGGCATCTGAGCCAGATGTCTTCTCCCCTGAAACACCAGATTTAGCAGCTGGTGCCCCTGAGGTGTCTATGAACGCTATGACTGCAATCCTAGAGGCGTTTGCTGCCAGGGTGGAAGCAGCACACGGGAATACAGGGGGTAGTAAACGCCCCATCCCCTGCAAGCTTCTGGGGATAATTCTGGTGCAGAACCAGGTCCAGCTACGGCTCGGGGCCCAGATTCTGACGCATCAGAGACTGCAGACCGTGACCGGACAGTGAGAATGACTCAAAGTCCAGGTCAGTACGCGAGACGGCTTTGGTATCTGACCTTATTACTGCAGTGCGGGATATGCTAAAATTGGAAAATACTGCAGAAGCAGCAGAGACTCCGGTCCACTTGGGTTTCATAGACCTGCCCGCACTGCTAAGGTGTTCCCTTGTGTGTCTTTTGATAAACTCTTATACATGGAATGGGAGAACCCACTGAGGGTCTTTACAGCCCCAAAGAGGTTTGCGGTACGGTACCCCTTTTGAGGAGAGTTTTCTGAAGATATGGACCTCTCCCCCCTATAGTGGACCCTTCGGTGTCCAGACTTAATAGAGCCACCACAATTCCTGTAGAAGGGGCTCCTGTTTTCTAGGACCCTGTGGATAAGAAGGCTGAAGCACTCGCTTGCTACCTATACTCAGTGGTAGGCTCGGCAGTACGCCCGGCATTGGCGGGGGCCCTAGTGTCTCACACACTTACTGAATGGGCAAGATTGCTACTCCAGGGGTTAAGGAGCGAGATGCTCCTCCTGATGAGATAACATTGGCCGACCTGTTGGTCCAGGGCCTTAGGTTTGTCTGCGAGTCAGACATGAATACTATTCCCCTGCTGTCTAAAACTTCGGTTTATGCAGTAGCAATACGCCGCCTGATCTGGCTAAAAGGCTGGTCTGCGGACCAGACTTCCAAGAAAGCCCTGTTGGATCTGCCTTTTAAGGGCGACAGACTTTTTGGGGCTTCTCTGGATGACATCATCAAGGATGCCACAGGAGGTAAAAGCACTTTGCTTCCCCAAATTAGCAAAGGTAAGGGGCCATGCCAAGGGCAAGGGCCCTCCTTTACTGCACACAAGTGTTTTTTTTCGTCCCCCTAGGGCGACAGGGAAAAGACCCCAGGCCGATAAAGCGCCTGCCCAAGGACAAAAGCGTCCCTGGTCCCGCATACCCAATAAGCCTGCGGACAAATTTGCGTCCGCATGAAGGTCCACCCCCACCCAGCTCTCGGGTGGGGAGACGTCTTCGCAAATTCGTGACTCTGTGGACAGCACTAATCTCCGACAGGTGGGTTTGCGAAGTAATCTCCTCAGGCTACAAGATAGAGTTTCTCTCTTGTCCACCGGACAGATTCAACACCTCCAATCTCCAGCTACTACCGACCCGTCGGGAGGCCCTGTATGGGGCGGTCCAGGGTCTACTGGAACGCGGGGTAGTTATTCCAGTTCCAGAACTGGAACGGGGTTTTTACTCAAATCTGTTCATTGTGCCGAAGAAGGAGGGGGTTCGTCCAAGCTTGGATCTCAGAGCCCTCAATTGCTTTGTGAAGGTACAAAGTTTTCGGATGGAGTCGGTTCGATCTGTAGTCACGGCTCTCCATCCGGGGGACTTTCTGGCCTCCTTGGACATCAAGGACGCATACCTGCATGTCCCCATATACTCCAGACACCAGAGGTTTCTGCGATTTGCTATCGGGAAGGACCACTACCAGTTTGTGGCCCTCCCGTTGGGCCTTGCCTCAGCACCCAGGACGTTCACCAAGGTGCTCGCTCCGATTCTGGCACTTCTAAGACAGCGGGGTATCGCTATCACAGGCTACTTATACAACCTTCTGCTGAAGGCCCCTTCAAGCTCAGAATTAGAGGTAAGCGTGTCCATTACCTGTCAGACTCTTCGAGACTGTGGTTGGATACTAAACACGCAAAAGTCAGTATTGGTGCCCACTCAACGCCTAGTGTACCTGGGGTTGATTCTGGATTCGTCAGAGGCAAAGGTATTCCTCCCTGTGGAGAAGTTGCAGACCCTCCGGGCTGCAGTACGGCAGCTGACTTCCAGGAATTGGTCGTCACTCCGTTTTTGCATGCGAGTGTTGGGCCTCATGGTAGCCTCCTTCGAGGCGGTCCCATATGTTCAATACCACACTCGAGTGTTACAGAAGGAAGTTCTGTCCAGATGGAACAGATGCCCTTCATCTCTGGATTATCAAATCCGAGTGAGCCACCTAGTCAGGAGATCCCTGGTATGGTGGCTGACAGCACCGGCTGTAATGGCCGGGAAGTCATTTCTTCCGGTTTACTGGATAGTGATCACGACGGACGCCAGCCTTACAGGTTGGGGGGGGGAGTCTGGGGTGTCCAGTCGGCGCAGGGTCGCTGGACCCCAGAGGAAGCCCTCCTGCCGATCAATGTCCTGGAGATCCGGGCGATCAAGCTGTGCCTCTTCAAATGGTCTCAGAGACTGCAAGGGCGTCCAGTCAGGATCCAGTCAGACAACGCCACAGCAGTGGCATATGTCAATCATCTAGGAGGAACAAGAAGCTCAGCTGCAGCATCGGAGATCGCTCGCATCCTGAAGTGGGCAGAGAGGAGCGTACCGGCACTGTCGGCCGTGTACATTCCGGGTGTGGAAAACTGGCAGGCGGGCTACCTGAGCCGCCAGATGCTGGACCAGGGAGAATGGTCCTTACACCCGGAGGTGTTCCAACTCCTCTGCCAAAGATGGGGCACACCAGACGTAGATCTTCTGGCTTCCCGACTCAATCGGAAGGTATTGAGATTTGTGGCCCGGTCAAGAGACCCATGGGCAGACGCAACGGACGCGTTGGTAGCATTGTGGGGTCAGTATCGGCTAATCTATGCCTTCCCTCCCTTAAGGCTTCTTCCTCTTCTGCTCCGCAGAGTGGAGGCAGAGGGAATTCCAATGATCTTAATCGCTCCAGATTGGCCTCAGCGTCCTTGGTACGCCGATCTAGTACGTCTGGTAGCAGACGTCCCCTGGCGCCTACCACTACGGAAGGACCTGCTATCGCAAGGTCCCATATTCCATCCTGCTTTACAGTCATTGGCTTTAACGGCATGGCTGTTGAGAACCGGGTACTGAGAGACCGGGGCCTGTCAGACTCAGTAATCTCTACTATGAGAAGTGCTCGAAAACCGTCCTCTAGGAAGGTCTATCACCGCACTTGGAGGGCCTACATCTCCAGGTGTGAGGAAATGAAATGGCATCCGCGTACCTGTTTGGTTTCCAGAATCCTGCTGTTTTTACAGCATGGGGTGGACCAAGGGCTTGCCCTAAGTACGATTTAAGGGACAGATATCTGCCCTGGCTGTCTTTTTTCAGCGACCCCTGGCGACTCACTCTCTCGTGAGTACATTTGTGCAGGGGGTCCGACAGGTGGCCCCTCCGGTCCGTCCCCCGTTACCTCCGTGGGACTTGAACCTGGTCCTCTCGGTGCTTCAGAAGGCACCGTTTGAGAATATTAGCGATATTCCCCTGTTGACACTTTCTCAGAAAGTGGTCTTTTTGGTGGCTGTTACGTCAGTTAGACGAGTCTCTGAGCTGGCAGCCTTGTCCTGCAAGGCTCCCTATTTGATTTTCCACAAGGATAAGGTGGTGCTGCGGCCGCAGCCTTCCTTTCTTCCGAAAGTCGTTTCGGCTTTTCATCTCAACGAAGACATTGTACTTCCATCCTTGTGTCCTCAGCCGTCGAATCCTAAGGAGTCGGCGTTGCATTCCTTGGACGTTGTCCGAGCTTTGAGAGTATACTTATCTGCTACTTCCCTGTTTCGGAAGTCAGACTCTCTGTTTGTTTCGGTGGCTGGTCCCAAGAAGGGCCAAGCAGTCTCATCGGCCACCATCTCTAGGTGGATCCGACAGATAGTAATCCAGGCTTACGCCTTAAAGGGTCAGGCGCCCCCCTTTCCTGTCACGGCGCATTCGACCAGGGCAATAGGTGCCTCTTGGGCTTTCCGACATCAAGCGTCTGTTTCCCAATTATGTAAAGCGGCGACTTGGTCGTCCGCTCACACTTTCACAAAATTCTACAAAATTGATGTAGGTGCATCTTCGGATGCCTCTTTTGGCCGCAAGGTTTTGCAAGCGGCTGTTTAGAGTTGCAACTCCTCCGTTGGAGGAGTGCTGTTTTGTGTTTGGGGTGAAGTTTATTTTTATGCTGTTACCACCCCTCGTTTTTTCTCTGACACTGCTTTGGGATGTCCCACTTTGTCAATAGAGAAGCTGTGTCGGTCCATGGACGAAAGAGTAAATAGGATTTTTTACTCACCGTAAAATCCTTTTCTCTGAGTCCATGGACCGACACAGCACCCACCCCTCCTTTTAAGTTTGTACTGCTTTTTGACGAACTGATCTGCGAAGATGCAGACTGAGAGGGTATACCCAGAGGGTCCGCCCCCTGGGCGGTACTGTAGAAGGTGTGATGCAACACTTTTTACAAGTTTTTCTGCCTAGTCACTCCTAATTAACGAATAATACCCACTTTGTCAATAGAGAAGCTGTGTCGGTCCATGGACTCAGAGAAAAGGATTTTACGGTGAGTAAAAAATCCTATTTTTTATAATTTTCTTCACACAAATGGAGCTTTCTTCTGGTGGTATTTAATCACTGCTGTGTTAATTTTTTTTTACAAAAAAATAAGAAAAAAGACAGAAAATTTGGGGAAAAAAACGTTTTTCTTAGTTTCTGTTGGTAATTTTTGTAAATAAGTCATTTGTCTTCTTCACTGATGGGCGCTGATGAGGTGGCACTGATGAGGAGGCACTTATATGCTGCACTGATAGGTGACAAGGATAGGAGGCACTGATGGGCACGGATAGGGGGCACTGATGGGCATGGATAGGGGGCACTGATGGGCGGCACTGATGAGCAGGCACTGATGGACACTGAAAGGCAGCAGTAACTGGCATCACTGATGGGCACTGATTGGTGGCACTGATGGACACTGATTGGTGGCACTGGGGGGCTTCACTGTAATCGGGGTACTGATTAAATGGTGCCCTGATTACACATCCGGGTGTTCCTACGAAGAGGTGCCTCTGTTCAGCTCTCCTCGCCACACACTCTGTCAGTGTAAGGAGATGAGAGCCGATCACCGGCACTTCTGTGTTTACATGTGACTTTGATTGGACACAGCTGTGTTCTACTCTTTACACAGTGGGCGTTCTGGGCACCGTCATATGCCGTCCACCCAGAACGAGAGCCGCACCGTCCCTCCGTCATTTGATGGTGGGCGGATGGCAAGCGGTTAATCTGGTGTCTATACAACTGTGCAAGATTGAAGGGATAGCTAGAGGTTTAAATCCAGACTAAAGCTTTGTACAACAATGAGAATATCAGACAAATGATCATCCGTTTTCGTTTTTTTTTTTTTTTTTTTTTGCATACCAGTCTTCTATCGAAAATATAGAAGTTACTAAAGTCACAAAAATTCTCATAGGACAGAATACAACTTCGGAAGTGATGTGTTGTATTGTAATCTTTTCTTTCTTTTTTTTCTTTCTTGCTTTTTTTTTCATTTACTGTGCTGAGTAAATGAAAATCATACAATCCGGTATCATACGGGAATAAAACTGTGTGTTTGTCCCTTCGGATAATGTCAGATGAACTGTCATGATCGGCTCTCGGAAAGCTCTGTACTAACCATCAGTCTATCGTACGATCGCTTTGAAATCTGTATTTTTTTGTACGATTTTCTGATCACATGTACTAGACATAAGGGTTAGCTCACACTGCAGAAACGCAGGCCAGATGTGCTCTAGATCAGTGTTTCTCAACTCCAGTCCTCAAGGCGCCCCAACAGGTCATGTTTTCAGCCTTTCCTTAATTTTGCACAGGTGACTTGATCAGTTTCATTGCCTTAGTAATTGCCACAGCTGTTCACTCTGAGGGAAATCCTGAAAACATGACCTGTTGGGGCGCCTTGAGGACTAGAGTTGAGAAACACTGCTTTAGATGTCTTTCTGCATGCACATTTCTTATGCATTTTTGATGCTTTCTGGTGCTTTTTTTCCCCTCATTCTTCCTCTCCAAAGTCTCCTGTATTTTTTTTTTTTTTTTTTGCTGTAATGCACTCTGGTGTGGACTTTGCCATTAAAAAATCAATGTAACCACCGTACATTGCAGGAAAAAAAAAAATATCCTGATCGGCTCTCGAAAGCTAACTAACAATCACGTTATCATACGATCACTTCAAAGGGGGTATTTTTTTGTCCAATTTTCTGATTGTGTGTACTAGACACAAGGGCTAGTTCATACTACAGAAACGCAGTCCAGATGTGTTTCTGGATGCACATTTTTATGAATTTTTGATACATTCTGGTGGATTTTCCCCCTTATTCTTTTTCTCCAAAGTTTCCTGTTTTTTTTGTTGTTTGTTTTTTTTTGCTGTAATGCACATCGATGTGAACTTACTGTCCATGCATTTCTGATGCAGAAAAAAAACTACACTGGATTGCATGTGGTGTGAACTGGCCCTTAGGCTGCCCTATGCACGAGAAACACAGAAAATGAGTGTCTGGCCCTTTTCCAAAAACGCACCGAAACCACCTAGTGTGCTAAAAATGAACCTAACCATGTTGAGCATGTGAAAATACGTGCATTTTCAGATGCGTGGGATTGCCATTAACCACTTAAGCCCTGGACCAATACGCAGCATAAAGACCAGGCCCCTGTTTGCGATTCGGCACTACGTCGCTTTAACTGACAATTGCACGGTCGTGCGACGTGGCTCCCAAACAAAATTGACGTCCTTTTTTTCCCACAAATGGAGCTTTCTTTTGGTGGTATTTGATCACCTCTGCGGTTTTTATTTTTTGCACTATAAGCAAAAATAAAGCGTCAATTTTGAAAAAAATTCAATATTTTTAACTTTTTGCTATAATAAATATCCCCAAAAAATATATAAAAAAACTATTTTTTTCCTCAGTTTAGGCCGAAACTTATTCTTCTACATATTTTTGGTAAAAAAAAACGCAATCGGCGTTTGATTGGTTTGCGCAAACATTATAGCGTTTACAAAATAGGGGTTAGTTTTATGGCATTTTTATAATATTTTTTTTTTTTTTACTAAAAATGGCGGCGATCAGCGTTTTTTTTTTTTTTTTTTTTCGTGACTGCAACATTATGGCGGACACATCGGACACTTTTTTGACACATTTTTGGGACCATTGTAATTTTTACAGCGATCAGTGCAAAAAATATGCACTGGTTACTGTAAAAATGACACTGGCAGTGAAGGGGTAGGGGCTCTGAAGGGGTTAAGTGTGCCTAGAGGCGTGTTTCTAACTGAGGGGGGGCATGGCTATGAGTGACACGTCACCGATCTCCGCTCTGATTACACAGAGCAGAGATCGGTGTCAGTAGGGGAGCGGGGAGATGTTGTGTTTACACTAACATCTCCCCGCTGTATCTCTCCGTGAGACGATCGCGGGGAACCCCGCGACGATCGAGTCCGCGGGACCCGCGGTCCAACTCACGGGGATGACTGCAGGGTCGCGAGCCGCGCGGCTTCACTGCCCGTTTCCTACTGCGCATGTGCGAGCCGTGCGGTGCTTTGTGAATGGGCTGGCTGCTCTCTGGGATACACACACAGTTCCCAGAAGGCAGCACGCCCCATTCACAAGAAGACACTGCGAGTAGGACGGCGGAAGAAGACAATTTTTTTTTTTATTTTTTTTTTTAAGGATTTGTGGAAAAAAAAAAATTCAGGGTGGAACTCCACTTTAACAATAAATTGCACCTCTGCTTGCCAGCTAAATGGCAGAACGCTTATCATTGTGCAAAGATCTGAACCTAGGCTCATACATAAAAAATAAAAAAAATGAAAAGAACTATACAGCTGTCACACACAATACATAAGTAACGCAGGGTTATAGACATGTCGAGTCTGTTTAGATTTGTGCTGGCCATACATGGATCAAAATTTGACCAGTTCAGCAGGAACCAGCCGAATTCTGATCCATGTATGGCTGTTCCCGTTCATGAGTTGATCCATGTATGGCTGTTTCTGTTCATAAGAAGTCAATCTAATGATTGATTTCTCATGAATGGGCTGATCAGCTACAGGGCTGATTAGTGTATTCTCAGGGCAGGGAAGTCCCTCATCCACATTGAATGTATGGATGGGGAAATCGATTTGGTTTCTTTCATTCAGCACGCTGGCTGAATGAAGAAAACGGACACATGTATGGCCAGCTTTAGGCATAATGTGCTGTTTAATATAGGCGACAGGTCCTCTTTAACTCAGGCCCATGATGTTGTTTCACGTTTTCACCTTTATTATTCATGTAGGAGAGATAAGGAGCAGATATCGGTGGTAGCTGATCACACCCTCCATGTGGAATGTCCTTTCACATTGATCTGTAGCAGAACGTGAAGAATTGGCTTCATCTGTGCTTTAAAATAGTCCCATTAATTCCGATAACAGAGCTGCATGCATTCCTGTCCCGGCGTCCCTCCTCCATAGTGCCGTCCCCTATAGAGCTCCCCCCCAGCGGGAGGCTCGGTGTGCTGGTAGGGAAGTCCCAGCATTGGTAAATATTTGATTGAAGTCCTCCCTGTGTTTGATCGGTCTTTGTGACAGCATCTGGAGAATGTGGGAACACATGACCGTGTTGAGAAATGTTTATGACGGGCGTATCTTAACCACTTCCATACCGGGGCCTATTCTGGCTCTTCTCTCCTTCATGTAAAAATCATAATGTTTTTGCTAGAAAATTACTTGGAACCCCAAAACATTATATATATATATATATATATATATATATATATATATATATATATATATATATATATATATATACCGTATTTATCGGCTTATAACACGCACTTTTTTCCCCTGAAAATCAGGGGAAAATCGTGGGTGCGTGTTATACGCCGATATCCACATCCCTGAGCTGTCTCCGCTGACTGGGAGCGGAGCGGAGCGAGATACACATAGCCGAATGTACTCGGCTATACTCGGCTTTTCTCGGCTCCGCTCACAGTCACGCCCAGTCCCGCCATTGGACCTGTGTTATGTCCATCATAGGGCGGGACTCGGCGTGACTGTGAGCGGAGCCGAGAAAAGCCGAGTATAGCCGAGTACACTCGGCTATGTGTATCTCGGCGGCGGCTCCGCCCAGTCCCTGCGTCCCCGGCGTTCTCTGCGTTCTCAGCGGCGTCCGCACAGTCTCGGCGCCAATTTTGAAATGCTGCACGGCGACTCTGGGGGCAAGGCTGCACGGCGACTCTGGGGGCAAGGCTGCACGGCGACTCTGGGGCAAGGCTGCAATGGACACTGACAAGGCTGCACTGTGACCAGGCTGCACTGTGACCAGGCTGCACTGTGACCAGGCTGCAATGGACACTGACAAGGCTGCACTGTGACAAGGCTGCAATGGACACTGACAAGGCTGCACTGTGACAAGGCTGCAATGGACACTGACAAGGCTGCATTTAAATGTAAGTTATTTTTCCTTAAACTTCCCTGCTAAAAGTTTTTTTCCCTAAAATTTCCTCCTAAACTTGGGGTGCGTGTTATACGCCGGTGCGTGTTATACGCCGATAAATACGGTATATAATTAGCAGACACCCTAGGGAATAAAGTGGCGGTCATTGCAACTTTTTATCTGCACTATATTTGCGCAATCATTTTTCAAACGCCTTTTTTTTTTTTTTTAAACGGTTTCATGAATTAAAAAATAACAAAACAGTGAAGTTAGCCCAATTATTTTGTATAATGTGAAAGATGATGTTATGCCGAGTAAATAGATACCAAACATGTCACGCTTTAAAATTGCGCACACTCATGGAATGGCGCCAAACTTCGGTACTTAACCACTTAACGACCGCTCACTGTATATATACGTCGGCACAATGGCACCGACAGGCACAATCACGTAGAGTGTACGTGATTGCCTTTGTACAGTTGGGGGGTCCAATCGGACCCCCCTTCTGTACAGTGAGTGGTCGGAATTCGTTGGGGAGCGATCCGACATGAGGGGACGGCCGTTCGATTCCGGCCACCCCCCCCCGCGATCGCTCCCGGCGAATGGAAATGCCCCCTCTGTCTGTCGAATGTACACACAGACAGAGAAAGTAGGAGGAAGTGATGTCATCTCCTGTGCGGCGCTCACATATACCGAGCGCCGTACAAGAGAAGACATCAAGGTTAGTGAACAAACACTACACTAACACCAGCACACATAGGCACATAAATCGCCCCCCCCAGATCACCCCCCCCCCCCCAGTCACAGTGTCACTGACTGCAGTGACCATTTATTTACTGATCACTGCAATCAGTGACATTTGTGACTGTAAAAGTGTCACTACATTTAGTTTTAGGTCCAGTGTAGCCCCCTAACCCCCCCTAATAAAGGTTTAACCCCTTGATCACCCCCCAGATAACCCTTTCACCCCCTAGCACCGCCGTCGCTAAGCGATCATTTTTCTGATCGCTGTCTTAGCGTCGGTGATGCAGATCGGTACCCAGTAATTTTTTTTAGGTTTGCCGCAGGTTTTAATAGCGTTGGGTACCCCCACAAATTATCTAATAAAGGTTTAACCCCCTTGATCGCCCCCCAGGTAACCCTATCACCCCCTATCACCACTGTCGCTAAGCGATCATTTTTCTGATCGATGTCTTAGCGTCGGTGATGCAGATCGGTAGCCAGTATTTTTTTTTTAGGTTCGCCGCAGGTTTTTATAGCGTCGGGTACCCCCATAAATTATCTAATAAAGGTTTAACCCCCTTGATCGCCCCCCAGGTAACCCTTTCACCCCCTATCACCACTGTCGCTAAGCGATCATTTTTCTGATCGCTGTCCTAGCGTCGGTGATGCAGATTGGTAGCCAGTAATTTTTTTTAGGTTCGCCGCAGGTTTTTATAGCGTCAGGTACCCCCATAAATTATCTAATAAAGGTTTAACCCCCTTGATCGCCCCCCAGGTAACCCTTTCACCCCTATCACCACTGTCGCTAAGCGATAATTTTTCTGATCGCTGTCTTAGCGTCGGTGATGCAGATCAGTAGCCAGTATTTTTTTTTTAGGTTCGCCGCAGGTTTTTATAGCGTCAGGTACCCCCATAAATTATCTAATAAAGGTTTAACCCCCTTGATCGCCCCCCAGGTAACCCTTTCACCCCCTATCACCACTGTCGCTAAGCGATCATTTTTCTGATCGCTGTCTTAGCGTCGGCGATGCTGATCGGTAACCAGTAATTTTTTTTAGGTTCGCCGCAGGTTTTTATAGCGTCAGGTACCCCCATATATTATCTAATAAAGGTTTTAACCCCCTAATTGCCCCTAGTTAACCCTTTCACCAGTGATCATCATATAAGTGTTACGGGTGACGCTGGTTAGTTAGTTTGCTTTTTATAGTGTCAGGGCACCCGCCGTATATAACCCAATAAAGGTTTAACCCCCTGATCGCCCGGCGGGTGATATCAATTAGGTTTTAGCATCAGAGAGGGTCTGCGTCACACCCCAGGCAGCGTCAGGTTAGTGCCAGTAACGCTAACACCCACGCGTGAAGCATACACCTCCCTTAGTGGTATAGTATCTGAACAGATCAATATCTGATCTGATCAGATCTATACTAGCGTCCCTAGCAGTTTAGGGTTCCCAAAAACGCAGTGTTAGCGGGATCAGCCCAGATACCTGCTAGCACCTGCGTTTTGCCCCTCCGTCCAGCCCAGGCCACCCAACTGCAGTATCGATCGATCACTGTCACTTGCAAAACACAACACACATAACTGCAGCGTTCGCAGAGACAGGCCTGATCCCTGCGACTCCAGTGCTGTAGGAGGTGATTTCACCACCACAGTTAAAAAAAAAAAGCATATATGCCGAAGCATTGGGGCAGCAGGGGCGGAGGAGCGATTTTGCTCCTAATGCCGCGTACATACGATCGAAATTCCGACGGAGGCTTGCCCGTGGAAAAGTCCGACCATGTGTGTGCGGCATAACTTTTTTGCGGGAGGATGCCCCCATGCTTCGGCATATATAAATGGTGCATGTATGCCCATCATTAGAAGTGGGTGGATGAAGGGCGGTATTCTAATGGTGGGCATACCCACCGATCAATCTCTTTTTTCGTTCAGCCAACTGGCTGCATGAAAAAAAAAGATTACAATACATGTCCAACAAGGACCAGCAACGTACTGGTATGTTGCTGGACTTTGAATGGTTATACCAGATTGATGCCTGCGGGTTTAGGTATCATCTTGGTATCATTCTTTTCAGCCAGCGGCCGGCTTTCATGTAAAAGCAATCCTAGTGGCTAATTAGCCTCTGGACTGCTTTTACAAGCAGTGGGAGGGAATGTCCCCCCCCCCTGGATATAAAAAGCGCCATTGGGAAATTGGGAAAGCATTTTATCACACCGATCTTGGTGTGGTCAGATGCTTTGAGGGCAGAGGAAAGATCTAGGGTCTAGACCCCAGTTTTTTCAAAAAGAGTACCTGTCACTACCTATTGCTATCATAGGGGATATTTACATTCCCTGAGATAACAATAAAAATGATAAAAAATAAATAAATATGGAAGGAACAATTTAAAAAAAAAAAAAAAAAAAAGCAAAATTAATAATAAAAAATAAAAAGCACCCCTGTCCTGCCCTGCTCTTGCCCAATGGCGAACGCAAGCGTCGGTCTGGCGTCATATGTAAACAGCAATTGCACCATGCATGTGAGGTATCACCGCGAAGGTCAGATCGAGGGCAATCATTTTAGCAGTAGACCTCCTCTGTAAATCTAACGGGGTAACCTGTAAAGGCTTTTAAAGGCTTTTAAAAATGTATGTAGTTTGTCGCCAATGCGCGTTTGTGCGAAATTTTAAAGCATGTCGTGTTTGGTATCTATGTACTCGGCCTAAGATCATCTTTTTTATTTCATCAAACATTTGGGCAATATAGTGTGTTTTAGTGCATTAAAATTAAAAAAAGTGTACTTTTCCCCCAAAAAATGCGTTTGAAAAATCGCTGCGCAAATACTGTGTAAAAAAAAAAATGCAACACCCACCATTTTATTCTGTAGGGCCTTTGCTTTAAAAATATATATAATGTTTGGGGGTTCAACATAATTTTCTTGCAAAAAAAAATATGTTTTCATGTAAACAAAAAGTGTCAAAAAGGGCTTTGTCTTCAAGTGGTTAGAAGAGTGGATGTAAGCTTCCTAATGTTGTGTATAAAATGCCAGAACAGTTCAAAACCCCCCCCAAATGACCCCATTTTGGAAAGTAGACACCCCAAGCTATATACTGAGAGGCATGTCGAGTCCATGGAATATTTTATATGTTGACACAAGTTGCGGAAAAAAGAAAATTTTTATTTTTTTTCTTGCACAAAGTTGTCACTAAATTATATATTGCTCAAACATGCCATGGGCATATGTGGAATTACACCCCAAAATACATTCTGTTGCTTCTCCTGAGTACGGGGATACCACATGTGTGAGACTTTTTGGGAGCCTAGCCGTGTACGGGACCCCAAAAACCAATCACCGCCTTCAGGATTTCTATGGGTGTAAATTTTTGATTTCACTCCTCACTGCCTATCACAGTTTCGGAGGCCATGGAATGCCCAGATGGCACAAACCCCCCCAAATGACCCCATTTTGGAAAGTAGACACCCCAAGCTATTTGCTGAGAGGTATGGGGAGTATTTTGCAGATCTCGCTTTTTGTCACAAAGTTTTGAAAATTGAAAAAAAAAAAGAAAAAAAAAAATTCTTTCTTCATTTTCAAAAACAAATGAGAGCTGTAAAATACTCACCATTCCTCTCAGCAAACAGCTTGGGGTGTCTACTTTCCAAAATGGGGTCATTTGGGGGGGTTTTGTGCTATTTTGGCATTTTATGGCCTTCGAAACTGTGATAGGTAGTGAGGAGTCAAATCAAAAATTTGTGCCTAGAAATCCTGAAGGCGGTGATTGGTTTTTGGGGTCCCGTACGCGGCTAGGCTCTCAAAAAGTCCCACACATGTGGTATCCCCGTACTCAGGAGAAGCAGCAAAATGTATTTTGGGGTGCAATTCCACATATAACCATGGCATGTGTGAGCAATATATCATTTAGTGACAACTTTTTGTAATTTTTTTTTTTTTTTTGTCATTATTCAATCACTTGGGACAAAAAAAAAAATATTCAATGGGCTCAACATGCCTCTCAGCAATTTCCTTGGGGTGTCTACTTTCTAAAATGGGGTCATTTGGGGGGGTTTTGTGCTATTTTGGCATTTTATGGCCTTCAAAACTGTGATAGGCAGTGAGGAGTGAAATCAAAAATTTACACCCTTAGAAATCCTGAAGGCGGTGCTTGGTTTCCGGGGTCCCGTACGCGGCTAGGCTCCTAAAAAGTCCCACACATGTGGTATCCCCGTACTCAGGAGAAGCAGCAGAATGTATTTTGGGGTGCAATTCCACATATAACCATGGCATGTGTGAGCAATATATCATTTAGTGACAACTTTTTGTAATTTTTTTTTTTTTTTTTGTCATTATTCAATCACTTGGGACAAAAAAAAAATATTCAATGGGCTCAACATGCCTCTCAGCAATTTCCTTGGGGTGTCTACTTTCCAAAATGGGGTCATTTGGGGGGGTTTTGTACTGCCCTGCCATTTTAGCACCTCAAGAAATGAGATAGGCAGTCATAAATTAAAAGCTGTGTAAATTCCAGAAAATGTACCCTAGTTTGTAAACGCTATAACTTATGCGCAAACCAATAAATATACACTTATTGACATTTTTTTTACTAAAGACATGTGGCTGAATACATTTTGGCCTAAATGTATGACTAAAATTGAGTTTATTCGATTTTTCTTATAACAAAAAGTAGAAAATATAATTTTTTTTCAAAATTTTCGGTCTTTTTACGTTTATATCGCAAAAAATAAAAAACGCAGAGGCAATCAAATACCATTAAAAGAAAGCTCTATTTGTGGGAAGAAAAAGACGCAAATTTCGTTTGGGTACAACATTGCATGTCCGCACAATTTACAGTTAAAGCAGCGCAGTGCAAAATTCTGAATTCACCTCTGGTCCTTTAGCTACCAAATGGTCCGGGGCTTAAGTGGTTAAAAATCTCCATAGGCGACGCTTTAATTTTTTTTCCAGGTTACCAGTTTAGAGTTACAGAGGAGGTCTAGTGCTAGAATTATTGCTCTCGCTCTAACGCACGCGGCGATACCTCACATGTGTGGTTTGAACGGCGTTTACATATGTGGGTGTGCGTTCGCTTCTTGAGCTACAGGGTCGTTTTAAAAAAAATATATACTTTTTTTTGTCATTTTTTATTTTTTTTGAGCACTTTTATTCCTATTACAAGGAATGTAAACATCCCTTGTAATAGGAATAGGGCATGACAGGTCCTCATTATGGGGAGATGTGGGGTCAATAAGACCCCACATCTCTTCTCCAGGCTGGAAAGCATGAGATCGGGAAAAAAAATTCACTGATCTCATGCTTTCAGCCGCGATTGCGGCTTTGTTGACTTCCGGGTACCCGGGCGTGACGTCATAACGTCGCGCCCGGGCCTTCGACGGTCATAGAGATGACCGGTGACCATCTGGTCACCGAAAATCTCTATGGTCCTCATCCGGCGCCGGCCGATTCGTTCTCCGGGCCCCCGATGGCACGGGAGAGTCCGGAAAAAGCACCGGATAGCGGCGGGAGGGGGGGGGGGCGTCCCCTCCCACCGCCTATAAGAACGATCAAGCGCCGCTATGCTCGTTCTTATGATGCGCAGAATCGCTGGCTGCAAACAATATCTGAATGATGCCTGTAGCTGCAGACATCATTCAGATATCCCCCCCTAAAGTCCAGGACGTCATTTGACGTACTGTGGTATGGAAGTGGTTAAAGAATAGGCGTCCTGTTATCACACCTAACCTCCTCCTCTGCTCTATCCAAACAAATCAAGCAAGTTTGCAAGGGCAATGTTTTTCCCTGCTCTGGCTGTCCACATAGAGCTGTGCTCACAGTTTGCACAGATGTTCTGCTGTGTTTTCCATAAAAAACGAAAACTAGTTGTGAGGACCCAACATCTACTATGGTTGTAAATTGGAAACGCCTTCTGCCTCTGAGCTGTGAACAAAAATACACAAATAGTGACAGAAGTCAGCCAGCCTTTGAAGTATTACGTAATAGTGGGAAAGTTTGAATGTCCACTGGAGTTTTGATTATTTTTTTTAATTTTTTTAGGTGTGTAAATGGCATGGTAACACCTCATTCATTTGTGCAGCTGCCACTGCTAACCCTCTGAAAAGCAATCCACTACGTGTTGCTTTTCAGAGGTGGTTTGCAAGCGTTCAGGAGGCGATAGTGCCACCCCCTGAATAGCTTTTTTTTTTTCCAGTCGAGGGAGATTTTGCATTAAAGTGTCACTAAACCCACATTATAAGAAACTATCAATAAATGGTGTATTATTTGCTGTTCATACTCTCGCACTATGAGATTCGTTTTCTGTATTCTGCAAAAAACCTGGTTGATCCTTCTGTTCTCTATCTCCCTCTTCTGTTCATGTCCCCAATTCAACTCGGGATTTTTGCAGCTGTGGTGACCACTCTGCACATGCTCAGTTTTTATGCTGAGCATTTCCTCTCTATCACATCTGAGCAGCCCATGTGACTATAGAGTCACACATGTGAGCAGCGCCCGCATATGAAAACGGTGTTCAAACCACACATGTGAGGTATCGCCGTGATTGGTAGAGCGAGAGCAATAATTCTAGCCCTAGACCTTCTCTGTAACTCAAAACATGCAACCTGTAGAATTTTTTTAACATGGCCTATGGAGATTTTTAAGGGTAAAAGTTTGTCGCCATTCCACGAGCGGGCGCAACTTTGAAGCGTGACATGTTGGTTATCAATTTACTCGGCATAACATCTTCTTTCACAATATAGGAAAAATAAATTGGGGTAACTTTACTGTTGTCTTATTTTTTAATTCAAAAAAGTGTTTTTTTTTTTTCCAAAAAAAAAAGTGCGCTTGTAAGACCGATGTGCAAATACGGAAAGAAAGTATTGCAACGACCGCCGTTTTATTCTCTAGGGTGTTTAAAAAAAATATATATATATATATATATATATATATATATATATATATATATATATATAATATTTGGCGGTTCTAAGTAATTTTATAGCAAAAAAAAAATGTTTTTAACTTATAAACACCAAATCTCAAAACGAGGCTCAGGGCTGAAGTGGTTAAAATACCACACCGCAACCGAGAGCCGAGCGTTCAGCTTACGGTTGCATCGCGGTCCTGTTGCCCTCAGTGGGCTAGTTCTACAGATGGTGCTGCCTGTCCAGCTTGGACGGTGTTGTTGGCTTTTTTAAACCAATGATATCCACCCAGAGGCAGCTAGATTTATTTACTGCGTCTGGGTCAGAGGTAATGACGGGCTGTCTGCCCACTCACATGCAGAATGAATGTAGAAACGAAAGGAGGGGGAGTTTCAGATTAAGTTCTAGCACCATACATTGCTTTTTGTATAATTGGAAATCTTAATTATTAGACACTGAAGGGTTAACTGAATAAATTGACAGGTTTAGTAGAAAATCCTGTTAATTACAAATAGTCACACATTACCCTTCAAAGAAGGTTACACAGCTAGACTATTTATAAACCGATTAGCTGGATTATTACATCTAGATTCTAATGGGATTAATTTCTGTATCCTGTAAATCCACGAAGCCCAAATTTTAATCCTAGAAAAAGGGCTGACCAGGAAACTTTTCTTGTAGTTCAGACTGTCATCTTTGTGCTCCGGTGATATACAGCTGATTACTTCTGAACTGGATGGTATGTAGGGTGACCACATTTCCAAACTACCATTCAGGGACACCCCCCCACCCCTTCCCAAATATCAGCTTGTGCTGTAACGAATCACATCACAGTGATTGGACACAAGAGGCGGGATTTATGATTTCTCCAATCACAAGCAGGGGGCGGGGATTGTGCTCCTCCAGGCATTCCCGGCCAGGACAAGTACTGTCAGTGAGTAAAGCGGTGATGTGGCGGCCTTTTTTGGGGGCATCAGATTTGCCCGGGGGGTGGCTGTGTCAGTTTCATTCCGGGACACTGTATTGTCTTGGAATGAAGATACCCGGGACAGACCTGCAAAATGCGGGACTGTCCCGGGCAATCCGGGACACGTGGTCACCCTAATGGTATGGTGTAAGGAGGACCAGGTCACATCTTGCACCAGGGCTCTCTGACTTTTATTTAGGTCTTTGCACAATAGGAGGTCTGCACCAGCACAGAGAATCACAGATTGCAGTAAAACGATAGGGGAAGTGAGAAAGTCAACTGATTGTGAAACTGTATGCTGTTGACATATTGACCAAGTCACAGAGAAGGAAGCGTATGTCACCAGCACACCATGGCTCTGTAATCCAGACGACTTTCTCAACTAGCGTTCCTTCTGGGGTGCATTTGATTTAAATCGCTAGTAAAAAGGCTTGATTTAAATCATATTTTTTAAAGAGCAACTGTCATCTCTGTCCCACTGTGGCTCCTCCTCTGACCCGCTGTTGACTCACCGACAGTCCCATTCACTTTAATGGGACGGCTGGTGATGCGGCAGTGACACAACAAGGTGAGGGACGTGGTGGCAGCAGCTGAGTGGATGCCCGCTAACAGGCGCTGTCATGATGGATCTGAAATGACGGGTGCTCTTTAAATGTAAGGACTTATTCTTGATGGTAGTTAGAATCTTTAATATTTGCAAAAAAATGAAGGTTTCCTATTTAGAATAATAAGCTGTCAGGTTAGTAAAACAGCGATATCAGAACCGATTCAATCATACAGTTTGTAGTGTACATAAATTTGCAAAACAATGGGATAAAGGAATACAGTGGAACCTTGGTTTACGAGTAATGCGGTTAACGAGCGTTTTGAATAACGAGCAACTTTTTTTTTTTTTTTTTTTTAATTCTTACTCGGTTTGCGAGTGTTGTCTTGCAAAACGAGCAGAATTCAAGCTAATGGGGTGTTCAGTGCCGCAATTGGCCAGAGGTGCGGGGGGCACCAGTGACACTCGGAACATTTGGAACCGTTCCGAGCCGTTCGGAAATACTCTGTTACAGAGTGTTTGCAAACCTTTCAGAGATCAGCCGAGCTGTCCCCGAGTATTTCCGAGGCTCTCCGGCGCCCCCCACCTCTGGCCACATGCAGTATTGCATGCCATAGAAGTCAATGCGAAACAAATTATCTTTGTTTCCATTGACTTCTATGGGGAAACTCGCTTTGATATGCGAGTGCTTTGGATTACAAGCATTTTCCTGGAACGGATTATGCTCGTAATCCAAGGTTCCACTGTATTCCTGAATTTTGGTTTATCTCCTGGTTACTGTGACATTGTGTGAATGCATCAATGCAGTGCATGTTATCTCAGTTTGCAGAGCTTGGATTCATTGAATGAGTTTACCAAAAAAAAATATTGCAGAATATACAGCCTCATGCTACATAACTAAGCTCCATTTCATGCTGAATAAATTAAATTATTAATGTATCTTAAATAGAAAACTATCTTTAGATAGACTTTTGCTCCAAAAGCATTTTATTAAAATAAATTTGATAAAAATAAAAAGAAATCGATTTAAATAAAAACTATGTTTTTTTATTTAAAAATAAATAAAAAATCATTGATTTATATCCATCCCACCCTGGTTCCTTCAGAGGTTTCCGGGGGTTCAACAACTTCTGCCTCTCCAATAAATAGCCAAAACATCACTGGTGTCATTGGTTATCTGTAAGGTTAGGGGGGGGCTTTATCCCATCTTGTAACTAATGTAAAGAGCACTGACCGCAAAGTGAGTGACATTCTTCCCATTGACCACCAGTGCAATGAGCCCTTCTGTGTATTGACCACCATAGAAACATAGAAAAGTGACGGCAGAAAAAGACCAAGTAGTCCATTGAGTCTGCCCGTTTTTTTTCTTTGTTTTTTTTTTGTTTTTGAGTATAGATCTACATTTTTCCCAAGCATGTTTAAAGCCATTTACTGTTGACTCACTACCTCTGCTGGAAGTTTATTCATTAACATTAAAGGGGAGTTCCAGCCTTTTTATGTTTATTAAAAGTCAGCAGCTACAAAAAGTGTAGCTGCTGGCTTTTAATAAACAGACACTTACCTGCTCCACTGTCCAGCGACGCGGCTGCCCGGAGCGTCTCTCCTCCCCCCCCCCTCACCGCCGGCGCCTCCATTCAAACTGTGAGCACCCGGCCGTGACAGCTTTCGCTTCACGGCCGGGCACTCACTTCGCATGCGCGAGTCGCGCTGAGCCCTAGGAGTGGACAGGCGATCGCCTGGGACCTGTCACGTGTCCCAGGTGATCGCCTACAGGGAGGGGGGCCGCCTTAGGCGATGTGACGAGTCGCCTAAGCGGTCCCTGGGCGGAAGGAGGAAGTGGGACAGGAAGCCCCCACTCCCCCCCAAAAAATGACATGTCAAATGTGGCATGTAAGGGGGCGGGGAGTGGTTAAAGCGGAAGTTCCATTTTTGGGTGGAACTCCGCTTCAAGTACCCTTTCAGTAAAATAATACTTTATAAGATTAGTTTTGAACTTTCCTCCAGTGCAATGAGCCCTATGCAGAATGGCCAACAAGCCCACAATGCTTGTTGGCCATTCAGTGTAGGGCGTCCTTCTCTACTGACCTTCAATGTAGGGCGTCTTTCTCCACTGACCTTCAATGTAGGGCGTCTTTCTCCACTGACCTTCAATGTAGGGCGTCCTTCTCCATTGACCTTCAATGAAGGGCGTCCTTCTCCATTGACCTTCAATGTAGGATGTCCTTCTCCATTGACCTTCAATGTAGGGCGTCCTTCTCCATTGACCTTCAATGTAGGGCGTCCTTCTCCACTGACCTTCAATGTAGGGCGTCCTTCTCCACTGACCCTCAATGTAGGGCGTCCTTCTCCACTGACCCTCAATGTAGGGCGTCCTTCTCCACTGACCTTCAATGTAGGGCGTCCTTCTCCACTGACCTTCAATGTAGGGCGCCCTTCTCCACTGACCTTCAATGTAGGGCGTCCTTCTCCACTGACCTTCAATGTAGGGCGTCCTTCTCCACTGACCTTCAATGTAGGGCGCCCTTCTCCACTGACCTTCAATGTAGGGCGTCCTTCTCCACTGACCTTCAATGTAGGGCGTCCTTCTCCACTGACCTTCAATGTAGGGCGTCCTTCTCCACTGACCTTCAATGTAGGGCGTCCTTCTCCACTGACCTTCAATGTAGGGCGTCCTTCTCCACTGACCTTCAATGTAGGGCGTCCTTCTCCACTGACCTTCAATGTAGGGCGTCCTTCTCCACTGACCTTCAATGTAGGGCGTCCTTCTCCACTGACCTTCAATGTAGGGCGTCCTTCTCCACTGACCTTCAATGTAGGGCGTCCTTCTCCACTGAACTTCAATGTAGGGCGTCCTTCTCCACTGACCTTCAATGTAGGGCGTCCTTCTCCACTGACCTTCAATGTAGGGCGTCCTTCTCCACTGACCTTCAATGTAGGGCGTCCTTCTCCACTGACCTTCAATGTAGGGCGTCCTTCTCCACTGACCTTCAATGTAGGGCGTCCTTCTCCACTGACCTTCAATGTAGGGCGTCCTTCTCCACTGACCTTCAATGTAGGGCGTCCTTCTCCATTGACCTTCAATGTAGGGCATCCTCACCTGACCTTCAATGTAGGGTGGGCATCCTTCTCCAATTCAATAGGCCTTCAATAGGGCATCCTTCTCAACTGTCCACCAATGTATGGCGTCCTCCATCACTGACCTTCACTGTAACAAGGTCCTTCTCAACTGTCCACCAATGTAGGCGGTCTTTTTCCAGTGACTTGCAATGAAAAGGGGTCCTTCTCCACTGGCCACCCAGCCTTTTCTCAACTAGGGTTCCTCCAGAGGTTGCTGGGGGGGGGTCCTTAAACAATTGGGAACTTCTGCCTCTCAGATAATTAACCAATGACACTAATAATGTTTTGGTTATCTGTAAGGGATGTGTCCGGAGGGGGCATTGATCCCTATTGTGACTAATGTAAAGAGCATTCTTCACACTGACCACAAAATTGAGTGACATTCTTCACACTGACCACCAGTGCAATGAGCCCTTCTTTCCACGAATCTGTGCAGAATGGCCAACAATTAAAAGCAAAAGTTGTTCTTTTCTCCCATTGTTTACTGATGTAGGGGTCTCTGACCTTCAATGTAAGGGGGTCCTTCTTCACTGTCCACCAATGAAGGGGGTCCTTCTTTACTGACATTCAATAAAAGGGTCCTTCTCCATTGACTTTCAATGTAGAGGGGATCCTCTCCACTTTCCACCCTTGTACAGGGTCCTTCTCCATTGATCTTTAATGCAGGGGGTCCAATGTAGGAGGTACATTGGTGGTAATGCAGAATTGCCTTACCACTAATGTAAGGCAATGCTGCAATTTCCACTTTCTGCATTGTTTTTCTAGACATTTTTTATTTGTTGAATTTAACTATTATTACTGAAAATAATGTTGTTGTACAGAGAGAGCAGCGTTTGATGTAAAACATACTAACTACACCATATTCCTGTTTTTTATTTATTCTTATATGTCAACTTACTGTTCATGCTAATGAACCCTGAGCTGTTGATATAGTAATTATTAGCAGGGGTTCCCTGAGTCTGGAAGTTATTTTGCATTTTCGATGCAGGCGAAGGGGTCAACACAGGTATGTTGCAATGCATGTCAATGAACCATAGTGCACTGTGGCGTGTTACAGCAAACATTTTGTAACATTCAATTTTTGGGACATTTTAATGTGGCGGAAGCTCATTTATTTCAATTGGTTCCCTTAATGCAACGAATGTTAACAGGTAACATAATGCATATGCATTAACTCACCACACAAATGTAAATGGGCTCTTAAAGTAGAAGGAAAGGCAATACAACTACAAGCTTTTAAATGTAGCCCAACCCCTAGTGGTGTTCTGCACAGTTTGGAATAAATCTCAATGCAAATACCCTTTTTAAAACCTTTTTCCAAGGAGTCAAGTTATGGCCTGCGGTGGGATGACATCACAGCTCTAAGGATAACGCCCTTATGTGCTCCTATGGGGAGACTTGATATCTGACCTTATTCAATGACCCACTGCAGTTCTCCCAGGCACTTGAGACGCCTTTTGGTCTACAGTGGCATTTTTTTTTTTTAACATTGGTTTCAATTATAGCATATCTACACAACTTTTTTTCAACTTGCTTATCTCCTCAAGAAGTAGACCTTTGGTCTAAAAAAGGCGTAGAGCAGGGATGTCTGACTAATTTTCATCGTGTGCTGCATCAGCAGCATGGTTGTCCTGAAAGGGCCGGTTGTATCTGGGGTGCACTATGCATAGATTGCAGGGTCCAGAATTACACTATGTACAGAGTATAGAGCTCAAGAGTGCATTAAGTGCAGAGTTCAAGAGTGTGTTATGTACAGAGTGCATGGTTCAGGGGTGCCCTATGTACAGAGTGCATGGTTCAGGGGTGCCCTATGTACAGAGTGCATGGTTCAGGGGTGCCCTATGTACAGAGTGCATGGTTCAGGGGTGCCCTATGTACAGAGTGCATGGTTCAGGGGTGCCCTATGTACAGAGTGCATGGTTCAGGGGTGCCCTATGTACAGAGTGCATGGTTCAGGGGTGCCCTATGTACAGAGTGCATGGTTCAGGGGTGCCCTATGTACAGAGTGCATGGTTCAGGGGTGCCCTATGTACAGAGTGCATGGTTCGGGGGTGCCCTATGTACAGAGTGCATGGTTCGGGGGTGCCCTATGTACAGAGTGCATGGTTCGGGGGTGCCCTATGTACAGAGTGCATGGTTCGGGGGTGCCCTATGTACAGAGTGCATGGTTCGGGGGTGCCCTATGTACAGAGTGCATGGTTCGGGGGTGCCCTATGTACAGAGTGCATGGTTCGGGGGTGCCCTATGTACAGAGTGCATGGTTCGGGGGTGCCCTATGTACAGAGTGCATGGTTCGGGGGTGCCCTATGTACAGAGTGCATGGTTTGGGGGTGCCCTATGTACAGAGTGCATGGTTTGGGGGTGCCCTATGTACAGAGTGCATGGTTTGGGGGTGCCCTATGTACAGAGTGCATGGTTTGGGGGTGCCCTATGTACAGAGTGCATGGTTTGGGGGTGCCCTATGTACAGAGTGCATGGTTTGGGGGTGCCCTATGTACAGAGTGCATGGTTTGGGGGTGCCCTATGTACAGAGTGCATGGTTTGGGGGTGCCCTATGTACAGAGTGCATGGTTTGGGGGTGCCCTATGTACAGAGTGCATGGTTTGGGGGTGCCCTATGTACAGAGTGCATGGTTTGGGGGTGCCCTATGTACAGAGTGCATGGTTTGGGGGTGCCCTATGTACAGAGTGCATGGTTTGGGGGTGCCCTATGTACAGAGTGCATGGTTTGGGGGTGCCCTATGTACAGAGTGCATGGTTTGGGGGTGCCCTATGTACAGAGTGCATGGTTTGGGGGTGCCCTATGTACAGAGTGCATGGTTTGGGGGTGCCCTATGTACAGAGTGCATGGTTCGGGGGTCGCCCTGTGTGCAGGGTTCGGGGGTCGCCCTGTGTGCAGGGTTCGGGGGTCGCCCTGTGTGCAGGGTTCGGGGGTCGCCCTGTGTGCAGAGTTCGGGGGTCGCCCTGTGTGCAGAGTTCAGTTCCAGGGGTGCCCCATGTACAAAGCTGTCCCTTGTAAACACAGAAGGCTTCCGTATTTCAAGTAACAGTGGAGAGCAAGAGCAGAGGGTGAGAGTTGGAGGTGGCGGAATTGAGTTCTCCCACATTCCAGCTGCAAAACTTGGTGGGACGGCCGGGTTTGGCCCACGGGCCTTGTATTTGACACATGTGGTTTAGAAAGTTGGATATCCCATCATTCAGGCCTATCTGATACAATGGATAACAATTGTTACAATAGATACAACAATTTTCTTGCTACTATAATGTTGTAATAATGATAGGTTGATGGGTGTAAACCTGGTGGTGACAGCTCCAATTCTGATATTAGGTGTTGCGCCAATCGTTTTATTATTGTCCTCTTTTAAGAGTTCCTTGGTTTCTAAAGAAAGAAGTTGAGTTTTTGAAATTTGGTACTGTGAATGTCCCATTTTTTTATTTTTAACCGAATATTGTACCTCAAGAAGACAAACACACCTTTTGTTCTGTTTGTAGGGTGTCCTCCGGCAAGGATGAGAGATGGACCCAGAAGAGCAGGAGCTGCTGGGGGATTACAGATATAGAAATTACTCCTCCGTCATCGAAAAGGCTTTGAGAAACTTCGAGTCCTCTACAGAATGGGCTGATCTCATCTCATCGCTTGGAAAACTCAATAAGGTACGAGGAGGGCAAACATCATTTTACTGGAGTTCTGGGGAATGTGCCTAATAAAATGAGGAGCACTTTGTGGCTTATGGAAATTGTAGTCCTATCTCTTAAAGTCCAAATAAGTATTAGGAAAAATAATACAATGCTGTTATGTATTTATTAAAAAAGATCTCCAACAGTGTGGTGAACAGCTTCAGTAGGATTTCCTAGTGCAATCAGTAATTATTATTATCAGTGCAATTATTTAAAAAGATCAATAACTTTTTATTTTCAAATACAGTTTTTTGTTTTTATGTAATTTTCATTGTTTACCAAGAAATTACAAAGCAAGATAATCAAACATAAAATATATTAATATTACAAAGAAGAAGCTATAACAAGCACCAATATATGTTCCTTTTAACATTTAAAAAGTTTACTTTAATTGATAAGACCCTCCTGCCCAATAGCCTTCGATCTGAAAATCAAAAGGGGCCGGGCTGAAATTTGTCGGCTGAACAGCAGCTGCATCCAGTCAACTGCAGCCACTGTTGAGGTAATCTTTATTGTGTAAAAAGGCTGTTTGATCCTGTCTCCCCTGATCATCTCCTTCTTCCACTGACTCCAATAAAAATCCTGATATTTACAGAGCCAGGACACAGGCTGCGTGCACATGCTCAGTTTGGTGTGTATTGCTAGAGGTTGTTTTTTTTTTTTTTTTCTTGGGAGAGTGCATGTGATCAGCACAGGGCCAATCGGCACTCTCCAGACAGAGGGTCAGGGGTCCTTCATCCTGATAGGAGAATCTTGGGAGACTGAAAACTCCTCCCACAAGCTTTAACTAGACACTCATAGAAGTCACAAGACTGCTGCTCTAACTGCTGATGAAAATAAGTTTTGGCAGTTTATATTTACTAAAACTATTGTATGTCCATGTTCTGTGTACTGTGGGAGACCAGATATAGTGAATGCAGGCTCCTGGGTTTAGTAACACTTTAAAAATAGAAGAAGAACTTTCCTCTTAGTTAATCTTGTAGGTATAGCACATAACCACCTTGCTGCCCTCTCAGGACTGTGGGTGTCCCTAGGCAAACTATAAAACAACAAAAGAGAGAGCGCACCAACCTAGCACATAACCATAACTCAATTTTATTAAATAAATAAATAAATAACAAGTGAATACTCACAAAGGCATGTCATGCATAGGCATATTTAAAAAGCTGATGAGACCGCCTCTAAATCCACCATAATCTGCTGATGGCACGGGAAGACCTCATAGCGTACAGAAAAGGCTGGTGCGTTTCGGGGGTCCTCGGAACCCTGGGCACCTGAGCATGTGCAGAGCAGGGTGAGACAGTGTCTTACTGGATTTTAACCACTTTCTGTCCAGCAACGTACGTCGCTGGACTTTCGGTGGCTATACCAGGATGATGCCTGCAGCTGCAGGCATCACCCCGATATCGTTTTTTCAGAGCTGGCGGTTGGCTCTCTTGTAATAGCAATCATAACGGCTCACCAGCCGCTTGATTGCTATTACAAGCAGCGGGAGGGGACAGCCCCCTCCTCCCGCCGCCTTCAGCGGGTCTCGGGCTCTCCGGTCTCCAACCGGGAGACCCGAGCGTCGCTGGCTGGCCGGACAGCCAAGCAAAGCCTGGATCAGCTTTGATTGGCTGTTCGTTTTAGTAAAGCGATGACATGACATCACTTCTGGTTTACCATAGGCACCATTTTTTGAAAATCAAAAGCATTCAAAAACACAGATGTTGGTGTTTTGAATGCTTTTAAGTGCAGGGGAGGGATTTGGACTCTCATAGACTTCAGATTTATCCATAAAGAGGACCTGTCACATGCTTATTGCTGTCACAAGGATGTTTTACATTCCTTGTGACAGAAATAAAAGTGATAAAAAAAAAATGAAAGCAACAGTGTAAAAGAACAAAATAAAGTGCCCCTGTCCTCCTGTGTTTGCACTCAAAGGCGAACGCGCGTTTTGGTCCCACACATGTGAGGTATCACTGCGAACGTCGGGTCATGGGCAGTAATTCTAGCAGAAGACCTCCTCTGTAAATCTAAAGTGGTAACCTGTAAAGGCTTTTAAAGCATCGCTTATGATTAGTCAAATTTACATAGTTTGTCGCCTTTGTGCGGGCGTGCGCAATTTTAAAGCATGACATGTTTGGTATCCATTTACTCGTTGAAGCTTCAGCTTTTTATATTTTACAAAATATTTGGTTATGTATTGAGTCTTTTGCATTAAAATTTAAAAAAGTGTTTTTTTTCCCAAAAAAATGCTTTTGAAAAACCGCTGCGCAAATACCGTGTGACATAAAAAAATTGCAAAACCCACCAATTTATTCTCTAGGGCCTCTGTTTTAAAAAAATATATATAATGTTTGGGGGGCTCTAAATAATTTTTATAGCAAAAAATACAGATTTTAACATGTGAAAAAAAGTGCCAGAAAAGGCCCGGACTGGAGGTAGTTAAACAGTAAAGGCACTTTTTATTTTTTTACATAGCTATACCTGCAAAAGGGACCAGCCTGAAGTGATCTAGCAGGACTTAATTTTCTGACTAAAGTTCCACTTTAAGGGAAAAAAAAGATCACTTGTTCCCTGAATGAAGTGAAGACACATCGCTCCATTGTGCTGGTCTGCATCCTGTTTGCACGCTTCAGCTTCCTGGTTTGAACTGTTTGTGTTTCCATGCATGAAGTCATGTCACCTCCCTGGGTTTCACCTATTCTTTGTATGGTTGTCAGACTGCACAGCACTGTGTCAGGGTATGCCAAGCTCCAAACTTAAAGCGGAGCTCCAGACGCCCCCCAAAAAAATTAAAAGTCAGCAGCTACAAATACTGTAGCTGCTGGCTTTTAATATAAGGGCACTTACCTGTAAAGGGATCCAGCGTTGTCCTCACCCGAGCCAATTCTTCAATCTGCTTCGGGTGCAGGCGCCGGCATCTCAAGTAAGGGAAACCGACAGTAAAGCCTGAAGGTTAATACTGTTTTCACATTTTGCATGAGCTGCAGCCATGTAGCCACATTCACCCCTCCTGGGATTGCACAGCTACAGTATGTTTACTTTCCTGGGCCAACAGAAAGTGAGGGGAATTCCCCTTTTAGAACACGTGTCCCTGTTGGAAGATTTCCCCTTAAAGCAGAGTTTCACCCAAAAATTTAACTTCCGCTTTAATTGTAGGTGACCCCCTGACATGCCACTTTTGGCATGTCATTTTTTTGGGGGAGGAGCGGGTGCTTAGTTTTCTGCGGCGCCGGAAGTAAGATCGCCTCTCCCCCTCCCTCCCTGCAATCTTCTGGGACACGTCACAGGTCCCAGAATATTGTCCGGCCAATCGCAGCGCGGCTCGCGCATGCACAGTGCATGACCGGCTGTGAAGCCACAGCCGGGTGCCTACAGTAACAAAGCCGGTGTTGCGGAGAAGAGCGGGGCTTCCTGCGCCCGCATCGCTGGACCGTGGGACAGGTGAGTGTCTGATTATTAAAAGTCATCAGCTACACTTTTTGTAGCTGCTGACTTTTAAATGGGTGGAACTCCACTTTAAATTGCTCTGGGGACAACTCTTTTTCAGTGTTAAGGGAATAATGTCCATACATAATATGGGGGTTAACGCAAATACTGGTGCATACCCGCACACAACCATTCATTTCTAAGGGTGACTATATGCATCTCCTGGGCACGGAAATGCACCCTTTTTTACGCTGTACGAGGCCCCCACATGTCTGTGTGCGTTTGGTGAAGGTTTGTTATCCAAGTCATGTTTTTCTAGCACTTCACCAGCCTTTACTATACATAATACACTTTCATTTTCCCAGTAGATGTTTTCGTAATTGCTCAAGGATGAGTCACGGGTCATTACGCTGTAATGAAATCCTGGCACTGAGTCTAATGTCCAGGATTGAGTCAATGTGCATTCTTCCTAATTTCTGCTTGGCAGCTACTGTATGAAGTTAGCACTGAACAGGCCTGGAAAACGCATTCTGGAAATATTAGTGGTGGAGTTATTTAAAAGTCTAAATATAACCTATAAACTATTTTGTTTCAGAAGCCGAAGAGGCTGTTTATATGAAAATTAGGTGGTCTCCTAAACCAGTGTTTCTCAATGTTTTTTCAATTGTTTTTTCAATCGCGGCAGCCTTTAAAATGATGTAAAATCCAAAGGCGCACCAAGTCTAAAATGTAAAAATGTAAACGTCAGAGGTTCCGCCTTTTCACGTCAGAGGTTCCGCCTTTTCACGTCAGAGGTTCCGCCTTTTCACGTCAGAGGTTCCGCCTTTTCACGTCAGAGGTTCCGCCTTTTCACGTCAGAGGTTCCGCCTTTTCACGTCAGAGGTTCCCCCTTTTCACGTCAGAGGTTCCCCCTTTTCACGTCAGAGGTTCCCCCTTTTCACGTCAGAGGTTCCCCCTTTTCACGTCAGAGGTTCCCCCTTTTCACGTCAGAGGTTCCCCCTTTTCACGTCAGAGCGTTCCCCTTGTCACGTCAGAGCGTTCCCCCTTGTCACGTCAGAGCGTTCCCCCTTGTCACGTCAGAGCGTTCCCCCTTGTCACGTCAGAGCGTTCCCCCTTGTCACGTCAGAGCGTTCCCCCTTGTCACGTCAGAGCGTTCCGCCTTGTCACGTCAGAGCGTTCCGCCTTGTCACGTCAGAGCGTTCCGCCTTGTCACGTCAGAGCGTTCCGCCTTGTCACGTCAGAGCGTTCCGCCTTGTCACGTCAGAGCGTTCCGCCTTGTCACGTCTCTGGTGTGAGGCCGGATTGCTGAGAGGGCGCCCCTTGCGGCTAAGTGCACCGCACCCTTGGTGATGAGACAGGGAGTGTGGGGATTGCCGGTACCGCTGCTGACTGGGTAGATGCAGGCAGAAGGTAGCTGGGGTGCGCTGGAAGAGCGGAATCAGTAGCCGTGCAAGGAAGGGTTCTGGTATGGAACAGTAGGTAAACCAAGAACAGAGTCTGTAGCCAGGCCAGGGGTCAAACACAGGAATCAGTCCTAGAGGATTACAGGAACTAGCCGAGTCATACACAGGATCAGAAGATAATGGAATAGTCAGCCAAGCCGGGGTCAGATAAGAGGAGATAAGCAGGGACACAGGTCCAGATGCAAGCCAAGGGTCAAGCCAGAGATTCAGGATACACAAGATACAGGAGACACAGGAAGCTGATGATAATCCAGAAACTTGTGTGAGCCAATGACAGGTTTAAATAGGCAGAGGGGTGCGCCCACACAGTCACGGCAGGAATACTAATAACTCAGCTATTTCCCTGACACCGCCTTCACGTCAAGGTAATCATTCAACACCAAAGGTTCCCCCTTCACGCCAGAGATTCCCCCTTCGTGTCAGGTTCCGCCTTCACGTCAGAGGTTCCGCCTTCACGTCAGAGGTTCCGCCTTCACGTCAGAGGTTCCGCCTTCACGTCAGAGGTTCCGCCTTCACGTCAGAGGTTCCGCCTTCACGTCAGAGGTTCCGCCTTCACGTCAGAGGTTCCGCCTTCACGTCAGAGGTTCCGCCTTCACGTCAGAGGTTCCGCCTTCACGTCAGAGGTTCCGCCTTCACGTCAGAGGTTCCGCCTTCACGTCAGAGGTTCCGCCTTCACGTCAGAGGTTCCGCCTTCACGTCTGAGGTTCCGCCTTCACGTCTGAGGTTCCCCCTTCACGTCTGAGGTTCCCCCTTCACGTCTGAGGTTCCCCCTTCACGTCTGAGGTTCCCCCTTCACGTCTGAGGTTCCCCCTTCACGTCTGAGGTTCCCCCTTCACGTCTGAGGTTCCCCCTTCACGTCTGAGGTTCCCCCTTCACGTCTGAGGTTCCCCCTTCACGTCCGAGGTTCCCCCTTCACGTCCGAGGTTCCCCCTTCACATCAGTGGGTCTTTGATTTATATCAGAAGTTCCCCATCGTGTCAGAGGTACCCCCATCACTTCCCCTGTATGTCAGAGGCCCCCCTATACATGAGAGCCCATCAAGCCAGAGTATTCCCATGACAGGGTACCTCCATCCCCCAATCTTTCTTCACATCAGAGCCCTACTTTTTTGGCTGCAGCAGCAAAGCAGAGGGTGGGAGGTTGAGCAGATCTGAAGGAGGCAGACTTTCGTGCTCTCCTGAATGCTCAGGGTAGGCAATGCATGCTACCTGCTCTAGATCAGCATCACACATTGCCATGGTGTAGGCAGTAACACTGTAGCAATGAATGACACGTTGTGTCCTGTCCAAGAGCATCATTGGTTGTTAAGTTGCTAGTTCTTTGCTCGTAGCACCCCTGATGGTGGATATAAGCCGGACGCCCTTTTCTGTGTGCTGGTACCAAGTCTCGGCCCTCAGGATCAACCCACCAAGAGGCGAGAAATGACAGGAAGGCTTTGGTTTCGGAAACTGTACAATAGGGGAACGGCAAGAAAATAGTTATGTCCAAGCAGGGGTTGCGGCAGTCAGTAGTCAAGGGATTGGTCCGGTCAAGGCAGGCAGCAGTTTAGAGAGTAATGAGGTCCAGGCAGGGGTCAAGGCAGATGGCAATCAAGAGAATAGTCATGTCTAGGCAGGGAATCAAGGCAGGCGGCAAACGAGTAGTCAATTGAGGCAAGCAGCAAACAAGAGTGTAGTAGGGTCAGTCCAGGTTAGCAATGGTCATGCAATCTTGCAGGTAAGCGTTATAGCTCTTTGTAACAAGGGGTAGCAGATGAGAAGAGACAGCACCAGCTGCTTTCAGGGCTGACACTTAAATACATTTTGGGCCAGAGGACAAAGGCAATGTTGTTTCAGGGAGTTTTGGAGTCCTCTGCAAGTACCACTGGAAGCTAGGGTTGTCCCGATACCGATACTAGTATCGGTATCGGTACCGATACCGAGCATTAACCCGAGTACTTGTACTCGGGGAAAATGCTCCGATGCTTCACCCGATACTTGGGCAGTCAGGGATGATCGGTGCGGCGGGGAGAGTTACATGCACCGATCTCCCTGTATTGATTTCTATACAGCCTGACAGCTTCTCCCCGGACACCCCCCCCCCCCCCTTTTTCAGCTGCTTTAGTGTAAGTTATACAGATGTGATCAGTGCTTGTAACTCCCTCCCCCCCAAAGCCGTACCGATCACCGCTGACTGTCCCTGTGCTGCTCTCCCCCTCCGGGAGTTACGTGTCCCTCGCTGCGCTCCGTTTTCCCCCCGGTGCTGCTCTCCCCCTCCGGGAGTTACATGTCCCCCTCCGTGAGTTACATCTCCCCCTTAATGTCCTCCTCCACCCCCTCGATCTGTCAGGATGGAGAGCGGAGGTAGGAGCCGCTAAACCCGGCTCCTACCTTTTCCGAATGAACAGAGTCAT
Organism: Rana muscosa; assembly: GCA_029206835.1. Lineage (NCBI taxonomy): Eukaryota > Metazoa > Chordata > Amphibia > Anura > Ranidae > Rana > Rana muscosa. The sequence goes on along the minus strand of CM055117.1, from coordinate 67,775,200 downwards.
CACTGATTCTGTCCATTCATATAACTGAAACATCGTAACCTGTGTTTACGATGCTTCAGTTTATGAATGAAGAGGAGCCTCCTGTCCATTCATTTTAGCTGAGGCTGCAGAAAAAGGGACTGGGAAATCTATGTCCTTAGTCCCTTTCTCTGTCTCAAAGGGGAGATGTCAGGGGAAAATCTCACCAAAGCCCCCCCCAACAGGTGTAAAAAAAAAAAAATAATAATAATGCAATAAATAAAAAAAAAAGAATTGTAAAAAATAATAAAAATGTAAATAAAAAACACACTGATACAATCCAACCCCCCCCCCCCCCCCTAAAAAAGAAGAAGAAAGCACTGTAAAAAAACATAACAAAAAATCTTAAAAGAAAAAAAAATAGGAAAATAAAAAAATAAAGAAAAAAAAATACTGACACATGTGCCACTGTCACGTGACGTTGAAAAAAAAGTATCGGTAATCGGTATCGGCGAGTACTTGAAAAAAAGTATCGGTACTTGTACTCGGTCTTAAAGTGGTATCGGGACAACCCTACTGGAAGCACTGGCCGAGATTCCACAAGTACCATTGGATGTACATATCATAAGTCCTGGCAGTACTGTAAGGCCTCATTCACACATGGCATTTCAATGCGTGCCCCACGTGTGTTTACCCGCATGGGGATGCACAGGTGTTCCATGCATCCCTGTGTAGACCGTCTCAATGCTGTCAATTGGGATGCAGTGGCTGCATGGAAACAGCCGCTGCTCCCAATGTGACATTTATGTGGGTGCACAGCCCCCGAATGCACCCAGGATGTGTTTTGGGGCCATGCACCCACACAGGTGTCACATTGGGAGCAGCAGCTGTGTCCATGCAGCCGCTGCGTCCCAATTGACAGGAATGGGACTGCCTGCACGAGGATGCACAGGTGTTCCGTGCATCCCTGTGAAGGCTGTCACATTGCTGTCAATTGGGATGCAGAAGCTGCATGGACATAGCCGATGTCAATTGACCTAGCTGAGATTTTGTGAGTACCATTGGAAGTACTGGAGGTACTGTAAGGCCTTATTTACACAGATGTATCAATGCATGCATTCTCTGGCCGGCAGGACCGTCACTTCATGTTGGACTGCAAGCCGCAATCCCAACCCTGCGCTGCGCTCTTGCTTCTGGATAGGCCCTCAGATAGTCTAGCAGCCAGTTGTGAGAAAAATTGACTAAAACTACAGCTAGGGTTGGGACTTTAAATGAGGCAATATCTAATATATACCTCCATCCCTGAGTATGTTGAAATAGGAAACTACATTTTGGGACTTTTAGTTGAAACACACTGCTAACTTATGAACCAACTATAGTAAATATTGTTTATTAATAGCAAATAAGGCATGACATACACATAATAAACAAGGATAAAACATGGTATTAATAGATCACATAAAATAAAGTCTAGACAATGCAAGATGGTACCTAATTGTCTCAGCATAACATACATGGTAATGTATGATAATCATAGGTCTCGCTAAATAAAATCTAGACAATACATGGTTGTAACATGTTGGCTCTAAATTAACATACATGATATTGGGCCTTGGGCATGGAAGCCAAATTTGCAACGGTAACATATAAAAAAGGTAACAATGGTAGTTGGTCCATAAAAAATGTTATATATCAGATAGTAAGACATGTGCTGTGCCATATCATCATAAAGAGAGCTCTACGCGTTTCGTGGTATACATAACCACTCGTCAGGAGCAGGTACACAGTGCAGGGGTATCTATAATAGAATGAAAAAATGCCAAGGTAAGATAATAATAGTAGAAAACATAATGCATAGAAGAAAGAGGGGGAGCAAAAAGGTCCCAAACACTCTAACCTATTGGTAGCATATTGGTGAAGCTATAAGATGGTAGCAATGGTAGGACATGGGCTATCTGAAACATCTCCCCCGGGAGCTGAAACGGTATAACCAGAGGCACGGCAATGGAAATGGTAAGGGTGCAAGGTGGAGTGAGCGATCATCAGCTGAGATATGTATAGTTGGATTGTAGATCGATTTCATTGTATAGTTCGAGTCCCAGAGATATCTGTGCAAATTAATGGGTTGACAGTCAATTAACAACTGATCGATTGGGGAACAAAACCCGTGTGTTATGGGTGAAAAATAGGGTAGTTATAGATGCAAGGGTAAGTGCCATAACAAAGGAGGCCTGAATATAAGCCAGGGTATAAAAATAAATATCATTAAAGAGTGTAAGAAAAGTGAAAATACAGTTGAATTCTAGATACCTGTCAAGTGGTATGGGGGGGATTGTCCAAGTGCACTCATATCAAGGAAGTGGAACAAAAAGTGAAAAATGCAGTGGAAAGAGGGTGTATATGTAGTGGCCATGGACCAATGGCAACCGTTAACGCCACGCAGCGTGTCATGCCTTATTTGCTATTAATAAACAATATTTACTATAGTTGGTTCATAAGTTAGCAGTGTGTTTCAACTAAAAGTCCCAAAATGTAGTTTCCTATTTTAGCAGCCAGTTGTGCCCAGGATAGGCCCAATCTCCAGCCTAGCAGCCCGGGCAATACAATACATGGCCACCCCGACAGCCGTCCAGGTGGCACAGAATACTGATCACCTGTTCCATCAAAATATATAGGCTCTCCCAGCAGGCCAAGGGATTCAAGGAAACCCCTGCCCATTGGCTGAGACACCCCATACATCCATAATCTGACCTTGCATTGCCCTTTTCTTATCTAATGCCACCAGGTACCCGGCCACCCAGTGGCAGAACAGAAAAGTCTAGCAGTGCCAGACTTGGGAAGAAATCAGATGATCCCTAGAAATTAGCCAAGGTAGCTACTCCTGGCAGGTAAATTTAGGAGCAACCCTGCTTAAACTCCAGGGTGCTACACAGGCCATCCCTCAGACAACCATCCTGCACTGTGCCGCATTACAGGCCTCCTCAGACCACCGTCCAGAGCACTATGCAGCATTACAGGCCTCCTCGGACCACCGTCCAGAGCACTATGCAGCATTACAGGCCTCCTCAGACCACCGTCCAGAGCACTATGCAGCATTACAGGCCTCCTCAGACCACCGTCCAGAGCACTATGCAACATTACAGGCCTCCTCAGACTACCGTCCAGAGCACTATGCAGCATTACAGGCATCCTCAGACCACCGTCCAGAGCACTGTGCAGCATTAAAAGCCTCATCAGACGGTCCAGAGTGGCTAAATATGAATCTGTGAGTTTGTTCAAACCACCTTAAATAATAACATGATATTCGATTATTATTTTTTTTACTCCAGGACTGTATAATGCATTTTGAAAGTCTAGAGAAATGCTTAAATAATGCAATATTTAACTAAACACATTAGATTTTAGTCGACTAATATGTACTAGAGATTTAGTCCACTAAATACTACTAAAACAATTGCAGAAGACTAAAATGGGACTAAAATGACCTTTTTAGTCCTAATGCCGCGTACACACGACCGTTTTTCATGACGAGAAAAATGTCATTTTTTAATTTGGTCATTAAAAACGATCGTGTGTGGGCTTCAGAGCATTTTTCACGACGTGAAAAATGGGCATTAAAAATTTGGAACATGCTCTAATTGTTCTCGTCGTTTTTCACATCGTCGTTTTTCTCGTCATGAAAAACGGCCGTGTAGGCTTTAACGACGTGAAAAAAACGCGCATGCGCAGAAGCAAGTTATGAGACGGGAGCGCTCGTTCTGGTAAAACTAGCGTTCGTAATGGAGATAGCACATTCGTCACGCTGTAACGGACTGAAGAGCACGAGGCTGAAAAGCGCGAATCGTCTCTCACCAAACTTTACTAACACGAGGATCAGCAAAAGCAGCCCAAAGGGTGGCGCCATCCGAATGGAACTTCCCCTTTATAGTGCCGTCGTACATTTCGTACGTCACCGCGCTTTGCTCGAGCATTTTTTTTCATGATGGTGTGTAGGCACGGCAGGCTTGAGAAGAATCACGTCGAGAAAAACTTTGTTTTTTTCAATGACATTAAAAACGGACGTGTGTACGCGGCATTAGACTAAAACTAAATCGAAATTTGCTGCCAAAATGAACACTATGCTGCTCCCAATGTTGCATTTGTGTGGCTACACAGCCCTGAATACCTGCACAGATGTCACATTGGGAGCAGCAGCTGTGTCCATGCAGCTCTATGTCACATTGGTTTCTATGCAGAGCTGCACCAGATTTTGCACTCTCCAGTTTTACTAAATCAAATCGGATGTGTTTACAGTTGTAGTTGTATATGGAACAGCTTTCATGTTCCTCAGTCATCTAACATTCGTTCAGTAATCTGCTATATTAATCTGGATTGCTTTTCCTATTTATGTGTTTACTGTTGGAGTTGGCAGTCATCCTCTCTCGCTTGTAATGACGGGTGTGTCTGGCAGTGTAAACACTCTTCAGCAGGATGTGGAAGGCTATTGTCCTGACTGTGACTAACATGCTCTAGCAGCTTTTTGGAATGAAATTAAAGGGATATTCTCTTTTTGTGGGGTAAGCCTTTTCTGGTCCTTTAAGGGCAAAGTGAGCATTTAGTGCACTTATCCTTTCATGCACCCTACCCAGCCCTCTCCAAAAATGTCCTCCTAGATCAGTGGTTCTCAACCTTCTAGTGCTGTGACCCCTTGATAAAATTTCCCAAGTTGTGGGGACCCCTAACATAGGGTGACCAGACATCCCCGGTTTCAGGGGACAGTCCCCGGATTGAAGACACTGTCCCCGGACCAAGTCTGTCCCCGGTTTTGTCCCCGGATTGGGATTTGAACAGGGGCTGGGGAAATTTTAAAGACAGTCAGTGCAGAATTAAAAAAATAAATAATCTAAATTACACACTCCCGCTCCGCCACTGATATTAGCTTAGGGGGGTGTGTTTTTTTTTCCATTATCTGTGCCCCTTTCTGATGATCATGTGCTGGTCGGAGCGGATGGAATATTTCTTCAGTTTCGGGTGCCCATTTAGCTCTGCTAACATATTCTTCTGCCTTGGCTCAAGTCCCAGCCAGCCGCCTGCCTGTTTATCTCCTTGCCTTCCCTGGCAGAGTGATCTTCCTCCGTTCCCCACCCAGTAGTAGCCGGGGTCCGGAGAGCAAGACTTGACAGGCTGTGAGGCGGGCAGCAGCGGCGATGGGCAGAGAGTCGCTAATTGCCGCCATTACTAGTAAAAAAATAATATGTCCCCGGATTTCATTTTAAAAATCTGGTCACCTTACCCTAACAGTAAAATTATTTTCGTAGCATGGGTTGTCAGCACCCAAGGCAAGACAAGTAATTTGCGCCCCAAACCCAGAGCCATTTAGCGCTCCCTGAGTCCTTTTAATGGCAAATATAATTGCAGGTAGTGTCACTCACTGTGTTTCCGCCTTCACTGTGTTTCTGACTTTGTGGTGTCTCGTAGCAGTGACACCTATGCCGAAATCAGGAGCTAGGTTCTCCTCCAGCCCCTCCCACTTCACATTCCTCACTAGTCAGCTGACCTCTAGTCTTTGCCCCCCCAGCCATGCCGTGAACTGAATGGGCACCTGAGTGGGCGGCCGCGGGCTCAAGGAATAGCCAAGCTGTGCAGACACAGGCTCCAGGGATAGCCCTGCTGGGTGGCTGCAAAAAGGCTGGGAGAGTGATGCAGGCTTCAGGAACAGCCCAGGATTCGGTGACCCCTGGCAAATCGTCATTTGACCCCCAGGTTGAGAACCACTGTCCTAGATCCTTATGTGCAGTCTGCCTGGTATGCGCTCTCTAGTCTCCATTCACTTTATTAGAAAGTTGTGTGATGGTCTCTTTGGAGCTGCAGAGGCTGTGTCGCATTGAGAAAGTGACACAGTGAAGACCACTTATACTTCCACCTTTGCAGGGGGATAGGCTCTGTAAGGGGTACTGATTGTCTGCCCCTACCGGAGTAGCCAGCCAGCACCTCCAGGGCACCCCGCTCCCTGTCAGAATGGATTGTAAAAGATAAACGGGCCTAAAGTCTATGGTTAAAGCTGAACTCCAGGTATGACCTTTATTGCATATTTACATGGGTCCAGCTTGGCACAATGCAAGTATGCATATCTCATACCTGATGGACTGCTGGGGAAGCTGACCATCCCTGTAGTACTCAGTGCTACTACAGTGATAGCTTCTGGGCCCTGTGTTGAGCAGCTTGACCACAGAGGGTCACTTGCTTGGCTGTAGTTCCTTTTTATAGAATGGTTTGTCTTTTTTTTTTTCAAAGAACACAAGGCCTTCTTCAATTGGATAAGGTGAAAATAATGTCAATGGCAGCTGTGCCAGGCAAGTGATCCCCTGTGGTCAGTGTTCAGAGGAAAAGTTACTTGGCATAGGCAAGACCCCTTTCACTTTTGGCTGCGGCCGCGTTAGCGGTAAAGCGCCACTAGTTTTAGTGGCGCTTTACCGTCGTTTTAGCAGCGCCCGTGTTGCAGCGCTGCCAAATCGCTTTTCATGCGCTTCGGCAGCGCTGCCCATTCATTTCAATGGGCAGGGTGTTTTGGGAGCGGTGTATACCCTGCAAGTGCATCTCCCCAATGTGAAAGCACTCGAGCTTTCACACTGGGTGGCATGGGAGGCGTTTTTCAGGTGCTTTACAGGCGCTATTTTTAGCGCTAAAACAGTTTCAGTATGAAAGGGGTCTAATTAAGGACCTGGAAGATTGTAGCTATCACTGTAGATGTCAACTTATGACAGTATGCAATGAAAATCTTTCCTGGAGTTCAGCTTAATCTTAAATCTGCTTTAAAGGAAACCTTTAATGACTTTGGATCAATGATATTTTATATGTTCAATCTTTTTTTTTATCCAAAAATTTCATTAGTGACAAAGGATTCCCAGAGCATCATGGGGTAGCTTTACAGGCAGCAAACAGTAATCATCTTATCTTAAGCAATAGAGTGTGCGATTTTCCACCACGGGTGGACGGAAAGAAAATTGCTTGATTCCCCCATCAACACAGTAAGCGTTGATGGGGGAATTGCTCCCACAGCGCTATTTTATTTTGTTCTGCAGGTGGGGAGCCTGCCTGGCCAGCAGAACACAATGATCACTGCTGGCGGCTATAGCCACTGACAGTAATCGCATATAAAAAATTTGACAGGCTGGTTGTACCCAAAGAACAAGAAGAAGCACACCGCTCCAGGCAGAATCAGGTGTAAGGTAGATCACAGGTGCAGACCTCGCCTCACCACCGTGAAAGACAAATAAAACAAGAAATTGGTCGCACACTGGAACTCCAACTTATCTTGATGTCATCTTTATTGTCAACAGGGTCAGACAGATACAGGCAATGGTAGATGCGTTTCACAAGCGATAGCTTGCTTGTTCACAAATCAGTCGATGGATCGCATTGGGTACAACCACCCTGCCTATAGATGGATAGGATTTTGTCCGGTCCCTGCTGAACCAGCCGAGATTCGGTCCATCTGTGGCTGACTTTATTTTGTACAGCACAGGGCTGTAGTCATAGACCATGGGTTATATGCAAGCAAACCTGGTCTATTACTATAGCCCGTGTCCTGTACTGTACTCCATGATGAGGAATTTACAGGTTAGTCAAAATTCCCATTATCTTATTCGTACAGTACAGAACACAGGGCTGTACTCATAGACCATGGTAGCATGCATACAACCCATGGTATGACTACAGCCCTGTGTTCTGTACTGTACCAAGATAAGAAATTTACAAGTAAAGTGGGCCATAGATGGTTTGAATCTCGGCCTATTTCAGCAGAACTGGCCAAAATTCGAATCGTGTATGGGCAGGCTGAATGTACCCAAGTTGATCGATCAATCCATCAACTTGGGTACAACCAGTGTGTTGGATTTTACATTTGATTATTGCTAGTGACTATTATAGCCGCTAGCAGTAATCACTGTTTTTACCCGCCTCCACTACACTTCACTGGGAAAACACAATGGCTCCGCGTGAGAGGTTCCCCTATTAACACCGTCCGTGTGTAACCCGTGTTTGCAGAAAAGAATATCGCTCTGTCTATGGCTGGCTTAAATCGTTTGTTACCCCCAACACTTCAGATTCCTGATATGAGCCTGCTGTAGCATGTACTTGTATGAGAAAGTATCCTGTCCCCCTTTGTGGTGATCGTTTACAATCACTTAAAGTGGTAGTAAACTCTGTACTACCACTTGTACCTACAGGTAAGCCTATAATAAGGCTTACCTGTAGGTACTGTGAATATCTCCTAAACTTGCACCATTTAGGAGATATTCAGAGTGCATGCAGCTGATGACAGCATCGACGCATGCGCTCCGAAGGTCCAGCTTACAGTGCCGGACCTTCAGAGCCCGTGCCAGAAATGGTGGCTCCCATGCGCAGTGACGTTATCGCGGCTCCGGCCAATCGCATAGCTCGCAAACCCGGAAGACCGACGGGGAACATGTCAGCCCTCTCAGCAGTGACATTACAGGGCTGGAGGGCTTCGTTCCAAGGTGAGTATTTTATAATTTGCTAGTATGTAATGCATACTACCACATTATGCCATTGCCTTGCAGTTTTTTTTTTTGAACATCGGCTGTTTACAACCACTTTAATGCCGTGTACACACGATCGGAATTTCCGACAACAAAACCGTGGATTTTTTTCCGACGGAATTTCCATCAAACTTGGCTTGTTGCATACACACGGTCACACAAATGTTGTCTGAAATTCCAAACGTCAAGAACATGGTGACGTACAACACTGACGAGCCAAGAAAAATTAAGTTCAATGCTTCTGAGAATGCGTCGACTTGATTCCGAGCATGCGTAGGATTTTTGTGCGTCGGAATTGCATACAGACGATCAAAATTTCCGATGAGAACTTTTTTGGTCGGAAAAATTGAGAACCAGCTCTCAAATTTTTGTGGTAGGAAATTCCGACAGGAAATGTCCGATGGAGCCTACACACGGTCGGAATATCCGATGAAAAGCTCAAAACCAACCTTTTTTTTTTTTCGGAAATTCCAACCGTGTGTATGCGGCATAAGTCCACATTTTCTGGTAGGCTGTCCCTCTGTGAAATCTCAACCTGAGGCCCTTGATTAGAGATGAGTTGTTCACTTGTGTATATGAATCTCTTAGCTTGAGCTACTTAGTTCTGTTAACACCAAGAACATATAGAGATGGAATAAGATACGAGCCCCAAGCGCCACGTGTTTTCTCATACTGAGAATAGAAAATAGCCATATGCAATATTTCATATTTACTTGGCCAAAAAATATTTATACAGAAAAACAAACCTAAATAAATGACAGTTGTGTAGAATAAAACAAAGTTACAGTTGGTGGCTGTGTGTGTCTCTCTTACAGCTGTTGTACCTAGAAAACACTGGCCATACTGTACTTCCCCATACAAATTCAGCTGGTTTTCTGTACTTCCCCTTAAAACCTTTGTTCTCAGAAAACAGCGAGTTCTTGCGTTTCTGGAAAACAATTGGGGGATTTGTGATATTTCTGTTTAAAATTGGAACCAATCGATGTTTTCATATGCCCCTTTTTATTTACCCTTATTGAAATTTTTGCCGTAACAATACATGCAAAATGTATCACCGGACAGTAGAAGGAGCTGGATAAGGCATAGCAAATGAGTTCTGTTCAGTGAAGACATTTGTAAAATATAACAACACGTGTCAAAGTTCTGCTCTTTACTGGAAAATGTCACAGGAGAAAGTATTATTGAACCAGAAAATTATCATATCTGTGGGTAGGGTGACCACGTGTCCCGGATTGCCCGGGACAGTCCCGCATTTTGCAGGTCTGTCCCGGGCACATTCATTCCAGGACAATACAGTGTCCCGGAATGAAACTGACACAGCCACCCCCCCCCCCGGGCCAATCTGATGCCCCCAAAAAAGGCCGCCACATCACCGCTTTACTCACTGACAGTACGTGTCCTGACCGGGAATGCCTGGAGGAGCACAATCCCCGCCCCCTGCTTGTGATTGGAGAAATCATAAATCCTGCCTCTTGTGTCCAATCACTGTGCTGTGATTCGTTACAGCACAAGCTGATTTTTGGGAAGGGAGGGTGTCCCTGAATGGTAGTTTGGAAATGTGGTCACCCTACTGTGGGTGTGGTGCCATAAATGTGTGTCCTAAACTGGGTAGAAGCGTATAGGTGGGAATGTACCCAGGTGAAGGTCCTGGCAACAAAGAAAATGACCAAACGAGAATAATGTGGAGAGAATACACCTGCGGTTTTTGTCCAGGGGCCCCAGATAATTTTATTTTTTTTCCAGGGTTCCGCAGTAGGTGGAAACCATGTTCTCCAGTTTTACTGTGCATTCCATGAAGGAAGGATGGAGGTGTTGTTGCTTTCCAGTATATGAGTGGTTTTTCGAATCTGGAACAGTGCTCTATTAAGAGCCAAAATGGTGTCTTTATCAGATATAAGCTCATGCCCCATACACACGAGCGGAATTTCCATCAGAAAAAAGTTGGATGTTTTTTCCGACGGAATTCCGCTCAAGCTTGGCTTGCATACACACGGTCACACAAGTTCTCTGAACGTTCGTGCATTAAGAACGCGGTGACGTACAACACTACGACAAGGCGAGAAAAAGAAGTTCAATGCTTCCGAGCATGCGTCAAATTGTTTCTGAGCATGCGTGTTTTTTTTCCCCGTCGGAATTGCATACAGACGATCAAAAGGACTTTTTCCGTCGGAAAAATAGAGAACCTGGTCTCAATCTTTTGCTGGTGGAAATTCCGACAGAAAAAGTCTGATGGAGCCTACACATGGTCGGAATTTCCGACCAAAAGCTCACATCAGACTTTTGCTGGCGGAAATTCCGCTCGTGTGTACGCGGCATAAGAGGTAAGGACCAGAACACAGATTTTGTGGTCAGATGGAATGGTCACATGAAAGACAGTTTGCAAAATGTGTAAAATATCTTTAATTAATTTGAGGAGTGCCATATTCTATGGAGAAAAATTGGCTTTTTTCTTGCATTTGGGACAGTCAGGGTCCTCAACCCTACCTAAGTCATATAAGTGCTTTTGGTATGGTCGGTCCTAAACACAATATAGAGTTGTGAAAGTTTTTGCTTTTATACTTTTCCTACAGTATTAACATTAAAGCCTTGCACACACTGCCCTGGACTTTTTTCATCGGGCAAACCGATCGTGTATGGGACCCATCGGTCTTTTTTCCATCGGTTTTAAAAAATAGAAAATGTTTTAAATTTTTCCGATGGATCAAAAACCGATAGCAAATTCCGATCGTCTATGGGCAAGTCCATCGGATAAAAAACCCACGCATGCTCAGAATCAAGTCGACGCATGCTCAGAAGCATTGAACTTAATTTTTCTCGGCTCATCGGAGTGTTTTACGTCAAAGCGTTTGGAACGGTCGGTTTTTTGACTGGTGTGTAGGCAAGACTGATGGAAGTCAGCTTCATCGGATTAGAATCCATAGGATATCTGATCGTGTGTACAAGGCTTAAGTCATGCTGCCTCATGTATGAAAGTGTTGGTTCTTCTGTCCTGGATACCACAGTATGGCACAGATACATAGTTGAAGTGTACTTTATGCTTACCGTATATATTTGAGTATAAGCCGACCCGAATATAAGCCGAGGCACCTAATTTTACCACAAAAAACTGGTAAAGCGTATTGACTCGAGTATAAGCCTAGGGTGTTCATCTGCATGCCTCACTGTGCCCATGCCTCACTGTGCCCATGCCTCACTGCGTCCATGACTAGACTGACGTTTAACATGGGAGTCTATGGAAGGGGTTCCCGGCTTTGAAATATCGGTGCTCCCCGGCCGTAGGTCCCCCAGACAACAAACTTTTCACACTTGTAGAGGAGAAATAAGGCTACATGTGTGCAAAGTTTCGGGTCCAGGGAACCTACGGCCGGCCGGTACCGGGTCCCCAAACTCACCAGAGAAATTACCATTTAACATGGGAGTTTATGGAAGGGGTGCCCGGCTTTGAAAAATCGGTGCTGCCCGGCCGTAGGTCTCCCGGACAAAAAACTTTGCACACTTGTACATGCACATGTACATGCGTGCCAAGTTTGGGGTCCAGGGGACCTACGGCTGGCCGGTACCGGGTCCCCAAAATCCGGGAGATCAGGCGCAAAAAGATGAAGATGGACACAGACTCGAGTATAAGCCGAGGGGGGCATTTTCAGCACAAAAAATGTGCTGAAAAACTCTGCTTATACTCGAGTATATACGGTAAGTGCCATTACTATACAACGCCACTATCGCAACCCTTGCTCCCTCTTGTACTAGAGTTTGGTGCTGCAAAGCCCTGCCCCTTCGCATTTTTATGTTTAGACTTACCCCCTCGCTCCATATGCCAAAGTTGGAGCAGAATACTACAGTGCCACATCACACATTGGAGGACAATGTAGGAAATGGTCCTCCCTTACTAGGAATGCATACATGTTTTAGGCTGGGTTCACACCATTGCGAATTGGATGCGTGTTCCCCGCATCCAATTTGCAAGAAAAGGACATTTTGACCAGCTCTCTATGGAGCCGGTTCACATATCTCTGCTGCGGCTCCAGTGCGAATTTGCACAGGAACCCTGTGTGTCTTTTTTTCAGCCAAAAATTCGGGCTGAAATCGGACCTGAAACGGTGATCCAGGACGCACCGAACCCCTGCTGGGAGCCACATGCAGCGATGGTGTGAACCCAGCCTCAAATAATATTTTGGTCTGGACTGGACTCAACAGTTTGCTTTATAGATTCCCAAATGATATCAAGATCATGATTATTAGCACACATTCTTATAATGACCATTAAGGAGCAACTTTACCCAAAACAGATCACTTCCCTGAAAATTAGGTGGGGCATGGTGTGGTCCTCCATCAAGGCTTCAATATTGTCCATCAGAACAGCAGAAAGGACAAAGGACTCTCTCTGCCCTCAGAATTGTCTTGACAGTCGAACATTTCAAGCAAGATGAAAGAGGGCAGGCCAGAGTCAGTCGCCAAAGATATCACCAGGCACTGATTGCACATTAGAGCTCATTGCTCTACAGATCTCTGGACAAGAACAAACCCTGTATGCAAGCACCTACATCAATAAGCAATACAATGTAAAATATATATATAATATAATTTTTTTTGCCACATATACACTTTAGGCCAGCCTTTATAAACCTTTTTAACATGGTGGTACTCTTAAAATAAATTTAAGGTCTCATGGTCTATATTAGCATTGTAGTCAGTGGAAAGAATGCTTCTTTCGTTGGTGGTCAGTGGGAAGAATGCTTCTTCCGTTGGTGGTCAGTGGGAAGAAGGCTTCTTTCGTTGGTGGTCAGTGGGAAGAATGCTTCTTTCGTTGGTGGTCAGTGGGAAGAATGCTTCTTTCGTTTGTGGTCAGTGGGAAGAATGCTTCTTTCGTTGGTGGTCAGTGGGAAGAATGCTTCTTTCGTTGGTGGTCAATGGGAAGAATGCTTCTTCCGTTGGTGGTCAGTGGGAAGAAGGCTTCTTTTGTTGGTGGTCAGTGGGAAGAAGGCTTCTTTCGTTGGTGGTCAGTGGGAAGAATGCTTCTTTCATTGGTGGTCAGTGGGAAAAATGCTTCTTTCGTTGGTGGTCAGTGGGAAGAATGCTTCTTTCGTTGGTAGTCAGTGGGAAGAATGCTTCTTTCGTTGGTGGTCAGTGGGAAGAATGCTTCTTCCGTTGGTGATCAGTGGGAAGAATGCTTCTTCCGTTGGTGGTCAGTTGGAAGAAGGCTTCTTCCGTCGGTGGTCAGTGGGAAGAAGGCTTCTTTCAATGGTGGTCAGTGGGAAGAAGGCTTCTTTCAATGGTCAGTGGGAAGAAGGCTTCTTCCGTTGGTGGTCAGTGGGAAGAAGGATTCTTCCGTTGGTGGTCAGTGGGAAGAAGGATTCTTCCGTTGGTGGTCAGTGGGAAGAAGGATTCTTCCGTTGGTGGTCAGTGGGAAGGAGGATTCTTCCGTTTGTGGTCATTGGGAAGAATGCTTCTTATAGTAGAAAACACCTGTAGCAATTCCAGGAGGTGGTGAGCGGTCGGTGCACTGGCTTGTAGTTTCCTCCTAGCACCTGAGCAAACCTGTCGATAAAAGAAAGCTGTCAGCTTGATCTTCCGCGATGGATGAGTTTATTAATCCAGGTCTGGTACAAAATACAGGGCTTACGCATTTCGGCGTGTAGACTTGGCTATGATTAAGGCTAAATGCCGAAACGTGTAAGCCCTGTATTATTTTGTGGCAAAGAAAGGTCCCCCTGCAGCCGCATATCCATGCTGTTCCTTGAATGGATGTGTAAGTGACAACCTCAGCCTGGACTCTGACCAGGTCACGCCCCCAACATGTTTCGCTCCATCCCTCAAAGCTTAGTATTATTTTGTACCACATCTGGATAAATTACCGTATTTATCGGCGTATAACACGCACTTTTTTCCCCTTAAAATCAGGGGAAAATCGTGGGTGCGTGTTATACGCCGATACTCCGTCGAATTCCCCTGCTGAAAACGAGCGAGAGGAGCGAGCGGAGCCGAAGCCGAAGTACAATCGGCTTTACTCGGCTCCTCTCGCAGTCCCGCCCATCTCTGACTGCGCCGCTGACATAGAGAAAGCCGAGTGTACTTCGGCTAGTCTCGGCTCCTCTCACAGTCCTGCCTGTGACTGTGAGCAGAGCCGAGTCTAGCCGAAGTACACTCGGCTTTCTCCGTCAGTGGCGCAGTCAGTGGAGATGGGCGGAACTGCGAGAGGAGCCGAGTCTAGCCGAAGTACACTCGGCCCCGCTCGCTCCTCTCCACAGAAATCGGCGCCAAATTTTAAAAACCGCCGGGACTGACACGATCGCAAAGGCACTGGGCAAGGCTGCAGATGGACAGATGGACACTGGGCACGGCTGCAGATGGACACTGGGCACGGCTGCAGATGGACAGATGGACACTGGGCAAGGCTGCAGATGGACACTGGGCAAGGCTGCATGCTGCATTTAAATGTAAGTTTTTTTTTCCTTGAATTTCCCTCCTAAAAGTTTTTTTCCTTAAAATTCCCTCCTAAACTTGGGGTGCGTGTTATACGCCGATAAATACGGTAACTCATTTATTGTGGAAAATCGAGCTGCTGGCTTTCTTTTATCTACAAGAATGCTTCTTACCTTGGTAATCTGTGAAAAGAATGTCCTCCTTAAAGATAAATAACTTCCAGCAACCTCAGGAGGAACCCTAGTTGAGAAAAACGACTTTTAGTTATGACATTATGACCCACCAAACCCAACTCTGCTCCCTGTTTGCATCGGAGGTTCTATTTTGTTGATTTGGATTTTGTGAGGATACCCTGCCTCGGTTTGTTACCTTATCACCAGCTTCTGAAAAGGTTTTGAAACACTAAGGAGTACACTGGATAGAAGTGCTCTGCATTTATTTTTAATGGGACGCTTAGAAACCCTAAACTCAGAGTTCTCCTGAGAATAAAGGCTTTCTTAGAATAGGTGTGGAGAGCAGATACCATGTTTGGTTTAGCTCAGTAATGTGAATACGTTGTAGAGGACCCAAGTATATTGAGTCATTCTGCTCAGTATGGTCTTTATACCCAGCATTTAAATGAGTACTACAAGATCCTAGTTGTGATGCCCATGTTAACAGTGTCTAATGAGTGTGCAGGGTCTTCTGTGCCAGCCGAGGAAAGAAAATTTTAGTAATTACTTATAGTAGTTAACGAGAGCCCTGTTGTCTTTAGACAGTCTACACTTTAAAATTACAAATGAAATCTGATTGGTTGCTTTAGGTGGGAGATCCTTCCTTTTCTGGTCTTTTTTAGCAGCCTAAATATTAGATTTATGATGACTGTAATTTATTAAAGAAGAGAAAAATACAGAATAAGCCTTCCTCGATGTGTCACGTAACACGATGTAAAGCCTTGTACACACAATCGGCCTTCCATCCGACTTGGATTTTGGTCCGAAAGGCGTTGGCCGTGAACTTGTTCTGCATACACATGGCACAACATTTTCAGCCAACATTCACCAAACCACGTGTTTTCTCTTTTCGTCTATGGACGGACACAGCGCCTTAAATCTTGACATGTGGGTTATGTTCCTGTTCATAGGAGAGGACTAGGCAGAACATGTTAGTTATCTTAAAACATGTAACTTTAACAGAGTTGAACAGCCCCGCCCAGGGGGCGGTCCCTCCATACATAACCCTCCACCCTGCAGTCAGCAGCCTCAGTTTTTTTCTGCCTAGCAGAGGAGAAGGACGTGGCTCCCTTTGGGCCCAGAGTCCTGAAGAAATTTTAAATTTGTATTTATTTTATTTTTGGATTCTTCTATCAACTGCCAGCTGGGCGACAGGCTGGATAATATAGATCCTTGTAGTCTTCCCAGTCCGGCCATCGAGCGTGCCTGTCCTTAGCTACGCGCTGGTTCTGCCACGACATACCCCATGGCTCCAGGGGTGGCCGGTGAGCTTATGCTCCGGGGTCCACATATGACTGCGCTGCTTGCTGTCTCACTCACAGTGGACCGGGCCGACAGCTACTCCGTACCAATCGGTTGTGGGTCTGTCAGGGACGCGCCAGCATGTCCTCGCAAGGACGGGTAAGTACGGTTCCCCCTGCCTCGGCAGGATGGAACAGCTGGGCATTCCCGGGATTTAAGGGGTTCTCCTGTCCTCCCTTTCCCTGCTCTCTGTCACCCTTTCTCCTGCCCTAGGGCCCACTGCAACCGGGGTGTACCTGTGGGGGGGCTCCGGGTCCCTGTGGGGGACCGTAGGGCGCCGGGGTCCGCTTTCTGTGAGGGGGGGTCTGTCTCCTGGGAAGTCTCTGCACGGCCTTCTCGTCCACATCCCGGGGCTCGGGCGCCATTTTTTGCTGCGCCGCCGCCATTTTTAGTGTGCCTACTCTCTCTATTGAAACTTCCATTGGCAGCTATTTTGTTGTGGCCGCGCTGTGGCGCAGGTCAGTATTGCGGGCGGCCATTTTCTTGTGGTCCGCACCCTTTTTATCTGAGGCGTCTGGTGGCCATTTTGGAGTGGGTTTTGGCCTCTATCACTGGCTTTCTGTACGGCGAACAGCTCATTCTCCTCAGTTTTCTTCCTCACAGTTTTCTTCCTCACACGCTGTGTATACAAGGAAGGCGAGCAGCGGTGCTGAGCGGTCTCCCTCTGGGTGGTGAGTCCCCTGGGTTACCCCCCCCCCCCGGTCAGTGAAGCAAGGAGGGGTGACTTTTTAAGTGATTTTCACTTGGTCCCTGAGGGCTGTCAGTGGTTGTTAATGGAGTCAGTATCTGGCCTTTCTTCCCCTAATTTGCCAGAGGCAGCTAACGGTGCCCCTGCACCTGCGGTTCCCATGGATACGCTGTCGGCCATCCTGGAATCATTTGTTGCCAGGGTACAAGCGGCGTGCAGGCGTAAGGGGGGTAAAAAAGCGCCCCCTCCCCATCTTCTGGGGAGTGCAAGATAGGGCACTTGTGAGTGCACTACTTGATGCTGTGAGGGACACTCTCAGGCTGGTATATGCAGCTGGGACTTCCGCAGAGGAGTCTGTCTCCTTGGGGTCACACAAATCTAACCGTTTTGTGACAGTTTTCCCCTATGTTACTTTCTTTGATAAGTTCATAGATAAGGATGGGAACGACCGCAGAGGTCTTTTGTGGTCCCTCAGCGCATGGTGGTCCGTTATCCTTTTGGGAAGAGCCTTTTAAAAAAAAGAAAAAAAAGAATGGGCCTCTCCTCCGGTCGTGGACACCCCGGACTCTCGACTAAATAAGGTAACCACTCTCCTGGTAGAGGGGACCCCTGCCTTTAAAGGCCCTAATGATAGGAGGTCTGGAACGTTGACCCGCTTCATGTTCGTCATGCTGGGGTCAGGGTGGCGACATTTATTAGCTGCGGCTTTTTGTGTCTCAGACACTCCCTGAATGGGAGATTTTGCAATAGACAGTAGGAGAACATCAGCTTCCTCCAGAGTGCGTAAGGCTGGCTGACCAATGGTCCAGGGCCTTGTGTGTGTCTGTGATGCCACTCTGGATGCGGCCCCCTGGATTTCCAGAGCCTCTGTATCTGCGGTGGTACTGCGCCGCCTGTGAAATGCTGGTCCGCTGACCAAGCATCCAAAAAAGCTCTGGCAGATTTGCCCTTCAAGGTGGGAGGCCTTTTTGTACCTCACTGGACGACATTAATAAAGATGTCACTGGTGGTAGGAGCACACTTCTCCCACTGTCCTCTATGGGGAAGGAGCCACGCCGTAAGCGGGGCCCTCCTATTCCGCGCAGAAGCAGTATTTTCGTCAGATCCTCCCATACTGACAGGGCTCCAGCTGGGGGACAGGAGTGTCCCTGGGTGCGTGAGCCGAACAAGACGGCTAACAAGCTTGCTACCACATGAAGTTTTGCCCCCGCCCAACTCAGGGTGGGGGGACGGCTTCGCGAGTTTGCAGCTCGGTGGTCCTCCCTGCTCTCCGACCAGTGGGTCTGCGAGGTGGTCACTTCGGGGTACAAAATAGAGTTTCTTTCTGCCATACAGATTCTTTCCCTCAAATCTTCCTCTCCTTCCGGCTTGGAGGTCTGCTTGATGGGAGCAGTACGAGACTTGCTCAGGTGCAGAGGTGTCCGTCCAATATTGGACCTCATAGTCCTCAATGCTTTTGTGAGGGTGCGAAATCATCCGGGGGATTTTCTGGCATCCCTGGACATCAAGGACGCCTACTTGCATGTCCCCATATGCGACAGGCATCAGAGGTTTTCTGCGCTTTGCGATCAGCGAGGACCACTATCAATTTGTGGCTCTTCCCTTTGGCCTAGCGTCGGCACCAAGCGTTTTCACCAAGGTGCTCGCCTCGATTCTAGCTTTGCTGAGACAGCAAGGCATTGCCGTCGTAGGTTGCTTAGACGATCGTCTTCTGAGAGCTGCTTCCAGCCCAGTATTAGAGGAGGACGTGTCTATAGCCAGTCAGACTCTCCAAGAATTTGGATGGATACTGAACCTCCAGAAGTCGGTGTTCCGATTCAGCACCTAGAAATCTTGGGGCTGATTCTGGAGTCATCGGAGGCGAGCGTCTTCTCCCTCCCAGAGAAGTTGCAGACACTCCAGGCTGCAGTGAGGTCGTTAACATCCCGCAATTGGTCGTCTCTCAGTTTCTGCATGAGAGTCCTGGGCCTCATGGTAGCCTCCTTCGAGGCAGTACCGTATGCCCAATCCCATACTTGGGTGCTGCAGAGGGTGATTCTGTCCAAATGGGACAAATCCCCATTGTCTCTGGATCATCTGGTTTAGGCAAGTCGCCTAGTCAGGGCCTCTCTGACTTGGTGGCTGACATCCCCGGGACTTCAGTTCTTGAAGTCTTTCCTTCCTTATCCACTGGACTGTGATAACGGCGGACGCCAGCCTGACCGGGTGGGGGGGGGGAGTCTGGGGGGTTTGGTCGGCCCAGGGCCGCTGGACTCCGGAAGAATCTCTCCTATCGCTCGAACTTCGAGCGATTAGACTGTGCCTCTCCAAGTTGTCGCAGAGGCTTCAAGGGCGTCCGGTCAGAAAACAAGGAGCTCGGCCACAGCGTTGGAGGTCGCTCACATCCTGAGATAAGCCGAAAGGAGCGTACCGGCTCTATCGGCTGCTTACATTCCTGGCGTAATTACTGGCAGGCGGACTATCTGAGTCGCCAGATGCTGGACCACGGGGAATGGTCGTTACACCCGGAGGTGTTTCAACTCCTTGTCAGAAGTGGGGCACACCAGATGTGGATCTCCTGACTTCTGAACTCAATCGCAAGGTGTCGAGGTTTGTGGTCAGGTCCAGGGATCCCTGGGCAGACGCATCAGACGCGTTGGTGGCTTCATGGAGTCAGTATCGGCAAATTTATGCCTTTCCCCCAATGAAAATGCTTCCTCATCTGCTATGCGGAGTTGAGGCAGAGGGGATCCTGGTGATTCTATTCACCCCCAGACTGGCCCCGGTGTCCCTGGTATGCCGACCTTGTGAGACTGGTAGCAGATGCTCCCTGGTGCCTGCCAATGCGGGAGGACCTTCTGTCTCAAGGTCCCATACTTCATCCTGCCTTGCAGTCGCTGGCTTTAACGGCATGCTATTGAAAGCCAGGTACTGAGGGACCGTGGCCTGTCAGATTTGGTAATCTCTACCATGTTGAGGGCCCGGAAATCTTCTTCCCGGAAGATCTACCATCGCACTTGGAAGGCTTACATCTCTATGTGTGAAGAGATGTCTTGGCGCCCACGGGCATATTTGGTTTCTCGGATCCTGCTGTTCTTGCAGCACGGAGTAGATGAAAAACTTGCCTTAAGCACTATTAAGGAGCAGATTTCAGCTTTGGCTGTCTTCTTCCAACGACCCCTAGCGGCTCACTCACTCGTAAGTATGTTTATACAGGGGGTCTGACACGTGATTCCCCTGATTGGGCCAACACTTCCTCCGTGGGAATCTGGTTCTCTCTGTACTTCTGGAACCTTCCTTTGGGAACACCAGGGAGTATTCCTCTCTTAACACTTTCTCCGGAAATTGCTTTTCTAGTTGCCATTACATCGGTCAGAAGGGGTTCTGAATTGGCGGCGCTGTCTTGCAAGTCTCCTTACTTGGCCCTCCATAGGGATAAGTGGTGCTGCGCCTGCAGCCCTCGATCATTCCTAAGGTAGTTTCGGCTTTTCACCTTGTGTCCTCGGCATTCGCATCCCATGGAGGTTGCACTACATACTTTGGACGGGGTACGTGCCCTGCGGGTGTACCTGTTTGTTACGGCTCCGTTCCAGAGATCTGACTCACTGTTCGTGTTGGTGTCTGGTCCACAGTAGGGCCTGGCAGTTTTCGTCGGCCACCTTTATAGGTGGATCAGGCAGACCGTCATCCAGGCCTATGCCCTTAAGGGGCGGGCGCCTCCCTTTCCTGTCACGGCGCATTCAACCAGGGCAATTGGTGTCTCCTGGGCTTTCCGATATCAAGTATCTGTCTCACAGGTGTGTAAGACGACGACCTGGTCGTCTGTTCACACCTTCTCAAAGTTTTCTAAGATTAATGTGAGTGCATCTTCCGATGCTTCCTTTGGCCGCATGGTTTTGCAGGCGGCTGTTTGAGGTTGCAACTCCTCCGTTGAGGAGCTCTGTGTTTGGGGTGAAGTTAAGGCTTCTTTTGATTGCTGTTCCCACCCCTCGTTTTTTTTGACACTGCTTGGGGACGTCCCACATGTCAAGATTTAAGGAGCTGTGTCTGTCCATGGACGAAAAGAGAAAATAGGATTTTTTTGTACTCACCGTAAAATCCTTTTCTCTGTCGTCCATGGACGGACACAGCACCCACCCCTCCTTGTTTAGTTTGTACTGCTTTTTGACGAACTTAGATGCATGCTGCAGGGTGAGGGGTTATGACCGGAGGGACTGCCCCCTGGGCGGGGCTGTTCAACTCTGTTAAAGTTACATGTTTTAAGATAACTAACATGTTCTGCCTAGTCCTCTCCTATGAACAGGAACATAACCCACATGTCAAGATTTAAGGCGCTGTGTCGGTGCATGGACGACTGAGAAAGGGATTTTACGGTGAGTACAAAAAAATCCTATTTTTTCAGCTCTCTACCGCCACCCTTTGGTCAACTTCTGCTATTGTTGTCTGATGCTTAGCATTGGTTCCGAGCATGCGTGTTTGTACTTTGGATTTTAGTTGGACGGACATGCGTACACACGATCGGATAAACCGACGTAACTGATTTATTGCCCAACAGTTGGTGAGCATGAACAGCCAACTTTTGTTGTCGTTAATTCAGCCAACAATTGTGTGATGAAGCATACACACGGTCCGATTATCCGACACAACACGTCCATCAGACAATTATGGCTGTAAAGTTGGATCGTGTGTACGGGCCTTAGGAGTGGCAAGGCACTTTATGTAGGTCAAGTGGGTTCTGAACATAACCCTTATCTGATCATAGAATGATATCAGCATACTTCCTCTTCAGACTGAACTACAGAGACTGGAGTGTTTGATCATTGTATTTCAGATCCAGACAAGATAACCAACCAGCAAAAAGTCTTCCATTGGACCACTAGAAAGTATAGCCTCTTGTCTTCACCACAAATCAAAAATCTAAACAAGAGATTTGTTCCTTGTTTAAAGCTGAACTTCAGGAAGATATAAAGCTCTCTCATTCACACATTAAATGTATATTGTTTTAATTGAAAACAGTGCAAGTGTCTGAATTTGACTGGTTATCACACCCTTGCAGTCCCTGTACAGCAGAGATCCAACTAAAAGAGGAAGAAGCAGCACATGGAGCCAATTGGTGTGCTACAGTGCCCATGTGCTAACAAGAGACCTGCTCATAAGAGGAGAGAAAAGAGCTTATGTGATATGCTGCTTCTGCTTTCACTTTCCAGTTACAGGCCTGGGGAGGGACAAGAACTGTAGTGGTTAATTAAAGAGGAACTGCAGTCTGCTCACATAATTTGTAATAAAAACATCTTTGCCATTCTGAAGCTTCCCTCCAACCACTTTGCATATTATTTTATATATCTATTTAGTCTGGCTGTAGCCATTTTAACTGTGGGCAGCAGAAGCTGCTGCTTGTTCACTTCCTGGATTTACACAGAGGCACACCTCCAGCTCTGCAGCTCTCATTGACCCTCTTATGACTCACCCCCCCTCCCTTCCTGGCAAACACTCATGCCTCGTACACACGGCCGGGATTTCCAACGGGAAAAAGTCAGTCGGGAATCCCGACGGGGAAAAAAGAGAGCTGGTTCTGTTTTTTTTTTTTTTGCCTGTATTAAACTGTATATAATAATTTTATAATATATATAAATATATATGCTTATATATATATACATTATATTGTATTAATATAATTGAGCAATCATGCAAAAATAGCCGCTCACTGGAGCAGAGTAATGGCCGCGGAGACAGAGCAGAGACCGCGTATTACGGCATTGCACTGGCCGTATTACGTGTGTGGTAAGCTAATCTTTTCTGCCATTATTGACACTTTTTTTTTTTCTCTTGGTGGAAGCATAAGGTGGGATCCTTCTCCCCCCTATGCCCCTCTGGTATGTGCACACTCCCCAGGGAGGGGTAAGGTCCCCCCGGGGTTCCAATATATCTACTCATCTACCTTCGGGATATATCCGTCAGGGATTTGCAGATGCAAGAGTGCCCGGGTCCCGTGAACACAGCTCCCCCTTCATTTTTCCCGTTTATCTAAAAGGAAACAGAAACTAGAGACGTAGTGCCTCCTGTGAAAAGAGTTGGATAGGGCCCAACAAAAGGACAAGGAAAAGAAAAGAAAGCTAGAGGCAAGAAACGAGCGAGAAAGAAGTCAAGGGGGGACAAAGGAGGAAGAGGGGGAAGAGGGGGGGGGGTCAGGGGATCAGATACACCTGTCTCCCGTCCAGGGTGACTATACTATACAGTTTTCAAGTCTCCTGTGGGTCTCTGGCACATTGAGGGCAGGGGGTGTTGGTGTAACGACACTTCTGGGGTGCGGGTATTCCAGGCAGGGGCTCAGGTGGGCTGCTCAGCCCCTCTAAGGGTCTGCCCTTCGTCCGAGAATCTAAAGATGTTCCATAGCTTCCAGGTCTTAGAGTATGTCTCGCGTCTGTGCTGACTAGAAAGGATCAGGTCCTCCATAAGGCTGATATCGTCAACTCTTCTTAGCCATTGTGCAATGGACGGTGGGGAGGGGGACTTCCAGTTTTGGGGTATACAAGCCCTAGCAGCGTCCAGTAGATGACGAACCACTGATTTCCTATATACCTTTGCAGGTGTGTCGTTTGCATGTAAGAGGAAGTAGGCCGGTGTCTCGGGGACGATACGGTCTGTGAATTTCTGTGTCACTCGCCTCACTCCCTCCCAATAACTCTGCAGTCGTGGGCAGGACCAGAAGATGTGCAAGAGCGTCCCCTCCTCCCCCTGACATCTCCAGCAGCGGTCAGAAGTGTCTGGGAACATTTTATGTAAGCGCGTGAGCAGTTTGAAATTGGTTTCCTGGGTTTTAGTGCACACTGAAGATTTATGGGTGAACTGCAGTATATGTCGTTTCATGTTGTCTGTAAATTGGCAGTCACGGTCTCGCTCCCACCTAGTAAGGCAGGGAACCTGTAGGGGCCCCGACGGTGTCACCAACATTGCATAACACACTGACAGCGTGTGTTGGGTCCTTCCCGATGCCATGCACATCTCCTCCAATAGAGTGGGGAGATGGCTGGCATCATTGGGTGGGGGTGGGATGAGAAAGTGGCTTAACTGTAGAGCTCTCAGATAATCAAGGCCGTACATGCCCCTCGGGTCTGACAGCTCCTCATATGTCCTCCACCTCCCTTGTGTACTAAAGTGAGATGCCTGATAAAACCCCGCCTCCCTTAGTGCGAGAAATCTCCTATCTTGTAACCCTGGGGAGAAACGAGGGTGGCCCAGAACTGGACGCAATGGGGAGACTGGCGTCGAGATTGAAGGCCGAGTCAGCAATGTCGAGTATATACCCAGGGTGGTGCCTATCAAGGGGTGTCTTTTCAGGGGTGGTGGCAGGTCTGAATGGCACCAGGGGGCCCTGTCAAGGGGCACGTCGCTCTGATCCTGTTCAATAGTCGTCCACAGCTTGGTGTCTCTGTCTGCACCAATCCAGGAGACGACTAAGGTGAGCTGCCCTGTAGTATACACGGACATCCGGCAGTGCCAGGCCCCCATGTATCTTTGGTAGGCATAGTACACTCCTGCTCGGGCGTGGGTGTTTCTCGGCCCATAGGAACTTGGTGAACGCAGCATGGACCTGTCTAAAATAGGACCCCGGTATAGCTATCGGGAGGGCCTGCAAGAGGTATAGGAACTTAGGCAGTATTGTCATTTTGAGGATGGCGCATCGGCCCAACCACGAATGGAGACCGCTGTCCCAGCCTTCCAAAAGTCCCCTGACCGTTTTCAGTAGGGGAGGGAAATTAAGTGCAAACAGTTTGGATAGGGTCATGGGCATGGATGTCCCCAGGTACCTCAGAGCCGTGTCAGTCCATTTCAGGCTAAAGTCTTCCCTAAGTTGCTTGAGTAGGGGTTGAGCTATCCCCACGCCCATGGCCTCAGATTTGGAGAAGTTAATCTTTAGATTAGAGAGGGTTCCGTAGATCCCAAACTCTCTGAGGATTCGGGAGGGACATCTTGGGGTTTGTAAGGGAGAACATCAGGTCGTCAGCGTATGCCGAGACCTTATACTGCGACCCCTTCTTCTCCACCCCCGAGATGTCCGGATTTCGGCGTACGTGACAAAGGAAGGGTTCCAGGGCTAGGGCAAACAACAGTGGTGACAGGGGGCAGCCCTGTCTAGTCCCATTCCGAATGGGGAACGGGTCTGACAGCACCCCATTTGCCCTCACCCTGGCCGTCGGTGCCGTGTAGGCCGCGGTCACCCAATTCAGCATCCTCTCCCCCAGTCCTACGTGCCTCAGTGTAGCAAACAGGAACCCCCAGTGGACCCGGTCGAAAGCCTTTTCGGCGTCTGTACCCAGGAATAGGCAGATCGTCTTAGTTTGGGCCGCGATGTGTAGCAGATTAAGGACCTTAGTGGTGTTGTCTCTGGCCTCTCTGAACGGGACAAAGCCCACCTGATCCAAATGGATCAGGTCGGGGAGATGTGCTTGCATTCTAGAGGCCAAGATCTTGGTAAAGATCTTGAGGTCTGCGTTCAGTAGGGAGATCGGGCGGTAGCTCCCACACAGCCCCGGGTCCTTGCCCTCCTTGGGTATAACGGAGCTCTGTGCCAGGAGTGTGGTGGCATGGAAAAGTGCCCCAGAGCCAATGCTGTTGAAGAGATCCACCATATGCTGGCCCAGTGGGGGCAACGGGGTCCTGTAATAGGCAGTGGTCAAGCCGTCAGGGCCTGGGGCCCTGCCCGGCTTGGTGTTCTTAAGGGCCACCTGGACTTCCGTCAACGTAAT
This sequence comes from Rana muscosa, assembly GCA_029206835.1. Taxonomy (NCBI): domain Eukaryota; kingdom Metazoa; phylum Chordata; class Amphibia; order Anura; family Ranidae; genus Rana; species Rana muscosa. Next base: position 67,749,354 of record CM055117.1, on the reverse strand, counting down.
GGGTTCCTCCAGGGCAGTTCGTGTCTCCCCCGGGAGTGAGGGCATGAGGGAGCGGTCTAGGTAGTCCTGTATGGTCTCCGGTGTGGGATTTGCGTCTGGTAGATTGTAGAGGGAGCGGTAGAAGGCCCCAAACTCTCGCGTGATGTGTTGGGGAAGACTAGCCTTCTGCCCGTTTGTGGTCTGAATATGTGGTATATAGGCCGCCGCCCGTTGCGCCTGCAGCGTTCTGGCCAGCAATCTACCACATTTATTGCCTGCCTCGTATGATTTCCTGCGGCAGATCTGCATCGCCACCTTAGCCTTAAATAGGAGGAGATCTTTCAGCTGCGACCGTACCAAGTCTAGGTCCATTCCCACCTGTCTGGATGGTGCAGCCTTATGGGCTGCTTCAAGGTCTTGTAATTTGGCAAGGAGTAGGTCAAGCTGCGCCGTCCGCTCGCGTTTTAGCCTGGAGCCATGACCAATGAGGGTCCCCCGGATCACCGCTTTGTGGGCCTCCCACACCACCCCGGGGTCACTATCTCCGGTTTTGTTTGTATTGAAATAACATTCCAATTCCCTGACCAAATCGGCCAGGACCACCGGGTCCTGTAAGAGGCTTTCATTTAGTCTCCACGGATGGCGGTGCCCCGTCTTTGTGTCGGTCATTGAGTACTTAAGCCCAATTGGAGCATGGTCGGACCACGTGATAGATCCGATGTAAGTCTCCCGGATCGCATGTAGTTGCCTATGGGGGATCAAGAAGTAGTCAATACGCGAGTATGACTGGTGTGGTTTTGAAAAAAAGGTGAAGTCGCGTTCCCCTGGGTGCAAAAGGCGCCAGACGTCTATCAATTGGGCAGAGCTAAGCGTAATTCCAATACGCTTGCGTAAGTCTCGAGAGGTAGAGGAAGTCCCGGATTAAGTGTCTTCCGTCGGGATCAATGGCAAGTTCAGGTCCCCACCCACTATGAGCTGTCCCACAGCGAAGCGAGCTGCTCCATGCGCTTCCTGACGAACGTGTCCTGGTGTTCATTCGGGGCATAGAGGTTCGCCAGTGTAATCTTTTTATCATCCATCATGCCTTTTAAATATAAGTAGCGGCCCTGCGCATCTGTCGCAGAGTCCATAGTCTTCCATGGGACCCTGGCCGAGATGAGGATGGACACCCCCCTAGACTTCGCGTCTGTGTACTTTGAATGGAACACCGAGGGAAAGTGTCTATTTGTCAGTATCGGTATGTTATTTTCCCGGAAGTGTGTCTCCTGGACAAATACTATATCCACCCTCATGCGTCTCATGTCCTGTAGCAGCATCCGCCTCTTCCCGGGGGTGTTGAGTCCCTTAGCATTCAGGGACACAATGTGTATGTCACCCATTGTCTAGTAGGAATTAGGTCGGGTCAGGTATACAGAACCGGGGGGGTAGGGAGGGAGTGAGGTAGGGGAGGGGGGACGTGGGATTTGGATAGTAACCAGTAAGGTAAAGCGAGATTGAAGAGTAGCAAAGAAAGGTAGGTGAGGATAAGCCAGAGAAAAGAGAGACTCAGAGAGATTAGGAGGCCAGCACCAGGGGGTGCAGCAGCTAAAGAGATACTAAATTAGCCCTAAGGGCTTGGGTACTCCCTGGGAAGATCCCAGAACTGGAGCACAGTCCTAAATGGGGTAGTGGACAGACAAAGCCGTGATACAAGCTCCCCGCCCTCTCCGCCCACCCCCGGCAACCTATGAACATAAGGTAAATGATAAACCGTATTAATTAAACAAGCAACATTTAACAGTGGCATATAGAAATGAACTTCCTCATACATTGAACAGTTTTAGTGCAGGATTAAGCTATTGCATTACATCAGTCAGTGCAACATCACAGAGGCCCTGAGCCTCATGTCCCTTCCCATCCATCGATCTCACCCCCTCCTCTCCTCCCCCCCATCTCCCCCACCCAGACCCGAGCACCGTGTCCCAATAGCGTGCAGGGCCCGCAGGAGATCCTCAGCGCGCGACAGTCAGCGTGTGGGGCTGCTATTAGCTCCGGGCAACCGGAAAGTGAAACATCAAAAAGAAATCAACAATGATAAAACCAGAACAGCAAAAATTCACATCCACGGTCCGTTGGTTGCCATCCCCCTCCCCCTCCCGGGGCAGAGCACCAAGTTAATCGGTCCAGAGACTGAATACATCTAGCCCTCTCCCACCCCCCATGTCCCACCACCTCAGCCGTTCGCCCTGTTTCAGCCGGGCAGGCATGGTATTTCCAGTGTGTTAAGGCATCATTGGGAGTACATCCACATCCTGAATCCAGGAGGGTTACCTCACTTCGGGGGGGGGGAATCCGAGCCGCCGCTCACAACCGGGGGGGGCGGCCCTCTGTAGTCGTCCCACTCCGGTCTCCCGGGCAGGCAACCAGCCTCGCGGGGGCAGTCCCGGGGGGTCTCACAAATATGGTCTCATCCACATCCCCAGCTATGTGTTGTCTCTCCTCTCCCCCCCCGTGCATGGTGTCTTGTATGGACCGGGACGGGAGGAGGGGGGCGGCTGACTCCCCGCAGGGCGCCGCATGTCAATTCGTATGGGGGAAGGGAGAGTGGCCGGGGGAACCATTCAGGCGGGATTCCACGACTAACCCAGGGCTGTCTAGCGTGCAAGTGTCAAGTTAGGGCGGCCCAGGGCCTACTCACGCGGTTCTCCTCTGGATACCGAACTTCGTCTTCGCCTACCCCTCTGCCGGCGGGGCGGCAGCGGGCCTTGTTGGGCGGCTGGTCCCGATCTGCCCATCTGACGTGGAAGTATCTGGAGCCAGTCCGGGACCTGGACCGGTGTCGTCTCCAGGAACCGGAATAAGGCAGGCAGGTCAGCTGCGGTCTGGAGCGTGAATGTTCCGGATTCTCTGCGGAAGGTCACCGAGAACGGGTATCCCCACCTGTAGGAAACGTCCTTCTGTTTTGCTATATCCAGGACAGGTCTAAGCAGGGCCCTCCTCCGTAGAGTCACTCTCGAGAGGTCCGGTAATATCCGGATCCGCGCGTCTCCCTTCTCGACGTCGCCATGATCCCAAGACGCCCGCAGGATCGCCTCCTTCTGCGCGACTCTGTGCAGTCTGCAAATCACGTCCCGAGGCTTGTCCGGATCCACAGATTTAGGTCCTAAGGCCCTGTGCGCCCTGTCCAAGATGACCTCCGCCGCAGGGTCCTCCAGCACCTTCCGGAACACTTCCGTTACCACAGCTCCGACATCTTCCAGGGACTCCGGGACGCCTCTTAGCCGTAAGTTGTTGCGTCGGCTGCGGTCCTCGATGTCCTCTAAGTGTAGCTGGAGGGCGATCGCAGTGTCCCGGTGCTGGTCTCTCGACCTCTCTAAATCGGAGACCCTGCTTTCGAGGGAGGATGGGGAATTTTCACCCGCTCCCACTCTGTCCGCCAGGGTAGATACCTCTCCCCTCCCTTCCTAATTGTCTCTGCGATGTGTTTCCTCTAGTCGGAGGATCAAGGCCTCTATGGCTGTCTGGGTTGGGAGGGCCTGCAGCATCTCACGGATGTCTTGATCCAGGCCTGCCGCCTCCGGCCTATGCGGGGAGGACATCCCGGCCCTCTGGGAGTCAGCAAACAAATCCTGGGAACAGTCAGGTACCGCGGGGGGCTCCGGTCCCGGAGCCTCAGTGCCCAGTGCTTGTGTCTTTCGCAGTCCTCCACGTGTAGTGCCACGTGCTGCTGCAGCTTTCGTCCCGGAGGAGGCTTCTTTGGCGGTGAAATACCGGTGTATATCACCCGAAAACTTGCCTGCTGGGGACCCCTTTGTCGCTGCTCGAGTCCTGTGTTTTTTGAGCGAGCTCATGCTTGTCTACTATCTAGGGGTTGCCAGGGAATAGGGGATCAGGCCCGGAGCTCGAAGGAAACACAACCTCACACCGCCATGTCCAGGCCACGCCCCGACACTTTTTTTTTTTGCCTATCGGCAAAACACCGATGACCCTACTTTCAGCAGATAATTTTCGGCGGCTGATATATCAGTGCCTCCCTAGTTGCCATAGTGAATTTTACAGAAAATGACAGATGCAGAATAAAATGCAAAGGCACTTTTTTTTTTTTTAAACTAGTGAAGAAAGGACATTTTTAACAGTGTTGTATTACAATATGGCTTGTGTCACAATTGTATATGCTATATTATTATTTTTTACCCCACAAAAGTGGAGTTACCCTTTAAAGATTTAGTAGAAAAGATACCGGTATATAAATTTTTTTTTTTTAGGGTTATGGTAAAAAAAAAAATTTTTTTTTTTTTAAATTGACTGAAAACTATTATCGTTTTTTCCTTGAAGCGGTGACTTTTTAATCCTGTTCTTAGAAGTGATGAACTTAGAAGTCATCAGACTCTTGTAACTACAGTAGATGGATAATTGGATTTTGACTTCTCTGACAGATGTTCCTAGCTCGAGGTTCTGCTGAGGTCAGCCATGTCTGACGCGTCACAATAAAAGATTTGTTTATCAAAGTCTGAAGGTGGAAGGGTGATTTGCGTCCTTAAGTTTGTCCGATCGATGATCGCACTTCGCTGAGTCATTTAGAGGCACCGTGAGAAAGACAGGAATTTTAATGGACCGCGGCTTGTTTGCTAAGTATAGAATTCTCAGCCCGATGCCAAGTGGTCTTTGTTTAGAATCTGCTGAAGGTGTGCTGCTCCTAGCAAGGGATGATGGGAAATTACTCTCAGGACTTATTCACAGTAGTGGTGGCACATTAAGGGGCACTTAACCTATACCCGCTGGTATGTGTTATACATACGTACTGCGATACATCGTAAAAAGCATTTATAGCACTTTTTTTAAATGTTCAACTTCACATTCTACTGAATGCAGATCGTTGCAAAACAGAACACAAACAGCTGCACAAAAATGCAACATGCCGTGCTTTTTTCACTGTGTTGTTTTATTGGCTTCCCTATAATATATTGGGAATGTTTTGTCCAGTGATGTAATAGCCATAGCAGCCCATGCAGCTGCTATGGGGCCTGGAATCAGAGGGGCCCCATTAGGGAAGCTGTTAAAGCTGTGTTCTGCCTGAAAAAAAAAAAATTAGAAGTCAGCAGTAGGGGTCGTCCAATATAGTTTTTTTAGGGCCGATACAATACCGATTTCTTTCTCGTACATCACGGGACACAGAGCGGCATAGTCATTACTATGTGGGTTATATAGTTTACCTTCAGGTGCTGGCACTGGCAACTTCCAAAACCGGAAGTACCCTCCCCTATATAAGCCCCTCCCATCCGGGAGCACCTCAGTTTTTTGCCAGTGTCTAAGGTGTTGGCCAAGAAGTAACATGTGTTTTTCACTGAGCTTGCGTACAGGTTCTTTTGGGCCTCAGTAAGCTATTCCGGATCCGACCAAAAAAGCTTCATAGCTAAACGGTCGGTACCCGGGCCTTGCAAGAGAAGAGCAAGGTTTTGCCTGTAATGCTTCTCTTAGGAGAGCTGGACCCTGGGATCCAGAGCTCTGGTCATACCCACGACCAAGATGTTTTCTGTGCAGGGTGCTATACAGGTCCAGGGGAGTGGAATCCTTGGGAACCCGGTCCCTGAAGGTTTAATTACAATGCCTGCCGTGATAGGTGAAGTTTGGGCTTCTGTAGGACCAAACAGAGTCCTGCGGCGGGGAAAAGGTAAGTGGGGGCCCCTCAGGAACTTGGTTCTATTGAGGGGACCCCCAAGCCTAATATGTCCTTCTGCCTGTTACCTAACGGTATTCCCGCTAAATATTTATGCATGCCTGTAACTACTAAAAAATTTAATATTTTTAATAGTGGTCAAGAAAAAAATAAAAAATAGACTGCGGTACCTGTGTTAATCCACTAGAGGCCGCTGTGGAACGTTTCTTGTCATGTGGACTAGTTTCTTTTCATCAGAGCAAGTCCAGGCAGATGGTGAGTTCTCTTGTGGGAAACTGCTTCCTCTGCCATGTTGCAATGCTCGTCCATCCCCCGGCCTGCGGCAAAAGGGGCCCTGGCTCTCGTCCCTAGTTTCCCTTTTTCAAAAAAGAGCGCCGAAGGTGCACGTGCCCGCGCGCGTGCTCGTGCACGCGCCTCTATATATAGAGGTGAGCTGGGAAAGGGGGCGGAGCTTGGGGGATGACGCTCTGGCGCGCCGCAGCGCTTCTGCGCATGTGCGGGCGTCCCAGCATGTTAAAAAACACAATTATGTGTTGTGAGCTGGCTATGGAGTGCAGAGACAGAGCTGGCAACATTTAAAAAAGGCATACAGCAAGCGGTTGATGCAGGCATCCCCATAGAAAGGCACATTAGTAGACACCAACTGTTTTTATAGCAGCATTTGTGCTAGACTATTGTCAGTAAGTGGTGTATTTCGGCTGGAATACCTCAGCTTTGGGCTTAGGAATATGCCGTCTAAAAACTCCGGGACTAAAAATCCCAGGAAGCATAGGGGGTCTCCATCAAGCTCTGAGGATCTTGTGCATGCTTCGGCTGCACCAATCTCCCCTGAAGAATCAGAGGTTAGTGACCGTAGAGCACCCTCAGGAGTACCTGGTACTGTGGCTGTCCTCAGTTCACCTGCTCCTGTGTATGTAACAGAGGAGGTTTTTTCCTCAGCTCTGGGAGGGCTGGAAGAGAGATTGACAACATTGATCGCTGCTTCCCTGTCACAGGGAAAAAACGCTCGATCTCCGTCTCCTCCCTCAGAGTGCCTGTTAGCGGAGCAACAGTCCCATACAGGGATCGACCTACCTGAGGGGGATCAGGATGAGGTCGATTCTGTTGTAGAGGAATCAACAGTGGAAGAGCCATTCTCAGCATCACATGCTGAAAGATTATGGGTTCAGTCCCTGACTAACATGGTCCGATCAGCATTTAAAATGCCCCTTGCGGAGCCATCATCCACTTCTGTCTCCTCGTTGGGGTCGCTAAAAGCTCCCCAGACTGTTTGTTCCTTTCCGATCCATCCTTTACTGGAAGGGCTCATTTACCAGGATTGGGAGCATCCTGATAAAATATTTACTCCTCCCAAGAGATTTCAGGTGATCTATCCCATGGAGGATAAGTTCGTCAAAAAATGGAGGGTCCCTACAGTGGACGCAGCCATCTCTTGTGTGAATAAATCACTGACATGTCCAGTGGATAATGTCCAAATGTTCAAGGACCCAATAGATAAAAAATTAGAGTCCTTATTAAAATCTGCTTTTGCTACAGCAGGCTTGGTGACACAACCAGCAGTGGCAGCTATTGGGGTCTGCCAAGCAGTGAAGGATCAGTTGAAACAGGTCTTAAGGGACTTGCCAGATCAGCAGGCTCTTGCCCTAGCTCGTCTACCTAGAGCCTTATGCTTTGCGGTGGACGCTATAAAGGATTCAATCCATCAGGCCTCCCGCCTTACGCTGTCTGTAGTACATATGCGCAGGCTTCTATGGCTCAAAAACTGGTCTGCTGAAGCTCCCTGTAAAAAATTGCTGGTCAGCTTCCCATTTCATGGTGAACGCTTATTCGGGGAAGACCTGGACAAATATATCCAGAAAATTTCCAGCGGTAAAAGTACACTTTTGCCGGCTAAAAACAGAGTTAGAGGTCCCTCTTTTAAGAGGCCTGCTTCTCCAGTCCCTAGGACATCGGCTGTGAAACAGTTCCGACGGCCTCCTCGGTCAAATCCCGGAGGTAAAAATCAGGGACAATTGCAGGGTAACAAGAAGCCCTGGATCAGGAGAGGTACAAAACCTCCCCCAAAGTCAAATGCATGAAGGGGTTGCCCCACTCAATCGGGTGGGGGGAAGACTTCAGTTGTTCACAGAGACCTGGCGGGACATGATCAGAGACAGATGGGTGCTCTCCGCAGTAAGTCTGGGATACAAATTGGAGTTAAAAGACTCCCCTCCTTCCCACTTTATAAGGTCAAACGTGCCAAGGGATCCCCAGAAGAGAGGATCCCTCCTGTTGGCACTAGAACAATTATTGCTCCAAGCAGTAATTATAGAGGTTCCCCTGGAAGAATGGGGGTTCGGGTTTTACTCAAACCTCTTTACAGTCCCGAAGCCAAACGGGGACGTGAGGCCCATATTAAATCTAAAAGGGCTAAACAAATTCCTACATATCAGGACTTTCCGGATGGAGTCGATCCGATCGGTGGCCACTGCCCTACAAGGGGAGGAATGGTTAGCCTCGATCGACATCAAAGATGCTTATTTGCACATTCCCATCTTTCCAGCCCACCAAAAATTTCTACGCTTTGCGGTAGAAGGGCGCCATTTTCAGTTCAGAGCCTTACCCTTCGGTCTGGCCACAGCACCACGAGTGTTCACAAAAATTCTGGCCCCATTATTGGCCAATCTAAGAACACGAGGTGTAACGATAATGGCATATCTAGACGACTTGTTGCTGATAGACCACTCAGTGGAAAAACTAGAAGTGGTTGTTCACGAGACAATCGAGTATCTGAAATATCACGGTTGGATCATCAACCGAGACAAGTTGGCCCTAAAACCAGTCAAAAGTCTGGAATACTTGGGGCTAAGGCTGGATTCAGACCAGAGAAAAATTTTCTTGCCTCAAGAAAAGGGGTCGTCTTTGAGAGATTTGATCCACCTAGTGGGTACAAAAAGACAGCCATCCATACGCCTGTGCATGAGGCTGCTGGGAAAAATGGTGGCATCATTCGAAGCAGTACCCCCTACGGTCAATTCCATTCAAGGAATTTGCAAAGGGCCATACTGTCAGCCTGGAACAAAAAAGTTCAGGCCCTAGACTTACCAATGTCCTTGTCCCCTTCCGTTCGCAAGAGCCTCCGTTGGTGGTTGGTTCCCCAGAATCTGGAAAGAGGGAAATCCTTCAGTCCGATTTCTTGGAAGGTGGTCACTACAGATGCCAGCCTTATAGGCTGGGGAGCAGTACTGGAGCAATGGTCTCTCCAGGGCAGATGGTCGAATGCAGAAAAGGCCCTGCCCATCAATCTCTTAGAGATACGAGCAGCCCGGTATGCCCTAGTAGCATGGACATCCAAACTCCAAGGGTCCCCTGTCAGAATTCAATCGGACAATGCCACGGCAGTGGCATATATCAATCATCAGGGTGGCACCAGGAGTCGTGCAGCCCAGAGGGAAGTAAATTGCATCCTGAAATGGGCAGAAAGATATGTCCCAGCCATATCTGCGGTATTCATTCCAGGAGTGGAGAATTGGAAGGCGGACTTTCTAAGTCGCCAACAATTATGCCCAGGGGAATGGTCCCTTCATCCCGAGGTTTTCCGGACAATATGTCAGCGGTGGGGAACACCGGATGTAGATCTGCTAGCATCCAGATTCAACGCAAAAGTGGACAGGTTTGTCTCTTGGACAAGAGATCCCCTAGCTTGCGGCTCGGATGCCCTAGTGTTCCCTTGGGATCAGTTCAAGCTGATATATGCATTCCCACCGCCACAATTGTTACCTCGATTACTCCGGAGAATCAGGGTAGAAAAGAAACCAGTGATTCTGGTGGCTCCAGCGTGGCCCCGAAGAGCATGGTACGCAGAGATTGTAAAGATGTCTGTGGGGAGTCCTTGGACCCTCCCACATCGTCCGGACCTGCTTTCGCAAGGACCGATATACCACCCTTCCTTACCAGCCCTAGGTTTGACGGCCTGGCTATTGAAGCCCACATTCTAAAAAAGAGAGGGCTCTCTAATTCTGTGGTATCTACCATGATCAATGCCAGGAAGCCGGTATCCAGGCAGATCTACTATAGAATCTGGAAGGCGTACATCGCCTGGTGTGAAGCCAAGAAATGGCATCCACGTAAGTACGTAATAGGTAGGATTCTGGACTTCCTACAATGGGCTGTAGATAGGAAGCTTGCCTTGAGTACTATCAAGGGTCAGATTTCGGCCTTGTCAATATTTTTTCAAAGGCCCTTGGCTTCGCATTCACTAGTCAAAGCCTTTATACAAGGAGTGATGCGTATTAGCCCTCCGGTTAGTATTCCCATATGTCCATGGGACTTAAACCTGGTTCTGTCGGTTCTACAGAAACAACCATTTGAACCATTACAGCATATTTCCCTGGTTCTTCTCACCAGGAAATAGATTTTTCTAGTAGCCATTTGTTCGGCTAAGAGTGTCGGAATTAGCCGCTATGTCCTGTAGGGAGCCATATCTGGTTATCCATAAGGACAGAGTAGTGTTACGTCCTCATCCAGCCTTTCTTCCTAAGGTGGTATCGAGGTTTCATTTGAACCAAGATGTGGTTCTTCCTTCTTTTTTCCCCAAACCTAGTTCGGTAGAGGAAAAGTTATTGCATTCTTTGGATGTAGTAAGAGCAGTTAAAGCTTATCTAAAAGCCACTGCTCAGATTCGCAGAACGGATACTTTGTTTATTCTGCCGAAGGCCCCAGAAGGGGTCAGGCAGCGTCAAAATCTACTTTAGCCAAGTGGATTCGACAGGTCATAATGCAAGCCTATGGCTTGAGAAGGAGACCGCCTCCGTTCAAAGTTAGGGCGCACTCCACGAGAGCAGTTGGAACTTCATGGGCAGTGCATCACCAGGCCTCCCTGGCTCAAATCTGTAAGGCCGCAACATGGTCTTCAGTACACACGTTTACTAGGTTCTACCAGGTGGACGTTAGAAGTCAGGAGGATGTCGCCTTTGGGCGCAGTGTGTTGCAGGCCGCAAAAGATCCTCATGTCTGATAGCGCTCAGCTTATGTATGGTGTACCCCCCCCCCTCATTGGGCATTGCTTTAGGACATCCCACATAGTAATGACTATGTCGCTCTGTGTCCCGTGATGTACGAGAAAGAAAATAGGATTTTTATAACAGCTTACCTGTAAAATCCTTTTCTTGGAGTACATCACGGGACACAGAGCTCCCACCCCTCTTTGGGGACACTTATTGCTTTGCTACAAAACTGAGGTACTCCCGGATGGGAGGGGCTTATATAGGGGAGGGTACTTCCGGTTTTGGAAGTTGCCAGTGCCAGCACCTGAAGGTATCTATATAACCCACATAGTAATGACTATGCCGTGTCCCGTGATGTAATCCAAGAAAAGGATTTTACAGGTAAGCTGTTATAAAAATCCTATTTTTTCGGCCACCTTTCAGGCCAATAGCCGATATCGAGTGCCGATATTTTGTACATTCAAAGTTTTTATTTTTACACTGTCCTTTTAATTAAAAAAGAAAAAATCTATCTCATATATTGCTGTCACAAGACATGTAACATCTTTGTGACAGTAATAGGCAGTGACAGGTCCTCTTTATGGAGGAATCTGGGGTCTGTAAGACCCCAAAGCACTCCTCTGCACTTGAAAGTATTCAAAAACGACAACTTGATGCAATATCGGTAATATCGGTACGTTTCTGGCCGATACTTTGAAAAATGTGAATATCGGCCGCTCCGATAGTCGGTCGACCTCTAGTCAGCAGCTACAAATACTGCAGCTGTTGACTTTTAATATATGGACACTTACCTGTCCAGGGCGCCCGCGATGTCGGCACCCCAGCTGATCTTCGGATCGGCTGTTGGGTACTGCCGCCGCCATTCCTCGTAATGGAAACCGTCAGTGTAGCCTTTCGGCTTCATAGCCAGTTCCCTATTGTGCATGCGCGACAGTGTTAATTTAGTCGACTAAAACGACTAAAACATTTTAGTCGACTAAATGAATACTATTTTAGTCGACTAAAACTAAAACAATTGAGATGACTAAAATATGACTAAAACTAAAATGGCATTTTAGTCAAAAGACTAAAATGGGACTAAGACTAAAACTAAATTGAAATTTGACTTCAAAATGTTCATACCTCAATACCATAAATAATAACATATTCGATTTTTCACTCCAGCAGTATATAATGAGTTTGGAAATTGTAGAGAAATGTTAACTAATGCAGTACAATTTAATTACACCCATTCGATTTTAGACGACTAAAATGAGTTTTAGTCGACAAAAAAGTACTGGAGATTTTAGTCGACTAAAACGTAGGACATTTTAGTCGACTTAAATCTACTGGAGATTTAGTTGACTAAATATGAATAAAACAATTGCAGAAGACTAAAATGGGACTAAAACTAAAATGCCATTTTAGTCCTAAGACTAAGACTAAAACGAAATCGAAATTTGCTGCCAAAATTAACACTGATGTGCGATCTAATTGGCCGGGCAGCAGGGGGGGGGGGCGGGGAGGAGGAAGGGGCTGAACTTCAGAGGGATGGCACCGCGACACAATCTCCCAAAAGTGAGAAAGGGTACCTGTCAAAAACAGTTACCCGCCCCCCCCCCCCCCTTTCCTGAAAAGTGTCAAATGTGGAAGGAAGCAGATCCTCTGAGGTTCCACTTTTTTGGGTGGAACTCCGCTTCAAGGAAAACTAAAAAGAGAAGATTCCAGTATAGAAGGGCTGAAGTCAAACCTCTTGGTAGTCACTAGTTAATGATCCTTTCTGGCCAGTAAGCAGCATTTGCTTATCTAGCTAAATCACTTGACCTCCAGAAGATTTACCCCCCTTCCTGAACAGGCCGTTTTTTGCGATATGGCACTGCATTACTTTAACTGACAATTACACAGTCGTGCGACACTACACCAAAAAAATTAAATAATTTTTCCCCACAAATAGAGCTATCTTTTGGTGGTATTTGATAACCTCTGCAGTTTTTATTTTTTTTGCGCTATAAACAAAGAACCACAATTTTGGGAAAAAAAACATTCTGCTCTAAAACATATCCAATAAAAAAAAAAGTTAAAAAATCTAATTTCTTCATAAATTTGGGCTAATATGTATTCTGCTATGTTTTTGGTAAAAAAAAATCACAATAAGTGTATATTGATTGGTTTGTGCAAAAGTTATAGTGCCTACAAACTATCGGATATTTTTATTTATTTATTTTTTACTAGTAATGGCGGCGATCAGCGACTTTTATAGCGGGACTGCGATATTGCGGCGGACAAATCGGACACCTAACTGACACTTTTGACACTTTGTGGGGACCAGTGACATTATTACAGTCATCAGGGCTAAAAATATGCACTGTCACTGTACTAATGACGCTGGCAGGGAACGGGTTAACATCAGGGGCAAAAAAGGGTTAACTGTGTGCCTAATGTGTTTCAGTGTAGTTGGGGGGGATGCTTTTACTAGGGGAAGACATGGATCAGTGTTCCTGCTTTACAGAAACACAGGATCCATGTCTTCTGTACTGACAGAATGACAGTCTGCCTTGTTTACATAGGCAGACTTGCATTCTGTCAGTGTAACGAACGATCAGCGGGTGCCGGCGGAGATCGGGTCCTCGGGACCCGCTGATCAGCTACTACTGTGTAAAATCACAGCGGGAGTGAGTCCGCGGTGGCGTGCACTTGTCCCCAGAAGTGCAGAATCGCATATATATATATATGAACTGGCTAAGGATAGATTTATTGCCCTCTGAACTTCTGCTACAGACAGAAATGAAAGTGATTCTAAGAGCCGGTTCACACCAGGGCGACTCGTCAGGCGACTCAGTCGCCTGACAAGTCGCGTCCCATGCTTTTCAATGGAACCGTTCTAAGTAAGAGCGACTCTGGTCGCTCCGACTTAGAAAAAGGTTCCTGTACTACTTTTGGGGGCGACCCAAGGCGACCTGCATTGACTTCTATACAGAAGTCTTATACAAATCGCCTCGGCGGGCGTCTCAAGTCGTCTTGAGATCGTGCCACCGAGGTCGCCCCCACAAGTCGTGCCGCGTCGCGCCGTCCTGGTGTGAACCGGCTCTTAAGGTTGTAATTAAAAAAACAAAAAAACAAAATAATAACAAACATGTTAGGCCCCTTTCACACTAGCAGACCGTATGTCCGCTTTTTCATCCGTCCGTTTACGGATGAGAAAGGGAACATACATTGGTCCCTATGAGATTGCGGGTGTCAGCGGATGAACATCCACCGACACCCGATCTCCTCCGTGTCCGCAATCCTCCGATTCCGCAGATGGAGGAAAATCCTATTTTTCCATCCGTCTGCAGAGTGGAGCAGATGAACACGGACAGACGGTCCGTGTTCATCTGATCCCCCTCATAGGGAAGAGCGGAGATCTGACAGGGCGGTCCCTGCACAGTGTGCTGGGACCGCCCTGTCATCCGCCGGCTCAGCGGAGGTTCACGGGGCGGATCTTCACGGATCCGTCCCGTGTGAAAGGGGCCTTTATATTTACCTGCTCTGTGCAATGTTTTTTTGCACAGAGCAGCCCCGATCCTCTCCTTTTTGGGTCCCCCACTGACTGTCTTGGCCCCCCCTGCCAAGTGCTACCTGTAGCAGGCCTCTTGCCTTTGGGGTGCTTCAGCAGGTTCACTCCCGAGCCATGCTCCTGTGAATGGACATTCACACAACCTGCCCCGCACCTGCTCTTTTCTCATTGGCTCACTGGCTGTGATTGACAGCAGTAGGGGCCAATAGTTCCCACGGATGTGTGAGCAAGTGAGGAGAGAGAGTCTTGGGAAAGCCACTGCTCTCATGCACATCGCTGGATTGAGATGTGGTTCAGGAAATTATAAGTGGGAGGGGGGGCTGCACACAGAAGTTTTTTTTAACTTTAAAGTGTTACTAAACCCACAACAGTAAACTCTGTATATGCAGTAAAGCATGCTTGTTATACTCACTGTGGAACCTAAGGGGTTAATCCTGCACAGTGTGTAAAAAGTCTGTTTAATCCGGTCTTCTCTGATCCTCCCCTTCTTCCACTGCATTCCTGATAAGTCTATGGAGTCAGGCTGCACATGCTCAGTTTGGTGTGTATTGCTAGAGAGGTTTTTTTCTTGGGAGGATTCATGTGATCAGCACAGGGGCCAATGGGCACTGTCCAGACAGAGGGTCAGGGGTCCTGCAGTCTCAGAGGTCAGTCAGAAAACTCCTCCTACAACAGGGGTAGGCAACCTGGGGCCCTCCAGCTGTTGCCGAACTAAAAGTCCCATCATGCCTCTGGGAGTAATTGTAACTGCCAGCCTTGCAATGCCTCATGGGAAATGTAGTTCCACAACAGCTGGAGGGCCCCAGGTTGCCTACCCCTGTTTTACAAGCTTTAACTGGCGCTTGGCTGAACACTGATAGAAGTCACAAGACTGCTATATACTGCTGATGAGAAAAGGTATTTAGCAGTTTATATTTACCATGTTGTGTACTGTGGGAGACCAGATATAGTGAATGCAGTGTGCTGGGTTTAGTAACACTTTAATGCATAAGAGGAAAAAAAAAATAAGGAAAACCTTGCTGCCTTTAGACACCCAGCATGTTCAGAACGAAGTCAGCAACAGCGGCCTATATAATGTTCATCTCAAAGATTTCCTTTAAAAGGGTTGTAAAAGCTCAGCTATTATTTAAAAAAAAAAAAGTCATACTTACCTCCACTGTGCACTTCGTTTTGTACAGAGTGGCCCCGATCGTCCTCTTCTGGGGTCCCACAGCGGCTCTCGCGGCTCCTCCCCGCAAGAGCTAACCCCTTCTGGGAAACTCTCTCCAGAGGGGGTTACCTTGAGGGCGAGCTCCCGTGCCATACAATTGGCGTCCATAGACACCGATTGTATGACTCGGCCCCGCCCCCGCGTCATTGGATTTGATTGACAGCAGCGGGAGCCAATGGCTGCGCTGCTATCAATCTAACCAATGAGTAGCCTACAAGACCTGGGGAAAGCAACGCGGGATCGCGCACGCGGAGATTCGTGGCTCAGGTAAGTAAAACGGGGGCTGGGGGGGGGGCGGTGACTGCAAGTTGTTTTTTCACCTTATTGCATAGGATGCATTAAGTTGAAAAAACACGAAGGTTTACAACCCCTTTAAGCCCTTCCCACAGCCCACCAAGACGTCACCGTAATTTGTCAATATTTGACACGCTATAACATCATTTTGGTTGGTGATCTGTGAAATATGGTAAAACATGGACAGTTCCTTTTAAATACATCTACTGCTCCCCTCCCCCCCCCCCCCCCCCCCCCCAATGCCAGGATATTTGTGATTTAAAAAGAAACAGAAGCAGGTTCTTCCACTGTGAAATCTGAAATGACAGCTTCTGTGAATAGGCGTGTAGATCCTGCCTGAGGCCGGTGCTATCAAAGAAAATAGGAAGTAAAGCTTAACTAAGATGAAAGGTTTCTTTCTGTAGGCTGGAACCCGGGTCGGAGTTGAAGTCATAGGTGTCAGTCGCCATCCACCTGTTTAGTGTGTGTCAGTCAGTGCTGATCAGTGCATGCACTGTGTGTTCTGGCTGAGCTGTTTACATTACATGGACACGCTGGAGCTGATTGTCACGTGCTGCAGACTGGATGAGCCAACCCAACATTTCTTTGTATAGTGTGACGCAGTAACGC
This sequence comes from Rana muscosa, assembly GCA_029206835.1. NCBI lineage: Eukaryota > Metazoa > Chordata > Amphibia > Anura > Ranidae > Rana > Rana muscosa. The sequence continues at coordinate 67,733,086 of CM055117.1, read as the reverse complement.
TCTTCAAGATTTGAACATACACAGCCGAGGAGAGGCTTAACACAAGCCATGCTAACTTAGATTTACATGCCGTTTTGAGCTTAGCTAAATTAACCGCTTGCCGCCCGCGTAACGTCATATGACGTCGCAGGCTTTGAGCGGTGATATCTGAATGATGCCTGTTAGGGTTGCAAAGATACTAGTATCGGTATCTGTGCCGATACCAAGTATTTTCACAAGTATCGGTACTCGTGCAAATGCACCGATACCTGAAACCGATACTTTTCGTTTCTTTGAGCTGTTAGTGGGTCTTCCCTGTTGACAGCTGAAGTGTTAACTGGTTCCCGACTGGCTCACGCAGATATACTGCGGCAGAATGTCTCTCCTTGGCGAAATTCCGTACATATTCGGCTTTGACCAGGAGAGCCAGCAAAAGGCGTGCACCCGCTGCACAGCGGGGAACCGGCGGGGGCATGATCGCGTGGACGAGCGCCAATACGGGGATTTGTGTGTGTAAACGCACAAATCCTTGTGCTGTCAGAGGAGAGAAGATAGATCGTGTGTTTCTACAAAGTAGAAACAGCGATCTGTCATCTCTCCTAGTCACTCCCCTCCCCACACAGTTGGAACACGCTGAGGGAACACATTTGACCCCTTGATCGCCCCTAGTGTTAACCCCTTCCCCTCCAGTGACATTTACACAGTAATCAGTGCATATTTATAGCACTGATCGCTCTATAAATGCCACTGGTCCAAAAAATGTGTCAAAAGTGTCCGATCTGTCCGTCGCAATGTCGCAATACCGCTTAAAATCGCAGATCACCGCCATTACTAGTAAAAAAAAAAAATGGCATAAATCTTTCCCATAGTCTGTAGAGGCTATAACTTTTGCGCAAACCAATCAATATAATATTATTGCGATTTTTTTTTTTTTTTTTACCAAAAATATGTAGAAGAATATATATTGGCCTAAACTGATGAAGATTTTTTTTTTAATTTGGGGTATATTTATTATAGCAACAAGTAAAAAATATTGTTTTTTTTTTTTTTTTTCAAAAGTGTCGTAATTATTTCGTTTATAGCGCAAAAAATAAAAACCGCAGAGGTGATCAAATACCACCAAAAAAAGCTCTATTTGTGGGGAAAAAAGGACGCAAATTTTGTTTGGGTACAACATAGGACGACTGCGCAATTGTCAGTTAAAGAGGAAGTAACCCTTGATTTTTTTTAAAACCCTGCAAAAGAAAGGCATAATGAGCTAGTATGCATAGCATACTAGCTCATTATGAATGACTTACCTGAGATCGAAGCCCCCGAACTGCTGCTCGTTCCCCGCCGCCGCCATCTTGCCTCGATGTCCTATCCTGTTATCGCCGCTCCGGCGCTGTGATTGGCCGGAGCGGCGATGATGTCACACGCATGCGCGCTTGGGCCGGCAACTTGCCTCAATGTCCCTTCGTTATCGCTGCTCCGGCGCTGTGATTGGCCGGAGCGGCGATGACGTCACATGCATGAGAGTGAGAGAGAGCTGTGCATGATGTCATAAGCCTAGGCTAATGACCAGACAATAAACAGGAAGTGGGCTGTATAAGGTATTTACTGGCAGAAAAAAAAAAGTTTTACTATAGAAAGGTAAAACAACAAGGGCAGAAAATGACTGAAGTTACACTTTAAGATTTGTGAAGCCAGGAGCTGGGGCTGTGCGGTGACATAACTACTCTGCCGGTGGATAAAGTTTATGAGCCATTTACCAGCTCCAGTAATCCTTTGTAAACACATAAATTGGTCGTGGTTTAGTATTATTGTCATTTAAGAAATTGACAGCTTTTCGCTGACATGAAATAAAGTTCACACCTTCAACCTTGTTTTTTTTTTTTTTGCAGGCCCTGCAGAGTAACTTGAAGTACTGCTTGCTGCCAAGGCGTCTGATAATTAGCAAGAGGCTGGCACAATGCCTGCACCCAGCTCTACCCAGCGGAGTCCACTTGAAAGCCCTGGAGACTTACGAGATTATCTTCAAAATCATCGGAACAAAATGGCTGTCCAGGGACCTTTTCCTGTACAGGTAAAACGTGTGAGATGATGTCCTGCTTTACAAATCCTTAAAGTGGTATTAAACCCAAAACCAAAATGTATTATATTGCAGCTTACCAATCATTAGATGTGGTGGCTGCATTCGTTTTCTTTTCTTCGGCTTGTTTCTTTGGCTGTTTTTACCTGGTGATTTGGCCATTAACACACCTGTATTAGTAAGGCGTCAACTCTGGAAGAATGAGCCGAGGAGGCACATCAGACAGCAGCAATGTAAGTTGGGGGGGGGCTTAGAGTTAAAAGAGAAGTATGTTTTTTTTTTTTTTGGGGGATTCATACTTACCTCAGTGGATGGAGCATCAGACCAATGCTCCATCTGTCCCACGCCACCTCTGCACTGAGAACTGAGCCACCGAACATCGCCGCTGGCTCGGTTCTCACAGATCCCAGAGAGGAAAGCCGCTGACTGTCAGTGAGCGTCTTTGCTCTCTGCTTCTCCATGCTCATTGGAGCGCTGAGCAGTGGAGGGGCGGGGAGAGGTTGTCTCAGCGGCTCACTGAAACTGCCATCAATCAGGGTAGCTGGTGGATCCCGACTTGGAAGTGGTGATGACGTGCTGCCCCGACTGATGGCGGTAACATCAGCGGAGAGCGGATTTCAGACCGATCTCCGCTGAAAACGGGTCGCAGGAGTGCAAAACGAATTGCACTCTTGTGACCCAGAGAAGAAGCCCAGCCTAAAAAGCTCAGGCTGGACTTCTCCTTTTAAAGTGATTGTAAAGTCTTGTTTTACCCACTTAAAGAGGAAGTAAACCCTCCGAAAAAAAAGGAAAAAACTAAAAACCCTGCAAGACAAAGGCATAATCCGCTAGTATGCAAAGCATACTAGCTGATTATGTATTACTTATCTCCACGGTCCACGTCTCCCCCTCCGGCCGCCGACATGTTATCCCGCAGTGACTTCCGTGTATCGCGGCTCCGGCGCTGTGATTGGCCGGAGCCGCGATGACGTCACTTGCGCGCGGGAACAGCACAGTACAGCTGAAGCAACGGCACATAGTGCCATTGCTTCAGTTGGCTTAAGTGCGCATGTGCCGCACGACGTCTGCGCATGCAAATACAGGGATATCTCCTAAACTGTACAGGTTTAGGAGATATCCTTGTTAGCTACAGGTAAGCCTTAATATAGGCTTACCTGTAACATAAAGTTGTAAACGAGGGTTTACAACCACTTTAAGGACTGAGCCTCTTTCTGAGATTTGTTGTTTACAAGTTAAAAAAAAAATTTTTGCTAGAAAATTACTTAGAAACCCCAAACATTATAATTTCTTTCTCGTACATCACGGGACACAGAGCGGCATAGTCATTACTATGTGGGTTATATAGTTTACCTTCAGGTGCTGGCACTGGCAACTTCCAAACCGGAAGTACCCTCCCCTATATAAGCCCCTCCCATCCGGGAGCACCTCAGTTTTTTTGCCAGTGTCTAAGGTGTTGGCCAAGAAGTAACATGTGTTTTCACTGGGCTTGCGTACAGGTTCTTTTGGGCCTCAGTAAGCTATTCCGGATCCGACCAAAAAAGCTTCATAGCTAAACGGTCGGTACCCGGGCCTTGCAGAGAAGAGCAAGGTTTTGCCTGTAATGCGTCTCTTAGGAGAGCTGGACCCTGGGATCCAGAGCTCTGGTCATACCCACGACCAAGATGTTTTCTGTGCAGGGTGCTATACAGGTCCAGGGGAGTGGAATCCTTGGGAACCCGGTCCCTGAAGGTTTAATTACAATGCCTGCCGTGATAGGTGAAGTTTGGGCTTCTGTGGACCAAACAGAGTCCTGCGGCGGGGAAAAGGTAAGTGGGGGCCCCTCAGGAACTTGGTTCTATTGAGGGGACCCCCAAGCCTAATATGTCTTTCTGCCTGTTACCTAACGGTATTCCCGCTAAATATCTGTGCATGCCTGTAACTACTAAAAAATGTAATAATTTTAATAGTGGTCAAGAAAAAAAAAAAATATATAGACTGCGGTACCTGTGTTAATCCACTAGAGGCCGCTGTGAAACGTTTCTTGTCATGTGGACTTTTTTCTTTTCATCAGAGCAAGTCCAGGCAGATGGTGAGTTCTCTTGTGGGAAACTGCTTCCTCTGCCATGTTGCAATGTTCATCCATCCCCCGGCCTGCGGCAAACATGGCCCTGTCTCCTGTCCCTAGTTTCCCTTTTCAAAAAAGAGCGCCGAAGGCGCACGTGCCCGCGCACGTGCCCGCGCGCGTGCGCGAGCACGCGCCTCTCTATATAGAGGTGAGTGGAAAAGGGGGCGGAGCTTGGTGGATGACGCTCTGTGCGCGCCGCAGCGCTTCTGCGCATGTGCGGGCGTCCCAGCATGTTAAAAGGCACAATTATGTGTTGTGAGCTGGCTATGGTGTAGAAACAGAGCTGGCAACATTTAAAGAAAGGCATACAGCAAGCGGTTGATGCAGGCATCCCCATAGAAAGGCACATTAGTAGACACCAACTGTTTATATAGCAGCATTTGTGCTAGACTATTGTCAGTAAGTGGTGTATTTCAGCTGGAATACCTCAGCTTTGGGCTTAGGAATATGCCGTCTAAAAACTCCGGGACTAAGAATCCCAGGAAGCATAGGGGGTCTCCATCGGGCTCTGAGGATCTTGGGCATGCTTCGGCCGCACCAATCTCCCCTGAAAAATCAGAGGTTAGTGACCGTAGAGCACCCTCAGGAGTTACCTGGTAATGTGGCTGTCCTCAGTTCACCTGCTCCTGTGTATGTAACAGAGGAGGTTTTTTCCTCAGCTCTGGGAGGGTTGGAAGAGAGATTGACAACATTGATCGCTGCTTCCCTGTCAGAGGGAAAGCGCGCCCGATCTCCGTCTCCTCCCTCAGAGTACCTGTTAGCGGAGCAACAGTCCCATACAGGGATCGACCTACCTGAAGGGGATCAGGATGAGGTTGATTCTGTTGTAGAGGAATCAACAGTGGAAGAACCATTCTCAGCATCACATGCTGAAAGATTATGGGTTCAGTCCCTGACTAACATGGTCCGATCAGCATTTAAAATGCCCCTTGCGGAGCCATCATCCACTTCTGTCTCCTCGTTGGGGTCGCTAAAAGCCCCCCAGACTGTTTGTTCCTTTCCAATCCATTCTTTACTGGAAGGGCTCATTTACCAGGATTGGGAACATTCTGATAAAATATTTACTCCTCCCAAGAGATTTCAGGTGGTCTATCCCATGGAGGATAAGTTCATCAAAAAATGGAAGGTCCCTACAGTGGACGCAGCCATCTCTTGTGTGAATAAATCACTGACATGTCCAGTAGATAATGTCCAAATGTTCAAGGACCCAATAGATAAAAAATTGGAGTCCTTATTAAAATCTGCTTTTGCTACAGCAGGCTTGGTGACACAACCAGCAGTGGCAGCTATTGGGGTCTGCCAAGCAGTGAAGGATCAGTTGAAACAGGTCTTAAGGGACTTACCAGATCAGCAGGCTCTTGCCCTAGGTGATCTACCTAGAGCCTTATGCTTTGCGGTTGACGCTATAAAGGATTCAATCCATCAGGCCTCCCGCCTTACGCTGTCTGTAGTACATATGCGCAGGCTTCTGTGGCTCAAAAACTGGTCTGCTGAAGCTCCCTGTAAAAAATTGCTGGTCAGCTTCCCATTTCATGGTGAACGCTTATTCGGGGAAGACCTGGACAAATATATCCAGAAAATTTCCAGCGGTAAAAGTACACTCTTGCCGGTTAAAAACAGAGTTAGAGGTCCCTCTTTTAAGAGGCCTGCTTCTCCAGTCCCTAGGACATCGGCTGTGAAACAGTTCCGACGGCCTCCTCGGTCAAATCCCGGGGGTAAAAATCAGGGACAATTGCAGGGTAACAAGAAACCCTGGGTCAGGAGAGGAGAGGTACAAAACCTCCCGCAAGGTCAAATGCATGAAGGGTTGCCCCAATCGGGTGGGGGGAAGACTTCAGTTGTTCGCAGAGACCTGGCGGGACACGATCAGAGACGGATGGGTGCTCTCCGCAGTAATTCTGGGATACAAATTGGAGTTAAAAGACTCCCCTCCTTCCCATTTTATAAGGTCAAACGTGCCAAGGGATCCCCAGAAGAGAGGATCCCTCCTGTTGGCACTAGAACAATTATTGCTCCAAGCAGTACCGTAATTATAGAGGTTCCCCTGGAAGAATGGGGGTTCGGGTTTTACTCAAACCTCTTTACGGTCCCGAAGCCAAACGGGGACGTGAGGCCCATATTAAATCTAAAAGGGCTAAACAAATTCCTACATATCAGGACTTTCCGGATGGAGTCGATCTGATCGGTGGCCACTGCCCTACAAGGGGAGGAATGGTTAGCCTCGATCGACATCAAAGATGCTTATTTGCACATTCCCATCTTTCCAGTCCACCAAAAATTTCTACGCTTTGCAGTAGAAGGGCGCCATTTTCTTTTTTTTAAATTTGTTTATTGATTTTTCCATTGAACAGAGAAAAATTACAGAGCATATCAACATACACGCTTACACATTATTTTCTTGTATTCAGTAGCAATATACCAGTATTACACCGTGAAGCGGGAGCATAAACAATATAGTCTCGAAATAACATTCAAGCCTAATAAGGCCTACAGCTTGTGGCCACATGGCCACATAGGTGTCCCAGTTCCTCAACGGAGGAGAAGAAAAAAAAAAAAAGAAACACAAAACCCTAATACCAAAGGTGTATCGAGAGTATTTAACTGTGATTTTCACAGGACTCATTCGGTTATCCTTATTCAGTAATACTTAAGTGCTTGCATTCACTCACACAACACTCATACCCATTCACCCAGCACTTCCACCCATTTCCCCAGCCGAAACTACAGCTGGGTGGGGGCACTCCTCCTACTCCCCCCCCACATTTATGTGGGATATGTTTCATGTCCCCAGCTTCTTTATTTAGGATAGGAGGTAGTTCTCCCCCCCCCCCCCCATCAAACAGGAGGGGCTGAATCAGGGCCCACTACTGCTGAGACAGAGGGGTATCCTTCCAAAAGGAGCTGTCTATATCCAGCCAAGGTTGCCAGATCTTGTAGAATTTCTGTATACAGGCCCTTCCTTTATAGATTAGTTTAAAGGTTGGTACGACTTTGTTTATCATGCGGTACAGCAGTTGGATGTTGGGAGCAGATTCACACTTCCATTGTAGTAATATCAGTTTTCTGGCATAAAAGAGTATCAAGCGGACTAGGGTCCGTTCGTGGGTTCTGGGTATGTGGTCATTAAGGATGCCCAGGAGCCCCACTTCAACAGTGTGGGGGGTCACTAGGCATAGATTGTTTTCAAAAAAAGAGAATAGGTCCACCCAGAACCCCAAGAGGGCCGGGCAGGACCAAAACATGTGTACATAACCAGCATTGGTGCACTTACATCTAGGGCAGAGGGCCCCTGAAACATAACCCATGCGAGCCAGACGGGCCGGCGTGTAATGCAGTTGATGAATAAATTTGAACTGTATATATTGGTCGTTAGACCCAACAATATCCAAGAAACAGGCCCCAGAGGCCTCCTCCCACCCCTCCTCTGAAAGCCCAGGGATGTCGACCATCCACTTCCGCTGTGCAGCACGGAAGGGAGAACTCCCACCCGTCTGCAGTCGGGAGTAAATGGTCGTGGCTAATTTCGTAATGCCAGAACACGACATCAATGCCTCAAGTGGGGATTCAGCGAGCTCAAGAGTCAGGCCATGAAACTGCGCACGGACAGCGTGTCGTATGAGAAGATATTTAAAATAGAATTTATTTGATAATCCACTTGTAGCTTTTAGGACTTCAAAAGAGATAAATTCACCATTGAGAAAAATGTGGGCAGCGTGGGTAATGCCCAGCCGTGTCCACCACAATGCATCGGGGTGACCCATGAGCTCCAGAAGATTGGGGTTATGCCATAGGGGGGTTTTTGGTGAGACCCCCCCCAATTCTGAAATCGTCTTATTCCCTTCATGCCAGGCCAACCAACTCACTTCTATCGGGGAGCCGCGGGAGCATCGTTTTGGTAAAGATCTATGCATAATATCTACCAATGGGGTCTCTAGGCCAGCAAGTGCCTGCAGTAGATAGGTAGAGCAGGATGTGGAGGCCCCCTGGAACCATTCATAGACATAGGTTAATTGGGCTGCTATAAAATAGTGTCGCAAGTTGGGGCAGGCCAGTCCCCCATCACCCTTAGAGGCCTGGAGGGAAGCCTTCGCTATTCTGGGATTGGTCCCCTGCCATAGGAAGGAGGATAATAACGAGTCTATTCTTTTGAAGAGCTTTTTGTAGAGAAAAATAGGGGATGCCCTAAAGGCATATAAAAATTTAGGTAGGTATATCATTTTAAATATGTTCACCCGCCCTATCAAATTCAAAGGTAATGAGGCCCAAGTTTGCAACCTGGTCTCCATGTGTGTAACAACTGGGGCAATGTTAAGAGATTCAAAGAGGGCCAGGTCTGCATTAATGTGAATGCCCAAATATTTAAATGTGGATCTGACTGACAGGTTAGAGTGAGATAAGTAAGTATAATCCTGTTTGGGGCCTAGCCCACCTTTAGTCCCGAGACCCTCCCGAACTCCTCCACCACTTCCATTAAAGATTTAAAGGACTGTTCTGTGCCATCAAGGTATATTAATGCGTCATCAGCATATAATGAGATCTTCTCTGTAAGATTACCATAACATATGCCGCCCACCGACGCCGTCTGTCGCACCGCCAGAGCCAAAGGCTCTATGGCAAGTGCGAACAGGAGTGGCGAGAGCGGGCAGCCCTGCCGTGTTCCCCTGTGTAAAGAAAAGACATCCGATACATCCTTGTTAGTACATATTCTTGCCCTGGGATTGATATATAGCAGGCGAACCCATTTTATAAATTGGTGACTAAAACCCATTCGGTGCATGACTTCCCACAAAAAGGTCCATTTCACAGTATCAAAGGCCTTCATCACATCCAGGGACAACACCAGGCCACTTTTATGCTCAGTGTCAGCTCTATGGATATGTATGAACAATCGTCTAATGTTGTCATATGTACTCTTTCCAGGCATGAATCCAGTTTGGTCCCTATGGATAAGGTGTAGGATAATCTTTTGTAGTCTCACTGCCAGTACCTTGGCCAGTATCTTAACATCGCTATTGAGTAAGGAGATTGGACGGTATGAGCCACATAGCGTTGGATCTTTATCAGGCTTGGGGATCACCACAATCAGGGCCTCACACATGGAGGAGGGGAGAACGCCCTCCTCCATTGCCTGCCCAAACTGAGAGTGCAACCTCTGTGCCAAGTCCCCAGCATAGTGTTTGTACCATTCAGCGGGCAAACCGTCCAATCCAGGAGTTTTGTTCGGGGGGAGTGAGTATATGGCAGTGGTAATTTCTTCTACCGTCAAAGGTTCATTTAAGATGGATCTGTGTGAGTCCTCCAGTACAGGGAACCGGAGAGACTCGAAGAAACCCATAGTTTCCCATTCAGGTGGAGAGGGCTGGGACGAATATAGGTCCTCATAGAAGGATTTAAAAGTTAGATTAATGGTCCTAGGGTCTGAAGCGATGGAGCCATCCGGCACCTGGATTTGCGGAATAGTCCTATCAACACAGTCCATGCGGGAGAGATATGCCAACATCTTGCCATTTTTCCCACTGTGTTCAAGCAGCCTGGCCGTCAGATATCTCTGTTGTTTCTGCGTTACATCCACCCTGTGGAGGTCCAGGGCCCTATGCGCCCCCACCAGGACCCCGTGGGAGTCCGGGGTGGGGGACGCAGAATACTGGGCCCTCGCAATCTCCAAGGAGGACTCTAGGGCTAAAAGAGTGGCCTGGAGGTTTTTTTTATGTCTGGTAGTGTTAGAGATGTATGAACCCCGCACAGTCGCCTTAAAGGCGTCCCATGTGGGGCCAGGGGAGGCAGATCCTTCATTATCCGCCCAAAAGTGGGACATGTCCTGTCCCACCGGGTCCTGTATTTCGGGGGTGGAGATCCAGCAAGGGCTGAGCCTCCACTGCCGAAAAGAGGGTCGGTGACCCATCACCAACTCTATCTTAAGGGCCGAATGGTCTGAGATTGTCTGCGAGATGTATGCGACCGACTTAACATAAGGGACCATATCAGAGGTTCCCAGGGCATAATCCAGCCTGGAAAGAGTACCATATGTTCTGGATTGACAGGAGTATTCTTTTATCAGTGGATGGCCACGCCGCCAAAGGTCGACGTAACCAAAGGAGGCACACCAGTGGCTAAATAGCTTGGATTCATATTGGAGGGGCCTCAACCTGTCCAGACCTGGGTCCAGGACAGAATTGAAATCCCCCAGCACAAGGGTAGGCAGACCCGGCAATTTAGAAAACTGTAAACTTAAGTCAGTGAAGATTGCAGCCGTGACAGGGGGGGGGGGGGCATACACCAAGAGCAATGGGGTGGCGTGGATTTTACACAGTAAAAAAACGTACCGACCCATTGGGTCAATAACTACCTGGTCACAGGAGAAAGGGAGTCCCTTCCTTATGAGGACAGAGACTCCCCTAGCATAATTTGAGTACGTGGAATGATACCCCTGTGACACCCAGTGTTTTTTCAAAGCAAGTATTTTGGAGCCTAGGAGATGTGTCTCCTGTAGGCATAGTATCTGTGGCCTATGTGGCTTGAGAAATTCAAATAAGGATGCTCTTTTAAATTTAGAATTTAACCCCCGGACATTCCAGGAGATGCATGTGATTATAGACATGGCGGGGGGTTAAAAAGGGGCCCATATATGGTAATACAAATCAGACACTTGTCACCGGCGCGGCTGCAATCCAACACTGGGGGGGGAGCAGGAGAAAAGGAGTACCCATGAACACATCCACACAACCACCATCCATGCAAACACACAAACCATTACACATACATTACCAGTTGAAATCCACATTGATTTCGTTACTACCCCTGCCGTACCCCAAGAACAAGGGGCCGGCCTTGTCCCAAAACTGCTAGTAGACACTAGGAACATGGCCAATACAGGCAAGTCAGCAAACTATTTCGATCAGTCAATGATCAGAGAACAAAAAAAGAAAAAAAAAAAAGAAAACCAAAGGGGAAAGAAAAAGGAAAACAACTGCAGCATCCCAATCTTCCCCTTAAAGATCCATAGCCTCTTGTCGAGCTGTAGAATAAGGTACCTGCCATAGGCACAAAGAGCCCCCGATTGGGGCGAGAAAAAGAAAATGAAGTGGCTTTGTAGCCTGTGCGGGGGGGATACCCCGATCAGGTTGCAGGTGGTCGGTCAGATGCGCGGCCGGGTTTGGACAGGGATTCATACCAGGAAAGCGCAGTAGCAGGGTTCTGAAAAAAGTGCACTTGGTCCTGGTGGACGACTCTCAGCGTCGCGGGAAATTGCATGGAGTATTGTATGGTCTGTTCTCTCAACTTCTGTTTAACATGTTGATACTTGGCTCTCGCAGCACGAACTGCTGGGGAGTAATCTGGGTAGAGGGAGACCGATGCGTTGTTGATTTTCAGGCTTCCCTTTATGCGGGCAGCCCTCAGGATAGCGTCCCTGTCCCTATAATTTAGGAGGCGGATAACCATGGTGCGAGGGGGGTTTCCAGCAGGGAGCGGTCTCCCAGGGACCCTGTGGGCCCGTTCGATCACAAAACATGGGGACAGGCAGTCTTTGCCAAATTCCTGGGTAAACCAGCATTCAAGGAAGGATACCGGGTCTGCACCCTCGACCCGTTCTGGGAGGCCCACCAGGCGCAGGTTATTCCTACGTAAACGATTTTCCAAATCGTCGATCTTATCTGCCAACGATTGAATTCTGTTGCCATGGGTTTTCAGCACAGGCAGGGCCGGGCCTACAGTGTCTTCCAGGTCACTAATGCGGCGTTCTGTCTCAGCGACCCGGTCCCTGACCTTATGCATGTCCTGGCGCATTATAGTAATGTCCAGCTTTAGTTCCTCCACCTTCCCCATAATATCAGAATGATTTACCTTCAGGATTTTGAGAACATCCAGCAAGGTGGGCTCCGGTTCCGGCCCCTCCTCGAGACCGTCATCACTCGGAGCGGGGTGGGCCAGGGGTATTGAAGGGGCTGAAGCCCCAGGGGATGGTGGTAGTGAGGGGTCCAGATCGTCACCGAAGAGTTCCGGTGTAGATGAGAGAGGCACATGTAGCATGGTGGAGCGGCGGCCATCTTGGGAGGACCGAGTGGTAATATTCATCCTGACCGGGGGCTGTTTTCTCCCTTTTCTTCCTCCCATCCACCAAAATTCTTCCGTGGATGAGTAGCAGGGTCCCTCTTGGGTGTCTGGAGAAAGTTTTGGGCCGATTGGTTTGGCAGGATTGCGAAGGATTGTGCAGAGGGATCTTGGAGCTGCAGAGAGGAACGTCTGCTCACATGCTGCGTCAGGCCACGCCCCCAAGGGCGCCATTTTCAGTTCAGAGCCTTACCCTTCGGTCTGGCCACAGCACCACGAGTGTTCACAAAAATTCTGGCCCCATTATTGGCCAATCTAAGAACACGAGGTGTAACGATAATGGCATATCTAGACGACTTGTTGCTGATAGACCACTCAGTGGAAAAACTAGAAGTGGTTGTTCACGAGACAATCGAGTATCTGGAATATCACGGTTGGATTATCAACCGAGACAAGTCAGCCCTAAAACCAGTCAAAAGTCTGGAATACTTGGGGCTAAGGCTGGATTCAGACCAGAGAAAAATTTTCTTGCCTCAAGAAAAGGTGTCGTCTTTGAGAGATTTGATCCACCTAGTGGGTACAAAAAGACAGCCATCCATACGCCTGTGCATGAGGCTGCTGGGAAAAATGGTGGCATCATTCAAAGCAGTACCCTACGGTCAATTCCATTCAAGGAATTTGCAAAGGGCTATACTGTCAGCCTGGAACAAGAGTTCAGGCCCTAGACTTACCAATGTCCTTGTCCCCTTCCGTTCGCAAAAGCCTCCGTTGGTGGTTGGTTCCCCAGAATCTGGAAAAAGGGAAATCCTTCAGTCTGATTTCTTGGAAGGTGGTCACTACAGATGCCAGCCTTATAGGCTGGGGAGCAGTACTGGAGCAATGGTCTCTCCAGGGCAGATGGTCGGATGCAGAAAAGGCCCTGCCCATCAATCTCTTAGAGATACGAGCAGCCCGGTATGCCCTAGTAGCATGGACATCCAAACTCCAAGGGTCCCCTGTCAGAATTCAATCGGACAATGCCACGGCAGTGGCATATATCAATCATCAGGGTGGCACCAGGAGTCGTGCAGCCCAGAGGGAAGTAAATTGCATCCTGAAATGGGCAGAAAGATATGTCCCAGCCATATCCGCGGTATTCATTCCAGGAGTGGAGAATTGGAAGTCGGACTTTCTAAGTCGCCAACAATTATGCCCACGGGAATGGTCCCTTCATCCCGAGGTTTTCCAGACAATATGTCAGCGGTGGGGAACACCGGATGTAGATCTGCTAGCATCCAGATTCAACGCAAAGGTGGACAGGTTTGTCTCTTGGACAAGGGATCCCCTAGCTTGCGGCTCGGATGCCCTAGTGTTCCCTTGGGATCAGTTCAAGCTGATATATGCATTCCCACCGCCACAATTGTTACCTCGATTACTCCGCAGAATCAGGGTAGAAAAGAAACCAGTGATTCTGGTGGCTCCAGCGTGGCCCCGAAGAGCATGGTATTTGTAAAAATGTCTGTGGGGAGTCCTTGGACCCTCCCACATCGTCCGGACCTGCTTTCGCAAGGACCGATATACCACCCTTCCTTACCAGCCCTAGGTTTGACGGCCTGGCTATTGAAGCCCACATTCTAAAAAAGAGAGGTCTCTCTAATCCTGTGGTATCTACCATGATCAATGCCAGGAAGCCGGTATCCAGGCAGATCTACTATAGAATCTGGAAGGCGTACATCGCCTGGTGTGAGGCCAAGAAATGGCATCCACGTAAGTACGTAATAGGTAGGATTCTGGACTTCCTACAGTGGGCTGTAGATAGGAAGCTTGCCTTGAGTACTATCAAGGGTCAGATTTCGGCCTTGTCAATATTTTTTCAAAGGCCCTTGGCTTCGCATTCACTAGTCAAAGCCTTTATACAAGGAGTGATGCATATTAGCCCTCCGGTTAATATTCCCATATGTCCATGGGACTTAAACCTGGTTCTGTCGGTTCTACAGAAACAACCATTTGAACCATTACAGCATATTTCCCTGGTTCTTCTCACCAGGAAATTGATTTTTCTAGTAGCCATTTGTTTGGCTAAAAGAGTGTCGGAATTAGCCGCTATGTCCTGTAGGGAGCCATATCTGGTTATCCATAAGGACAGAGTAGTGTTACGTCCTCATCCAGCCTTTCTTTCTAAGGTGGTATCAAGGTTTCATTTGAACCAAGATGTGGTTCTTCCTTCTTTTTTCCCCAAACCTAGTTCAGTAGAGGAAAAATTATTACATTCTTTGGATGTAGTAAGAGCAGTTAAAGCTTATCTAAAAGCCACTGCTCAGATTCGCAGAACGGATACTTTGTTTATTCTGCCGGAAGGCCCCAGAAAGGGTCAGGCAGCGTCAAAATCTACGTTAGCCAAGTGGATTCGACAGGTCATTATGCAAGCCTATGGCTTGAGAAGGTGACCGCCTCCGTTCAAAGTTAGGGCGCAATCCACGAGAGCAGTTGGAACTTCATGGGCAGTGCATCACCAGGCCTCCCTGGCTCAAATCTGTAAGGCCGCAACATGGTCTTCAGTACACACGTTTACTAGGTTCTACCAGGTGGACGTTAGAAGTCAGGAGGATGTCGCCTTTGGGCGCAGTGTGTTGCAGGCCGCAAAAGATCCTCATGTCTGATAGCGCTCAGCTTATGTATGGTGTATCCCCCCCCTCATTGGGCATTGCTTTGGGACGTCCCACATAGTAATGACTATGCCGCTCTGTGTCCCGTGATGTACGAGAAAGAAAATAGGATTTTTATAACAGCTTACCTGTAAAATCCTTTTCTTGGAGTACATCACGGGACACAGAGCTCCCACCCCTCTTTTGGGGACACTTATTGCTTTGCTACAAAACTGAGGTGCTCCCGGATGGGAGGGGCTTATATAGGGGAGGGTACTTCCGGTTTGGAAGTTGCCAGTGCCAGCACCTGAAGGTAAACTATATAACCCACATAGTAATGACTATGCCGCTCTGTGTCCCGTGATGTACTCCAAGAAAAGGATTTTACAGGTAAGCTGTTATAAAAATCCTATTTTTTTTTTCTAACACCCTAGAGAATAAAATGGTGGTCATTGCAATACCTTGTCACACCATATTCGCACAGCGGTCTTACAAGCGCACTTTTTTTTAAAAAAAAAATGCACTTTTTTTCATTAAAAACTAAGACAACAGTAAAGTTGGCCCAATTTTTTTTTATATTGTGAAAGATAATGTTACGCCAAGTAAATTGATACCCAACATGTCAGGCTTCAAAGTTGCGCCTACTCGTGGAATGGCGACAAACTTTTACCCTTAAAAATCTCCATAGGCGACATTTAAAAAATTCTACAGGTTGCATGTTTTGAGTTACAGAGGAGGTCTGAGGCTAGAATTATTGCTCTCGCTCTACCAATCGCGGCGATACCTCACATGTGTGGTTTGAACACCGTTTTCATATGCAGGCGATGCTCACGTAGGTGTTCGCTTCTGCACACGAGCTCGGCGCGACAGAGCGCGTTTAAAAAAAAAAAATTCTCTTATTTATTTTACCTTTTTATTTTTATTTTTTACACTGTTCTTTTAAAAAAAAATACACTTTTATTCCTTTTACAAGGAATGTAAACATCCATTGTAATAGAAAAAAACATGACAGTTTCTCTTAAATATGAGATCTGTGGTCAAAAAGACCTCAGATCTCATATTTACACTAAAATGCAATAAAAAAATAAATAAAAATAAATGTTGTCATTTGAAAAAAAATTAATAAAATAAAATGGCCCTTTTAAGACCTATGGGCGTAAGTGACATTCTGACATCACTTCCGCCCTGCTATGGTATGTAGACGGGTGGGGGCCATCTTGCCCTCACTCCTCTCCATACCCAGCCACCAGAAGGACCTGATCGCCTCCGCCGCTGCCGACGGCTCCGTTAAGCGGCAGAGGACACGGGAGAGCGGCGGGAGGGGGGCCTAAAGCCTAAAAAAGAAAACAAATACAGCAGTCACATCTAAGAATTGGTGAGCTGCAATATAATAAAGATTTGCTTTTGAGTTTAATACCACTTTAAAATACTGTATAGTTAAATAAATTTGTATTTATTTTGAGTTAGGAATTGTTTAAACCTGTTTCTTTTTCTATGTCCCACTGAGGAGATTTCCTTTCATATTGTGTCCTGTAGGCACAAAATGGAGCGATGGGAAATATCTCCAAATTTAGGGAAATGCCCTCTTTAGATATGTGGCCCTGAAATAGGTGATTGTAAAGGCTCGTTTTATAAAAACAAAATACATACATGTCATACTTGCCTCCTTTGTGCAGTTGGTTTTGCACAGAGCAGCCCGGATCCTCCTCTTCTTGGGTCCCTCTTTGCTGCTCCATGCCCCTCCCTCCCATCGAGTGCCCCCACAGTCAGCAGCTTCCTATGGGGGCACCCGAGCCGAGTCACAGCTCCGTGTGTCCTTTTCCACAATTAGATATAAAAAAGGTAAGGTTTCTAACCTTTTTGTGCCTAGGCGAGAATGACGTTCACACCCGCCACCTCCTGGGATGTCCATGTCATACATCCCTGGAGAAAGCTTCACTGGTGGACAAATGCATGATTTTGCGCAGATGTGCTGCAGGGCTTATGGTCCTGGCAGAGCTTTGAGCACATCTACACAAATGCGGGGGTATCCTGCACATGTGCGAAAATGGAGCAGGCATGGAGAAACCAGGTCTTGTTGTGTCTGCGCATGCTTAAAGAAACTCTGTGTGTGTGCGGATGTGCCCCAGGGATTTTCTGAGAAGAGCCCTTCAGCCAAGGCTGGATTTAGGGGGTGCTGGGACGGTCTGCGCCCAGGGCTGGCCCAAGACATTGTGCTGCCTGAGTCCAAGAATGAAATGCTGCCCCCCCCCAAAAAAAATCATGCCTACCAAAAGGCCCCGCATCCTGTATTTTATATCATGATAATTAAAACTAAAATTTAATTTATCAGGAAGTCTATATGCAAAATTATATGACATACTATTATGTTCAATGCCAAGCCAAGGGGTGGGCTAGGGCAGTATATAGACAGGCTAGGGTAGTATTGGGGCAGGCTAGGGTAATATATAGACAGCCTAGGGTAGTACAGTAATACCTCGGATTGCAAGTAACGCAGTTAACGAGCATTTCGCAATACAAGCTATTACTTTTAAAAAATCGGTTTGCGATTGTTGTCTCACAAAACGAGCAGGATTCAAGCCTCTGCGGTGTGCAGTACCGCATTTAGCCAGAGGTGCGTGAACGCCAGTGAGAATCGGAGCCCTTCGGATGCACACGGAAATACTCAGTTCCTGAGTGTTTCCGAACCTCTCCGAGGGTTTCGGAGTCTCTCCGGCGCCCCCTCCGCCTCTGGATAAATGCGGTACTGCATACAATAGAAGTCAACGTGGAACTAATTATCTTCATTTCCGTAGACTTCAATGGGGAAACTCGCTTTTATATGTGAGTGCTTTGGATTACAAGCATTCTCCTGGACGGATTATGCTCGTAATCCAAGGTTCCACTGTATATGGACAGGCTAGGGTAGTGTATGGACAGGCTAGGGTAGTGTATGGACAGGCTAGGGTAGTGTATGGACAGGCTAGGGTAGTGTATGGACAGGCTAGGGTAGTGTATGGACAGGCTAGGGTAGTGTATGGACAGGCTAGGGTAGTGTATGGACAGGCTAGGGTAGTGTATGGACAGGCTAGGGTAGTGTATGGACAGGCTAGGGTAGTGTATGGACAGGCTAGGGTAGTGTATGGACAGGCTAGGGTAGTGTAGGGACAGGCTAGGGTAGTGTAGGGACAGGCTAGGGTAGTGTAGGGACAGGCTAGGGTAGTGTAGGGACAGGCTAGGGTAGTGTAGGGACAGGCTAGGGTAGTGTAGGGACAGGCTAGGGTAGTGTAGGGACAGGCTAGGGTAGTGTAGGGACAGGCTAGGGTAGTGTAGGGACAGGCTAGGGTAGTGTAGGGACAGGCTAGGGTAGTGTATGGACAGGCTAGGGTAGTGTATGGACAGGCTAGGGTAGTGTATAGGGGTAGGCTAGGGCAGTATAGGGGCAGGCGGAACGGCCAGGGGGCAGTTGTCATCACGACACACAACTGCTGGAAAAAAAATCTTGGTAGTTAATTTGCTGGGTAAATAGAAATGAAGGAGAGGTGGCTGTGGTTCAATTTGCTGCTCCTCTCAAAGTGCTCCCTGGGTCCAATGGACCCACTGGGACCCATGGTAGGGCCAGCCCTGTCTGTGCCCCCCTACCCCTAGTTTTAAGTGGTGCCCCCTAAGCTGCTTAGTGTCCTGTGCAGGGCTTAGCGCTCTTCCTCCTGACCATTCTTCTACAGGATTCTTATAATGCATCCAGAGCACCCCCAGACTCAGGGAAAGCAGTGCATGTAATGCAGGAATCCTGCAGCAGGATAATCAAGAGGCGTAGTGCATAGAAATTAAAATGTAATCTTAACATTTCACTTAAGTTATAAGAAAACAAAAGGAAAAAGTACAAAGTGATATGTATTTAAATGCACACCTTTCCTCCTGGGCATCACACTGACCCTAAAACCCTGCCTTTTACCCTGCTGGCCAGTGTGAACGAGCCTTCGAAGTACACTCAGGGCTCATACACACTATGTGCGCTGGCCTGCGTTTTTCCACACTAGATAAATGCGGGTCACCGCTAGGGCACATAGAAAACAATTGTACTCCATGTGCCCTGTTCACACCACAATGCAGCATGTCTGAATTTTTTTTTTCTCACCGAACTGGATGGCACCCTATTTCTAAGCGTAGGAGCGCAATGCACCACACTGCTGTGCAGGGACAATAATGACGTATCACTGTGTTAGACTTAAAGCTGAAAAAAAACAAGCAGTGTGGATGCCCTCTATCACAGTGCCTTAGATCAGTGGTGATCAACCCTGTCCACAGGACCCACTAACAGGCCAGGATTGCAAGATAACTGAAATACATCACAGGTGATATCATTTGCTGCTCAGTGATTGCAGTATTCTAGTCTGCATCTCCCCAAGGTAATACTTAAAACCTGGCCTGTTAGTGGGCCCTGAGGACAGGGTTGATGACCACTGCCTTAGATGATCTCACGCTGCAGATGTATAGCTATGAGGTTACATTCACAGTAGTGCTGAGGCATAGGAAGTGCACTATTATTCTTTGATTAGGAATTTAAGGCAGCCCATAGATAGATAGATTTTTTTTTTTCTTTGTTCAACCAGAAGGTTGAACGAAAAAAAAAAACGGACTCGATACCCCCATCCACACACTCCATTTGGATGAGGGAATCCTCCTCGTTGAGCTATTCTATTCTGACAGTGGGACTTCCCCGCTGTCAGAATACACTGTTCAGCATTGCAGGCTATAGCCTGCAGAGCTGATCGAGCGGAGAAAATCTGACACTGTGGTTTGTACAGAAGTGGAACAGTAGATTGACATCTGTACAACCACAGTTGCCCATACATGGATTAAAATTCATCCGGTCCCTGCTAAACCAGCCAAATTTCAATCCATGGCCGACTTAAAACAAAGGGTACCGGTTAGGCACAACTAACATTTCTACGTAGATGTTCCGTATGACATGGCAAAGTTTTCCCTTTTGACTTTGGGTGAACTTTAACCTCAACCCTGTTCCCTGTTGATATACATTTTAGGATTTGCAGCTCTTAATCTTGTTTTAATTGGTGTTCTTTCTACAGTTCGGGCCTCTTTCCTCTGCTGTTCCATGCAGCCATGTCTGTGAAGCCCATTCTTCTGGGTCTGTATGAGACGTATTTCCTTCCTCTTCAGAGGTCATTGCTGCCCAGTCTCCAGGCCTTCATCACTGGACTACTCCCGGGCCTGGAAGAAGGATCGGAAATTTATGACAGGTGAGAACAGAATGTCTGTTTAATGGAGTTCTTGTCTAATGTATATACTAGGAGTAGGAAAGCAAGGAGAAGCAGCATTTTCTAGTTAAACTGTACACATAAGTATCAATTACAGAGGCTGCCATTGCTGATCTCGTATAAAATACTAGTTGGCTGTCTGAATCACTGACTTTGAGCAAACATGCAGATTAGAAAGAATGAAGCCAGAACTCCAGATCTGCATGCTTGTTTCATTTGGTGCCTTAAAGTGATTGTAAAGTTTTGCGTTTTTTTTTTTAAACAAAAAACAAACAAACCTTTTATACTTAAAGCGGAGTTCCACCCTAAAAATGAACTTTCTATTAACAGCTTGCCTTTAATGTAAAAAAATAAATAATGTTTTACTCACTTCTATCTGGCTGTTACTAGGCAGATTTCATAATCTGCCTAGTTCCTGGTCCTAGGTGGTTCAACTTCCTGTCCTAAGACCCCATTGCCTCCTGGGAAATGATGACGCTAATTTCCCAGGAGTCTCTGGGCATTACTGTGCCTAAAAATCGCCCAGCATGCACCTCTCCCTGAAAACCAGGAAGAAAAAGGAACTGGGCTTCACATGCCCACACATATGATGGATACGGCCACAACATGAGCTGGAGGCTATAAGGCAAGTGTTTGCAATGATTTCTGGAACGATTGGGGAGCTATTAATATGTTTTAGGGACTATTTAATGTGATTAATTTTAGCTTGCAAAAAAAAAAAATATGCCCGGAACCCTGCTTTAAAGCAGTTGTATACCCGTAAAAGAAAAAAAAAAAAAAACCTGTAAGGCAAAGGCATAATGAGCTAGTATGCACTGCATACTAGCTCATTATGAAATAGTTACCTTAGAACGAGGTCTCCGATATGCCGGACCTTCACCGGATTTTCACTGCACAGCCAATCAGAAGGAGAGTCTCAGACAGCCGAGGAAATCGTGGACATCGCTGGACAGAGATAGGGCTCAGGGTAAGTGTTGGGGGGTGCTGAGGGGCCTGCTACACACAGAAGGTTTTTTATCTTGAGTTGAGTTGAGAGGTATCTTAATATAGCGCGGTCTTACCCCGAAGGGTCCCGACGCGCATAATGCATTAAGATAAAAAACCTTTTGCCTTTACAACTCCTTTTTAAGAGGTATTTGAGCCACTGGATAAGTATGGCAGCCAAGTAACCAGCATTTTCAAAAAGGGAGAGGCCAGACAAGTAGAAACATTTTTTACTGGCTCTGTGTGTGTCTATGGACATACATAGCATGGCCCTGCCAGGACCCAAAGGGAGAGCGCATGTGTGTGTGCCCCTGTATTGCCTGGCTTGCTGCAGGAGGGCACCCAAAGCAGGGAGGAGCCGACAGCCAAGAGGAAAGTAACCTTTCTGGGCAAGACTGTCGCACAAAGTTGGTAAAAATAACTTTTTATTTTATTTTTAAAAAAATGCTTAAAATTGCCTTTAGTAGTGTTGTTATTTTACATTATTCTGCGGGCAGCACAGTGGCTAAGTGGTTGGCACTTCCGCCTAGCAGCACTGGGGTCATCGGTTTGAATCCCAACTACAGCACTACCTGCATGGACTTTGCATGTTCTCCCCTGTGCCTGTGTGGATTTCCTCCCACAATCCAAAGACTTGCTGGTAGGTAATTGGATCCTGTCTAGATTGGCCCTAGTACGTGTATGTATGAATGTGAGTTAGGGACATTAGATTGTAAGCTCCTTGAGGGCAGGGACTGATGTGACTGTACACTGTATATGTAAAGCGCTGCGTAAATTGACAGCGCTATATACAGTAAGTACCTGTAATAAATAAATGTCTCATTCAAGAGTCATTTCAAGCAAAGGTCCCTCAGGGCTCATGTCATACCAAGACTATACACTGAACTGCGCATGCAGCAGAAAAACAGAAAAGTTTTTATTGCAGATTAAACAGAATCTCTTCTGCAATGAAAGCCTACTTGCTAGCATTGTTTTTTGTTTTTTTCTGCTTTCACAAGCTTTAGTAAGCATTTAGTACTCATTTTCAAAGGTCAGCCTTGTAGTCTCTCAGATCTTGCTAAAGGCTTTCCAAGGGACCCTGTCCAGATAAACTATGAGAGCTGCCGTTGCCAACTTGTTTTTAATTGTCCTTGACTTTGGATCTCAGGCGCTGATTATTCTGGGCCCCCCCCCAGAATTCTACTCTGTAAGTCTTGGATAGGAGTGGAAGTCTACAATAGTGTACATTGTTTAGTTAAAAGTAGAATTTGTGGCAAAACCTAACTACCCTTAAAGCAGAGTTCCACCCCCACCACCCCCCCACACACAAGAAAATTTAAAGTCAGCAGCTACAAATACTGCAGCTGCTGACTTTTAATATTAGAACACTTACCTGTCCAGGGAACCTGCGATGTCGGCACCCCAGCCGATTTTCAGATCAGCTCTCGGGTGCTGCCGCCTCCATTCATGGTAATGGAAACTGGCAATGAAGCCTTTCAGCTTCACATCCTGTTCCCTACTGCGCATGCGCAAAGCGGGCTGTGCTTTCTAATTGCCCAAGCAGAGGAGGGGAGGGGGGGGGCGGGCGGCGGCGAACTTCCGAGGGACGGCGCAGTCTCCTGGAAAAGGGGAGGAGTACCTATCAAAAGCAGTCAACCGTTCCCCCTCCCCCGTAAAAGTGCCAAATTTTGGCACCGAAGGGGGGAAGGAAGCAGCTAAGCAGAGCTTCCACTTTTGGGTGGAGTTCCGCTTTGAAAATGCTCCCCCCCCCCCTCCTAACACCTATTCTGACTTACGTGTTTTTTTTTTTTTTTTTAACCACTTAACGACCGCCCACAGCATATATACGTCGGCAGAATGGCTCGTACAGGCACAATCACCTGGCCACATCACCTGCCACAAGTTGTGGATTGGCTGATAACCTTCCGATAAAACAGCGCAATCCTAGGAAAAATAACCTTCATCCTTTACAACCACTGTAACCTCTGTCTGCCGGCGGTACACATATATGCGGTCTCATGAAAGTGGGATTTTATCCGTGGGGCCTCATATATGTGTACATATGTTTGTGCTTGAAACGAAAACTGGGCTCTCGCCGAGTGCCGCGGGTCCCATACTAACGATTGGGAACCAGGAGGCCCAGTTCCTGATCACCTGATCGCTTTGATAGCCTCTGATTGGCTATCACATTAATCAGTCACTGTACAGCTCTCCTCTGTGTTGTGAATGGAAAAAAAAGATACATAGTATACATAAAGAATATATTAAATAATACTTTGTATCTTTTACTCCTTGCTGGAGTAGAAAAATGTAAACAAAGCAGAGCGTTTGAAAAAAAACAAAACGTAGGCTTAATGTACACGGGACGTTTTTACAACCTCTCCTGAACGATTTAACTTGACAGATAATAACCGACATTTAAAACGTGCGTTTACATGCCATTTGTGTTTAGAAGCGCTTTTAAATTGGCTAAAAATTAAAAACGCCTGTAAACGAAACGCGGCTAAACGCGAGTTACCGTGTTTACAACCTTTTCTGGCATTTGGCATTTCAAATGCCTCTGAACATTCGTTCCAAAAAATGCTTCTAATCTCAACTGCCTGGAACAGACTATGAGGCCCCTTTCACACGGACGGATAGACTGGTGCTTTTAGCTGTGGATTTTCTAGTTTTATACCGCAGCTAAAAGCACACAATGCTTTCCCATGGCCCCATTCACACACAGTGTCTAGCTGCGATTTTGTTACATGCGATTTGGTGCGAATAGAAAAAATAGAATTGAATGCGTCCAGGTGCGATATAGCGCAGCTATATGCACATAACCGCAGGTAATCGCAGTCTTTTGTGTCAACTGCGGATAGCAGCGTGAGAAAAAAAAAAGAACAACAGGAAGCACATCATAATCAGTAGGTATAAAAAGGGTTGCTATTGGAATGACTACCGCAGCTAAACGCGGCCGCATGTAACCGCTCGTAAACGCAGGTAATCGCAATGTACAAATGCAGCTAATCGCAGTGCATGGAGCCTTGAATTTCACAGAGCATTTACATGCTTTTAACTGCGGCAAAACAGCCGTCCGTGTGAAAGGCGCCTAAACGAGCCTGTGTACATGTACTACTGATAAGATAACATAGAGCAGAGTTCAGGGACAGCTGAAAAAAAAAACGCCCAACTGCTCCTAAACGTCCGTTTACCAGCAGCAGTGTACATGAGGCCTAATAAAAAAAATGAAGAAGAAATGTCTAGATCAGGGTTTTATCTAGGACAGGGTCAGGGTTGGGGTCAAAGGTCATGATCAGGATCAACAGTCAAGGTCTGTGTATTTTAGGTAGGATTTAAAAAAGAGCATTTTTTAAAATTGAATATCAGTGTGTTTTAGGTAGGATGAATAAAATCCAAATGCGCAGTATTGTTACTGGGCCATACCATGAGTACAACCAACAAATAACATACACATACAGTATGTGCTATCGCTGCAATCATCATGAACAGGAGAATTTATTTTGGGCTGTTCTTTGACGGTATGTTATGGTAATAGCAAGAAATATACAGCTACATTTAAAAAATATATTATTTTCTCTTGTCATCCATGGACTGACACAGCGTGTCTTATACACCTTTACACGTGGGTTATGTCCCTGCTTGCAGGAGAAGACCTAGGCAGAATGTGAGATGTTATACATACATTCTAAACAGCCAGAGCTGAACAGCCCCGCCCAGGGGGGCGGTCCCTCCGGACATAACCCTCCCACTGCAGTCAGCAGACCTCAGTTTTTTTCTGCCTAGCAGAAGGAGAAGACGTGGCTCTCTCAGGAGCCAGTCTCCTGACCTATTTTTATTCCTTTGGGAATTTTTTTCCTATTTTATTATTTTGAGATCTTCTATCAACTGTCGGCTGGGCAACAGGTTGGGTACAAGATATCCTCGTAGTCTTCCCTGTCCGACCATCGAGCGTGCTGATCCTCGCCTTGTGTGCGTGAGACTCAGTTCACGACATGCCCCACGACTCCAGGGGTGGCCGGTGGGCTTCCAGCTCCGCGGTCCTCTCAAGATAGAACAGTCCGGCTGTATCTTTCGCGGTGGACCGGGCCGACAGCTACTCAGTACCGCACTGTGATAGTTCTGTCAGAAACACACCAGCGGGTCCCTCAGGGGACGGGTAAGTAGTCTCTCCTGGCTGCAGGTGAGTACATGCTGTGTGTTTCTTGTGTGGGGGGATTTCCCTGTCTCCCCCTGTGTTTTTTTAATGTCACTCTCTGTTCACTAGTGCTGGCGCTGTACTGTGGGGGGTGCCTGGGGGCCATACTGTCCTGGGGGGGGGCTCATGCTGCTCTGCATTCGCTGGGGCTGTTTTGTTTTTGGAGGTGAGGGGCCTGGGCGCCGTTCGGCGCCATGTTTTGTGTGTGTGCTGATTTTTACATTGGCGGCCATCTTGCCGGAGCACATTGCGGCGGCCATTTTCTTGTAGCTGCACGTTTTTTCTGGCACTAGTTTGGCCTCTAGCGCCGCTGGGAACGGCGCGAATCTCCTCACACTCTCTCCTCTCAGCTCACTTACGCTGAGCAGCGCGGCGCAGTGAGACAGAGCGGCGGAACCGAGCGGTCCTGGTCAGGTTGGTGGGTTCCCTGGGCATTCCCCTACTTCAGTCAGCACAGCCTGTGGGTGGTCTGAGAGGGACATTATGGAGTCAGAGTCACCAGCTTCCCCTAACATTCCAGAGGCAGCAGCCAGTGCTCCAGCACCTGCGGTCCCTATGGACCAGTTGTCGGCAGTCCTGGAATCATTTCTGACCAGGATGGAAGCTGTGTGTGAGCACAGGGGAGCAAAAAAGCGCCCTCTCCCCACTTTATCTCCACAAGGGGAGTGCTCTGCTTCAGATATGGGCCTAGCTATTGCTGCTCAGGACCCTAGCTCTGAATATTTGGATGGTTTTGAACAGGACATTCCTTGTGAGGAAGACTCCAGTTCTGAGTCAGTAAATGACAGGGCGCTTGTTAGTGAACTCATTGATGCTGTGAGGGACACTCTCAAGCTAGATGCTGCGACCGCAGAACCTCAGGCGGATACAGTCTCCTTTGGTTCTTTTAAGACCAAGCCTTCTAAAAAGGTTTTTCCATATGTACCTTTCTTTGACCAGCTCATTGACCAGGTCTGGGAAAAGCCGCAGAAGACTTTTATGGTCCCGCGGCGTTTGTCTATTAGATACCCCTTTGAAGACGCCCTGCTTAAAAAGTGGGCTTCTCCCCCGGTGGTCGACCCTCCAGTCGCCCGTTTAAACAAGGCCACCACTCTCCCGATGGAGGGGACTCCTGCGTTTAAGGACCCCACTGACAGGAGGTCAGAAGTGGTGAGTAGAGCCATGTTCGCCTTGTTGGGATCCGCCCTACGGCCCGTAGTAGCGGCGACCCTTGTGTCTCAGACACTCACGGAATGGGCAAAAATTTTGCACCAAACTGTGCAGGAGTATAACCTTCCTCCAGACACTATTGCTCTGGCCCACCAGATGGTGCAGGGTCTGATATATGTGTGTGACGCCACGTTGGACGCGGCCCCTTTAATATCCAGGGCCTCTGTCTCGGCGGTGGTATTGCGTTGTCTCATCTGGTTGAAATGCTGGTCTGCTGACCTAGCCTCTAAGAAGCTCCTGACGGATCTACCTTTTAAGGGTGGTAGACTTTTTGGTGCTGCTCTGGATGACATCATCAAGGATGTCACGGGAGGTAAAAGCACTCTCCTTCCTCAAACTATCAAGGGTAAGGAGGCCCGACGTAAACCGGGTCCTTCCTTTCCAGCAAAAAAGGGTTTTTTTCGTCCGTCAGAGTCCACGGGTAAGCCATCCCAGACTGACAACAGTGCGGCTGGCGGGCACAAGCGCCCCTGGGTGCGTAAGCCGAACAAGCCGGC
Source organism: Rana muscosa (assembly GCA_029206835.1). Classification (NCBI taxonomy): domain Eukaryota; kingdom Metazoa; phylum Chordata; class Amphibia; order Anura; family Ranidae; genus Rana; species Rana muscosa. The sequence goes on along the minus strand of CM055117.1, from coordinate 67,706,134 downwards.
TCCCAAGCCCGCCTCCGCGTGAAGTCTTGCCCCCGCCCGTCTCTGGGGTGGGGGGACGACTTCGCAGGTTCACGGATCGGTGGACCTCCCGGATCTCCGACCGGTGGGTGTGCGAGGTGGTCACCTCAGGATACAGAATAGAGTTCCGCTCCTGGCCCCCAGACAGATTCTTTCCCTCAAATCTCCCTCTCCTTCCTGCCCGTCGGGCAGCCCTCTTGGGGGCTGTACAGGATTTGATCGGGTCCGGAGTAATTGTGCCGGTTCCGTCCCAGGAGAGGTTTCAGGGGTTCTACTCAAATCTGTTTGTTGTTCCAAAAAAGGACGGGGTTCGGCCAATCCTGGACCTCAAGGCCCTGAATGCCTTCGTGAAGGTGCAAAAATTCCGCATGGAATCCATTCGCACGGTGGTCGCTACACTCCGTCAAGGGGATTTTCTGGCATCCTTGGACATCAAGGACGCCTACTTGCATGTTCCGATCTGCGCAAGCCACCAGAAGTTTCTGCGCTTTGCGGTCGGCGAAGTCCACTATCAATTTGTGGCTCTTCCCTTCGGCCTGGCCTCGGCACCGAGGGTGTTCACCAAGGTGCTTGCTCCGGTCCTAGCTTTGCTGAGACAGCGAGGCATTGCTATCGTGGGCTATCTGGACGATTTCCTTCTAAGAGCAGACAGTGGCTCAGAATTGGCTTCAGTCTGCAGTACGGGTGCTGACGTCCCGAAAATGGTCGTCAATCCGCTTTTGCATGAGAGTCCTGGGACTCATGGTGGCCTCCTTCGAGGCCGTTCCTTATGCCCAAGCGCACACCAGGGCTTTACAGAAAGAGATCTTGTCCACTTGGGACAAATCCCAGTTGTCCTTGGATCTTCAGATCCAGGTGAGTCACCTGGTCAGGGCGTCCCTGACGTGGTGGTTGAGGTCCCCGGCTCTTCGGTCCGGGAAGTCGTTCCTCCCCATCCAATGGACGGTGATCACGACGGACGCCAGCCTGACGGGCTGGGGGGGGAGTCTGGGGAGTCCTGTCGGCCCAAGGGCTTTGGACTCCGGACGAAGCCCTCTTACCGATCAATGTGCTGGAGATACGGGCAATCAGACTGTGCCTCTCCTCATGGTCGGAGAAACTACAGGGTCACTCCATCAGGATACAATCGGACAACGCCACAGCAGTGGCGTATGTCAACCATCAAGGGGGGACTCGGAGCTCAGCTGCGGCTTCCGAGGTCGCCCGCATCCTGAGGTGGGCCGAAAGAAGCGTGCCGGCTCTGTCGGCCGTCTACATTCCGGGCGTAGACAATTGGCAGGCGGACTATCTAAGTCGCCAGACGCTGGACCAGGGAGAGTGGTCCTTGCACCCGGAGGTCTTTCAACTCCTTTGCAGATGGTGGGGCACGCCGGATGTGGACCTGATGGCCTCTCGACTCAATCGCAAGGTGTCGAGGTTTGTGGCCAGATCCAGGGATCCCTGGGCGGATGCCTCGGATGCGTTGGTGGCCCCATGGGGTCAGTATCGCCTGATATACGTTTATCCTCCGCTGCAGTTGCTCCCTCGCCTGCTCCGCAGGGTAGCGACCGAGGGAATTCCGGTGATCCTCATTGCTCCGGATTGGCCTCGGCGTCACTGGTACGCCGATCTGGTACGTCTCGTCGCAGACGTTCCCTGGCGGTTACCAATAAGGGGGGACCTTCTGTCTCAAGGTCCTATATTTCATCCTGCTTTACAGTCTCTGGTTTTAACGGCATGGTTATTGAAAGCCAGGTGCTGAGAGACCGAGGTCTCTCGGATTCGGTCATTTCGACCATGTTAAGGGCACGGAAGTCTTCCTCCAGAAGGATCTATCACCGTACTTGGAGAGCATTTTCTGCAGCGTGGCGTGACCCAAAAGCTCGCTTTGAGTACCATTAAGGGTCAGATTTCGGCCTTGGCCATCTTCTTTCAGCGGCCGCTGGCGGGTCATCCCTTGGTTAGCACCTTTGTGCAGGGGGTTCGCCATGTGCTCCCCCCTGTCAAGCCTCCTCTCCCCCCGTGGGATCTGAATTTGGTGCTCTCGGTCCTCCAGGAACCTCCCTTTGAAAATATTAGAGATATTCCCCTCTTGACTTTGTCTCAGAAGGTGGCCTTCTTGGTGGCCATTACTTCCATTAGACGAGTGTCTGAATTGGCGGCCTTGTCCTGCAAGTCGCCCTTTTTGGTCATCCATAAGGATAAGGCGGTGTTGCGTCCACGACCTTCCTTTCTGCCAAAGGTGGTCTCGGCCTTCCACTTAAACGAGGACATTGTCCTCCCGTCCTTGTGTCCTCACCCATCGCATCCCAGAGAGTTTGCGCTTCACACTTTGGATGTGGTACGAGCCTTGCGGGTGTACCTGTCTGCTACTGCTTCTATTCGGAAGTCTGACTCACTATTTGTGGCTGTCTCTGGTCCAAAACAGGGCCAAGCGGTTTCGTCTGCCACCATTTCTAGGTGGATCAGACAAACCGTCATTCAAGCTTATGCTCTCAAGGGGCGGGCGCCTCCCTTTCCGGTTACGGCACATTCCACCAGGGCAATTGGTGCTTCCTGGGCTTTCCGACATCAGGCGTCGGTTGCACAAGTGTGCAAGGCGGCGACCTGGTCGTCTGTTCATACCTTTTCTAAGTTTTATAAGGTTGATGTGGCTGCATCTTCGGATGCTTCCTTCGGCCGCAAGGTGTTGCAGGCCGCTGTTTGATGTTGCAACTCCTCCGTTGAGGAGCTCTGCCTTGTTTGGAGTGAAGTTTTTGGTTTTCCATTTATACTGCTCCCATCCCTCTTGACACTGCTTTGGGACATCCCACGTGTAAAGGTGTATAAGACACGCTGTGTCAGTCCATGGATGACAAGAGAAAATAGGATTTTTTGTACTCACCGTAAAATCCGTTTCTCTGGCATCCATGGACTGACACAGCACCCACCCTTCTTTTTAAGTTTGTACTGCTTTGTTACGAACTGAGGTCTGCTGACTGCAGTGGGAGGGTTATGTCCGGAGGGACCGCCCCCCTGGGCGGGGCTGTTCAGCTCTGGCTGTTTAGAATGTATGTATAACATCTCACATTCTGCCTAGGTCTTCTCCTGCAAGCAGGGACATAACCCACGTGTAAAGGTGTATAAGACACGCTGTGTCAGTCCATGGATGCCAGAGAAACGGATTTTACGGCGAGTACAAAAATCCTATTTTTTTTACTACCGTATTTATCGGCGTATAACACGCACCCTAATTTTAAGAGGGAAGTTTCAGGAAAAAAACATATTTTCTCTTACCATCCATGGACTGACACGGTGTCTCTTTACACTTTACACGTGGGTTATGTCCCTGCTTGGAGGAGAAGACCTAGGCAGAATGTGAAATGTTATACATACATTCTAAAAGCCAGAGCTGAACAACCCCACCCAGGGGGCGGTCCCTCCGGACATAACCCTCCCACTACAGTCAGCAGACTTCAGTTTTTTTCTGCCTAGCAGAAGGAGAAGACATGGCTCTCTCAGGAGCCAGTCTCCTGACCTATTTTTATTCCTTTTCTGGAATTCTTTTTTATTTTATTTTTGAGAATTTTCTATCAACTGTCGGCTGGGCAACAGGTTGGGTACAAGATATCCTCGTAGTCTTCCCTGTCCGACCATTGAGCGTGCTGATCCTCGCCTTGTGTGCGTGAGACTCAGTTCACGACAGGCCCCATGACTCCAGGGGTGGCCGGGTTTGCTTTCATGCTCCCACGGTCCTCTCAAGACTGAACAGTTCCTGACTGACTGTATCTTTCGCGGTGGACCGGGCCGACAGCTACTCAGTACTGCACTGTGATAGTCCTGTCAGAAACACACCAGTGGGTCCCTCGGGGGACGGGTAAGTAGTCTCCCCTGCCTGCAGGTGAGTACAAGTTTCTCTGTGGGGGATTTTCCCTGTCTCCCCCTGTATTTCATTGTCACTCTCTGTCACCATTGCTGGTGCTGTGCTGTGTGGGGTGCCTGGGGGTCACACCGTTCTTGGAGGGGCTAATGCTGGTCTGCAGATATGCTTTGGGCCTTTTTTTGTGTGTTTTGGGGCCTGAGCGCCGAGTGGCGCTGTGTGTGTGCTGTTGTTTTCACTTTTGCTGAGTCATGGCGGCCATCTTGCCGGGGATCGCCTCAGTGAAGTGTGGCGGCCATTTTCTTGTAGCCCGCGCGCACTTCAGCACTAGTTTCGGCCTCTAGCGCTGCTGTGACAGCGCGAATCTCCTCACAGTCTCCTCACAGCTCACCAGCGCTGACACAGCGCGGTACAGACAGCGGAACTGAGCGGTCCCTGGTCCGGTTTGGTGAGTCCCCTGGGCGCCCCCTCCTCAGTCAGCACAGCCTGTGGGTGGACTTTTTATCTGAGGAGTCTCAGAGGGGGGCAATATGGAGTCTCTGTCACCAGCTTCCCCTAAATGTCAGTGGACAACAGGCAGTGCTTCAGCACCTGGGGTTCCTAGGGACCAGTTGTGGGCAGTCCTGGAATCATTTCTGACCAGGATGGGAGCTGTGTGCAAGCGCAAGGGAGCAAAAAAGCACCCTCTCCCCACTTTACTTCATGAGGGCAGTGCGCTGATTCAGATATGGGCCTAGCCACTACCGCTTAGGACCCTAGTTCTGAATGTATTGGATGGTTTTGAACAGGACATTCCTTATGAGGAAAACTCCAGTTCTGAGTCAGTAAATGACAGGGCGCTTGTTAGTGTACTCATGACTGCGGTGAGGGACGCTCTCAAGCTAAAATGCTGCGGATGCAGAACCTCAGGCGGATACAGTCTCCTTTGGTTCTTTTAAGGCCAGGCCTTCTAAAGAGGTTTTTCCATATGTACTTTCTTTGACCAGCTCATTGATAAGGTCTGGGAAAAGCCGCAGAAGAATTTTTTTATGGTCCCGCGCCGTTTGTCTATCAGATACCCCTTGAAGATGCCCTACTTAAAAAGTGGGCTTCTCCCCCAGGGTCGACCCTCCAGTCGCCCGGTTGAACAAGGCCATCACTCTCCCGATGGAGGGGACTCCTGCATTTGAGGACCCCACTGACAGGAGGTCAGAAGTGGTGAGCAGAGCCATGTTTTCCTTGTTGGGATCCGCCCTACGGCCTGTGGTAGCGGCGACCCTTGTGTCTTAAACACTTACAGGTTGGGCAAAAATGTTGCACCTAGCTGTACAGGAGCATAATCTTCCTCCAGACACAGTTGCTTTGGCCCACCAACTGGTTCAGGGCCTGGTTTATGTGTGCGACGCCACGTTGGACGCGGCCCCTTTAATATCCAGGGCCTCTGTCTCGGCGGTGGTATTGCGTCGTCTTATCTGGTTGCAGTGCTGGTCTGCTGACCTAGCCTTAGGAAGCTCCTGACGGATCTACCATTTATAGGTGGTAGACCTTTCGGTGCTGCTCTGGATGACATCGTCATGGATGTCATGGGAGGTAAAAGCACTCTTCTTCCTTAGACTAGCAAGGGTGAGGAGGCCCGCCGCAAACAGGGGCCTTCCTTTCCAGCAAAACGGGGTTTTTTCGTCAGTCAGAGTCCATGGGTAGGCTCTCTCAGACTGACGGCAGTGCGGCTGGTGGGCACAAGTGCCCCTGGGTGCGTAAGCCGAACAAGCGGCTCCCAAGCCCGCCTCCGCGTGAAGTCTTGCCTCCGCCCGACTCTGGGGTGGGGGGACGACTTCGCAGGTCACGAATCGGTGGTCCTCCCGAATCTCCGACTGGTGGGTGTGCGAGGTGGTCACCTCAGGATACAGGATAGTATTCCGATCCTGGCCCCCAGACAGATTCTTTCCCTCAAATCTTCCTCCCCTTCCTACCTGTCGGGCAGCCCTCTTGGGGGCTGTACAGGATTTGATCAGGTCCGGAGTGATTGTGCCGGTTCCGTCACAGGAGAGTTTTCAGGGATTCTACTCGAATCTGTTTGTCGTCCCAAAAATAGGACGTGGTTCGACCTATCCTGGACCTCAAGGCCCTGAATGCCTTCGAGAAGGTGCAGAAATTCCGCATGGAATCCATTCGCACGGTGATCGCTACACTCCACCAAAGGGATTTTCTTCTGGCGTCCTTGGACTTCAAGGACGCCTACTTGCATGTTCCGATCTGCGCAAGTCACCAGAAGTTTCTGCGCTTTGCGATCAGCGAAGTCCACTATCGATTGTGGCTCTTCCTTTCGGCCTAGCCTCGGCACCAAGGGTGTGCACCAAGGTGCTTGCTCCGGTTCTAGCCTTCTGTTACAGCGAGGTATTGCTGTCGTGGGCTATCTGGACGATCTTCTGCTAAGAGCAGAAAGTGGATCAGACTTGGAGGAAAGGTGACTATCGTCAATTAGACCCTCAGGGACTCGAGTGGTTCCTGAACATTCAGGAGTCAGTCCTGGTCCCGACTCAGTGTCTGGAGTATCTAGTTCTGATTCTGGACTCCTTGGAGGCAAAGGTATCCTACCTCAGGATAAGTTGCTGACACTTCAGTCTGCGGTGCGGGTGCTGACATCCCAAAAATGGTTGTCACTCCGTTTTTTGCATGAGAGTCCCGAGACTCGTGGTGGCCTCCTTTGCGGCCGTTCCGTATGCCCAATCGCACACCAGGGCATTGCAGAAGGAGATCTTGTCCACCTGGGACAAATCCCCGTTGTCCTTGGATCTTCAGATCCAGGCGATTCACCTGGTCAGGGCACCCCTGACAGGGTGGTTGGGATCCTCGGCTCTTCGGTCCGGAAAGTCGTTCCCTTCCCATCCAATGGACGGTACTCACGACGGACACCAGCCTGACGGGCTGGGGTGGAGTCTGGGGAGTCCTGTCGGCTCAGGCCTTGGATTCCGGACGAGCCCGTTTACCAATTACTGTTCTGGAAATACGGGCCATCGGACTGTGTCTCTCCTCAGGTCAGAGAGAGTACGGGGTCGCTCCATCAGGAGCCAGTCGGACACCGCCACGGCGGTGGCGTATGTAAACCATCAAGGGGGAACTCGGAGCTCAGCTGCGGCTTCCGAGGTAGTCCGTATCCTGAAGTGAGCCGGAAAAAACGTGCCGGCTCTGTAGGCCATTTTACATTCTGGGCATAGACAATGGGCAGGCGGACTATCTGAGTCGCCAATCGCCAGACACCGGACCAAGAAGAGTGGTCCTTAAATATTTCAACTCCTTTACTGACGGTGGGGCACGCCGGATGTGAACCTGATGGCCTCTCGACTCAATCGCAAGGGTCGAGGTTGTGGCCAGATCCAGGGATCCTTGGGCGATGCCTCGGATGCGTTGGTGGCCCCATAGGATCTTTATCGCCTGATATAAACTCCGGCGATCCTAATTGTTCCGGATTGGCCTCAGCATCACTGATACGCTGATCTGGTACATCTCGTCGTGGACGTTCCCTGGCGGTTGCTGATGAGGGAGGACCTTCAGTCTCAAGGTCCTATGTTTCATCCGGCTTACAGTCTCTGGCTTTAACGGCAGGGCTGTTAAAAGCCAGGTGTTGAGGGACCGAGGTCTCTCGGACTCGGTCATTTTGACCATGTTAAGGACACGGAAGTCTTCCTCCAGGCAGATCTATCACCGTGCCTGGAAAGCTTATATCGCCATGTGCGAAGCGCTGGACTGGCGTCCTCGGACGTATTCCGTCCCCAGAATCCTGCGTCCTCTGCAGTGTGGAGTGACCCAAAAGCTTGCTTTGAGTACCATCAAGGATCAGATTTCGGCCTTGGCCGTCTTCTTTCAGCGACCTCTAGCGGGTCATTTTCTTGGTTAGCACCTTGTGTTGGGGGTTCGCCATGTGCTCCCTCCTGTCAAGCCTCCTCTCCCACCGTGGGATCTGAATTTGGTGCTCTCGGTCCTCCAGGAACCTCCTTTTGGGAATATCCGGGATATTCCCCTCTTGTCTTGTCTCAGAAGGTGGCCCTTTTAGTGGCAATCACTTCTGTTTGACGAGTGTCTGAGTTGGCGGCTTTGTCATGCAAGTCGCCATATTTAGTCATCCATAAGGATAAGGCGATGTTGCATCCGCGAACTTCCTTTTTTGCCAAAGGTGGTGTCGACCTTTCACCTACATGAGGACATTGCCCTCCCATCCTTGTGTCCTTACCCATCGCATCCCAGAGAGTTTGCGCTGCACATATTGGATGTGGTACGAGCCTTACGGGTGTACCTGTCTGCTACTGCTTCTATTCGGAAGTCCGACTCACTGTTTGTGACTGTCTCTGGTCCATAACAGGGCCAAGCGGTTTCGTCTGCCATCATTTTTAGGGGAATCAGACAAACCGTCATTCAAGCCTATGCTCTCAAAGGACGGGCGCCTCCCTTTCCGGTTACGGCGCATTCCACCCGGGCAATTGGTGCTTCCTGGGTTTCCCGACATCAAGCGTCGGTTGCACAAGTGTGCAAGGCGGCGACCTGGTCGTCTGTTCATGCCTTTTAAGTTTTTAAAGGTTAATGTGGCTCCATCTTCGGATGCTTCCTTCGGCCGCAGGGTGCTGCAGGCCGCTGTTTAAAGTTGCGACTCCTCCGTTGAGGAGCTCTGCCTTATTGGAGTGAAGTTTTGGTTTTTCCATTTATACTGCTCCCATCCCTCTTGACACTGCTTTGGGACATCCCACGTGTAAAGTGTAAAGAGACACCGTGTCAGTCCATGGATGGTAAGAGAAAATAGGATTTTTTGTACTCATCGTAAAATCCTTTTCTCTGACATCCATGGACTGACACGGCACCCACCCTTCCTTTTTAGTTTGTACTGCTTTGTTAGGAACTGAAGTCTGCTGACTGTAGTGGGAGGGTTATGTCCAGAGGGACCGCCCCCTGGGTGGGGCTGTTCAACTCTGGCTTTTAGAATGTATGTATGTATAACATTTCACATTCTGCCTAGGTCTTCTCCTGCAAGCAGGGACATAACCCACATGTAAAGTGTAAAGAGACACCATGTCAGTCCATGGATGTCAGAGAAAAGGATTTTACGGTGAGTACAAAAAAATCCTATTTTTAAAATAAACAACTTTGAAGCAAATTAAGGGTCGGTGGCCATCAATGTCCATCTGCAGCCTGATTATTGTCCTCAATGCAGCCTGATTATTGTCCTCAATGCAGCCTGATTATTGTCCTCAATGCAGCCTGATTATTGTCCTCAATGCAGCCTGATTATTGTCCTCAATGCAGCCTGATTATTGTCCTCAATGCAGCCTGATTATTGTCCTCAATGCAGCCTAATTATTGTCCTCAATGCAGCCTGATTATTGTCCTCAATGCAGCCTGATTAATGCCTTTTTTAAACTACCGTCATTTGCAGCCTCACTGAGCCGTCGTCTCCTCTCCACTCGACTCTCACATTTCACACACACACACACACAGTCCCGCCTCCGCCATTGAACCAGCTACTGTGATGGGCAGAACACTGGTCCAATGCCGGTAGCGGAGCCGGAACTGTGTGTGTGTAATGTGAGAGCCGAGTGGAGAGGAGATGACGGCTTGGTGAGGTATGCTGTCGGCGTATAACACGAACCCCTGCTTTGCCCCTGATGTTATACCCCGATAAATACGGTATTTTGTGTCAGGTTTCCTTTGATAAGAAGAAAAAAAAATCTGAAGATACCCATTACCATTTATCACCAAATGAAGGTCCAATTTGTCCTGAAAAAAAAGATATACAGTGGAACCTTGGATTACGAGCATAATCCGTTCCAGGAGAATGCTTGTAATCCAAAGCACTCGCATATCAAAGCGAGTTTCCCCATAGAAGTCAATGGAAACGAAAATAATTTGTTCCACATTGACTTCTATGGCATGTAATAAAAAACGTGATGGTGACTGCGCTGTAGTGTGTCAGATAAAATAAAATTGGGGAGGGGAGAGGAAGTATAAATGAAAAAGCGGTGGGGATAGGACAAACACAGGTGAAAAAAGTGAAGGGGAGGGGAAGGGGAAGGGGCCAATGAGGGAAAATGAGAGACAGAGTGAATAAGTAATTAGCTGGTATTCCGCTAACTAACAGCGATGTGCAATGTGCACAGTGACACAAAAGTACGTGCACTAATAAAGAACTGATCGAAATATGATCAGAACAACAAAAGAAACAACTATATAACACAGTGAATAATAGGATTTTTATAACAGCTTACCTGTAAAATCCTTTTCTTGGAGTACATCACGGGACACAGAGCGACATAGTCATTACTAATGGGTTATATAGATACCGTCAGGTGCTGGCACTGGCAACTTCCAAAACCGGAAGTACCCTCCCCTATATAAGCCCCTCCCATCCGGGAGCACCTCAGTTTTGTAGCAAAGCAATAAGTGTCCCCAAAGAGGGGCGGGAGCTCTGTGTCCCGTGATGTACTCCAAGAAAAGGATTTTACAGGTAAGCTGTTATAAAAATCCTATTTCCTTTCTCGTACATCACGGGACACAGAGCGACATAGTCATTACTAATGGGATGTCCTAAAGCAATGCCAAATGAGGGGGGGGATACACCATATATAAGCTGAGCGCTATCAGACATGAGGATCTTTTGCGGCCTGCAACACACTGCGCCCAAAGGCGACATCCTCCTGACTTCTAACGTCCACCTGGTAGAACCTAGTAAACGTGTGTACTGAAGACCATGTTGCGGCCTTACAGATTTGAGCCAGGGAGGCCTGGTGATGCACTGCCCATGAAGTTCCAACTGCTCTCGTGGAGTGCGCTCTAACTTTGAACGGAGGCGGTCTCCTTCTCAAGCCATAGGCTTGTATTATGACCTGTCGAATCCACCTGGCTAAAGTAGATTTTGACGCTGCCTGACCCTTTCTGGGGCCTTCCGGCAGAATAAACAATGTATCCGTTCTGCGAATCTGAGCAGTGGCTTTTAGATAAGCTTTAACTGCTCTTACTACATCCAAAGAATGCAATAACTTTTCCTCTACCGAAGTAGGTTTGGGGAAAAAAGAAGGAAGAACCACATCTTGGTTCAAATGAAACCTCGATACCACCTTAGGAAGAAAGGCTGGCTGAGGACGTAATACTACTCTGTCCTTATGGATAACCAGATATGGCTCTTTACAGGACATAGCTGCTAATTCCGACACTCTTTTAGCCGAACAAATGGCTACTAGAAAAATCAATTTCCTGGTGAGAAGAACCAAAGAAATATGCTGTAATGGTTCAAATGGTTGTTTCTGTAAAACCGACAGAATCAAGTTTAGATCCCATGGACATATGGACATATGGGAATATTAACCGGAGGACTAATACGCATCACTCCTTGTATAAAGGCTTTGACTAGTGAATGCGAAGCCAAGGGCCTTTGAAAAAATATTGACAAGGCCGAAATCTGACCCTTGATAGTACTCAAGGCAAGCTTCCTATCTACAGCCCATTGTAGGAAGTCCAGAATCCTACCTATTACGTATTTACGTGGATGCCATTTCTTGGCCTCACACCAGGCGATGTACGCCTTCCAGATTCTATAATAGATCTGCCTGGATACCGGCTTCCTGGCATTGATCATGGTAGATACCACAGCATTAGAGAGCCCTCTCTTTTTTAGAATGTGGGCTTCAATAGCCAGGCCGTCAAACCTGGGGCTGGTAAGGAAGGGTGGTATATCGGTCCTTGCGAAAGCGGGTCCGGACGATGTGGGAGGGTCCAAGGACTCCCCACAGACATTTTTACAATCTCCGCGTACCTTGCTCTTCGGGGCCACGCTGGAGCCACCAGAATCACTGGTTTCTTTTCTACCCTGATTCTGCGGAGTAATCGAGGTAACAATTGTGGCGGTGGGAATGCATATATCAGCTTGAACTGATCCCAAGGGAACACTAGGGCATCCGAGCCGCAAGCTAGGGGATCCCTTGTCCAAGAGACAAACCTGTCCACTTTTGTGTTGAATCTGGATGCTAGCAGATCTACATCCGGTGTTCCCCACCGCTGACATATTGTCCGGAAAACCTCGGGATGAAGGGACCATTCCCCTGGGCATAATTGTTGGCGACTTAGAAAGTCCGCCTTCCAATTCTCCACTCCTGGAATGAATACCGCAGATATGGCTGGGACATATCTTTCTGCCCATCTCAGGATGTAATTTACTTCCCTTTGGGCTGCACGACTCCTGGTGCCCCCCTGACGATTGATATATGCCACTGCTGTGGCATTGTCTGATTGAATTCTGACAGGGGACCCTTGGAGTTTGGATGTCCATGCTACTAGGGCATACCGAGCTGCTCGTATCTCTAAGAGATTGATGGGCAGGGCCTTTTCCGCATCCGACCATCTGCCCTGGAGAGACCATTGCTCCAGTACTGCTCCCCAGCCTATAAGGCTGGCATCTGTAGTGACCACCTTCCAGGAAATCGGACTGAAGGATTTCCCTCTTTCCAGATTCTGGGGAACCAACCACCAGCGGAGGCTCTTGCGAACGGAAGGGGACAAGGACATTGGTAAGTCCAGAGCCTGAACTTTTTTGTTCCAGGCTGACAGTATGGCCCTTTGCAACTTCCTTGAATGGAATTGACCGTAGGGTACTGCTTCGAATGATGCCACCATTTTTCCCAGCAGCCTCATGCACAGGCGTATGGATGGCTGTCTTTTTGAACCCACTAAGTGGATCAAATCTCTCAAAGACGACCCCTTTTCTTGAGGCAAGAAAATTTTTCTCTGGTCTGAATCCAGCCTTAGCCCCAAGTATTCCAGACTTTTGACTGGTTTTAGGGCTGACTTGTCTCGGTTGATAATCCAACCGTGATATTCCAGATACTTGATTGTCTCGTGAACAACCACTTCTAGTTTTTCCACTGAGTGGTCTATCAGCAACAAGTCGTCTAGATATGCCATTATCGTTACACCTCGTGTTCTTAGATTGGCCAATAATGGGGCCAGAATTTTTGTGAACACTCTTGGTGCTGTGGCCAGACCGAAGGGTAAGGCTCTGAACTGAAAATGGCGCCCTTCTACCGCAAAGCGTATAAATTTTTGGTGGGCTGGAAAGATGGGAATGTGCAAATAAGCATCTTTGATGTCCTGCTCCAGGGCTTCTTGTTACCCTGCAATTGTCCCTGATTTTTACCTCCGGGATTTGACCGAGGAGGCCGTCGGAACTGTTTCACAGCCGATGTCCTAGGAACTGGAGAAGCAGGCCTCTTAAAAGAGGGACCTCTAACTCTATTTTTAACCGGCAAAAGTGTACTTTTACCGCTGGAAATTCTCTGGATATATTTGTCCAGGTCTTCCCCGAATAAGCGTTCACCATGAAATGGGAAGCTGACCAGCAATTTTTTACAGGGAGCTTCAGCAGACCAGTTTTTGAGCCATAGAAGCCTGCGCATATGTACCACAGACAGCGTAAGGCGGGAGGCCTGATGGATTGAATCCTTTATAGCGTCCACCGCAAAGCATAAGGCTCTAGGTAGATCAGCTAGGGCAAGAGCCTGCTGATCTGGCAAGTCCCTTAAGACCTGTTTCAACTGATCCTTCACTGCTTGGCAGACCCCAATAGCTGCCACTGCTGGTTGTGTCACCAATCCTGCTGTAGAGAAAGCAGACTTTAATAAGGACCTTTCCCACTGGCACAAGCTCGGCGTTCGTTTGGATTGAGGTCCACGCTCACTTCATTACAAGTGAGTGTGTGAATGTATGCCCCAGTGATCCATCTTGCTGCACTCACAAAGTTGCGCTATTGATGTCCTTTTTGTTTGTGTTTTTCCATATACACTCCAATGATTAACGGTGCCATAAAGACCAGCCCATAAGGACGCGATACCCTTCCTAACTACAGAGAGTTGCTGCATACCGCCCCCCCCCCTCCAACAGGGAGGTAAGCCAGGTGTGATCACAGGGTGGATGCCACAGGACTTTCTCCAAGCATTTGGTGACGGGACCTTATTCACATATATTATCCATTTACCATAAACTCATTATTAGTTATTTTTGGAAGTATTGGGAAGTCACCACCAGGACTTTTTTTGGGACTGTTTTTTCTTTACCAGTTCAGTTCACGTATGCACTGAGTGTGTTACTCTATTCATCCTATCCATCCTATCCTTTTCAGTTATGGATAATGTTTGTGGATTACCAATATGTTTTAGTGATTTAATTTTTTAACACGTGCTGTACATTTGGATTATTTAGATATTGGTTGTATATGTCAACCATGTATATGTCACTCATATTGCCTTATTATTCACTGTGTTATATAGTGGTTTCTTTTGTTGTTCTGATCATATTTCGATCAGTTCTTTATTAGTGCATGTACTTTTGTGTCACTGTGCACATTGCACATCGCTGTTAGTTAGCGGAATACCAGCTAATTACTTATTCACTCTGTCTCTCATTTTCCCTCATTGGCCCCTTCCCCTTCCCCTCCCCCTCCCTTTCACTTTTTTCACCTGTGTTTGTCCTATCCCCACCGCTTTTTCATTTATACTTCCTCTCCCCTCCCCAATTTTATTTTATCTGACACACTACAGCGCAGTCACCCTCACGTTTTTTATACTTTATTGTTCACTTGGACCAGACCCCTCGGTGATTGCTGCAGTATCCCATCCGTTTCCTATCCCTCCCCCTTACCTTCTACCCGTTTCACTACTCAGTTAGCGCAAGGGTTTTTTCTGTTTTATATGGCATGTAATACCGCATGTGGCCAGATATGGGGGAGGCGCCGGAGAGACTCTGAAATACTCGGAGATCGTTCGCCTGTCCTCAGAAACCCCCGGAAAGGCTCGGAAACACTCGGGAACGGAGTATTTCCGAACGGCTCCGGAGCCCCCGCACCTCTGGCCAAATGTGGTACTGCTCACCGCAGAGGCTTGAATCCTGCTTGTTTTGAGAGACAACACTCGCAAACCGAGTCAGGATTTAAAAAAAATATTGCGAAACGCTCGTTAACCGCGTTACTCGCAATTCGAAGTTCCACTGTACCTGTAATCCACCTGGATACACTATTTTTCGCACCATAAGACTCACCTGACCATAAGACGCACCTAGGTTTTAGAGGAGGAAACCAAGAAAAAAATATATTCTGACCCATACAGAAGCCTGGAAAATAAAATGTACATTAGCCAGTGGACACTACGTTAGCCAGTGGTATTCCTATATATAATCTGATGAGCGAGTAATTGGATCTTATAAGGCCATACAGTGTAGATCTATAGCAGGATGTCTCCTATGTTCCTATGGATATATAGCACAGTATGCACACACCACTATCATAATACAAGCAAAGATATTGAAATGGTAAGAAAAGGTGACAAACCGTGTAGTTAGCTGTGTCTCGTTCCATCTACCTAAGCACCTAGCCTGATCTCCATATAAATACTCCCATAATATACCTACCACATATTTCAACACACACGCCGCTTCTCCATCTCACTGCACATCCCATTCATTCTGGCAGTTGGCCCTGCCTCCCTCTGCCCCATTGGCTCGCAGCAGCCCGGGAGAAATGCGTTCCCAGAAACATCATGGGAATGGCCGCGATTGGTGACAGCGGACTCTCACGTCACCCCACGTTGGGCTAGCGGCGCCGTGATTGGAGGCGACGCGGCATTGCCTTGGGCGGGGCCGGCTTTTGGTTAGCTGGAGTGAGAGAGGGCGGCCCGAGTAGGTGGTGTGTCCCGTGTGTGCACGGAGCGAGCGGCGGTGGCGGCGGTGACTCCTGCTCAATATTCGCTCCATAAGACGCAGAGGCACTTTCCCCCATTTTTTGGGGGGAAAAAAGTGCGTCTTATGGAGCGAAAAATACGATGATGTGTTCCGTTTTAGTAATGCTTGTCAAAGTTGCAAAATTGTGTTTTCAGATGTTAGGATTCGTTTTACCCTTCTTCAAGAATTGGTCAAAGTGTTACTAAACCCACAACAGTAAAATCAGTCTGTATATGCAGTAAAGCATCCTTGTTATACTCACTGTGGTACCTAAGACCCCATACACACTATTAGATTTTCTGCAGATTTTTGTCTTCAGATTTACCTAAACCATGTAGTGCAAGGGCCTGTCTGATTGCATACAAATTGAAACTCTTAAGGTTTGACCTCATATTATATGGTTTTGGTAAATCTGAAGACAAAAATCTGCAGAAAATCTAATAGTGTGTATCGGGTCTAAGGGGGTTAATTCTGCATTTGTGTAAAAAGGCTGTTTGTTCCTGTCTTCTCTGATCCTCCCATTCTTGCACTGCCATCTCCTGATAAGACAGAGCCTTTGGAGGCACTCTGCACATGCTCAGTTTGGTGTGTATTGCTAGAGAGGGTTTTTTTTTTGGGTGCATGTGATCGGCACAGGGCCAATCGGAACTGTCCAGACAAAGGAAAACTCCTCCTACAAGCTTTAACCAGACACTTATAGAAGTCACAAAACTGCTATATACTGCTGATGAGAAAAGGCATTTAGCAGTTTGTATTTACTAAAATAATTGCATTTCCATGTTCTGTGTATTGGGGGAGACCAGATATAGTGACTGCAGGGTCCTAGGTTTAGTAACACTTTAAAGGCTTGTGAATGGTTGTCTGCTGTGGCAAAGGCTTGCAGCACTGCTGGTCATATAGATCAGACTGAACCTTCTGTGTTCCTTGTACTTCTCAGGACAGACGTGTTGCTGCAGAAACTATGCATGGTGATCGGTCATGAAGTCTTCTACAGCTCCCTGTGGGGCAGCGTCTTGATCAGCAGCTCCATCCGCCTCCCTGCTTCCCTCTTTGTGGTCAGTCACATCAACAGAGACTTACCAGCCAAATCTCAAAGCTACATGCTGGGGAACGACAAGCAGCTGGCTGTGAGTATGACGGGTCCATGTGACTTCTTGCACAATGCCATTTGGATAGGTCCATCCATTAGTTCCAGGAACAGGGCAGCATGTGCTCTTCTCCTACTCCCAGGATGCACTGCTCAGACCGGAGCAGCCAATTGCCATGCCTGAACACTGTCACGTGGGAGGGGAGAGGAACATTAATTGTGCAAACTCTTACACAGACGAAGGCTGGGTTCACACCATTGCCGGCTGCGGCTCGCAGCAGGGGGCCCGGTGTGTCACTGTTCTCCGTTTCAGGGACAAATTCAGATCTGAAAATTTGGAAATTCGGAAATTCTAAAATTCGGAATTATCCGAAATAAACTAAACAAATAGAACAAAACTAAATAATAATAAGTTTTTATTATTATTATTGTTATTTATTATTATAATTTTTTTACATTTCATTCGTTTGGATGCGGCATTCGTTATTACGAAGGATGAGCTCCGACGTGTTCGCACAGCCCACGTGCAGAGCCCGCCAGGAAGTCGGCACTGCGCTGCACTAATCACAGGCAGTGAGACATTTCCCGATATCTGCAGCCGCGCATCAGCCTGTGATTAGCGCAGCGCCGACTTTCTGGCGGGCTCTGCACGTGGGCTTTGCTGGAGCTCATCCTTGGTTATTACGGATAATTCGTAACTTCGGATAAATTCATATTCATTACGTTCAGTAACAGCCAAATTTGAAAGGAAATTCCAATACCTATAATTTAATAGTTAGTAATAGTTAAGTTATTATTAGTTATTTCAGGTTTTAGAAATTTCGGATTTTCGTTTTTATTTCCGGATTTTCTTTCTTTTGAATTTTCTGATTTTCATTCTTATTTTTGGATTTCCGAATTTAAAAATTTCTGAAATTTAGAATTTTCGAATATTCGGAAAAATTTGGAAATTTGGATTTCTTTCCGAATTAACAAAATTGTCAAAATTCTTTAAAAAACGAATTTGGAACTAAACGAATTGCACATGTCTAGTGTGAACCGACTCCATTGAGAGCCGGTCACTATCTCCTGTCATGCAAATTGAACGCGGGGAAACCCACATCCAATTTGCAGTAGTGTGAACCCATCCTTACATGGAGCAGGGACTAGGTGTGACCAGCTTCTGGTGAAAATGTTGGCAGCCACGCTCCCTACAATACTTTTTGCCCATCTGTAATGCAAACCGGCACTCTGCTCTAAATTCAGGAAAAGTGCAGCATTGTTCCCACCCCCATCACAGGAAGCTGCCTTAGGCTGGCCATACATTATACAATTTTCTTCTATAGATTTCTTTAGATTTACCAAAACCATATACCGTATATACTCGTGTATAAGCCGACCCAAATATAAGCCGAGGCACATAATTTTACCACAAAAAACTGGGAAAACTTATTGACTTGAGTATAAGCCTAGGGTGTCCATCTGCATGCCTCACTGTGCCTCACTTTGCCTCACTGTGTCCATGTGCATGCCTCACTGTGCCCATGCCTCACTGTGCCCAATTTCCCTACCTGATCTCCGGCGCTGTGTGACTAGACTGACGTTTAACATGGGAGTGTATGGAAGGGGTGCCCGGGTTTGAAAAATCGGTGCTCCCTGGCCGTAGGTCCCCCGGACATCAAACTTTGCGCACTTATGGAGGAAGAGTGAGGCTACATGTGTGTCTAATTTGGGGTCCAGGGGACCTACGGCTGGTTGGGATCCGGCGCACAAAGTTGAAGATGGATACAGACTCGAGTATAAGCCGAGGGGGGCATTTTCAGCACAAAAAAATGTGCTGAAAAAACTTGGCTTATACTCGAGTATATTTGGTAATAGAAGGTCAAATCTAAACACTTTCAATTTGTATGCAATCAGGCAGGCCCTTAAATCTAATTAACCCCATTATATTACTGGCCGATTAATCGATTATGAAAATTGTAATCGATTAATTTCATAATCGATTAGTTGTTTCGGCTCTAATGTACACTACAAAATGCCATAGTCTCTACTCCATCTTGGAAATGAGTTTAAGAGGGTGGCCACATTCCTATATGCATTAGGACCATGAAGAGCGAGCGTAGCCACCCTCTAACAGGAAGTTAGATCACAGCAGTAAAAAATAAATTTGAGGATTTGGAGGAGACTGAGAGCAACAAGAGGGTCTTTAAAGAGTTAAAGTGGAGCGTACCCAAAAGGGGAAGCTCCGCTTGTTTGCACCCCCCTCTACTGCCACATTTGGCACTTTTTGGGGGAGAGCGGGTACCTGGTTTTGACAGGAACCCGCTCCCACTTCCAGATAAGATCGTCAATCTACAACATTTCTGGCCCCTCCTCCTCCACACACAGGTCCCAGAAGATGTCGGGGCCATTTAGAAAGTGCAGCGCGACTTGCGCATTAGGAAACAGACTGTGAAGCCACAAGGCTTCACTTCCTGTTTACCTTACTACTGACGCTGGCGCCTGCACCTGAAGCCGATTTGAAGAATCTGCTTGGGCTGCCGACATCGCGGGAACCCTGAAGAAGTGTCCTTATATAAAAAGTCAGCAGCTACAGTATTTTCTGAAGGAGCCTTGAGCTCCTCTTTAACCGCTTAACGAACACCCACCGCAGATTTACTGCGGCAGGGCAGCCGCTCTGCGCGGGATCACGTACCTGGTATGTGATCCGCGCACCGGGGTAGAGAGCGCAGCCCCACTCCCCCGGCTGTGCTGCATTGGTTGCAGCATCAACCAATCAGCGGCTGCTGATTGGTCGACGATCGGCTCCCGGAGATTACCGAAGAGAGCCCTGTATAGGTAAACAAACACAGGTCTCTCTTCTGACAGCAGCAATGTGCTGTTTTTTCTTTCTGCAAAGCACATTGCTTAGTAAAAACAGCGCACAGCACACACAGTAAAACATGTTAGGCACACATTTAACCCCTTGATCACCCTAGATGTTAACCCCTTCCCTGCCAGTGCCATTAGTGCAGTGACTGCATATTTTTTTAGCACTGATCACTTTATTAGTGTCGCTGGTTCCCAAAAAAGTGTCAAAAGTGTCAGTTAGTGTCCGATTTGTGCGCCGCAATATCGCAGTCCCGCTATATGTCGCTGATCGCCGCTATTACTAGCACTGTTCACTGTAATAGTGTCACTGGTTCCCAAAAACGTGTCAAAAGTGTCAGTATCCAAATTGTCCACCGCAATATCGCAGTCCCGCTATAAGTCGCTGATCGCCGCCATTACTAGTAAAATAAAAGAAAAAATTCCAATCAATATGCGCTTATTGGGATTTTTATACAAAAATATGTAGCGGAATACGTATTGGCCTAAATTGATGAAGAAATTTGATTTTTCTTTTTCATTTTTCTTTTTTTTATTGGATATGATTCATAGCAGAAAGTAAAAAAAAAATGTATGTATTTTTTTTTTCAAAATTGGTATTTTTTTGTTTTATAGCGCAAAAAAACGCAGAGGTGATCAAATACCACAAAAAAAAAACTCTATTTGTGGGAAACAAAGTTCTGCAGCACATATTTTAATAGGAAGCCTATAGTATTTGCTTGCCATAATTAAATTCACAATCCACCAATTTGAATACCTTAAGACTCTATTGAGCTCGTGTTCCATAGAAGTTAAAATGTTCTTTTGCAATCAAAGCTGATCCCATTGTATGCAGACATTTAATATTTGTTTTCCTGTTCCATCTAGATGAAATCAGTTTGTATCTCTGTAATGGATTCAAATGTTCTTGTACAGAGGAACACCTTGGAAATCCTGCTCTTCTTCTTCCCCTTCCACACATGTCTGGTAAGAGAAAGTGATCTGGGTCCCGGAGAGACACAATATATGATGGATTGTTTGCCAGCCTTTACCCTCATAGAACCACCCACACCCATTCCTGTATGATCAGCGTTTTCTTAGATGCTAATGGAATAAATGTTAGTTAACTGCTAAAAGCTGCCAAACAAGCAGATGTTCCAGCTGATATCAAGGAGCTTGCCAAAAAAGTTAAAATGAGCAACGATGGTTTTGATAAAAAAAAATATATAGCATTTAATTTTGCAATATAATATTTTGTAAATAAAGGGTCACTCCACCCAAAACTGATTCAATTATACATCAGGAGGACCTTGATGATCTGAATCAGCTTCTTGTTTGTCCTGCATGCTCCAACAGTGAGTCCTCAACCCTGCCCAGAATCTTTAAAGCGGAGTTCCACCCAAAAATGGAACTTCCGCTGTCCGTATTCCTCCCCCCCTATCCGGTGTCACATTTGGCACCTTTCAGGGGGAGGGGAGAGCAGATACCGCTGCGATCTACGCCATGTCTGGCCTCATTTCCTAGAAAACAGCAGGGAGCACTTATTACGCACAGCGCGACTTGCGCATGTGCAGTAGGGAATCAGACTGTGAAGCCGCTAGGCTTCACTTTCTGATTCCCTTACATAAGATGCCGGCGCCTCCCCCCAGAGCTGAGGGACGGGTCGGCTTTGGGTGAGGACATGGCGGGCACCCTGGACAGGTGAGTGTCTTTATTTTAAAAGTCAGCAGCTGCAGTATTTGTAGCTGCCGACTTAAAGAAATACATTTTCCAGGCGGAACTCCGCTTTAATGTCCTCCCTTGCTGCCCCTCACTTACTAATGATCACAGAAGTTCTCAGTCCTTAGCTCTTTTGTGTTCATTCTCAAACTGCATGACATTGTAAACATGACAATCATGTTTACGCACCTTCTTGAAGACGAGTTTACACCAGAACGCAGTTCGGGAAACTCGCGCTCCATGCGCGCTTCCTGCACTGCGTTCAAAACGCACTGTTCTTGCGATTTGCAGCAGGTGTCAATGCAATGCTAACAACACCCAAAACGCAGGTTGCAAATGCAGTGGATTTGCGTGCACTTGATTGCATGCTCCGGAAGTACCATGCGATCGGTTTGCTCTGCGTTTTGTAAAGTAGTGCATGCATTACTTTTGCTGCGGTCCGGGGCAATTTCAGCCTATATAAATGAATGGGATGAAATCACACTGTACCCGGATCGCATGTGAATCGCACAGGAATGCACTGGTGTGATCAGGCCCGGCATATGAATTAACTCAGAGGCGCTTGGTACTTCTATGTTCATTCAGAAAGTGAAGGAGGTCGGTAAACATTAAAGGCATGTTTACCAATCTCCCCACCTGCCATTCTGTATGGAAAACCCACCAATGAGGCCAGCAGGAAGCCAGGACAGAGGTCTCATTGGCAGTAATGGCTTGGAGAGGGGGGGCAGCAGAAAAATAGCACCCATCATGAAGAGGGGTACAGGGAGTGGCAATGCAGAAGGGCACACAGTCGGCCCCCATGAAGCAGGGGCCGCTGATGAGGCAGTACAACAAGCCCTCCTGTACTGGGCCCAGGCCCCATCGGTTCAAAAGGGAGGCCCAGGCAACTGCTGAGCAGGAGTGCTGGCTGTACCGCCTTACTGCAGACACTGATCCTCTTCTGTCTCCCCCTGCAGTGCTGCAGGCTTCTCCTTCACTCCCTCCCTCCAGCTGTGCTGCAGGGAGATCAGTTCTAGCATCCGTGTCCCCATCCCCCTGTTTTCCAGGCCCCTGTGTGTGCCCCTTTTCCCTGCAGCTTTACCGGCTTCCCTCCTCTCCTCTCCCAGCAGCAGCTGCTACAGGCACAGAAGGGAATGTTTCAGGATGGAGAACAGGGAAAGGGGCCGGTAAATATGTCATATAATAATGATTTTAGTGTTATTTTTCAAAAACTATCATTTGATATTATGTGACGGGTGGAGGGGGGGGGGGGGAGGATTTAGATCAGGGCCCTGTCAGGTAAACACTATGTGGCCCCATGATTTGTAACAGCAGCCCTGCCCTGAAGTGCTCAGTCACAGTGGGATCAGAGAGCAAAGGGTTGGAGGAGGGCACACCACGACTGGTGGTGGTGGTTAGGTTTGACCATACTGTCCAGTGCAGTCTGTAATCACCGACCCGGTCAGACCTGTCCCCTCTCTTCTCCAGCGCTACCTGTGTGCAAGAAGATGCTTCTTATAAGGGGTCTAGCCATTGTCTTGCCTATGCAGGAATTTTGTAGACATCTCCTGATGTCCACCATTCTCCTGTGTCAAGTAAAGTAAAATTAGAGGTTGGTCAGCAATACACCAAATGACTTGTATCATTTATTTTTCTGTTTCTGTAGGATTCCAATATCTGCCCAATGTCACTCCAGCAGTCAGATCTCATCCACATCCTCTCTGCTGCTATCCAGACTGTCCTAAGAAGAGACATGTCTCTAAATAGGAGGCTGTTTGCATGGCTGCTGGGTAAGAGGACCTGTCACTCGAGATTCAAGAAAACTAGGGCCTTGTGTGTAAATTGTATTATGAACAGTATAAAAATTGAAATAATATAACATTTTTATATATTTTTATATATCTCTAGTGTGGGAACACCATTTATGTGGGCAGCTACTTATTAGTTTCTTATTTTTGGTTTGCGCATTAGTACCCCCCAATTTATTACTTTTTTATATGTATTATGAACAGGCCAGCTTTCTGCAGTCCATCTTCCCGGAAAGTAATATTAATAGCTGTTGGCAAAGCATTTTTTATACCTAAGAGCTAATGTACTTGCTGTACACTAAAAAGTATATATTATGGTGATGGATAAATTCATCAGCATTTTATTTTTGTAAGCTTTGTGACAGAGCAGCTGGATAAAAAAATAACATAACAAGCAAGAGTCCCTAAAATGCTTTTTTTTTTTTTTATGAGTTTTATTAAATAAAAAACACCTTACAGTGGGGCTGACACAGGCAATGTTTTTACATTCCCAGAGTTCAGATTTAAATCTTCCTATTGTTATGAATATTTAAAAAACATTGATTTACGTTTTTGACTATCAGACTCTGGTTTGACTGATCAATGGAGAGATCATTTTAAAGAAGTTTCTTGTTTTATTGTATAGTTTGTGTCTTTTTTTATAAAATATAAAAAATAATTATTACTTTTTTTATAGTTAATGCTTCATACTTATACAGAAGGTGAAGCTCTGGGCTCCACGTCACAGGTTTACTTTCACATAAAAAAATACACTTGTTTATAGAGCTTAATACCGTGTTTCCCCGAAAATAAGCCCGGGTCTTATATTCATTTTGGCAACTAAAGACACAGTAGGGCTTATTTTCGGGATAGGTCTTACCATGTAATGTGATGTCTTCTCTCCCTGACTGACATGAATCCCCAGTGTGAACTGAGTTAAAATGCTTGTAAAATCCTATAATCCACTCTATTACAATAGTATATAATGTACAATGTGTGTGTTTCTGTAATATAATTGTGCCAAATACTCTTCGTTATAGCACCGCTCTGCACTTCTGTGACCTGTCGGAGCTCTCTACCCCGCAATTATTCTACAGAAACACACACATTGTACATTATATACATATACTGTAATAGAGTGGATTATAGGATTTTACAAGCATTTAAAACTAGGGCTTATTTTTGGAGTAGGGCTTATATTGCAGCCATCCTGGAAAATAACGCTAGGTCTTATTTTCGGGGTAGGTCTTACTTTCAGGGAAACATGGTAGCTATAACTTACACAATAGCACTGCCTCCTTCACCTCCTTGCCTGTGTTCCATCAGATTTTGTAACAGAAGTGACGTTCTTTACTGTAACCTAAATGGAGCAGGTGTTCCGTCAGATTAGCCGTTAAAACTTGTAATCGAAATTACGTTCCGTCACGGCCATATTGGTACACCCCGCACTCGGCCACACTAAGCCTACAGTCTGAAGTTGCCAAGCGGATATCTTTTTACACCAGCAGAAATCTTGCATTTCACACTTATTTGTACAACTAAACTGAGCTTATATCGTGAAATACAGTATTTAGAAATCCGTGACACTGTTTTGATGTTGAATTTTAAAAGCAGCGGCAAGTCTGCTGATCTCGCACATTTGCTGATCTGACAGAAGACCGCTACTTTTAAAATTCAACATCAAATCAGTGTCACGGACTTCAGAAACTGTATTTCACGATATAAGCTCAGTTTAGTGGTAAAAATAAGTGTGAAATACAAGACTTCGGTGGGTGTAAAAAGATGTCCGTTTGGCGACTTCAGACTGCAGGCTTACTGTGGACGAGTGCGGGTGTACCAAGATGGCCACGACGGAACATCATTTCTGTTACAAGTTTTGACGGGTCCCCTAATCTGACAGAACACCTGCTCCGTTTAGGAGGTTACAGTACAGATTTAGCAACAAAAAGAGATAGTCTGAAGGCAAACCTTTTTGACACCCTCAATGACTATCCCCCCCCTCCACTTCTGCTGAAGGGCCCAAGGCAGCCACCTCTACTGCCTCCTCCTCAACCCAGGCCTGATATCTGGGGTATGGCAGCATACTCTATTTGGCATGGTATATTGGTATATGATTGGCTGAAGTGGGTTACATAATTGCTGTATGAAATGAAGGCCAAAATGTGGACTTACTATAGATGTTATTGGATATTTATATGTGTTGTTCACCATTATAGGGTCGGATATTAAAGGCGGATTAGTAGCTCCAGAACTAAAGGCCTCTGTGGGAGAAGAAGAATACATCTCCTGCTTTTTCTCCAAATACTCAAAAGACTTTTTGGTCCAGGTAAGGATGACATACTACAATAAAAAAAAAAAAAATATTCGCACTTGGTAAAAATAACAACAAAAACAGCAGCTAAGCACTATAACCCATATATTGGGCACAGGAACAAAATGCGTAATATAAAGTGCAGCGCTATAAAAAAATTATTAAATGGTCAAATATGTGTGCACCAAATAAGGTGCAGATGCGCAAAAGCTAACTGTGGCTGCTATACAATATTCCATGTAAAACCAACACAGTGCAAAAACAAAAACACTTTTAGATGTAAAGCCAATATCATATAAAGTGCTAGATAATGAAAACAAGCAACTGTGCACATGTACAAAAGTTCATAGGTGATTTGTATTCAATAAGAAAAATCCTTGTGAGGTATGGATTCAATGAGAGAAACATGAATCAAAAACCTGACCACGTGAAACCCGTCACCACAGTGAGACAAGAGGCTTACCGGACAGGCAGCATCCACCCTAATGACTCGTACACACGATCCGAAAATCGTACGAAAGCGGTCGTCCGAGGAAGAATCGTACGATTATCGGATCGTGTGTACACTACTTTCGAGAGCCGATCACGACAGTTCATCCGATATTATTCGAGCGGACAAGCGCGAAAATTTTCCTCGTACGATACCAGATCGTACGATTTTCGTTTAGTCAGTATAGTTGTCGTCCGAAAATACAACACAAATACATTACAACACATGACATCACTTCCAATTTTTTTTTTTCTGTCGTACGAGAATTTTCGTGACTTTAGAAACCTATTCAATTTCTACTTGCGATTATTAAGCAAAAAAAGTCGTACGATCTGACGTACGATATTTAGATCGTGTGTAGAGGCCATTATTCAGGGGGTCACAAAACGCTTGTTGGATCTGAGATCCGTTGGAGAGATGTCCAGATGTCCTAAGCGTCCCTCACCAGAGGCCTCCTTCCCAGGTAACAGCTGTAAAAATGTTGATTCTTCATTCCTGTCCCAGAGACAATGCTCACCAGGGCACACAGAAAGGGTGAGTCTCAAGCCTCGTACACACGGCCGAGATTCTCGACGTAAAAAACACGTCGTTTTTTCCAACGAGATCCTTCGACAAGAAACTTGCCCCGGCCGAGTGTACACACGCTCATTTCAAAGAACCCGCGGTTCTTTGAATAGAGCGTACGCGGTGACGTCATCGAATACGACGAGCATGCGCTCGTCACATTCGATGCCGTCGCCGCCATCTTGGTTCACCCTACCTATGCCTAGAAAGCTACCGCGCATGCGTCGAAGTCATTTCGAGCATGCGCGGGCTTCCCGGCTAACAGGTAAGTGTACACACACACACTTTTCTCGTCGAGAAACAGGCTGACGAGAATCTCAACGAGAAAATAGAGAGCAGGTTCTCTATTTTCTCGTTGAGATTCTTGTCGCTTTTCTTGACGAGAAACCATGCACACGAACGAATTTCTCGGCAAGAAATCTCTGCCAGCAAGTTTCTTGCTGGTTTTTGCCGAGAAACTCGGTCGTGTGTACGAGGCTTCAGATCCAAAGATCCTAAAAGGATCTATAGGTGCATGTCTCCACACTGGGAAATCAGCTGTTGATGATCACTTGCGGGAGCTCAGGCTGAACAAGACAGGATTCCAACTCTGGGAGTTTTTCTTTCAGGCTTCAGGGGGGTTATGTTAACGTCTACACCTGTAGAAAGGGTATTATTGGACTTCAGTCAAGGCTGCACAGTTTGTATTTGTCTACAAACACCCCTTACTTGCTTAGGCAGTTTTGATAAAGGTAATCTATAGGGTTGATTTACTAAAACTGGGGAGTGCAAAATCTGGTGCAGCTATACATGGTAGCCAATCCGCTTTTAACTTCAGCTTCTTCAATTAAGCTTTGACAAACAACTTGGAAGCTGATTGGTTTCTATATAGAGCTGCACCAGGTTTTGTAGTAAATCAACACCTCTGCCTTTTAGGCATGCATGGTCCACTTTGAGAACAAATTTCTATTG
This sequence comes from Rana muscosa, assembly GCA_029206835.1. Lineage (NCBI taxonomy): Eukaryota > Metazoa > Chordata > Amphibia > Anura > Ranidae > Rana > Rana muscosa. The sequence goes on along the minus strand of CM055117.1, from coordinate 67,678,840 downwards.
TAAAACAATGCTAAAAAAAGGGATTTTTATAACAGCTTACCTGTAAAATCCTTTTCTTGGAGTACATCACGGGACACAGAGCGACAGTCATTACTAATGGTTATATAGATTACCTTCAGGTGCTGGCACTGGCAACTTCCAAACCGGAAGTACCCTCCCCTATATAAGCCCCTCCCATCAGGGAGCACCTCAGTTTTGTAGCAAAGCAATAAGTGTCCCTAAAAGAGGGGTGGGAGCTCTGTGTCCCGTGATGTACTCCAAGAAAAGGATTTTACAGGTAAGCTGTTATAAAAATCCCTTTTTCTATTTCGTACATCACGGGACACAGAGCGACATAGTCATTACTAATGGGACGTCCCAAAGCAATGCCAAATGAGGGGAGGGATACACTATACATAAGCTGGGCGCCATCAGGCATGAGGATCTTTTGCGGCCTGCAACACACTGCGCCCAAAGGCGACATCCTCCTGACTTCTAACGTCCACCTGGTAGAACCTAGTGAACGTGTGTACTGAAGACCATGTTGCGGCCTTACAGACTTGAGCCAGGGTGGCCTGGTGATGCACTGCCCATGAAGTTCCAACTGCTCTTGTGGAGTGCGCCCTAACTTTGAACGGAGGCGGTCTCCTTTTCAAGCCATAGGCTTGCATTATGACCTGTCGAATCCACTTGGCTAAAGTAGATTTTGACGCTGCCTGACCCTTTCTGGGCCCTTCCGGCAGAACAAACAAAGAATCCGTTCTACAAATCTGAGCAGTGGCTTTTAGATAAGCTTTAACTGCTCTTACTACATCCAAAGAATGCAATAACTTTTCCTCTACCGAACTAGGTTTGGGGAAAAAAGAAGGAAGAACCACATCTTGGTTCAAATGAAACCTCGATACCACCTTAGGAAGAAAGGCTGGATGAGGACGTAATACTACTCTGTCCTTATGGACAACCAGATATGGCTCCTTACAGGACAAGGCGGCTAATTCCGATACTCTTGGCTACTAAGAAAATCAATTTCCTGGTGAGAAGAACCAAGGAAATGTGCTGCAATGGTTCAAATGGTTGTTTCTGTAGAACCGACAGAACCAGGTTTAAGTCCCATGGACATATGGGAATACTAACCGGAGGGCTAATACGCATCACTCCTTGTATGAAAGCTTTGACTAATGAATGCAAAGCCAAGGGCCTTTGAAAAAATATTGACAAGGCCGAAATCTGACCCTTGATAGTACTCAAGGCAAGCTTCCTATCTACAGCCCACTGTAGGAAGTCCAGAATCCTACCTATTACGTACTTACGCGGATGCCATTTCCTGGCTTCACACCACGCGATGTACGCCTTCCAGATCCTATAATAGATCTGCCTGGATACCGGCTTCCTGGCATTGATCATGGTAGATACCACAGGATTAGAGAGCCCTCTCTTTCTTAGAATGTGGGCTTCAATAACCAGGCCGTCAAACCCAGGGCTGGTAAGGAAGGGTGGTATATCGGTCCCTGCGAAAGCAGGTCCGGACGATGTGGGAGGGTCCAAGGACTCCCCACTGACATTTTTATGATCTCCGCGTACCATGCCCTTCGGGGCCACGCTGGAGCCACCAGAATCACTGGTTTCTTTTCTACCCTGATTCTGCGGATTAATCGCGGTAACAATTGTGGCGGTGGGAATGCATATATCAGTTTGAACTGATCCCAAGGGAACACTAGGGCATCCGAGCCGCAAGCTAGGGGATCCCTTGTGCGAGACACAAATCTGTCCACCTTTGCGTTGAATCTGGATGCTAGCAGATCTACATCCGGTGTTCCCCACCACTGGCATATTGCCTGGAAAACCTTGGGGTGAAGAGACCATTCCCCCGGGCATAATTGCTGGCGACTTAGAAAGTCCGCTCTCCAATTTTCCACTCCTGGGATGAAAACCACGGATATGGCTGGGACATATCTTTCTGCCCATTCCAGGATGCAATTCGCTTCCCTCTGGGCTGCACGACTCCTGGTGCCACCCTGATGATTGATATATGCCACTGCTGTGGCATTGTCTGATTGAATTCTGACAGGGGACCCTTGGAGTTTGGATGTCCATGCTACTAGGGCATACCGGGCTGCTCGTATCTCTAAGAGATTGATGGGCAGGGCCTTCTCTGCTTCTGACCACTTGCCCTGGAGAGACCATTGCTCCAGTAGGCTGGCATCTGTAGTGACCACCTTCCAAGAAACTGGACTGAAGGGTTTCCCTTTTTCCAGATTCTGGGGCACCAACCACCAATGGAGGCTCTTGCGAACGGAAGGGGACAGGGACATTGGTAAGTCTAAAGCCTGAACTTTTTTGTTCCAGGCTGACAGTATGGCCCTCTGCAAGTTCCTTGAATGGAATTGACCGTAGGGTACTGCTTCGAATGAAGCCACCATTTTTCCCAGCAGCCTCATGCACAGGCGTATGGATGGTTTTCTTTTTGTACCCACTAAGTGGGTCAAATCTCTTAAAGACGACACCTTCTCTGGAGGTAAGAAAATCTTTCTCTGATTTGAATCCAGCCTTAGCCCCAAGTATTCCAGACTTTTGACTGGTCTTAGAGCTGACTTGTCTCGGTTGATAATCCAACCGTGATATTCCAGATACTTGATTGTCTCGTGAATAGCTACTTCCAGTTTTTCCACTGAGTGGTCTATTAGTAGCAGGTCGTCTAAATATGCCATTATCGTTACACCCCGTGTTCTTAGATTGGCCAATAGTGGGGCCAGAATCTTTGTGAACACTCGTGGTGCTGTGGCCAGACCGAAAGGTAAGGCTCTGAACTGAAAATGGCGCCCTTCTACTGCAAAGCGTAGAAATTTCTGGTGGGCCGGAAAGATGGGAATATGCAGATAAGCATCTTTTATGTCGATCAAAGCTAACCATTCCTGCCCTTGTAGGGCGGTGGCCACTGATCGGATCGACTCCATCCGAAAAGTCCTGATATGTAGGAACTTGTTTAGCCCTTTTAGATTTAATATGGGCCTCACGTCCCCATTTGGCTTGGGGACTGTGAAGAGGTTCGAGTAAAACCCGAACCCGCTTTCTTCCAAGGGAACCTTCATGATTACACCTTGGAGCAATAGTTGTTCTAGTGCCAGAAGGAGGGATCCTCTCTTCTGGGGATCGCTTGGCACGTTTGACCTCATAAAATGGGCAGGAGGAGTGTCTTTTAACTCCAGCTTGTATCCCAGACTTACTGCGGAGATCACCCATTTGTCTCTGATGGTGTCCCGCCAGGTCTCTGTGAACAACTGAAGTCTTCCCCTCCACCCGATTGAGTGGGGGCAAGCCTTCATGACTTGGGGGGAGGTTTTGTACCTCTCTTGACCCAGGGTTTCTTGTTACCCTGTGATTGTCCCTGATTTCTGCCCCCTGGATTTGACCGCGGAGGCCGTCGGAACTGTTTCACAGCCGATGTGCCAGGGACTGGAGAAGTAGGCCTCTTAAAAGAAGGACTTCTACCCTTGTTCTTAACCGGCAAGAGTGTACTTTTACCAGCAGAAATTTTCTGGATATACTTGTCCAGATCTTCTCCAAATAAGCGTTCTCCATGAAATGGGAAGCTAATCAGCAATTTCTTACAGGGAGCTTCAGCAGACCAGTTTTTGAGCCATAGAAGCCTACGCATATGTACTACAGACAGCGTACAGCGGGAGGCCTGTTGGATTGTATCCTTTATGGCGTCTACCGCAAAACACAAGGCTCTAGGTAGGTCAGCTAGGGCAAGAGCCTGCTGATCTGGTAAGTCTCTTAAGAGTTGTTTCAACTGATCTTTCATTGCTTGGCAGACTCCAATCGCTGCTACTGCAGGTTGTGTCACCATGCTTGCTGTAGAGAAAGCAGATTTTAGTAAAGACTCCAATTTTTTATCTATTGGGTCTTTGAACATTGGAACATTATCTACTGGACATGTCAGTGATTTATTCACACAAGAGATGGCTGCGTCCACTGTAGGGACTCTCCATTTTTTTATGAACTTATCCTCCATGGGATAGATCACTGGAAATCTCTTGGGGGGAGTAAATATTTTATCAGGATGCTCCCAATCCTGGTAAATAAGCCCTTCCAATAAAGGGTGGATTGGGAAGGAACAGACAGCCTGGGGAGCTTTTAGCGACCCCAGCGAGGAAACCGTAGTGGATGGTGGTTCCGCCAGAGGCATTTTAAATGCTGATCGGACCATGTTAGTCAGAGACTGAACCCATAATCTTTCAGCCTGAGATGCTGAGAAAGGTTCTTCCACTGTTGATTCCTCTATAACCGAATCAACCTCATCCTGATCCCCTTCAGGTAGGTCGATCTCTGTGTGGGGCTGTTCCTCCACTAACAGGCACTCTGAAGGAGGAGACGGAGATCGGACGCGCTTTCCCTGTGACAGGGAAGCAGCGATCAATGCTGTTAATCTCTCTTCCAATCCTCCCAGAGTTGAGGATAAAACCTCCTCTGTTATATATACAGGAGCAGGTGGACTGGGGACAGCCGCAGCACCAGGTACTCCTGTGGGGTTCCTACGGCTACTGACCTCTGAATTTTCAGGGGAGATTGGTGCAGTACAAGCATGCCCAAAATCCTCAGAGCCCGATGGAGACCCCTTTGGCTTCCTGGAAGACTTATTTCCGGAGCGTCTGGACGACATATCCTTTAAGCACAAAGCTGAGGTATTCCCGTCGTCATACACCAATTTTGCTGGTAATAGTCTAACACAGTTGCTGCTATATACCAGCTGGTGTCCACTAAAGTGCCTTTCTATGGGGATGCCTGCATCAACCGCCTCTGTGTGCCACCGTTTTGTTGCTAGCTCTGTTTGCATCCAGCTGACACTTGTACTGTGTCTTTTATCCATGCTGGGACGCCTGCACATGCGCAGAAGCGCCGCGGTGCACATCGAGCGTCATCCACCCGCCCCGCCCCTTTCCTTACATAGGAGGCGCGTGCGCGCGCCCGCGCGCGCGCCCGTGCGCCTTCGGCGCCCTTTTTTGAAACCAAGCAGGGACTAGGAGCCAGGGCCCTTTTTGCCGGAGGGCCTGTGCGGTGGATGAGCGCAGCAACAGGGCAGAGGAAGTGGATTCCCACAGAGAAACTTACCAACTGCCTGGATCTTTTGACTTTAAAAAAACCAAAGATCCACATGACAAGAAAAATGGACCACAGCGGCCTCTAGTGGTTTAACACAGGTACCGCGGTCTCCTTTTTTTTTTTTTTCTTGACTACTATTAAAATTTTACATTTTCCAGTAGTTACAGGCATACACAGATATCAGCGGGAATACCGTTAGGTAACAGACAGACAAATTAGGCTTGGGGGTCCCCCAATAGAACCAAGTTCCTGGGGGCCCCCACTTACTTGATCCCCGCCGCAGGACTTTGTTTGGTCCACAGAAGCCCAAACTTCACCTATCACGGCAGGCATTGTAATTAAACCTTCACTGACCGGGTTCCCAAGGATTCCACTCCCCTGGACCTGTATAGCACCCTGCACAGACAACATCTTGGTCGTGGGTATGACCAGAGCTCTGGATCCCAGGGTCCAGCCCTCCTAAGAGAGGCATTACAGGCAAAACCTTTCTCTTCTGCTGCAAGGCCCGGGTACCGACCGTTTAGCTATGAAGCTTTTTTGGTGGGATCCGGAACAGCTTACTAAGGCCCGTAAAAGAACCTGTACGCAAGCCCAGTGAAAACACATGTTACTCTTTGGCCAACACCTTAGACACTGGCAAAAAAATGAGGTGCTCCCGGATGGGAGGGGCTTATATAGGGGAGGGTACTTCCGGTTTGGAAGTTGCCAGTGCCAGCACCTGAAGGTAATCTATATAACCATTAGTAATGACTAAGTCGCTCTGTGTCCCGTGATGTACGAAAAAGAAATGCTGACACAATATAAATAAAAGGTGATAACAATTCCACATATTTTTTCCCCCAGGCTCTTATGCAGATATTACACCAGAATATCCTCTACTCCGATTCTGAACAAGGTCTGCATGTTTATCTGAAGCCTTTCCGAATCCTCCTTAGCCTTCTGGACAAGCCTGAGATAGGTAACATGAGTTTCACTTCCACAGCTTCATCAGTTGCTCATTACCTGCTGCTAATTTGTGTCTCCCAATGGGGAGCCTTCATCCTGCTGTTCTTTTACCTAATATTAAGATATAGAAATACATTTTGCTTAAAGCTGAATTCCTGGCAAGCAGCTAAATACATGTTTGCAGTACATACGGCAACTGTGTTAGCTGTCAAAGGACTTGTAATTGGTGTTTAGCCAGTTTTGAGGTACAGACAGCTGTGATGCACACTAGAGCCAGACCCACGACCTCAACTACAGCAGCACAGCTTAGTAAAGGACACAACCTCAGCCTGCAGATTGGAGCAGTATCTGCACACTTTGCTCTCTCCTCCTGTCAGCATGTTCTTTATCTAGACTATGCTAATTAATGGTAAAAACAGGGTGAACGGGTATCTGCGCTAACTAAAAAAAAAGAGGAGAAGCAGCCAGCAAAGTTTGTTGATTCATCGAACAATGGAAATAAAAGTTCAGAATGCAGTGCTTCAGGTATTCATTAGTCCTATAACAGTTCAGTTATAGGAGAGACAGGGATAATGAAGAGCCTCCATCAACTTCAATGTGCATGTAAAAGCACACCACACCCAAGTGCTTTCAATCTGCTTACCAGAAAGATATGAAAAACAAGCAGTGTAATCGTATATCACAGGGGACCAATTGAAGATCAAGGTGACATATTCCAAGCACTATAAACTGATGGTGGGGATTTCCAAACTCTCCAATCTCATATAATCCTCAGAACTCCCAAGAAGGGATGGATATGATATGCACTCGCCATTCATTGCACAGAAGAAGGACACATCCTCGATGTCTGCAGGAGTTATGTCAGTTTGGATTTCCCCTCCGTTTACACACCATGCTAATGCTAATTCATGATTGGCTGCTAGTGGTGCCTCTCTCAATATGATAGATACTGTGCAGAGGATTGCAGGAGGCTGATATCAAGACATACACCGTTCAGCCATACCATTATAACCACTGACAGGTAATGTAAATAACATTGATTAGCTTGTGATAATGGCAACTAAAAAGTGGGTGGAATGTATTAGGCAGCAAGTGAACATGTTGTCCCTGAAATTTATGTGTTTGAAAGCAGAAAAAAATGGTCAAGCTTAAAAGCGAAGTTCCACCCAAAAATGGAACTTACGCTTTTTTCGGATTTCTCCCCCCCTCCGGTGTCACATTTGGCACCTTTCATGGGGGAGGGGAGTGCAGATACCTGTATAATACAGGTATTTGCACCCACTTCCGGGCAGTGACTCCCCCCCCCCCCCCCCCCCCGCTGTGTTCTGGGAAACACACGGCTCCCAGAACAGAGCAGGGACCAGTGGGATAGCGTAGCGCGACTCGCGCATTCGCAGTAGGGAACCGAGCAGTGAAGCCGCAACGCTTCACTTCCCGATTCCCTCACCGAGGATGGCGGCGGGGGCAGCCGAGAGACGAGCATTTGCACGCCTTCGGCTGCCGACATGGCTGGACTCCAGGACAGGTAAGTGTCCATTTTTTAAAAGTCAGCAGCTGCAGTATTTATAGCTGCTGGCTTTTAAAAAATTTGGTGGACCTCCTCTTTAAAAGAGATGTATGTTTTTTTTTTTTTTAATATTCATACTTACCTAGGTGGATGGAGCATCAGACCGATGCTGCATCTGTCCCCCGCCACCTCTTCACTGAGAACTGAGCCACCGAACACCGCCGATGGCTCGGTTCTCACTCCTCCCCGAGTGGAGCGATGCTGACTGTCAATCATCAGCTCTGCTCCTCCACGCTCATTGGAGTGCTGAGCTGTGGAGGGGTGGGAAGCGGCCGTCTCAGCGGCTCGCTGAGACTGCCATCAGTCCAGGCACCTGGCGGATCCAGACATCGGAAGTCGGGATGATGCGCTGCCACGACTGAACTTGGTTACATCAGCGGAGAGTGGGCTTCAGACCGTTCTACGCTGAAAATGGGTCATAGGAGTGCAAAACGAATTGCACTCCTGTGACCCAGAGGAGAAGCCCAGCCTAAAAAGCTCTGGCTGGACTTCTCCTTTTAAGGATTTGAGCGACTTTGACAAGGGACAAATTGTAACGGCTAGACAACCGGGTCAGAGCATCTCCAAAACTGCAGCTCTTGTGGGATGTACCTGGTCTGCAGTGGTCAGGACCTACCAGAAGTGGTCTAAGGAAGGAAAACCGGCAAATCTGTGACAGGGTCATGGGCAGCCCAGGCTCATTGATGCACGTGGGAAAGGTTTGCCCGTGTGTTCCAATCCAGTAGAAGAGAAACTGTAGCTCAAAAATGCTGAAAGGTAATGCTGGTTCCAATATAAAGGTGTCAGAACACACAGGGCATCACAATTTGTTGTGTATAGGGCTGCATAGCAGCATTTTTTTTGCTGACGACACAAAAATAAGTAGGGCAATAGCTTCACAGCAGGATATAGAAACTTTACAAGACGACCTGAATAACATAAAGGGGTGGGCAACTACATAGCAAATAATGTTCAATGATGAAAAATGTAAAGCACTTGAGGGCTAAAAACATAAACGCAAGTTACTCACTAGGGGGAGAACCTCTGGGGGGGAATAGAGGATGGAGAAAGATCTGGGGGTCCTGGTAGAAGACAGACTGAGCAATAGCATGCAATGCCAAGCCGCAGCAAGCAAAGCCGGCAGAATTTTTGCATGCATAAAAAAGGGATATACTCCAGAGATGAAACGATAATCCTGCCACATTATCTAAAACTCTGGTTCGGCCGCATCTGGAGTATTCCGTCCAGTTCTGGTCACCAATCCTCAGGAAGGATGTGCTGGAGCTGGAAAGAGTGCAGAGAAGGGCAACTAAATTATTAAGGGGACTGGAGGAACTTGATTATGAGGAATGACTACAAGCACTAAACTTAAAGTAGAACTATAGGCAATTTTTTTTTTATTCAACCCCATACCAACACAAGCAGTTTTGGTGCAGCGATCTCCCTAGCTGTTGTGTTCTGACAGGGAAACTCCCCACCCTCTCTGCCAGAACACACAGCCTTTGTCTGCAAGCACTGATCTTTGTTGGACTTCCGAACGAGCTCCCGAAACATAATTCGTTCGTAAGTAGGGGACTTACTGTATTCCTTCCACAGACACCAACAATGAGGCTCTATTCCTTCCACTGGCACCAACAGTAGGGCATTATTACTTCCACTTTGCAGTCCAAGGACCACGGCTATGAAACGCTCTAACCACGGATATCCGCATAGAAGAAAATCATCGGGCCTTCAGGAAAAAACTTAAGACCCACCTCTTCTGAAGGATCAGGACGTCACTGGATGCAAAGCGCCTTGAGGCGATTTAGTTCGCATTTGTAGCGCTATACAAGTTATTCACTCACTCACCAACAGTGGGGCACTATTCCTTCCACAGATACCAACAATGAGGCTCTATTCCTTCCACTGACACCAACAGTAGGGCATTATTCCTTCCACTGACACCAACAGTAGGGCATTATTCCTTCCACTGGCACCAACAGTGGGGCACTATTCCTTCCACTGACACCACAACAGTGGGGCACTATTCCTTCTACTGACACCACAACAGTGGGGCACTATTCCTTCTACTGACGCCACAACAGTGGGGCACTATTCCTTCTACTGACGCCACAACAGTGGGGCACTATTCCTTCCACTGACGCCACAACAGTGGGGCACTATTCCTTCCACTGACGCCACAACAGTGGGGCACTATTCCTTCCACTGACACCAACAGTGGGGCACTATTCCTTCCACTGACACCAACAGTGGGGCACTATTCCTTCCACTGACACCAACAGTGGGGCACTATTCCTTCCACTGACACCAACAGTGGGGCACTATTCCTTCCACTGACACCAACAGTGGGGCACTATTCCTTCCACTGACACCAACAGTGGGGCACTATTCCTTCCACTGACACCAACAGTGGGGCACTATTCCTTCCACTGACACCAACAGTGGGGCACTATTCCTTCCACTGACACCAACAGTGGGGCACTATTCCTTCCACTGACACCAACAGTGGGGCACTATTCCTTCCACTGACACCACAACAGTGGGGCACTATTCCTTCCACTGACACCACAACAGTGGGGCACTATTCCTTCCACTGACTCCACAACAGTGGGGCACTATTCCTTCCACTGACTCCACAACAGTGGGGCACTATTCCTTCCACTGACTCCACAACAGTGGGGCACTATTCCTTCCACTGACTCCACAACAGTGGGGCACTATTCCTTCCACTGACACCACAACAGTGGGGCACTATTCCTTCCACTGACACCACAACAGTGGGGCACTATTCCTTCCACTGACACCACAACAGTGGGGCACTATTCCTTCCACTGACACCACAACAGTGGGGCACTATTCCTTCCACTGACACCACAACAGTGGGGCACTATTCCTTCCACTGACACCACAACAGTGGGGCACTATTCCTTCCACTGACACCACAACAGTGGGGCACTATTCCTTCCACTAATACCAATGATAGGGCACTTATCATTTCTGAAACATTGTTTACTCCTAATGATCCTGGCGCATTTTCGACTCTCATTGACCACAGTCCGGCCCACCTAAGGTCTGAAGGACAGTAATCTGGCCCTTTGTTTATAAAGTTTGTTGACCTCTGATCTAAATCACTGAGCGATATAAAATGTCAAGTTTGGATATCATACATCCACCAAAAACTGAAATACTTGGGGGAATGTGGGGGGTTCTGACTCTTTCATAATTTGTTTTAATGATTTGTCATATGCTGCATTTCTGATGATGTACCATTTTCCATTTTTAATCAGGTCCCCCTGTGGTGGGAGATTTGTTCCTGGAAGTGATCAGAGCCTTTTATGCGTACTGCCGGGATGCTCTGGGGACAGATATAAAGCTGAGTTATGGCCAGACTGGAAGCCAGCTCATAAGGTATTAATAGAATTGCACGGAAGTGCCAAGATCAAAATTCTTGTTATTTTTTGCTTTACCTTCCATTCAGAGCAGCACCAGTACATTGGAAGAAAAATAAGAAATACGCATCCCTGACTGACCACAATATAGACCCTGGGCGGTTCAGTGACTATTGTTTGTTTTGTATACATAAGGTAGAGTCAATTTTAGGTAAAGATGTTATTGCGTAGTTAGATTGATTCAGCTTGGACCAACGTAACTATGCATTTTCCATACCTGTGGGATCCCCGTGAAAGCTGTAATAGTCACCACTACTGCCGAGTGGCTGCCCTGCTGCATAATGACCAAAGGGGGTCGCCCGCTCAGCACAGGCACCATTCACAGAACGCCTTATATTTTTTTCAATGAATGCAAGCCATTCTTTGATTAGATGAGAGGCAGGGCAATGATGTCACAATTTCCACCTCAGCCAATCTGAGAACGCCATTGCAACTATGCAAAAAATAGGATTTTTATAACAGCTTACCTGTAAAATCCTTTTCTTGGAGTACATCACGGGACACAGAGCGACATAGTCATTACTAATGGGTTATATAGATACCTTCAGGTGCTGGCACTGGCAACTTCCAAAACCGGAAGTACCCTCCCCTATATAAGCCCCTCCCATCCGGGAGCACCTCAGTTTTGTAGCAAAGCAATAAGTGTCCCTAAAGAGGGGCGGGAGCTCTGTGTCCCGTGATGTACTCCAAGAAAAGGATTTTACAGGTAAGCTGTTATAAAAATCCTATTTTCTTTCTCGTACATCACGGGACACAGAGCGACATAGTCATTACTAATGGGATGTCCTAAAGCAATGCCCAACGAGGGGGGGGGGATACACCATACATAAGCTGAGCGCTATCAGACATGAGGATCTTTTGCGGCCTGCAACACACTGCGCCCAAAGGCGACATCCTCCTGACCTCTAACGTCCACCTGGTAGAACCTAGTAAACGTGTGTACTGAAGACCATGTTGCGGCCTTACAGATTTGAGCCAGGGAGGCCTGGTGATGCGCTGCCCATGAAGTTCCAACTGCTCTCGTGGAGTGCGCCCTAACTTTGAACGGAGGCGGTCTCCTTCTCAAGCCATAGGCTTGCATTATGACCTGTCGAATCCACTTGGCTAAAGTAGATTTTGATGCTGCCTGACCCTTTCTGGGGCCTTCCGGCAGAATAAACAAAGTATCCGTTCTGCGAATCTGAGCAGTGGCTTTTAGATAAGCTTTAACTGCTCTTACTACATCCAAAGAATGCAATAACTTTTCCTCTACCGAAGTAGGTTTGGGGAAAAAAGAAGGAAGAACCACATCTTGGTTCAAATGAAAACCTTGATACCACCTTAGGAAGAAAGGCTGGATGAGGACGTAACACTACTCTGTCCCTATGGATAACCAGATATGGCTCCTTACAGGACATAGCTGCTAATTCCGACACTCTTTTAGCCGAACAAATGGCTACTAGAAAAATCAATTTCCTGGTGAGAAGAACCAAAGAAATATGCTGTAATGGTTCAAATGGTTGTTTCTGTAGAACCGACAGAACCAGGTTTAGATCCCATGGACATATGGGAATATTAACCGGAGGACTAATACGCATCACTCCTTATCTAAAGGCTTTGACTAGTGAATGCGAAGCCAAGGGCCTTTGAAAAAAATATTGACAAGGCCGAAAACTGACCTTTGATAGTACTCAAGGCAAGCTTCCTATCTACAGCCCACTGTAGGAAGTCCAGACTCCTACCTATTACGTACTTATGTGGATGCCATTTCTTGGCCTCACACCATGCGATGTACGCCTTCCAGATTCTATAGTAGATCTGCCTGGATACCGGCTTCCTGGCATTGATCATGGTAGATACCACAGAATTAGAGAGCCCTCTCTTTTTTAGTATGTGGGCTTCAATAGCCAGGCCGTCAAACCTAGGGCTGGTAAGGAAGGGTGGTATATCGGTCCTTGCGAAAGCAGGTCCGGACGACGTGGGAGAGTCCAAGGACTCCCCACTGACATTTTACAATCTCCGCGTACCATGCTCTTCGGGGCCACGCTGGAGCCACCAGAATCACTGGTTTCTTTTCTACCCTGATTCTGCGGAGTAATCGAGGTAACAATTGTGGCGGTGGGAATGCATATATCAGCTTGAACTGATCCCAAGGGAACACTAGGGCATCCGAGCCGCAAGCTAGGGGATCCCTTGTCCGAGAGACAAACCTGTCCACCTTTGCGTTGAATCTGGATGCTAGAAGATCTACATCCGGTGTTCCCCACCGCTGACATATTGTCCAGAAAACCTCGGGGTGAAGGGACCATTCCCCTGGGCATAATTGTTGGCGACTTAGAAAGTCCGCCTTCCAATTCTCCACTCCTGGAATGAATACCGCGGATATGGCTGGGACATATCTTTCTGCCCATTTCAGAATGTAATTTACTTCCCTCTGGGCTGCACGACTCCTGGTGCCCCCCTGATGATTGATATATGCCACTGCTGTGGCATTGTCTGATTGAATTCTGACAGGGGACCCTTGGAGTTTGGATGTCCATGCTACTAGGGCATACCGGGCTGCTCGTATCTCTAAGAGATTGATGGGCAGGGCCTTTTCTGCATGCGACCATCTGCCCTGGAGAGACCATTGCTCCAGTACTGCTCCCCAGCCTATAAGGCTGGCATCTGTAGTGACCACCTTCCAAGAAATCGGACTGAAGGATTTCCCTTTTTCCAGATTCTGGGGAACCAACCACCAACGGAGGCTCTTGCGAACGGAAGGGGACAAGGACATTGTAAGTCTAGGGCCTGAACTTTTTTGTTCCAGGCTGACAGTATGGCCCCTTGCAAATTCCTTGAATGGAATTGACCGTAGGGTACTGCTTCGAATGATGCCACCATTTTTCCCAGCAGCCTCATGCACAGGCGTATGGACGGCTGTCTTTTTTGTACCCACTAAGTGGATCAACGCTTTCAAAGACGACACCTTTCCTCGAGGCAAGAATATTTTTCTCTGGCCTGAATCCAACCTTAGCCCCAAGTATTCCAGACTTTTGACTGGTTTTTAGGGCTGACTTGTCTCGGTTGATAATCCAACCGTGAGATTCCAGATACTTGATTGTCTTGTGAATGACCACGTCTAGTTTTTTCACTGAGTGGTCTATCAGCAACAAGTCATCTAGATATGCCATTATCATTACACCTTGTGTTCTTAGATTGGCCAATAAAGGGCCAGAATTTTTGTAAACACTCGTGATGCTGTGGCCAGACCGAAGGGTAAGGCTCTGAACTGAAAATGGCGCCCTTCTACTGCAAAGCGTAGAAATTTTTGGTGGACTGGAAAGATGGGAATGTGCAAATAAGCATCTTTGATGTCGATCGCGGCTAACCAATCCTCCCCTTGTAGGGCAGTGGCCACCGATCGGATCGAATCCATCGGAAAGTCCTGATATACAGGAATTTGTCTAGCCCTTTTAGAATTAATATGGGCCTCCCGTCCCTGTTTGCTTCGGGACTGTAAAGAGGTTTGAGTAAAACCCGAATCCTCATTCTTCCAGGGGAACCTCCATAATTACTCCTTGGAGCAATAGTTGTTCTAGTGCCAACAGGAGGGACTCTCTCTTCCGGGGATCCCTTGGCACGTTTGACCTCATAAAATGGGAAGGAGGAGAGTCTTTTAACTCCAAACTGTATCCCAACATACTGCGGAGAGCACCTATCTGTTTTGATCGTGTCCCGCCAGGTCTCTTGCGAACAACTGGAGTCCTCCCCCCACCCGACTGAGTGGGGGCAACCCTTCAATGAATTTAACTTTGGGGGAGGTTTTGTACCTCCCCTGACCCAGCTCATTACCCTGCGATTGTCCTTGTTTTTTACCCCCGGGAATTGACCGAGGAGGCCGTCGGAACTGTTACACAGCCGATGCCCCAGGGACTGGAGAAGCAGGCCTCATAAAGAGGGACCTCTAACTCTGTTTTTAACCGGCAAGAGCGTATTTTTACCGCTGGAAATTTTCTGGATATATTTGTCCAGGTTTTCCCTGAATAAGCGTTCACCATGAAATGGGACGCTAACCAGCCATTCTTTACAGGGAGCTTCAGCAGACCAGTTTTTGAGCCATAGAAGCCTACGCATATGTACTATAGACAGCGTAAGGCGGGAGGCCTGATGGACTGAATCCTTTATGGCGTCAACCGCAAAGCCTAAGGCTCTAGGTAGATCAGCTAGGGCAAGGGCCTGCTGATCTGTCAAGTCCCTCAAGACCTGTTTCAACTGATCCTTCACTGCTTAGCAGACCTCACTGCTGGTTGTGTCACCAAGCTTGCTGTAGAAAGAAGCAGACTTTCATAAGGACTCCAATCTTTTATCTATTGGGTTCTTGAACATTTGCACATTATCCACTGGACATGTCAGTGATTTATACACACAAGAGATGGCTGCGTCCACTGTAGGGACCTTCCATTTTTTGATGAACTTATCCTCCAAGGGATAGACCACCGGAAATCTCTTGGGGGAATAAATATTTTCTCAGGATGTTCCCAATCCTGGTAAATGAGCCCTTTCAGTAAAGGGTGAAGTGGAAAAGAACAGACAGTCTGGGGGCTTCTAGCGACCCCAACGAGGATACAGTAGTGGTTGATGGTTCCGCAAGGTGCATTTTTAAATGCTGATCGGACCATGTTAGTCAGAGACTAAACCCATAATCTTTCAGCTTGAGATGCTGAGAAAAGGTTCCCCCACTGTTGATTCCTCTATAACAGAATCAACCTCATCCTGATCCCCTTCAGGCAGGTCGATCCCTGTATGGGACTGTTGCTCTGCTAACAGGCACTCTGAAGGAGGAGACGGAGATCGGGCGTGCTTTCCCTGACAGGGAGGCAGCGATCAATGTTGACAATCTCTCTCTAATCCTCCCAGAGCTGAGGAAAAAAACCTCCTCTGTTACATACACAGGAGCAGGTGAACTGAGGACAGCCACAGTACCAAGTACCCCTGCGGGGTCTCTACGGTCACTTACCTCTGAACTTCAGGGGAGACTGGTGCAGCAGAAGCATGCCCAAGATCCTCAGAGCCCGATGAGACCCCCTTCGCTTCCTGGAAGATTCAGTTCCGGAGCTTCTGGACGGCATATTCCTAAGCCTAAAGCTGAGGTATTCCAGCCGTAATACACCACTTTTACTGAGAATAGTCTAGCACAATTGCTGCTATATAACAGTTGGTGTCTACTAAAGTGCCTTTCTAGGGGATGCCTGCATCAACCGCCTCTGTGTGCCTTTATACTGTTGCTAGCTCTGTCTGTGCACTTCAATAGCCAGCTATGATTGTGCTTTAAAACACGCTGGACGCCCGCACATGCGCAGTAGCGCCGCGGCGCACACCGAGCGTCATCCACCCGCTCCGCCCCTTTTTCCAGATCGCCTCTATATATAGAGGCGCGTGCTCGCGCACGCGCGCGGGCACGTGCGCCTTCGGCGCCTTTTTTGAAAAAAATAAGGAGCTAGATGGGAGCCAGGGTCCCTGCCGCAGGGCCCGGGGATGGATGAGCGCAGCAACAGGGCAGAGGAGACAGCTTCCCAGCAGAGAACTTACCAACTGCCTGGATTTGATTTTGGAAGAAAAAAATCCATATTACAAGAAAAAGAACCATAGCGGCCTCTAGTGTCTAACACAGGTACCGCGGTCTTACACATTTTTTTTTTTTTTTCTTGCCTACTATTAAAATTTTTACATTTTCTCAGTAGTAACAGGCATACACAGATAATTAGCGGGAATACCTTAGGTAACAGGCAGAAAGACAAAATAGGCTTGGGGGTCCCTCAATAGAACCAAGTTCCCGAGGGCCTCCACTTACCTTTTCCTCGCCGCAGGACTCTGTTTGGTCCACAGAAGCCCAAACTTCACCTATCACGGCAGGCATTGTAATCAAACCTTCAGGGACCGGGTTCCCAAGGATTCCACTCCCCTGGACCTGTATAGCACCCTGCACAGAAAACATCTTGGTCGTGGGTATGACCAGAGCTCTGGGTCCCAGGGTCCAGCTCTCCTAAGAGAAGCATTACAGGCAAAACCTTGCTCTTCTCTGCAAGGCCCGGGTACCGACCGTTTAGCTATGAAGCTTTTTTGGTCGGATCCGGAATAGCTTACTGAGGCCCAAAAGAACCTGTACGCAAGCTCAGTGAAAAACACATGTTTCTTCTTGGCCAACACCTTAGACACTGGCAAAAAACTGAGGTGCTCCCGGATGGGAGGGGCTTATATAGGGGAGGGTACTTCCGGTTTTGGAAGTTGCCAGTGCCAGCACCTGAAGGTATCTATATAACCCATTAGTAATGACTATGTCGCTCTGTGTCCCGTGATGTACGAGAAAGAAAGACCTGGAATTCTGTTTTTTTTTTTTTTTTTAAATATACATTTTTATTAAATTTTCAAATTTTCCAACAGAAAAAGGACAAACAGAAAAAGGAAAAGACATTCATTGTGTTAAGTGGCAAACATCAGGCGAACTATCAACATACATTGTCGCCCATAGAAAAACAAGGTTGATTCACGTAAAACAGAAAAACAGTGCATGTCAGCAACCAGACCATGAAGTCTGATTCAGTGCTTCTGTATTACCACTAAATTCAGACTTGTTAAAGTGTGTGTCAATAACAAAAGGTAATATAATCAAAATAAGTAAAAAGATTTAAATAGAGCCGAGGAGGCTAGAGAGTGGGGATAAGGGAAAGAGGAAAGATTAGAGGGAGGAAGAGGGTAGGTGAGAAGAGGACAACCACCCGGCCCTGAGTCTCCTCACAGCCCAGGGACATCAACCCTGTGATAAACTGGCATTGGGGGCTTTCAGGATATCCTACAGCTCCCATATTCGGTTGTGTGTCTCGAGGGTATTATTTAGGGAAGCTGTCAGATATTCCATCCGCTTGACGTCTTTGATCCTTGAGTGCAACTCAACCAACGAGGGGGGTTCCTTCTGTTTCCATTTCATGGCTACCAAGCATCGTCCAGCCGTTAGCACTTGGGCTAAGAGTTTTTTGGAGGATTTGGAAAAGGAAGGAGGTGGGAGGCTCAGGAGGAACAGTTTAGGGTCGAATGGCACCCAGGAACCAAAGATGGAGTGGAGAAGAGAGTGCACTGTCTGCCAGTAGGGAACGATCAGTGGGCAAGTCCAATAGGTATGATAAAGCATCCCCACCTCTTTACAACAGCGCCAACACCGGCGATCGGCAGAGGGGTATATAGAATGGAGCAGATCAGGGGTTTGGTACCAGTGAAGAAGAATCTTGTATTGATTTTCTTTATATAACGTACAGACAGAGCTCTTAGAGGCCTGCAACCAAATAAGCTGCCATGTCTTCAGGGGTATATCCTCACCCTAGGCCTGCTCCCACTTGCGCATATAGGCATGCCTAGGTCCAGTTGGCGACATATCTGTAACCAGGAGTTGGTAGGTGCGTGATATCATACCTTTAGGGGACTAACCCTCCAAGCAGATTTTCTCAAACTCGGTTAAGGGGGAGAATTGCAGGTTCGTTACTAGAGACTGTGCAAAGTGGTGGATTTTTAGGTAACTAAAGAAGGCCTGTCTGGGTAAATCAAAAGCATCCTTCAGATCCTGGAAGGACCTCAAAGTTCTGGTTCTGGTATCCACCAATTGACCGTACCAAAACAAGGCCCTATTCCATCCAGAATTGGGACATCTGCAAGGTCAAGCTATCCGGTACATTGGGAGTAAACAGGAGGTGACCAGGGAAGCATTGGAGGTCAGCGGGTATATCGATTTAGCATGTCGCCATAGCATTCGTAAGAGCACCATTGGCCCTAGCAATTGGGACCTACCAAGAGGCACATCTGTACTCCATAGCATAGAGTTCGGATGGGTAGGGGCCAGCCACAGCTTCTCAATTTGTGTCCACCTGTTGTATGCGTGAAGGGTACACCAAGAGGCTACCGGGTGCAACTGGGCAGCCATGTAATACTTGGCTATGTTGGGAAACGCAAGGCCACCTTGGCCCCAGGGGGGGCATATAAAACTGATCTAGCCAATCCAGTGTCTCTTGTAGTTCCAAAAAAAATTTATCAAGTCCCCTTGGAGTGTCCTAAAATGTGCGGCTGGGATAGGGATAGGGAGTGTCTCAAAGAGGTAGAGGAGTTTGGGTAGGATTGCCATCTTAATCATCGCCAGACGACCAAAGAGATAGCTTTAGGGTTTTCCACTTGGCCAGGAAGGCCCTAATGGATGTATACAGTTGAGGGAAGTTGGCCTTGTATAGAGTATCGTAGGAGGGAGTGAGGTGGACACCGAGGTACTTTAAGGTGGATGTCTTCCATGTGTAGTTAAATGATTGGGAGAGGGCAGACAGAGTCTGAGGCGATCTAACTCTACATGTAGGTTCGGGAGGGAAATATGGGGCTGAGTGAGCGTGAGCAGGACATCGTCTGCAAATAAAGAAATCTTAAAGTCCCTAATACGGACTGGGATGCCATGAATATTCAGATTGTGTCTAATATGGGCTGCTAGGGGCTCAATACATAGGGCATAGAGGAGAGGGGAGACCGGGCAGCCCTGTCGGGTACCGTTGGTGATAGGTAACGTGGGGGAGGAAGCAAACTGAGTCCTAACCAGTGTTGTGGGGGAAGAGTATAAATGGGTAATGGCTTGAAGGAAGGGGCCCTTTATACCGTCTCGACGAAGGGTGGCAAAAAGGAAAGCCCAGCCCAGCCTATCAAAGGCCTTTTCCGCATCTAGGCTGAGAAGCAATGCCTCCAACCTGTTCCTATTTCCCACCTCCACGAGGTAAATAACTCTCCTGGTGTTGTCCCCAGCCTGTCGAAGGGGTATAAACCCCACTTGATCCTTATGGATCAGCGACGGCATGAAGTCGTTCAACCTATTTGCTAGTAGCTTAGTAAAAAAAAAATAAGTGTGTATTCAAGAGGGCAATCGGCCTGTAATTAGAGCACAGTGTATGGTCCTTTCCTGGTTTGGGGATCATTGTAAGGAAAGAGGTCTGCGTGTCTCTCAGAATGGGTGTGGTGGCCATGAAGGAGTTGAACAGAGGGGTGACATGGGGGAGGAGAAGCGGCAAGAAGGTTTTATAATAAAGGTATGTAGACCATCGGGCCCGGGGGCCTTGTTGTTCGGGAGAGATTTAATCGTGTCAGCTACTTCCTCTTCAGAAATAGAGGAGTTAAAGCAAGTTAGGGCTGAGGGGGAAAGAGTAGGAAGGTCGCAGTCGCTAGATAAGATTGGATGGCCTGGGATAGATTAGGAGAGGGAGGATTATGTGGTACACTGGGGTCATTATATAGTGTGGAATAATAGTGTAGCGCCCTGCTCCTGATGACCAGGCGCTATGTTAAATTTAGTGGGTGTCTGAGCTGGTAGTTAGCTCAGACTCTGTTAATAATTAAGGTTAATTCAGCCTTTGTTCCAGCTATGGCTGTGTTGGAAGGACTTCCCACTGTTTGCCTGTAGGTGGCGTTATCACCCCAGGCCAATGTAGAAAACAAACAGGCCAAAGTGCATTGGGTGCTTTTCCCCGACAACAGTTCAATGGGAGTGGTCTACCCGCTGAGCATGCTGGGGAAGGGTACTTAAGGGGCAGACGCCATTTTTCTGGGCTCTTCTTTGCTTCGTGGCCCTCCTGGCTCGAGGCATATGTTACTGAAAATTCAGCCTCGGAGCCACGTTGGTCTGAGGCTGTAACTATGCCAGGTAGGCCCAGTTGGCTTGATTGGGGCCTACGCTTGAAAGTGATCCTGTGCTGTCCGTCTTCAGGGAGGAAGCCACTCAATGGAGGAAACCAGGGGAGGACCTGTCCAGGAGAGGACCGAGCGGAAGGCCGATATCTTGCGAAAGGCCTGGGGACCTTATTGAGGGATGCACCGTAACTAAAGTAACCTTACAGTCTGCCGGGTTGGCTTAAAGGCTCTTAGACTGTAAGGCTGGATATCCGGGTACTAAAATCCTGTGGCAGAGGATAACTGATGGTTCAACATAACCATCAAAAAGGTCTTTGGCAGAGACTGTTCTCTCTGATCTGTTCGTGCATTATTCCGGCTGCTGGGCCAAGTGAGAGGGGCCTATCCGGGTGAGCAGTACCCACTCGAAGGAGAGTGGTAAGTGAGACTTTGTATATTAGGAGTTTTCCCCAGTGATCTGCTGTGTGTGCCTGAACCTTCCCCTAGCCCTCCATCCCTCTTCCTATACAAGTTTGTTTGGAAAATAAAGCCTGAAGAAAAGGATTCATAACTTGTGTGGACATTGAAGTTACTGTAGACTCTCAATCCCTAGACAACAAATATTGCGGTAACGTGCAAGGCCCAAAATCGAAACCAGCAGCTCCTATGGGGGGTGTGCTACAATAGTCATGGAAAAGTTGGCCAATTTTAGAGGGGTGGGATTAAAGGGTGCCGTTCGCGTCTTTAATAGAGGTGGGTGAGGTGGCTACCGCCCGCTCGTGAAGTTGTCTCGCTAGAAGGGTGTGCGGCTTGTTAGCTTTATCATAATTGGTTTGACGCAGGCGGAGAAGGGCTTTCTCCGTTTTCCCCAAGTCTATGTCCCGTAGACTAGGCCCGGTGCTCACCAGTGCCCTAAGTGTACACAGGGAGGGGGATGACAGCAAGCACGTCTCCAGTTGTCGGAGCTCATCCAACAGCAGCCGTCTGGCCTTATTGGCATTACGTTTTAGGGCGGTGGAGAGTGATATGCACTGTCCACGGAAGACCGCTTTCTGGCCTTCACATAGGGAAGCGGGAATTCCGTTTTTATTGCTGACCTTCAGCCAGGAAAATAAACTCCTTATCCATTAGCCTGCCACCCACTCCCCGACATTTTACAGCTAGTATTATTACCCCAATCTATGGCCATATGGCAGCCAGCAACTCACAAATATTTTCATCTGGTGGGCTAGGGAACTTTTAGTAAAGCTACCCTTACCATTTAAAAACTAAAAGGTCTTGCTGAACTCTTTGTGTATTTACTTTTACAATCTATGTCCAGATCTTTATGTATCAACCATCATCTGTATGAGGTTGTTGGACAGTCCCAAACCATGGGTAAACAATATGGTGCTGGCTCCTTTTTTCTGCTATAACAGCCACCAGTCTTTTGGAAATTTGGAGTATACAGGTGGGAATTTGTGCCTATGCAGCCTAAAAGGCATTTGTGAGCTCAGGCACTGATGTTGGACAAAAAGACTTGGCTCACAAACAACGTTCCTATTCATCCCAAAGGTGCTCAGTAGGTTTGAGGTCAGGGCTCTGCGCAGACCACTCAAGTTCCTCTACGCCAAACTAATCAAACTACGTCTTTATGGAGCAAAAAAATATCCTTCTCCTAAACTGTTGACAAGGTTGGAAGTGCACAATTGTCTAAAATGTCTTTGTATGCTGTAGTATTAACAGTACCCTTTACTGGAAACGCATGAGCTGAATAATTTGGAGGGTTGTCCACATACTGTACCTTTTGTGTTCACCACTCCTGAGCTCTAATAAAGTTGTAAAGGGCCATTCCCTAGGACTATAGTTGCTCAAGAGTTGGGGGATTGGTATTGAGTAGTTCCAGTAAGGAAGACGTAGGAGGATGGGTAAGTATAGTTTAAAGGAAAAAAAACATTTTAAGGAAATTTTGTTCTTTGTCATTTCCTACCATTTGCCTGTTGCCATGACTTTACTAATTAAAAGGAAAATATCTTATTGTGATAACTTTGTCTTTCAGTGCAATTAAGGAAAACAAGAATGCTTCAGAAATCGTGAAGACGGTCAATCTCCTCATCACATCTCTCAGCACAGACTTCCTATGGGATTACATGACTGTGTGCTTCGAGCAGAGCTTCAGGTACAGCCAACATAGGAGAAATCAGCAGGGTATAGGTACAGGGTGCAGGTCATTACATGGAAATCTGTAAGGTATTAGTACAGGGTGCAGGTTATAACAAAGAAATCTGTAGGGTATTAGTACAGGGTGCAGGTCATTACTTAGAAATCTGTAGGGTATTACTACAGAGTGCAGGTCATTACATAGAAATCTGTAGGGTATTACTACAGAGTGCAGGTCATTACATAGAAATCTGTAGGGTGTTGGTACACGGCGCAGGTCATTACATAGGAATCTGTAGGGTATTAGTACAGGGTGCAGGTCATTACATAGGAATCTGTAGGGTATTAGTACAGGGTGCAGGTCATTACATAGGAATCTGTAGGGTATAAGTACAGGGTGCAGGTCATTACATAGAAATCTGTAGGGTATTACTACAGGGTGCAGGTCATTACATAGAAATCTGTAGGGTATTACTACAGGGTGCAGGTCATTACATAGAAATCTGTAGGGTGTTGGTACACGGCGCAGGTCATTACATAGGAATCTGTAGGGTATTAGTACAGGGTGCAGGTCATTACATAGGAATCTGTAGGGTATTAGTACAGGGTGCAGGGTATTACATAGAAATCTGTAGGGTATTACTACAGGGTGCAGGTCATTACATAGGAATCTGTAGGGTATTAGTACAGGGTGCAGGTCATTACATAGGAATCTGTAGGGTATTAGTACAGGGTGCAGGGCATTACATAGAAATCTGTAGGGTATTACTACAGGGTGCAAGTCATTACAGTGCATCCGAAAAGTACAGCGTTTCACTTTTTCCCCAAAAAATTATGTTACAGCCTTTTCCAAAATGGATTAAATTCATTATTTTTCTCAAAATTCTACAAACAATACCCCATAATGACAACGTGAAAGAAGTTTGTTTGAAATCTTTGCAAATTTATTAAAATAAAAAAGGAAAGAAATCCCATGTACATAAGTATTCACAGCCTTTGCTCAATACTTTGTTGAAGCTCCTTTGGCACCAATAACAGCCTCAAGTCTTTGTGAGAATGATGCTACAAGCTTGGCACACCTATATTTGGGCAGTTTCCATTCTTTTTTGCAGGACCTCTCAAACTCCATCAGGTTGGATGGGGAGCGTCAGTGCACAGCCATTTTTAGATCTCTTCAGAGATGTTCAATCGGGTTTAAGTCTGGGCACTGGCTGGGCCACTCAAGGACATTCACAGAGTTGTCCCGTAGCCACTCCTCTGTTATCTTGGCTGTGTGCTTATGGTCATTGTCCTGTTGGAAGATGAACCTTTGCTCCAGTCAGAGGTCCAGAGCGCTCTGGAGTAGGTTTTTCATCAAGGATGTCTCTGTACATTACTTTATTCATATTTCCCTGAATCCTGACTAGTCTCCCAATTTCTGCCGCTGAAAAACATCCCCACAGCATGATGCTGCAACCACCATGCTTCACTGTAGGGATGGTATTGGCCAGGTGATGAGTGGTGCCTGGTTTCCTCCAAAACGCTTGCCATTCAGCCCAAAGAGTTCAGTCTTTTTTTCATCAGACCATAGAATTTTGTTTCTCATAATCTGAGAGTCCTTCAGGTGCCTTTTGGCAAACTCCAGGCGGACTGTTATGTGCATTTTACTGAGGAGTGGCTTCCTTCTGACCTCCCTACCACGCAGACCTGATTGGTGGAGTGCTGCAGAGATGTTTGTTCTTCTGGAAGGTTCTCCTCTCTACAGAGAAATGCTGGAGCTCTGTCAGAGTGACCATCGGGTTCTTGGTCACCTCCCTGACTAAAGCCATTCTCCCCCGGTCGCACAGTTTGGCTTGGTGGCCCGCTCAAGGAAGAGTCGTGGTGGCTCCAAACTTCTTCCATTTATGGATGATGGAGGCCACTGTGCTCACTGAGACCTTCAATGCTGCAGAAATTTTTCTGTACCCTTCCCCAGATCTGTCCCTCCATACAATTTTGTCTCGGAGGTCTACAGACAATTCATTGGACTTCATGGCTTGGTTTGTGCTCTGACATGCACTGTTAGCTGTGGGACCTTATATAGACAGGTGTGTGCCTTTCCAAATCATGCCCAATCAACTGAATTTACCTGTAAGGCCCCTTTCACACGGGCGGACTGTATATCCGTTTTTCATCCATCCGTTTTCGTATGAAAACGGACTTGCATGTATCCCTATGGGATAGCGGATGTCAGCGGATGAACATCCGCTGACATCCGATGACATCAGTCTCCGCTATGGTCCGTTTAGCATGACGGAGGAAAATCCTATTTTCTTTATCGTACACCACGGGACACAGAGCTAGTCATTACATAATGGGTTAAGGGTCACCAGCGGTGATTGGACACTGGCACAACCAATGGAAGACAGTTCCCCTCCATATAACCCCTCCCATCAGGGAAGTACCTCAGTTTTTTCGCCAGTGTCGAAAGGTGTTGGACGCGTTAGGAGGTGCTAAAGGAAAGCTCTACCAAAGAGACCCTCTGGGGGTAAAAGAGCTATGCTTTCGGATCCATCCAAGACGCCTACAAATGAGCTGAATCTGGATGGGATCCGGGCCTCATCCATGAGGCGTCGCCTGTAATGTCTCTCTTCGGAGGACTGGGCTCTAAGATCCAGCACTTTCGCTATTTCGCTATAAAGTCCTGGTAAGAGTCTTGTACAAGGCCCAGGGGAGAGGTATCCTTTAAATAGGAACCCATATCCCTGAAGGTTGGCACACATAGCCCACCGTGAAGGGTGAAGTTTGGTATCTGTCTGAAATCTTTCAGCAGAAAAACCTGCGGCGTGGATAAGGTGAGATTAGAAGGTCCATAACTAGGTTGGGACCTTTTTTAAAAAGTGGATGTCTTCTTTTTTTCCACCACTGGGGGGAGTAAAGAGCTGAATATACTCACCTCACTCTGTTCAGTGTCGGCTTCGGCGAAGTACACTGCTCGTCACCTCCGCTGCTGAGCTTGCTGGGGCACCCCGATCCTCCTTTCGGTGGCCGACCAGACACCTGCAGATGCAGGTAAGTGGGAACAAGGGCTGATGAGAGTCCTCTCTCACTATGGCCACCGCCATAGCGCTAAGGGCCGCGCGCGCGCGGGAGCGCGCTTTATCGGAGGGGGGGGGGGCGAAGGCGTGCGCGGGCACGTGGCGCGCGCAGGCACAGAAACGGCGCCAAATTTAAAAGACTGTCAGTGTGAGAAGCACTGCAGCAGCAAGCAAGCTCGTTAGTTCTCTTATTCCTGGCAGAGAAACACAGCAGCTATACAGGGACGTAAGACTCCATGTGGTTGGATTGGGTACTTCCTAGAAGACATCCATGTTATGCATAGTTATGTGTTAAAAGTTGCATACTTAATGTATTTGCTAAACTGAACACGGTAGTATATGCATTTAGGTACCTTGTATTTTGTCTAAACAGTAAGCCTTCCAGGGGAAGTAATACGGACAAAAAGAGATAAGAAAGCACCACCGCCTGAGAGGAGGCTCTAACTGTGCTGACTCGGTACCTTTCTCTCCTGTGTTGCTAAATGCACCTGTTCAGGATGAGCCATTACCTCTGTCAGGTATGGCGGCTTCCCCAGTGAAGCCTGGGCCTGTATATGTCACTGAGGACACTTTATCAGCTGCCCTAAATAATCTGGAGGAAAAAATTGCTACCTTAATCGCTAAGTCCTCTAAAAAGGGACAATAAGCGAAGCAGGTCTCTTCCAGTATTGGACCTCCCTTCAGAAGTACCTGAGGGAGGAGGATGAGGAGGAGGAGGCTACATCAGCAGAGGATGAGGAGCCAGATTTTAAGGTCACAGGTACAATGCTATAGCAGTGCATTTAAGTTAACCTCTGCGGAGGTAACGGAATTACCTGTCTCCTCCCTAGGGTCATTAAGATCCCTGCAAGGTGCATGCTCCTTCCCGGTTCATCCGTTACTAGAGGATCTAATATACGCAAACTGGCAACATCCAGATAAGCGTTTCTCACCTCCAAAAAGGTTTAACATTCTTTATCCTATGGGGGAATTTTTTTTTTTTAAAGAAATGGAGCCTGCCTGCGGTAGTTGCGGCTATTTCTTGTGTAAATAAAAACCTGACATGTCCGGTGGATAATGTACAAGGGTTTAAAAGATCCTTCTGAGAGGAAGTTGAAATCCTCCTTCCTTTTGGCCGGCTCAATTACCCAACCTGCAGTAGCAGCAGTCGGTATGGGTCAGGTCATCAGCCAACAGGTAAAGCAGGGGCTGAAGGAACTGCCTTCAGAGCAGGCTAGAAATTGGGAAAATTTGCCTAAAGCCTTATGCTTCACAGTGGATGCCATGAGAGATTCTATCATACAGGCATCACGCCTTACACTCCAGCTGGTACAGATGCGCAGAGTACTTTGGCTTAAGCATTGGTCAGCGGAGACCCCATGCAAAAAGCTGTTGGCAAGTTCCCGTTCCATGGCGAACGCCTATTTGGGGAAGATTTAGAAAAATATATACAGAAGATCAAGTGGTAAAACGACTTTTACCTGAGAGAAAGAAAAACAAGAGATCTTGTTTTAAACGCTCTCTCCCCAGCTCCCGGGAAATCTGACTCCAACCAGTGGCGGCGGCCTGTTTTAGCCGCCCACAAAAGCCAAGGGGCAAGCTCAGAAGAACAAGAAGCCGTGGGGTGCAAGAGCTAATAAGCAAGCCCCCAAAGCCTCTCAGTGAAGGGGCGCCCCCGCTCGGCCGAGTGGGAGGAAGGCTTTGTCAGTTCTGAGCGACTTGGTGGTCAGAAATCCAGGACAATTGGGTAGTATCCACAATATCCTCAGGGTACAAACTGGAATTTCGAGAGATCCCATCTTCTCAATTCCGAGGTTCAAGACTCTCCAAGGATCCACAAAAAAGAGAATCCTTCTTCAAAGGTTTGAATCACTTAATGGCTCAAGGGGTAGTTACAGACGTACCCCAAAAAGAGCGAGGTTCAGGTTTTTACTCAAACCTCTTTGTGATTCCAAAGCCAAATGGAGATGTCAGACCCATCCTGGATCTAAAATCCCTAAATCGGTTCCTGAACGATCGCCATTTTCGAATGGAAACGATCCGATCCGTGGCCGCCACTTTAAAGGGCGGAAAATTCATGGCGCCCATAGATATCAAGGACGCACATTTACACATACCCATCCTCCCCGCTCACCAAAGATTCCTAAGGTTTGCGGTAGAAGATCGCCACTTTCAATTTGTGGCTCTGCCGTTTGGTGTAGCCACCGCGCCCATAGTATTCACAAAGGTGCTAGCGCCTCTGTTAGCAAACCTAAGAACACGGGGCATTGCGGTAACAGCCTATCTGGACGATCTACTAGTAATAGATCAGTCAAAGGACGGATTGGGTCACGCTGTACACACTACAGTAGGATACCTGGAGCATTTAGGATGGATTATAAATTTACAAAAATCCTCTCTCCAGGCCCAAAGAAGGATAGGGTACCTGGGCATGATCATAGATACAGCCCAAAACGGGGTATACCTGCCAGAACCGAAGATACAGTCTCTGAAAGACCTGATCCACAAGGTCAAAGCAAACAAGAGGCCGTCTATTCGCCTTTGCATGAGACTATTGGGAAAGATGGTAGCCTCCTTCGAGGCGGTCCCTTACGCCCAGTTTCATTCGAGACTACTTCAAGGCAATATTTTAGCTTCCTGGAACAGGAAGAGCCAAGCTCTGGATATACCCATGCGCCTGTCCTCACAAGTACGCCACAGCTTCGATTGGTGGCTAGAAGCCAGGAATTTACGGAAGGGAAAGTCCTTCCTCCCAGTGGCCTGGAAGGTGGTATCTAGGGATGCCAGCCTATCGGGCTGGGGTGCAGTATTCGAGGAGGCTTCTACCCAGGGAACCTGGGCCAAGACTCAGGGGATCCTGCCCATCAATGTGCTAGAGATCTGGGCGGTATATCTAGCCCTCAAAACCTGGACATACAGGTTACAGGGCTACCCAGTTCGGGTTCAATCCGACAATGCTACTGCAGTAGCTTACATCAATCACCAAGGAGGCACCCGCAGTCGGGCAGCCCAAAGAGAGGTGAACCGGATCCTGGCATGGGCAGAAGAGCATGTACCTTGCCTTTCTGCAATCTTCATTCCAGGGATGGAAAATTGGCAAGCAGACTACCTGAGTCGTCAGCAGCTGCTACCAGGGAGTGGTCTCTTCACCCCGAGATCTTTCAGGCCATATGTCTGAGATGGGGAAACCCAGATGTAGACCTGCTAGCTGCCAGGTTCAACAAGAAATTGGACAACTTTGTGTCCAGAACGAGAGATCCTCTAGCCTACGGGACAGACGCTCTAATAATACAGACGCTCTAATAACTCCATGGAATCAGTTCTCACTGATCTAGGCATTCCCTCCGATCCCTCTTCTACAAAGACTGCTTCGCAGGATCAAGGAGGAGGGAATACCAGTAATCCTAGTGGCCCCAAACTGGCCCAGGAGGCCTTGGTACGCTGAGATTGTAAAAACGGCGATAGGAAGGCCCTGGAAGTTTCCACTCCGACACGACCTGCTGTCACAGGGTCCAGTATTCCACCCTTCCTTACAAAGGCTAAAGTTGACGGCCTGGCTGCTGAGACCCACATTTTTAAAAAGAGAGGGGTCTCTGGTCCGGCTCTTTCTACGCTCATTAATGCTAGAAAGCCAGCCTCCAGACTCATCTATCAGAGAGTCTGGAGAGCATACGTTTCCTGGTGTGAATCCAGATGTTGGAATCCTCAGAAGTATGAAATAAGTAGGATTCTTGCTTTTTGCCAGTTAGGAGTGGATATGAATTTAGCCCTTAGCACCATCAAAGGGCAAATATCGGCTCTATCAGTCTTCTTTCAGAGACCATTGGCATCTCACTCCCTAGTTCGGACATTCATTAAGGGGGTACTGAGGATAAATCCTCCAGTTAGGACTCCCTTGTGTCCATGGGATTTGAATTTGGTATTGTCAGTGTTGCAAAAGCAACCTTTTGAACCTATTCGCCATATTCCTTTAATTATATTAAGTAGGAAGTTGGCCTTTCTGATTGCTATAGCTTCTGCTAGGAGAGTATCAGAGCTAGCAGCTCTTTCTTGTAAAGAGCCTTATCTAATTTGTCACAAGGACAAAATCGTACTACGACCCCATCCGGCTTTTCTACCTAAGGTGGTGTCGGCTTTTCACTTGAATCAAGACATTGTTCTGCCTTCCTTTTTTCCAAACCCGCGGACGGCGGGGGAAAAATTATTACACTCTCTAGATCTAGTGAGAGCGGTAAAGGTGTATCTGCAAGCAACCGCTCAGATACGTAAAACAGATGTTTTGTTTATTTTACCAGATGGGCCCAAGAAGGGCCAAGCGGTATCAAAATCCACCATTTCCAGGTGGATTAGACAATTAATTATTCAAGCTTATGGTTTAAAGAACAGGACTCCTCCTTTTCCTGTTAAGGCGCACTCTACCAGGGCGATAGGTGCTTCATGGGCAGTGCACCACCAGGCTTCGATGGCTCAGATCTGTAAAGCTGCAACTTGGTCTTCAGTCCATACATTTTCCAAATTCTATCAAATAGATGTGAAAGGACATGAGGATTCCGCCTTTGGGCGAAGTGTGCTGCAGGCAGCAGTATAGGGCTTCTGGTCCGCAAGCGGCCTGTTTTGATCTGTGTCTCCCCCCCTTCATATGAGCATTGCTCTGGGACGTCCCATTATGTAATGACTAGCTCTGTGTCCCGTGGTGTACGATAAAGAAAATAGGATTTTTATAACAGCTTACCTGTAAAATCCTTTTCTTGGAGTACACCACGGGACACAGAGGTCCCCCCCTTCTTATGGGAACCTTACTGCTTTGCTACAAAACTGAGGTACTTCCCTGATGGGAGGGGTTATATGGAGGGGAACTGTCTTCCATTGGTTGTGCCAGTGTCCAATCACCGCTGGTGACCCTTAACCCATTATGTAATGACTAGCTCTGTGTCCCGTGGTGTACTCCAAGAAAAGGATTTTACAGGTAAGCTGTTATAAAAATCCTATTTTTCCATCCGTCATCGGATCGAATGAACACGGACAGACGGTCCGTTTTCATCCGCTCCCCCCATAGAGGAAAGCGGCGATCTGTGCAGAGATGGACAAGTCATCCGCCGGCTCAGTTAGGATCAACGGAGCGATCCCCGCTGAGCAAGCGGGTGTTCACGGGGCGGCTCATCACGGGATCCGCCTGTGTGAAAGAGCCCTAAGGCATTAGTACAGGGTGCAGGTTATTACTTAGAAACCGGAAGGTATTACTACAGGGTGCAGGGCATTACATGGAAATATGTAGGGTATTACTACAGGGTGCAGGGCATTACATGGAAATCTGTAAGGTATTACTACAGGGAGCAGCAGGTCATTACATAGAAATCTGTAGGGTAATACTTACTATTACGAAGTTCTTTCTGCAGCACTATGCACTATTCCGACATTGACCACAGTGCACACCACGAGACCTGCGTTATATGAATGGCACATAACATCCAGGCACAATGGGAAGTGAAAATTGTAGTAAAGCTGCCTCCTTTGTAAATAGGTCTTTTGGTGCTGTGCTCCACACCGCTATATCTCTTGTCCAGATTTATACAAAAGGCCAAACACCTATTCCTGTGGAATGAGTAATTATTCTCTGTCATTTGCTTTTTGCAGAAAAAATCTGAACTCCACAGACAGTAGATACGTAGGCCGACCTCCCGGTGTGTCTGAGATCTGCACTCTGCTGGTCTTTCTGTTGGATGTCATACCCCTGGTAAGAGAACTCTGGAACCATGTTTGTATCTTTCGTCTGTCTCTCAGTGGCATTTGTGTGTCTGTCTATTTTTTCTGATGTGCACATTTTCACATTTTAAACTTCTAATGTGTTTTAGCAAACTTTCTAGGACAATCTTAGAGTAAGGTGACCAGATTTTTTTAATGAAATCCGGGGACATATTTATTTTATTTTATTAGTAATGGCGGCAATCAGCGACTTTCTGTCTGTCGCCGCCACCACCCACCTCACAGCCTGTCAAGTCTTACTCTCTGGGTCCCGGCTACTACTGGGTGGGGAGCGGAGGAAGATCTCAAGGAGATAAGCAGGCAGGCGGCCGGGACTTGAGCCAAGGCAGAAGAACATGCAAACGGAGCTGAATGGGCATGCGCCTGAAACTGAAGAAATATTCCCTCCACTCCGACCAGCACGTGATCATCAGATAGGGGCACAGATAATAGAAAAAATACACTGTTCAAATCCAATCCGGGGACAAAACCGGGGACAGACTTGGTCCGGGGACAGTGTCCTCAATCCGGGGACTGTCCCCAGAAACCGGGGATGTCTGGTCACTCTATCTTAGAGGACAGTGTGGAAGTTGTGTCTAAAGATGACAAGTAGGACTAGTCACTAGTATTGTCAGTGGGCTCCCTGCCTCTGATCTTTTCCCCATTACTGATTTGCCATGCCTTGTTTTGCATGGTCTCTCTGTGGAGGCCGCCATCTTGGTAGAGGCGTGGTTTTGCTTCCTCATGTCAGAGCTGCCATCCTGATGACTTGTGATTAGAGGACTGGGGGGGGAGGGGTATTTAAGAAGCGACAGGATAGGTATAGTTAGCACAGATCCACATAATGAATGAAGCATAAGCAAGAAAATCCTTGCACTGCAGGTCCTGTCCTCTCCAGCAAGGAGAATAGTGAACAGTACAGTAATGGCATCGCCAAGTTTTACCTGGTGAGACTAGCAGTCAGAGGCAACAGTGCCTTAGATGATCTCACACTGCAGATGTGCAGCTATGATGTTTAGGGCACATGAATTGCACTGTTGTTTTTCAAGGCAAAATGTAAATTTTCCAGGATACTGCTTGGGCACAATTAACATTTCTAGTAAATCTTCAGTTTTTAAAGGGGTTGTAAACCCTCGCCGTTTTTTCCTTAATACATTCTATGCTTTAAGGTGAGAAACCTCCTGTGCTGCCGCAGCGCCCCCGAGTCTCCCTTATACTTACCTGAGCCCCGTAATTCCCATAACAGGAACGAGCAAACCAGCTCCAGTGTCTCTGGTCCTGATTGCATAAATTGATAGCAGCACAGCCATTGGCTCCCGCTGCTGTCAATCAAATGCAATGATGTGGGTGCCAGGGGGCGGAGCCAAGTCCTGTTGTCTGTGTCTATGGATGCAGCAGCAGGACACAGGAGCGTGCCCGCATGGGTGTCCCGCCGGAGAGCGCTTCTCTGGCAGGACACTTGACAAGAGGAGGAGCCAGGAGCGCCACAGAGGGACCCCAGAAGAGGAGGATCGGGGCCACTCTGTGCATAACCAACTGCACAGCGGAGGTAAGTATGACATGTTTGTTTTTTTTTTGTTTGTTTTTTTAAACTGAACCTTTACAACCCATTTAAGTTCAGGTCCACTGTAATGGATTGTTCCACCCTAAATATGCTTTTAGTTATTGTTATCAGTATCATTATTGTCATTATTTTGTTAACGTGGCAAAGATTTTCACAGGTGATGCTCTTGTGCTTCTAATATACTGTGTTTGTTAGGGTAAACTAGTCTTGAGAAAAACATTAAGGCTGTCATTACTGATCTTCCCTCAAAATGCAGATCCAGAGTAAACATACAGATATGAACCTCTAATCCTCTCTGACATCTCTATGCCAAATAATTTTTCCAGGTTGGTGAAAACATTAAAGCTAGCTGGTCAGCGTGGCAGCCAGGCAGAAAGCATTTTCAGAAGTAGATCGGCAATGGAAGTTATTTTATTTCTCATGCAACAGGTTTTCTTTAAAAGCTATGGGGCTGGTTTACTTAAACTGGAGAGTGCAAGATATGGTGCAGGTGTGCATGGGAGCCAATCAGCTTCTAACTTCAGCTTGTTCAGTTAGGCCCCTTTCACACTGAGGCGTTTTTACCGCATTTTCGCAGTAAAAATAGCGCTGTAAAAATGCCTGAAATAATCCTGCCCCATCATTCTCAATGTGAAAGCCCTGAGGGCTTTCACACTGAGGCGTTTTGCTGGCTGTGCGTTGGAAAAAATCCTGCAAACAGCTTTTCTTTCTCGTACATCACGGGACACAGAGCGGCATAGTCATTACTATGTGGGTTATATAGTTTACCTTCAGGTGCTGGCACTGGCAACTTCCAAAACCGGAAGTACCCTCCCCTATATAAGCCCCTCCCATCCGGGAGCACCTCAGTTTTTTGCCAGTGTCTAAGGTGTTGGCCAAGAAGTAACATGTGTTTTTCACTGAGCTTGCGTACA
This sequence comes from Rana muscosa, assembly GCA_029206835.1. Lineage (NCBI taxonomy): Eukaryota > Metazoa > Chordata > Amphibia > Anura > Ranidae > Rana > Rana muscosa. The sequence continues at coordinate 67,644,782 of CM055117.1, read as the reverse complement.
GGTTCTTTTGGGCCTCAGTAAGCTATTCCGGATCCGACCAAAAAAGCTTCATAGCTAAACGGTCGGTACCCGGGCCTTGCAGAGAAGAGCAAGGTTTTGCCTGTAATGCTTCTCTTAGGAGAGCTGGACCCTGGGATCCAGAGCTCTGGTCATACCCACGACCAAGATGTTTTCTGTGCAGGGTGCTATACAGGTCCAGGGGAGTGGAATCCTTGGGAACCCGGTCCCTGAAGGTTTAATTACAATGCCTGCCGTGATAGGTGAAGTTTGGGCTTCTGTAGGACCAAACAGAGTCCTGCGGCGGGGAAAAGGTAAGTGGGGGCCCCTCAGGAACTTGGTTCTATTGAGGGGACCCCCAAGCCTAATATGTCTTTCTGCCTGTTACCTAACGGTATTCCCGCTAAATATCTGTGCATGCCTGTAACTACTAAAAAATGTAATAATTTTAATAGTGGTCAAGAAAAAAAAAAAAAAAAAAAAAATATAGACTGCGGTACCTGTGTTAATCCACTAGAGGCCGCTGTGAAACGTTTCTTGTCATGTGGACTTTTTTCTTTTCATCAGAGCAAGTCCAGGCAGATGGTGAGTTCTCTTGTGGGAAACTGCTTCCTCTACCATGTTGCAATGTTCATCCATCCCCCGGCCTGCGGCAAACATGGCCCTGTCTCCTGTCCCTAGTTTCCCTTTTCAAAAAAGAGCGCCGAAGGCGCACGTGCTCACGCGCGTGTGCACGCGCCTCTCTATATAGAGGTGAGTGGAAAAGGGGGCGGAGCTTGGTGGATGACGCTCTGTGCGCGCCGCAGCGCTTCTGCGCATGTGCGGGCGTCCCACCATGTTAAAAGGCACAATTATGTGTTGTGAGCTGGCTATGGTGCAGAAACAGAGCTGGCAACATTTAAAGAAAGGCATACAGTAAGCGGTTGATGCAGGCATCCCCATAGAAAGGCACATTAGTAGACACCAACTGTTTATATAGCAGCATTTGTGCTAGACTATTGTCAGTAAGTGGTGTATTTCGGCTGGAATACCTCAGCTTTGGGCTTAGGAATATGCCGTCTAAAAACTCCGGGACTAAGAATCCCAGGAAGCATAGGGGGTCTCCACCGGGCTCTGAGGATCTTGGGCATGCTTCGGCTGCACCAATCTCCCCTGAAAAATCAGAGGTTAGTGACCGTAGAGCACCCTCAGGAGTACCTGGTACTGTGGCTGTCCTCAGTTCACCTGCTCCTGTGTATGTAACAGAGGAGGTTTTTTCCTCAGCTCTGGGAGGGTTGGAAGAGAGATTGACAACATTGATCGCTGCTTCCCTGTCAGAGGGAAAGCGCGCCCGATCTCCGTCTCCTCCCTCAGAGTACCTGTTAGCGGAGCAACAGTCCCATACAGGGATCGACCTACCTGAAGGGGATCAGGACGAGGTTGATTCTGTTGTAGAGGAATCAACAGTGGAAGAACCATTCTCAGCATCACATGCTGAAAGATTATGGGTTCAGTCCCTGACTAACATGGTCCGATCAGCATTTAAAATGCCTCTTGCGGAGCCATCATCCACTTCCGGCTCCTCGTTGGGGTCGCTAAAAGCCCGCCAGACTGTTTGTTCCTTTCCAATCCATCCTTTACTGGAAGGGCTCATGTACCAGGATTGGGAACATTCTGATAAAATATTTACTCCTCCCAAGAGATTTCAGGTGGTCTATCCCATGGAGGATAAGTTCATCAAAAAATGGAAGGTCCCTACAGTGGACGCAGCCATCTCTTGTGTGAATAAATCACTGACATGTCCAGTAGATAATGTCCAAATTTTCAAGGACCCAATAGATAAAAAATTGGAGTCCTTATTAAAATCTGCTTTTGCTACAGCAGGCTTGGTGACACAACCAGCAGTGGCAGCTATTGGGGTCTGCCAAGCAGTGAAGGATCAGTTGAAACAGGTCTTAAGGGACTTGCCAGATCAGCAGGCTCTTGCCCTAGCTGATCTACCTAGAGCCTTATGCTTTGCGGTTGACGCTATAAAGGATTCAATCCATCAGGCCTCCCGCCTTACGCTGTCTGTAGTACATATGCGCAGGCTTCTGTGGCTCAAAAACTGGTCTGCTGAAGCTCCCTGTAAAAAATTGCTGGTCAGCTTCCCATTTCATGGTGAACGCTTATTCGGGGAAGACCTGGACAAATATATCCAGAAAATTTCCAGCGGTAAAAGTACACTCTTGCCGGTTAAAAACAGAGTTAGAGGTCCCTCTTTTAAGAGGCCTGCTTCTCCAGTCCCTAGGACATCGGCTGTGAAACAGTTCCGACGGCCTCCTCGGTCAAATCCCGGGGGTAAAAATCAGGGACAATTGCATGGTAACAAGAAACCCTGGGTCAGGAGAGGTACAAAACCTCCCCCAAAGTCAAATGCATGAAGGGTTGCCCCCACTCAATCGGGTGGGGGGAAGACTTCAGTTGTTCGCAGAGACCTGGCGGGACACGATCAGAGACAGATGGGTGCTCTCCGCAGTAAGTCTGGGATACAAATTGGAGTTAAAAGACTCCCCTCCTTCCCATTTTATAAGGTCAAACGTGCCAAGGGATCCCCAGAAGAGAGGATCCCTCCTGTTGGCACTAGAACAATTATTGCTCCAAGCAGTAATTATAGAGGTTCCCCTGGAAGGATGGGGGTTCGGGTTTTACTCAAACCTCTTTACAGTCCCGAAGCCAAACGGGGACGTGAGGCCCATATTAAATCTAAAAGGTCTAAACAAATTCCTACATATCAGGACTTTCCGGATGGAGTCGATCCGATCGGTGGCCACTGCCCTACAAGGGGAGAAATGGTTAGCCTCGATCGACATCAAAGATGCTTATTTGCACATTTCCATCTTTCCAGTCCACCAAAAATTTCTACGCTTTGCAGTAGAAGGGCGCCATTTTCAGTTCAGAGCCTTACCCTTCGGTCTGGCCACAGCACCACGAGTGTTCACAAAAATTCTGGCCCCATTATTGGCCAATCTAAGAACACGAGGTGTAACGATAATGGCATATCTAGACGACTTGTTGCTGATAGACCACTCAGTGGAAAAACTAGAAGTGGTTGTTCACGAGACAATCGAGTATCTGGAATATCACGGTTGGATTATCAACCGAGACAAATCAGCCCTAAAACCAGTCAAAAGTCTGGAATACTTGGGGCTAAGGCTGGATTCAGACCAGAGAAAAATTTTCTTGCCTCAAGAAAAGGTGTCGTCTTTGAGAGATTTGATCCACCTAGTGGGTACAAAAAGACAGCCATCCATACGCCTGTGCATGAGGCTGCTGGGAAAAATGGTGGCATCATTCGAAGCAGTACCCTACGGTCAATTCCATTCAAGGAATTTGCAAAGGGCTATACTGTCAGCCTGGAACAAAAGAGTTCAGGCCCTGGACTTACCAATGTCCTTGTCCCCTTCCGTTCGCAAAAGCCTCCGTTGGTGGTTGGTTCCCCAGAATCTGGAAAAAGGGAAATCCTTCAGTCCGATTTCTTGGAAGGTGGTCACTACAGATGCCAGCCTTATAGGCTGGGGAGCAGTACTGGAGCAATGGTCTCTCCAGGGCAGATGGTCGGATGCAGAAAAGGCCCTGCCCATCAATCTCTTAGAGATACGAGCAGCCCGGTATGCCCTAGTAGCATGGACATCCAAACTCCAAGGGTCCCCTGTCAGAATTCAATCGGACAATGCCACGGCAGTGGCATATATCAATCATCAGGGTGGCACCAGGAGTCGTGCAGCCCAGAGGGAAGTAAATTGCATCCTGAAATGGGCAGAAAGATATGTCCCAGCCATATCCGCGGTATTCATTCCAGGAGTGGAGAATTGGAAGGCAGACTTTCTAAGTCGCCAACAATTATGCCCAGGGGAATGGTCCCTTCACCGAGGTTTTCCGGACAATATGTCAGCGGTGGGGAACACCGGATGTAGATCTGCTAGCATCCAGATTCAACGCAAAGGTGGACAGGTTTGTCTCTTGGACAAGGGATCCCCTAGCTTGCGGCTCGGATGCCCTAGTGTTCCCTTGGGATCAGTTCAAGCTGATATATGCATTCCCACCGCCACAATTGTTACCTCGATTACTCCGCAGAATCAGGGTAGAAAAGAAACCAGTGATTCTGGTGGCTCCAGCGTGGCCCCGAAGAGCATGGTACGCGGAGATTGTAAAAATGTCTGTGGGGAGTCCTTGGACCCTCCCACATCGTCCGGACCTGCTTTCGCAAGGACCGATATACCACCCTTCCTTACCAGCCCTAGGTTTGACGGCCTGGCTATTGAAGCCCACATTCTAAAAAAGAGAGGTCTCTCTAATCCTGTGGTATCTACCATGATCAATGCCAGGAAGCCGGTATCCAGGCAGATCTACTATAGAATCTGGAAGGCGTACATCGCCTGGTGTGAGGCCAAGAAATGGCATCCACGTAAGTACGTAATAGGTAGGATTCTGGACTTCCTACAGTGGGCTGTAGATAGGAAGCTTGCCTTGAGTACTATCAAGGGTCAGATTTCGGCCTTGTCAATATTTTTTCAGAGGCCCTTGGCTTCGCATTCACCAGTCAAAGCCTTTATACAAGGAGTGATGCGTATTAGCCCTCCGGTTAATATTCCCATATGTCCATGGGACTTAAACCTGGTTCTGTCGGTTCTACAGAAACAACCATTTGAACCATTACAGCATATGTCCCTGGTTCTTCTCACCAGGAAATTGATTTTTCTAGTAGCCATTTGTTCGGCTAAAAGAGTGTCGGAATTAGCCGCTATGTCCTGTAGGGAGCCATATCTGGTTATCCATAAGGACAGAGTAGTGTTACGTCCTCATCCAGCCTTTCTTCCTAAGGTGGTATCGAGGTTTCATTTGAACCAAGATGTGGTTCTTCCTTCCTTTTTCCCCAAGCCTAGCTCGGTAGAGGAAAAGTTATTGCATTCTTTGGATGTAGTAAGAGCAGTTAAAGCTTATCTAAAAGCCACTGCTCAGATTCGCAGAACGGATACTTTGTTTATTCTGCCGGAAGGCCCCAGAAGGGGTCAGGCAGCGTCAAAATCTACTTTAGCCAAGTGGATTCGACAGGTCATTATGCAAGCCTATGGCTTGAGAAGGAGACCGCCTCCGTTCAAAGTTAGGGCGCACTCCACGAGAGCAGTTGGAACTTCATGGGCAGTGCATCACCAGGCCTCCCTGGCTCAAATCTGTAAGGCCGCAACATGGTCTTCAGTACACACGTTTACTAGGTTCTACCAGGTGGACGTTAGAAGTCAGGAGGATGTCGCCTTTGGGCGCAGTGTGTTGCAGGCCGCAAAAGATCCTCATGTCTGATAGCGCTCAGCTTATGTATGGTGTATCCCCCCCCCTCATTGGGCATTGCTTTAGGACATCCCACATAGTAATGACTATGCCGCTCTGTGTCCCGTGATGTACGAGAAAGAAAATAGGATTTTTATAACAGCTTACCTGTAAAATCCTTTTCTTGGAGTACATCACGGGACACAGAGCTCCCACCCCTCTTTTGGGGACACTTATTGCTTTGCTACAAAACTGAGGTGCTCCCGGATGGGAGGGGCTTATATAGGGGAGGGTACTTCCGGTTTGGAAGTTGCCAGTGCCAGCACCTGAAGGTAAACTATATAACCCACATAGTAATGACTATGCCGCTCTGTGTCCCGTGATGTACTCCAAGAAAAGGATTTTACAGGTAAGCTGTTATAAAAATCCTATTTTTTGGAGCATCTTTGGGGCGCTAAAAATAGCGCTTTAAAAATGCCTATCTCCATTGAAATGAATGAGAAACGCGGTAAAACATATAGGCGTTAGCGCTATTTTTACCACGAACGCTGTAAAATCGCGGGAAAAAAATCTAAATTTTCTTTGCGTTTTTTCAACGCCTTAGTGTGAAAGGGGCCTTAAGCTTTGACAATAAGGCCTCATGCACACGGGACTTTTTTACGGCTGCTGTTTTTGGCTTCAGATGGGTTTTTTTCTGCAGCCAGTTAACTCCCAAGCATGTTATCCTCTGTATCCATGCACACATAGGCTCTTATCAGCAGTTTTTGGCAGGGGCGATTTCTGACTGGAAAAAAAAACCAGAGCACTAGAGGGTTTAAGCCCAGGTTCACATTGATGCAATTTGACATGTCAAATCGCATTCCAAATTGGCAGCTATTGCCGTCAATAGCGCCGTCCGAATTGGTGCGACGCCGCAGTGATTCCCAAAAGTAGTTTCTGTACTACTTTTGGCAACTTCGGGTGCAATTTCCACAGACTTCAGCTGAACTTGCATGATTTCAATCCTGCAGCAGTGTGAACCTGGGCTTAAGAGGAGTTTTTCAGCTGTAAAAACACTCGAACTCTGATTAAAGCTGAATAACGCGGCTCTTCTGTGTTTATCAGCATTTTTGAGCCATAAGCATTTATGGGAGTGTAGTTTTGATTAAAAAAAAGCTAATAATATGCTACAGCTAAAAAACTGCAAAAAACGCTGATAAACCCTACGGCAAAACTCATTCGGCAGCTACAGCTTTCTACAGCTAATGATACTGGCTTTTTTATAACGTCCAGTGTGCATGAGGCCTAAAACCTGGACGCTGCACCAGATTTTGCACACAGTTTTAGTAAATCAACCCCAATGTGTCCACAGCCAATCCCAGCATTTCATTGAAATGTCACATTTGATACATTTTATTTATTAACAATTTCATTATTTTAAAGTCGGAAGGTTTTTTAATTTTAATGCATTCTATGCATTAAGATAAAAGACCTTCTGTGTGCAGCAGCCCCCCCTAATACTTACCTGAGCCCCATCTCTATCCAGCAATGTTGCAGAAGAGTCTTGGCTGCCCTTGACTCTCCCTCCTCATTGGCTGAGACGGCAACACCGCGCCTATGGCTACTGCTACTGTCAAACAAAGTCAGCCATTCAGGAGAGAGAGGGGGCGGGACCGAACCGTGGCTCCATGTCTGAATGGACACACAGAGCAGCGGCTCAGCTCGGGTGCCTCCATAGCAAGCTGCTTGCTGTGGGGACACTCGGCAGGAGGGAGGGGTCAGGAGCACTGAAGAGGGACCTGAGAAGAGCAGGATCTGGTCTGCTCTGTGCAAAACCACTACACAGAGCAGGTAAGTATAACATGTTTGTTATTTTTAAATTAACAAAACGTAGACTTTCGTATCACTTTAATCAGACTAACTTGATGATATTGACAGTGCAAATGTTCTTTATCATTTTATTCATAATTTTTTATCATTATAATCAGATTTTTTGTTTGCTTCCTTTGTGAAGTGGACGGGTCACAGTGAAAAGCTGACATCTGTCGTCCTTCTTTGTTTCAGGAACTGTATTCTGAGGTGCAGACGCAGTATCTGCCGCAGATGCTCAGTTACATGGCGCAGTCCCTCTCCGAGAACATGGACAGTCTCAGTCTGCCAGAACTGACACAGGCTCTGAAGACTTGCTTCAAGGTGCTCAGCAAAGTACAGATGCCCCCTGCTTCCCTGGATGAGTCCATGAGTCCGGATGCCGTAAGTTTTTTTTTCTTTTAACCTCCCACATTCAGTTATTATATTACATGATTAATGTATTAAATTTTGTTTTTAAAATTCTGTACTGTATGTTTTTAGTTATTTATCCGCTTGCCGACCAGCCGCCGCAGTTTTACTGCGTCAGCATGGCTCGGCTGGGCGAAACAACGTTATGTTACGTCGCTTCGCCCTGTGGCCACTGGGGGCGCGCTCCGCCGGAGGCACGCGCACACGCCTGCTGCTCGCCCATGGAGCTGATGCCAGTGCTCGGCTGGGCGAAACAACGTTATGTTGCATCACTTCGCCCTGTGGCCACTAGGGGCGCGCGCCGCCGGAGGCACGCGCACGCGCCCGTTGCTCGCCCATGGAGCGATCGCTCGTGACACAGGGAGAACCAGGATCTGTGTGTGTAAATACACAGATCCTGGTTCTCTCAGGGGAGAAATGACTGATCGTCTGTTCATACAATGTATGAACAGCGATCTGTCATTTCCCCTAGTAACTCCCATCCCCCCTTTAGTTGGAACATGCAGAGGGAACACGGTTAACCCCTTGATCGCCCCCCAGTGTTAACCCCTTCCCTGCCAGTGACATTTTTACAGTAATCCGTGCATTTTTATAGCACTGATCGTTGTAAAAATGCCATTGGTCCCAAAAATGTGTCAAAAGTGTCCGATGTATCATAATGTCGCAGTCCCGATAAAAATCGCAGATCGCCGCCGTTACTAGTAAAAAAAAAAAAATAATAAAAATGCCATCATTCTATCCCCTATTTTGTAGACACTATAACTTTTGCGCAAACCAATCGATATACACTTATTTCTATTTTTTTTTTTAACAAAAATATGTAGAACAATACGTATCGGCCAAAACTGAGGAAAAATATTTGTTTTTGAAAAAAAAATGTGGGGTATTTATTATAGCAAAAAGTGAAAGATATTGTGGTTTTTTTTCAAAATTGTCGCTGTTCTTTTGTTTATAGCGCAAAAAATAAAAACCGCAGAGGTGATCAAATACAACCAAAAGAAAGCTCTATTTGTGGTAAAAAAAGGACGCAAATTTTGTTTTGGTACAACGTCGCACGACCGCGCAATTGTCAGTTAAAGCGACGCAGTGCCAAATTGTAAAAAGTGCTCTGGTCAGGAAGGGGGTAAATACTTCCGGGGGTGAAGCGGTTAAAACGGAGCTCCACCGAAAAAAACAATATTAAAAGCCAGCAGCTACAAATACTACAGCTGCTGACTTTTAATATTAGGACACTTACCTGTCCTGGAGTCCAGCGACGTCCGCAGCAGAGGAAGAGCAATCGCTCGTCACTCTGCTGCCCCCACCACCATCCTTGATGAGGGAACCAGGCAGTGAAGCCTTGCGGCTTCACTGCCCGGTTCCCTACGGCGCATGCGCGAGTCGCGCTGCGCCGTTCTGACTGGTCCCCGAGTGTTCTGGGAGCCGAGTGTCTCCGAGAACACTACGGGTATTCTGCGGGAAGTGCCGTGCTTCCCGCAGATTTCCCGCAGAGAGGACTCCCAGAAGTGGGTGAAAATGCCTGTCTTAGACAGGTATCTGCACCCCCCACCCCCCTAAAAGGTGCCAAATGTGACACCGGAGGGGGGGAGGGTTCCAATGAGCGGAAGTTCCACTTTAGGGTGGAGCTCCGCTTTAAGTGGACAGCTATATTTAGTTCAATTTAGCGATGCCAGCAAAATCCTAGGGGCCCATATACATTAGTGCCTTGTGTTAATGTACACGTTATCGCAACACATGTAACATGCTCATTTTGCATGGCACCCAATGCATCAAGGCTACTCACCACTGCAACACCTTTACCTTCCAAACAAATGGCAGATTTTTGCCACGTTTGGGTGGATTGGAAGCCCATTTATTTCAAATGCCTTACCGCAACGTTCTTGAATGCACAACATATCACGTGTTAACTCATCAAAAAGTAAATGAGCCCCAAGGGCTTGTGACATGACAAAAGGACGCTTTTACATTCGGATACAGTGCAGCTCAAATGCATGAGGCTGTTTTTGACCTTCTTTGCCAAAACCTTCTCCAATAGGACATGTTACATTTAAAGTGAATGTAAATGATCAAACAACCCATTTAGTTTAAAATAGAAAAGGCAAAAAGTTTTGTGCATAGATATAAAATATATATTATAAATCCCTTTTTTCCGCTTTTTTTTATAAGTGATCACATTCCCTCTGTTCTCAGCTGCATAGGAGATGGGGGAGAGGAAACAGCAGCACTCTGAGCTTCCCAGTGAATGTCTGTGCAGGAGGGATGTGTTAGGACCAGCCTGATTATTGGAGGAGAGCACACGGAGTTCCCAGCATAGCTAGCGAACTGACCACAGTGTGTTCTCCTGCTTAGTGTGGTCATTTTTTAATAGGAAAGCAGGGGGACTGACAGGTACACCAGGGATTTTACACAAAGGAAGCAATAAAAAGAGAACAGGATACTTTATCATACAAGTACATGGTACAGCAGGCACATGTCAGGAGTATAAAAATGTTGGGGTAAAAAAGGCTTTAACCACTAAAGGGCCAAACCTCCTTCTGAGATTTGGTGTTTACAAGTTAAAAACTGTTTATTTTGCTAGAAAATTACTTGGAACCCCCAAACATTATATATATATATATATATATATATATATGTGTGTGTATATATATATATATATATATATTATTATTTTTTTGCCGGCGATTCTGTGCACCGTAAGAATGATCATAGCGGCAGTTCCGACGCTTGATCATTCTTACAGGCGACGGGAGGGGACACCCCTCCCGTCGCCATTCGGTGCTTCTCCGGGCTCTCCCGTGCCATCGGGGACCCGTAGAAAGAATCGGCCGCCGCCGTATGACAACCATAGAGATTTCTATGACCGTCAGAGGCCCGGGCGCGACGTTATGATGTCACGTCCGGGCCGCGGATGTAAATAAAGCCGTGATCGCGGCTGGTAAGCATGAGATCAGTGTTTTATTTTTTTTTCAATCTCATGCTTTCCAGCCTGGAGGAGAGATGTGGGGTCTTATTCACCCCGCATCTCTCCATAAAGAGGACCTGTCACGATGGATTCCTATTACAAGGGATGTTTACATTCCTTGTAATAGAAATAAAAGTGATCAAAAAAATTAAAATGTAAAAGAAAGTGTAAAAATAAAAAAAAAAGAAAGTAAAATAAAAAAAGTATTAAATAATAATACATTTTTTTTTTTTAAAACGCCCCTGTCCCCGGTAGCTCGCACTCAGAAGCGAACACACACGTAATTCCCGCCCACATATGTAAACGCCATTCAAACCCCACATGTGTGTTAGAGCGCGAGCAACAATTCTATCACTAGACCTCCTCTGTAACTCTAAACTGTTAACCTGTAAAAAAAAATTAAGCGTGGCCTATGGAGATTTTTAGGTACCGAAGTTTGGCGCCATTCCATGAGTGTGCCCAATTTTAAAGCATGACATGTTGGGTATCTATTTACTCGGCGTAACATCATCTTTCACATTATACAAAAAAATTGGGCTAACTTTACTGTTTTTTTGTTTTTTAATTCATGAAACTTTTTTTTTTTCCCAAAAAAAAGGGCGTTTGAAATTTTTTGGCGCAAATACCGTGCGAGATAAAAAGTTGTAATGACCGCCATTTTATTCCCTAGGGTGTCTGCTAAAAAAAATATATATAATGATTGGGGGTTCTGAATAATTTTCTAGCAAAAAAAAGATTTTTACATGTAAGAGAGGAGTGCCAGGATAGGCCCGGTATGGAAGTGATTAAACCAAAATCGTACGTTCTGGTAGTATTGTACGAGAAAAGGTTTTGTTTGTCCCTTCAGAAAATTTTAGACGACAGCTGTATCTTTTGTACGATATTCTGATCATGTGTATGGGGACTAACAGGCCTACTAATGACACATTGACATCCCTACACTATGATACTTTCACTTGCTGCCACCTATAGGCATTTCTTGGAATAGCAGCTGTGGCTTGTTTATATTACAGTTGGTGAGTAATATAAGACAGATTATGTACACGACGAGGCTTTGTTTTTGAATCAAAATTCGTTTTTTTTGTCTCCATTCGCTATCATTATAAACATACAATGGAATGATGGATCCTCTTTGTAAAGTAGCGATTTATTCATTTTCATCTGAAAAAAATTCTCTTTAGCACCCGTTCACACAGGTGCGACTTGTCATGCGATTTTTGACAGGTCCAAATCCTATTAAAATACGCTCCCTATTGTTGACAATGGAACTGTTCTAATCGGTGCGACGTGGAATTTGTGGTGCCTCTCTGTTTAGACATCTGTGCATGAAGTTGCATAGATGTCAGCCACGTTGCACCTGAAGTCGCACTGACCAGCAGCTTTGAAATAATGTGATTTTAAAGCCCCATTTCAGTGGGAACAGGGGCTTAAAGTAGACTAAGAACAAAATATTGTTGCAGTGTCGCACTGCAGGGGTTAAATGCTTGTTATGTCTAGGAAGGACCTTATGCCTCGCTCCCTTGTCCACTGACGGTCTTCTCTCCAACACTCAGGGCTGTGCACAGAGGAGTGCTGGGAGTATTATAATGCTGCCCTGGTCCTGGCAGGCTGGGCTGTGTAAAGTATTCCTTCTCATCCAAAGAGGTGATGAAAACTAAATGCCGGCCATACACGGTTCGAATTTTGAAAGAATTTTCTTTCGAAAATCGTATCAAAGAATTTTCGTACGAATTCCACACCGTTAGTGGGCTGAAGCAACAGCCGATTTTCGTGCGGCAATCAAATTTGAGGAATCGGACATGTTGGAATTTTTTTTAAAAACAAACTATTTTCTAATCAATGATGGGAGAATCCTGCGAGAAATGTAATAGAAAAAAAAATGCGCATGTGCAAGAAAAGAAAATTCCCAGAGAGAAAAGAAAATTCCTGGAGAGAAAAGAATATTCCCGGCCACGAAAATTATTTGCTGTAGTAACATGAAGGTTTGGTCGGTCGAATTTCGAATATCAATGGTGGCATCATCGGATCACAAAAAAAAAAAAACTTTCTGATTTTGAAAAAAAAATTAGTTTGAAATTCGACCCGTGTATGGCCTGCTTAAGATAGGATGCATTATTTTATCTATAGATACCCCGGAAAATCTGTCTTTTTATTTGGATTTTTTATCATCTGATTTTTCTTTAATTTTACTTTCTCAGTCTTCTACCTTTCTCTCTCTTTGATCTTATTTTATTTATTTTTCTCCTCCTTTTAAATTATATAAGAAGTGGTAACAAGATATACCTTTTTGCTTACAACAGCAATAAGTTAAATTTGTTGAATATTATATCTATGACCTTTTTATTCTAATGCCGCGTACACACGATCATTATTCACGGCGGTTAAAAAACCGCCGTGAATAATGTCATTAAAAACGAGGGAACGGCTTGTTCCCCACACACGGTCGTTTTTCACGTAGTTTTTTTCTCTTGTCGAGAAAAACGACCGTCTGTGGGCTCCGCAGCAGTGTTTCCCTATGGGAAACACTGCCGCGGAAAACATGTCGAAAAAAACGACGAGAAAAATTAGAACATGTTCAAATTTTTCTCGTCGTTTTTAATGCCGTTTTTCTCGTCGAAAAAAACGACAGAAAGCCCACAGACTATCGAGAAAAACGGCCGTGTGTACGCGGCATTATAGGTCGATTTACCCTTAAATTTTATATTCTTCCATTTTCACAGTATACTATTTTCAATATGTTTTTCTACTATTTTTATGTTATTTTACTGCTCTACAAGGTTTAAAGAGGAAGTAAACCCTGATGGGTTTACTTCCTCTTTATTTCCCTGCAAAGGTAAAGCATAATGGGCTACTATGCATCGCATAGTAGCCCATTATGTGTCACTTACCTGCAGGAGAAGCCCGCGATGTCCCGGTCTTCCACGCTAGTAGCGAGCGGCCATTCTTCACCCCTCTTCTTCCGGGGTCCGCAAACTCTGTGTCTCTGAACTCTGTGACTGGCCGGAGTCGCGTGACGTCACTCTCACGCATGCGCGCGGGAGCCGACACTTAAGGCATGCTGCCATTCAGAAAACGGCACGCTCCGTGCGCCTGCGTCATTGTCCATGGCGCGCATGCGTCGTAGACATCAGTGCATTATTTATTGCAAGTATCTCCTAAACCGTGTAGCTGTAGGAGATATTGCAAGCACCTACAGGAAAGCCTTAATCTAGGCTTACCTGTAGGTGAAAGTTCTCAGAGAGGGTTAACAACCACTTTAATTGCTCCATTTATCATACTATAATTAAATTTTAGATATTATTATTACCACCTGTTGTGATCATTTATTATTCGAATTGCCTATGTTTATTATTTCAAAACGTAATAAACAAATTTGACGAGAAAACTAAGATCGGTGGGGATCAAACAATTACCAGTTACACTTTGAAAAGAACCTGTCAGGGCAGGAAAGGAGAGGATATGGGTGTTGCTGTTTCTGGCTTGCTTTTTAAACATGTAAGTTTTATTAGCGGTCTAGCCAACCTTGGTTTTATTTTCTAGTAACTCACTGACCCGCAAAAAAAACACAAAAGTACAGAAGATCCTGGAGCCTTCACCAAACAAGCCGGTGATGGCAGCTCTTGGCAGGTTCACTTTAAAACAGAACTAAAGTTAAAAAAACTAAAAAATTGCGAGCAGGCAGGGTCTTTATTGCAGAAGGGACATACAATGTCTCTTCTGCAATAAAACACACTTATCTGCCTATTTACAATCCTCTGCAAAGTTAGGCTCAGTTCACATCTTGGCGTTCCGGAATAGCCACTTTTCTGCCCGCGATCCGGAATCACTGCAAATCGCAGGATGCCCGTGCCATCCCCGTCACTTCCAAAGGCCCCCCCCCAATCATGGTAAAGTCGTGCAAACTGAATCGCAGGGCGCCTGTCGCTCAAAAGAAGTTCTTGTACTTCTTTTGGGCAACAGGCATCCCGCGATTCTGTTGGCACGGTTTTACCGCGATTTGTCGGGTGATAATCTGGACAAAACCGTGTCGGGATCAGGGTTCCATTGGAAGAGACGGGGATCGCACGGGCCTCCCGCGATTTGCCATGATTCTGAATCTCGGGCAGAATCGTGGCGATTCCAAAACGCCAAGATGTGAACGGAGCCTGAGCTGCAGAATGTATAGTGAGCTGAGCATGAAGTGTGCTGGGATGATTCAATTCCCGTGCATGCGCAGGAGTGACGTCATCTTGCGTCAGTCAATGAAAACATCCAAAGACTGGAGAGAAGATGCAAATGCTTGTGAGGGGGCGCAAGCTTTGAACCATCGGAGTTAAAATAAGTATGTGTGCCTTGAGTTCCGCTGTAAGGTCCAAATGAACGGTCCATTTAAATCCGCTAAATACACTCCAGGTGTATCAAAACAAACCGTGTGCAAAGTATTAGTTTGTTTCCTTTAGAAAGCAGTCACAGCCTGAGTAGAGAAGTTCATACTCCTTGATGATTGGCGTACTCTGACTCAGTAAGGGACGTGTCAGACCTCTTCAGAGAGACCACTGCTTCCATCCAGAGAACATAGAGTCCTTTTGTGCAGCATGCTGGCAGGGCACAGGCTATTCTACTCAGGCTGTGGATGCTTTCTAACAAATTGACTTAGCCTGAGTTCACACTTGTGAGATGTAGACACCGCATGTGATTCCTACAGGGATTGCACCGCATTCCTGTGCACATTACATGAGATATCTGTGTGGTGCGATTTTAGCCATACATTTTGTATAGCTGAAATGGCATCGCATCTGCACCATAATGGTGCAGGATCCTTTTTTTTACCCCCCCCCACACCTGAATCACATCGTATGGGTGGTTCACACCCATGCGATTCTGGCACTCGCACTGCGTTTTGAGATCTGTTTGGGGGTGTCGTTAAGATAACATTGACCCCTGCAGTAGATCGCATGGACGCTGTGCGGTTGCAGTGCGATGAGGGAAACCTAAGTGTGAACCAGGGCTTAAACTAAAAGCTCAGTTGGGTTTTAAAAAACTTCAGAAAACAGGTAAAGTTAACCACTTAAGGACCAGAAGTATTTGCCCCCTTAATGACCAGGCCATTTTTTGCAATTCGGCACTGCGTCGCTTTAACTGACAATTGCGCGGTCGTGCGACGCCGTACTCAAACAAAATTGATGTCCTTTTTTTTCCACAAATATAGCTTTCTTTTGGTGGTATTTGATCACCTCTGCAGTTTTTATTTTTTGAGCTATAAACAAAAAAATACTGCAAATTTTGAGAAAAAAACAATATTTTTTACTTTTTGCTATAATAAATATCCCCAAAAAAAACAAAAAACGTCTTCCTTGGTTTAGGCCGATATGTATTCGTCTACATATTTTTGGTAAAATGCAAAAGTTATAGCGTCTATAAAACAGGGGATATATTTATGGCATGTTTATTATAAAAAATAATGTTTTACTAGTAATGGTGGTGATCTGCAATTTTTAGCAGGACTGCGACATTGCGGCGGACAGATCGGACACTTTTGACACTTTTTTTGGGACCATTGACATTTATACAGTGATCAGTGCTAAAAATAGCCTTTGATTACTGTATAAATGTCATTGGCAGGGAAGGAGTTAACACTAGGGGGAGATCAAGGGGTTAAATGTGTGTCCCAGGGAGTGTTTCTAACTGTGGGGGGAGGGGATTGCCTGGAGGAGGAGACATATCGCTGTTCATAACCAGTATGAACAGGAGATCTGTCTCCTCTCTACTGACAGAATGGGGATCTGTCTGTTTACATAACAGATCTCCGTTCTGTCTCTCTCAGGAGCGATCATGGGTGCCCGTCGGACATTGCGGCCTCTGGGCACACGCACCGTCTCTGTCGTCACGCCACGGGCGTGCGCGAGCCCCCTATAGAGGTCTTAAAGTGGCTGACGTATAGCTACGCCGATTTGCCCAGGGGAGCCAACCTGCCGCAGTATAACTGCGGTGCCTGGTCCTCAAGTGGTTCATTTATGGTTTTACAATTCCCTCCAGATATTATTGCAGGTGTGGTAGAGGGAGAAAGTCCACTTAGTTTATATATTTTTTTTTTTTTTACATAATTATTCAGCAGGCTGAAAGAGAGAAAACGAATTGGTTCCTTCATTTACACTACTAATAGCATGGATTGAGGAGTCTGCTCTGCTGGATATTTTATTCAGGCAGCCATTTTTCCCACAGCTGCCTGAATACAGTGCTGCGAAGCAGTGACTGCATCTGATAGGATACAGTTATTATTCAGCCAATCATTTTCCACACAGCTCAGTAAATATTAAAATGGACTTTTGTCATGTTAGGCGTTACTAGCAAGACAATTCACGGCTCAAAGTCAGCAGTAATCAGCTGAAATTTGGGCCGCCTATGGGGGTCTTTAGGCTTGAATGGATTCTGATAATTAGGAAAATTGCAACTATATTGGTGTATCTGGTGGAGTGCAGAAAATTTATATTCGAGACACTCGACTCGATTTGTTTGGGATTAAAAAAAAAAAAAACCTTTTAAGGAAAGATTGTTTTTGAGATTAGTGCCTTTTTTAATTTTGTCTTCATAAAGCGGAACTTCAGTCATTTTTTCATCTTTCCATCTATTAAATCTTCTGCCCTTGTTGTTGTTTTAACTTTGGATAGTAAAACATTTTTTTTCTGCCAGTAAATACCTTATGCAGCCCACTTCCTGTTTCTTGAATGGTAAAAAGCCTAGGCTTATGACATCATGCACAGCTCTTTCTCACTCTCGTGAGAGTTTGCCAGGATTGGAGGGGGGTTGAGTCAAAACAGGGCCAATGAGAGCTTCAGAGCATGCGCTCTGTGTGTCTGTGTAAATCCAGGAAGTGAACAGGCAGCAGCTTCAGCTGCCCACAGTTAAAATGGCTGCAGCCAGACTCAGTGGAGGGAGATTTCTGCAGCATATTTGGCAAATACAGAATCACAGTATATATAAAATAATCTGAAAAGTGGTTGGAGGGAAGCTTCAGAATGGCAAAGATGTTTTTATTACAAATTATGTGAGCAGGCTGCAGTTCCTCTTTAATCCATGCTACTATATTTTTCCCAGAGTCCATCAAAAGAATCTGTGAAATCGAAACAGAATGGGGACGCGGAGGGGGAGATCGCAGAAGAGGACCCCGTCTACCCTCCTCTGAGATCTGAAGATAGCGGCATTGGCCTTAGTGCCTCCTCCCCGGAGCTCGCCGGGTACTTGCGTATGCCCAGAGTGTGCCCAGAAAAGGGAGATGTCTGGAAAAAGGGCGGCAGCATTCAGAAGACACTACACTGCATACAAGATCTCATAGCCACCTTTGCCAGCAAACATCTGTTTGGAATTCAGCTGCAGACTCAGAAAAATGGCACCCAGGTAACCCCAGAGAAGCAGGAATCTGTGAAGAAAAGGGGGGCGTGGGAGACAAAACAGATGACGGCACCACAATTCAAGCAAATGCTGACCGAATTCTTCACACCATGGCCTTCCGTGTCCAAACAGAAAGGTGATAAGGTGGAATATTCCCCGTCCGGCTCTCCTAGCAGGAAAATGAATAAGGGGGCCGTGCAAGAGTGGGACATCGACCGCATCATCCAGAACATGGGGGACATGTCTGAGGACTGCCGAGAGGCCTTCGCTGCTGCCTGTCAGTTCCTGCTGGACTGCGCTACCTTCCCTGTCTACCTGTCTGAGGATGAAACTGAGCAGCTGTACTCTGCTCTCTGCCAAGTACCTGGTATGAGGTGTTGGGAATACACATGATGGTCCTAGCTGGGCCCCATCAACGCTATAGACAATGGCCACTTTAAGAAGGATGGTCATAGCTAGGCCCTATCAACGCTATAGACAGTGGCCATTTCAGGCAGGATGGTCATAGCTAGGCCCTATCAACGCTATAGACAGTGGCCATTTCAGGCAGGATGGTCATAGCTAGGCCCTAGCAACGCTATAGACAGTGGCCACTTTAAGAAGGATGGTCATAGCTAGGCCCTATTAACGCTATAGATAGTGACCATTTGAGGCAGGATGGTCCTAGCTAGGCCCTAGCAACGCTATAGACAGTGGCCACTTTAAGAAGGATGATCATAGGCCCTATCAACGCTATAGACAGTGGTCATTTCAGGCAGGATGGTCCTAACTAGGCCCTATCAACGCTATAGACAGTGGCCACTTTAGGCAGGGTGTTCCAAGCTAGGCCCTATCAATGCTTATGACGGCCATTTAAAAAAAAATGTTGTAGATTAAAAATCCCAACCACAGAGGAGTAAAATTGCAAGGGGAGTCATAGATCCACAGAGAAATGTCTAATGTGGCTTTAAAAACATTTTGCAGACCACCTCTGCCATTTAATGTTCGAAAAACCTCTTCAGCCAAATTTAGATACGTGGTTGGTTGTATGAACACAAATGAATCTTAATTTAAACATTGGCAAAACAACAGGTTTACTTTAATATCCCCTCCCCAGCAGAAAATTCAGATTTTATTTTCACGCCCCCACTGCTCCATTCAGCCCTCAGAAGCAAGGAAAGGGAAGCCCTGCGTAATCTTGGAGCAGCTCTAATCCAAGAATACGAAGGGCTGGGGGTGCCTTCCTTACCCCCATGTTACAACCATGAGCCCGTCACCAAGTACCAATCCAATGAATATATGAGTAGGGGGAGTGAGTCACATACTCCTCCATATACCATACCATAAGTATTTCTGTTTGCTCCTGGCAGCTGAATGGAGTTTTGGGGGAGCAAATAAGACGTGAATACTTCTGGGTATGGAAGGCATTAAAGTAAACCTGTTACATTGCTCGCATTTCCCTCCTCTAGCCACCTCTGGACTTTAAAGCTAAATTGCATGCTAAGCAAACAATATCTAAACACAGGAGGCGTGTGTATTTTTTTTTTTCTTTTTAAATCAGAAATAAAGTTTATTGAATGAACTAAGACAGGTTCCAGAACATCTGGGTCACAATATCAACATACAGCAGATCATTCTTCAGTGGGACATACAATGATACAAGTTACATAGTGATGAAACAGGGAGTCACCCCAGCTGAGGTAGTCAGGCCATTGAGCAATCTACAGGAAATGCAAACAATCATACATATTATATTTAGCCCTAACCCAGCAATAGATGCACGATCAACTCCACTGGTGCTAGGCCTGGTATAGACAACCAACCCACATTCTGTTGGCATGTGTATTCTTACTTGAATCTTGGTGTACTTGGGTGTATCTTCCAGATTTGTGCAGTAATCCAGTCTAAAACATCTACTGTGCTTTCCCTCTGTGCAGGAGCTTTCTGTAAGAAGGACTGATAACTGCTGCTCTCTCTCCATGTGCAGGGTGGCTGGTCTGGTCTCCACCCCCTCCTGCAGTTTTATGCAGGTAGTCTGTAGTGGGTGGAACCTGCTTGCTCCCTTCCACAGCTCAACTTCCTGCACAGGCTATGTACAGCACAGTTATGAAGTCACGGCTATCACTGTTACTTTTACCAGGTAATATGTGGTTTTGCAAAGGCTCTTGAGGATTAGAAAAAAAATCTGCTCCTGCAATGAGGCCCCCTGTACTGCAAGGGTTAAATGCTCATTATGTCTACGGGTGCCGGATTAAGGCAAAATCATTACCTTAGTCCTTGCCCCAGCAGGTTAACTCCATCAGCGTGACTGGTCCCCCAGAGTCTCCTCTCTAAGCCGCTCTTGACCACATTCCTGCTCCCTCCATGTACAATGCCGGGTCAATGGCTCTGCATTGTACATGATGATGCCATGGGACTGGCTACAGACCAGAGCAATGGGGAGAAAATGACAGCGCTGGAAACAACCAGAGCGTAGGATTGGCTAACTACAGTGTTTCTCCTGAAAATAAGACCTACCACGAAAATAAGACCTAGTGTTATTTTCCAGGAGGGCTGCAATAGAAGCCCTGGGTTTAAAATGCTTGTAAAATCCTATAATGCACTCTATTACAGTAGTATATAATGTACAATGTGTGTGTGTTTCTCTAAAATACTTGTGCCAAAAACCTTCGGTACAGCACCGATCGGCACTCGGCTGACCTCCCGCTGCTCTCCTCCTCTTCTCCCAGCTGTCAGCAGGGGATCTCGGCCCCCCCCCCCTCTTCAGTGCTAAGAGTGGGGAAGAGAGCTCCGGCGGGTCACGGAAGCGTCGAGCGGTGCTATAACGAAGGCATTTGGCACAAGTATATTACAGAAACACACACATTGCGCATTATATAATACTGTAATAGAGTGGATTATAGGATTTTACAAGCATTTTAACTTAGTTCACACTGGGGATTCCTGACAGGGAGGGAGAGGGGGAGAGAAGACAGCACATTACATGGTGAGACCTACCCCGAAAATAAGCCCTACTGTGTTTTTGGTTGCCAAAATTAACATAAGACCCGGGCTTATTTTTGGGGAAACACAGTAACAATGGTTGTTCCTGTACCTAGTAGACATAATGAGTAGTGTGTGTGGTGAGGGGGTGTCCCACTGCAAGTGTAGATTTTTTATTTATTTTTTTCATTTCTAGAATTGGGTTTAAAAATTAACGTTTTCTTCCCAGAGTTCAGCTTTAAGGATTTTGTCAGTAGGCGAACTGCTGGGAAGAGGGGGGTGCAATGGATGAAAAGAGAAGTCAGAAGACTGTAGATGAGATAATGTAAACCAATCTTTCCTCCTCCTTGTCTGGTAATCTGTACAGGTAAAATATATAACATATCCCATGATGCTTACAGTAACGTATTATAGCATTAGTACTTAATAAGAATAATTACATGACACATAGGTAGGAGCTTGTACACAAGGACATCATCTTTTCAGGTGTACCTAGGGCAGATTGATGTCTGCATAAAAGTCTAAAAATGAATGCTGGGTGAGATCAGTTCATGTTAAGCAAACCCCATTATCGATTCTATATAAATGTCATTTGAAATGGATCCACCAGTTCCACCTCACTATCTCCTGTTTGCTCCAGGTTCAGGTGACGCTGGCTTCCCTCTGTGGTTCAAGTCCCTGATGACCGTGTGCTGCTGTGTGAAGGATTGTTATATACAGAATGTCGCCATTTCCACTCTACTGGAGGTAGTTAACCATTCGCAGTCTCTGTCTCTCGTCATGGATGACAGAATGAAACGCTCCAAGACGTCTGGGTATAATGCAGTCTTCGGGAAGTTACAGATGGTCACCGTTCCACCCATATCACCAGGAATCCTTAAACTCATAGCTGAGAAGACCGATTTCTACCCTGTAAGTTTTATCACTATTCAAGTGTCAGTTGGTTAAGAAATATTGGACCTGACATGACCCTTTTCTGCACTTTGATTATTCATATACAGGTGCATCTCAAAAAATTAGAATATCAACAAAAAGTTTATTTATTTCAGTAATTCAATTCAAAAAGTGAAATTATTGTATTTTATATAGCTGCGTTACACACACATATATATATATATTTCAAGCATTTCTTTCTTTTCATTTTGATGATTATAGCTTGCAGCTAGTGAAAACCCAAAATTCAGGATCTTAGAAGATTAGAATATTACCTAAGACCAATAAAAATAAGGATTTTTAATACAGAAATGTTGGCTTAGTGAAAAGTATGTCCATGTACAGTATAGTATACACTCAATACTTGGTCGGAGGTCCTTTGGCATGAATACTGCATCAATGCGGCGAGGCATGGAGGCAATCAGCCTGTGGCACTGCTGAGGTGTTATGGAAGCCCAGGTTGCTTTGATAGCGACCTTCGGCTCGCCAACATTGTTGGGTCTGGTGTCTCATCTTCCTCTTGACAATACCCCACAGATTCTCTATGGGATTTATATATATATATATATATATATATATATATATATATATATATATATATATATATACATATACAGTGTGTGTGTGTGTATGTGTATGTGTATATATATATATATATATTTCTTTCTCGTACATCACGGGACACAGAGCGACATAGTCATTACTAATGGGTTATATAGTTACCGTCAGGTGCTGGCACTGGCAACTTCCAAAACCGGAAGTACCCTCCCCTATATAAGCCCCTCCCATCCGGGAGCACCTCAGTTTTTTGCCAGTGTCTAAGGTGTTGGCCAAGAAGAAACATGTGTTTTTCACTGAGCTTGCGTACTGGTTCTTTTGGGCCTCAGTAAGCTATTCCGGATCCGACCAAAAAAGCTTCATAGCTAAACGGTCGGTACCCGGGCCTTGCAGAGAAGAGCAAGGTTCTGCCTGTAATGCTTCTCTTAGGAGAGCTGGACCCTGGGATCCAGAGCTCTGGTCATACCCACGACCAAGATGTTTTCTGTGCAGGGTGCTATACAGGTCCAGGGGAGTGGAATCCTTGGGAACCCGGTCCCTGAAGGTTTGATTACAATGCCTGCCGTGATAGGTGAAGTTTGGGCTTTTGTGGACCAAACAAAGTCCTGCGGCGGGGAACAGGTAAGTGGGGGCCCCCAGGAACTTGGTTCTATTGGGGGACCCCCAAGCCTAATTTGTCTTTCTTGTCATATGGACTAGTTTCTTCTCAGAGAGCAAAGTCCAGGCAGCTGGTGAGTTCTCCTACAGGAAACTGTTTCCTCTGCCATGTTGCAGTGTTCGTCTATCCCCCGGCCTGCGGCAAAGGGGGCCCTGGCTCCTGTCCCTGGTTTCCATGTTTGAAAATTAGCGCCGAGGCGCACGTGGCCGCGCGCGTGCACGCGCCTCTATATATAGAGGTGGCCGGAAAAAGGGGCGGGGCCTGGGGGATGACGCTCTGTGCGCGCCGCAGCGCTTCTGCGCATGTGCGGGCGTCCCAGCAGGTTTTTAAAAAGCCACATTATTGCAGATAAGCTGGTTATGAAGTACAGAGACAGAGCTGGCAACATTTAAAGGCATACAGCATAGCGGTTGATACAGGCATCCCCTAGAAAGGCACATTAGTAGACACCAACTGTGATATAGCAGCAATTGTGCTAGACTATTCTCAGTAAAAGTGGTGTATTACGGCTGGAATACCTCAGCTTTAGGCTTAGGAATATGCCGTCCAGTAGCTCCGGAACTGAATCTTCCAGGAAGCGAAGGGGGTCTCATCGGGCTCTGAGGATCTTGGGCATACTCCTGCTGCACCAGTCTCCCCTGAAGTTCAGAGGTAAGTGACCGTAGAGACCCCGCAGGGGTACTTGGTACTGTGGCTGTCCTCAGTCACCTGCTCCTGTGTATGTAACAGAGGAGGTTTTTTCCTCAGCTCTGGGAGGATTAGAGAGAGATTGTCAAAATTTATCGCTGCCTCCCTGTCAGGGAAAGCACGCCCGATCTCCGTCTCCTCCTTCAGAGTGCCTGTTAGCAGAGCAACAGTCCCATACAGGGATCGACCTGCCTGAAGGGGATCAGGATAAGGTTGATTCTGTTATAGAGGAATCAACAGTGGGGGAACCTTTTCTCAGCATCTCAAGCTGAAAGATTATGGGTTCAGTCTCTGACTAACATGGTCCGATCAGCATTTAAAAATGCACCTTGCGGAACCATCAACCACTACTGTATCCTCGTTGGGGTCGCTAGAAGCCCCCAGACTGTTTGTTCTTTTCCACTTCACCCTTTACTGAAAGGGCTCATTTACCAGGATTGGGAACGTCCTGAGAAAATATTTATTCCCCCAAGAGATTTCCGGTGGTCTATCCCATGGAGGATAAGTTCATCAAAAAAAAAAAAATGGAAGGTCCCTACAGTGGACGCAGCCATCTCTTGTATGTATAAATCACTGACATGTCCAGTGGATAATGTCCAAATGTTCAAGAACCCAATAGATAAAAGATTGGAGTCCTTATGAAAATCTGCTTGGTGATACAACCAGCAGTAGCAGCTATTGGGGTCTGCTAAGCAGTGAAGGATCAGTTGAAACAGGTCTTGAGGGACTTGACAGATCAGCAGGCTTTGCCCTAGCTGATCTACCTAGAGCCTTAGGCTTTGCGGTTGATGCCATAGAGGATTCAGTCCATCAGGCCTCCCGCCTTACGCTGTCTATAGTACATATGCGTAGGCTCCTATGGCTCAGAAACTGGTCTGCTGAAGCTCCCTGTAAAGAATGGCTGGTTAGCGTCCCATTTCATGGTGAACGCTTATTCAGGGAAAACCTGGACAAATATATCCAGAAAATTTCCAGCGGTAAAAATACGCTCTTGCCGGTTAAAAGCAGAGTTAGAGGTCCCTCTTTAAGAGGCCTGCTTCTCCAGTCCCTGGGGCATCGGCTGTGTAACAGTTCCGACGGCCTCCTCGGTCAAATCCCGGGGGTAAAAAACAGGGACAGTAGCAGGGTAATAAGAAACCCTGGGTCAGGGGAGGTACAAAACCTCCCCCAAAGTGAAATTCATTGAAGCCCCCACTCAGTCGGGTGGGGGGAGGACTCCAGTTGTTCGCAAGAGACCTGGCGGGACACGATCAAGACAGATAGGTGCTCTCCGCAGTAGGTTTGGGATACAGTTTGGAGTTAAAAGACTCTCCTCCTTCCCATTTTTGAGGTCAAACGTGCCAAGGGATCCCCGGAAGAGAGAGTCCCTCCTGTTGGCACTAGAACAACTATTGCTCCAAGGAGTAATTATGGAGGTTCCCCTGGAAGAATGAGGGTTCGAGTTTTACTCAAACCTCTTTACAGTCCCGAAGCAAACGCGGTCGGGAGGCCCATATTAATTCTAAAAGGGCTATACAAATTCCTGTATATCAGGACTTTCCGATGGAGTCGATCCGATCGGTGGCCACTGCCCTACAAGGGGAGGATTGGTTAGCCACGATCGACATCAAAGATGCTTATTTGCACATTCCCATCTTTCCAGTCCACCAAAAATTTCTACGCTTTGCAGTAGAAGGGCGCCATTTTCAGTTCAGAGCCTTACCCTTCGGTTTGGCCACAGCACCACGAGTGTTTACAAAAATTCTGGCCCTTTATTGGCCAATCTAAGAACACAAGGTGTAATGATAATGGCATATCTGGATGACTTGTTGCTGATAGACCACTCAGTGAAAAAACTAGACGTGGTCGTTCACAAGACGATCAAGTATCTGGAATCTCACGGTTGGATTATCAACCGAGACAAGTCAGCCCTAAAAACCAGTCAAAAGTCTGGAATACTTGGGGCTAAGGTTGGATTCAGGCCAGAGAAAAATATTCTTGCCTCGAGGAAAGGTGTTGTCTTTGAAAGATTTGATCCACTTAGTGGGTACAAAAAAGACAGCCGTCCATACGCCTGTATATGAGGCTGCTGGGAAAAATGGTGGCATCATTCGAAGCAGTACCCTACGGTCAATTCCATTCAAGGAATTTGCAAGGGGCCATACTGTCAGCCTGGAACAAAAAAGTTCAGGCCCTAGACTTACAATGTCCTTGTCCCCTTCCGTTCGCAAGAGCCTCCGTTGGTGGTTGGTTCCCCAGAATCTGGAAAAAAGGAAATCCTTCAGTCCGATTTCTTGGAAGGTGGTCACTACAGATGCCAGCCTTATAGGCTGGGGAGCAGTATTGGAGCAATAGTCTCTCCAGGGCAGATGGTCGGATGCAGAAAAGGCCCTGCCCATCAATCTCTTAGAGATACGAGCAGCCCGGTATGCCCTAGTAGCATGGACATCCAAACTCCAAGGGTCCCCTGTCAGAATTCAATCAGACAATGCCACAGCAGTGGCATATATCAATCATCAGGGGGGCACCAGGAGTCGTGCAGCCCAGAGGGAAGTAAATTACATCCTGAAATGGGCAGAAAAATATGTCCCAGCCATATCTGCGGTATTCATTCCAGGAGTGGAGAATTGGAAGGCGGACTTTCTAAGTCGCCAGCAATTAGGCCCAGAGGAAGGGTCCCTTCACCCCGAGGTTTTCTGGACAATATGTCAGCGGTGGGGAACATCGGATGTAGATCTTCTAGCATCCAGATTCAACGCAAAGGGGGACAGGTTTGTCTCTCGGACAAGGGATCCCCTAGCTTGCGGCTCGGATGCCCTAGTGTTCCCTTGGGATCAGTTCAAGCTGATATATGCATTCACACCGCCAATGGTTACCTTGATTACTCCGCAGAATCAGGGTAGAAAAGAAACCAGTGATTCCGGTGGCTCCAGCGTGGCCCCGAAGAGCGTGGTACGCGGAGATTGTAAAATTTCAGTGGGGAGTCCTTGGACTCTCCCACGTCGTCCGGCTTTCGCAAGGACCGATATACCACCCTTCCTTACCAGCCCTAGGTTTGACGGCCTGGCTATTGAAGCCCACATTCTAAAAAAGAGAGGGCTCTCTAATGCTGTGGTATCTACCATGATCAATGCCAGGAAGCCGGTATCCAGGCAGATCTACTATAGAATCTGGAAGGCGTACATCGCGTGGTGTGAGGCCAAGAAATGGCATCCACATAAGTACGTAATAGGTAGGATTCTGGACTTCCTACAATGGGCTGTAGATAGGAAGCTTGCCTTGAGTACTATCAAGGGTCAGATTTCGGCCTTGTCAATATTTTTTCAAAGGCCCTTGGCTTCGCATTCACTAGTCAAAGCCTTTATACAAGGAGTGATGCGTATTAGTCCTCCGGTTAATATTCCCATATGTCCATGGGATCTAAACTTGGTTCTGTCGGTTCTACAGAAACAACCATTTGAACCATTACAGCATATTTCCTTAGTGCTTCTCACCAGGAAATTGATTTTTCTAGTAGCCATTTGTTCGGCTAAAAGAGTATCGGAATTAGCAGCTATGTCCTGTAAGGAGCCATATCTGGTTATCCATAAGGACAGAGTAGTGTTACGTCCTCATCCAGCCTTTCTTCCTAAGGTGGTATCGAGGTTTCATTTGAACCAAGATGTGGTTCTTCCTTCTTTTTTCCCCAAGCCTACTTCGGTAGAGGAAAAGTTATTGCATTCTTTGGATGTAGTAAGAGCAGTTAAAGCTTATCTAAAAGCCACTGCTCAGATTCGCAGAACGGATACTTTGTTTATTCTGCCGGAAGGCCCCAGAAGGGGTCAGGCAGCGTCAAAATCTACTTTAGCCAAGTGGATTCGACAGGTCATAATACAAGCCTATAGCTTGAGAAGTAGACCGCCTCCGTTCAAAGTTAGGGCGCACTCCACGAGAGCAGTTGGAACTTCATGGGCAGTGCATCACCAGGCCTCCCTGGCTCAAGTCTGTAAGGCCGCAACATGGTCTTCAGTACACACGTTTACTAGGTTCTACCAGGTGGACGTTAGAAGTCAGGAGGATGTCGCCTTTGGGCGCAGTGTGTTGCAGGCCGCAAAAGATCCTCATGTCTGATAGCGCTCAGCTTATATATGGTGTATCCCCCCCCTCATTTGGCATTGCTTTAGGACATCCCATTAGTAATGACTATGTCGCTCTGTGTCCCGTGATGTACGAGAAAGAAAATAGGATTTTTATAACAGCTTACCTGTAAAATCCTTTTCTTGGAGTACATCACGGGACACAGAGCTCCCGCCCCTCTTTGGGGACACTTATTGCTTTGCTACAAAACTGAGGTGCTCCCGGATGGGAGGGGCTTATATAGGGGAGGGTACTTCCGGTTTTGGAAGTTGCCAGTGCCAGCACCTGACGGTAACTATATAACCCATTAGTAATGACTATGTCGCTCTGTGTCCCGTGATGTACTCCAAGAAAAGGATTTTACAGGTAAGCTGTTATAAAAATCCTATTATATATATATATATATATATATATATATATATGAGCTCACAAATCAGCAAAAGGCTTCCTGATAAGTAGCGCTGTCAATTTCTTTTTTATTAAAATTTTGTAAAAAAAAATGTGGATACTAGTATTAGATACTAGAGTTAGCCCCAAAGGCTTTTAGTAAGGTTTTAGGCTTTAAAAACCAACCAATGGTGAGTACTGTTGGGTGTTAGGACTGGCTCCTAGAATTGTTCTTACATTTAAGTTCATCTTTGAAGCAGAATCAATAAATGCACATACCATATTTTTACAGAAAAAAAAGTGCACTGGTCTACAAGGAGAAAGCCTTGGAAATGAAAGTACGGTAGCTAAATTTTACCAGAATTGGGTCACTAACAATGGAAAATTAAATCCTGAGTATTAATTGGCTCCAGTTTCCAAGATACAGCTTCAGGTCAAAATTGCATCAAAATATTTCAAAATTACGAGGGGGATGTGCGATTATGCTCCATAACTTTTCTGCAGAATGTGATATAGCAATGATAATGGCGCCACACCAATCATTATAAATGTATCTTTTTATTTATACCAATAACATAAAGTTTCCATTAATTTATTGGTTTTTCATGTAACATTTTCATGCTCCCTCCACACCATTGACACTGCGAAAGGTACGGACTTTTTCTTCTTGTTAAGCCAATGACACAGATAAGTTTCACATGTAATGCAACAATAATGAGGTCCAACTCTTATTCCCTATTTTGCATCCAAAATATAGGTGGTATGACTTTTTGTTACCACTGCCATCATACTGCACTTTTGAGATGCAAATGTAACCTCGCCACAAATGAAGCAGAATTTATCTGCATTTTTTACACAAGTTTCGAGGCATCTTGGCTTCTGAGGGAAAATATCACACAAGTGTTGCTTGGAAATGTTTGGCAATGACACTTTCACAAGCCACCAGATGTAACTTCATGATGCATAGATCTGGCCAAGACAAATGTACCTTGCAATAAAAGAACAATAAATTACAGTTAGGTGATCATTTTTAGTCTCAAAGTGGAGATAAATTTATACACTTCCATTTTCTTTGTCGAAAAGTTACGAGGCATCATGATCATCAGACACCTCCCTCACTTGTAGGCAAATATACTCGCCTGTGTATAAAGCTTTATTGTGAAATATCTTGAAAACCTTAGCCAACCAGCACCTTTATCACCTGTTTTCTAATTAATCTAATCAAAATATGTAAGAATTAGTTATGGGATATACTGCGCTGTGCAAGAAGTGAACACAAAAATTAGCTGCCTACACAGCTGAGACAAAGCAAAAACTGGTGAATATGAAAAAGTGTAGCGCTTAATTTTGTTAAAAAGTCAGTTACAAACACATATCAAATGTTGCAAACATGCATATATATGAAATCTTAATTTCAGTGACACCAAGTGACTGAGTGTGATCCGTGAAAAAAAAAAAATATATGTACCAAATAAATCAGAATGAAGCAGTCCTTTATTGTGACCACACACACAAATAACAGTCCAAAAGTGTAGAAAAAACTGCAAGGTTGAAATGAAGAGTCCCACATGGATATGACCCTCTCTGTGAAAGGATAGAGACACCACCACCGATGTAAGAAGGAGGCTTACCAGATGGTGTTGACTAGGTGAGGTGTATACCACCCAAGTCAAAACAGGCTTATATAATTAGTCAGCAAGATGTATCCAGCTGGTCCTAAATCTGCATATCAGTCAGCATCGCAAATTCCCGTAAACACCAGGAAGTGTAAATACATGTAGTCTTGTTGGAGCCAGAGATACGGTAACCACATAACATGCGTAATGGGAAAAAACTCACATAGTGTGATACCGTACAAGGTAGTATTTATTAAAAAAGATTAAAACATGAACACTCACATTTGGAAGAACATCATAGGCATATCACAAAGTGCAAGAGCGATGTGTGTGAATGGGTCCACCCGACACGTTTCAACTAAACAGTCATCATCTGGTGTAAGAATTAGTACATTTTATCTTGAAGCTCGATAATTTCCCAAAATTTGTAGACCAGTGTTATTTGTTCTTGCATCAACCTGGAAAACATTGCACCCAAGATCAATGAATCAGGGGTGCAATGCCAGGTTTCTTCAGACAAGCCCTACAGCTTTCAGCCCGTACCTCCATACAGGCTGCCAGTTTGAAAACTGCAGGGCTTGTGAATAAGCTACAAGAGCGCCCATCAGCGCTCTTGCAGTTCATTCAGAACTATAAGCCAGGTTAAGGGGTATTGCTTCAATTAAATGGTTAGACAAGTAGGTTTGGGTACCATCATCCTTAAATTAGACAATGGAAAAGGGGAAGGGGTTTTCGGAGGGCTACTCCAAAACGCTGCCCCACGACACCAATAGTATTGAGGACCATCTTGGTACCCAAGAATTAGGACAAGATAATTATAAAAATATACATTTATTAAGACAAATTTCCAATAAAAAGCATTAAGTACAATAAAACATGAAAGTGGTTGTTGTATAAAGTTTTGTTTAGTTCACATAAAGACCCCACTGGTACGTGAGGACACATAGATGTAGGTCCAGACGTGATCCTCTACATGTTTCGCGACAAACGTCGCTCCTTCAGTTCTTCAGGAGTCGACCACAAACATCTATAGAAAGATACAATCTCATGGTTACAGAGTCAAAAGGGGGGGGGGGGTGGGGGAATGAAAAAGGGGGGGACAATTGTTCCCCCCCTTTTTTCACCCCCCCACCCCTTTTTTCCTTCCCTCCCCCCATACTTCTTGTTTGTTGCCCCCCCCCCCCCTTATTCTTTCCATGAATTTGTGTGTTCGTTATGCCCAGCCTTATGTGTGGACCCACATTAGAATTTCATTATATATTTCTCTATATCATTTCAGTCCGTTTAACAACTATCGCCTCCCGTGTTTGCCGCGTGGGGGACTACCCGTTCAGGGTGCCTCTATCTACGCCGTTTGATGTCCTTTCTGGGCTTCCATTGGGGAGTCTTGCCGGACTTTATTACTCCAAAAACAATGTTTTTATTGGTAGTTTGCTATAATATCGTTTTCAAATACTTTTGAATCTAACTATGAGATTGTATCTTTCTATAGATGTTTTAGGTCGACGACTCCAGAAGAAGCGACGTTCATTTATTAAGACAAATTTCCATAAAAAGCATTAAGTACAACAAAACATGAAAGTGGTTGTTGTATAAAGTTTAGTTTAGTTCACACTTTGAGAACATAAAGACCCCACTGTTATGTGAGGACACAGAGATGTAGGTCCAGACGTGATCCTCTACATGTTTCGCGACAAACGTCGCTTCTTCAGGAGTCTTCGACCAAACCCCCCCCCCCCCCTTTTGACTCTGTAACCATGAGATTGTATCTTTCTATAGATGTTTGTGGTCGACTCCTGAAGAAGCGACGTTTGTCGCGAAACATGTAGAGGATCACGTCTGGACCTACATCTCTGTGTCCTCACATACCAGTGGGGTCTTTATGTTCTCCAAGTGTGAACTAAACTAAACTTAATACAACAACCACTTTCATGTTTTGTTGTACTTAATGCTTTTTATGGAAATTTGTCTTAATAAATATATATTTTTATAATTATCTACCTCTCTCTTTTCTAAAAGTGACAGTGGGTGTGGGGAGAAGAGCCCCTGCCCGCTGTCACAAGGAGGTGGGGATTGGAGGATCGGGCGTCAGGAGCTGGAGCATGTTCCATGTTCCACCCTAAATATGGGTGGAACATGTAACATGTTCCAAAAGGTCAACTTATCCTTTAAAGAGATGTTCACTTTTCTGCTGATTGTGGGGAAGTCCTTTTAAAATACTTGCTAAAATAAATGGACGTTTTGTAGCTATGTCACCACTTTCTGGAGGTTTGTGGCATCCCAGTTCATATTGGTTCAGTATACTCAGTAGTTGCCCCTACAATATCTAGTTAGTTATTTTGTATATTTTATGGGGCAGATGTCTGACCCTCACTTTCACGGTGGCTTACAGTAAAGGCTAATGTTAATACTACAGCATACAAAGACATGTACACTTCCAGCCTTGCCGTAACAGTTTGCGGAAGGTTCTTTTCTGTTGCAACTTGCCCCTGTGTACAAAACCAGTGCCATAAAGACAAGGTTTGATGAATTTGGAAGTGGCCTGCACAGAGCCCTGACCTCAACCCTACTGAACACTTTTGGGATAAATTGGAACGCTGATTGTGAGCCAGATCTACCCAACCTCTTTTGGCTGAATGTACACAAATTCCCACAGACTTACTTCAAGATCTTGTGGAAAGCCTTCAGCCTTGTACACACGACCGGTTTTCTCGGCAAGAACCAGCAAGAAAACTGCTGGGAGAGCTTTTTGCCGAGAAAACCGATCGTGTGTATGTATTCTCGTCGAGAAAACTGCCGGGAATCTCGACGAGAAAAATAGAGAACCTGCTCTCTATTTTCTCGTCAGGATGCTCGTTTTTCTCGTCGGGATTCTCGTCGGCCTGTTTCCCGACAAGAAAACCGTGTGTGTGTACGAGTCTGCAACCTTACCTGTCCTCCGGTAAGCCCGCGCATGCTCGATGAGACTTCGACGCATGCGCGGTAGCTTACAGGGGTAGTGTAGGGTGAAGCAAGATGGCGGCGACGGCATCGAATGTGACGAGCGCTTGCTCGTCGTAATCAATGACGTCACCGCGTTCTTCCCATTCAAAAGAACGGCGGTTCTTTTGAATGGCTGTCTGTATGCACGGTTTGGCAAGAAAAGCTTACCAGGAATCTCGTCAGTAAAACCAACGTTTTTTTCCCTAACGGGATTCATGGCCGTGTGTACAGGGCTTTCCCTGAAGGCGTTGTGCTGGAATCTGACCCCACCATACACTCTTAGGACTTGGGAGAGAGTGGGGTTGACTTACTAAAACTGGAGAGTATAAAATCTGGTGCAGCTGTGCATGGTAGCCAAGCAGCTTCTAACTTCAGCTTTTTCAATTAAGCTTTGACAAAAAAAAATATATATATATTAATTACTATACAGAGCCGAACCTGATTTTGCACTCTCCAGTTTTAGGAAATCTCCCCCAAACAGCTGGCCTGCCCTCACACACTTAACTTCTCATTGCTAACACTCAATCTGAAGTGTCAAGCTCAGGGAAAGAAAAAGCTAAGTAAAAGGGCGTGTATGAAAATTTATAAATAAATCTCCACAATTTTAATAACTACACTAAGACCCCTTTCACACTGAGGCGCTTTGCAGGTGCTATAACGCTAAAAATAGCGCCTGCAAAGCGCCCTGAAAGAGCCGCTGCTGTCTCTCAAATGTGAAAGCCCAGAGGGACCCACCGCCGACGCACCCACCGCCCCAGTGTGAAAGGTGCCTAAAGACTGAATATTCAGATATGTCCTCATTCAGGACTCTTTAACCCTTAGGCCTCGTACACACGACCGGTTTTCTCGGCAAGAACCGACAAGAAAACTGCTGGCAGAGCTTTCTTGCTGAGAAAACCGGCCGTGTGTACGAGGCTTTCAGGTTTCTCGTCAAGAAAACTGCCCAGAATCTCGACGAGAAAAAAAGAAAACCTGCTTTCTTTTTTCTCGTCGGGATTCTTGTCGGCCTGTTTCCCGATGATAAACCCTAGAGTGTGTACGCTTACCTGTCGCCCTGGAAACCCGTGCATGCTCAAAATGACTTTGACGCATGCGCTGTAGCGTCCTAGGCATAGGTAGGGTGTAGCAAGATGGCGGCGACGGCATTGAATGTGATGAGCGCACGCTCGTCGTAGTCGATGACGTCACTGCGTTCGTTCCATTCAAAAGAACGGCGGTTCTTTTGAATCGAGCGTGTGTACACTCGGCCGGGACAAGATTCTTGTCAAGAATCTCGTCAGGAAAAACGACGAGATTCTCGGCCGTGTGTACTAGGCTTTAGTCTGTAGCTCAGGTGTTTGTACTCAGGAATCCTCTTATTTTTATATGCTGCCCTAAATGTGTGAAGAAGAGGAAGAGATGCCATTTTAAACCGTGCATTTTTCACATGCCAGTTGTTGTTTGTTGAGGTGATATAACGGTGTTCTCCCTGCAGAGAGTGGCTCACGTCCTATGGAATCAGCTAAACATGGAGACCAGAGAGCATCATATCACCTGTGTGGAGCTTTT
This sequence comes from Rana muscosa, assembly GCA_029206835.1. Lineage (NCBI taxonomy): Eukaryota > Metazoa > Chordata > Amphibia > Anura > Ranidae > Rana > Rana muscosa. Next base: position 67,610,485 of record CM055117.1, on the reverse strand, counting down.
CTACCGTCTGCATTGCCTGGCCCCATCTGCTAACATCTGCGAGGAGATCATCTGCCAGACTCTGCTGGACAATGATAAGGTAATGCTCTGGCTTTTCTCTGGGGCCAATACTAGAACTCAGGACAGTGGCTCACTGACACTATGCATCCCTTAACAATGACTCACGAACACGATCCTAGAGCAAAGATACACTGACACTCAGGATCCCAGGTCAATTACACACACTGATACTGGGGATCCCATGATAATGACACACTGACACTGAGGATCCCAGAACAATGGCATGATATCGGGGATCTCAGAACAATGACACACTGACATCATGGATCCCAAAACAATGACACACTGACGTTTGGGATCCTGGAACAATGGTAGACTGACACTTGAAAAGCCAGAACCTTGACACACGGACATTGGGATCCCAGAACAATGACATAATGACCCTGAGGGTCTCAGGACAATGGAACACTGATCCCAGACCAATGACTCGCTGGCATTGGGATCCCAGAACAATGACACTGAGCTTGAGGATCCCAGAATAATGTCACACTAACACTGTAGATCCAGGCCAATGACACATTGAACACTTGACACTCCAGAACAAGGTCACACTGACAGTGGGGACCCCAGAACATTGTCTTGCTAACAGTGGAGATCCCAGGTCAATAATACATTGACCCTTTGGCTCCGAGAACAATACCACACTGACACTGGAGATACCAGAACAATGACATACTGACACTTTGGAATGGCACACTGATAGTGGATATCTTGGAACAATGGGCATCCCAGAGCAATGGCACACTAATGCTGGACATTCCAGAAGAATGGTACAATGATACTTTGGATCCCAGCAAAATGACACACTGACGGCGTGGATCCCATAACAATGACCCACTAACACTTGGGATCCAGGAATAATGGCACACTAAGGCTTAAGATCAATGAATAATGGCACACTGACATTGCCAACATGTGATGTCATTGAATATTGCTGTGTTAACACTTGAGGATGTATATTTTATTTTTTACATCTTTCATCTCAGGTGACTAGGTTGGAAGCTTTGTTTCGATTCTCTGTAATCTGGCACCTGACAAGAGAAATACAAGGCAGCCGTGTCACTTCTCACAACCGATCCTTTGACAGGTGACTGAAATACAAATAAGACCAAAACTTGTGGTGTTGTACTTTTTTTTTTATTTTTTTAATCTGACATTACAGGCCTACAGTCAGGTCCAAAAATATTGGGACATCGACACAATTCTAATCTTTTTTTGTCTCTATACACCACCACAATGGATTTGAAATGAAACGAACAATAAGTGCTTTAACTGCAGACTTTCAGCTTTATTTGAGGGTATTTACATCCAACTCAGGTGAACGGTGTAGGAATTACAACAGTTTGTATATGTGCCTCACACTTTTTAAGGGACCAAAAGCTCATGATCCAAAGCATACCACCTCATCAGTGAAGCATGGTGGTGGTAGTGTCATGGCGTGGGCATGTATGGCTGCCAATGGAACTGGTTCTCTTGTATTTATTGATGATGTGACTGCTGACAAAAGCAGCGGGATGAATTCTGAAGTGTTTCGGGCAATATTATTATCTGCTCATATTCAGCCAAATGCTTCAGAACTCATTGGACGGCGCTTCACAGTGCAGATGGACAATGACCCGAAGCATACTGCGAAAGCAATCAAAGAGTTTTTTAAGGGAAAGAAGTGGAATGTTATGCAATGGTCAAGTCAATCACCCGACCTGAATCCGATTGAGCATGCATTTCACTTGCTGAAGACAAAACTGAAGGGAAAAGTAGAGCGTCTTGTGATGTCTATGCGTTCCAGACTTCAGGCTGTAATTGACTGCAAAGGATTTGCAACCAAGTATTAAAAAGTGAAAGTTTGATTGATGATTGTTAATCTGTCCCATTAATTTTGGTCCCTTAAAAAGTGGGAGGCACATATACAAATTGTTGTAATTCCTACACTGTTCACCTGATTTGGATGTAAATACCCTCAAATTAAAGCTGAAAGTCTTCAATTAAAGAACATCCTTGTTCATTTAATTTCAAATCCATTGTGGTGGTGTATAGAGCCAAAAATATTAGAATTGTGATGATGTCCCAATATTTATGGACCTGACTGTATATTTTGCTCTATGGCCTCATTTAGACGTGTGGTTGGGGTGGAGGGGGAATGCGCGGTTATCCCACCTTAAGCTGCAAAAGGGAGTGGGTGGGGGGTTATTAAATGGGAAGCGAAGCATCGCAATCGCGTCAAAGTGTACCTGACATGTAGCGATCAATGGCAGCAAGCCCACCGAGCGCGGCACATTCAGGCAAACAGCAGCATGTTGGCAAGAATGGAGTTAAAATAGCAGGGAGGAGGCATCACATTGCTTTCTCATTAGTCAGTAGCCTCTGAAGTGCAATCCAATAATGGATCATGCTTCTGAAAAAAGGGAGATTAGACTCGCATCTAAATCTATGTCTAGGCCTCAATTTCTCTGTGACTTCTGTTTTTTTTTTTAGCAACATTTTTATGATATAATGAATATAAAGTATGGTGCGTTGTTATTATTAATACAGGTACCAAAAGCCTGCAGTAAGCGTGCATGGACTAAAGTTTAGGGTTATATTTATTATGCGGCAAATGATTTTTTTCATGGCATTTGCAATTGGAAGCCCGATGGTTCACCTGCCATCGTTATGAATCATATTTAGAAGCTGACCGTTTTGCCACAGATTTGTATTTCCCATTGTTTAATGACAGAAAAAATATATAGTTTACCGTTGCTTCTTGTCTTTTTAAAAATCCTAGGTACCTGGCTGCCTTTGGCTTCAGGACTTGCTGCATGTTGGTTCAGTGTCAGTAATTCAGAAAGTAAACTAGGGGTGAAATCAGAAATCCTGACTTGGAAATGTGTTTCAGGTCATTGACTCAGACAGCATTGAAGCCAGAGGGGCAACAGGACAGCCAGATAAGTAGCATTTTCAGAAGGAAAGGTCGAAAATGGAAGCCTACTGTATTGATTGATGAGGCTGCAGCTACCTGTATTAGTTATTGACATCTGTTCTCCTCTGCAGGTCCCTGTTTGTTGTCCTGGACAGCCTGAACTGTACTGATGGAGCTATCGGTGCAGCCGCTCAGGGCTGGTTGGTGCGTGCCCTCTCTTTGAATGATGTCGCTCGGATTCTGGAACCCGTGTTATTGCTGCTGCTCCATCCCAAGACACAGAGGACATCTATCCATTGCATTAAGCAGAAAAACTCCTCAGGTATAATATGAAGCTGACGATTTTCTTTAGTTACAATTAAAGTAGAAGTTCAGCTTAGGACTAACTAACTCTAAATCTACTCGCAGCAACATTCTAATGGTCTGTACACACGATGCAAATTTCGGAAGGGAATTGTCGTTCGACGGCCTGTCGTCTGAAATTCTTACCATTAGTATGCTCCTTTCGACATCCGATTTTTCATTTTTCGGAAGACAAAAGCTGAATGAGCAGACTAGTACATTTTTGACGAATGACAGTTTAACGTCCGATTTTCGGATGGTCAGTAAAGAAATCCGTCACACAAAAGTCGAAAGTACAAACACGCATGATCGGATTCAAGGAACGACCCGGAAGTGTTCGTTTTTGTAAAGAATTAGAATCTAGAATTAACATTCGTGACGTGGCAATTGATGAAATGTCGACATGCAGCGCACATTCTCATCTTCTTTTTTATCAAAATCTTTTTATTGAAGTTATTATGGATATTCTCATCTTCTTTAACTAGTTACCGCCCGCCCACCGTCAAATGATGGCGGGGCTGTGTGCCTCTCGTTCTCGGACGGCGTCATATGACAGCGTCCCAGAACGGCCGCTCTCGCTCGCCCATGGGGGCGCGCAGCACGACGATCACGGCTGTGCCGTGTTGCTAGGACACGGCGCTACTCCGATCTCTGTAAAGAGCCGCGTCCGTGGCTCTTTAACCATGTGATCGGCTGTGTCCAATCACAGCCGGTCACATGTAAATATGGAGATGCTGGTAATCGGCGCTTCTCGCCTCACACTGACAGAGTGTGAGGAGAGGAGAGACGATTAGTTTAATCTCCTCACAGGGGGACATCTAGGTATGTAATCAGGGCACTGATCATCAGTACCCTGGATACATTATAGTGCCAGCAGTCAGTGCCTACAAGTGCCACCAATCAGTGCCCATTAGTGATGCCAGTCGGTGCTGGCTATTAGTGATGCCCATCAGTGCCACCCATCAATGCCCATTAGTACAACCTATCCGTGCCCACCAGTGCTGCCTATCAGTGCCATCCATCAGTGCCGCCTATCAGTGCCACATATCAGTGCCCATAAGTGCGGCATATCAGTGCCACCTCATCAGTACCCATAAGTGCCACCTCATCAATGCCCACCAGTTAAGCCTATCGGTGCTCATGAGTGCCGCCTCATCAGCGCATATCAGTGAAGGAGAAAAGTTAGTTACAGAATTTACTGACAGAAACTAAGTAAAAAAAATTTTTTTTTCAAAATGTTTGGTCTTTTTTTATATTTTTTGTAAAAAATAAAAGACCCAGCAGTGATTAAATACCAAAATTAGGAGAAATGGCCGCACACCACTGTAGATCAAAATTCTTTTTATTTGGACATCCCAAAAACCACAGGAATCAGCATGCTGGGTAGACGCGTTTCGCACACTTCACTTGTGCTTAGTCATTGTAAAAAATAAAAGACCCATCAGTGATTAAAAAAAAAAAATCATGTTTCATAGTTTGTTATAAAATTTTGGAAACAGGTAATTTTTCTCCTTCATTGATATGCGCTGATGAGGCGACACTGATGGGGACAGATAAGACGGCACTGATGGGGACAGATAAGGCGGCACTGATGGGGACAGATAAGGCGGCACTGATGGGGACAGATAAGGCGGCACTGATGGGGACAGATAAGGCGGCACTGATGGGGACAGATCAGGCGGCACTGATGGGGACAGATAAGGCGGCACTGATGGGGACAGATAAGGCGGCACTGATGGGGACAGATAAGGCGGCACTGATGGGGACAGATAAGGCGGCACTGATGGGGACAGATAAGGCGGCACTGATGGGGACAGATAAGGCGGCACTGGTGGGGACAGATAAGGCGGCACTGATGGGGACAGATAAGGCGGGACTGATGGGGACAGATAAGGCGGGACTGATGGGGACAGATAAGGCGGGACTGATGGCCAATGATGGGTGACACTGATGAGCACTGGTAGTGGACACTGATGGGTGGCACTGTGGGCACTGATGGGTGGCACTGTGGGCACTGATGGGTGGCACTGTGGGCACTGGTAGGCAGCACTGTATTGCACTGACAGGTGGCACATATGAGCATCTGTCCCGGTCTCCTTCATCGGGACCGATGTCCCGATGACAGCTGCCAGTGATCGGCTTTTTTTTTTCTCCTCACGCTATTAGCGTGAGGAGAAAAAATAGCCGATTACCGGCTCTGTTTACATCACATGATCAGCTGTCATTGGCTGACAGCTGATCACGTGGTAAGGGGTCGGGATCAACCCCTTACTCCAATCTGTTATCAGCCGAGTCTAATTGACTCGCTGATCACAGAGCGTGCCGCGCGCGCCCTGCAGGGGGCGCGCAGGCCGCTCAAGCACGGGAGGACGCCTAGGGATGCCCTCCCTGCAATTCAGTTCCACGCTGCGGCCGTCTTTCGGCTATAGCGCGGATCTGAAGTGGTTAAAATGCATTTGTTTTGTAGTGATATAAATCATTTTAATATTATGGTTGTTGTTTGATTTTTTTTTAGGAAGTTACCACAACACCATTATCCCTGAGTTTTTAAGATCAAAGATACATAAGACTGTGTTGTTTTTAATCTACTCCCAAACTGTCATTTGAAGATCAGGAACAATATGAAAATTGAGAATCAACTTTAACCAAACTTCTACGAACACGAAATTAGCAGAAGTGACCCAAAGGGTGGCGCTCGAGAAATGAACTTCCTCTTTATATTCCCGTAGTACATCACTACGTTCGTGTTTGCCGAACGACAATTTGCGGATAGTTAGTATGCTAGACAAAATCCTGGCACACGCGCTTTTGACAAAATCAGACGCTCGGTCGTACGACAATCGAACCGTATGTACGAGGCTTTAGACTAACCTATCTACAGTAGTCCTGTAATAAAGAAAACTCTATACATACCTTTTCTGAAGATGCTCCGGTCTGGTCCCACGTTGGGCTGTCAGCGACGGCTTCTCTGTGTGGTAAAGTGCAGAAGAGGCAGCCGTCAATGGAAGCCCTATAGTAACTCTATGGGTAACGTCACTTCCCAGGCATTTACCAGCCGTTGTCGGCTGTGTCCTGCTCACAGCAACCCTCACTGGAGAATGGACTGGAGCGTCTTCAGAAAAGGTATGTATAGTGATTTTTGCTTTACAGGGTTAGATAGGTTAGTCTTAAGCCTCGTACGCACGGTCGGACTTCAAACAAACTTTTCCGTGGATTTTTGTCAGAAGGGAGTTGGCCGGGAACACCCATAGCATACACACGGCAGGACTTTTCTGCAAACTTTCCCAAAACGTTCCCAACATCACGTGGTTTTTCTGCTCTTTTTTGCTCTTTACTGCCACCCTTTGGTCAACTTCTGCTATTGTTGGTTGATTTTAACATTGGTTCTGGGCATGCGTATTTGTACTTCGGACATAAGTCCGATGGATTTCTGTACACATGGTCGGACTTTGCACCATCGGACTTTTGTTGCCAAAAAGTTTGTCCGTTTGCAGAGCGAACTTTTGTCCGATGAAAACCGAAAAAGTTTGTCCGATGGAGCGTACACACGGTCGGATTTTTGGGAAAACGTGCTCATTTTGAAGTTTGTTGGCAAAAAGTCAGACCGTGTGTACGGGCCTTAAGATAGGGCTGCAACTAACGATTATTTTCCTAATCGATTAGTTGGCCGATTATTGTTTTGATTAATCGGTTAATTACCTTAAAAAAATGTGTGGTGTATAATTTAGTTAACCACTAGAGGTCCGCGCTATAGCCGAATGACGGCTACAGCGCAGACCTACAATGCCGGGAGGCCGTCAATTGACGTCCTCCCCTTTCCTGGTTCTCCGTGCGCGCATCGGGGAACTTCTGTGCCCGCCGTGTCACGTGGGTGCCGATGCGCGTGCCTGGCGGCCGCGATGTCCGCCAGGTAGGCGCGAACGGCATTTTCAGAGCAAGGGAAATGGAACTGTGTGTGTAAACACAGAGATTCACGTCCTGTTAGGGAGGGACAACCATCGGTCACCTCCCTCAGTCAGTCCCCTCCCCCCACAGTAAGAATCACTCATGAGGGAACACATTTAACCCATTCCTCGCCCCTAGTGTTAACCCCTTCCCTGCCAGTCACATTTATACAGTAATCAATGCATTTTTATAGCACTGTATAAATGTGAATGGTGCCAAAAGTGTCCGATGTGTCCGCCATAATGTCGCAGCCCCGATTTTAAAAATCGCTGATCGCCGCCATTACTAGTAAAAAAAACTATTTATTAATAAAAATACCATAAAACTATCCCCTATTTTGTAGACGCTATAGTTTTTGCGCAAACCAATCAATAAACGCTTATTGCGATTTTTTTTTTTACCATGAAGAAGAATAAGTATCATCCTAAACTGAGAAAAAAATATATATATATTTTTTTTAAATTGGGATATTTATTATAGCAAAAAGTAAAAAATATTGTGTTTTATTTCAAAATTGTCAGTCTTTTTTTGTTTATAGCGCAAAAAATAAAAACCGCAGAGGTGATCAAATACCACCAAAAGAAAGCTCTGTTTGTGGGAAAAAAAGGACGTCAATTTTGTTTGGGAGCCACGTCACACGACCGCGCAATTGTCATTCAAAGCGTGACAGTGCTGAAAGCTGAAAATTGGCCTGGGCAGGAAGGGGGTTTAAGTGCCCAGTAAGCAAGTGGTTAATATGTAAAGTTGAAAAAAAGGCAATTTATTCCTAAATATCTCTATGCAGTGGTTAGGGAGCAAAATCTCTAATCCACTCTGAGAATAATTGACAGATTAGATATACTGTATATACTATTAGAGGGTGAATCTGGTAAATATCATCAGATATCATTATTAGAAATAATAGTAAACTTCTTGGTCAAAGGAATTTTCAGACTGTGTATGAGGTTTTCATTCAGAAATTACATTCATTTTAAAACTGAATGTTAAAAGCAAGTGAAAATTGCAAACAACATTCTTTCATTCAGCGAGTGTACAAAGATTTTTCATATTAATATTCTCGTCTGAAAATTGATCCGTCTGGCCAGCATAAGGCTCAGTACACTCCTATGCAGTTTGCTGCAATTTGCGCGTTTGCATTTTTTTATGATTTTTTTTTGGCCGATTTGTTGTTGGGCAGATTAAAATACACAAATTGCTGCAAAAATGCATTACATGCTTTTCTGCAGCTTCTCCATTGAAGTATATTGAACCAAAAAAAAGCACCGTTTTGCATTGAAAAAATTCCTTGACCCTTTCCAAATAACGCAGCAGCTGAAAAAAAGCATAGATATGAACGTGTCCCATAGGAAACCATGTAAATGAACTGTAGTGCGTGTAACCATGTAAATGAACCGGGTCTAAGACGTTTAGTAACATAATAGGGTTAAAAAATCTAAAATTAGCCCTTTATAGTACAAAAAAGAGCAAATAATCGCTACTGTAAGGGGTTCATTTTTTTTACTGTGGAACAGTGAAAGTAATATTTACAGTAGCGATTATTTTCCCATTCTTGTACTAAAAAGGGCCAATTTTTTTTTTTTAACCCCATTATCTTACTGCCCGATTAATTGATTATGAAAATAGTAATCGATTATGATATTAATCGATTAGTTGTTTCCGCCCTAGTCTTAGACCCCATACACACTATTGGATTTTCTGCAGATTTTTGTCTTCCGATTTACCAAGATCATGTAGTACAAGGGCCTGCCTGATTGCGTACAAATTGAAACTCTTAAGCCCCATACACACTATCAGATTTCCTGCTGATTTGTGTCATCAGATTTACCAAAACCATGTAGTGCAAGGGCCTGCCTGATTGCATACAAATTGAAAATCTTAAGGTTTGACCTCATATTAGATGGTTTTGGCAAATCTGATGACAAAAATCAGCAGAAAATCTAATAGTGTGTATGGGGCTTTAGAATGTGACTGCGAGTAGATTTAGAGATCGTTAGTTTTAGGCTGAACTGCTACTACCACTGCTACTTTAGTGAACTACTACTAAGGAGCAGCTGGACTGTAATTTAATACTCATCAACCCTGCTGAGCTCCTAATGTTACTATGATTACAGTAAGTCTTGTACTAAAAAGCTGCCATTAAAGTGTACAGTGGAACCTTGGATTACGAGAATAAATCCGTTCCAGGAGAATGCTTGTAATCCAAAGCACTCGCATATCAAAGCGAGTTTCCCCATAGAAGTCAATGTAAACGAAAATAATTTGTTCCACTTCGACTTCTATGGCATGCAATATCGTATGTGGCCAGAGGGGGGGGGGGATCGCCGGAGAGACTCGGAAATACTCGGAGCCCCTTTGGAGCCGCTCGGATGCTGCACTCGGCAAGCCTTGGAGAGGCTTGGGAACAAAGTGTTTCCGAGTGCATCTGAGCAGCTCCGAACGGCTCAGAGTGTCCACGACGCCCCCCACACCTCTAGCCAAATGCGGTACTGCACACCGCAGAGGCTTGAATCCTCCTCGTTTTGCAAGACAACACTCGCAAACAAGAGTCAGGATTTAAAAAACATAATACCTCGTATTGCGAAACGCTCGTTAACAGCGTTACTTGCAATCTGAGGTATTACTGTATTTCTATTCTATTGGGGAAATTTTGCTTGACTTCCTGTTGGAGATGCAAAAACATATGAGAGAGTCTCTCTAAAGAAAAGGGGCTTTCTCATTACTTCCTATCCCAGTGACATGGTCGCCAGGACGAGTAGCGAAACATGGAGGGGGGAAGGCAGCTATTGTGCAGCTTCTTATGAAAATTATGGTTGCCTGTCTGCTTTACTTTCTAAATTAGTTACTGGGAACTATCATGAAGGAATTGAATAATAGAATTCCTGATCTGCACATTTGGCAGTGACTGAAGAATTATTGAAGCTGTTGGATAAACACGGAAGCCAGACAGTAATGTCAGTAAGATGATCCAGCAATTAAAGTAAACACTAAAATAAAACACTGCCGTGTAGTTGTATAGAGGATGCATACTACCCTGCCACTACAGTCACATGCAAGACCATTTTGGTCAATGTACTGTATGTGCTAAAGGAAGCAATAGGCAGGCTATCGACTAACAGGAAGTGTTGGAGTTTTGCACATCAGAGCGACCTGGAATTTGGCCTTAGCAGCAGGGTTTTGGAGATTGCTAAAGGTAGGTGCAAACACCTCTATGTGCATGTACTCCATACCTGACCTGACAAGTTGTTTTAGTGAAAGGGCTGATTCATACAGTCACTGTTATAGAATTCCTTGTTTTCCTGCTCCCTGATCAATTCTCAACTAGCGGAAAGAGAAAGTGATTTCAGTTATCGATCATCAGGAATGAAAGAGTTTTCCATGTCCTCATAAGCTACACTAGGGCTATCTGTCACTATCTTGCCCTCACTCGACTTCCTGCCTAGCCATCGGCTGCATCGGATCGGTTCCGGGCTTACAGACGTCTCCGGTAAGCTTGGAAATGACCGGGAACCTATAAAAGTGATCTTGTGGCGAATCTGCCACTGGGATCACTTTTATCAGAAATCTGGCCGCCTAACAAAGAAAACCCCGTATTTAACGTCAAAGTAATGGCGTATATTTACAGTTAGGCGGTCGGCAAGTGGTTAACTGCTTACCGACCAGCGAACGACGATGTACGTCGGTACAATGGCACGGCTGCGCAAATAGGAGTACAGGTACGTCACCTTTAAATCGTGACTTAGTGGGCGCGCATGCGCTGCAGGCAGGGCGTGCCAGCCGCGACCGTGCCCGTGGGTTCGATGTCCGCCGGTGTCCCGCGATCGTGTCACGGAGCTGCATAACGGGAAGATGCCTATGTAAACAAGGCATTTCCCTGTTCTGGATCTACTGTTGCCTGTCATCAGGAGCAGTGATCACTGTCTTGTCAGTGGTAGACCATCCCCCCTACAGTTAGAATCACTCCCTAGGACACACTTAACCCCTTCATCGCCCCCTGGTGTTAACCCCTTGCCTGCCAGTGTCATTTACACAGTAATCGGTGCATGTTTATAGCACTTATCGCTGTATAAATAACAATGGTCCCAAAATAGTGTCAAAAGTGTCCGATGTGTCCGCCATAATGTCGCAGTCACAATAAAAATCGTAGATCGCCGCCATTACTAATAAATAAAAATGAATAAAGTGCCATAAATCTATCCCTTATTTTGTAGACACTATAACTTTTGCGCAAACCAATCAAAAGCTTATTGCGATTTTTTTTTTTTTTTTACCAAAAATATGTAGAAGAATAAATATCGGCCTAAACTGAGAAATACATTTGTTTGTTTTTTTATATATTTTTTGTGGATATTTATTATAGCAAAAAGTACAAAATATTGTTTTTTTTTTTACAAAATTGTCGGTCTTTTTTTGTTTATAGCGCAAAAAATAAAAACCGCAGAGGTAATCAAATGCCACCAAAAGAAAGCTCTATTTGTGGGGAAAAAAGAACGTCAATTTTGTTTGGGTGCAACGTTGCACGACCACGGAATTGTCAGTTAAAGTGACGCAGTGCCGTATCGCAAAAAGTGCCCTGGTCAGGAAGGGGGTAAATTCTTCCGGGGCTAAAGTGGTTAAAGAACTATCATTTCAATTAGTTTACAATGTTGTACCCTTATTGGGACAAAGTACATGTAGTACTTTGTCCTATGTAGGTCTAGTTATGAAGGCCGACCTGCCCCCCTCTCCTGCCTGCAGGGCAAATTTACCAGCTGCTTGGAAGGAGATGTATCCTTTGTAACTGCAGCTTGCCTCAGCTCAGTGCATTTTCCAGAGACAAGCTGCAGCAAGATGAATGCGGAGAGCCGCGAGCCGCTATGCTCCCGTCCCCTGCACAGCCCAGCGCTCCAGTGAGCACTGGGACTGACCGTCACCAGCTCTCTGCTCAGGGAGCTCCGAGAACCGAGCGATCGTCGGTGTTTGATCACTCAGTTCTCAGCCGTAAGCCTCATACACACGATCGGACTTCCAACCAACTTTTCCATGGATTTCTGTCTGAAGGGCATTGGCCGTAAACTTGGTATGCATACACACGGCAGGACTTTTTCAGCCAACAAACACAAACGTAGTGACGTAATTGACGTGCTACGTGGTTTTTCTGCTTTAACGCAAAAACAGGTCCGTCTGAGGTTTGTTGTCAAAAAGTCAGATCGTGTGTATGGACCTTAAAGTGGTTGTAAACCCGAAAATAATAAAAAAAAAAAAAAAAAGCACCTGCAAGACAAAGCCATAATGAGCTAGTATGACTAGCATACTAGCTCATTATGAATTATTTGCCTTAGATTGAAGCCCCCGAAGCAGTCCTCGTCTCCCCCTCCGGCCGCAGACATCTCTCCGGAAGGTTACTTCCGGGTATCGCCGCTCTGGCGCTGTGATTGGCCGGAGCAGTGAAGACGTCAATGCGCGCGGGTGCCATCAAAGCCAGGTCTGCCGGTTTTATGAATGGGATTCTCAGCGCGCCTGCGCCGTTGTCTACAGCGCACATGCGCCGTAGACAACGATGTATTCCTTTTGGCAAATATCTCCTTTGTTTACAAACTTTTATAATTGTGTACAAAATAATGGTACAAACGTTATGTCATGACATCAGAGAATTGCAGTATTTTCAATCAATAATTATAATGATTTATGACAGAAATCATTATAATGATTCATGACGTTGTATGAAAAGATTATTATTATTATTATTATTATTATTATTATTATATATATATATATATTTTTTTTAAAACATTTATTACAAATAGAAAATAAATGATTGAGTAGTATTTTGGATGTGGAGTTATTTTCGTGTATAGAAGAATTTGTTGTGAAAGGGGATTCTAGTTTGGGTCTAAAAGGTAGTCTGAGTATGTGAACCATAGGTTCCATTTCTTTTTCGTACATCACGGGACACAGAGCGACTTAGTCATTACTAATGGGTTATATAGTTTACCTTCAGGTGTTGGCACTGGCCAATTCCAAACCGGAAGTACCCTCCCCTATATAAGCCCCTCCCACCCGGGAGCACCTCAGTTTTTTGCCAGTGTCTAAGGTGTTGGCCAAAGAGTAACATGTGTTTTCACTGGGCTTGCGTACAGGTTCTTTTGGGCCTTAGTAAGCTGTTCCGGATCCCACCAAAAAAGCTTCATAGCTAAACGGTCGGTACCCGGGCCTTGCAGCAGAAGAGCAAGGTTTTGCCTGTAATGCTTCTCTTAGGAGGGCTGGACCCTGGGATCCAGAGCTCTGGTCATACCCACGACCAAGACGCTGTCTGTGCAGGGTGCTATACAGGTCCAGGGGAGTGGAATCCTTGGGAACCCGGTCCCTGAAGGTTTAATTACAATGCCTGCCGTGATAGGTGAAGTTTGGACTTTTGTGGACCAAACAAAGTCCTGCGGCGGGGATCAGGTAAGTGGGGGCCCTCAGGAACTTGGTTCTATTGGGGGACCCCCAAGCCTAATTTGTCTTTCTGTCTGTTACCTAACGGTATTCCCGCTAAATATCTGTGTTTGCCTATAACTACTGAAAATGTAAAATTTTAATAGTAGTCAAGAAAAAAAAAAAAAAAAACAGGGACCGCGGTACCTGTGTTAAACCACTAGAGGCCGCTGTAGTCCATTTTTCTTGTAAATGTGGATCTTTGGTTTTCTCAACTCAAAAGATCCAGGCAGCTGGTAAGTTTCTCTGAGGGAATCCACTTCCTCTGCCCTGTTGCTGCGTTCATCCACCGCACAGGCCCTCCGGCAAAAAGGGCCCTGGCTCCTAGTCCTCTGTTGGTTTTCGAAAAGGGCGCCATTGGCGCACGGGCGCGCGCGCGGGCGCGTGCACGCGCCTCCTATGAAAAAAAAGGGGCGGGGCGGGTGGATGACGCTCGATGCGCGCCGCGGCGCTTCTGCGCATGTGCGGGCGTCCCAGCATGGTTAAAAGACACAGTACAAGTGTCAGCTGCATGCAAACAGAGCTAGCAACAAACAGTGGCACACAGAGGCGGTTGATGCAGGCATCCCCATAGAAAGGCACTTTAGTGGACACCAGCTGGTATATAGCAGCACCTGTGTTAGACTATTACCAGCAAAAATTGGTGTATGACGACGGGAATACCTCAGCTTTGTGCTTAAAGGATATGTCGTCCAGACGCTCCGGAAATAGATCTTCCAGGAAGCCAAAGGGGTCTCCATCGGGCTCTGAGGATATTGGGCATGCTTGCACTGCACCAATCTCCCCTGAGAATGCAGAGGTCAGTAGCCGTAGAAACCCCGCAGGAATGCCTGGTGCTGCGGCTGTCCCCAGTCCACCTGCTCCTGTATATATAACAGAGGAGGTTTTATCCTCAACTCTGGGAGGATTGGAAGAGAGATTAACAGCATTGATCGCTGCTTCCCTGTCACAGGAAAAGCGCGTCCGATCTCCGTCTCCTCCTTCAGAGTGCCTGTTAGTGGAGGAACAGCCCCACACAGAGATCGACCTACCTGAAGGGGATCAGGATGAGGTTGATTCACTTATAGAGGAATCAACAGTGGAAGAACCTTTCTCAGCTTCTCAGGCTGAAAGATTATGGGTTCAGTCTCTGACTAACATGGTCCGATCAGCATTTAAAATGCCTCTGGCGGAACCACCATCCACTACGGTTTCCTCGCTGGGGTCGCTAAAAGCTCCCCAGGCGGTCTGTTCCTTCCCAATCCACCCTTTATTAGAAGGGCTTATTTACCAGGATTGGGAGCATCCTGATAAAATATTTGCTCCCCCCAAGAGATTTCCGGTGATCTATCCCATGGAGGATAAGTTCATAAGAAAATGGAGGGTCCCTATAGTGGACGCAGCCATCTCTTCTGTTAACAAATCACTGACATGTCCAGTAGATAATGTTCCAATGTTCAAAGACCCAATAGATAAAAAATTGGAGTCTTTACTAAAATCTGCTTTCTCTACAGCAAGTATGGTGACACAACCTGCGGTAGCAGCGATTGGAGTCTGCCAAGCAGTGAAAGATCAGTTGAAACAAGTCTTAAGGGACTTACCAGATCAGCAGGCTCATGCCCTAGCTGACCTGCCTAGAGCCTTGTGTTTTGCGGTGGACGCCATAAAGGATACAATCCAACAGGCCTCCCGCTTTACGCTGTCTATAGTACATATGCGTAGGCTTCTGTGGCTCAAAAACTGGTCTGCTGAAGCTCCCTGTAAAAAACTGCTGGTTAGCTTCCCATTTCATGGAGAACGCTTATTTGGAGAAGATCTGGACAAATATATCCAGAAAATTTCTGCCGGTAAAAGTTCACTCTTACCGGTTAAGAACAAGGGTAGAAGTCCTTCTTTTAAGAGGCCTACCTCTCCAGTCCCGGGCACATCGGCTGTGAAGCAGTTCCGACGGCCTCCGCGGTCAAATTCAGGGGGCAGAAATCAGGGACAATCACAGGGTAACAAGAAGCCCTGGATCAAGAGAGGTACAAAACCTCCCCCTAAGGCATGAAGTATTGCCCCCGCTCAATCGGGTGGGGGGAAGACTTCAGTTGTTCACAGAGACCTGGCGGGACACCATCAGAGACAGATGGGTGCTCTCCGCGGTAAGTCTGGGATACAAGCTGGAGTTAAAAGGCACTCCTCCTGCCCAATTTATGAGGTCAAACGTGCCAAGAGATCCCCAAAAGAGAGGATCCCTCCTTCTGGCACTAGAACAACTATTGCTCCAAGGGGTAATCATGAAGGTTCCCCTGGAAGAAAGCGGATTCGGGTTTTACTCGAACCTTTTCACAGTCCCCAAACCAAATGGGGACGTGAGGCCCATATTAAATCTAAAAGGGCTAAACAAGTTCCTAAATATCAGGACCTTTCGGATGGAGTCGATCCGATCAGTGGCCACCGCCCTACAAGGGCAGGAATGGCTAGCCTCGATCGACATAAGGGATGCTTATCTGCATATTCCCATCTTTCCGGCCCATCAGAAATTTCTACGCTTTGCAGTAGAAGGGCGCCATTTTCAGTTCAGAGCCTTACCTTTCGGTCTGGCCACAGCACCACGAGTGTTCACAAAAATTCTGGCCCCATTATTGGCCAATCTAAGAACACAGGGTGTAACGATAATGGCATATCTAGACGACCTGCTACTAATAGACCACTCAGTGGAAAAGCTGGAAGTAGCTATTCACAAGACAATCGAGTATCTGGAATATCACGGTTGGATTATCAACCGGGACAAGTCAGCTCTAAGACCAGTCAAAAGTCTGGAATACTTAGGGCTAAGGCTGGATTCAAATCAGAGAAAGATTTTCTTACCTCCAGAGAAGGTGTCGTCTTTAAGAAATTTGACCCACTTAGTGGGTACAAAAAGAAAACCATCCATACGTCTCTGCATGAGGCTGCTGGGAAAGATGGTGGCTTCATTCGAAGCGGTACCCTACGGTCAATTCCATTCAAGGAATTTGCAAAGGGCCATACTGTCAGCCTGGAACAAAAAAGTTCAGGCTTTAGACTTACCAATGTCCCTGTCCCCTTCCGTTCGCAAGAGCCTCCATTGGTGGTTGGTGCCCCAGAATCTGGAAAGAGGGAAACCCTTCAGTCCGGTTTCTTGGAAGGTGGTCACTACAGATGCCAGCCTCATCGGCTGGGGGGCAGTGCTGGAGCAATGGTCTCTCCAGGGCAGGTGGTCAGAAGCAGAAAAGGCCCTGCCCATCAATCTCTTAGAGATACGAGCAGCCCGGTATGCCCTAGTAGCATGGACATCCAAACTCCAGGGGTCCCCTGTCAGAATTCAATCAGACAATGCCACGGCAGTGGCATATATCAATCATCAGGGTGGCACCAAAAGTCGTGCAGCCCAGAAGGAAGCAAATTGCATCCTGGAGTGGGCAGAAAGATATGTCCCAGCCATATCCGCGGTTTTCATCCCAGGAGTGGAAAATTGGAGAGCGGACTTTCTAAGTCGCCAACAATTATGCCCGGGGGAATGGTCTCTTCACCCCGAGGTTTTCCAGGCAATATGCCAGCGGTGGGGAACACCGGATGTAGATCTGCTAGCATCCAGATTCAACGCAAAGGTGGACAGGTTTGTGTCTCGCACAAGGGATCCCCTAGCTTGCGGCTCGGATGCCCTAGTGTTCCCTTGGGATCGGTTCAAGCTGATATATGCATTCCCACCGCCACAATTGTTACCGCGATTACTCCGCAGAATCAGGGTAGAAAAGAAACCAGTGATTCTGGTGGCTCCAGCGTGGCCCCGAAGGGCATGGTACGCGGAGATGGTAAAAATGTCAGTGAGGAGTCCTTGGACCCTCCCACTTCGTCCGGACCTGCTGTCGCAAGGACCGATATACCACCCTTCCTTACCAGCCCTAGGTTTGACGGCCTGGCTATTGAAGCCCACATTCTGAAAAAGAGAGGGCTCTCTAATTCTGTGGTATCTACCATGATCAATGCCAGGAAACCGGTATCCAGGCAGATCTATTATAGGATCTGGAAAGCGTACATTACGTGGTGTGAGACCAAGAAATGGCATCCACGTAAGTACATGATAGGGAGGATTCTGGACTTCCTACAGTGGGCTGTAGATAGGAAGCTGGCCTTGAGTACTATCAAGGGTCAGATTTCGGCCTTGTCAATATTTTTTCAAAGGCCCTTGGCTTCGCATTCACTAGTCAAAGCCTTTATACAAGGAGTGATGCGTATTAGCCCTCCGGTTAGTATTCCCATATGTCCTTGGGACTTAAACCTGGTTCTGTCGGTTCTACAGAAACAACCGTTTGAACCATTACAACACATTTCCTTGGTTCTTCTCACCAGGAAATTGGTTTTCTTAGTAGCCATTTGTTCGGCTAAAAGAGTGTCGGAATTAGCAGCTATGTCCTGTAAGGAGCCATATCTGGTTGTCCATAAGGACAGAGTAGTATTACGTCCTCATCCAGCCTTTCTTCCTAAGGTGGTATCGAGGTTTCATTTGAACCAAGATGTGGTTCTTCCTTCTTTTTTCCCCAAACCTATCTCAGTAGAGGAAAAGTTATTACATTCTTTGGATGTGGTAAGAGCAGTTAAAGCTTATCTAAAAGCCACTGCTCAGATTCGCAGAACGGATTCTTTGTTTGTTCTGCCGGAAGGCCCCAGAAGGGGTCAGGCAGCATCAAAATCTACTTTAGCCAAGTGGATTCGACAGGTCATAATACAAGCCTATGGCTTGAGAAAGAGACCGCCTCCGTTCAAAGTTAGGGCGCACTCCACAAGAGCGGTTGGAACTTCATGGGCAGTGCATCACCAGGCCTCCCTGGCTCAAGTATGTAAGGCCGCAACATGGTCTTCGGTACACACGTTTACTAGATTCTATCAGGTAGACGTTAGAAGTCAGGAGGATGTCGCCTTTGGGCGCAGTGTGTTGCAGGCCGCAAAAGATCCTCATGCCTGATGGCGCCCAGCTTATGTACCCCCCCCCCTCATTTGGCATTGCTTTGGGACGTCCCATTAGTAATGACTAAGTCGCTCTGTGTCCCGTGATGTACGAAAAAGAAAAAGGGATTTTTATAACAGCTTACCTGTAAAATCCTTTTCTTGGAGTACATCACGGGACACAGAGCTCCCACCCCTCTTTTTGGGACACTTATTGCTTGGCTACAAAACTGAGGTGCTCCCGGGTGGGAGGGGCTTATATAGGGGAGGGTACTTCCGGTTTGGAATTGGCCAGTGCCAACACCTGAAGGTAAACTATATAACCCATTAGTAATGACTAAGTCGCTCTGTGTCCCGTGATGTACTCCAAGAAAAGGATTTTACAGGTAAGCTGTTATAAAAATCCCTTTTTTTTATCCAGTAGGTGCGTGGTATTATGCAAGGTATGATTTTTTTTTTCCATAAGGTAAATGTCGTTTATTCAAATTTTCAATTGGGAAATTGGTAACGATGGGGACTTCCAATGATAAGCTATTAGCCAATGGATGGATACACAAATTGTATGGACTATTCTTAATTGAAATGTGTTCAAACCTAAGATCGGGGCAAACAAGAGACAGTTGGGAAGGGTAAGGGTTATAATTTTGTTTGAAATATCTCTATAAAGTCTCCCCCGAGACTTAGATGGGGAGCTGGTTCATCCATGCGGGAAGTATGAACACTAGGGCATAGGCATGAGGGGAAGCCTCGGGTTGCAGACATAGCGGTACTGTTCACGGGTTAGATCTCACAGTTCTTGCCATGATTTGAGATTGATCCATGTATGATATATGAGGAGGATTCCTTAAAGGAGCACTATACCTTTTTTTTTTTTTGCTTAAAAATAACAAACATGTTATACTTACCTCCACTGTGCAGCTCGTTTTGCACACAGTGGCCCCGATCCTGGTCTTCTGGGGTCCCTCGGCGGCTGTCTTGGCTCCTCCCCGCAAGGACTCCACACCTTAATGCGAGTGAGCTCGCATGGTGTGGAGTGATTGCGGGCGCGCTCCCGTGATACAGCGGCGGCCATAGCCGCCGACTGTATCACTCGGCCCCGCCCCCCGGCGTGCCGCGTCATTGGATGTGATTGACAGCAGCGCCAGCCAATGGCTGCGCTGCTTTCAATCTATCCAGTGTAGCCAATCGGCGGCCAGGCAGAAAAACGAAGAGGATGACGGGGACGAGCATGGGACTTTCGAGGGGCCAGGTAAGAAAACGGGGGCTCGGGGGGGGGGGCGGTATTGTCGAATGTTTTTTCACCTTAATGCATAGGATGCATTAAGGTGAAAAAACATGTAACTTTACTACTCCTTTAAGCCTTATAAGAAGTTTAATGTTTAACTCCCTAACTATGTTATATTCTATGCAATGTAAAGCCGAAAACATCATACCTTGTATTGTAAAACATTAATAAAAACGATTGAAACAGAAATATCTCTATGAAATATAAATATAAATATTTAAAATATAAACCGTGTAGGTGTAGGAGATATTGCAAACACCTACAGGTAAGCCTTAATCTAGGCTTACCTCCTAGGTGTAACTTCCCCCGAAGGGTTTACAACCACTTTAAGAGCCAGCGTGGGGACAGATGCAGCATCAGACTGATGCTGCATTCACCTAGGTAAGTATAATTCTACAATTTAAAAAAAAACATACTTCTGTTTAAAAGAGACAGCAAGAGAGGTGTGGGAGGCACAAATCTGTATAATGAATTTTTCCTGAGCAATCTTGCTATATAAACAAGGTACACGTATCCAACAATACCTTCATTTATCTTTTTCTTTACTTGTAGAAGAAATCAGCTACTGGTGCAGAAGGAAAAGATCTTCATTAAAAGACACAGCAGGAATTTATGAGTTTCCTGAGAGTAATTCTGAAGAAAACTTTCCCCAGTTTACCACAGTTGACAGAGAGGCCATTTGGGCTGAGGTTGAGAAGGATCCTGAAAGGATGAAGAATGAATGGGCCTCAAATAACACTGAGCCTCCATTCTTTAGGGACAATGACCAAGAAGACAGTGAACACACAGAATCCGCCGACACCAGCATTGGGCAAAGCGTCAGTGAAAACTCTTCTTTATTTACGCCTAGTTCCACAGACATCAGTAATGGCCAAGCATGCGGTGACAACATAGATGGTCACACTTCTTCTAGGCCTCCTTGGCAGCCCAACATGTCCTCTGTGGATGCAGCTAGGCCTAATGCATTGTTAAACTTGGTACGTACTGAGTCTGATGTGACACAGACCTCAGAATCTCTCTCTAGTGACGATGAAGCAGAAGTGGAACTTCAGGTCATCAAAAGCACCAAACTTTTAAAACAGCAAAAAGACAAAGAGGAGATGATTGAGGCCTTGTTCAAACACATCCTCCTCTACCTGCAACCCTATGACTCCAAGAGAGTATTGTATGCCTTCTCTGTTCTGGAAGCTGTTCTCAAAACCAATCCAAAGGAGTTTATCGAAGCTGTAGCCAGTACCAGCATGGACACTAGCTCCACCGCACACCTTAACTTAATTTACAACCTCCTTGCACGCCACCAAGAGGCCCTAGTTGGCCAAAGCTTTTATGGCAAGCTTCAGACCCAGTCTCCATCAATGTGCCCTCATTCTTTGCTGATTGAACTGTTGACGTACCTTTGCTTGAGCTTCCTACGTTCCTATTACCCCTGTTACCTCAAAGTCAGTCATAAGGATGTCCTTGGCAATCGGGATGTCCAAGTAAAGAGTGTGGAAGTTCTTATTAGGGTGATGTCACAGTTGGCTGCTGTGGCCAAGAACTCAGAAAGTAAAAACGTTGACTTCATCCATAGCCTGCTTGAAAGATGCAAAGTCCAAGAGTTTGTTCTTCTGTCTTTGTCTGCTTCCATGTACACAAGTCAGAAGAAATATGAACTAGTGTCCCTTGGTGGAAACAAAGACCTTGGAGAAGAAGGATTGTTTGAAGAGAGTGTCATAAATTTTGGTCAGGACCAGATTTGGAGTGAACATCCTCTTCAAATTGAGCTGCTGAAACTGCTCCAGGTTCTGATTGTTCTTGAACATCATTTACGTCAACTTCAAGAGGACCAAGACACACCGGTGGACCTCTCTAAGGAATGGCATCGGGGGGTGAATTTCCAGCAGTCTATAAATGCTATGCAGTATGTACAGTCACATGCAATCACGTCGCAGGGCTTGTTTGTCTCTGCTGTTGTGAGGGCACTGCGTCCGGAGTATGGCTATGGAATGCACCCTCCCTGGGTGGCCCTGGTCACATCCTCACTGCCTTATTTTGGGAAATCTCTGGGCTTAACAGTAGCTCCATTTGTTGCACAAATATGTAAGAACTTAGATGAACTTGTGAAGCAGTATGAAAACGAATCAGTGAAAATAAGGTAAGTTTAGGTGTGCTTAACCCTTTACCCCATTTATTTATTTGGCATCTTATTATATTTATTGTTTTCAGCCCCTTTCACACTGGGGCGGTTTGCAGGCGCTATTGCGCTAAAAATAGCGCCTGCAAACCGACCCTAAACAGCGGCTGCTGTTTCTCCAGTGTGAAAGCCCGAGGGCTTTCACACTGGAGTGGTGCGCTAGCAGGACTGCTCCAAAAGTCCTGCTTGCCGCATTTTTGGAGCGGTGAAGGAGCGGTGTGTTTACCTCTCCTCCACCGCTCCTGCCCGTTGAAATCAATTGTACAGCGCGGCTATACCATCGGCAATGCGCCTCTGCAGAGGCGCATTGTGGGCGGTATTAACCTTTTTTCGGCCGCTATTGGTGGTTAAAACCGCACCGCTAGCGGCTGAATACCGCCGAAATTCCGACGGTAAAGCGCCGCTAAAAATATTGGCGCTTTACCGCCACCGCACCTCCCGCCCCAGTGTGAAAGGGGCCTTAGACACATATAATTAAATGGAAAGTAAATCTAAAATATTAAATACACATTTAAAAAAAAAATTGAAAATATTATACATGCCAAAAGATTTGTAATGAGCATTAATTTGTGATCCACTCTGTCCGGGTGTGTAAACGGGTCCATAGTGGGTGACGCAACCACTTTTCAGAACCTTGGATTTCCCTTCCTTCTGGCTGCTTATTGAGCAGAGGACTGCTTTTAAACTGGATTCACACCTATGCAGTTTTAGTGCTTTTTGCATTTTGCAGATTTGTACTACAGAACGTGTTCCATAGGTAACCATGTTAGATGGACTGTAGTGCAAATCTGAAAAATGCAAAAAGCACTAAAACTGCATAGGTGTGAATCCAGCCTTAGTAGTGAACATTAGCAAACTGATGATGTCCACATTGAGTCCTCTCTCCCTTGTTTAAGCCCGCCTAACTTTTTCCCTTTTCTGCTCTTGGGTTTATTTAGTGTATGTACAGTATCTCACAAAAGTGAGTACACCCCTCACATTATTGTAAATATTTTATTATATCTTTTCATGTGACAACACTGAAGAAATGACACTTTGCTACAATGTAAAGTAGTGAGTGTACAGCTTGTATAACAGTGTAAATTTGCTGTCCCCTCAAAATACCTCAACACACAGCCATTAATGTCTAAACCGCTGGCAACAAAAGTGAGTACACCCCTAAGTGAAAATGTCCGAATTGGGCCCAATTGGCTATTTTCACTCCCCTTTGTCATGTGACTCGTTATTGTTACAAGGTCTCAGGTGTGAATGGGGAGCGGGTGTGTTAAATTTGGTGTTATAGCTGTCACTGGAAGTTCAACGTGGTACCTCATGGCAAAGAACTCTCTGCGTATCTGAAAAAAAGAACTGTTGCTCTACATAAAGATGGCCTAGGCTATAAGAAGATTGCCAAGACCCTGAAACTGAGCTGCAGCACGGTGGCCAAGACCATTCAGCGATTTACCAGGACAGGTTCCACTCGGAACAGGCCTTGCCATGGTCGACCAAAGAAGTTGAGTGTACGTGCTCAATGTCATATCCAGAGGTTGTCTTTGGGAAATAGACGTATGAGTGCTGCCAGCATTGCTGCCGAGGTTGAAGGGGTGGGGGTCAGCCTGTCAGTGCTCAGACCATACGCCGCACACTGCATCAAATTGGTCTGCATGGCTGTCGTCCCAGAAGGAAGCCTCTTCTAAAGGTGATGCACAAGAAAGCTCGCAAAAAGTATGCTGAAGGCAAGCAGACTAAGGACATGGATTACTGGAACCATGTCCTGTGGTCTAATGAGACCAAGATAAACGTATTTGGTTCAGTGTGTGTGGCGGCAACCAGGTGAGGAGTACAAAGACAAGTGAGTCCTGCCTACAGTCAAGCATGGTGGTGGGAGTGTTATGGTCTGGGGCTGCATGAGTGCTGCCGGCACTGGGGAGCATATGAATGCCAACATGTATTGTGACATACTGAAGCCGAGCATGATCCCTTCCATTCGGAGACCGGGCCACAGGGCAGTATTTCAACATGATAATGACCCCAAACACACCTCCAAGACGACCACTGCCTTGCTAAAGAAGCTGAGGTTAAAGGTGATGGACTGGCCAAGCATGTCTGTGGGGCATCCTCAATCAGAAGGTGGAGGAGCGCAAGGTCTCTAACATCCACCAGCTCTGTGATTTCATCATGGAGGAGTGGAAGAGGACTTCAGTGACAACCTGTGAAGCTCTGGTGAACTCCATGCCCAAGAGGGTTAAGGCAGTGCTGGAAAATAATGGTGGCCACACAAAATATTGACACTTTGGGCCAAATTTGGGCATTTTCACTTAGGGGTGTACTCACTTTTGTTGCCAGCGGTTTAGACATTAATGGCTGTGTGTTGAATTATTTTGAGGGGACAGCAAATTTACACTGTTATACAAGCTGTACACTCACCACTTTACATTGTAGCAAAGTGTCATTTCTTCAGTGTTGTCACATGAAAATATATAATAAAATATTTACAATAATGTGAGGGGTGTACTCACTTTTGTGAGATACTGTAAATACAGAGGCAATAAAAAATGTGCTGGAGTCACGGATTCAGTGGTTCCTGAAATTTTTACATGCAACAGTAGGTCTGACTTTGCAGAGGGAGAACAAGTGACATCCACATCGCACCCATCCAAAGTTGCGTCAAAGTTGCACTCCAAAGTCGCTCTGACTTTGGAGTCGTACAAGTGTGAACAGAGCTCAACTAAAACTGTAGCATGCAAAATCTGGTGCAGCTCTTCATAGAAACCAATCAGATTCCAGATTTTATTGTCAAAGCTTAATTGAACAAGCTGAAGTTAAAAGCTGATTGGCTACCATGTACAGCTGCACCAGATTTTGAGTGCTCCAGTTTGAGTAAATCTCCCCCATTGTGTTGGGGAAAAGGTTCTGGGGAAATGTAGCTTCAAAGTTTCTAGCAGCAGCAATTTTAAAAGCCTTTTCATTACATCATAGGGAGTAATAAAAGCTGCATGTAATGTAAAATCCAAAAGTCTAGATGGCTGCACTCCAAGACAACATCCAACTTTTGTTGAGTAAAAGCAAGCAAATACAATACAATGACACAGTGATGTCAGCAATAGTCAACGTCTGTTATGCTATCTCAGTGCTTCATGACTGCCATGAGTATTAGTCTAGTAAGTGCTGAGACAGCATAAAACGCATTGACTATTGCTGTCCTCACGGTGTCATGGCATTGTATTTTCTTGCTTTAACACAAAGTTGGAGGTTGTCTTGGGGTGCAGCCATCTGGACTTTTGGATTTTACGTTGTATGCAGTTAGACAGACTGGGCTGGCACCTGAACTCGGGAAAGGTGTGGAGGATGGTGGCGGTCAGACCACCTGGAGCAGTGGCTTGTCTGTTAGGGCTCATTTACACTTGCTTCGGCTTCAACACACATTAAACTGTGTTTTTGAGGCTTTGGTGGTGTTTTTGATGAGGCTTTGGTGGTGCTTTAAAGAGGCTTTAGTGGTGCTTTGATGAGGCTTTGGTGGTGGTTTGATGAGGCTTTAGTGGTGCTTTGATGAGGCTTTGGTGGTGGTTTGATGAGGCTTTAGTGGTGGTTTGATGAGGCTTTGGTGGTGCTTTGAGGCTTTGGTGGTGCTTTGAGGCTTTGGTGGTGCTTTGAGGCTTTGGTGGTGCTTTGATGAGGCTTTGGTGGTGCTTTGATGAGGCTTTGGTGGTGCTTTAAAGAGGCTTTAGTGGTGCTTTGATGAGGCTTTGGTGGTGCTTTTGATGAGGCTTTAGTGGTGCTTTGATGAGGCTTTGGTGGTGTTTTGAGGCTTTGGTGGTGCTTTGAGGCTTTAGTGGTGCTTTGATGAGGCTTTAGTGGTGCTTTGATGAGGCTTTGGTGGTGCTTTGATGAGGCTTTGGTGGTGCTTCGATGAGGCTTTGATGGTGCTTCGATGAGGCTTTGATGGTGCTTCGATGAGGCTTTGATGGTGCTTCGATGAGGCTTTTTGGTGGCGCTTCCATGAGGCTTTTTGGTGATGCTTCGATGAGGCTTTTTGATGGTGCTTCGATGAGGCTTTTTGGTGGTGCTTCGATGAGGCTTTGATGGTGCTTCAGTGATGCTGTTTTGAAGCTTTGTGGAAGCTTTGCAGATGCCCTGTGTGTTTGTTGATATCTCACACCTGCAATTTCTCCAAAACAAAGTGAAGCTAAAGCTGAATTAAAGCCTCTCAAAAGCCACAGGTGCTTCAAGTGAGCTTCAAACAAGCTTTGTCATAGACTTCTATGGAGGCTTTGAAGCACCACTAAAGCTACATGGGGTATAATTTTTTTGAAGCAAAGCAAACACAAGGTGTAAACAGGACTGTAAGCTAACCATTTTATTTAGCGACAGAAGCTTTGACTGGTGTTAAGAGAGCTTTAACAAAGCCTGTCTGAAGCCCTGTTTTGAAGCAAGTGTAAACTAGCCCTTACAAGTAATAAAAACGGTTTATCAATGCAGGAACAGGGTAAAAAAAAAATGATCTTGAAGAGAGGATGGTGTTAATGTGGGCCAGGCAGATGAATGAAAGGTCCACCTTCACCATTCATAGAGCTCTTTTCATTACTGGAAGCATTAGTAAGGCTTCTATGAATGGACCTGGGGGCACAAAGTGCAGGCTTATGTTGCATACACACGGTCGGAATGTCCGACAACAAATGTCCGATGTGAGCTTTTCATCGGAAATGACCGTGTGTAGGCTCCATTGAACATTTGCTGTCGGAGTTTCCGACAACAAATGTTTGAGAGCTGGTTCTCAATTTTTCTGACAGCAAAACCTGTCGGAAATTCCGACCGCGTGTATCCAATTCCGACGCACAAAAATTTGACGCATGCTCGGAATCATTAAACTTAATTTTTCTCGGCTCGTCGTAGTGTTGTACATCTCCGCGTTCTTGACCTTCGGAATTTCCAAGCAACATTTGCGTGACTGTGTGTGTGCAAGACAAGTTTGAGCCAACATCCGTCGGGGAAAAAAAAAACATGGTTTTGTTGTCGGAAATTCCGATCGTGTGTACGCGGCATTAGTCGGTACTCTTGACAAGTCCAGTAGCTGTATTAAACCCTGAAGCAGTGGAAGATTAGCACTGTGGGGAAGAGGGGGAGGGTCATTTTAACTAGGACAATTGGTACAAGCACAAGGGACACTTCTCATTAAATATAAGTACCATCCCTTGTGCTGATTAAAAAAAACAAAAAAACTATTTAGGCTTTAACATTTCTCAGCATTTTATCTGGTTTTTCTTATATTCCCCTAACAGCACGTCGTGCAAGCGAGAGAACATTTCCCCCGATTACCCACTCACACTACTGGAGGGACTTACCAACATCGGTCATTTCTGCCTTCTGGATCATCCCACGCAAACAAAGAAGGTATCATTTTTATTCATTCATCTTTTTTTCTGCAAGTAATAACAGTAATCAACATTTGTAGGTAATATTTATTTCTGTTTCATACCATCTATAGATCTATCACAGCCAGTAATATTTATACCTTTCAAAGGATTTGTCATTTTGTCTAGCTGGTCCTGAGATGCAGACAGCCCTGCCCAGCAGTATAGCCATGTTGATGAACTCGCTTCTCTCTAACTAAACACAAAAACAAAGATTTAATATATTGCAGCTTACCAATGCTTCAATGTAGTGGCTGCATTAGTTTAACAATATCCACTCCCCGCATGCTGCAGTCCTGCCTCTGTTCCTCCTGCATTGGAGTGGAGCCACCCTAAGACAGGGATTGTGTTACTGGCCACATCACAAAAGATGAAAACAGCCTAACAGGGGAAAAAGCCTAAAAAAGAAATCAAATGCAGCCCCTGAATATTTTTGTTTTTGTTTTTGGGTTTAGTACCGCTTTAAGCAACACTGCTTGGTCATCTCTGTGCCCCAAGCCTGTGATTGGACAGTAAACAGACTGATGAGGTCACCTCTCTTACCTCCCTCCCTCCTTCTGTCAGCACATGTGCAGGGGAGCAGAGCATGCTCCTTTCTCTTTCAGTTTGGATGCATGGGATTGTAATGCCGCGTACACACGATCGATTTTCTTGACGGTGAAAACACCGTCGAGAAAATCGACGGGAAAAACGAGGGAACGGCTTGGTTCCCTACACACGTCCGTTTTTTCCCGACATTTTTTTTTTGGTCAAGAAAAACGACCGTGTGTGGGCTCCATGGCAGTGTTTCCCTATGGGAAAACTGCCGCGGAAAAAAACGACGGGAATCACAACGAGAAAAATTAGAGCATGTTCTAATTTTTCTCGTCGTGATTAATGCTGTTTTTCCCATCGGGAAAAATGACAAAAAGCCCACAGACGGTCGTTTTTCTTGTTAAAAAAAATGAAATTTTTCCCGACGGGAAAAACGATCGTGTGTACGCGGCATAAGAGCCAGATACTCCCACTAGTTGTATTTATTAATGCATTTAATGTTGTTGTTTTTTTTTTTTAAAGAACACATAACGTCATTAACTATTTCAGCTCTCACACCTGTAAGTCCTGTATGGACCACATCAATTTTTATGTTCCCACTATGGACCTGTTACTTCAGAAATACGTTTGGCGTTACTTAAAGAAGAAGTGATGGAATATAAAAAATAAATAAACAGACATACTTAACTGAATAAAAAAAAAAAACTATATCAAGTCCCTGGTGTTGCATCACACCTTCTACAGTACCGCCCAGGGGGCGGACCCTCTGGGTATACCCTCTCAGTCTGCACATCGCAGATCAGTTTTTTTCTGTCTAGCAAGGAGTAGGACATGGCTCCCTTCGGGCTCATTGGTCCGGGGAAAAAAGATATATATATTTTTTATTTTTTTGCTACATTTGTTGTTTCCTGCGATCTTCGATCAACTGCCGACTGGGTGACAGGCTGGATCCTCGATCCTTGTAGTCTCCCCAGTTTCGGCCATCGAGCGTGTGCCGACCCTAGCTACGCGCTGGGTTTTCCACGAC
Source organism: Rana muscosa (assembly GCA_029206835.1). NCBI lineage: Eukaryota > Metazoa > Chordata > Amphibia > Anura > Ranidae > Rana > Rana muscosa. Next base: position 67,581,448 of record CM055117.1, on the reverse strand, counting down.
ATGCCCGTCGCTCCACGGGTGGCCGGTGAGCCTACGCTCCAGGGCCTGCATCGGACCGCTCAGCTTCGGCTGACCTTACGGCCGAGTCGCAGCAGCCTGGCCGGTGAGCTTACGCTCCAAGGCTTGCATCGGACCGCTCAGCTTCGGCTGACCTTACGGCCGAGTCGCAGCAGCCTGTCCGGTGAGCGTCATGCTCCAGGGCATACATATGATCGTCCCTTCTGGGTCCAATCACAGCATGCCTGGCCAACAGTCACCCTCCGTGCGCGGACGATGATCTGTTTGGAATGTCTTCCAGCAGAATACATGCAGGATAGGTAAGTAAAACTCCCCTGCCTCGGCTGGGTGATTTAGCTGGACATTCCTGGAGAGATCAAGTAAGTGGTTGTGGCCCCTTTCTTCCCTCTCTCCCTGCCTTTCCCTCCTCCCTGGGCTTCTAGCTAAAGGTTGCTGGGTGCTGGGGGTCACCTAGGGGGTCCCACTGGAGCGGGGCTGGCTGTAACTAACATTTAAAAGAAATGTCATTTTTGCTTACCTGTGTTTCTGTGTCTCCATGCTGTCGGCGGCCATTTTTGAGGTGGTCCATGCCAAGTTTGGCCTCTTGTAACTGCCTGGCGGCCATCTTCCTGTAGTTCGGCCACACCCACTGGCCCCTATCAGGTGATCGGCGGCCATGTTTGTCCACCCTGTATGCAGATATTGCCGTTCGGCGGCCATCTTTTTTGTGGGCTATGGCTGCCTGACCTCTATCTTCTGTCGGCGGCCATTTTCTTAGAGCCCACATTATCTTCCATACAGACGGTTTTGGCAACCATTTTGCGAGAGCCTCCGGCCTCTAGGGTGCATTACACTGGCGCGAAAATTCACACAGGAAGTGCTGATAAAAGAAGCAGACTGACACAGCAGCAAGGGGACAGCATCATAGGCGCAGCATAGCAGTACCTATCCAGGGTGGTGAGTCCTCTGGGTAACCCAGCATCTCTGCAGCGCAGGAGGGTGGCCTATTGATATCTTGCCTGGAGCCCTGTGAGTGTCAGCGTGTGGTCAGCATGGCATCTGAGCCAGATGTCTTCTCCCCTGAAACACCAGATTTAGCAGCTGGTGTCCCTGAGGTGTCTATGGACGCTATGTCGGCAATCCTAGAGGCGTTTGCTGCCAGGGTGGAAGCAGCACACGGGAATACAGGGGGTAATAAACGCCCCCGTCCCCTGCAATCTTCTGGGGATATTTCTGATGCAGAACCAGGTCCAGCTACGGCTCATGGCCCAGATTCTGATGCATCAGAGACTGCAGACCGTGACCGATCGGACAGTGAGGAGGACTCCAAGTCCAGGTCAGTACGCGAGACGGCTTTGGTATCTGACCTTATTACTGCAGTGCGGGATACGCTAAAGTTGGAAAGGACTGAAGAAGTAGCAGATACTCCAGTCCCCTTTGGGTTTCGTAAACCTGCCCGCACTGCTAAGGTGTTCCCTTGTGTGTCTTATTTTGACAAACTCTTATACAAGGAATGGGAGAACCCACTGAGGGTCTTTACAGCCCCAAAGAGGTCTGCAGTACGGTACCCCTTTGAGGAGAGTTTTCTGAAGATATGGACTTCTCCCCCTATAGTGGACCCTTCGGTGTCCAGACTTAATAGAGCCACCACTATTCCAGTAGAAGGGGCTCCTGTTTTCAAGGACCCTGTGGATAAGAAGGCTGAAGCACTCGCTCGCTACCTATACTCAGTGGTAGGCTCAGCAGTACGCCCGGCATTGGCGGGGGCCCTAGTGTCTCAGACACTTACTGAATGGGCAAAATTGCTACTCCAGGGGTTAAAGGAGCGAGATGCTCCTCCTAATGAGATAACTTTGGCCGACCAGTTGGTCCAGGGCCTTAAGTTTGTCTGCGAGTCAGACATGGATACTATTCCCCTGCTGTCAAGAGCTTCGGTTTATGCAGTAGCAATACGCCGCCTGATCTGGCTAAAGGGCTGGTCTGCGGACCAGACTTCCAAGAAAGCCCTATTGGATCTGCCTTTTAAGGGCGACAGACTTTTTGGGGCTTCTCTGGATGACATCATCAAGGATGCTACAGGAGGTAAAAGCACTTTGCTTCCCCAAACTAGCAAGGGTAGGGGACCACGCCAAGGGCAAGGGCCCTCCTTTACTGCACGTAAGCGGTTTTTTCGCCCTCTTAAGGCGACAGGGAAAAGACCCCAGGCCGATAAAGCGCCTGCCCAAGGACAAAAGCGTCCTTGGTCCCGCAGACCCAACAAGCCTGTGGACAAATCTGCGTCCACATGAAGGTCCGCCCCCACCCAGCTCTCGGGTGGGGGGACGTCTTCGCAAATTCGCGACTCAGTGGACTGCTCTAGTCTCCGACAGGTGGGTTTGCGAAGTAATCTCCTCAGGCTACAAGATAGAATTTCTCTCTTGTCCACCAGACAGATTCATCACCTCCAATCTCCAGCTACTACCGACCCGTCGGGAGGCCCTGTATGGGGCGGTCCAGGGTCTACTGGAACGCGGGGTAGTTATTCCAGTTCCAGAACAGGAACGGGGTCAGGGTTTTTACTCAAATCTGTTCATTGTGCCAAAGAAGGAGGGGGTTCGTCCAATCTTGGATCTCAGAGCCCTCAATTGCTTTGTGAAGGTACAAAGATTTCGGATGGAGTCGGTTCGATCCGTAGTCACGGCTCTCCATCCGGGGGACTTTCTGGCCTCCTTGGACATCAAGGACGCATACCTGCATGTCCCCATATACTCCAGACACCAGAGGTTTCTGCGATTTGCTATCGGGAAGAACCACTACCAGTTTGTGGCCCTCCCGTTTGGCCTTGCCTCAGCACCCAGGACGTTCACCAAGGTGCTCGCTCCGATTCTGGCACTTCTAAGACAGCGGGGTATCGCTATCACAGGTTACTTGGACGACCTTCTGCTGAAGGGCCCTTCAAGCTCAGAATTAGAGGTAAGCGTGTCCATTACCTGTCAGACTCTTCGAGACTGTGGTTGGATACTAAACACGCAAAAGTCAGTATTGGTGCCCACTCAACGCCTAGTGTACCTGGGGTTGATTCTGGATTCCTCAGAGGCAAAGGTATTCCTCCCTGTGGAGAAGTTGCAGACCCTCCGGGCTGCAGTACGGCAGCTGACTTCCAGGAATTGGTCGTCACTCCGTTTTTGCATGCGAGTGTTGGGCCTCATGGTAGCCTCCTTCGAGGCGGTCCCATATGCTCAATACCACACTCGAGTGTTACAGAGGGAAGTTCTGTCCAGATGGAACAGATGCCCTTCATCTCTGGATTATCAAATCCGAGTGAGCCACCTAGTCAGGAGATCCCTGGTATGGTGGCTGACAGCACCGGCTCTAATGGCCGGGAAGTCATTTCTTCCGGTTTACTGGATAGTGATCACGACGGACGCCAGCCTTACAGGTTGGGGGGGAGTCTGGGGTGTCCAGTCGGCGCAAGGTCGCTGGACCCCAGAGGAAGCCCTCCTGCCGATCAATGTCCTGGAGATCCGGGCGATCAAGCTGTGCCTCTTCAAATGGTCTCAGAGACTGCAAGGGCGTCCAGTCAGGATCCAGTCAGACAACGCCACAGCAGTGGCATATGTCAATCATCAAGGAGGAACAAGAAGCTCAGCTGCAGCATCGGAGATCGCTCGCATCCTGAAGTGGGCAGAGAGGAGCGTACCGGCACTGTCGGCCGTGTACATTCCGGGTGTGGAAAACTGGCAGGCGGACTACCTGAGCCGCCAGATGCTGGACCAGGGAGAATGGTCCTTACACCCGGAGGTGTTCCAACTCCTCTGCCAAAGATGGGGCACACCAGACGTAGATCTTCTGGCTTCCCGACTCAATCGGAAGGTATTGAGGTTTGTGGCCCGGTCAAGAGACCCATGGGCAGACGCAACGGACGCGTTGGTAGCATCGTGGGGCCAGTATCGGCTAATCTATGCCTTCCCTCCCTTAAGGCTTCTTCCTCTTCTGCTCCGCAGAGTGGAGGCAGAGGGAATTCCAATGATCCTAATCGCTCCAGATTGGCCTCAGCGTCCTTGGTACGCCGATCTAGTACGTCTGGTAGCAGACGTCCCCTGGCGCCTACCACTACGGAAGGACCTGCTGTCGCAAGGTCCCATATTCCATCCTGCTTTACAGTCATTGGCTTTAACGGCATGGCTGTTGAGAACCAGGTACTGAGAGACCGGGGCCTGTCAGACTCAGTAATTTCTACTATGAGAAGTGCTCGGAAACCGTCCTCTAGGAAGGTCTATCACCGCACTTGGAGGGCCTACATCTCCATGTGTGAGGAAATGAAATGGCATCCGCGTACCTATTTGGTTTCCAGAATCCTGCTGTTTTTACAGCATGGGGTAGACCAAAGGCTTGCCCTAAGTACGATTAAGGGACAGATATCTGCCCTGGCTGTCTTTTTTCAGCGACCCCTGGCGACTCACTCTCTCGTGAGTACATTTGTGCAGGGGGTTCGACATGTGGCCCCTCCGGTCCGCCCCCCGTTACCTCCGTGGGACTTGAACCTGGTCCTCTCGGTGCTTCAGAAGGCACCGTTTGAGAATATTAGAGATATTCCCCTGTTGACACTTTCTCAGAAGGTGGTCTTTTTGGTGGCTGTTACGTCAGTTAGACGAGTCTCTGAGCTGGCAGCCTTGTCCTGCAAGGCTCCCTATTTGATTTTCCACAAGGATAAGGTGGTGCTGCGGCCGCAGCCTTCCTTTCTTCCGAAGGTCGTTTCGGCTTTCATCTCAACGAAGACATTGTACTTCCATCCTTGTGTCCTCAGCCGTCGAATCCTAAGGAGTCGGCGTTGCATTCCTTGGACGTTGTCCGAGCTTTGAGAGTATACATATCTGCTACTTCCCTGTTCCGGAAGTCAGACTCACTGTTTGTTTCGGTGGCTGGTCCCAAGAAGGGCCAAGCAGTCTCATTGGCCACCATCTCTAGGTGGATCCGACAGATAGTAATCCAGGCTTACGCCTTAAAGGGTCAGGCGCCCCCCTTTCCTGTCACGGCGCATTCGACCAGGGCAATAGGTGCCTCTTGGGCTTTCCGACATCAAGCGTCTGTTTCCCAACTATGTAAAGCGGCGACTTGGTCGTCCGCTCACACTTTCACAAAATTCTACAAAGTTGATGTAGGTGCATCTTCGGATGCCTCTTTCGGCCGCAAGGTTTTGCAGGCGGCTGTTTAGAGTTGCAACTCCTCCGTTGGAGGAGTGCTGTTTTGTGTTTTGGGGTGAAGTTTGTTTTTATGCTGTTACCACCCCTCGTTTTTTCTCTGACACTGCTTTGGGACGTCCCACTTTGTCAATAGAGAAGCTGTGTCGGTCCATGGACGAAAGAGTAAATAGGATTTTTTACTCACCGTAAAATCCTTTTCTCTGAGTCCATGGACCGACACAGCACCCACCCCTCCTTTTAAGTTTGTACTGCTTTTTGACGAACTGATCTGCGATGTGCAGACTGAGAGGGTATACCCAGAGGGTCCGCCCCCTGGGCGGTACTGTAGAAGGTGTGATGCAACACTTTTTACAAGTTTTTCTGCCTAGTCACTCCTAATTAACGGATAATACCCACTTTGTCAATAGAGAAGCTGTGTCGGTCCATGGACTCAGAGAAAAGGATTTTACGGTGAGTAAAAAATCCTATTTTTGTTTTTTAGCGGCTGCTGATTTTACATGATTTTTATATGGGATTAATGATTATGGTAACATTATCATTTGGTAGGTTATAGGTCATCTGTGAGTATCGTTGCGCTGAGATAGTGAAAGAAGGCCTAGGGAATTTCACTAGATATTTTTTAGACGTACTTACCTACCTGCTGCAGCATTGTTCTGATGCTGTAGCTGTCCCCTGTCGGCTCTAAGCCTGAGAACTGAGCGATCTCATGACCACTGCTCCCTTAGTTCTCGGGTCTGCTCTGAGCACAGAGTGGTGACTGTCAGTCACCGCTCTCTGCTCTGCCCCTCCAGCTATCACTGGAGCGCCGGGCAGGAGAGAGGCCAGGAGCAGCTGGCTCAGGCAGCGCGATGAGAGGCTTGGCTGCCTGCCTGTAAGGCAACTGGGTGAATCCCGACATTATTGTCAGGATATTTCAGGGTGTGGAGCGGCTCTGTGATTTCGGCCAACAGCGAGCTTTAGCCTGCTGTCTGCTAATTCTGGGTCACAGGAGAGCAGAACTAAGTGCACGCCCACATGAGAAGTGTGGCTAAAAGACAAAATATAAAGGGGCTTATTTACTAAAGGCAAATCCACTTTGCACTACAACTCCACTTGGAAGTGCAGTCACTGTAGATCTGAGGGGGACATGCAAGGAAAATAAAAAACAGCATTTTTCCTTGCACATGATTGGATGATGAAATCAGCAGAGCTCCGCCTCATTTCAGATCTTCCCCTCAGATCTACAGCGACTGCACTTCCAAGTGGACTTGTAGTGCAAAGTGGATTTGTCTTTAGTAAATCAACCCCAAAGTATTACATGTAGAAAGCCAAACAGGGCTTTCTATTTGTGACATTGTCTTGCAAAATTTTTTATTTTTTTTAATGCAATCTTTGGTTAAGATTCATACTCACCTAGGTGGATGCAGGATCAGTCCAATGCTGCATCTGTCCCCACTGCTTCTAAGACCAAGAACTAAGCTATCAAAACCACTAATCACTCAGTTCTCGGCCTTCAATGAGCAGAGAACCAGTAATTGTCAGTCACCGGCTCTCTGCCCTGTCCCTCCAGCTCTCACTGGTGCAACGGTGTTCTGTTGAGAAGTGCCCGCTATCGAGAAGTGCCCAGGCCGAACGGCGCAATGCGCCGTATGTCACAGCACAACAGCTGAGTTTATGATCAGCTGTTGTGTCGGCGAGACGGCGCCTGCGCACACTAGCCGACGAAAGAAACTTTTCAGTCAGATTTACCTCGTGCTGCCGAGGCACGTTCATGTAGGTGAGGGGCGGATTTTTACATTATGGGGGCAGATTTTTACATGATGGCCAGTGCTGCAAAGATGGGGGCGGAATTTTTAACGATGGCCAAACAAATCTGCAAAACAAATCTTTATCTGCTATTCTTCCTGGACGCTTGTGGGGCATGTTTAGCCCCCATCGTGTAAAAATCCGCCCCTCACCTACCTGATAGCGCCTCGGCAGCGCGAGGCACAATCTGACTGAAAAATATCTTCAGTCGGCTATTGTGCGCAGGCGCCGTCTCGCCGACACAACAGCTGATCGTAAACTCAGCTGTTGTGCTGTTACTTACGGAACATGCGCAGTTTGTCCCGAGCACTATTCGATAGCGGACACCGGGCTGTGCAGGAGGTGGGAGTCGCTGATCCAGTCTCCCAGATGCTCACTGAGAGGCTGAGTCAGCTGCCGGTCCAGGTCTCTGGGTGAATCCTGACTGTAAAGTCGGATTTTTCCCAAGCCGGGACAGGCTCAGTGACATCAGCCTACAGCGGACTTTAGCCCACTGTTGGATGAAAACAGGTCACAGGACTGCAGAATGAAGCCATTGGCTTATGCTGCTGTCAATTGCATCCTGTGATGAGGAGAGCAGGGGGTGGGGCTGAGTTGCTTTGTGTGTGTCAATGGACACACAGCGCAGCTCGGGAGCGAGTGCACAGGAGTGCCCGCATAGCAAGTGGCTTGCTATAAAGGCACTCTGAAGGGAGGAGGAGCCAGGAGCGCCAAGAAGAGGAGGCAGCATTGCAGAGTAGGTAAGTATAACATGTTTGTTTTTAATCTCTTTACAATCACTGTAATATGAGGAAATATAATAGCTTTTTGATATTCTGTTCTCCTTGTTGTAGCTCTCAGATCTGTGCCAATGAGATGCAAGTATTTATGTTATCTTGTATTGTCTTCCTAGTCCTCCGCATTTGACCCCGCTAATCTGAAGAACGCTCGTAACACTCTACTTGAAGAACTTCCGCGGATTGTTAATAGTCTTTCCCTTCTTTGGAGCGTCATCACCAAGCAGGAGCGGGAGAAGAGGCCCTCTGATCTTCTGGGGACCATTAAAGCTTCTTCATCTGTCTATTTCAAAACCACTAAAGTAAGGAAAAATGTCATTCTCAAATACACATCATTTGTAACTGAACACTGTGCTATTTATCCCCATATGTATGTGTCCGAACCTATACTGAATTCTATTCCATGCAGCCTTTCCCTGCTTTTGGTCTACAGTACTTTCTTCTGCTTTATCTCTTTAGTAGTCTAGTTTTTGAATTGACCATAAATCCATATTGATGGATAAAGTATGAATATATAATAGATTATATCGTCACTTAGGTCTGGCTGTACTATTTCATGTTTTATCTTGCATATTTTGTATATATATTTTTTTATTATTACTTTTACACTTCATTATTTGTTTTTTTGAAACACAAGTTTTTGATTCAAACAAATATATCAGAAATGACTCCCTAGGTTCCCACAAGTTTTTGATTGTTAAGCAATGATAAGCACATGGTATTGATTTGGTTAATTAACCTGCTGCCACCCCCACGGGGGAGAGTCTGGCTAGGTAGAAAGTACTGGTTCATAGATGAAACAAATGGGCTTTGATAAAGCACAATTTGTGTGTAAAACATGTGTAGCACTACCCCCGTAGGAGCTGCTGGTTTAAGTTTTAGGCTTTGCACGTTACCTCTAGGTTCGTTGTCAGGGGAGGAAAGTCTGTAGAAACTGCAATGTCCACACGAGATGTAAAACCTTCAACTGTTGGGTTTTATTTTTGCTGCAGTAACTTGTAGAGAAAGTAGAAGATATGAGAAGAGAGAGGAAGGTTCAGGTACACGTTGCAGAACACACAAAAATGTCTAAAGTCATTCACCACTCTCTCTTTCGAGTGAGTATTGCTCACCCGGATAGACCCCTCTCACCTGGCCTAGCAGCCGGGATGATGCACGAATCAGTATCAGGACAGTCTCTGCCACAGACCGTTTGAGAACAAATATGGATAGCCAGGAATCCTCTGCCACAGGATTTCCATCCCGAACTTCCAGCCGTGCAGTAAAAGAACCTTCAAGCCGATCCGGCAAACTGCTGGGCTTTTAACGTAGTGGATCCCCTCTTAACATAGTCACCAGGCCTATCCCGAGACATTAGCACTTTGCTGGTCTCCTCCAGGGCAGGTCCTCCCCCGGTTTCCTTCATTAAGCAGCTTCCTCCCTCTTGGTGGACAGCTTGGGATCCCCTTTAGAATTGTAGGCCCCAGTCATCATAACTGGGCCTACTCGCCAGAGATGCAGCCTCGGGCCATCGTGGCCCCGGGCTGAGAACACACACACCTCGCGCCAGGAGGGCCACGAGGCGAAAAAGACCCCCGCACAATGGCGTCTGCCCCTAAGTATCCCTCCCCAGCATGCACAGCGGGCCACCACTCCCACTGAACCGCTGCTGAGAAGGGACACCCAATACACCATGGTCTGCCTGCGTTCCAACATGGATCTGAGGTGGTACCGCTACCTTCAGGCAACAAGGGAAAACACTTTCAGGCACCACCATAGCCAGGACAGAGGCAATTTGTAGGTAATTGCATAAGTCTGAGCCCAACTATTGGCGCAGACACCCCCTAAATTTACAATAGCGCCCCAATCATCGGGGGCAGGGCGCTACACATATAAGCCATTTCTACCTTGCTGGTACATGTAGTGCTCCTCATGGTTTTATGTGAATAAAGGCATTTTGTGCGGCCATCCGGACTTTCCTTTCATTACTTTTTTCTGCTTGTAGGACATGCTGGAGTGTACTTACCATGAACCACTTCCATGCATTCATGTTGATTTAGAGCTTGAGCTGTTTTTTCAACACAGGAAAACATAGTCTAATGCCCTAGAGATATTTTGTAACTATTCATTTTGCTTCATTTTTCAGACTTTGAAGCAGAAAATTTTAGAATTTCTGAATCCACTGACAGGACATTTGGGGGTTCAGCTGATAGCGGCTGTTGCTGCTGTCTGGAAGAGGAAGAGGTTCAACAAGACACAGAGTAAATCCAAGGTAACTCATAATATTTGATTAGGTTCTTTTGTATTGATTGTAGTGTCTTCTTTGAAAATTTGTGCTGATAAATGTTCTCTGCTAAAATCAATCTGCTTTAAAGTGTATCTAAACCCCAAACTGAAAATGTAATATATTGCAGCTTATGTAGTCCTTGGTGTGGTGGCTGTGTTCATATTCTTTTTTCAAGCTTCTTTTGTTTTATTTTCACCTGTTAATCAAGCATTTAATACACTTTTGGGGAGTTTTACTAAAACTGGAGAGTGCAAAATCTAGTGCAGTGTTGATGAGGACAAGGGACTCTTCCCGACAACCCTGGCCGTTGGTTGTTGGGGTCTGCGGGCGGGGGGCTTTTCGGAATCCGGGAGCCCCCTTTAATAAGGGGGGCCCCCAGATCCCGGCCCCCCACCCTATGTGAATGAGTACCCCTACCCATTCACCTGGAGTAAAAGTGTCAACAAAAAAAACACTAGACAGGTTTTTAAAGTAATTTATTAGTCAGCTCCGGGGGTCTTCTTCCGACTTCGGGGGTCTCTTCCGACTCTCCGGCCTCTTCTCCCGCTCTCCGGTGCTTTCTGCCGTTTGCCGGGCTCCTCCGCTATCTTCTGCCAGCTCTTTTGCTAGCGGTGACCCGGTCTTAAACGTCTTCTTCCCTTTTCTCTTCTTGAGATGTTGACACGAGAATCTCTCCCGCTGTAATGCTGTGTGCGCGGTGAGCAATGATTTATATAGGCATGGGGCGTGGTCCCTGGGTGATGTCACCCGGTGACCCCACCCCCTTATGATGTCGCAGTCCCGGGGCATGATGGGACTGCGACGTCATAAGGGGGTGGGGTGAGCGCGGAGAAGGCACCGGAGAGCGGGAGAAGAGGCCGGAGAGTCGGAAGAAGACCCCCGGAGCTGCCTAATAAATTACTTTAAAAACTTGTCTAGTGTGTTTTTTTTTGTTTTACCCCATACTCATCCACATAGGGTGGGGGGCCGGGATCTGGGGGCCTCCTTATTAAAGGAGGCTTCCGGATTCCGATAAGCCCGCCCGCAGACCCCGGCAACCAACTGCCAGCGTTGTGTCGTCCTGCCTCACATTTTCTGTGGACCCCCAATATACAGAGAAAATTGTAACTTGTTTTTTGGTTCTTGGCTCTTATCCACCTCTTCCCACCTTTATTAGTAAGGCTGCCTATGACAATGATGGGTCTGCAATTAGGCTCATGAGATGTCAAAGGGTGAAACTGGTCAGCATTTACAAAACTAGCATCCCAAATACTATAGAGCCGTTCAATATTCTTTTTTTGTTCCTGCAGATCATACCAGTACCCAGTGACTCCCAGCTGACATTAGTTGACCTTGTGTGCGCCTTAAAAACACTGAAGAATGACACCATATTGCAGCTGGTCAAGGAGGTCGTCAAAAAGCCTCCCCAGATAAAAGGAGAAGAGGTAACTCCGCTGGTGTAGGCTGTTCCTGTTGTCTCAGAGCATCATCTTCCTGTGGTATACCCCACTGATCCTAATTCATTCATGTTTTTCTGTCTTTCTTCAGAAGTCCTCATTGGTTGATATTCCAATGCTGCAATTCAGCTATGCATTTATACAAAGGTAACACAATCCTGGTGGATGAATATTTGCATTGAAATACTATATATTGATCTCACTGATGTTTATTTGCAAGTACCATGTGCTGATGTTTGTTTCAGTCTGCCAAAGTCAGAAATGTTCATGGTGTTGGAATAGGTGCATTTTCTGTAAAGCAGGCAATAATGTTTGAGGATATAGATTTGTTCCAGTATTTAAAGCGGATTTCCACCCAAAAATGGAACTTCCGCTTTTCGGAATCCTCCCCCCCTCTGGTGTCACATTTGGCACCTTTCAGGGGGGAGAAGGGAGCAGATACCTGTGTAATCTAGGTGTTTGCTCCCACTTCCAGGCATAGGTCGCCGCGATAGCAGGGACCAGTGGGATTATGCAGCGCGACTCGCGCATGCGCAGTAGGGAATAAGGAAGTGAAGCCACAAGGCTTCACTTCCTGATTCCCTTACCGAAGATTGCGGCGCCTCCACCCGAGAGCTGAGGGACAGATCGGCTTCGGGTGCCGACATCACTGGTGCCCTGGACAGATAAGTGTCCATATATTAAAAGTCAGCAGCTGCAGTATTTGTGGCTGCTGACTTAAATTTTTTATTTTTTTCCAGCGGAACTCCGCTTTAAGTATGAAGGAAGGTGGGTGACTCCGCGCAAAAGGACTTCAAACACAACGTAGTAGTCAGAGCTGCTGCCTGTACTTATTGCTACCTCCTAATTAGGTGGAGCAAGGATATGAAAAAATGAGGGGTGTAGTGGTGGCGCTGCTCTTACGTGAAACCAATCTGCTGGGAGCCAGATATTGGTAATAATAGGTCTACAAATGAGAAACACAAAGGGGGTTCTGTCTGATATAATCAGAACCTAAGTGGGGCCACACATAGAATGTAAAAGTCAAATAAATAAATGAAATAAATAAATAAATTGGAGTATCTCTGCCAGGTGTTTACTTAGCCTTAGCAATAGCCTTCAGAAGGTGATAGTGATGATGGACGTATAAGTGAGTGAAGGATTTAGTTGGAATAAATTAATTAGTTGAAATAAATAAGTAGTATGAATTTTCCAATTCTGGCTCGGCCGGGTGTTTGCTAGCAGAGGATTAGCTATTGGAAGTGCTGTGAAGTAAATTGATGCTACCAATGTGGTGCTGTAAGAGATGCAGTGTAAACAAATAAAATACAATGAATTACAATGGATTGGGATGTTGTCTCGGCCGGGTGTTTACTAAACCCAACTGGAATTATACTCGGTCCCAAACAGTTGGAAAAAAGTGTTGGAAAAAAGTGTTTACGTGATCCGTAATACACTCTGACAATGTACATCAAATGTTCAGCATAAAAATTGAAGTTGATAAAATGAAGTGAAGATCAATGGTGAAAATCCAGAAAATAGTGACAAAATAAGGGAGACGTTACTGGAAGAGGCAGCAGAGGAGAACCATAAGGGACCAAAGGAGCCACCCTGGATTCCTGAGATTGCTACACAGTGGCATATACTGTGACTGCACCATACCCCCTGAGGGTATGAAGAATCTGGTGAGTGCAACATCATAAACAATCACGGATAATCACATTCACGGCACAGGCTACTAGAACAAGCACTGCAGCAAAGTCACCAATTTATTTTGTCACTATTTTCTGGATTTTCACCATTGATCTTCACTTCATTTTATCAACTTCAATTTTTATGCTGAACATTTGATGTACATTGTCAGAGTGTATTACGGATCATGTAAACACTTTTTTCCAACTGTTTGGGACCGAGTATAATTCCAGTTGGGTTTAGTAAACACCCGGCCGAGACAACATCCCAATCCATTGTAATTCATTGTATTTTATTTGTTTACACTGCATCTCTTACAGCACCACATTGGTAGCATCAATTTACTTCACAGCACTTCCAATAGCTAATCCTCTGCTAGCAAACACCCGGCCGAGCCAGAATTGGAAAATTCATACTACTTATTTATTTCAACTAATTAATTTATTCCAACTAAATCCTTCACTCACTTATACGTCCATCATCACTATCACCTTCCGAAGGCTATTGCTAAGGCTAAGTAAACACCTGGCAGAGATACTCCAATTTATTTATTTATTTCATTTATTTATTTGATTTTTACATTCTATGTGTGGCTCCGCTTTAAGTATGACTGGTTTCGCAGCAGTTTAAAGTGATTGTAAAGGCTTGTGTTTTTTTCTTTAAAAATAACAAACACATTATACTTGCCTCCTCTGTGTAGTGGTTTTGCACAGAGCAGCCTGGATCCTCCTCTTCTCGGGTCCCTCTTTGCTGTTCTTAGCTCCTCCCTCCTATCGAGTGACCCGCAGCCTGCTACAGGGGACACCCGAGTCGAGTCAGAGCTCTGTGTATCCATTCAGACACGGAGCCCCGACCTGGCCCCCCCCCTTTCTCCCCTGATTGGCTGACTGATTTTGATTGACAGCCGCGGGAGCCAATGGCACCTCTGCTGTGTCTCAGACAATCATGAAGAGTCTGTGAGACAGCTAAGACACTCGTGGACATCGCTGGAGAGAGATGAGGCTCAGGTAAGTAATTAGGGGGTGCTGGGGTCACTGCTACACACAGAAGTTTTTTTTATCCTAATGCATAGAATGCATTAAGATAAAACACCTTCTGCCTTTACAACTCCTTTAAGGGGACCTCCCCCTTTTCTGTCATGTTTTGGCTCCATGCACACTGAAGCTCATAAACTGCCGTTTTTGGGAGTTTGGGCTTTTTTTTTAATAGCCCATAAACTCCCCTCTGTTATCCTATGTGTCCATGCACACATGGTAGTTTTTGGATGTTTAATAGCAGTGGAGTTTATGGGCTGTTGTCTGAACACCCTTAAATCGCATTCAGGAGCTGTTTTTCTGACCACAAAAAACGTTAAACGCTGATAAACGTCGATAAACGCTCAAAAACTTGGCTTACTAGCGTTTTTTAACGTTTTTGATCCATTGAAAAAAAAATATATAAAAAAAAAATGTTTTCTTAAAAAAAGAAAATGCTAACGCAGAAAAACCCTTAAAACCGCTAATAAACACTATTGGAAAAATGTCAAGAAACCTTTGAAAGACTCAATATAACGTTATTTTAACATCCCGTTTGCATGGAGCCTTAGCATGTATTTAATTTTTTTTGGGGGGGGAGCGGATACCTAGTTTTGATTTAGTTTACCCCCTCCCTCCCTGCAGTCACCTGGGACACGGCGCAGGTCCCAGGTGACTGCCGTACCATTCAGGCCTCGCACATGCTCAGTGCTGTGAAGCCACAAGCTGTAACAGCCAGGTGCCCACAGTTGAAATGCCGGCAAGAGAAGAGGGAGACAAGCGATGGCTTGGGTGAGCACATTGCTGGATGGTGGGACAGGTGAGTGTGTTTTAATAAAAGTCAGCAGCTACATGTTTACGGCTATAGTGCGGCTCAATATCTCTGAGAGGGCGTACATTGGCGTCCTCCCAGAATCGCGCGCCCCCTTGGGTGCGCACACGGGAGTATCCGCTGACAGCGGGCATTTACCACGCGATCGCTCCGTCAAATGACAGTACAGTGTGAGTGGGGAGGGGGAGAGATCGGGTGCAGCAGCGCTGTGGGCTGGATCTGTAGAGCCCACAGTGCTGCTCTGTGCTCATTGCAGCCACAGCCAGCCCTCAGCCATGCTCATCCAGCCAGCCCTCAGCCATGCTCATCCAGCCAGCCCTCAGCCATGCTCATCCAGCCAGCCCTCAGCCATGCTCATCCAGCCAGCCCTCAGCCATGCTCATCCAGCCAGCCCTCAGCCATGCTCATCCAGCCAGCCCTCAGCCATGCTCATCCAGCCAGCCCTCAGCCATGCTCATCCAGCCAGCCCTCAGCCATGCTCATCCAGCCAGCCCTCAGCCATGCTCATCCAGCCAGCCCTCAGCCATGCTCATCCAGCCAGCCCTCAGCCATGCTCATCCAGCCAGCCCTCAGCCATGCTCATCCAGCCAGCCCTCAGCCATGCTCATCCAGCCAGCCCTCAGCCATGCTCATCCAGCCAGCCCTCAGCCATGCTCATCCAGCCAGCCCTCATCCAGCCAGCCCTCATCCAGCCAGCCCTCATCCAGCCAGCCCTCATCCAGCCAGCCCTCATCCAGCCAGCCCTCATCCAGCCAGCCCTCAGCCAGCCAGCCCTCATCCAGCCAGCCCTCATCCAGCCAGCCCTCATCCAGCCAGCCCTCATCCAGCCAGCCCTCATCCAGCCAGCCCTCATCCAGCCAGCCCTCATCCAGCCAGCCCTCATCCAGCCAGCCCTCATCCAGCCAGCCCTCATCCAGCCAGCCCTCATCCAGCCAGCCCTCATCCAGCCAGCCCTCAGCCATGCTCATCCCTCAGCCATGCTCATCCCTCAGCCATGCTCATCCCTCAGCCATGCTCATCCCTCATCCAGCCATCCCTCAGCCATACTCATCCCTCATCCAGCCATACTCAGCAATGCTCATCCCTCAGCCGTGCCCAGCCGCACTCAGCCATACCCAGCCATCCACATTTATGGCTCAGCCATCCCCATCCACGGCTCATCCATCCACGGCTCATCCATCCCCATTCATGCTCATCCATGCCACATCAGTTCTCATCCATGCCACCACAGTGCCTCACAAAAGTGTAATTGGTAGTCAAATTAGATTTGAGAAATGTATGCCCCTAGAACACCTGATGGTGCTCCCCTCATGTTGGGCCTCTCTATGTGGCCAGGCTGTGGAAAAGTCTCGCACATGTGGTATCACTGTACTCAGGAGGAGTAGGAGAATCTATTTTGGGGTGTCGTTTTTGCTATGTACATGCTATTTGTTAGAAATGTTTTATAAATGGACAACTTTGTGTTAAAAAAATGCTTTTTCATTTTCTTTCCACATATTCCAGAAAATTACATATGCAAAAGACTCATTATGCCTAATAGATTATACGTTGGGGTGTTTTCTTTCCAAAATGGGGTCATTTTTGGGGCGTTTCCATTGTCCTGGTGCTCCAGAGCCTTCAAAAGTGCAAGAGGTAGTCAGGAAATTAGATGTGTAATTTATACTCCTAGAACGCCTGACGGTGCTCCCTGCATGTTGGGCCTCTGTATGTGGCCACGCTGTGTAAAAGTCTCACACGTGTTATCGCCATACTCAGACAAAGCAGAATGTATTTTGGGGTGTAATTTGTGGTATGCATATGCTGTGTGTGAGAAATAACCTGCTAATATGACAATTTTGTGGAAAAGAAAAAAAAAAATCTTGATTTTGCAAAGAATTGTGGGAAAAAATTACAACTTCAAAAAACTCACCATGCCTCCTACTAAATACATTGAATGTCTACTTTCCAAAAAGGGGTCATTTGGGGGGTATTTGTACTGTCCTGGCATGTTAGGGTCTCAAGAAATTAGATAGGCCATTAGTACTTTAGGTGTGATCAATTTTCAGTGATTGGCACCATAGCTTGTGGACTCTATAACTTTCACAAAGACCAAATAATATCCACCAATTTGGGTTATTTTTACCAAAGATATGTAGCAGTATAAATTTTGGACAAAACTTAGGAAGAAAAATTACTAATTTGCAAAATTTTATAACAAACAAGGAAAAATTCATTTTTTTACCAAATTTTTCGTCTTTTTTCATTTATAGCGCAAAAAATAAAAAACCCTGCAGTGATTGAATACCACCAAAAGAAATCTCTATTTGTGTGAAAAAAGGACAAAAATTTCATATGAGTACCGCGTTGAATGACTGAGTAATTGTCATTCGAAAGGTGAAAGCACCGAAAGCTGAAAATTGGTCTGGTTAGGAAGGGTGCCCAGTTTAAGTGCCCAGTGGGCAAGTGGTTAATAAACATAGAACCAACTGGAGCTCCTTTTTAAGATATTATAGGGAACATTTAGAAATGTTAATTATGCCTAAGCAGTAGCATGGAAAATGTACCAAGACTAGCAGTGCGCTTCCTTGTATGTGAGGGTGCCTAGCAGGGATGAGCCGAACACCTCCCTGTTCGGTTCGCACCAGAACCTGCGAACAGACAAAATGTTCGTGTAAACTTTAGAACCCTATTAAATACAATGGACTCGAACGTTCGAAATCTAAAGTGTTAATTATAAAGGCTAATATGCAAGTTATTGTCCTAAAAAGTGTTTGGGGACCCGGGTCCTTCCCCAGGGGACATGTATCAATGCAAAAAGAAGTTTTAAAAACGGCCGTTTTTTCGGGAGCAGTGATTTTAATAATGCTTAAAATGAAAAAATAAAAGTGAAATATTCCTTTAAATTTCGTACCTGGGGGGTGTGTATGATATGCATGTGAAGTGGTGCATGTTTCCCGTGCTTAGAACTGTCCCTGCAAAAAGTGTCATTTTTGAAAGAAAAAAAATGCATTTAAAACTGACTCGCGGCTATTAATGAATTGTCGGCTCCCGGCAATACATACAAAAGTCATTGAGAAAAAAAAAAAAAAAAAGCATGGGGGTTCCCCAGAATTCAATTACCAGGCCCTTCAGATCTGGCATGGATTTTAAGGGGAACTCCACCCCAAGTTTAAAAAAAAAATGGCGTGGAGTCCCCCTAAAAATCCATACCAGACCCCTTATCCGAGCACGCAACCTGGCCGGCCGCAGGGGAAAAGGGGGGGACGAGAGAGCGGCCCCCCCTCCCTCCTGAACCGTACCAAGCCACATGCCCTCAACATGGGGAGGATGTCCCCATGTTGATGGGGACAAGGGCCTCATCCCCACAACCCTTGCCCGGTGGTTGTGGGGGTCTGCGGGCGGGGGGCTTATCGGAATCTGGAAGACCCCTTTAACAAAGGGGACCCCCAGATCCCGCCCCCCCCCCTATGTGAATTGGTAAGGGGTACATTGTACCCCTACCATTTCACGAAAAAAGCGTAAAAAAAATGTTTAAAAAAACACACAAACACCTTGAAAAAGTCCTTTATTTAAAAAAAAAAAAAAAAAAACATTCCAGCGGTGAAATCCAGTGTCCCGCGGCGATCCCGATGTCCAGCGCTGTCCTTCATTGGTTGTGCCTGAGCGGACCTGATGGGGAACTCCCTCTCAGTATTTTAAATGTATAGACCCGCCCCTTCTAAAGTTCCCCATCAGGTCCGCTCAGCGGACGAGATGCGGAACATGAGAAGGGGCGGGTCTATACATGTATTACCAAAGTGAGAGCAGTTCCCCATCAGGTCCGCCCCCTCGGTATGTCGGACCCGCCTACGTCATTGGCTTGAGCGGGGAACTTCCTTCACTATGTAAATTTAAATTACATAGTGAAGGAAGTTCCCCGCTCAAGCCAATGACGTAGGCGGGTCCGACATACCGAGGAGGCGGACCTGATGGGGAACTGCTCTCACTTTGGTAATACATGTATAGACCCGCCCCTTCTCATGTTCCGCATCTGGTCCGCTGAGCGGACCTGTTGGGGAACTTTAGAAGGGGCGGGTCTATACATTTAAAATACTGAGAGGGAGTTCCCCATCAGGTCCGCTCAGGCACAACCAATGAAGGACAGCGCTGGACATCGGGATCGCCGCGGGACACTGGATTTCACCGCTGGAATGTTTTTTTTTTTTTTTTTTTAAATAAAGGACTTTTTCAAGGTGTTTGTGTGTTTTTTTAAACATTTTTTTACGCTTTCTTCGTGAAATGGTAGGGGTACAATGTACCCCTTACCAATTCACATAGGGGGGGGGGGCCGGGATCTGGGGGTCCCCTTTGTTAAAGGGGTCTTCCAGATTCCGATAAGCCCCCCGCCCGCAGACCCCCACAACCACCGGGCAAGGGTTGTGGGGATGAGGCCCTTGTCCCCATCAACATGGGGACATCCTCCCCATGTTGAGGGCATGTGGCTTGGTACGGTTCAGGAGGGAGGGGGGGCCGCTCTCTCGTCCCCCCCTTTTCCCCTGCGGCCGGCCAGGTTGCATGCTCGGATAAGGGGTCTGGTATGGATTTTTAGGGGGACTCCACGCCATTTTTTTTAAATTTGGGGTGGAGTTCCCCTTAAAATCCATGCCAGATCTGAAGGGCCTGGAATGGATATTTGGGGGAACCCCACGTCAATTTTTTTTTTATTTGCGGCGGGGTTCCCCTTAATATCCATTCCAGACCTGAAGGGCCTGGTAATTGAATTCTGGGGAACCCCCACGCTTTTTTTTTTTTTTTTATCAATGACTTTTGTATGTATTGCCGGGAGCCGACAATTCATTAATAGCCGCGAGTCAGTTTTAAATGCATTTTTTTCTTTCAAAAATGACACTTTTTGCAGGGACAGTTCTAAGCACGGGAAACATGCGCCACTTTACATGCATATCATACACACCCCCCAGGTACGAAATTTAAAGGAATATTTCACTTTTATTGTTTCACTTTAAGCATTATTAAAATCACTGCTCCCGAAAAAACGGCCGTTTTTAAAACTTCTTTTTGCATTGATACATGTCCCCTGGGGCAGGACCCGGGTCCCCAAACACTTTTTAGGACAATAACTTGCATATAAGCCTTTATAATTAGCACTTTAGATTTCTCCCATAGATTTTTCGAATTTGCCGCGAACACCCCAATTTGTTCGCTGTTCGGCGAACGGGCGAACAGGCAATGTTCGAGTCGAACATGAGTTCGACTCGAACTCGAAGCTCATCCCTAGTGCCTAGGCATTTCTGTGCCTACACCCTCACAGCTCTATTTCTGTAGTGTGAGATCTAAGGCAATGCTGCCTCTGACTGTTTCACCAAATTTAGAGGTGACACCACTGTGCTGCTTACTGTTCTCCTTGCTAGAGGCTCTGAAATGAGTGGTAACCTGTAAAGTCTTTTAAAGCTTTGCCTATGAATAGTAAAATGTACGCCGTTTGTCGCCGTTGCACAAGCATGCGCAATTTTAAAGCGACTGGGATGGGACAAATGTAGATAGGGGGGCGCCTGATTTTAGTCTTGCCTAGGGCAGCACAAAACCAAAATGCACCACTATTCACAAGTAGGGATAAGCTTTATGTTCGGGTCGAACATGAGTTCGTCTCGAATATGAGTTTGTCTCGAACATTGGCTGTTCGTCCGTTCAGCGAACAATTTGGGATGTTGGCGGCAAATTCGAAAAGCCACGGAACACCCTTTAAAAGTGTATGGGAGAAATCTAAAGTGCTAATTTTAAAGGTTGATATGCAAGCTATTGTCATAAAGTGTTTGGGGACCCGGGTCCTGCCCCAGGGGACATGTATCAATGCAAAAAAAAGTTTTAAAAACAGACGTTTTTTCGGGAGCAGTGATTTTAATAATGCTTAAAGTGAAACAATAAAAGTTAAATATTCCCTTAAATTTGGTACCTGGGGGGTGTCTATAGTATGCCTGTAAAATAGCGCATGTTTCCCGTGTTTATAACAGTCTCTGCACAAAATGAAATTTCTAAAAGGAAAAGTCATTTAAAACTACTCGCAGCTATAATGAATTGTCGGGTCCCGGCAATACAGATAAAAGTAATTGAAAGTCATTGAAAAAAAAAAAATGCGTGGGGGTCCCCCAAAATTCCATTACCAGGCCCTTCAGGTCTGGTATGGATATTAAGGAGAACCCTGCGCCAAATTTAAATAAAAAATTGCGTGGGGTTCCCCCTAAAAATCCATACCAGACGAACGGTCTGGTATGGATTTTAAGGGGAACTCCGCGCCAAGATTAAAAACAAAATGGCGTGGGGTTCCCCCCAAAAATACATACCAGACCCTTATCCGAGCATGCAACCTGGCAGGCCGCAGGAAAGAGGGGGGACGAGAGAGCGCCCCCCCCCTCCTGAACCGTACCAGGCCACAAGCCCACAACATGGGGAGCATGTCCCCATGTTGATGGGGACAAGGGCCTCATCCCTACAACCCTTGCCCGGTGGTTGTGGGGGTCTGCGGGCGGGGGGCTTATCAGAATCTGAAAGCCCCCTTTAACAAAGGGGACCCCCACATCCCGCCCCCCCCTCCCCATGTGAATTGGTAAGGGGTACATTGTACCCCTACCATTTCACAAAAAAAGTGTCAAAATGTTAAAAATGATAGGAGACGGCTTGGGACAAGTCCTTTTATTAAGAAAAAAAAAAGATTCCAGCGATGTAATCCACTCTCCATCATCTCTAGCGATGATACGATGCACACGATCCTGCCTCCACCGGTGGCTCCCGGCCGAATGACGCGCCGCCAGCCTGACAGCTCTTATATAGCTGAGAGTGGGGCCAGAGACGCAAGGGGAATCGCCGGGGTTACCCAGTGACATGTATGGGTGACCCCGCCCCCCTCTGATGCAACGGGAAACCTGCGTTGCGTCAGAGGGGGCGGGGTCACCTGTACACGTCACTGGGTAACAGTTGGCCGGGAGCCTCTGGTGGAGGCAGGATCGTGTGCGTCGTATCCTCGCTGGAGATCATCGCTGGATACCGAGAATGGATTACATCACTGGAGATCAAGAGTGGATTACATCGCTGGAATCTTTTTTTTTTTTTTTTTTATTTCAATTTTTTTTTTTTTTTTAATAAAGGACTCGTCCCAAGCCGTCGTCTATCGTTTTTAACATTTTGACACTTTTTTTTTGTGAAATGGTAGAGGTACAATTACCAATTCACATAGGGGGGGCGGGATCTGGGGTTCCCCTTTGTTAAAGGGGGCTTCCAGATTCCGATAAGCCCCGTGCACGCAGACCCCACAACCACTGGGCAAGGGTTGTGGGGATGAGGCCCTTGTTCCCATCAACATGGGGACATCCTCCCCATGTTGAGGGCATGTGGCCTGGTACAGTTCCAGAGGGGGGGGCGCTCTCTCGTCCACCCCTCTTTTCCTGCTGCCTGCCAGGTTGGGTGCTCGGATGGATAAGGGTCTGGTATGGATTTTTGGGGGGAACCCCACGCTTTTTTTTTTTTGGCGCAGGGTTCCCCTTAATATCCATACCAGACCTTGAAGGGCCTGGTAATGGAATTTTTGGGGACCCCCCACGCATTTTTTTTTCAATGAATTACTTTTATCTGTATTGCCGAGACCCGACAATTCATTATAGCTGGGAGTAGTTTTAAATTACTTTTTTTCCTTTTAGAAATGTCATTTTGTCCAGAGACTGTTATAAACACGGGAAGCATGCGCTACTTTACAGGCATACTATAGACACCCCCCAGGTACCAAATTTAAAGGAATATTTAACTTTTATTGTTTCACTTTAAGCATTATTAAAATCCCTGCTCCCGAAAAAACGGTTGTTTTTAAAACTTTTTTTTTGTATTGATACATGTCCCCTGGGTCAGGATTCAGGTCCCCAAACACTTTTTATGAGAATAACTTGCATATTAACCTTTAAAATTATCACTTTTGATTTTTCATGTTCGTGTCCCATAGACTTTAACGGTGTTCGCGTGTTCGAACTCATTTTTTTTCCTGTTCGCATGTTCTGCTGCGGACCGAACCGGGGGGTGTTCGGCTCATCCCTATTCACAAGTGTGAATGCATCCTTATTGAGAAAAGTTCCAGCCATGGGTTTCGGGTGGAGCAGCACTAAGTGGATGGGTGGGATTGAAGGATGCAAAATAATTTTTTATGATTGTTCTTTCAGGCTTTCACCATCTGAAATGCAGGAAAATTTCCAACCGTTACTCACACTGCTGAAGGAGTCTGTTTCTCTAAATCTGGCACCACCTGGCTACTTCCTTCTCTTAAGGTAGACCATACTTCCTATAGATACTGCTGATAAAAGGTTAAAAGCTGAACTCCAAGCAAATAGCTACATACGTGCATGTAATACATATATGGGACCTAGTTTACCTGCTGAAGGATTTATATTTCTGTCCGTCCAGATCTAAGATTAACACAGCTCTGCCACACAGCCTGGAGACCTGACTTTGCGTTACTGCAGTTAAGTAATACAACTAGGTCTTGTCCCTGGCCCCAGCCTGTGACTGGACAGAGAAGGAGAAGCAGCAGACTGATAAGCTCATCTCTGTCATTCTGCCCTCTCCTCAGCACATCACTTGTTAGCACATAAACATTGCAGCACAACAGATTGGTTCCTTGTGCTGCTTCTCCCTCTTCCATTCTGAGCTCTGCTGTACAGGGACTGCGAGAGGGTGACACCGGATTAAGTCAGGTACTTATACTAGATTCTTTTACAAACACACTTAACGAATTTTAATGAGCACAAACCTACAGATAGCTTAAAATAAACTGACCAACGTTTAACCCTTCCCTACTCTAAAACTAAAATAAAATGTTACTAATTATAACTAGCTACTGTTGTAGTGGAAATTGTCTCTTCTATAGCTAAAATGATTTGATGATTTCCACTTGATGACAAGTTGCATGGCACTCTTTTGCTCAAAAATTTTTTGATGAAAATTTTTGCTTTGCACGCTGTGTTAGTGCCCTAATTGGCACCATTGCTACAGCACTACCAAGAAGGATTTTTTGTTGTGGTTTGTACAGCTCTTTGGAATATGTTATCCAATACATTTCCACTAATGGCCCTGTTTGATCTGTAGGTCAGGATGTGTAAGTGTCTTAGGTATCTTATGCTATACATATATCTCCTTCCAGCATGTTGAATGACTTTGTAACCAGGACTCCAAACCTAGAAAACAAGAAGGACCAGAAGGATTTGCAGGTAAGCCATACAAGATCATACACCTTGATTCCTGTCTGTGCTGATGAAACCTGCTTGGGCAAAGCACAGTTTCACTATAGATTGCATTATGTGCAGTCCTGAAATGCCACACGATCCAGAGAACTCTGTTGACACCAGGGCTTTTTTTCAGTGGGAACGGGGGGGAACGCAGTTCCGGCACCTCCTGGACTGACTGTATGTAATTGCTGGGGTGTGCTGCAGGGTATTGATGCTCACTGCTGGTGGATCTATTCTAGCTGAAGGGGATCTATTTTTGCAGAGGGGTCTATTGTTGCTGGGGAGGTCTATTGTTGCTGGTGGGGGCCTATTGTTGCTGGGGGGTCAGTTGTTGCTGAAGGAGATCTACTGTTGGGGGAGGGGTCTATTGTTGATGGCTGCCAGAAAGTCTATTAATGCTGGCTGTGCGAAGATCTGTTGATGCTGCCGGGAGTCTATTGTAGCTGGGGGTAAATTTTGTTGTGGGTGGTACGTTGTTGGGGGGATCTATTGTTGCTGGCTGAAGGGGATCTATTTTACTACTTTTCTTGATATCGTGACCAAATTCCATACAAATTACTTAGCACCACAAAATGATACTTGGTTCTGTATTGTCTAAAAGGGGCGTTACTGGGAGGTGGGTAGGGGATAGAACCAAGGGACGTTGCTCGGAGGTGGGTAGGGGCGGAGAAAACAAGTGACTCGGAAAAGGGGAGTTCCTGCACCTATTGTCTGAGAAAAAAAGCCCTGGTTGACACCATGCATCGTAATTGGCACTGTGCAGTGCAGCTCTGCCTGTCCTTTTCCCATGTATCCCTCTCCCTTTTTCCTGATATGTCATGGAGGATGCCAAAGGACATGCCACTGTGACATACATTAGTGTGTAAATGTTTTAAGCAGGCATAAAAAAATGCTGTAAATTAACCTCTTAAGGACCAGGCCTCTTTCTGAGATTTGTTGTTTACAAGTAAAAAACTGTTGTTTTTTTTGCTAGAAAATTACTTGGAACCCCCAAACATTATACATTTTTTTTTCTAACACCCTAGAGAATAAAATGGCGGTTATTGCAATACTTTGTCACACCGTATTTGCGCAGCGGTCTTACAAGCACACTTTTTTTGGAAAAAATACACTTTTTTGAATTAAAAAATAAGACAAAAGTAAAGTTAGCCCAATTTTTTTTTTTATATTTGAAAGATAATGTTACGCCGAGTAAATTGATACCCAACGTGTCACGCTTCAAAATTGCGCTCAAGTAGGCGCTACTTGGAGCTGGAGAAACTACAATATGGCAAGAGATGGCAGAAGTACGGAATCACACATATGAGATAAATATTTCGAGATGGTAAACTGCGTCCTTTTCTGACGCTACAGGCGGAATTTAATCTCCCTGCCTCCATGCAGTTCTATTATTTCCAGCTCCAACATGCGGTGGGGGCACAATCGAATGGTGACGCTTGGATTCAGAATCCCACACCTATAGTTAACTACATGAGGGATGTAACCACATATAAGGGGTTCATATCATGCAGCTACTCCATGCTTCTTGCCAAATTTCTCCCTGACAACACTGCAGGACTCGTATCCAAGTGGTAGAGAGACATAGAAACCTTTGAGGAAGGCCAATGGGAGGAGGCGCTCTCGGCGGTTCCCTAAATGTGGCCCAAAGATTGTCCCAGTTGTATATCCTCCTTCTTTGTGTATACTACACACCAGCTAGGCTGGAGAGAATGGGGGTGCGAGAGGATCCTTCTTGTACAAGATGCAAGAGGGACCATGGCGACCTGATCCACATGTTGTGCCCCAAATTGCATATTTACTGGAAGGAGGTGTTGGATACAATCAACCGTGTGTTTCAGGTTCAGCTGAAGGCACACCCTAAACTGTGCTTACTGGGTATCATGGAAGATGTCCCGGAGAAGGAGCCTTCTAGGATAGCGATAGGTAGGGCTCTCTTCCAGGCTAGAAAAACTTATTTTGAGGCACAGGAAAAGGGAAGAACACCCTGCGGTGAGGGAATGGGTGAACCAAATGGGTGACACTATCAGACTAAAGAAATGTATTTACCAACATAGGGGGAGTATGACAAAATTTGACACAATATGGGCGTGTTTGTTGAATGTCCCTGGTTTACACCCGGTCGATCTGATCATGGATGGCTTTGTAATTGTAAAGAGCGGAGGGTTGGTGGGGTTCTCTCCGTGGTTCTTGCTGTTTTTATTCCTGTTTTGTAATGTTTGTCTGGGTTTACCATATGGTGTATATCAATGTGTGGTGCTAAAAGTTTCTCCTGCTCTATGTGATTGTTAAGACGGTGGAAGACTACTATTTGTACAAAGATTGTCCGTACTGCTTGTAAAAACCTTTTTTTTTCTGTGTTTCTCCCAAAAAATCCTATTTGATTTAAAAAAATTGCGCTCACTCGTGGAATGGCGACAAACTTTTACCCTTAAAAATCTCAATAGGCGACGTTTAAAAAATTCTACAGGTTGCATGTTTGGAGTTACAGAGGAGGTCTAGGGCTAGAATTCTTGCTCTCGCTCTACCGATCACGGTGATACCTCACATGTGTGGTTTGAACACCGTTTTCATATGCTGGCGCTGCTCACGTTTGCATTCGCTTCTGCACACAAGCTCGGCGGGATGGGGCACATTTAAACAATTTTTTAATTTTTTCTTATTTATTTTACCTTTTTATTCATTTTTTTTAAACTGTGTTCTTTTACAAAAAAAATGTGTCACTTTTTTTCCTATTACAAGAAATGTAAACATCCCCTGTAATAGAAAAAAAGCGTGACAGGACCTTTTAAATATGAGATCTGGAGACAAAAAGACCTTCGATCTCATATTTACACAAAAATGCAATAAAAATTTTTTTTTTGTCATATGAAAAAAAAATGGCCCTTTAAGAGCTATGGGCGGAAGTGACGTTTTGACGCCGCTTCTGCCCTGCTATGGTATGGAGACAGGTGGGGGCCAACTTCTCCCTCACTCGTCTCCATACCCAGCAACAGAGAGGACCCAATCGCCTCTGCCGATGGCTCCGGTAAGCAGCGGAGGGCCGCGGATAAAGGTGATCTCGCTGCGAATTCACGGCAGAGACCGCCCGCTGAAGAAGAGGATACCTGGGTCATGGCAGCTAGCTGCTGCCATAACAAAGATATCCCTCTTTAAACAGCCGACGTATATCGACGTGCAGCGGTCCGGAAGTGGTTAGGAATGCTTTCAGAAATAGAAGTGTCAATTGTTTATCTATTAACAAAATGTAAAGTAAATGATCGGAAGAGAAATCCAAATCAGATCAATATTTGGTGTGAACCACCCTTTGCCTTCAAAACAGCCTCAGTTCTTCTAGGTACACTTGCACACAGTTTTAGAAGGAACTCGGCAGGTAGGTTGTTCCAAACATCTTGGAGAACTAACCAGAGATCTTCTGTGGATGTGGGCTGCCTCAAATCCTTCAGTCTCTTTATGTAATCCCAGGCACTGAAGATCGTTTTAATGACATTGGCTGTGTGTTTGGGGTCATTGTCCTGCTGCAGAATATGTTTGGGACCAGTCACATGTCTCCCAGATGGTATGGAATGATTGAGAAGTATCTCAACATTGAGGACATCAATGATCCTGACCAAATCCCCAACTCCATTTGCAGAAATGCAGCCCCAAACTTGCAGGAACCTCCACCATGCTGTTGTCTGCAGACACTCATTATTGTACCGCTCTCCATCCCTTTGGTGAACAAACTGCCTCCTGCTACAGTCAAATATTTAACATTTTGACTCATCAGTCCAGAGTACCTGCTGCCATTTTTCTGCACCCCAGTTCCAATGTTTTTATGCATAGTTGAGTCCCTTAGCCTTGTTTCCATGTCAGAGGTATGGCTTTTGCAATTCCACTTCTGGCCAGACTTCTCGGGACAGTAGATGGGTGTACCGGTGTCCAACTGGTTTCCTCCAGGTCCATGCTGATGGCACTGCTGGACATCTTCCGATGTCGAAGGGAAGTAAGCATGATGTGTCTTTCATCTGCTGGATTATGTTTCCATGGCCAACCATTGTGTCGGTCCTGTTTCTTTGTGCTTCTTCAAAAGAGCTTGAACTGTACATTTTTAAACCCCAGTCTGCTTTGAATTCTTAGCCTGGGACTGCCCTTTCTGATGCAGTACAACTACCTTGTGTCTTGTTGCTGTGCTCTGTCTTGTCATGGTTTATGACCTGTGACATGAAGCATGTCTTTCACAAGCCTCCTACACAGTTGTTTCTGTTTCAGTGAATGAATGTGTTTCAACCTACATATGAAATTGATGAACAATAGCACCTGCTTGGTGGAATTGGTTAATCATACACCTGACTCTAATCCTACAAAATCCCTGACTTTGTGCAAGTGTGCCAAGTGTAATACCCCATACACACGATCCGATTATCGTACGACAGATCGTACGACTTTTTTCACTTAATAGTCGCAAGTAAAATTGAATAGGTCATTAACGTCACGAAAATTCTCGTACGACAGAAAAAAAAAAAATCGGAAGTGATGTCATGTGTTGTAATGTATTTGTATTGTATTTTCGGACGACAACTGTACTGACTAAATGAAAATCGTACGATTTGTTTATCGTACGAGGAAAATTTTGGTGCATGTCCGATAAAATAATATCGGATGAACTGTCATGATCGGCTCTCGAAAGCTCTGTACTAACGATCCAATTATCGTACGATTCTTCCTCGGATGACATTTTTCGTACGATATTCGGATCGTGTGTACGAGCCATTATGCTGGGTTTACACTGGTACAACACGAATGTTGTACTACTGTCATCCTACTTTGCCCTACTACATCTGTCCTACATCTGCCCTACATCTGCCCTACTTCCATCTGACTTGAATGAACAAGATAAGATTTTGCTCCGACTTTGAGATAGTAAGACTTGTCTTTTGACCAATCAAAACAATCCCAGAGTGCCAAAAAATTCCTTTTACTGCTCCTGTAATCACCGTGTCGGATGTCACAAGTTGGATGGTTAGGACAAGGATCCTACTTTGATCCGACTTCAATGATATTCAATGGGCTGAAGTAGGACCAAAGTAGTGCAGAGAGCATTTTCAAAGTCGGAATGACTTGTGTCGGACCAGCTTACTTTGTAAACTGATAAAAATAAACAATAAAATATACATTTTTGAAAGCATTCTTACTTTACAGTATTTCTTCACACCTGCCTAAAACTTTTGAACAATACTGTACATAAAGGGCAAGTATCGATACTGCCCAATGATGTCCTTTCATACATGTACCACCACATACTAAAGATAAACTATGTAAACTGCTATAGGAGGTGACACAGAAGATCCTGGAGTCGGTGGGGAACGTGGCTGGCTCCTCTTTAGAACAGACCAGCTGGCTGAGCAGGAACTTGGAGGTGAAGGCCCAGCCACAGGTGGCCCTGGATGATGCAGATGGTGATGAAGAGCTGTACGGTAAGATGGTAGTAAAATTATGAGTTTCTGTATCTTTCTTTTTGATGCTGTGCCCACAGGCTTTTGTTGACATCAGATGGGTTTGAATTCCCATACAAGTCTATGGGAATGCAAACCCCTCTTGAAGCAGCTCAGGAGGTTAACTTCAAGTCGAATGCATCTGTCCAAAAATTGTAATTGATCTGATAAGCATCTCAAACTAATGTCATCAAAACAAGTAACAAACACCAAAAAGCAGAGGTCTGAATGTACCCCAAATGATATCATATTAACGTTTTATCAGTTGTGATATTTTCAAGAAAATTCTTTATGATTTATAGTTGTTTCAGCCCTGGTTCACATTGGTACGATTTGACATGTAAAATCACATGTCAAATCGGCGGCATTTGCTGGCAATGGCACCGTCCTAATCGGTGCGACGCCTCATCTGTAGCGCTGCAGCGATTTCAAAAAGTAGTTTCTGTACTACTTTTTGCGATTTCGGGCTGCGATTTACATTGACATCTGTGCAGAAACCTGCACAGATGTCTCTAAAATTGCGTCCGAAATCGGGACTGACAAGCGGGAGTTAAATCGTGTGCGTTCAGCTGAACTCGCACGGCTTCATTCCCGCAGCCCAGTGTGAACCTGGGCTCAGAGGCACTTTTACAATTAAAAATAAGTAACAGTTTTTGGTGCGACTATTTCAGGCTTAACTTGGCTCATTTACTACAACTAGTAGTGGCCTTCTATTTTACACAGTTTCTCCTCATTAGTCTTTGTTGACTTCTGCTTGGATTGTTCCAAAAATGTATCTTATTCAAAATACAACATTATCTTATCTTGATTCCTAAAGGTTCACATACTTATGTTTATGTGCCATAAAATAGTAGGTCATGAGAGAGCCCTTTTCTGCTTCAAAAGTATTAGATATAGAATTATTAGACATGTGCACACTGAAATATTTCGTTTCGGAATTTCGTTTTTCGTACGAAAAATACATATTATTTAGTTACTCCCGAAATTTGTTTTTATTTAGTTTGTTTAGTTAAAAAATGCATTCGTCCGAAAATCCTAATTAATTAAGGTAGTATCTGTCATTGAAGGCTCATGGTGTCGGTCGAATGTTCTAAGAAGATTCGACGGAGCAGCTAAACTGTACGATGCCCCAATCGTACATTTCCGGTCGAATGCTCCGCCTACAAGCTATAGAAGAATTCTAATGTTGTATAACACCAGTAATAATTATATTTATAAATTATTATTACTAGTCAACCAACATTCAAATTCTTCTATAGCCTATGGGTGGAGCATTTGACCGGAAATGTACGATTGGGGCATCGTACAGTTTAGCTGCTTGTCGAATCTTCTTAGAACTTTCGACAGACACCATAAGCCTTCAATGACAGATTAGACGTTTGTATGTTTTTCACTTCTTCGTCGTTCATGTCGAATGGTCTACCCCAACACTGTCTCTATAATGTCGAATCTTTCCTCTCCATGTAGAATAATCTTGGACTAATAGAGTTAAGGTTAGGCACATTCGACCACAGGTTCGATAGACACAGATCGCTATTGTCAGCGTCATGTCGAATCTCCTATCTATATCGAACTGTTGTCGCAACGAAAACGAGAATAAAGCATTTCTTTCTCGTACATCACGGGACACAGAGCGACATAGTCATTACTAATGGGTTATATAGATACCGTCAGGTGCTGGCACTGGCAACTTCCAAAACCGGAAGTACCCTCCCCTATATAAGCCCCTCCCATCCGGGAGCACCTCAGTTTTTTGCCAGTGTCTAAGGTGTTGGCCAAGAAGAAACATGTGTTTTTCACTGAGCTTGCGTACAGGTTCTTTTGGGCCTCAGTAAGCTATTCCGGATCCGACCAAAAAAGCTTCATAGCTAAACGGTCGGTACCCGGGCCTTGCAGAGAAGAGCAAGGTTTTGCCTGTAATGCTTCTCTTAGGAGAGCTGGACCCTGGGATCCAGAGCTCTGGTCATACCCACAACCAAGATGTTTTCTGTGCAGGGTGCTATACAGGTCCAGGGGAGTGGAATCCTTGGGAACCCGGTCCCTGAAGGTTTGATTACAATGCCTGCCGTGATAGGTGAAGTTTGGGCTTCTGTGGACCAAACAGAGTCCTGCGGCGAGGAAAAGGTAAGTGGGGGCCCTCGGGAACTTTGTTCTATTGAGGGACCCCCAAGCCTATTTTGTCTTTCTGCCTGTTACCTAAGGTATTCCCGCTAATATTCTGTGTATGCCTGTTACTACTGAGAAAATGTAAAAATTTTAATAGTAGGCAAAAAAAAAAAAATGTAAGACCGCGGTATCTGTGTTAGACACTAGAGGCCGCTATGGTTCTTTTTCTTGTAATGTGGATTTTTTTCTTCCAGAATCAAATCCAGGCAGTTGGTATGTTCTCTCCTGGGAAGCTGTCTCCTCTGCCCTGTTGCTGCGCTCATCCATCCCCGGGCCCTGCGGCAAAGGGACCCTGGCTCCCATCTAGCTCCTTGTTGTTTTCAAAAAAGGCGCACGTGCCCGCGCGCGTGCGCGTGCACGCGCCTCTATTCATAGAGGCGATCTGGAAAAAGGGGCGGAGCGGGGTGGATGACGCTCAGGTGTGCGCCGCGGCGCTACTGCGCATGTGCGGGCGTCCAGCGTGTTTTAAAGCACATTATAGCTGGCTGTTGAAGTGCACAGACAGAGCTAGCAACAATATAAAGGCACACAGAGGCGGTTGATGCAGGCATCCCCTAGAAAGGCACTTTAGTAGACACCAACTGTGTTATAGCAGCAATTGTGCTAGACTATTCTCAGTAAAAGTGGTGTATTACGGCTGGAATACCTCAGCTTTAGGCTTAGGAATATGCCGTCCAGAAGCTCCGGAACTGAATCTTCCAGGAAGCGAAGGGGGTCTCATCGGGCTCTGAGGATCTTGGGCATACTTCTGCTGCACCAGTCTCCCCTGAAGTTCAGAGGTAAGTGACCGTAGAGACCCCGCAGGGGTACTTGGTACTGTGGCTGTCCTCAGTTCACCTGCTCCTGTGTATGTAACAGAGGAGGTTTTTTTCCTCAGCTCTGGGAGGATTAGAGAGAGATTGTCAACATTGATCGCTGCCTCCCTGTCAGGGAAAGCACGCCCGATCTCCGTCTCCTCCTTCAGAGTGCCTGTTAGCAGAGCAACAGTCCCATACAGGGATCGACCTGCCTGAAGGGGATCAGGATGAGGTTGATTCTGTTATAGAGGAATCAACAGTGGGGGAACCTTTTCTCAGCATCTCAAGCTGAAAGATTATGGGTTCAGTCTCTGACTAACATGGTCCGATCAGCATTTAAAAATGCACCTTGCGGAACCATCAACCACTACTGTATCCTCGTTGGGGTCGCTAGAAGCCCCCAGACTGTCTGTTCTTTTCCACTTCACCCTTTACTGAAAGGGCTTATTTACCAGGATTGGGAACGTCCTGAGAAAATATTTATTCCCCCAAGAGATTTCCGGTGGTCTATCCCATGGAGGATAAGTTCATCAAAAAAATGAAAGGTCCCTACAGTGGACGCAGCCATCTCTTGTATGTATAAATCACTCACATGTCCAGTGGATAATGTCCAAATGTTCAAGAACCCAATAGATAAAAGATTGGAGTCCTTATGAAAATCTGCTTCTTTCTACAGCAAGCTTGGTGACACAACCAGCAGTAGCAGCTATTGGGATCTGCTAAGCAGTGAAGGATCAGTTGAAACAGGTCTTGAGGGACTTGACAGATCAGCAGGCTTTGCCCTAGCTGATCTACCTAGAGCCTTAGGCTTTGCGGTTGACGCCATAAAGGATTCAGTCCATCAGGCCTCCCGCCTTACGCTGTCTATAGTACATATGCGTAGGCTCCTATGGCTCAAAAACTGGTCTGCTGAAGCTCCCTGTAAAGAATGGCTGGTTAGCGTCCCATTTCATGGTGAACGCTTATTCAGGGAAAACCTGGACAAATATATCCAGAAAATTTCCAGCGGTAAAAATACGCTCTTGCCGGTTAAAAACAGAGTTAGAGGTCCCTCTTTAAGAGGCCTGCTTCTCCAGTCCCTGGGGCATCGGCTGTGTAACAGTTCCGACGGCCTCCTCGGTCAATTCCCAGGGGTAAAAAACAGGGACAATAGCAGGGTAATGAGAAATGGGTCAGGGGAGGTACAAAACCTCCCCCAAAGTTAAATTCATTGAAGCCCCCACTCAGTCGGGTGGGGGGAGGACTCCAGTTGTTCGCAAGAAACCTGGCGGGACACGATCAAGACAGATAGGTGCTCTCCGCAGTATGTTTGGGATACAGTTTGGAGTTAAAAGACTCTCCTCCTTCCCATTTTTGAGGTCAAACGTGCCAAGGGATCCCCGGAAGAGAGAGTCCCTCCTGTTGGCACTAGAACAACTATTGCTCCAAGGAGTAATTATGGAGGTTCCCCTGGAAGAATGAGGGTTCGGGTTTTACTCAAACCTCTTTACAGTCCCGAAGCAAACGCGGACGGGAGGCCCATATTAATTCTAAAAGGGCTATACAAATTCCTGTATATCAGGACTTTCCGATGGAGTCGATCCGATCGGTGGCCACTGCCCTACAAGGGGAGGATTGGTTAGCCGCGATCGACATCAAAGATGCTTATTTGCACATTCCCATCTTTCCAGTCCACCAAAAATTTCTACGCTTTGCAGTAGAAGGGCGCCATTTTCAGTTCAGAGCCTTACCCTTCGGTTTGGCCACAGCACCACGAGTGTTTACAAAAATTCTGGCCCTTTATTGGCCAATCTAAGAACACAAGGTGTAATGATAATGGCATATCTAGATGACTTGTTGCTGATAGACCACTCAGTGAAAAAACTAGACGTGGTCGTTCACAAGACAATCAAGTATCTGGAATCTCACGGTTGGATTATCAACCGAGACAAGTTAGCCCTAAAAACCAGTCAAAAGTCTGGAATACTTGGGGCTAAGGTTGGATTCAGGCCAGAGAAAAATATTCTTGCCTCGAGGAAAGGTGTTGTCTTTGAAAGATTTGATCCACTTAGTGGGTACAAAAAAGACAGCCGTCCATACGCCTGTGCATGAGGCTGCTGGGAAAAATGGTGGCATCATTCGAAGCAGTACCCTACGGTCAATTCCATTCAAGGAATTTGCAAGGGGCCATACTGTCAGCCTGGAACAAAAAAGTTCAGGCCCTAGACTTACAATGTCCTTGTCCCCTTCCGTTCGCAAGAGCCTCCGTTGGTGGTTGGTTCCCCAGAATCTGGAAAAAGGGAAATCCTTCAGTCCGATTTCTTGGAAGGTGGTCACTACAGATGCCAGCCTTATAGGCTGGGGAGCTGTACTGGAGCAATAGTCTCTCCAGGACAGATGGTCGGATGCAGAAAAGGCCCTGCCCATCAATCTCTTAGAGATACGAGCAGCCCGGTATGCCCTAGTAGCATGGACATCCAAACTCCAAGGGTCCCCTGTCAGAATTCAATCAGACAATGCCACAGCAGTGGCATATATCAATCATCAGGGGGGCACCAGGAGTCGTGCAGCCCAGAGGGAAGTAAATTACATCCTGAAATGGGCAGAAAGATATGTCCCAGCCATATCTGCGGTATTCATTCCAGGAGTGGAGAATTGGAAGGCGGACTTTCTAAGTCGCCAGCAATTATGCCCAGAGGAAGGGTCCTTTCACCCCGAGGTTTTCTGGACAATATGTCAGCGGTGGGGAACATCGGATGTAGATCTTCTAGCATCCAGATTCAACGCAAAGGTGGACAGGTTTGTCTCTCGGTCAAGGGATCCCCTAGCTTGCGGCTCGGATGCCCTAGTGTTCCCTTGGGATCAGTTCAAGCTGATATATGCATTCACACCGCCACAATGGTTTCCTCGATTACTCCGCAGAATCGGGGTAGAAAAGAAACCAGTGATTCTGGTGGCTCCAGCGTGGCCCCGAAGAGCGTGGTACGCGGAGATTGTAAAATGTCAGTGGGGAGTCCTTGGACTCTCCCACATCGTCCGGACC
The DNA here is from genome assembly GCA_029206835.1 of Rana muscosa. Classification (NCBI taxonomy): domain Eukaryota; kingdom Metazoa; phylum Chordata; class Amphibia; order Anura; family Ranidae; genus Rana; species Rana muscosa. The sequence goes on along the minus strand of CM055117.1, from coordinate 67,545,794 downwards.
TGCTTTCGCAAGGACCGATATACCACCCTTCCTTACCAGCCCTAGGTTTGATGGCCTGGCTATTGAAGCCCACATTCTAAAAAAGAGAGGGCTCTCTAATGCTGTGGTATCTACCATGATCAATGCCAGGAAGCCGGTATCCAGGCAGATCTACTATAGAATCTGGAAGGCGTACATCGCCTGGTGTGAGGCCAAGAAATGGCATCCACGTAAATACGTAATAGGTAGGATTCTGGACTTCCTACAATGGGCTGTAGATAGGAAGCTTGCCTTGAGTACTATCAAGGGTCAGATTTCGGCCTTGTCAATATTTTTTCAAAGGCCCTTGGCTTCGCATTCACTAGTCAAAGCCTTTATACAAGGGGTGATGCGTATTAGTCCTCCGGTTAATATTCCCATATGTCCATGGGATCTAAACTTGGTTCTGTCGGTTCTACAGAAACAACCATTTGAACCATTACAGCATATTTCTTTGGTGCTTCTCACCAGGAAATTGATTTTTCTAGTAGCCATTTGTTCGGCTAAAAGAGTGTCGGAATTAGCAGCTATGTCCTGTAAGGAGCCATATCTGGTTATCCATAAGGATAGAGTAGTGTTACGTCCTCATCCAGCCTTTCTTCCTAAGGTGGTATCGAGGTTTCATTTGAACCAAGATGTGGTTCTTCCTTCTTTTTTTCCCAAACCTACTTCGGTAGAGGAAAAGTTATTGCATTCTTTGGATGTAGTAAGAGCAGTTAAAGCTTATCTAAAAGCCACTGCTCAGATTCGCAGAACGGATACTTTGTTTATTCTGCCGGAAGGCCCCAGAAAGGGTCAGGCAGCGTCAAAATCTACTTTAGCTAAGTGGATTCGACAGGTCATAATACAAGCCTATGGCTTGAGAAGGAGACCGCCTCCGTTCAAAGTTAGAGCGCACTCCACGAGAGCAGTTGGAACTTCATGGGCAGTGCATCACCAGGCCTCCCTGGCTCAAATCTGTAAGGCCGCAACATGGTCTTCAGTACACACGTTTACTAGGTTCTACCAGGTGGACGTTAGAAGTCAGGAGGATGTCGCCTTTGGGCGCAGTGTGTTGCAGGCCGCAAAAGATCCTCATGTCTGATAGCGCTCAGCTTTTGTATGGTGTATCCCCCCCCTCGTTGGGCATTGCTTTAGGACATCCCATTAGTAATGACTATGTCGCTCTGTGTCCCGTGATGTACGAGAAAGAAAATAGGATTTTTATAACAGCTTACCTGTAAAATCCTTTTCTTGGAGTACATCACGGGACACAGAGCTCCCGCCCCTCTTTAGGGACACTTATTGCTTTGCTACAAAACTGAGGTGCTCCCGGATGGGAGGGGCTTATATAGGGGAGGGTACTTCCGGTTTTGGAAGTTGCCAGTGCCAGCACCTGACGGTATCTATATAACCCATTAGTAATGACTATGTCGCTCTGTGTCCCGTGATGTACTCCAAGAAAAGGATTTTACAGGTAAGCTGTTATAAAAATCCTATTTTTTTTATGTCAGATCTTTCGGATTTTGCGCGTTCGTTTTAGTTTGTTAAAACGATAACGAAAATACCCGAAATTCGGACGAAAATGCATTCGGACAAAAACGAATGCACATGTCTAATAATTATACAACGCACAATGGGGTAGAGCATTTCACAAAGGCTAGTGGCAAAGTTACAATGCAGAGATTGTTCATAATTTGACATCGGAGAGCAGTAAAGGAAACTTTGTATAACTGAAACTTGATGAGGGAGGCACCCTCGTACCTAAGGAAAGTGAACAGCAGGAATGTGCACTCCTCATATGAGGAACACATGTCATAAGAGTTGGTAAAACCTAAAAAGATTTGGTAAAGATAAAGAGGGTTATCCGCCACCTCAAGGCGCCCCATGAGATGGGAGCTAAAGGGATACTGATGTAGAGCGATAAGCCCTTCATGGAAACATGGCATAACTTGGAAGGCTTAAGAAAGGAAAGCAGAAGATAAAAAGGGGAAGAAGAAAGAAAGAGGGGAGGAAGGGAGGAGAATAATAAAGAAAAGGAAGAAAATAAATATTAAAAAAAGGGGTGCAAGGTAGGGAAGGAGGGATAAGGGGTGAGTGGGAGCAGGACGAATGCCTTGTACACACGATCGGAATTTCCGATTAAAAAAGTCAGACGGAGTTTTTTCATCGGAAATTCCGACCGTGTGTGGGCCCGATCGGACTTTTTTCCATCGGAGTTTAGAAATAGAACATGTTTTATTTTTTTCCGATGGAAAAAATTCCTATGGGAAATTCCGATCGTCTGTGTGGAACTCCGTCTGAGAAAATTCCACGCATGCTCAGTATCAAGTCGATGCATGCTCGGAAGCATTGAACTTCATTTTTCTCGTCTCGTCGTAATGTTGTATGTCACCGCGTTCTTGACGGTCGGAATTTGGTCTGACAGTGTGTATGCAAGACAGCTTGAACGGAATTCCGACGGAAAATTCCATCAGATTTTAGCCCATCGGAAATTCCGATCGTGTGTACAGGGCTTAAGGAGGATTTGACTCCCAAGGCTCATTTGGGTTGCCCCCCCCCCCCCCCTCCAGTCATTGGAGATCCAGGGGTTCCAGATTTTCTAGAATTTCTTGACCTTGCTGCCATTTTATCGTTAATCAAGTGCCACGTCAGCTTAGTACTGTGTTCTAGTCGCAACCCCCATTAGAGAAACTTTTTAGAAATCGCTCAGTTTAGGTCTTCTCATTCCTGTTATGTCTGTCATGCCTGAATTGTAAATATTTTTCCCACACAGAGGAAAATGCCGCAGCTCAGTCATCCATGGTCTCCGCCTCCGCGCCATCTGTATACAGTGTGCACGCCCTCTCCATGCTCGCAGAGGTGAGCGCTATTCTCTCTCAACACTAACTTTATGTAGACCTATTGGTGAATCCAGTACACAGTATGGTTACCCATATATTTAGGACAGAAGTCTTTGGAAATATGTGATTTTGAAAAAAAAATAAAAAATTTTGATTAGTAATGGAATGTTTGCAGCAGACTGACAACAGTATTATTACATGTGTATGTTCTCATTACCATAAGATCAAACAATCATGCACGTGCATGTATAGATTTGACATGACATTTAATGAGTTAGGTAGCATAATCTTAAAATGATCTGATATTGTCACATTTTTGAATATTTTGGGACACAGACCTCAAAGAGAAACACAATAGAGGTTTAATCTCTCCCACTCTGTTCAAAACTAAAATGAAAAAAAATAATTAACTGGAGTTGGGCTTTAAAGAAACCCTGTCAGATCTATAAACAAATGAAAAAGTATATTCACCTATTGGTGGTCTGTGTCTCCTACCTGTGCTTTGTTCCAGCTCTGCAGCCTCCTTCAGATGCCTGTTCATCACTGCGCTTTGTGTTTCTATCCTCTGACGCCATAGGTGTGCGCATCCTATTGCATTAGGGTGTGCACAACAAAGCACAAACACGTGTGTGTGTGTGTATATGTGTATGTATGTGTGTATATATGTATATGTGTGTGTATATATATATATATATATATATATATATATATATATATATATATATATACATACACACACACGCGCACTCTTATAAATAAATGTGAACAAACCTTTTAAAATGTATAAAAACATTTTTTAACACTTATCAATGTTAAAAAAATAAAAATAAAACACTTTATATTTTTAACTTATTAAAACATTTAATTGTTTACACTAGTGGTTGAGGGGCCGTAAAACTCTGTGGTTGAACTATTCTTTTACCACCCCTCAACCACTACCACCTTTTAGCTGTAGAGGCAATGGCTGGGCATGTTCACATGCCGTGGCTGCAATTATACCCCTTTTTGCTTTCAGCAGGTGTCGCACACGCTGACTGTGACTCATTCAAGTGAATGACGGCACTCTGCAAGCGCCCCACAACTGTGTGCAGTGTGGAGTTCAAGAGGTTAAAGCAAGTGGTGTGGAGGCGATACAACGTCTCCTCACCACCTCTAAAATGCTCTATGAAGAGTGATCTGTTTTGCGGATCGCTCTTCAGAAATCAAAGCATTTGTGAATGTGCCCCTACATATGCCACAGTGTCCACAGTGACCCCCTCACATCTGAGTCCTCCTTTACTTCAAAGCAGTGGCGGCTGGTGCGCAAAGTTTTTTGGGGGGGGAGCAAACAAACTGAAAAAAAAAACATCAATTGCAGCCACTGTGCCCATGGAACGCAGCCACTGTGCCCATGGAACGCAGCCACTGTGCCCATGGAACGCAGCCACTGTGCCCATGGAACGCTGCCAGTGTGCCCATCAATTGCTGCCAGTGTGCCCATCAATTGCTGCCAGTGTGCATCCCCCGCCCGCCCAGCACTTACCTTGTCTGCAGCGGGTAACGGCGGCGGTGTTCTTCTTCCATCCTCTTTTATGATTGGACGCCGGATAGGCCTGTTGTTTCAGCCAATCAGGTGACAGGTAAAAGACCTGAGCACCTGATTGGCTGAGAGGCGGTTCAGTGTTAGGAAGCGAATATTCATTTGCTTTCCTAACGCAACGCTGAGTGAACAGCGAGCGCCCAGCATGGTGCTCGCTGTTCACCTTTTTGGATACCTATTAGAGCCTATGGCTCTAATCAGGTGCTTCCAAAAAATACCCGCCGGGCACCTGAATAGGGGTGTCAGCGGCGAACATAGATAGATAGATAGATTCATGCAATGCATGAATCTATCTATGGTGATAGAGGGGTGGCAGGAGAGAGGGGGCGGCGACCCTGCACCCCTTATGGACGCACCGCCACTGCTTTGGAGTCCACAGCATTACCCCTTACACAAGAATCAATAGTGTTACATCTTATATCACAGTTTCTCCCTTAAATTAGGGTTCCCAGAGAGCCTCTCTTACACCAGAATCCCCAGAGTCCCCCTTTAAAACAGTGTGCCAGACAATAAGTATTTCTAGAAGGGGGTCAGGTCAGCCATAGCAGCCCCCCTCACAGCACAGAGTATTTTACTTTATATGACCAGACCTTTTCCTCCTTCCCCAGTATGTGTAAGCATTGCCCTCCCCTCCATGGGACTACAAATCCCAGCATAGCAGGCTGGACTCCTATTTCAGCTGCTCCCCGATGTGCCACACAGTTTTACTGAGAATGATTGCACTACACCCCCCTCTCTCCCTGCCCGCTGCAGTGCCACGTGCACACACACTGCTAGAGTCTGTGCCCCCAACTCCCCCCTTACCAGTGAGATCTCCTCAGTCCCGGCGCATCCTCTTCACCTCAGGTTGTTGCGTTGTCGGCACTGCAGGGTGGAAGCTGGGAGGTGGGGCACTCAGAGGTGGAGCAGGGAGGAAAAAGTTACCTCCTCCTCTGCCTGGGACGGTCCTGGCAATACTTTTCTCGGACAAAGGGCAAGGGGAAGTGGTGGGCTGCGGAAGCCCCTGGGTGGCAGCGGGCAGGTCTCATTTAAAAACAGTGGGGTTAATCCAGCCCCGATGCTACTTCTATAGTTGTAGCTACTGCATCCCTGACAGCAGGCGGCGGAGTGATATTCAGCTGTCAGGGATGCAGTAGCCGGAACTATAGAAGTAGCATCGGAAAATGCTCCCGCTTGCCTGCTCACTCCGCGCTCAGTGGCTGCACTCACGTGGGTTATACAGCCAAATGAAAAACAGTCCTACTCGCATAGTCACAGAGTTCCCATTGTCCATCAGCAAAGGTGCCAAAATGGAGCTCCTGCCAGCAAAATAGCCCTGGGGTGTGTCTGGGCATTAGGGTGTGTCTGACTCCTACGTCACTGCTGTGTCCTATCGGTTTGGAAGAAGGAACTATAACGCATTACTGGGGACACAGGCATAACAGAAGTGTGCAATGATAAAGAAACTAAAGAAGGGTGCAGCGCTAAAATAGAGAGGAGGTGGGAGACGCTAACCACCGGAAAGGTGATAATAACAATTCTTCTACTGCAGGGAACTGGTGTTATGTTTTATTTAAAAACCTGACAGGGTCTCTTTATGTTCTGTACGACCATGAAATCCACAGAAGTGTGGTAAGTAAACTTCTCTTCTGAAAGCTGGAGTGACACGATATGAGATTACAGGTGTAAATAATGTGACAAGCCTTTGTGTATACACTTTATAAGTACATTACATCAGTGTGTAAATGGGTCTTTGGCACAGTCTGTAAGATTCAGCAGGTGTAGATAACAATCAAACCTCTGTGCCCAATAATTGGATAAATGTTCTTGTCAGTTTCAATGCATACCTGCCACCTAAAAATATTGTAATGATGTGTAATAATTTACAAATGAGGTTTATGTAAAGGCATTTGCTAAAACATGATCCCCCATTAATCTTGATTAACTGAATGCAAGTGTATTTACTTTCTCGTCCATTGAGGGACACAGGATGTCTTTCACTTTTGGGTTATACTGCCTACAAGAAAATGAGACCCTGGTAAACAAAAAACTGTAGGTCAGCCCAGGATGCCCTCTCCTACTACCAGCCTGTCTCTGTTTTTTGCTAGTGCTTTGCTGTTAAAAGAATAACGCCCTGTACACACGATCGGTTTTCGTATGGATTCTAATCCGATGGATTTTTCCATCGGAAATCCGATAAAGCTGACTCCCATCAGTCTTGCCTACACACCATCAGTCAAATATCTGACCGTTCCAAACGCTGTGACGTAAAACACTCCGACAAGCCGAGAAAAATTAAGTTTAATGCTTCTGAGCATGCGTCGACTTGATTCTGAGCATGCGTGGGTTTTTTGTCTGGTGGAGTTCCACACAGACAATCGTAATTTGCTATTGTTTTTTTTCCCCATTGGATAAATTTAAAATATGTTCTATTTTTTCTCACCGATGGAAAAAAGACCGATGGGGCCCATACACGATCGGTTTGTCCGATGAAAAAAGTCCATCGGACTGTTTTCATCGGTAAAACCGATCGTGTGTACGCGGCATAAGGCTTCTTTCACACTGGTGGAGTCCTCCAACAAATCCATCTGCTCAGCAGGGGATCACTCTGCTGATCTTCGCTGAGCAGGTAAATGACAGGTCCACATCCACACGGACACAGCCCGCTGTCCTCTATGGGCTGTCGAAAAGAAATGGACCGTTTGTCTGTTTTCATCCGACTGTCATCCAGTCCCCATCTGCCTGTTTTTAGCAGACAGGATCGGATGTCGGCGGGTGTCAATGGACACATGACCATTGACATCCGCCACTCCATAGAGAGCAATTGATAGTCCGATCAGGTCTGCCTGAAGAACTGACAGGCGGACCCGATCGGTCTGTCCGTGTGAGAGGGGCCTAACTTATTATTGCCATTTTTTTCTTAATTTTTTTTCTCTTAAATTAAGACTCTTTTCTAAATCGCTGGTAGTGTTAGTCTCTCCGGTTGTAACTTTTCAGCTCAGCTCATCCTTAGCCTGCCTTTGGAGGGCCACGGCCCGACCATGCTAGACTAAGACACTTTCCAGACCCCATTCTAAGAACAAGTTAGCTGCAGAGAGCTTTCCAGGCCCAGGATTGTTGGCATTGCCTCAGTGCTTGCCCTGTCTTTGATGACTCACTCTGTGAGGAGGCCAGTCAGAGTGGACACTGGAAGTTCCCTCATTTGTTCAGATTGCTGGGTGACTTTAAAATTCCCGCTTTCTGATGGTTCCCACTGCCGAAATTGTTACACTTAGGAAGCTAATGCTGATTTTATTGGCTGGGTGGAGGGTCATGCACATACATTCTGTACTCACTCTTTCCTGCCTTTCAGCATCAAGAAAACATCTCCCCATTGCTAATCTTGCAATTTCGAGAGCCATGTAGAGCTCCAGTCTGCAGTCCATTACTGCTTTCCTCCAACAGTGACTTTGGTTACCTCCGGCACTTCGACCATTACCGGCTACTATTGTTTGGATTTTGTGAATAACTGAGCCTTGCCTCTTGCCTGAGCTATGTTGCATCACCACCACTTAGTTGCAATATCTCTGATTTTCCAAAAAAAGGATGGACAGTTCCCCTGTATTGAGTTCCCTTGGTTCACATTCTGCTAACCGCTTTGGTGCCACTTACAGCATGCCCACTGTCTACAGCTTTCAATGATGTCCTTTGATCCAAAAGTCTGTGCCATCTTTAGAGTCTTCCATAGCTCCATCAGGCATAGTCACTTTCTTTGCTCTTACTTGAGTCATGCATAACTTTTTGGCCCTAATCACACAGCTGTTTGATAATTCTGAACATAGAGGCCACAAGTGTGCTCCTATAACTTCCTCCAGGGTTGTAGCAGCCTCTGAGCTATCAGCTGATGAGGCTTAGTCTGATTCTGAGTCACTCCAGTCCTTACAAACCTGCCACTGAAGAGTCATGGTCATCTTCCTACTCCCCCCTAACTGAAAGAGACATTTTTCTCTATTAACATGGTGCACTCCACGCTGACACTAGAGTATCAGTCTTTTGCTTTACCCAGTGCTGTACCTAGTCTGGATGTCTGGAATATCGTGCCAGCTATTGGGCTCATGTGCATAAGCATGCATGTTTGTTAGTGTAGAAGGCTAACTAGACGTGCTACATTGTGCACACATAGTTTAGAGCACCTAAGACTGCCAAGACTTTTCCAGTGCACTTACTGTTCCAAGTCTTTTCATATGTACATTAGCCTTGTAACTATTGGAAGAGTAATTTGTTAAAAAGTGGTCTGCTCCCACTGCAGATCTGGCAGTGTCCCACCATAACAAAGCGACGATCATTTCACGTATAAGACACACCTGTCTTCAAGAACACCACTGATAATTGTTTGGTGGTCCTTCTGTGTTCTCTCTGGCAGGCTATGCTCAATGTCTATTAGAAGGGAACCAGTCACTATTATCGATACCTTGGTCATTGAAATTTTGGAGCAAATGGCTGTAGCAGTGATGGGTTGATGAAAGTTTTGCATCTCATTTCCCATATGAGAAAGTGATTAAAATGTTGGACTGCTGGAACTGCATCCAAGAGGTGCTTTCTTTATCGTACACCACGGGACACAGAGCTAGTCATTACATAATGGGTTAAGGGTCACCAGCGGTGATTGGACACTGGCACAACCAATGGAAGACAGTTCCCCTCCATATAACCCCTCCCATCAGGGAAGTACCTCAGTTTTTTCACCAGTGTCGAAAGGTGTTGGACGCGTTAGGAGGTGCTAAAGGAAAGCTCTACCAAAGAGACCCTCTGGGGGTAAAAGAGCTATGCTTTCGGATCCATCCAAGACGCCTACAAATGAGCTGAATCTGGATGGGATCCGGGCCTCATCCATGAGGCGTCGCCTGTAATGTCTCTCTTCGGAGGACTGGGCTCTAAGATCCAGCACTTTCGCTATTTCGCTATAAAGTCCTGGTAAGAGTCTTGTACAAGGCCCAGGGGAGAGGTATCCTTTAAATAGGAACCCATATCCCTGAAGGTTGGCACACATAGCCCACCGTGAAGGGTGAAGTTTGGTATCTGTCTGAAAACTTTCAGCAGAAAAACCTGCGGCGTGGATAAGGTAAGATTAGAAGGTCCATAAAAAAAAAAAAAAAAAAAAAATAAGTTGGGACCTTTTTTTCAAGAAGTGGATGTCTTCTTTTTTTCCACCACTGGGGGGAGTAAAGAGCTGAATATACTCACCTCACTCTGTTCAGTGTCGGCTACACTGCTCGTCACCTCCGCTGCTGAGCTTGCTTGAGCACCCCGCTCCTCCTTTCGGTGGCCGATACAGACACCTGCAGATGCAGGTAAGTGGGGACAGGGGCTGATGAGAGTCCTCTCTCACTATGGCCACCACCATAGCGCTAAAGGCCGCACGCGGGAGCGCGCTTTATCGGAGGGGGGGGGCCGAAGGCGTGCGCGGGCACGTGGCGCGCGCAGGCACAGAAACGGCGCCAAATTTAAAAGACTGTCAGTGTGAAAAGCACTGCAGCAGCAAGCAAGCTCGTTAGTTCTCTTGTTCCTGGCAGAGAAACACAGCAGCTATACAGGGACGTAAGACTCCATGTGGTTGGACTGGGTACTTCCTAGAAGACATCCATGTTATGCATAGTTATGTGTTAAAAGTTGCATACTTAATGTATTTGCTAAACTGAACACGGTAGTATATGCATTTAGGTACCTTGTATTTTGTCTAAACAGTAAGTCTTCCAGGGGAAGTAATGCGGACAAAAAGAGATAAAAGAGCACCGCCGCCTGAGACAGGAGGCTCTAGCTGTGCTGACTCGGTACCTTCCTCTCCTGTGTTGCCAAATGCACCTGTACAGGATGAGCCATTACCTCTGTCAGGTATGGCGGCTTCCCCAGTGAAGCCTGGGCCTGCATATGTCACTGAGGACACTTTATCAGCTGCCCTAAATAATCTGGAGGAGAAAATTGCTACTTTAATCGCTAAATCCTCTAAAAAGGACAATAAGCGAAGCAGATCTCCTCCAGTATTGGACCTCCCTTCAGAAGAACCTGAGGAGGAGGAGGAGGAGGCTACATCAGCAGAGGATGAGGAGTCAGACGAATCAGGGATATCGGATGAGCCTTTTTCGGTATCCCAGATTTTAAAGTCACAGGTGCAATGCTATGCAGGAGCCGTGCGAGCTGCATTTAGGTTACCCTCTTTGGAGGTAACAGAATCACCTGTCTCCTCCCTAGGATCATTAAGATCCCTGCAAGGTGCATGCTCCTTCCCGGTTCATCCGTTACTAGAGGATCTAATATACGCAGACTGGCAACATCCAGATAAGCGTTTTTCACCTCCAAAAAAGTTTAACATTCTTTATCCTATGGAGGAAAATTTTTTAAAGAAATGGAGCCTGCCTACGGTAGATGCGGCTATTTCTTGTGTAAATAAAAACCTGACATGTCCAGTGGATAATGTACAAGTGTTTAAAGATCCTTCTGAGAAGAAGTTGGAATCCCTACTGAAATCCTCCTTCCTTTTGGCCGGCTCAATTATCCAACCTGCAGTAGCAGCAGTCGGTATGTGTCAGGTCGTCAGCCAACAGGTAAAGCAGGGGCTGAAGGAGCTGCCTTCAGAGCAGGCTAAAAATTGGGAGAATTCGCCTAAAGCCTTATGCTTCACAGTGGATGCCATGAGAGATTCTATCATACAGGCATCACGCCTTACACTCCAGCTGGTACAGATGCGCAGAGTACTTTGGCTTAAGCATTGGTCAGCGGAAGCCCCATGCAAAAAGTTGTTGGCAAGTTTCCCGTTCCATGGCGAACGCCTTTTTGGGGAAGATTTAGAAAGATATATCCAAAAGATATCAAGTGGTAAAACGACACTTTTACCTGAGAAAAAGAAAAACAAGAGAGCTTGTTTTAAACACACTCTCTCCCCAGCTCCCGGGAAATCTGACTCCAGCCAGTGGCGACGGCCTTTTCAGCCGCCCAAAAAAGCCAAAGAACAGGCTCAGAAGAACAAGAAGCCGTGGGGTTCAAGAGCTAATGAGCAAGCCCCCAAAACCTCTCATTGAAGGGGCGCCCCCGCTCGGCCGAGTGGGGGGAAGGCTTCGTCAGTTCTCAGCGACTTGGCGGACAGAAACCCAGGACAAATGGGTGGTATCCACAATATCCTCAGGGTACAGACTGGAATTTCGAGAGATCCCATCTTCTCAATTCCGAAGTTCAAGACTCTCCAAGGATCCACAAAAAAGAGGATCCTTCTTCAAAGGTTTGAATCACTTAATAGCTCAAGGTGTGGTTACAGAGGTACCCCAAAAGGAGCAAGGTTCAGGTTTTTACTCAAACCTCTTTGTGATTCCAAAACCGAACGGAGAAGTCAGACCCATCCTGGATCTAAAAAATCTAAACCGGTTTCTGAACGTTCGCCATTTTCGAATGGAAACGATTCGATCCGTGGTCGCTACTTTAAAAGGCGGAGAATTCATTGCGTCCATAGATATCAAAGACGCATATCTACACATACCAATCCTCCCCGCTCACCAAAGATTCCTAAGGTTTGCGGTAGAAGATCGCCACTTTCAATTTGTGGCCCTGCCATTTGGTGTAGCCACCGCGCCCAGAGTATTCACAAAGGTGCTAGCTCCTATGTTAGCAAACCTGAGAACACTGGGCATTGCGGTAACAGCCTATCTAGACGATCTACTATTAATAGATCAGTCAAAGGAGGGATTGGATCACGCTGTAGACACTACAGTAGGATACCTGGAGCATTTAGGATGGATTATAAACTTACAAAAATCCTCTCTCCAGGCCCAAAGAAGGATAGTGTACCTGGGCATGATCATAGATACAGCCCAAAACAGGGTATGCCTGCCAGAGCCAAAGATACAGTCTCTGAAAGACCTGATCCACAAGGTCAAAGCAAACAAGAGGCCGTCTATTCGCCTTTGCATGAGACTATTGGGAAAGATGGTAGCCTCCTTCGAGGCGGTCCCTTACGCCCAGTTTCATTCGAGACTACTTCAAGGCAATATTTTAGCCTCCTGGAACAGAAAGAGCCAAGCTCTGGATATACCCATGCGCCTGTCCTCACAAGTACGCCACAGCTTCAATTGGTGGCTAGAAGCCAGGAATTTACGGAAGGGAAAGTGCTTCCTCCCAGCAGCCTGGAAGGTGGTGTCTACGGATGCCAGCCTATCGGGCTGGGGTGCAGTATTCGAGGAGGCTTCTACCCAGGGAACCTGGGCCAAGACTCAGGGGATCCTGCCCATCAACGTGCTAGAGATCCGTGCAGTATATCTAGCCCTCAAAACCTGGACATACAGGTTACAGGGCTACCCAGTTCGGGTTCAATCCGACAATGCTACGGCAGTAGCTTACATCAATCACCAAGGAGGCACCCACAGTCGGGCAGCCCAAAGAGAGGTGAACCGGATCCTGGCATGGGCAGAAGAGCATGTACCTTGCCTTTCTGCAATCTTCATTCCAGGGATAGAAAACTGGCAAGCAGACTACCTGAGTCGTCAGCAGCTGCTACCAGGAGAGTGGTCTCTTCACCCAGAGATCTTTCAGGCCATATGTCTGAGATGGGGAAACCCAGATGTAGACCTGCTAGCTTCCAGGTTCAACAAGAAATTGGACAACTTTGTGTCCAGAACGAGAGATCCTCTAGCCTACGGGACAGACGCTCTAATAACTCCATGGAATCAGTTCTCACTGATCTATGCATTCCCTCCGATCCCTCTTCTACAAAGACTGCTTCGCAGGATCAAGGAGGAGGGAATACCAGTAATCCTAGTGGCCCCAAACTGGCCCAGGAGGCCTTGGTACGCCGAGATCGTAAAAATGGCGATAGGAAGGCCCTGGAAGCTTCCACTTCGACACGACCTGTTGTCACAGGGTCCAGTATTCCACCCTTCCTTACAAAGGCTAAATTTGACGGCCTGGCTGCTGAGACCCACATTTTGAAAAAGAGAGGGGTCTCTGGCCTGGCTCTTTCTACGCTCATTAATGCTAGAAAGCCAGCCTCCAGACTCATCTATCATAGAGTCTGGAAAGCATACGTTTCCTGGTGTGAATCCAGAAGTTGGAATCCTCTGAAATATGAAATAAGTAGGATTCTTGCTTTTTGCCAGTTAGGAGTGGATATGAAATTAGCCCTTAGCACCATCAAAGGGCAAATATCGGCTCTATCAGTCTTCTTTCAGAGACCATTGGCATCTCACTCCCTAGTTCGGACATTCATTCAGGGGGTACTGAGGATAAATCCTCCAGTCAGGTCTCCCTTGTGTCCATGGGATTTGAATTTGGTATTGTCAGTGTTGCAAAAGCAACCTTTTGAACCTATTCGCCATATTCCTTTAATTATATTAAGTAGGAAATTGGCCTTTCTGATTGCTATAGCTTCTGCTAGGAGAGTATCAGAGCTAGCAGCTCTTTCTTGTAAAGAGCCTTATCTAATTTGTCACAAGGACAAAATCGTACTACGACCCCATCCGGCTTTTCTGCCTATGGTGGTGTCGGCTTTTCACTTGAATCAAGACATTGTTCTGCCTTCCTTTTTTCCAAACCCGCGGACGGCGGGGGAAAAATTATTACACTCTCTAGATCTAGTGAGAGCGGTAAGGGTGTATCTGCAAGCAACCGCTCAGATACGTAAAACAGATGTTTTGTTTATTTTACCAGATGGTCCCAAGAAGGGCCAAGCGGTATCAAAATCCACCATTTCCAGGTGGATTAGACAAGTAATTGTTCAAGCTTATGGTTTAAAGAACAGGACTCCTCCTTTTCCTGTTAAGGCGCACTCTACCAGGGCGATAAGTGCTTCATGGGCAGTGCACCACCAGGCTTCGATGGCTCAGATCTGTAAGGCTGCAACTTGGTCTTCAGTCCATACATTTTCCAAATTCTATCAAATAGATGTGAAAGGACATGAGGATTCCGCCTTCGGGCGAAGTGTGCTGCAGGCAGCAGTATAGGGCTTCTGGTCCGCAAGCGGTCTGTTTGATCTGTGTCTCCCCCCCTTCATGTGAGCATTGCTCTGGGACGTCCCATTATGTAATGACTAGCTCTGTGTCCCGTGGTGTACGATAAAGAAAATAGGATTTTTATAACAGCTTACCTGTAAAATCCTTTTCTTGGAGTACACCACGGGACACAGAGGTCCCACCCTTCTTATGGGAACCTTACTGCTTTGCGACAAAACTGAGGTACTTCCCTGATGGGAGGGGTTATATGGAGGGGAACTGTCTTCCATTGGTTGTGCCAGTGTCCAATCACCGCTGGTGACCCTTAACCCATTATGTAATGACTAGCTCTGTGTCCCGTGGTGTACTCCAAGAAAAGGATTTTACAGGTAAGCTGTTATAAAAATCCTATTTTCTCTGCATGGCTTTCAAGGGACAGTGTCTTCAAGTCTACGCTGGATGCACCTGTGGACATTAAAAACGTGTACCTACATGTTCCTATTGTTCGAGGTCACCAGTGCTTCCTATGCTTTGCCGTGGGGCCCCTACACTACCAGTTCATGGCCCTGCCCTTCAGCCTTTTATCTGCACTTCAGATGTTCACTAATGTGCTGGCCCCACTACTAGCCCTGCTGTGTTCTTGGGGCATCCCCATTGTGGGTTACTTGGACAACCTTCTGCTAAGGGAACAGTCAGCACTGGTTCTAGCAGACAACAGAGCCTTCACTGTCCAGACATTACAGAAGTTTGGATGGATCCTGAACCTTCAGAAATCAGCACTGGAACCAACTCGTCACTGGGATTATCTTGGTCTATTCCTAAACATAGTCCAGGCCAAAGTTTTTATTCCCCAGGAATAACTTCAAATTCTCTGATCCCAGACTAATGCTCTTCAGTTCAGGAGTCATCCAACTTTTTGCTTTTGCGTGAGAGGCCTGGATCTGATGGTAACCTCCTTCAAGGCACTTCCATTAGCCCAGTTTCCCTCCAGGCTCTAGAATACAACATTCTCTTGTCAGGAGTCAGTCTAGTCCCAGAACAGACTGAATTGTCTGACACTATGGGCCAGGTTGTCCCTGGCTTGTTGGCTCAGGAATCGGCTTTAGAATCTTAGGCATTTTGTCAGGGCAGGAGAATTGGTCAAGGTAGAAGTCGCTTCAGGCAAATTGGCTGTCTCGGCAGCCTTAGACCATCCTGCTGGAGGAACCTCCAATCTGGATTCAGTCAGACAATGACACAGCGGTTGCGGTGGCAAACATATATCTGGTTGTGACTAGGGATGAGCTCAGGCGTGTTCGCATTGAACACATGCAGAGCCCGCCAAGGAAGTTGGCACCGTCGGAACCGCGCTGCGCTAATCACAGGCAGGGAGACATTTCCCGATCTCTGCAGCTGAGCATCGGGACAATGTCTCCCTGCCTGTGATTAGTGCAGCGCGGTTCCAACGGTGCCGACTTCCTTGGCAGGCTCTGCATGTGTTCAATGCAAACACGCCTGAGCTCATCCCTAGTTGCGACAAGAGGTAGATCACATTCTGTCCTGGGCAGAACTTTACAACATGCAGACTTCTGGACTCAGGGGAGTGTACAGTATATGTTTTCCAGAGCCTGTCACACAGGTGGGGGACATCGAATGTGGACCTCCTGGTCTCCAAGTTTAACAACAAACTGGACAGGTTTGTCTCCAGGTACAGGGGTCCTCAAACAGAAGCAGTGGGTGCTCTGGTTGATCTTTGTGATCACTACACAATGATCTTTTCCCTTGCTCCTCTGAAACTTCTTCCTTTATCTGCTTCACAGGATCCAGATGGGGGCCATTATTTTGATCCTTGAATCGACCCATGCAGATGTGGTACGCAGACCTAAGAGGACTCCAGACAGATCTGATAGACCAATTTATCATTCTGCTTCATGAATGGCTGTTGAAGCTCAGATGGTGGGAGACAGTAAATATCTACAATGGTGAAAGTTATGATGTCTGCTTCCTGCAAGATCTATCAGCAGACATGGATAGCATATTTCACCTCCTATGAGTCTTGGGGCTTTCACCCTAGTTTCTACAGAGCTTCACTGCAGGACGAATGCTCTCCTTTCTACATGTGAGTGTGCACCAGCATTCGTCTCTCAGCACGATAAAAGGTCAGCCCCCTGCCCTTTTTATCTTGTTTTAGAGACCATTGGCCTGTGACTCCTTGATTAAGACCTTTTGTACAATGAGTCTCCCATGTAGCTCCCCATGTTGGTTATCCTGGGGACTCTGTGGGATCTTGATCTGGTTCTCTCTGCGCTTCAGAAACCACTATTTGAACCCGCCAGAGATATTCATTTTTTCTACTCTTACCCATTCCTTATAACCATCGCCTCTCTGGGATGAGTGTCTGAACTGGTGTCTTATCCGTGAGGGAACCTTTTCTGGTTTTGCATAGGAATAAGGTTGTGTTGAAGCCCCAGAACTTCATTTCTGTCTAAAGTAATTCATTTCTGTCTAAAGTAATTCCTGCCTCGTCACCTTTATCATTCTCCCATTCCTCGTCTAACGGGTTCCACTTCACCAGAAGGAAAATTCCCACCGTTGTCTGCTAATAGCCCTGGTTGTATGTTGTGAGAGTCTATTTCTCAGGCATTGCTTCTTTCAGAAAGAAAGAATCCCTATTTTGTCATCAGATGGTCCCAGTAAAGGTGCAACGGCTTCTCAGTTCATCATTTCTAGGAGGCTCAGGCAGACCACAAGCTTACGGTCTTAAGAATTGGGTTCCAACTTTTTCCATAAGGGGGCACTCTACTAGATCTGTGTGTTCTTCTAGGGCCTTTTGGACATCAAGCATCAAGCAACTATTTCCCAGATTTGCAAGGCTTCCACCTGATCTTCTGTTAACACGTTCTCAAAGTTCTGCCAAGTGGGATGCTGGTGACTCACCTGGTACAAGTTCCAGGCGTAAGGTCCTTTGAGCTCCTTTGAGCTGCAGGCAATACCCAATTTGCTGTTGTTTTCTTTGTGCTTGTTTGCATTTTTGCTCTGTTGCCCACCCCTCAGTTGGACTGCTTTTGGGCATCTCAGGGTGAAGGGCTTTCTGTGTTTTCCCCCTCTGTGTTTATGATCATGCTACTGGTACTGCTTTGCTACATAACTGAGGCATACTAGTAGTGGTAGAGGTTATCCTGGGCTGGCCTACGTTTTTTTTTTTTTTTGCCAGTATCCATTCCTTCTGTGGGCAGCAGTATAACTCAAACATTTCAAGCAGTATGAAACTCAAAACAAAAATGTAATATGTTGCAGCTTACCAACAGCGGTTTTTACCTGGTAATCTGTCCAGTAATACACCTCCTGTATTAGTATGCCCCTACTCTGGATGAATGAGCACAGGGGGCAGTTTGGACAGCAATATTGGCAGCCTGGGGGGAGGGGATGTTAGGTGGAATAGCAGATTTAAATGCATTAACAATTTTTTTGCCAAACTCCAGCTAACACTTTAGAGCCGGTTCACACAGGGGCAACACGACTCTTTGGAGACGACCTGGAAGCAACCTGAGCCTGCACCACAGCGCGACATGGGACGACTTACAAGTCGTCTCTAGGACAGGAGGCATTCCAGTGGCCAATCAACCTTGAATCAGCTCTGTGGGAGGGAGGGGTTTGCCCTAAAAACTATTTTCACTTCCTGAAAAGTCGCTGCAGTAAAGAAAGGGGATCCGACTTCTGAGGCAACTTCCATTGAAATCAATGGGTACAAGTCACCTAGAAGTCGGATTGAAGTCATACAGGAACCTTTTCTGAAGTCGGAGCGACTGCAGTCGTGTGCATTAAGATGGCTCCATTCACCACCATTCGTTTTAAAAACAGCGCGACTTGGGGCGACTTGAAGTCGGATCCCGAGTCGCCCCTGTGTGAACCGGCTCTCATAAGCAGTTACCACAAACATTGTTTTTCTTTTGGGATAAAGGTTTTAAATAAATAAAAGCTGATCATTTTCAGCACCTATGTCAGTGGTGAATGGTTTGTCTCAACCCTGTAACTGCAGAGAGCTTGTTCTTTGGAAAAACAACAGACGTACGGGCCAGATCACCAGATGAAAATAGAAGAAAGAAAGCCTAAAAAGAAAATAAATACAGCCATCACATCTAAGAATGTATAAGCTGCAATATAATGTTTTATTTAGGGTTTAATACTGCTTTAAGATTTTATGTGTCCAAATGGACCTCAAGAAAAAGATTTTATGGTGAGTACAAAAATCCTATTATTTGATATCTCAAAACAATAGCAAACTTTGAAGTGTCTGAAAACTTGAAGTGTCTTTATTGACTAACAAAAATGGGGAAGGTTTAGCTCTTCTCTGCATGTGATGTAAAGACAAATTGTCCTCTAAGAGGTCTCACTCAGATATTTGTTCCTGTGAAGGTCTTGGCCACATTGCTGGACATGGTTTACCGAAGTGATGAAAAGGAGAAAGCTGTTCCGCTAATATCCCGCCTCCTGTACTACGTCTTTCCCTACTTACGAAATCATAGGTAATCGCACAGAAAACCACGCTGGTCTCAGACACTTTTGAATTTTTTTGTATTTACAAATGTTTTGTTCTTGTATAATGTAACTAAACTGCTTCTTGTAACATTTAGGCCAAGTTCACTCTGGCATTAAAAGCAGGCGTTTGAGGGGTGGTAAAAACAAATGATACAATGGACAGCACACAGTGCTGTTCACACTATCAAAACATGAAGCGTTAGCGTCGCTTCAAAATTGAAGCCGTATGTAGAGTCAGGAGGCTTTTGAAGCATTTCAACACCTCCCATTCAAGTCTATGGTAATGCTTCACAAACGCTCTTTGCGGGACGTTAACATAAGTTTATTTCCTGTAATGTCTCTTCTCATTTAAAAAATATTTGTGGAGAGGTTTTAACATGCCTTAACGCTTACCAACCGCTTCAAAACTGCTCATAGGGTGTTTGGGGGGCGTTTTTAACTTGTCATTAACGATTGTAAAACGTCAGTCTAATGCCCATACTAAAGCTCAATAACTCCAGTCTAACGCCCAATCTAACGCTATAGGACCGTTTGTTAAGCGCTAGAAATGTAGTCAAGTGTGAACAAGCCCTTAGTGCCAGTTGACACCAGAACCCGGTGTGGGAAACCCACGTTCTGTGTTAGGATGAGCTCCGGCGTGTTTGCATTGAACACGTGCAGAGCCTGCCAGGAAGACGGCACCGCGCTGCGCTAATCACTGGCAGGGAGATATTGTCCCGATGCTCGGCTTCAGAGATCGGGAAATGTCCCCCTGTCTGTGATTAGCGCAGCGCGGTGCCGACTTCCTAGCGGGCTCTGCACGTGTTCAATGCGAACACGCCGGAGCTCATCCTTAGTTCTGTGCATGTTTCCGCACTGCTTTCAAAACGCACTGCACTTCCGATCTGCAGCAGGTGACACTTTAAACGCAGGTCACAAACAGTGTGTTTGCCTGCACCGTATCGCACGGTACACTAGAACCATGGGATCCGGTTGCTGTGTATTTATAAAGTAGTGCATGCATTACTTTTGGTGTGGTCTTGTGTGATTTCAGCCCATTCAAATTAATAGACTGAAATGGCAGTGCACCTAGATTGCATGTCAATCGCACAGAAATGTCTGTGCAATTAATTTGAATGGGCCAACATCGTGCCAGGCCGCACCAAAAGTAGTCAATGCACTACTTTATAAAACGCACAGCAACCAGATTGCATGGTTCCATGCAATACTGTGCAGACAAGGCCGCTGCAGATTGCAAGTGCAGTGCGTCTTTCCCACGCTGCCAACAGATTTTGAATGATCGGTCTAGTTAACCCTTTATACACACAAATACGCACCGTTCACAGCAGTTACCATAACAATTTTGAACATTATGTAATGCACGCTGTCGTGCAGATAAATATTTTAAAAATTTACACTAATGCCCTGTACACACGGTAGGATTTTCTGTCAAAAAAAGTTGGATGTGAGCTTTTGGTTGGATATTCCGACCATGTGTATGCTCCATCTAACATTTTCTGTCAGAATTTCCGCCAGCAAAAGATTGAGAGCAGGTTCTTTTTTTCCAACGGAAGCAGAAAAGCCAAACTGCCTATTGAACTACATTGATTTTGGCTCGTCGTACGTGTTGTACGTCACCGTGTTCTTGACGGTCGGAATTTCAGACAAGATTTGTGTGACCGTGTGTATGCAACACAAGTTTGAGCCAACATTCCGTCAGAAAAAATCCACAGTTTTCTTGTTGGAATTTCCGATCGTGTGTACGAGGCATAAGTTGCACCCTTGAAAGGACTTTAATTACTGGTTTAGCGCATTAGATACAATATAAAATTAATGATTTTAACATTTAGTTTGAATTAAATCAAAAACAGTGCAGAAAAAAGATTTACAGAAAAATATATTATAGCTGACAATGTGTTACAACAGCAAAACAAAAGGGATTAAGAATGAAAAAGCATCAATTTAAACTGTTTACATTTAAGGCATGCTGTGAAAGAAAACTGTCACAATTGCTTGTGTTCCCAACCGAACTGTCAATCCATCAAAAAAACGGTTTTCGCTTATGCAGCACCATGGCCACTGCAGATAAAACCCTGGCTAAGATGGCAACTTCCTTGGATGATAGGAGGGTGTAGTTCTGCTTTAACAAGGTCCTACGTTTTGTTTTATTTTTTGGCAGAGTTCAGTTCAATCGAAAAATAAAGTTAATCTGGGTTATCAGAGTCATTGGCCCTCAAAATTTTACTCTTGCTAGCTGAATTTTCTTTCGAAGAAACAGGAGAGCTCCAAGCTGCAGTTGAAACAGCTTTTATGTGGACCTTCAGAGGCTGTCACTGAGTTCCCCCCCCCCCCCCCCCCCGCCACAATAAGGGATGGAAGATAGGAGTTCTGAAATGTCTTATAATAGTCCAGCAGACCCTCTCACAATGTAATTTTTATTTTATTTTTTAATCCTATTTCGGTTTTAGCACATGCCACCATTTAATAACCCTTATTTTATTATGTACCATGAAGTTACATTTTGAACAAGACCACACATGACATTTCCTTGAAATGTGCTCTCCTAAGAACTTAGAAGTAATGTGCCTGGCTGGTCATATGCACTTCGTAAGATGGAGGTGTTTAGTCTAAAAATGATTGTAATTGTCTTCCATGTTCAACTGGATGAGTGTTCTTAACGTGATTTAATCACATTAGAAGTTATGAATTATGTGTAGATGTTAGGTTGGTAGTGAGGGGTATTTAGCCAGGAATGTGGATTTGGCGTAAAGTGGAACTTTACCCATAACAGTTTGAAGAACCTTACCTTGCCTTTTACCTTATTGTGATTATGAAAGAAAAAAAACCCCACCTCTATACTTACCTGCTCTGTGCAATGCACTCCTGGCCCCTCCTCTTTGCCCAGTGCCCCCATGGGAAGCTGGGCATGAGCCCGGCTGCTGCGTCTATTGACACAGACCGCGGGACTCGGCCCTGCTCCCTCGTCACTGGCTTTGATTGACAGCAGCGGGAGCCGGCGGCTCCCCGTGCCCCAGCAAAGCCAGTGATACCTGAAAGTGAGGGGAGAGCAGAGCTGCAGACTTGCACATCGTTGGATCGAATGAGGGCTCAGGTAAGAAAAAAGTGTGTGGGGGGGGGCAGAGGGGCTAGACATTTTTTACCTTAATTCAAGGAATGTCTTAAGTTAAATAATTTAATCCCAACCTTATTCTCTGCGTTAAGATAAAAAAAAATCTGTATGCAGCTACCCCCTAGCCCCCCTTATACTTACCTGAGCCCGATCTCTATCCAGCTCTCTGCATGAGAGCAACAGCTGTTGCCATTGGCTCCTGCTGCTGTCAATCACAGCTAGCGAGCAGAGAGCTGGGGACAGGGCTCCCCGCTGGCAGAACACAGTAGCACTGCATGAGGGAATTGAGCAATTTTCCTCCCTTAGGCTGGGTACATACGGGTCTAATATTGGGCTTTTCAACAGAAACCACCCGACATCGGCCACTGTGTACAGCTGTATTTCTGACAGAAGCCGGTCTAACGATTGGCTTTTGTTGAAGGCCAATGGATGCCAGCGCTGGTCAGTGTGTTCTGGTGTCCTCTTGTCAAAACACAAAGGCACAGCGGGGGGGAGGTCGCTGCACTAAGCTTGTGATAGTACAGTGATCTCTATTTTTTTTTTGTTTGTTTTTTTGTTCAGCCTGCTGGGTTGAATGAAAAAAACAACTTTACATGTGTACCAGGCACAATGCAAGTTCACAGACTGCAGCTGAGGGAGAAGGTAGAGAGAATCAGGGAGATAAAATAAGACACACTTCCTTGTAATGTTAATCCTTTTGTGTCTGCCTGGCAGCAGAGTTTGTCCTGTCATGTCTCCCACTTTTTATTTTCTCCCTCCATAATCTGTGTTCGATCTGCACAGTCTGTGTCATTGCTGTTGCTTTCTTCCCCCTTCAGCAAGAGTAAGTCTTAAACCTGTCAGCTGATCAGCCTCTAGTGACTCTGATTTTAGCACAGTGCCGAGAATAGAGAGCAACTGAGCATGTGTAGAGCAGGGCGAGACAAGGCCTTGATTTTAAAAGGTATGGGCAGTTCTTTTTAATGTTTTACATAGCTATACCTGCAAACGGGGTGTGACTTCTATTTCAAACTAAAGTTCCACTTTAACTTCAGGCCAAACTACTGTAGTTCATGATATGTCAATAAGCCTTAGCTAATGGGCTGTTGGCTTGGAAGATGTTAGACTAATGGTAGTTAATGGATGTAATTACTTGGGCCTAGAAACTTTTTTTTTTTTTTAAAAAGCAACTGTTTTAATGATATTTACTATGGCTAATTCACCATACAAAAGTTTTCCGTGTTCTATGGCCAGATATCCTTTCAACTACATTCAATTAGCTATCTCAAGATCTGGCCCTTAACAGCTGCATTTATTTTGGCTAAGTAATGCTACTGTTAGAATGGTTATGACCAATTTTATGAGGCTTTATAGAGGTCCTTTGAGGTTTATAGACTTTCTGAGAAATGTTTCTTTAATTTAAATGGCTTGGTCTGTTGTGAGGGAATTCAAGAGGCTTGCTGGGTTGAGCAAGTTTGTACACACACAATATTTTGTTCTGATGATTTAAATTGGATATAGTGTCATAAAGTTGCAAATTCTCAGGACTACACCCCTTTCGCCACTCAGTTTTTAGGGGGTCCCAGGCCTCATCATCATGTGCCCATTCTCTCTATACCCAACCCTCAAAGAATCTGGACAGAACTAAGAAACATACTTACAGCTGTATTTCATAGACACAACAAAATTAAAACACATCTGTAACGAAATGTCCCACACTCCGCTTGAGTCTTTTCGTCATATACCGCTTCCTCCCAGTCTGAATATAGATATCAGATATTCCAAACCGTTGACAACCAATAACTAGACAGTACTCATTTTGGTTGCTAAACATGAGAACTGTTTATTGAAACACAAGTACACAGAGGTAACACTTGGGACAATCCCCCCTACCTTTGCATTCAGGGCGAGTAAACTTTACCTCCTCCAACAGCATACACAACAGACAACACACAATATATACATATATGCAACATTCCAGTGTGGCTATACAGCGAGTCCGACTAGCACAGATCAGACTGGGGTTCTCCGTTAGCCTGTCCCCCTAATGGACACAGTGTGATTTACACATAGGAGGGGTCGGGGGAACTGAACAAGGAGTTTCCAGTGCTCTCCAAGGTAAGCTGGGTTCCACAAGCCCCCCACCCAAAGCGACTCCCGTCACAACATCCAAATGGACATTGAATTAATTGCAACAGTCTCTTCAGGTGCAGGGGAACAGAAACTAGTAAATCCTATTTACAGCTGAGGATTCCATTTCCCTGTCTTACCCTATTAATGTCTTGTTATTCCAGTGCATATAATGCTCCGAGTTTTCGTGCTGGTGCCCAGCTTCTCAGCAGCCTCAGTGGCTATGCATACACCAAACGAGCCTGGAAGAAGGAGGTCCTCGACTTGTACATGGACCCGGGATTTTTCCAGATGGACACATCGTGCCTTCAGTAAGAGGATAAAATCGTATAAATAAGATAAAGCAGTATGTTCTAAAGGTTAAAGTGACCCTGTTATGTCATGAACAAAATTATTTTAACACTTACCTGTCCAAACTGCCATTCTCCTATCTATTCACAGAATACTATGAGGCACCATACATCCCAACTGTTCCTTATCTGGCAGGATTGTCCCTCTTTTAGAAAATCCCGTTATCCATCTTGTCTCCCCTGTTGTCCCTCTTTTTGGTCTGATGTATAGACCTTTATAATTAAAAGCGTTTTTATTATTATACAGGATTTATATAGCGCCAACAGTTTGTGCAGCACTTTACAACATGAGGACAGACAGTACAGATACAATACAATTCAGGAGGGATCAGAGGGCCCTGCTCATTAAAGCTTAAAATGTACCATTTAGCTAGTAAAACTGTTATGATACACTAAACCTTTTTTTGAAAAGCCAGTGTAAAGGAAAAGTAGTGATGAAGAAAAGTTGGTTGCATATTAATCCTTCTTGGTTTATATAACTGGGGATGTGTCCTTTACCTACAGTACATGCTTTTTGCTAAAAGGTGTCTCTCTTTCTTATCTCAAAAAGTTGAGAGGAGTGTGGCACACTTTCAGGTTTGTTTGATTCCGGGTTCCACATTGTGCTCTGTGATTCCTTCCATAGGAATCAGCAGATTCCTATGGAGTCGTTTGGTTGCAGGCTGGTCGGTAAGTTGAGCAGAGAATTAGTCCATAGGTTGTTTGTAGGCTGGTCCATAAGTTGAGCAGGGAATTTCTCTATTGGTTGTTTGCAGGCTGGTCGGTAAGTTGAGCAGGGAATTTCTCTACAGTTATAGGTGAGGACAGTGGTCATTTGTTTGTACTGTTCAAATATTGGTGAGGGGACGCACTGCACACCTTTGGTGCTATGTGCTTGGTGCCCAGTGCACCTCTGTGCCTTTAAGAAGGGGTGGGCGGGCTCACCTGCCCTCTGCCTATCCATTATAATGCATGTGCTTCCACTGTGGAGGCTCTCAAAATTTAGAGTTAGGACTACAGAAAATACTGGGGTGCCTTCACAGGGCTCTGTAGCTTATGCATGTATTTGCAAATGTGTGCAGACTAAACCACTTGTTAACCACTATGTGTCACTTATATCTATAGATAAGCCTATAATAAGGCTTACCTTAACGTGTGCCGTTTAGGAGATATTTGCTGTACACTGCGCCGATAATGTAATCGGCGCATGCGCTTTCAAGAAACGGTGCTTTAAAGAAACGTGCGACTCCGGCCAGTCACAGAGCTGGAGTCCGTGGCCCCGGGAGGAAGAGGGGCGAAGATGGATCCCGCCACCAGCGAGGACAGCGCGGGCTTCGTTTGCAGGTAAGTGCCACATAATGGGCTAGTATGCAATGCATACTAGCCCATTATGCTTTTACTTTGCAGGGGAAAAAAGAGGAAGTAAAACCCATCAGGGTTTACTTCCTCTTTAATGCATACTGTTAGACAGGATAATTTGGTTGGTTGCAGGTTGGTAGGTAAGTTGAGCAGGGGGATTCTCTGGTTTGGTTTTGCATGCGTCGCCCTTCTATGTGCTCCTTGCTGCAAAGGCCAGTTATAGGTGAGGGCAGTGGCCATTTGTTCCTTCCATGGGTCCCTATGTCATTACTATATCCCATAGTGGCATAGGAGCCAGAGGGGGGAACCACAAAATACAGATGACGGGGTCACTTTAAGCTTCATGCTTGTTTTCACCAGATGCTTGTTTCAGCATTTTACAGCACTTACAAAACACATAGACGTTAGAAAACTCATTGTTTTTCAACAGCATCTGCAGATTAATGTACTGCGGTTTATGCATATCAGATCATGGTGAATTGACCTCCTCTAGTTTATGGATTCATTAAAGTTACAGGACTCTGAGATGAATGTTAAAAGAGACGTGCAGGGTTATAAAAACAAAAAAACACACATACTTAGGTGGATGCAGCATTAATCTGATGCTGCATCTGTCACCAGCCTCCTCCACACCAAGAACTGAGCGATCAGAAACCACTGATCATTCAGTTCTCGCTCTTTGGTGAGCAGAGAGCTGGTGACTGACAGTCACCGTCTTTCTGCTCTTCCCCTCCAGTGCTCACTGGAGCCTGAGCTTTGAAGGGGGAGGTAGCAGGTGGCTTGAGCTCTCATCGGTGCATTGAGAGGCTGAGCAAGCTGCCATTCCAGGAATCTGGGTAGATTCCAACATTAAAGTCGGGGTCTCTCCAGAGCCTGGCCTTGATGAGTGACGTCATCTGACAGCGGACTTTAGCCCTCTGATGGCTAAATACGGGTCACACTTCATTCTGCACTCCTGTCATCCTCAGGAGAAGTAGGGCCAAAAGAGCTTTGGTCCGACTTCTTCAATATTCCCCTGACAGCCACTGATGGGCATATATTTGTGATGATTATTATTTTTATTATTATACAGGATTTATATAGCGCCAACAGTTTACGCAGCGCTTTACAATATAAAAAGGGAGACAATACAGCTATAATTACAATAAAATACAATAGGATTAGGAGGAAGAGCTTACAATCTAATAGGGTGGGGCAGGTGGTACAAAAGGTTGTACCTGTGGGGAATGAGCTGATAGAAGTGGTAAAAAATTTGTTGGACACGTGATAGGCTTCCCTGAAGATATGAATTTTCAGGGTTCGCCTGAAGGTAGCAAGAGTAGGGGATAGCCGAACAGGTTGAGGTAGCGAGTTCCAGAGGATGGGAGAGGATCTGGAGAAATCCTGGAGATGAGCATGGGAGGAGGAGACGAGAGAGCTTGAGAGTAGGAGGTCTTGAGAAGAGCGGAGTGATATTTGGAGACCACGGATTGTGACACACAGACAGATTTGGATGAATTCCCTGGTAATACTTGCCTCCTAAATCCCCACTTGACGTCATGGCGGTAATTCAGTTGCCATTTAGTCACATTCTTCTTTGTGCTCCTTGACGTATTACCAAACGTACTTGTATTACCTATGTAACATTTTGGCCTCATCTTTATTGATTCATCTTTATTCTTACTCTTTAGTTGGAAGTCAATCATTGATCACCTTTTGACGCATGAGAAAACTATGTTTAAGGATCTGATGAGTAAGTGCTCTGATTTCTTTATTTTTTTTTACATGTTTTAAACTGAAATATTTGTGCAAACACTGCATAAAGGGAACACCACTTTTGTAAGCTTTGGATGGAGTGGGAAAGATTTAGAACCACTGTTAACATTTTTATTGCTGTCTGTACCCCACTGGAATGATTCAGCCCACTTCTTTTCCTGGTGTTGAAAGAAGGGAAAATCCAAAATTTTGATGGGGGTCACGTTTTTTTTGACAGTTGCTGGATTTCCATTTTGCAGAAATTTGCTCACTTGTCTTCAGGACAAAAAATGAAACCAAGAAAATCTTACAGGTTGATGTGAATGGATTTGCTAATTTAGAGGCATCTGGATTTGCATCAAAAGTGCATCTGATTTAGAATTTGCTCAGTTAATCTTCCTCTTTGTATTTCCTCTATAGCGATGCCAAGCAGTTCACTGAAGCTCTACCCCAGCAGTGAGCAGAAGGCCATGTTACTGAAACGACAGGGCTTTGCCGTTTTCAGCGGAGAACTGGACCAGTACCATTTGTATCTTCCTCTTATACAAGGTACTTTCCCACTGACGTCTGACGGCCAGGAGTAAGATGGTGTGACTACCATGGGCCTGTCTCTATAAATGCTTTTATGTAGATATTATCATCTATTTCTGATGACCGAGTTGCAGTATTTAAAGTGGTTGTAAAGGTAAAAAAATATTACTGCCAGCCCCTCTGTTCTATCAATCCATCTTACACTGTGTAAATGTTTATTTAAAACGATGCCTGTAAATACCTTATCTCAGATCTTTTATGGCCGGTCACGTGACCTCTGGTCGCTCTCCTCTCCCAGTCTAAGAGCTACAGCGGGAGGGGCCGGGATCCCCCTCTGACGGCAGCTGGGGAGGTCACGTGACGGCTGTGCTGGCCGCTCAGCCCTTCCCACTGTAGCTCTTGGATGGGGGAGGAGAGCAGCCGGAGGTCACGTGACCAGCCATAAAAAAATTGAGATAAGGTATTTACAGGCATCGTTTTTTACAAACGTAGGATTGGTTGCTAGAACAGAGGGGCTGGCAGTAATATTTCTTTACCTTTAGTGGCAGGAGGGGGGGGGGGGGCAGAGATGGCTCACACACACAGGAGCTGGCAGGGAGGGAGGGAGGGGGAGAGTGGAGAGCAGCGGGATGACAGAGGCACGTAACCTGACCACGGTAATCATGGATCAGCAGCCATGATTACCGTGGTCAGCAGACTAAGAGGGACACAGGAACAGGTAAGATCAACCAGGTTTTTTTTACAGTTTAGAGAGGGACAGATTGGACAGCACAAACACTGTGCTGTTAATCTGCTATAAGGTAACAGGATCTTTTTATTTAATTTTTTATTTTTTAGGGTTACAATCTCTTCAACCAATTTTGCTATTATGTCACATACTGTGTTCTTTTGTTATCACAACAGTGATCTTTAATAAAATGAGTACAAATGGAGGATTACAAAAAGATCATAAGGTACAAAAAGAGTTTTTTTTTTTTTTGCCCCATAATACAAAGTGCAACAGGACATAATGGACATGAAAAGAAAAGAGAAATGTCACCAATTAGGCATAGACTTGAGATTACCAGTAGATATCCTTGAGTGCCTCTCACGAGAGGCCATAGAGATCCCAAGAGACATACAGGGTTTGATTTACTAAAGGCAAACAAACTGTGCACTTTGCAGTTGCTCCAGAGCTTAGTAATTGAGGTAAACCTTCATTATGCAAAGATTACCCAATCGCATGCAAGGAAAATAAAAAACAGCATTTTTGCTTGCACATGATTGGATAATGGAAGTCCGCAGAGCTTCTGCTCATTTACCAAGCTCTGGAGCAGCTGCATTCACAGAGTGCAACTGCACTTTGCAAAGTGCACAGTCTATTTGCCTTTAGTAAACCAACCCCACAGTGTTAACAGCTGCAGGAGAAGAGCGTGAGTACCAGGTACACAATATTCATGGACATTAGAAATGTAAGAAAGAAGTACATAAAGCAAATCAAATTGGGCTGCAAGCTATTCAAGGGAGTGACTACTCAAGTGTAGTATATTCACACACACATTGCGGTAGGATGTAACCAATGATCCCAAACCTTATTGTATTTAGATGGGCAGCCCATGGGCGTAGCATAAGGGGTTGCAGGGGTCACAATCGCAACCCCACCCCTAGCTCCAGGGGGCCCCTGCAGCCTCCCTGTCATATTTTCATATCCTCCACAAAGTCCAGCTCCAAACTGCCCAAGGGCCCCACAGCCACGCTTAAGTACTGGGCTTCCACTTTGCCTTCCACGGTCCACACCCCTCCGTTCTCATTGGCTGGGGACAAGCTGTGAGCCGTTTCCTGAATGGAGAGGAGCACAGGGTGAGAACAGCCCAGGGGCCAGGTCAACTTTTGCATTGGGGCCCACAAGCTTCAAGCTACGCCTCTGGGGCAGCCCCTGTGAATGTATAAAAATTTATTGTAGGGCAGAATATTCATTTCATGAATCCAAGCTGTCATATCGGGGGGGGGGGGGGGTACAGCCCTCATCCACTGTGTTGCTATCAGTTTTCTAGCTGTGTAAGAACATTTGGGTGAATTTGTCAAGGTCTGGGTTAGGAAAAAGACATAATGAACACTGTTTAGGGTGCTAGGTTAATGGGGAGCCCATGGTGTCATGGAGGAATTTAACAACCTGTGTCCAGAATCCCAGTGTGATATGGCAAGCCTATATTATATGATGAAAGGTACCAGAACTAAGGCTAACCTACTGTGTACTTTTGGTTATCCTTAGAGCGTCTGACAGAAAATATTCGTGTAGGACAGACGGCTATAATGGCGGCACAGATGTTCCTGTTTTTCCGTGTTTTGTTACTGAGAATTTCGCAGCAGCATCTTACCTCGTTGTGGCCAATTATGGTGACTGAATTGGTAAGTAAGCCGGGACCCATGCTTCCGTTTTTACTGTTTTTTGGTAAACAAGGATTCACAAAAGACCTTCACTTGTAAACATGCCTTGATTAGGTTATTGAAGGATTGTTTCCAGATGATCCGATCCCTGCAAGATCCAGCAGTTAGGGGGGGATGTTGTGACAGATGATGTCAGTGTTGTAAAGTCATTGGATACATCAGAAGCAGTGCATGTTATGTTATCCTTGTTGCCTATATTGTCAATGTGGGGGATCTGGCCACTTTTACACTAATAGCATATATTTTAATCCTTGCTGCAGCACTTAATAGTTAAAAAAAAAAGTAAAAGACCCTCATATTTATTACTGGATATGATAAATGACATTACAGTAATAAATAGCAAGGGTTTGATTGGGCTTTACATTATCCAATAAATGGAATGCACTTAAAGCGGTGCTCCAGCCGCCCCCACGGAAAAATTCAAAGTTAGCAGCTACACATACTGTAGCTGCTGACTTTTAATATTGGGACACTTAAAGCGGAGTTCCACCCAAAAGTAGAACTTCTGCTTTAAGCACTCCTCACCCCCTGACATGCCACATTTGGCATGTCATTTTTTTTGGGGGGGGGGGTGTATACTCCTTTCTTTTAGTAGGACTTCCTGCTTCCTTTTTTCGGCCGCCTAGGCGACTCCTCCTCTTGCCCTAGCCGGTTCTTCCTCTCGCCCTAGACGGCTCCTCCCTGCCAGCAATCTTCTGGGACACAACTCAGGTCCCAGAAGATCGGCTGGCCAATAGGAGAGCACAGCGCGACTCGCAAGTCGTAAGCTGTCACGGCCGGGTGCTCACAGTTACTATGACGGCGCCGAGGAGAGGAGGGGGAGAGGAGCGAGCCTCCGGGTGGCCGGATTGCTGGATCGTGGGGCAGGTAAGTGTCGGTTTATTAAAAGTCAGCAGCTATGCTTTTTGTAGATGCTGACTTTTAATAAACTAACAAACGGGTGGAACTCCGCTTTAACTGTCCTGGAACCCAGCAATGTCTGCGCCCCAGCCATCGCCTCTCGGGTGCTGCCGCCACCATAGCCTTTAAGGGAAACCGGCAGTGAAGCCTCGTGGCTTCACAGCTAATTCCCTACTGCGCAAGCGCGCTGTGCTTTCTGAATGGTCCGGCAGTGGGGAAGGAGGAGGGGACGGTACTTCTGACGTACCTCGCAGCAGCGAGATCCAACAGAAGTGGGGACAGGTACCAGTCAAAAACAGGTACCCCCTCCCCAAAAGGTCCCAAATGTGGCACCAGAGGTGGGGAAGCTTCCACTTTTGGGTGGAACTCTGCTTTAAACTCCTAACTTTCTGTATTGATCAATATCTTACACCGTAGAACACTCCACTGCTATTCAAATGAGGTAGAATTAGAACAGATAGTCTAGAATTGGCAACTGTGAGATACAAAATCACCTGCATTTTTAACCAGTTGTGGAATTAGTCAAGCTACACACTCCCGAAAAAAAACACACAAACTAGAAAGAAAAGTCAATATTTTTATTTATTTTTTAAGTTACATTAGCATACAAAACTAGCCCGCGCAGGGGCCGAACATTTTGCCCACGCAGGCGTAGTTCCTCTGTTGAATCAACACACCACAACAGGGCACAACACACAACATAAACAGCCTAACTTAACTTATACTATAACCCCAATGTGGGGAGAGGTTCAGTTCAGGATAATCTGTGCTCAAATTGGTACCGACAGGATAATGCAACATGAGAATAGTTGGGTCAATAAACTAACAGACTAAAGATATATTGTCAATCTAGGCATTGGTTACTGCATCATTTGCTGTGGTATTATCATCTAGCCAACAGTTCCATACCTTCTCAATTTTTTGTGGACATCCCCTGCCAGAGTAGGTGGCTTTATATAGGGGCAAACTGGCATTCACTAGGCTTTTCCAGAATCTGACAGAGGGGGGAGACGATTGTTTCCAGTTCATCGTAATGGCCTTACAAGCATAATATAGTAACAGGAATATGAGTATTTTCCTGGCTCTGATCATTGACATTTGTTCCACCAGCCCCAGCAGACAATATTTAGGATCATAAGGAACACGAGTCTTAGTGACCTTAGTAATCACCTGGAGTATTTCTTTCCAATAATGTTCGATTGCCGGGCGAACCCAAAAAATTTGGAAAAAGGTTGATAGGAGCAACGCCAGCACGCCGGAGAATCTGCCAGCGACATCTGGTGAGATGTGTAGTGAGCTCTATGCACAATTTTGTATTGGACCAATTTGTCCCTTGCTGAGACCAGAGGGGAGAAGGGAAAGTCCCAAATCTCCCTCCAGTCATCCTCATCCAGCCCCGGTATGTCCCCCACCCATTTCCTACGGAGGGAGGACAGCTCGGGGCCGGCAGCAACCAGCAGGGACCCATAGAGCTGAGACGTGAGTTTCTCCAAGTCCTTTACCCGGAGGGTGGATTCGAGCTCAGAGTATACCAATTCAACTGGTTTGCCTAAAAATTTACACCTGTAGTAGGCATGAGCAATTTGAAGATACCTATAATGGGCCCGTGCAGGCACATTAAATTTGGTGCATAAAATGTGAAACGGGGTGAGCTCTCTGTTGGTGATAACATGTTTAAGGGTCAGTATTTTGTATTTGGTCCATGCCTGTGGATCCGGAATAGTGTTGAAATGCGATAGGTTAGGATTCAGCCACAGGGGGGTGTGAGGAGACCAAGAGTTAGGCTGGGGTGCCCTCAGCGCCTCACCCACCTTCCATGCCCGCAGAGTGGTACGCATCGAAGGGGTGAGATTGTGAGGCGATTTAGGCCCCCTGAATAGCAACCCCTTCAATGCCTCCAGAGACCCCACTATGGCCGCCTCCAACACCGTCGCAGAGTTGGTCAGGTCTGGCTGCAGCCACCAATGGGCGGTCACAAGCTGAGTGGCCAAGTAATACTTGTGGCAATCAGGGAGAGCCAAGCCCCCACTGTCCACAGGCCTGGTCAAAGTGGTGTATTTGAATCTAGGTGGTTTGGGCCCCCAAATAAAGGAGAGGAAGGGTTGCCTGAGAGAATTAAAGAAAACTTTAGTCAGCCATTGTGGGGAGTTCCGAAAAATGTATGTAAGTTTAGGGAGGACTTTCATCTTTAGAAGATTAATGCGCCCAATGAGGGAGAGGGGAAGATTACTCCACGCCTTTAGTTTGGTTTTAATGACTACCAAGACAGGGATAGATTGAGCCGCACAAAGTCCCCACTCTCTTGAGACAACAACACCTAAATAAGTCAACTGTTCAACCCACTGAAGTGGGAGAGAGGAGGGTGTGAGAATAACCTGGCCCCCGCATACACTGGGAACAACTGAGACTTGTGCCAGTTCACTCTCAACCCCGTGAAGGCGGAGAAGGCATCCATGATACAGAATGTGCCCCGCAGAGAGCGACACCAGCGTCATTAAAAAAAAGCAGCAGATCATCCGCATAGAGAGCCACCCTCTCCTCCACCCAGCCCACCCTAAGACCACGGACCTTGGCCGAGCTCCTGAGGGCTTCAGCAATAGGCTCCATGGCCAGGGCGAAGAGAGCCGGGGAGAGAGGGCATCCCTGTCTGGTGCCCCTCTGCAGGGGGAACGGAGGAGACAGGGAGCCATTCAGCTTAATGCATTCCGTGGGACCAGTATAGAGTGTGCGTATCCAATCTATAAATTTCAGCAAGAATCCCATTCTTCGAAGCACCTCCCACAGATAGACCCACTCCACTGTGTCAAATGCCTTCTCCACATCTAGGGAGGCAATGGTCCTAGTACCCTGGTTAGTATGGGGGGCATGTATATTAGTGAATAATCTACGTATATTAATGTCTGTGGACCTACCGGGCATAAAGACCGTTTGATGAGAGTCGATCAGGGATTTTATTACTTTATTAAGTCTAGTGGCCAGTAACTTGGTTAAAATTTTGGGATCACAATTGAGAAGTGAGATTGGCCTGTAGGAGGCGCACAGCTTAGGGTCCTTATTAGGCTTTGGAATGAGAACCACATGGGCTTCTTTCATAGAGGGCAGTAAGGAGTCTTGTTGCAAACAGGCTTGGAACATCTGAGCTAGTTTGGGGGCGAGTAATTCTGTGTGGGTCCTATAATACTCCGGCCCTGGGGTTTTACCTGCTGGGAAAGACTTAATGGCCAGTGTGACTTCTTCTGGAGTGATCTCTGAGACAAGGAGTTGCCTCTCCGTGTCAGAAAGTCATCCCAGGGCTAGCGTGTCCAACATAGAGATCATAGGTGTAGGGTCAAACCCGTCAGGGAGTGAGGAAACATACAGAGAGGTATAAAACGTGGTAAATGCAGACAGGATATCCTCCTGAGAGGTGACTGAAATGCCATCTGTCGTGAGGATTTCTGATATGAAAAGTCAATATTTAATTTGGAAATAATAGGATTTTTATAACAGCTTACCTGTAAAATCCTTTTCTTGGAGTACATCACGGGACACAGAGCGACATAGTCATTACTAATGGGTTATATAGATACCTTCAGGTGCTGGCACTGGCAACTTCCAAAACCGGAAGTACCCTCCCCTATATAAGCCCCTCCCATCCGGGAGCACCTCAGTTTTGTAGCAAAGCAATAAGTGTCCCTAAAGAGGGGTGGGAGCTCTGTGTCCCGTGATGTACTCCAAGAAAAGGATTTTACAGGTAAGCTGTTATAAAAATGCTATTTTCTTTCTCGTACATCACGGGACAAAGAGCGACATAGTCATTACTAATGGGATGTCCTAAAGCAATGCCCAATGAGGGGGGGATACACCATACATAAGCTGAGCGCTATCAGACATGAGGATCTTTTGCGGCCTGCAACACACTGCGCCCAAAGGCGACATCCTCCTGACTTCTAACGTCCACCTGGTAGAACCTAGTAAACGTGTGTACTGAAGACCATGTTGCGGCCTTACAGATTTGAGCCAGGGAGGCCTGGTGATGCGCTGCCCATGAAGTTCCAACTGCTCTCGTGGAGTGCGCTCTAACTTTGAACGGAGGCGGTCTCCTTCTCAAGCCATAGGCTTGCATTATGACCTGTCGAATCCACTTGGCTAAAGTAGATTTTGACGCTGCCTGACCCTTTCTGGGGCCTTCCGGCAGAATAAACAAAGTATCCGTTCTGCGAATCTGAGCAGTGGCTTTTAGATAAGCTTTAACTGCTCTTACTACATCCAAAGAATGCAATAACTTTTCCTCTACCGAAGTAGGTTTGGGGAAAAAAGAAGGAAGAACCACATCTTGGTTCAAATGAAACCTCGATACCACCTTAGGAAGAAAGGCTGGATGAGGACGTAACACTACTCTGTCCTTATGGATAACCAGATATGGCTCTTTACAGGACATAGCTGCTAATTCCGACACTCTTTTAGCCGAACAAATGGCTACTAGAAAAATCAATTTCCTGGTGAGAAGAACCAAAGAAATATGCTGTAATGGTTCAAATGGTTGTTTCTGTAGAACCGACAGAACCAGGTTTAGATCCCATGGACATATGGGAATATTAACTGGAGGACTAATACGCATCACTCCTTATCTAAAGGCTTTGACTAGTGAATGCGAAGCCAAGGGCCTTTGAAAAAATATTGACAAGGCCGAAAACTGACCTTTGATAGTACTCAAGGCAAGCTTCCTATCTACAGCCCACTGTAGGAAGTCCCGACTCCTACCTATTACGTACTTATGTGGATGCCATTTCTTGGCCTCACACCACGCGATGTACGCCTTCCAGATTCTATAGTAGATCTGCCTGGATACCGGCTTCCTGGCATTGATCATGGTAGATACCACAGGATTAGAGAGCCCTCTCTTTTTCAGAATGTGGGCTTCAATAGCCAGGCCGTCAAACCTAGGGCTGGTAAGGAAGGGTGGTATATCGGTCCTTGCGAAAGCAGGTCCGGACGATGTGGGAGAGTCCAAGGACTCCCCACTGACATTTTTACAATCTCCGCGTACCATGCTCTTCGGGGCCACGCTGGAGCCACCAGAATCACTGGTTTCTTTTCTACCCTGATTCTGCGGAGTAATCGAGGTAACCATTGTGGCGGTGTGAATGCATATATCAGCTTGAACTGATCCCAAGGGAACACTAGGGCATCCGAGCCGCAAGCTAGGGGATCCCTTGTCCGAGAGACAAACCTGTCCACCTTTGCGTTGAATCTGTATGCTAGAAGATCTACATCCGGTGTTCCCCACCGCTGACATATTGTCCGGAAAACCTCGGGGTGAAGGGACCATTCCTCTGGGCATAATTGCTGGCGACTTAGAAAGTCCGCCTTCCAATTCTCCACTTCTGGAATGAATACCGCAGATATGGCTGGGACATATCTTTCTGCCCATTTCAGGATGTAATTTACTTCCCTCTGGGCTGCACGACTCCTGGTGCCCCCCTGATGATTGATATATGCCACTGCTGTGGCATTGTCTGATTGAATTCTGACAGGGGACCCTTGGAGTTTGGATGTCCATGCTACTAGGGCATACCGGGCTGCTCGTATCTCTAAGAGATTGATGGGCAGGGCCTTTTCTGCATCCGACCATTGCCCTGGAGAGACCATTGCTCCAGTACTGCTCCCCAGCCTATAAGGCTGGCATCTGTAGTGACCACCTTCCAAGAAATCGGACTGAAGGATTTCCCTTTTTCCAGATTCTGGGGAACCAACCACCAACGGAGGCTCTTGCGAACGGAAGGGGACAAGGACATTGTAAGTCTAGGGCCTGAACTTTTTTGTTCCAGGCTGACAGTATGGCCCCTTGCAAATTCCTTGAATGGAATTGACCGTAGGGTACTGCTTCGAATGATGCCACCATTTTTCCCAGCAGCCTCATGCACAGGCGTATGGACGGCTGTCTTTTTTGTACCCACTAAGTGGATCAAATCTTTCAAAGACAACACCTTTCCTCGAGGCAAGAATATTTTTCTCTGGCCTGAATCCAACCTTAGCCCCAAGTATTCCAGACTTTTGACTGGTTTTTAGGGCTGACTTGTCTCGGTTGATAATCCAACCGTGAGATTCCAGATACTTGATTGTCTTGTGAACGACCACGTCTAGTTTTTTCACTGAGTGGTCTATCAGCAACAAGTCATCTAGATATGCCATTATCATTACACCTTGTGTTCTTAGATTGGCCAATAAAGGGTCAGAATTTTTGTAAACATTCGTGGTGCTGTGGCCAGACCGAAGGGTAAGGCTCTGAACTGAAAATGGCGCCCTTCTACTGCAAAGCGTAGAAATTTTTGGTGGACTGGAAAGATGGGAATGTGCAAATAAGCATCTTTGATGTCGATCGCGGCTAACCAATCCTCCCCTTGTAGGGCAGTGGCCACCGATCGGATCGACTCCATCGGAAAGTCCTGATATACAGGAATTTGTTTAGCCCTTTTAGAATTAATATGGGCCTCCCGTCCCCGTTTGCTTCGGGACTGTAAAGAGGTTTGAGTAAAACCCGAACCCTCATTCTTCCAGGGGAACCTCCATAATTACTCCTTGGAGCAATAGTTGTTCTAGTGCCAACAGGAGGGACTCTCTCTTCCGGGGATCCCTTGGCACGTTTGACCTCAAAAATGGGAAGGAGGAGAGTCTTTTAACTCCAATCTGTATCCCAAACATACTGCGGAGAACACCTATCTGTTTTGATCGTGTCCCGCCAGGTCTCTTGCGAACAACTGGAGTCCTCCCCCCACCCGACTGAGTGGGGGCAACCCTTTAATGAATTTAACTTTGGGGGAGGTTTTGTACCTCCCCTGACCCAGGGTTTCTCATTACCCTGCGATTGTCCCTGTTTTTTACCCCCGGGAATTGACCGAGGAGGCCGTCGGAACTGTTACACAGCCGATGCCCCAGGGACTGGAGAAGCAGGCCTCTTAAAGAGGGACCTCTAACTCTGTTTTTAACCGGCAAGAGCGTATTTTTACCGCTGGAAATTTTCTGGATATATTTGTCCAGGTCTTCCCTGAATAAGCGTTCACCATGAAATGGGACGCTAACCAGCCATTCTTTACAGGGAGCTTCAGCAGACCAGTTTTTGAGTCATAGAAGCCTACGCATATGTACTACAGACAGCGTAAGGCGGGAGGCCTGATGGATTGAATCCTTTATGGCGTCAACCGCAAAGCCTAAGGCTCTAGGTAGATCAGCTAGGGCAAGGGCCTGCTGATCTGTCAAGTCCCTCAAGACCTGTTTCAACTGATCCTTCACTGCTAAGCAGACCCCACTGCTGGTTGTGTCACCAAGCTTGCTGTAGAAAGAAGCAGACTTTCATAAGGACTCCAATCTTTTATCTATTGGGTTCTTGAACATTTGGACATTAACCACTGGACATGTCAGTGATTTATACACACAAGAGATGGCTGCGTCCACTGTAGGGACCTTCCATTTTTTGATGAACTTATCCTCCATGGGATAGACCACCGGAAATCTCTTGGGGGAATAAATATTTTCTCAGGATGTTCCCAATCCTGGTAAATGAGCCCTTTCAGTAAAGGGTGAAGTGGAAAAGAACAGACAGTCTGGGGGCTTCTAGCGACCCCAACGAGGATACAGTAGTGGTTGATGGTTCCGCAAGGTGCATTTTTAAATGCTGATCGGACCATGTTAGTCAGAGACTGAACCCATAATCTTTCAGCTTGAGATGCTGAGAAAAGGTTCCCCCACTGTTGATTCCTCTATAACAGAATCAACCTCATCCTGATCCCCTTCAGGCAGGTCGATCCTTGTATGGGACTGTTGCTCTGCTAACAGGCACTCTGAAGGAGGAGACGGAGATCGGGCGTGCTTTCCCTGACAGGGAGGCAGCGATCAATGTTGACAATCTCTCTCTAATCCTCCCAGAGCTGAGGAAAAAACCTCCTCTGTTACATACACAGGAGCAGGTGAACTGAGGACAGCCACAGTACCAAGTACCCCTGCGGGGTCTCTACGGTCACTTACCTCTGAACTTCAGGGGAGACTGGTGCAGCAGAAGCATGCCCAAGATCCTCAGAGCCCGATGAGACCCCCTTCGCTTCCTGGAAGATTCAGTTCCGGAGCTTCTGGACGGCATATTCCTAAGCCTAAAGCTGAGGTATTCCAGCCGTAATACACCACTTTTACTGAGAATAGTCTAGCACAATTGCTGCTATATAACAGTTGGTGTCTACTAAAGTGCCTTTCTAGGGGATGCCTGCATCAACTGCCTCTGTGTGTCTTTATACTGTTGCTAGCTCTGTCTGTGCACTTCAATAGCCAGATATGATTGTGCTTTAAAACACGCTGGACGCCCGCACATGCGCAGTAGCGCCACGGCGCACACCGAGCGTCATCCACCCGCTCCGCCCCTTTTTCCAGATCGCCTCTATATATAGAGGCGCGTGCACGCGCGCGGGCACGTGTGCCTTCGGCGCCTTTTTTGAAAAAAAATGAGCTAGATGGGAGCCAGGGTCCCTGCTGCAGGGCCCGGGGATGGATGAGCGCAGCAACAGGGCAGAGGAGACAGCTTCCCAGCAGAGAACTTACCAACTGCCTGGATTTGATTTTGGAAGAAAAAAAATCCACATTACAAGAAAAAGAACCATAGCGGCCTCTAGTGTCTAACACAGGTACCGCGGTCTTACATTTTTTTTTTTCTTGCCTACTATTAAAATGTTTACATTTTCTCAGTAGTAACAGGCATACACAGAATATTAGCGGGAATACCTTAGGTAACAGGCAGAAAGACAAAATAGGCTTGGGGGTCCCTCAATAGAACCAAGTTCCCGAGGGCCCCCACTTACCTTTTCCTCGCCGCAGGACTCTGTTTGGTCCACAGAAGCCCAAACTTCACCTATCACGGCAGGCATTGTAATTAAACCTTCAGGGACCGGGTTCCCAAGGATTCCACTCCCCTGGACCTGTATAGCACCCTGCACAGAAACATCTTGGTCGTGGGTATGACCAGAGCTCTGGATCCCAGGGTCCAGCCCTCCTAAGAGAGGCATTACAGGCAAAACCTTGCTCTTCTCTTGCAAGGCCCGGGTACCGATCGTTTAGCTATGAAGCTTTTTTGGTCGGATCCGGAATAGCTTACTGAGGCCCAAAAGAACCTGTACGCAAGCTCAGTGAAAAACACATGTTACTTCTTGGCCAACACCTTAGACACTGGCAAAAAACTGAGGTGCTCCCGGATGGGAGGGGCTTATATAGGGGAGGGTACTTCCGGTTTTGGAAGTTGCCAGTGCCAGCACTTGAAGGTATCTATATAACCCATTAGTAATGACTATGTCGCTCTGTGTCCCGTGATGTACGAGAAAGAAAATGTTGCAGTGTTTTGAACCAGAATCATTTTGTAATTTTAAACAGGACAAAATATGGAATAAAATGTATGCTTTTTTTGTCTGCAGTAACTCATTAAAGTAGAATGGTGCAATTTTTTGGGTTTCATAAAATTTTTGTCTATTAATTGCATCAAAAATAAAATCGTTTCAACAAGATTTAGCACATAAAGCCTTGTTTATTCTAAAAAAAAATATATATATATATATATATATATATATATATATATATATATATATATATTTGTAAAACTTAATTATCTTTAGTAATGACAAAGTACTTGCCTAATAAACAGACCCAAAGCAGAAATTTATATTTTTGCTTTTTGGATACTATTTGGATTTGTTAATGGCCCCTTTTTTGTTGATCGGTGTTCTATTGATGTGTGCCCTCCGTCGAAAAGTGCCCACGTATGTGCAGAACGGAAGGGCACTCCAGCTGATTTGCCGATCAGCTGCAGTGACGTCAGCATAGCGCATGCGCACATCGTATGAGGGTTTTTTCAACAGGAGATACCATTTCAAGGCCACAATTTAAAGCTATGCAAAGAGCGGAGGAACAACGTAGATATCAGATTGTGCCTCGCTGTAAACCGGTGGCGCAACCAGTGGCGGTGCCTCTATAAAGGGCGCAGGAGGCCGCCCCCCCTCCTGTCACTCTCTAATTACCATAGATAGATTCATGCATTGCATGAATCTATCTATGGTCGCTGCTGACACCCCCTATTCAGGTGTCGGGCCCCTTTTCGGGCACCAGGCACCTGAATTACAGCGGTGGTGGTGTTTTTTTGGATGCACCAAAAATGTGAGAAGCAGGCGCAACGCTGTGCGTTCGCTTCTCACTCAGCTGTATGTTAGGAAAGCAAATTCCTTTGCTTTCCTAACATTGAACCACCTCTCGGCCAATCAGGTGCACCAGGTCTGTGTTACCTTTCACCTGATTGGCTGAAGTGACAGGCGCTGTGATTGGATGCCTATCAGGCGTCCAATCACAGCACAGGACGAGAGGAGGAGCTGGCAGGAGAAGACATCGGGGTCGGGGAAGATGGAGGACAGCGGACACTGCTCGCCCCAATCACCCGCTGCCCACCCGAGAAAAGGTAAGTGCCGGGCAGATGACAGGGGGGCACAGTAGCAACATTTGGTGCACAGTAGCAGCACATGGGGCACAGTGGCAGCACTTGGGGCATAGTGGCAGCACTTGGGGCATAGTGGCAGCACTTGGGGCACAGTGGCAGCACTTGGCACAGTGGCAGCACTTGGGGGCTCGGTGGCAGCATTTGGGGCACAGTGGGATCATTTGATGGGCACAGTGGCTGCGTTTGATGGGCACAGTGGCTGCGTTTGATGGGCACAGTGGCTGCGTTTGATGGGCACAGTGGCTGCGTTTGGTACAGTGGCTGGAATTGATGGGGTTTTTTTTCCAGAATTTTTCAGTTTGTTTGCGCCCCACCAGCCGCCACTGGGCGCAACAGCGAGGCACAATATGACAAATACGGGGTACCTCCGCTGTTTGCATAGCATTAAATTGTGCCCGAGAAATGGTATCTCCCATCTAAAAAAAGGCTCCTACGATGTGTGCATGCGCTATGGAGACATCACTCCAGATGATCAGGAAATCAGCTGGAGTGCCGCTCTGCGCATGCGCGGGCACATATCGACAGAACACCGGCTCATTTTAAATGGCCAGCATGTAGGATGTCTGATAATTTATAGCATCCTTATATCTTTTATTAAGTTCATTATTATGTCTGGACCTCCAGACTCCATTTTCAAGTACACTTCTTTATGTTCCTTGAAGTACTTTCCTTTTAAACATATCAAGCCTTTCTGTTTATGTCAGGGTCCTGTAACCTTTCAGGTTGCATAAGCTGTCATAAATCCTGTAAATTCATGCAATGTTTTTTCCTGTTTTCAGATACACGTGTTTGTTCAACTACTAGAGGATTTGGTGGAAGAGGAGACAACGTCAAAGTAAGAGATGTCAGGGTTACGTTTTTTTGCAACAATGGGTATCATTTATCTAATTGTCAGAAGGGAGTATCTCACACACTCTAGGAAATGGAAAGGAGAATAGAAGAAGATTGATAAGAAGCTATGTATGATGCAGGCATTTCATGTTTTACTATATAAATGTGGCCCAATGTAACAGGCTTAAAGAGGTTGTAAACCTTGTGGTTTTTCACCTTAAAGCATTCTATGCATTAAGGTGAAAAACCTTCTCTCATGCTGCAGCCCCCCAGACCCCCCATTTTACTTACCTGAGCCCTGTGTTTCTCGACCCAGGGAGGAGCACACCAACTATGGCTGGTGTCTCATGTCCTGATTTGGATTTATCGATAGCAGCACAGTCACTGGCTCCTGCTGCTGTCAATCATATCCAATGACCCGGGGGACGGGGCCGAGTCCTGCTTTCTGTGTCAATAGAAGCAGAACATGGGAGCGCGCCCGCATAGGTGTCCCGAAAGACAGCGCTTCTCCGACAGGGCCTTCAAGAAGAGGAGGAGCCACCAGCGTCGCTGAGGGACCCCAGAAGAGGGGGATCAGGGCTACTCTGTGCAAAACCAACTGCACAGAGGAGGTAAGTATGAGATGTTTGTTATTTAAAAAAAAATAAGAGTGTTTATTTCATTCAACCCATTGGGTTGAACGAAAAAAAATGAATAGTGTGTACCCGCCTTAAGTTTCCATCTCCATATTAATAAAACAAAAGGGAGAGACAAGAAGAGATAACCACTATGCAGAATGAAGGCTCAAGGATTAACGCTGCAATTTGACAGCTCAGTTTGACCAGGGACATTGGATGGAGTTTGTATGATCTCCCTGTTTTTGTTCCAACCTTTCCCCTCTCTGCCTGAGGTTCAATTTTAATGTCTTTGCAACATACCTGCTAAAATATAGCATAGTAAGAATAATATATATGGTAAGTGGACAGAGCTGGGGAGAATTCATGCTAAAATTTGTTCAGAGACCAAATGGGTATTCAATATGCCAATGTCTGTCTAAACTTGAAGCATCAGTTTTTGGTAAACTCATTTTCAAATCACGAAGGGGCTGATTTATTAAAATTCCATTACTGAAATAATTAATTGTTGCCTGTAGCAACCAATCCGAATCTTTGTCTTATTTTCAAACCTGAACTGCAAAAATAACAGAAGCTCTATTGTTGCCATGGGCAAACTTTTTTTCCTGTAATCACACTTTCATGCATTAAACCTTCATGGGACCCACACACAAGACAGTTAGGCCTCATGCCCACTGGCGTTTTTACAGCTGCGTTTTTTGCAGCTTAAAAACGCCTGTCCATGTTATTGTAAATATTTTTATTTTTTTTTTTATTTTTTTTTAAAAAAACAAAAAAAAAACGTCGGAGCTAAAAACGCGGGCCGCGCGTTAGTGCGCGTTTTTTGCGCGTTAGTGCGCGTTAGTGCGCGTTTTTTGACGCTCGCGTTTTTTCCTGCCAAATTCTGACGCTGAGGAACGCACTGGCCCTGGGTTTTTTTTACAGCTTACAAACGCCTATGCTCTTTACAGCTCAAAAACGCCTAGGTGGGCATGAAGCTATAGACTAACATGGACAGGCGTTTTTAAGCTGTAAAAAACGCTCAAAAACGCGGCTGAAAAAACGCCCGTGGGCATGAGGCCTTATGATCATTCTATCAGAACCACGGAAGGTATCACTTTCCCTAATAATTACATGCATTGCATCTTGTGTCCTGT
The DNA here is from genome assembly GCA_029206835.1 of Rana muscosa. Classification (NCBI taxonomy): domain Eukaryota; kingdom Metazoa; phylum Chordata; class Amphibia; order Anura; family Ranidae; genus Rana; species Rana muscosa. Next base: position 67,501,348 of record CM055117.1, on the reverse strand, counting down.
TATTGCTTCACTTAACTTTTTTCTTAATAGGAATAGCAAGACAAACAAACAGAAAGCTGCCACGGCAGAGAGCAACGGGCCTGTGTATGTGGAGATCCAGCAGAACAGCTTGGACATGTATTTATCTGCGTGCAAGTTCCTCGACACCGCACTTTCCTTTCCCCCGGATAAGATGCCACTGTTTCAGATGTAAGTCCCTTTTGGACTGTGTTGGTCTTCTCCTAAGGGGACTATCTGCATAACTGTTGTTTGTTCTCCCTGTGTTTGGATTTCCTGCAATTTTCTCGTTTCTTTCCACAACCCTGAAACATAACGAGGTTTTAAACACTGCCAGGTCAATTGGGAACAAGTCTGTACATGAGCAGGATTATAGACATTAGAGAAGCCTTCCTAAGTCTTTCTACCCCTGGGGAACTGTTGAAATGAATTTCCGGTCTCAGCCAACCCACCTCATACTAAAATGTTTATCTACAGCTCACTGTACATCTGCAAGTCCAGCAAGTTAGACATATTAATAAATAAAAGAAGAACGTAAGTTAGAAAGACTGACTCACTTAATGGTGATCAGTGGAGAAATGTATTTCTTGCACTGGTGTTTAGTGAATTGTCCCCTTACATTTATGGTTAGTGGAAGATGTGTCCTCCCTACATTGGTGGACAAGGAGTGGAAGACAACCCTTAAAGGGGTTGTAAAGGTTAGTTTTTTATTTTCTAAATACCGTATTTATCGGCGTATAACACGTGGCGGCGTATAACACGCACCCCAAGTTTAGGAGGGAATTTTAAGGAAACATTTTTTTAGGAGGGAAGTTTAAGGGAAAAAAAACTTTTAACATTTAAATGCCCATCAATGCAGCCTTATCAGTGTCATTTGCAGCCTTGTCAGTGCAGCCTTGCCCCCAGTGTTCATTGCAGCCTTGTCCCCAGTGTCCATTGCAGCCTTGGATGAATTTAAAATTGGCGCCGCCGAGACTGGGCGGAGCGGAGCAAACGCCGCCGAGATCGCAGGGACTGGGCGGAGCCGAGATGCACATAGTGTACACAGAGTGTACTTGGCTCTGCTCACAGTCACGCCCTATGATGGAGATAACACAGGTCCAATGGCGTGACTGTGAGCGAAGCCGAGAAGAGCCGAGTACACTCGGATATGTGTATCTCAGTGGCGATCGCTCCGCTCACAATCAGCGGAGATCGGTGGGGATTGGCGTATAACACGCATCCACGATTTCCCCCTGATTTTAAGGGGAAAAAAGTGCGATAAATACGGTAGGTTCCTTTAAGCTAGTGCATTGTTGGTTCACTTACCTTTTTCCTTCGATTTCCCTTCTAAATGTTTTTTTTCTTTGTCTGAATTTCTCACTTCCTGTTCCTCCTCAGTAAGCTTGCCCCCATCATCCGAGCCGTTCTGGCTGGGGTTAGTCAGCGTGCTCGCCTCCCTCCCTTGGGACTACATCCCTGCGGGGAGATGTCTCCCAAGTGAGGGGGGCGAGCACGCTGACTAACCCCCAGCCAGAACGGCTCGGATGATGGGGGCAAGCTTACTGAGGAGGAACAGGAAGTGAGAAATTCAGACAAAGAAAAAAAACACTTAGAAGGTAAATCAAAGGAAAAGGTAAGTGAACCAACAATGCACTAGCTTAAAGAAACCTATTTAGAAAATAAAAAAACGAACCTTTACAACCCCTTTAAGTTGTGGTCCGTGAGATAGTTTCCCTATTACATTCTGTTCAGTGGGAGGAAGAATGCCCCTAACATTGGTGGTCAGTGAAATGTATGTCATATGTAATAAGATCATTGGTGTCAAACTGCTTGCTCTAGCCAATGGTGTTGGCCCTGGAAGTTTGCATGCACCGTCAGGTTGAAGGTCAGTCTGCCCCTCCTGATGGAGCCCCTAATGATAAAGCTCATTTACAGGGATTATTAACTGTATCTGTTAATCATTGATGATCTGGTAATTTGGCTTTGTTCTCATTACTGTGCAGGTACAGATGGGCGTTTGTCCCTGAGGTTGACACAGAGGCCTGTGTTATCCCCACAGAAATGGTAGAGAACCACCAAGAATGCAAACCTCATGTCCTTCGGATATTGGAACTTATGAAGTTCAGGTTTGGGGTGAGTATTTACCTGGGAGTTTCATAATGCCTTATTAACCTAAAGAAAAAACACTATTGGGGACATTTATCAGACCTGCCATTTTTTTATGGAAGAGCTCTGCAAAGGCAGCTTCTATACTTCCTTTAAAAATTACTGTGTGATTTTTTTACAAATAATCTGCCAGTATAATTTTTCTAATGCAGGGCATTGATTTCTTTGATTTTATGGGGTCAGGAATGAATGTTCTCTTTTTTCAAAATCGTTAGCAGTTGGAGAGGGGGGGTGCATGGGTGAATTAGTTGGTTTTCCATATCACCGCTGGACTTCAAGTGGTTATACCGGGATGATGCAATCCTAATGGCTAACTAGCCACTTGATTAGTTTTACAAGCAACAGTAGTAAGAAGAGCCGGCAAAACAGTAGTCCTCGAAGTGTCGTTTGTTGGCACATCAAAGTGAAAATAAAACAATAATACTGACGTGTTTCGGGAATAGCCTTAGTCGTAGCTGCTACTAAGGCTATTGCCGAAACGCGTCAGCATTATTGTTTTATTGTCACTTTGATGTGCCAACAAACGACACTTCAAGGACTACTGTTTTGCCAGCTCTTCTTACTACTGTTGCATTTGGAGTGTGTTGGGACACGTCGAGCCTCGGCACCTGTGAGTGGACCTGGTGTATGGATTGGGTAGTCCCTGCAGAGAGCGCTGTTACCTTTTTTAATTTACATATTAGCTTTATAAGCAGCGGGAGGGGACACGACTTTTACGAGGATCTCCTGTCCAACCTGGAGTTTCGACTGGATCGGCTTTGTTCAGCTCTGGTAACCTGGAAGTGATGATCTGACATCATTTCCGGTTTATCCGGATGTAAATGGTGCCATTTTCAAAAATCAAAAGCTTTTGAACACACTGATCTTGGTGCGTTCAAATGCTTTTAAGGGCAGAGGAGGGATGTTGGGTCTTATAGACCCCAGATCTCTCTATGAAGAGTACCTGTCACATGCCTATTGCTGTCACAAAGGATGTTTACATTCCTTGTGACAGAAATGAAAGCGATAAAAAAATTTTTTTTTAAAGCGACAGTGTAAAAATAAAATAAATAATTTATTTATTTTTATGTAAAGTGCCCCTTTTTTTGCATTCAAATTCCATTTTTTTTATTTTTTCCCCCAAAAAATTGTGTTTGAAAAGCCTCTGTGCAAATACCGTGTGACATTAAAAATCGCAAAACCCACCAATTTATTCTCTAGGGTCTCTGCTTAAAAAATATATAATTTTGGGGGGTTCTAAGACATTTACCAGCAAAAAATACTGAATGTTGCATGTAAACAAAAAGTGCCAGAAAAGGCCTGGTCTTCAGGTGGATATATAAAAAAAAACTAGTCATACACAGGTGTACTGTCGGTGTCAACTTGCTTCTTTTTTTTTAGGATTTCAAGGTGGGTCAGATTGCTTGTATGGTAATAACTATACTTATGCTGTCTCCTTTCTCTCAGGAACATGTTGTTGAAGACTCCAGTTTCAGGAGGAATGAGTTCCCTCTCCTCAGTCTTCATTCTATATCTAAGATCACCCAGCTCATGCCATTTTTCAGGACACTAAGTTATGTGTTTAAAGCAAAGGGAAGAAGTTCTGGAACAGTACAAGGTCTCTATGGCTCTGTGGAATACCCAGTGGAAGACGCTACAAGGGTGATGAAGGAACTTGAGGAAAACGTGGAATGTGACATCTTGGAAAGCATGGGAAACTAATCAGATGGAATCCATTGAACTATATGGTAGCCTATAACTATGACCTGTACTGAAATCATGGTTTCCTTAATGGAGATAATGTGACTTGAAAGCTTTCCAACACAGTGAAAAAAACAATATTTGCTTGTTGAATAAGAATATAACTGTAAATATATTGAATTTTAATGTGAAAGAAGCTGCAGAGGGACATTTTAGGTTAAATACTTCTGTGAAAATCCACAAGATATAGGAGGCACTTATGTGTGTGATACATAATATGAAGGTACAGAAGCATAGAGGTGTGGTCCAAAGCAACCAATGGGATTCTTGCTTTCATTTTTTATTCTACACATGAAAAATGACAGCAAGAGTTTGGTTGCTGTGAGCAGTATAGACCATTGCCTCAGTTTTTACACATACAAACCATTGTATCTATATATACATATATAGGCCATAAACCAATAGGATAATAGCTGGGGGGAAGAAAGCACTGTATTAGGCCAGGTAGTCGCATAGGCTGAAGATATTCCAAGTACAGGGTCGTGGGAAGAGATTTTTTTAGCATGATTTCTAGACTTTTTGACCAGTCTTTGCCATAGGAAATTAAGGGAACCATCCATTTACTCCTAAAGCTAGGTTCACACTGCCGCAATATGATTTTGATCCAACTTTCAGTGCGATTATGTAGCGCTACTTGGATACAACTTTGATAAGGTTTGTATATTCTATGGGGCCAAACGTGCACGAAAATCGCACTGAAGTAGTACAGGAACCTTTTCCAAAATCGCTCCGTGCAGAGTTGTATTGATGTGAAGGGACGCCATTGAAAACAATGTGATTTCCATTGTCATACGATTCTGTGCGACTCAAGTCATCTGAAATCAAACTAGAGTGAACCAGGCCTAAATCACAGTATGCAATGCTGCAGCTGAAGATTGTGCAAGTTGGGTAAAGCTGATACATTCAATGTGAGTTTGCCAGTTTTCTTACCCGCTCCACACAATTCATAAATTCTGGCAAACAGGGTTCATGAATCAACGTGGATGACTATGGACCATACAAATTAGCACACATATATTAAAAAAGATGTCAAATGGATCCAGTTTTCCTCAATTGAGTTTGATCATGTATTTTCGCAATATTTTAAGACAGACAACAGCAGCATTACTCAACTATTATTCCAAGGACGGGCCGATCCTCTTCTCCTATGGCTACTATAACTGGACAGTGCTGGTCTGGAATCCACATCCGTTTCTGTAAAATTTCCAACATTCCTACTATAGAACTGTAATAGTCTGTAAGTTATTCTTCCTAATTTGCACTAATGTTTCAAGCATTGCAGTAAATATTATGGCACCAATTTAATGTTGGTGAAAAAAGAGCTAATAAAATTGTCCCAAAGAGGTTTTTGAGCATGTTTTATCTGTATACAAATAATATTGTATTTATTATACAAACAAATATTGTATTTATTGCTAATGAGATTAATGAGTTCTTATGTCTCTTCACTTTTAGCCATATGGAAAAAAACTTGTAGACGCCTATCACACCTAAACTGAGTTACTGGACATCCCGTTCCAAAACCAAATGCATAAATATGTAGTTGCCCTCCACCCTACCATGCATACTGCCACTACAACAGCCTCCACTTTCCTGAGAAAGCTTTTTTGGGTGTGCTTGTATAGTGCCTACTGAGCCAAAAGCATTTGTGAGGTCAGGTACTGATGTTTGATGAGAAGACCTGGTCCACATTTGGCCTTCCAATTTATCTCAAGGAGTTATGCGCAGTCCACTTAAAGTGTAAGTAAACCCTTCGATTTGATAGTTACAAAAAACAGTTCACATTCCCGGCATGCCGGAGATGCTAGCTGTCACATTTGCTTGTGCTCTCAACCAAACTGTCAAAGCATCCAATGGCTGGTTTCATAACGGATCACATGTACAGCATCATGGCAGTTGCAGTTTAAACAGAGGCCAAGATGGCCGCTTCCTTGGCTGAAAACGATAGAAGGGTTTACTTCCACTTTAAGTTGCTTGTCACCAAGCTGGTCAAAACGTATCTTTATGGAGTGGACTTTGTGCTCAAGGGCAAAGTCGTACTGGAACAAAAAAAGTCTTCCTCAAACTGTTGCCATGAGGGTAGAAAGGCAGAATACATTAAATGTCTTTGTATATTTTGGCATTAACAGTACCCTTTACTGGAAACCCAAACTTGGATTAAGTAATTTGGAGGGGTGTCCACAAACGGTTAGCCCTAAATGTATTTAACTACAGTATTCACATCTAGGATGTTTCTAGTGAGATGCTGTACACCAGTGGTTCTCAACCCTGTCCTCAAGTACCCGCAACAGGCCATGTTTTGGGAATTCCTCTTAGATAAAATAGCTGTCCAAAATACCAAGCCATTGATTCTGATTTAAAGCACCTGTGCAAGATGAAGGAAAACCTGCAAACATGGCCTGTTGGGGTTACTTGAGGACAGGGTTGAGAACCACTGCTGTACACTACACTCGTCAAAAACGCTAACTGTAGATGTAAGCCACTCTAGGGCTTGTTTGCACTTTGTTGAATGCAGTCAGATGCGGAAGGTCCTTGTGGTCCTCACAAATCCACGTACACCTTGGGCTGCTATAAATTCAAAACACATTGGTAGATGGAGCCATTCTACCACAACCAAACACAATACTTTTTAAATTATGTTTTCGTTATGTTTCCAGTGAGCCTATGTGATCAGAGGTCCTACATACCAAGCTCTGACACTCTACTGTACCATTCCTCAACCAAAGTTTTGTGGAAGCCTCTGGTTCCTTAAAAGGTTGTTAAGGGCTCCTTGAGCTATGTCATGATTATTGAAAAGCATTTTGTCACAAGAGGGTGTTAAATATGATCCTCTCTGGAGTAAAAATATACTTGGTATGCCCATACTTTTTTTATTTATTATCTAAAACACACTGGTCATGCTAATGTACTGTACTGTAGAAGAAATCATTTTTAGCAGGGATACCCTAAAACATGAAATTTTCTTTCAAGGGTTCCGTCTAGGTTGAGAAAGGTTGTTCAAGTATGTGGCTGGGTCAACCTTTTCAACACAGAGGAGCCCTTTAAATAATGTTCCAGTCTCGTGGAACCCTTGAAATATCTTTGTGGCCTCAGGGAATCTTTGCTAAACATTATTATATCTACAACTCACGATACATTAGTGTGATGTCAGTGGGTTAGAAGAATGCTCCTTACACTTGTGGTCATTGGGAAGAATTTCCCCCTTACAGATAGGGAAAAAAAATCAGTGTTGTCTGTGGAAACTTATCTGAGAGGCAGAAATTGCTGAAGGAACCCCTAGCAACCTCTGGAGTATCCCTAGGGTTCCACAGAACCCCAATTGAGAAACTCTGGGCTGGTTATACAGTAACTTCTGTGCATGGCAGAGAGGTACTAATATACTGCTCAGACTTAAGCCTAGTTCATGCTGCTAGTCTTCCTTTAGTTCAACCCAGCGGGCTGAACGAAAAATAAACGGACAGTCCGATGTTAGTACAGCAATCTTCCCTGTTGTTCTATTGTGTTCTGTCAGGGGGACGGCCCCCGCCAGAACACTCCGGTCAGCGCTCTCAGCCAGTGGCTGAGAGCGCCGACCGGGAGACGGTTGGCAGACCTTTTTCGGTCATGCCCCTTCAACAGAAGTCGGCTGGACTGGCTACAGTGCACATGGGCTGAATGTAGGCCGGTTTCTATTGAACCGGCCAATGCCGTCTGACATTTGGCCCATGTGTATGTGCAGGAGTGCATGTGTGAATGAGGCCTAAATGTATGAAGTTCTCCAAGGCCCCATTCATGCTTACACTCCTGTGTTTAGCTTTTATAAAAGTAGAAGTTCTTTGGGAACTATAAAATACTTCAATTCTTCCCAGATCACCTTTTCTTGCATTTAGAAGTTCCTGCTTTAAAACAAGTTTAGTGGAGTTTACATCAGTATAGACAGTTACAGTTTCTAATCGGATTCTGGCTGCACAGAATTCTTTTTTTTTCGCTAAGCACAGGTATATTGAACATTCCTAAATGCAACTAAATGCCCAGTCTGAATGATGCCGTTGAGAAATCATTACCTGCATTTATACTGTGTAGCGCCTACCTCCACAACCCCGATGATGCAGCAAAAGCAAATGGGTTAGACAATAAGGCTGAATTACTAAAGCAGTGGTCTCCAAACTGTGGCCCGGGGGCCAGATGCGGCCCTTTGCATGCTTTTATCCGGCCCTTGGGGCACGATTTCATCCACTGATACCAACAATGGGGCTTAATTCCCCCCAACTAATGCCTATGAAGGAGTACAATTCCTCCCGATGACACCAATGATGGGGCACAATTCCTCCCAACAACGCCAACAATGGAGCCTAATAACACCAATGATGGGGTACAGTTCCTCCCACTGACACCAATAATGGGGCACAATTACTCCCACTGCATCAAATGATGGGGCATTATTTTTCCACACTGATGCTGGGACATTTTCTACTCCCAATGGCCATCGTCCGGCCCCCCCTAAAGTCTGAAGGACAGTAAACTGGCCCTTTGCTTAGAAAGTTTGGAGACCCCTGTACTAAAGGATTTAAAAATCGTCACTCAATAAACTATAATTGTTTTAATTATTTACTATAGTTATCCAATCATATGCAGCTAAAACAAGTAAACATTTATTTTATTTTATTTTAAAAACGAACAGACATGATGGACTTTCACGGTACCAGAGAGGAACTTGTAAACAGAATATTTTACTAAATGTTTTTATTAACAAAAGTTAAATTGATTACATTCATAAAATCATTAGATTATAAGTAGATATAAAGTTTAGAGATCTCTGTTATTGTAATTGTCTAGTGTGGTTGACGCGTTTCACATTCTTGCTTCTTCAGAACCTTAAATTCTTGACTTAGAACATACCTTAATTCAAGAACAGAGAAATACACAGATATTATTGCTGATTAGATTCTCCATGGCTATAGCCAAGCCATTAACACAGCCTATCATCTTATCAGATGTGTAAAATAATAAACCGCAATTTTTGCATAGTAGCTAAAGAATTGACTCACATATTATGAAACCTCTACAAGATCACTTTTTGTGGCGTGCCAGGTGAGTGGGCGAACGATTCAAACAAGCGTATCCTTCAACAGTAAATGAAAATAATTTATATTAAGAATAGCTAGAGTTTTTATCAAAATATGTTTTCATAATCCAGATAGAGGACTCTTATATTACTACCACACTACTCACTGGGGCAAATATCCGATTGGAAACTAATGAGAACTTATTTCCTTTCATATGGAATTCCAACATTTTCTGTAGCCAGTCCCTTCATAAGACTCCTATATGTAATATAGTAGAAGCCCATATAATTATTATTCTATAACCCAGACATTCCTTGTAAATAGCTAATAAAAATATCTATGTAGTATGACAGGTATCTACCTTGTTCACTCAAAGAATCAGACTTCGTAACATATTGTGACTTTCCAATGATACAATTGGGTCAGCCTCCATCGTTTCAGTCTTGCTGAAACCAAATGGTCATAAACGACCCTCAGACAAATGCCCAGGCGTCTGAATCAGGATGATCTCTACAACATATAAAATCCAATAAAATAAAAGTGAGCAGTACATAAACAGAGGACACAACGGCCTCCCTTCAAACACCCATCTCAAAAATGCTTACCAAGGTCTCCGATCAACAGGCATGGCATTGCTCAGTAAGGTGTCCTGTTTGGACTGGCTAAATAGCCAACTTTGGCACCAAAATCGGCTTCCTAGTTAGACTACAGGTGTGCTAGTTGAAAGCCTATAGCACGCCAGGGGAGAGGCTAAGGGGCTGGTCAATGACGCACCAGCCGTTCAAAAATACCGCGCATGCGCCAATTGAGTCCCGGTTCAAAAGCGTAACCGAAACTGCGCATGCGGGGAGAACGCCGATTCAGCTGCCATTGACTATACACCGCCCATACAAAACACTATCCACCAACGCCAATCGGAGATGCTACAGCAGACAGGAGGGTGCAACTCAATACCAGCCACAATAGCATTAGAAATTAAGACGCAAGGGGACATTAAACCTGACAAAAGGCAGGATTCCCCAGGCTCGTACCGCTGCAACTCCACCACCATGGTAAGGCAGAGGGCTAAAATAGCCCACATGCCCCCAGAATAAAAACCATGCCAGGAGTCCCAGATGTCAGGGTCCCATCTGGATCAGTTGTCCCATAAACAGCCGTCACGTCACCAGGATTTTAAGTGGTTTTCATATCAAATTGCAGACAAACTAAGAATGTATATGTTACTCGCTGTATCTGGCTTCACTGTATATCCATATTTTATTTTTAAACATTCTACAACTCTGATCATGCCAATGTGTCATGACCTGTAGCAGGGGTTACTTAGGACCCAAAAAGTATTTCAAGGGTTTCTCCAGGGTTAAAAACTTGAGAAAGGCTGCTGCAAACACTCTCCTGTACATTAGAGGTATGTTTTTTTGTAGACCTAATAAGGACATCGGGGGAAGGAGATGGACATTGGAGGTATGAGACAGACACTAGGGGTAGTAGACAGATAGTAGGGGTGGCAGGACATTTGGGATAGGAGATGGCCATTGGGGCTTGGGATTTGACATTGGGTATAGAATATGAACTTTGGAAGTAGAAGGATATTGATAATAATAAGACATTGGCAGTAGGGAATGGGCACTGGGGGCAACAGGACAGTGGGGTAGGAGACAGACATCAACCGTAAGATGATATTGTGGCAGGTGATTAACACTCGGCAAAGGTGATAGACACAAAAGGTAAGATATGGACATTAGGGGTAGGAGACGAACACTAAGGGTGAGAGACAATGGGGGTTGGAGATAGACACTGGCTATAAGTGATAGACACTGGGGGAGGTGACGAACATGTGGAGTTGGTGATGGATATTTTGGGTAGGAGCTGGACATATAGGGTAGGAGATTGGTACTGGGCATAGAATATGGACATTTGAGGTAAGATAAAGACATTGAGATTAGATGAACAATAGGTGTAAGAGATGGCCATTGAGGGCACATGATGGACACTAGGCATAGGAGATGCACACTGGAACAGGGCATGGAACTTGGGATAGGAGATGGTCATTGGGGGTGGGTAATGGACACTGGGGGTAGGAGGACATTGGGGTTAGGGGTTTCATATTAGGGAAAAGATATGGGATTACGACATTAGGAGCAGGTCATGAACACTGGCTGTAGGAGATGGACACTGGGGCTTGAGATTTGACGATGTAGAAAGACACTGATGATAATAGGCATTGGAGGAAAGAGGATATTGGGGGTAGAAGATGGACAATAGGGGTAATAGGACACTGGGGTAAGAGGCGGACATTGTTGGTAGGAAATAGACATTGGGAGCAGGAGAACACTCGGAGTAGGTGATAGACACAAAGAGTAAGAAATGGGGGGGGGGGAGATGGACATTGGGGGTAGAAAATGGACACTGGAGATAAGAGATAGACATTGGGGGCAGGTGATAGAAACATGTCAGTACATGAAGGACTTTGGGGGTAGGAGATGGCCATTAAGGGAAAGATAAAGACATTAGGAATGGGTAATGAACACTGGGGGTAAGAGGACATTGGGGCTAGGGATTTGACATTGAGGATATGAGATAGACATTGGATGTAGAAGGACATTGATGATAACAGGAAATTAGAAGTAGTAAATGGACACTGGGGGGCAAGAGGGTATTGTGGGTAGAAGATGGACAATGGGGTAGGAGATGGACAATGTTGGTAGGAGACAGACATTGGGAGTAAGATGACAATTGGGACAGGAGATGAAGACTTGGTGTAGGCGATAGACACAGAGAGTAAGAGATGAGCATTGGGGGTAGGAGATGCAAAAACTAGGGGTGGGAGCTGGACACTGGAGATAGGAAGTAGAAATTGGTGGTAGATGATGGACTTTGGGGGTAGGCGATGTACACTGGGAGTTAGGACATGGACACTGGGGGTAGATGAAAGCTAAGGGTGGGAGCTGGACACTGGAGATAATAAATAGACATTGGTGGTAAGAAATGGACTTGGAGATGGATATATGAGGTAGGAGATGGTAATTGGGGGGAAAGATAAAGACATTAGGATTGGGTGATGAACACTGGGGGTTGGGGATAGGCGATGGACACTGGGTTAGGTGGAAATTGGGGCTAGGGATTTGACACTGAGGATATGAGATGGACATTGGATGTAGAAGGACATTGGTGATAACAGGAAATTAAGAGTAGTAAATGGACATTGGGGGGCAAGAGGGTATTTTGGGTAGAAGATGGATATTGGGGTAGGGGATGGACAATATTGGTAGGAGACAGACATTAGGAGATGAAGACTTGGTGTAGGTGATGGGCGCAGAGATTAAGAGATGGGCATTGGGAGTGGGAGATGAAAACTAGGGGTGGGAGCTGAATACTGGAGATATGATGTAGACATTGGTGGTAGGTGGTGGACTTTGGGGGTAGGAGATGTACACTGGGGGTAGGTGATAGACTTTGGGAGTAGGAGATGTACACTGGGGGAAGGTGATGGACATTGGGTGTAGGAGATGTACACCTGGAGTAGGATATGGGCATTGGGAGTAGGAGATGAAAACTAGGGGTGGGAGCTGGATACTGGAGATATGATGTAGACATTGGTGGTAGGTGATGTACACTGGGGGTAGGAGGGGTACACTGGGGGTAGGTGATGGACTCTGGGAGTAGGATATGTACACTGGGGGTAGATGAAAGTAAGGGGTGGAAGATGGAAACTGAAGATAGGGAATAGACAATGGGGGTAGGTGGCGAAGGGCACAGGGGAGTAGGTAATGGACACAGTGGGGGTAGGAGATGGACACAGTGGGGGTAGGAGATGGACACAGTGGGGGTAGGAGATGGACACAGTGGGGGTAGGAGATGGACACAGTGGGGGTAGGAGATGGACACTGTGGGGTAGGAGATGGACACTAGGGGGGACATGAAAGCTAGGGGTAGAAGATGGAAACTGAAGATAGGGAATTGACAGTGGGGGGAGGGGGTAGGTGGTGAAGAACACATGGGGGTAGGAGATGGACACTGTGGGGCAGGAGGTAGACACTGTGGGGCAGGAGGCAGACACTGTGGGGCAGGAGGCAGACACTGTGGGGCAGGAGGCGAAGGGCACAGTGGGGCAGGAGATGGACACTGTGGGGGTAGGAGATGGACACTGTGGGGGTAGGAGATGGACACTGTGGGGGGTAGGAGATGGACACTGTGGGGGGTAGGAGATGGACACTGTGGGGGTAGGAGATGGACACTGTGGGGGTAGGAGATGGACAATGTGGGGGTAGGAGATGGACACTGTGGGGGTAGGAGATGGACACTGTGGGGGTAGGAGATGGACACTGTGGGGGTAGGAGATGGACACTGTGGGGGTAGGAGATGGACACTGTGGGGGTAGGTGATGGACACTGTGGGGGTAGGTGATGGACACTGTGGGGGTAGGTGATGGACACTGTGGGGGTAGGTGATGGACACTGTGGGGGTAGGTGATGGACACTAGGGGGGGGACATGAAAGCTAGGGGTAGAAGATGGAAACTGAAGATAGGGAATTGACAGTGGGGGGAGGGGGTAGGTGGTGAAGAACACATGGGAGTAGGAGATGGACACTGGGGGCAGGAGATGGACACAGTGGGGGCAGGAGATGGACACAGTGGGGGTAGGAGATGGACACAGTGGGGGTAGGAGATGGACACAGTGGGGGTAGGAGATGGACACAGTGGGGGCAGGAGATGGACACAGTGGGGGCAGGAGATGGACACAGTGGGGGTAGGAGATGGACACAGTGGGGGTAGGAGATGGACACAGTGGGGGTAGGAGATGGACACAGTGGGGGTAGGAGATGGACACTGTGGAGTAGGAGATGGACACTGTGGAGTAGGAGATGGACACTAGGGGGGACATGAAAGCTAGGGGTAGAAGATGGAAACTGAAGATAGGGAATTGACAGTGGGGGGAGGGGGTAGGTGGTGAAGAACACAGGGGGGTAGGAGATGGACACTGTGGGGCAGGAGGTAGACACTGTGGGGCAGGAGGCAAAGGGCACAGTGGGGTAGGAGATGGACACTGTGGGGGTAGGAGATGGACACTGTGGGGGTAGGAGATGGACACTGTGGGGGTAGGAGATGGACACTGTGGGGGTAGGAGATGGACACTGTGGGGGTAGGAGATGGACACTGTGGGGGCAGGAGATGGACACTGTGGGGGCAGGAGATGGACACTGTGGGGGCAGGAGATGGACACTGTGGGGGCAGGAGATGGACACTGTGGGGGTAGGAGATGGACACTAGGGGGGGACATGAAAGCTAGGGGTAGAAGATGGAAACTGAAGATAGGGAATTGACAGTGGGGGTAGGGGGTAGGTGGTGAAGAACACATGGGAGTAGGAGATGGACACTGTGGGGCAGGAGGCGAAGGGCACAGGGGAGTAGGTAATGGACATTAGGGGGTAGAATATGGACACTGTGGGGGTAGGAGATGGACACTAGGGGGGGGACATAAAAGCTAGGGGTAGAAGATGGAAACTGAAGATAGGGAATTGACAGTGGGTAGAGGGGGTAGGTGGCGAAGAACACATGGGAGTAGGTAATGGACACTGGGGGCAGGAGATGGACACTGGGGGGGCGGGAGGTGGACACTGGGGGGCGGGAGACGGACAGGAGATGGGCACTGTGGGGGGCAGGAGATGGGCACTGTGGGGGGCAGGAGATGGGCACGGGGGTAGAGGGATGGGCACTGTGGGGGCAGAAGATGGACACTGTGGGGGGCAGGAGATGGGCACTGTGGTGGCAGGAGATGGGCACGGGGGTAGGGGGATGGACACTGTGTGGGCAGGAGATGGGCACTGTGGGGGCAGAAGATGGACACTGTGGGGGCAGGAGATGGGCACTGGGGGTGGAAATGAGGATAGGGAATAGACGTTGTGGTATAGGTGGTGAAGGACACGGGAGTAGGTAATGGTCGTTGGAGGTAGACGATAGAAGTTAGGAATGTTTCTAACAACTAAACTTACTGTTTTCTCTGCTGCATTAAAAATCAATTTCCGCTATACAGCTCCGCAGGGGTCTTCCTGGGCCCCCCTGTCCGCGCCCCCATCACCAGCTTCATCTGACGTCACGTGTCAGCGCAGGGACCGCGAGCGGCGATTGATGTTCCTGAAGCCCCGCCCCGTTCCTCGGCGTTGAATTTTCCCGCTCAGGTGAGGCGGAAGGAGCGGGAGAAGCGGAGGGAATGAAGTCCGGTGAGTCGGGCGGTGTGGAGGGTCTTCTATGGTGTGAGCGGAGTGTTAGGAGGAATGGGTTGGTCGCTGGCTGGGTGTGTTTGTTGTATAACCGGACTGAGCTGTTCCTTACTTGCAGAGACGTCTCCGGTCACATCCTCTGTTCTCTCTCTGTGTTCGGTATGAATTATAGAGATGATAAGTGTGTCTATCGGTAAAGGACATGGGAATATATCATGGGCCCCCTTCTCATAATGTGAGGCGGGACTTTCTCTCGGCTCACAATGTTTGGAAGCATTTGAAGCCAATGATCCCACTTGTGGGGAAATCAGAAATCCCACCCATGAGGAAGCCAGTGGTCCAACTTTCCTTCTCAGCTGTCCCTCAATTAGGACAGATGTTCAGTCCTCTATAATAAACGTGATATACTCTATATTATCAAAAGTATTGGGACACCTGCAATTACACGCACATGAACTTTAATGACATCCCAGTCTTAGTCTGTAGGGTTCCATATTGAGTTGGCCCCAGTAGTGTATTTAGGTTTTGTGCTGCCCTAGGCCTGACTAAACTCGTGCACCCCCTAATTTAAATTTGACCCACCCCTTTCTGTCAAGGCCACACCCCTTGCTGTTTAAGACCAGCCTTAAAATTTTCGAGTGGGGACACTAGTTCTGAGGGCTGGGGGGGGGGGGGGGAATGAATTCCCTTAATTTGCATAGATTTTTCTCTCACTTCCTGTTTGGCTATGGGGCAGGAAGTGAAGGGAAATCTCTGCAATGGGACAGGGATGGTTATAAATAAACTGACAGGGGCTGTAACCCTCCCTTACTCTATCCAAAATGAAAAAAAAAGTGTTGCCTATAGTTCTACTTTAAGCACAAATTTCTGATCATTTTATGGAGAGGACTAAGAAGATATTACCATGACAATGGTGCAGCAGGAAACATATAGCACAGTGAGGAAGGTTTGTGGTCCAGGATGATAGGACAGTCAAAATTAGAAGCAGCGCCCCCCCCCCCAGTTGTGGAATGCTGGCCAGCCGCATACCAGAAGCAGTGTGGCCACTTTATGGGGGTGCTAGACTAATTTGCCTCTAAGCCCAGTTTGCCCCATAAGACTGGTGCTACACTAACAGTGTAGCGCAAGCCGGTGGGGACTCTTTCCGTGCCGCCCCCCTGCAAAGTGCTGCCCTAGGCCTGGGCCTTGTTCTAGGCCAGGATACAGCATTGGTTGGCCCACCCTTTGCAGCTATAACAGCTTCATCTCTCCTGGGAAGGCTGTCTACAAGGTTTAGGAGTGTGTCCATGGGAATGTTTGACCATTCTTCCAGAAGCCCATTTGTGAGGTCAGGCACTGATGTTGGATGAAGTCCTGGCTCGCAGTCTCCGCTCTAATAGATCCCAAAGGTCTTCTATCGAGTTCCTCCACCCCAAACTCGCTCATCCATGTCTTTATGGACCTTGCTTTGTGCACTGGTGCAAATCATTTGGTGGAGGGGGGATTATGGTGTGGGGTTGTTTTTCAGGGGTTGGACTTGGCCCCTTAGTTCCAGTGAAGGGAACTCCTAAGGCGTCATCATACCAAGACATTTTGGACAATTTCATGCTTTCAGATTTGTGGGAACAGTTTGGGGATGGACCCTTCCTGTTCCCACATGACTGCACACCAGTGCACAAAGCAAGATCCATAAAGACATGGATAAGCGAGTTTGGGGTAGAGGAACTTGACTGGCCTGCACAGAGTCCTGACCTCAACCCGATAGAACTCCTTTGAGATGAATTAGAGTGGAGACTGTGAGCCAGGCCTTCTCATCCAACATCAGTGCCTGACCTCACAAATGCGCTTCTGGAAGAATGGTCAAACCTTCCCATAGACACACTCCTAAACCTTGTGGACAGCCTTCCCAGAAGAGTTGAAGCTGTTATAGCTGTAAAGGGTGGGCCAACTCAATATTGAACTCTACAGACTAAGACTGGGATGCCATTAAAGTTCATGTGCATGTAAAGGCAGGTGTCCCAATACTTTTGGTAATACAATGTTACATTACACTAAACCTTTCACATAAAGCTTTTTATGTTGTTTTAAAAGGACAGTATAAAAGAGACATAGTGATGGGAAAAAAATATTTTGGGTTACCAAATACATTTTTGCCCTTTGATTCTTCATGGGCCTCATAACTGAGGGTGTGACAGGGGTGTATGACCTTTGCCTACACACTTTCTGCTAAAGGGGACCCCTTTAGAAAAAAGTTCTCTTTCCCATCTCAGAATATTGAGAGGTATGGTTGTCCTATGCTTCCTCCGTAGAGACCTGGGGTTGAGGGTAAACAGTACAAGGACCTGCGCATTGCACCCTTGACCCACTGATCACGGTCGCTATGCTCTGCAGGCATGTCATATATCCCACAAGGCAAAGGCTTCCATGGATAGAGGAGGGGGCAGGCCTGGCAGCCAGTGTTAATTTTGGCAGCAAATTTCGATTTAATTTTAGTCTTATGCCGCGTACACACGATCGCGATTCCCGAAGAGAAAAGTGCGATGTGAGCTTTTTGTCGCACATTCTGACCGTGTGTATGCTCCATCGCACTTTTTCTGTGAGAATTCCAACCAAGAAAAGATTGAGAGCAGGATCTCAATTTTCGTGACAGGAAAAATTCCTATCGGGAATCGCGTTCGTCTGTATGCAATTACGACACGAAAAAAAACACGCATGCTCAGAATCAAGCAGAAGAGCCGAACTGCCTATTGAACTTCATTGATCTCGGCTCGTCGTACGTCTTGTACATCACCGCGTTCTTGACGGTCGGAATTTCGTCCAAGATTAGTGTGACCGTGTGTATGCAACACAAGTTTCAGCTGTTTTCCTGCTGGGAAAACAATGTGGTTTTCTTGTCGATTGTGTGTACAAGGCATTAGTCTTAGGACTAAAATGACATTTTAGTTTTAGTCCCATTTTAGTCTTCTGCAATTGTTTTAGTTTTAGTCGTATTTAGTCGACTAAATCTCCAGTACATTTTAGTCGACTAAAACAAATTTTAGTCGTCTAAATTCGAATGGGTGTAATTAAATTGTAATGCATTAGTTAACATTTCTCTACAAATTCCAAACTCATTATATACTGCTGGAGTGAAAAATCGAATATGTTATTATTTATGGTATTGAGGTATGAACATGCACTACAGACCAGTGTTCATTTTGAAGTCAAATTTCAATTTAGTTTCAGTCTTAAGCCTCATACACACGATTGGATTTTCTTTGGACAAAGCGTAGGACTTTTGTCCGAAGGGCGTTGAACTTGTCTTGCATACAAACGGCAAAGAATTGTCGGCCAACAAACACGAAACTACGTGGTTTTTCAGCTCTTTAGCGCCACCCTTTGGGCAACTTCTGCTAATGTTGTGTTATGGTGAGCATGCGTGTTTGTACTTTGGACTTTTGTCCGACAGACTTGTGTACACACGGTCAGATAATCCGCCAACACACATTTTGTTGGCAGACAATTTTAAAGCATGCTATCCCACATTTGTCTGCGGAAAATCCGACAACAATTGTCCGATGGAGCGTACAAACGGTCGGATTTTCCGACAACAGCCTGTCATCACACAATTCCCGTCGGAAAATACGATCATGTGTGGCTTAAGTCTTTTGACTAAAATGCCATTTTAGTTTTAGTCGTATTTTAGTCATCTCCGTTGTTTTAGTTTTAGTCGTATTTAAGTCAACTAAAATAGTATTAATTTAGTCGACTAAATTAACACTGCTGGCAGTGCATCATCAGGAGGTGGCTGCCTAAACTCAGATGAGATGACATCACAAAGGAAGATGGCGGTGTGTGGGACCCGAGCAGTGGCAGTAGAGGAGC
Source organism: Rana muscosa (assembly GCA_029206835.1). NCBI lineage: Eukaryota > Metazoa > Chordata > Amphibia > Anura > Ranidae > Rana > Rana muscosa. Next base: position 67,482,357 of record CM055117.1, on the reverse strand, counting down.
GGATCGCAGCAGGAGAACACTGGAACCACTGAGTTGGGGTATTTGAATTTGGTGAACACTCAGCATCAGGTAAGAGAGGGGTTTGTCCTATTAACAGCATTGAGGTTGGATTGTTAGGGAGTCCATCTGGAATGTAGGAGGCATGTAGGCGCCAATCCATGGAGTCCAAGTTTTACAAAATTCGGACATTGTGCCAGTCTCTAATGCTATGAATTTCTCATAGAACATAAGAAACCAGGGCCTTGACTTTTTCAAAGGGTATTGTTGGAGATTTCCACACTCTGGTTAATACCTTAGCAGCCATAGGGGTACACCTCTTTATAGAGGAGCTCCCGGCTTCTTCAGAAAAATTACAAGTCAGCAGCTTTAACCACTTCAGCCTCAGACCATTTTGGCTGGTTAAAGCGGAGCTCCGCCGAAAAAAAAAATATTAAAAGCCAGCACCTACAAATACTGCAGCTGCTGACTTTTAATATTAGGACACTTACCTGTCCTGGAGTCCAGCGACGTCCGCAGCAGAGGAAGAGCAATCGCTCGTCACTCTGCTGCCCCCACCGCCATCCTCGGTGAGGGAACCAGGAAGTGAAGCCTTGCGGCTTCATGCCCGGTTCCCTACGGCGCATGCGCGAGTCACGCTGTTCCGTTCTGACTGGTCCTCCTGTGTTCTGGGAGCCAAGTGGCTCCCAGAACACAACGGGTATTCTGCGGGAAGTGACGTGCTTCCCGCAGATTTCCCGCAGAGAGGACTCCCGGAAGTGGGTGCAAATACCTGTCTTAGACAGGTATCTTCACCTCCCTTCCCCCTGAAAGGTGTCAATTGTGACACCGGAGGGGGAGAGGGTTCCGATGAGCGGAAGTTCCACTTTAGGGTGAAGCTCCGCTTTAACCACTTGCCGCCTGCCCTATAGCAAATTGACGGCGGCAAAGTGGTTTCAATATCCTGACTGGACGTCGTGTGACGTCCTCAGGATATTGGGTCGCTGCGCGCCCCCGGGGGCGCGCATCGCAGCGATCGTTGTTGCGGGATGTCAGTCCGACGGAGACTCTTTACCACGTGATCAGCCGTGTCCAATCATGGCTGATCACAATGTAAACAGGAAAAGCCGGTCATCGGCTTTTCCTCACTCCAGTAGAGGAGAGCCGATCGGCTGCTCCTCTGACAGGGGGGGGTTTGTGCTGATCCATTATCAGCGCAGCCCCTCTGAGGATGCCCACCTTAAGGTATGCCACCCTAGATCACCAGGGATGCAAATTAGAAATGCCTAATGGATGCCAATCAGTGCCCACAATGGATGCCAATCAGTGCCCATTGGGCACCACTGATTGGCATGCATTATTGTTTGGCACTGATTGGCATCCATTAGTAAAACACATTACAGTACAGTGCCACCTATCAGTGCCCATCCGTGCCACCTATCAGTGCCCATCCGTGTCGCCTATCCGTGCCGCTTCATGCCCGCCTATCTGTGCCCATCCATGCCGCCTATCTGTGCCCATCCGTGCCGCCTATCTGTGCCCATCCGTGCCGCCTATCGGTGCCCATCAGTGCCACCTCATCGGTGCCCATCAGTGCCGCCTCATCGGTGCCCATCAGTGCCGCCTTATCAGTGCTCGTCAGTGCAGCCCCATCAGTGAAGGAGAAAACTTACTTATTTACAAAGTTTTGTAACTGAAACAAACAAAAAATTTTTTCCAAATTTTCGGTCTTTTTTTTATTTTTTTAGCAGAAAATAAAAATTGCAGAGGTGATCAAATACCACCAAAAGAAAGCTCTATTTGTGGTAACAAAATGATAAAAATTTAGTTTGGGTACAATGTAGCATGACCGCGCAATTGTCATTCAAAGTGCAACAGCGCAGAAAGCTGAAAATTGGTCTAGGCAGGAAGGTGTATAAGTGCCCAGTATGGAAGTGGTTAAAGACCAGGCCCCTTTTTGTGATTCGGCACTGCTTCGCTTTAACTGACAATTGCCCGGTCGTGCGACGTGACTCCCAAACAAAATTGACGTCCTTTTTTTCCCACAAATAGAGCTTTCTTTTGGTGGTATTTGATCACCTCTGCGGTTTTTATTTTTTGCGCTATAAACAAAAATAGAGCGACAATTTTGAAAAAAATGCAATATTTTTAACGTTTTGCTATAATAAATATCCCCAAAAAATATATAAAAAAACTTTTTCTCTTATCATCCATGGACTGACACGGTGTGTCTTTACACTTTACACGTGGGTTATGTCCCTGCTTGCAGGAGAAGACCTAGGCAGAATGTGAGATGTTATACATACATTCTAAAAGCCAGAGCTGAACAGCCCCACCCAGGGGGCGGTCCCTCCGGGCATAACCCTCCCACTACAGTCAGCAGACTTCAGTTTTTTTCTGCCTAGCAGAAGGAGAAGACGTGGCTCTCTCAGGAGCCAGTCTCCTGACCTATTTTATTCCTTTTTGGAATTCTTTTTTATTTTATTTTTGAGAATCTTCTATCAACTGTCGGCTGGGCAACAGGTTGGGTACAAGATATCCTCGTAGTCTTCCCTGTCCGACCATCGAGCGTGCTGATCCTCGCCTTGTGTGCGTGAGACTCAGTTCACGACAGGCCCCATGACTCCAGGGGTGGCCGGGTTTGCTTTCATGCTCCCACGGTCCTCTCAAGACTGAACAGCTCCTGACTGACTGTATCTTTCGCGGTGGACCGGGCCGACAGCTACTCAGTACTGCACTGTGATAGTCCTGTCAGAAGCACCAGTGTGTCCCTCAGGGGACGGGTAAGTAGTCTCTCCTGCCTGCAGGTGAGTACAAAGGGCTGTGTGTTTCTCTGTGGGGGATTTTCCCTGTCTCCCCCTGTATTTTATTGTCGCTCTCTGTCACCATTACTGGCGCTGACTGTGTGGGGTGCTTGGGGGTCACACTGTTCTTGGGGGGCTCATGCTGGTCTGCAATGTATGCCTTGGGGCTTTTTTGTGTGTTTTTTTTTTTTTTGGGGCCTGAGCGCCGAGTGGCGCTGTGCGTGTGTGCTGTTTCATTTTAACTGCGTCTTGGCGGCCATCTTGCCGCGGATCGCCTCAGTGAAGTGCGGCGGCCATTTTCTTGTAGCCCGCGCGCTTTTCAGCACTAGTTTGGCCTCTAGCGCTGCTATAGCAGCGCAAATCTCCTCACAGTCTCCTCACAGCTTACCAGCGCTGACACAGCGCGGTACAGACAGCGGAACTAAGCGGTCCCTGGTCCGGTTTGGTGAGTCCCCTGGGCGCCCCCTCCTCAGTCAGCACAGCCTGTGGGTGGACTTTTTATCTGAGAGAGTCTCAGAGAGGGTCAATATGGAGTCTGTGTCACCAGCTTCCCCTAAAAATGTCAGTGGCAACAGGCAGTGCTTCAGCACTGCGGTCCCTATGGACCTGTTGTGGGCAGCCCTGGAATCAATTTCTGACCAGGATGGGAGCTGTGTGCAAGCGCAAGGTGCAAAAAGGCGCCCTCTCCCCACTTTATCTACTCGAGGGCAGTGCGCTGATTCAGATATGGGCCTAGCCACTATCGCTCAGGACCCTAGTTCTGAATGTATGGATGGTTTTGAACAGGACATTCCTTATGAGGGAAACTCCAGTTCTGAGTCAGTAAATGACAGGGCGCTTGTTAGTGTGCTCATGACTGTGGTGAGGGACACTCTCAAGCTCAAATGCTGCGGATGCAGAACCTCAGGCGGATACTGTCTCCTTTGGTTCTTTTAAGGCCAGGCCTTCTAAAGGGGTTTTTTCCATTGTACTTTCTTTGACCAGCTCATTGATAAGGTCTGGGAAAAGCAGCAGAAGAATTTTTTTTTTATGGTCCCGCGGCGTTTGTCTATCAGGTACCCCTTGAAGATGCCCTACTTAAAAAGTGGGCTTCTCCCCCAGTGGTCGACCCTCCAGTCGCCCGGTTGAACAAGGCCATCACTCTCCCGATGGAGGGGACTCCTGCATTTGAGGACCCCACTGACAGGAGGTCAGAAGTGGTGAGCAGAACCATGTTTGCCTTGTTGGGATCCGCCCTACGACCTGTGGTAGCGGCGACCCTTGTGTCAAAAAAACACTTACAGGTTGGGCAAAAATGTTGCACCTAGCTGTACAGGAGCATTTTCTTCCTCCAGACACAGTTGCTCTGGCCCACCCAACTGGTTCAGGGCCTGGTTTCTGTGTGCGACGCCACGCTGAACGCGGCCCCTTTAATATCCAGGGCCTCTGTCTCGGCGGTGGTATTGCGTCGTCTTATCTGGTTGAAATGCTGGTCTGCTGACCTAGCCTTAGGAAGCTCCTGACGGATCTACTATTTTAAAGGCGGTAGACCTTTCGGTGCTGCTCTGGATGACATCGTCATGGATGTCACGGGAGGTAAACGCACTCTTCTTCCTTAGACTAGCAAGGGTGAGGAGGCCCGCCGCAAACAGGGGCCTTCCTTTCCAGCAAACAGGGGTTTTTTCGTCAGTCAGAGTCCACAGGTAGGCCCTCTCAGACTGATGGCAGTGCGGCTGGTGGGCACAAGTGCCCCTGGGTGCGTAAGCCAAACAGGCGGCTCCCAAGCCCGCCTCCGCGTGAAGTCTCGCCTCCGCCCGACTCTGCGGTGGGGACGACGACTTTGCAGGTTCATGGATCGGTGGACCTCCCGAATCTCCGACTGGTGGGTGTGCGAGGTGGTCACCTCAGGTTATAGGATAGTATTCCGATCCTGGCCCCCACACAGATTCTTTCCCTTGAATCTTTCTCTCCTTCCTACCTGTCGGGCAGCCCTCTTGGGGGGCTGTACAGGTTTGATCAGGTCCGGAGTGATTGTGCCGGTTCCGTCACAGGAGAGTTTTCAGGGATTCTGCTCGAATCTGTTTGTCGTCCCAAAAATAGGACGTGGTTCGACCTATCCTGGACCTCAAGGCCCTGAATGCCTTCGAGAAGGTGCAGAAATTCCGCATGGGATCCATTCGCACGGTGATCGCTACACTCCACCAAAGGGATTTTCTTCTGGCGTCCTTGGACTTCAAGGACGCCTACTTGCATGTTCCGATCTGCGCAAGTCACCAGAAGGTTCTGCGCCTTGCGATCAGCGAAGTCCACTCTCGATTGTGGCTCTTCCTTTCGGCCTTGCCTCGGCACCAAGGGTGTTCACCAAGGTGCTTGCTCCGGTTCTAGCCTTCTGTTACAGCGAGGTATTGCTGTCGTGGGCTATCTGGACGGTCTTCTGCTATGAGCAGAAAGTGGCTCAGACTTAGAGGAAAGGTGACTATCGTCAATTAGACCCTCAGGGACCTCGGGTGGTTCCTGAACATTCAGGAGTCAGTCCTGGTCCCGACTCAGTGTCTGGAGTCTCTAGTTCTGGACTCTTTGGAGGCAAGGTATCCTACCTCTGGAGTAGTTGCTGACACTTCAGTCTGCGGTGCGGGTGCTGACATCCCGAACATGGTTGTCAATCCGTTGTTTGCATGAGAGTCCCGGGACTCCTGGTGGCCTCCTTCGCGGCCGTTCTGTATGCCCAATCACACACCAGGGCATTGCAGAAGGAGATCTTGTCCACCTGGGACAAATCCCCGTTGTCCTTGGATCTTCGGATCCAGGTGATTCACCTGGTCAGGGCGTCCCTGACAGGGTGGTTGGGACGCTCGGCTCTTCGGTCCGGAAAGTCGTTCCCCTCCCGTCCAATGGACGGTACTCACGACGGATGCCAGCCTGACGGGCTGGGGTGGAGTCTGGGGAGTCCTGTCGGCTCAGGACCTTGGACTCCGGACGAGCCCGTTTACCAATCACTGTTCTGGAAATGCGGGCCATCAGACTGTGTCTCTCCTCAGGTCGGAGAGAGTACGGGGTCGCTCCATCAGGAGCCAGTCGGACAACGCCACGGCGGTGGCGTATGTAAACCATCACGGGGGGACTCGGAGCTCAGCTGCGGCTTCCGAGGTAATCCGTATCCTGAAGTGGGCCGGAAGAAACGTGCCGGCTCTGTAGGGGCGGACTATCTGAGTCGCCAGACGCGGGACCAGGAAGAGTGGTCCTTGCATATTTCAACTCCTTTGCCGACGGGGGGGCACGTCGGATGTGGACCTGATGGCCTCTCGACTCAGTCGCAAGGGTCGAGGTTGTGGCCAGATCCAGGGATCCTTGGGCGATGACTCGGATGCGTTGGTGGCCCCATAGGGTCCTTATCGCCTGATATAAACTCCGGTGATCCTAATTGTTCCGGATTGGCCTCAGCGTCACTGGTACGCTGATCTGGTACGTCTCGTTGCGGACGTTCCCTGGCGGTTGCCGATGAGGGAGGACCTTCAGTCTCAAGGTCCTATGTTTCATCCGGCTTACAGTCTCTGGCTTTAACGGCAGAGCTGTTAAAAGCCAGGTATTGAGGGACCGAGGTCTCTCGGACTCTGTCATTTTGACCATGTTAAGGACACGGAAGTCTTCCTCCAGGCAGATCTATCACCGTGCCTGGAAAGCTTATATCGCCATATGTGAAGCGCTGGACTGGCGTCCTCGGACATATTCCGTCCCCAGAATCCTGCGTCCTCTACAGTGTGGAGTGACCCAAAAGCTTGCTTTGAGTACCATCAAGGATCAGATTTCGGCCTTGGCCGTCTTCTTTCAGCGACCTCTACCGGGTCATTTCTTGGTTAGCACCTTGTGTTGGGGGTTCGCCATGTGCTCCCTCCTGTCAAGCCTTCTCTCCCACCGTGGGATCTGAATTTGGTGCTCTAGGTCCTCCAGGAACCTCCTTTTTGGGAATATCCGGGATATTCCTCTCTTGTCTTGTCTCAGAAGGTGGCCTTTTAGTGGCAATCACTTCTGTTTGACGAGTGTCTGAGTTGGCGGCTTTGTCCTGCAAGTCGCCATATTTAGTCATCCATAAGGATAAGGCGGTGTTGCATCCGCGACCTTCCTTTTTGCCAAAGGTGGTGTCGACCTTTCACCTACATGAGGACATTGTCCTCCCATCCTTGTGTCCTCACCCATCGCATCCCAGAGAGTTTGCGCTGCACATATTGGATGTGGTACGAGCCTTACGGGTGTACCTGTCTGCTACTGCTTCTATTCGGAAGTCCGACTCACTGTTTGTGACTGCCCCTGGTCCATAACAGGGCCAAGCGGTTTCGTCTCCAATCATTTTTAGGGGAATCAGACAAACCGTCATTCAAGCCTATGCTCTCAAAGGGCGGGCGCCTCCCTTTCCGGTTACGGCGCATTCCACCAGGGCAATTGGTGCTTCCTGGGTTTTCCGACATCAAGCGTCGGTTGCACAAGTGTGCAAGGCGGCGACCTGGTCGTCTGTTCATACCTTTTAAGTTTTTTATAAGGTTGATGTGGCTGCATCTTCGGATGCTTCCTTCGGCCGCAGGGTGCTGCAGGCCGCTGTTTAAAGTTGCGACTCCTCCGTTGAGGAGATCTGCCTTCTTGGAGTGGAAGTTTTTGGTTTTTCCATTTATACTGCTCCCATCCCTCTTGACACTGCTTTGGGACATCCCACGTGTAAAGTGTAAAGACACACCGTGTCAGTCCATGGATGATAAGAGAAAATAGGATTTTTTGTACTCACCGTAAAATCCTTTTCTCTGACATCCATGGACTGACACGGCACCCACCCTTCCTTTTAAGTTTGTACTGCTTTGTTACGAACTGAAGTCTGCTGACTGTAGTGGGAGGGTTATGTCCGGAGGGACCGCTCCCTGGGTGGGGCTGTTCAGCTCTGGCTTTTAGAATGTATGTATAACATCTCACATTCTGCCTAGGTCTTCTCCTGCAAGCAGGGACATAACCCACGTGTAAAGTGTAAAGACACACCGTGTCAGTCCATGGATGTCAGAGAAAAGGATTTTACGGTGAGTACAAAAAATCCTATTTTTTTCCTCAGTTTAGGCCGATACGTATTCTTCTACATATTTTTGGTAAAAAAAATCGCAATCGGCGTTTATTGATTGGTTTGCGCAAAAGTTATAGCGTTTACAAAATAGGGGATAGTTTTATGGCATTTTTATTATTTTATTTTTTTTACTAGTAATGGCGGCGATCAGTGATTTTTTTTTTGTGACTGCGACATTATGGCGGACACATCGGACACTTTTGACAAATTTTTGGGACCATTGTCATTTTTACAGCGATCAGTGCTATAAAAATGCACTGGTTACTGTGAAAAGGACACTGGCAGTGAAGGGGTTAACCACTAGGTGGCGCAGTAGGGGTCAAGTGTTCCCTGCATAGTGTTTCTAACTGTGGGGGGGGGTGGGCCCTGTGTGACATGACACCGAACTCCGCTCCGAGTACACAGAGCCGAGATCAGTGTCATTGTCACTAGGCAGAGCAGGGAGATGCTTGTTTACACAAGCATCTCCCCGCTCTATACCTCCGTGAGATGATCGCGGGGATCCCCACGATGATCGAGTCCGCGTAACCCGCGGTCTGACTCACGGGGGTGGCGGCAGGGTCGCAAATGTGCCGCCGGTGGCGTGCGCGCCACTACACGGACAGGCACTTAAAGGGGACGTATAGGTACGTTGATGTGCCTGTCCGTGCCGTTCTGCCGCCGTATATCTACAGGAGGCGGTCGGCAATTGGTAAATACTGTAGCTGCTGACACTTACCTGTCCAGGATTTCAGCAGTGTCCGCACCTGAGCCGATTTTTCAGTTGGCTCTCGGGTGCTGCTGCGCCATCTCCACTAAGGAAAACTTTTTGTGGTCACCAGCTATACCTGTCTTGTTCATCTCCTGAGCCAAAGGCAGGCCATAGACGGTGCAAATTTCTTTCTTGCAACCACGGGTTGCACCACAGTGCTGACAGGGAAATCCCTCCTGCTCAGACAGTGGGGTTGCTTTACTAAAGGCAAATAGATTGTGCACTTTGCAAAGTGCAGTTGAACTCTGCAAGAGCAGTTGCCCCAGAGCTTAGTAAATTAGGTAAAGCTTCACTTTGCAAAGAGCAACCAATCATGTGCAAGGGAAAAAAAAATAAAAAATGCACTTTGCTTGCACATGATTGGCTGATGGAAGTCAGCATAGCTTCTCCTCATTTTCTAAGCTCTGGAGCAACTGCACTTTGCAGAGTGCACAGTCTATTTGCCTCTAATAATAGCAGTGATTATTGCTGGTGGCTATAGCAGCCGCTAGCAATAACCGCAAGTAAAATCCGGCAGGCTGGTTGTACCCAAGTTGATTGATTAACTTGTGTACATTCAGCCTGCCCATATTTGGTTCAAATCTCAGCAGGAACCGGCCAAGATTCGAGCCATCAATGGCCGGTGTTCTTTCCAATAGCCGGTGTTCTTTCAAATAGTGCCCTCTATCGGAAAATGCCCGCTACATGCTGCGCATGCGTGGTACGGAACGGCACATCGGCTGATTTCCCAATCAGCTGTTGTGACGTCGCACGCGCAGCGCGTCGGAGACAATAGCTGAGGAGCGCCAAGGAACAGAATTATTCTCCGATTCTGCCTCGCACTTGCGGGGCGTGTTCAGTGTGTTGAAGGGCAGTTTTTTCTGTTGATGGGCGGGATCAGTGCTTTGCAGGGCGTATTTAGCTGGGTAGAAACAAAAAAAGTGTAGCGCTAATCTGAATATATAAATGAATAAATAAATACGGAAAAACTTGAATGAATAAATGAATATGTACCGTATTTATCGGCGTATAACACGCACTTTTTTCCCCTTAAAATCAGGGGAAAATCGTGGGTGCGTGTTATACGCCGATACCCACTGATCCCGGCGATCTCCGCTGACTGAGCGGAGCGCAGCGATCGCCGCCGAGATACACATAGCCGAGTGTACTCGGCTATACTCGGCTTTTCTCGGCTCTGCTCACAGTCACGCCCAGTCCCGCCATTGGACCTGTGATAAGGGCGGGACTCGGCGTGACTGTGAGCGGAGCCGAGTATAGCCGAGTACACTCGGCTATGTGTATCTCGGCGGCGGCTCCGCCCAGTCCCTGCGTTCTCGGCGGCGTTCGCCCCGCTCCGCCTAGTCTCTGCGGCGATCTCGGCGGCGCCAATTTTGAAAACTGGGGCAAGGCTGCACTTAGCAAAGGCTGCACTGGACACTGGGCAAAGCTACACTGGGCAAAGGCTGCACTGGACAAAGCTGCACTGGACACTGGGCAAAGGCTGCACTGGGCAAAGGCTGCACTGGACACTGGGCAAAGGCTGCACTGGACAAAGCTGCACTGGACACTGAGCAAAGCTGCACTGGGCAAAGGCTGCACTGGACACTGGGCAAAGGCTGCAATGGACACTGCTGACAAGGCTGCAACGGACACTGGTAAGGCTGCATTTAAATGTAAGTTTTTTTTTTTTCCTTAAACTTCCCTCCTAAAAGTTTTTTTCCCTAAAATTCCCTCCTAAACTTGGGGTGCGTGTTATACGCCGGTGCGTGTTATACGCCGATAAATACGGTATTTATTCATTCAAGTTTTTATGTATTTTTTTATTCATTTATATATTCAGATTAGCACTACACTTTTTTTATTTCCACATTGTTGCAATTTGTCTACTTGGTGTGTTAGCAGCTTATCCTTAAGGCAGCGTGAAATTATTTTGAATACCATTCTTGTATTTAGCTGGGTAGCAGAGCGGATTTAGCACAGTATCAGAGCGAAACCCGCAGTTCTGACAAAATGTCGAACCTGGCAGAATGAGCAACCCGCGTCACTTCCATTTTCTTTAAACCTTAATGAATTGCAGATTTTGACAAATCGATGTTTATTTTCACAAATTGCTATTTGGAAACAACACCGGAAACCGAATACGGTCCGGTGCACGATATTATGAGCGGATATTATTACTCTGCTCCGAAGCCAACCAAGAAAATGGCACCTCTGAGGCGGCGACAGCTTTGTCCTCGTTAGCCACTGTGCTGTGAAAACAGAAAAATCTTCCTGTACCGGACTGTATTCGGTAGCCGGTGTTGTGTCCAAACACCAATTCGTCCAAATCATCAATTACTGTACTGATGGTTTAAAGAAAGCGGAAGGGACGTGGTTCGATTTTCTGCCGAGTTGCCTATTTTGTCATGACATCAGTGCTCGTCGGCTATTGTTTCCGATGCACTGCGCATGCGGCGTCACAACAGCTGATCGGGAAATCGGCTGTTCAGTTCCGTACTGCGCATGCGCAGCATGGAGAGGGCGTTTTTCGATAGAGGGCACTATTTGACAGAACACCGGCCTTACTATTGTTTTTGGAGACTAGCATTCACAGTAATGGACCAATAGCGAGGGAAGAGGGGATGCACAGAGCAAGAGATGATTGAGGTCAGAGCCTGTAATGAGCCTGCGCATTACACCCTGGATGCACTGATCACGGTCGCAAAGCTCTGCAGGCCTGAATGCAATATTGTAATAAATGCATCTTTTTATTTTATCCTTGCTGGTGCATTTATTAATTTTCTTTCAAAAGGTAGACTAATGCCGCTTACACATGGCCGGAATTTCCACCAGCAAAAGTCCGATGTGAGCTTGTCATCGGAAATTCTGACCATGTGTATGCTCCATCGGACTTTTGCTGGCGGAATTTCCACCAGCAAAAGATTGACAGCAGGTTCTCAATTTTTCCGACGGAAAAAATTCTGATCGTCTGTAGCAATTCGGACGCATGCTCATAAACAATTTGACGCATGCTCGGAAGCATTAAACTTAATTTTCTCGGCTCGTCGTAGTGTTGTACGTCACCGCATTCTTGACGTTTGAAAGTTCAGAGAACTTTTGTGTGACCGTGTTTATACAGAGCAAGCTTGAGCGGAATTCCGTCGGAAAAACCATCCAAGGTTTTTCCGACGGAAAATCCGTTCGTGTGTACGCGGCATAAGTCTTTAGGTGATTTTAAAGCAAAGCATTGCAAAAGAGTTGCAAATGTAGGCTCGTGTTTGTGGAATGAAAAAAACGACATGTGACTCATAAAGGAAATGTGTAGCTGTGTCAAGGAAATCCTACTGGAAGCAATATGAGCAAAAGCTGGAGGACCTTCCCCTCCCCTCTGCAGTGTAAATTACCTCTCACACAGACAGACAGGCTGGCAGATTTGCTTTCATTTTCATTTTTATGTCCTGCAGCTTTGTGATGCGAGGAATGCAAAACCATCTATTATTTATTTATTTGAGTCATCAAGGCGGGCCTGTGCTGGAGATTCTCATTGGATTGGGATTTGTCTTTGTTCTGTTTACATCTGTGATCTCACTGTTCATTTTCAGCCAGCAGAGCTCGGCGGCGTGCTAATATTATACCGGCTGGCAGGATGAGCCTGCTTCCAGTACATCTGTGCGACATCTGTATGAGCTGGAACTGTAAATGTGATTTTTTTTTGTTGTTTGTTTTATTTAAAGTAAAGAGTAACTGGAGCCTTTGAAATAAATAAATAAAAATGTCTGGCTGTTCTAGCCTGGCGGATACCCAGAATTCTATGCCCTGTCATTAACAGCGGTTGCACCCTCCTTGCTGAAACAGAATCACAAAGCTGTTCAGTGATTGCCATAGACCAGTGCAGAGCTTTCATCAAATGTGGAAGATGACAGTAGCCTGATATTAGGGTTGTCCTGATACCACTTTTTTAGGACCGAGTACAAGTACCGATACTTTTTTCCAAGTACTCGCCGATACCGATTACCGATACTTTTTTTCAATGTCATGTGACAGTTTGAAAGATGGGGACTGATAGGTGGCACTGACAGGTGGCACTTATGGGCACTGACTGGTGACTGGCTCTGATGGGCACTAATAAGTGGCTGGCACTGATAGATGGCACTGATAGGTGGCACTTATGGGCACTTATAGGTGGCACTTATAGGTGGCACTTGTGGGCACTTATAGATGGCACTGATTGCACTGAAAGGTGGCACTTGTGGGAACTGATATGTGGCACTTGTGGGCACTGATATGTGGCACTTGTGGGCACTGATATGTGGCACTTGTGGGCACTGATAGCACTGAAAGGTGGCACTTGTGGGCACTGATAGGTGGCACTGATAGATGGCACTTGTGGGCACTGACAGCACTGATAGGTGGCACTTGGTGGCACTGATTGCACTATCAGTGCCCACAAGTGCCATCTATCAGTGCCACCTATCAGTGCCCACAAGTGCCACCTTTCAGTGCTATCAGTGCCCACAAGTGCCACATATCAGTGCCCACAAGTGCCACATATCAGTGCCCACAAGTGCCACCTTTCAGTGCCATCTATCAGTGCCCACAAGTGTCACCTTTCAGTGCCACATATCAGTGCCCACAAGTGCCACATCAGTGCCACCAAGTGCCACCTATCAGTGCAATCAGTGCCACCTGATAGGTGGCACTGGTAGATGGCACTGATTGCACTGATAGGTAGCACTTGTGGGTACTGATAGGTGGCTGGCACTGAAATGCTGCTGGAAAAAAAAATGACACAGGATTTAAAATAAAAAAAACTGCTGCAACGCCCATCTTGGTACACCCTGCACTTGGCTGAAGTAAGCAGCAGCAGACATCTTGTTACACCCAGCCCATATAGCTCGGGCTGGGTGTAACAAGATGTCTGCTGCTTACTGCAGCCAAGTGCAGGGTGTACCAAGATGGGTGTGGGGACGTTCAGCCGCTGACGGCGACCGAATGCGACATCACCGGTCACCGATCCTGATGCGGCTGCGCCCTGCACCCCTGCCAGCTTACCAGTTTCAACTGCAGGTGAGGGACTCGCTCTCCGCCCTGGTCTCCGCCCCCCGCCGCACTCTCCGCCCCCCGCCGCACTCACCGTCCCGCTCTCCGCCTTGGTCTCCACCCCCCGCCGCACTCTCCGTCCCGCTCTCTGCCCTGATCTCCGCCCCCCGCCACGCTCTCCGCCCTGCTCTCCGCCCCCCGCTCTCCACCCCCTCTCTGCGTCCGCTCTGGGAAAAAAAAGTATCGGACTGGGCATCGGGAGCATTTGCGCGAGTACAAGTACTCGCGCAAATGCTTGGTATCGGTACCGATACTAGTATCGGTATCGGGACAACCCTACCTGATATCAAAGTACTTATGCTAACTGTATGTAGAAACTACAGCTAAGTTAAATATTTTTACATTTTTTATATGACATACACTTAGAGCCGGTTCACACAGGGGCGGCACAACTTCGGGGGCGACCTCGGCAGCGTGATCCCAAGACGACTTGAGACGCCCGCCGAGGTGATTTGCATAATGACTTCTGTATAGAAGTCAATGCAAGTCGCCCCCAAAAGTAGTACAGGAACCTTTTTCTAAGTCGGGGCTACTCAGGTCGCTCCTATTAGAACGGTTCCATAGCACAGACCGGGACGCGACTCCTCAGGCGACCGAGTCGCCTGAGGAGTCGCCCCTATGTGAACCGGGCCTTACACTTAAAGTGATACTAAAGGTTCCCTTTTTTAAACAAAAAACAAACAAACATGGCATACTTACCTCCACTGTGTGCAGCTTGTTTTGCACAGAGTGCCCCCGAACATCCTCTTCTGGGGTCCCTCGCGGCTCCTTTCCGCATTAGATAACCGCCTCTGGGAAGCTCTCACCCAAGGGAGGGGGTTACCTTGCGGGCAGGCTCCTGGGTCATACACTCGGCGTCCATAGACGTATGACTCGGCCCTGCCCCCCGGCGTCCGTGTCATTGCATTTGATTGACAGCAGCGGGAGCCAATGGCTGCGCTGCTATCAATCTATCCAATCAAAACCGAGACTCCTTAGAGAGAAGGTTGGCGGGGACGCGCCGAGCAGGTGAACTGGCTGAGGTAAGTAAAACTGGGGGGCCAGTGATTGTCAGGTGTAGGATGGATTAAGGTGAAAATACACAAACCTTTACAACCCCTTTTAAAGCTGGAAAAAAAAAACGAAAAGTCAGCAGCTACAAATACTAAAATAAGGACACTTACCTGTCCAGGGCGCCCGCGATGTCGGCACCCGAAGCCGATCTGTCCCTCGCCTCTCGGGTGGAGGCGCCGCCATCTTCGGTGAGGGAATCAGGAAGTGAAGCCTTGCGGCTTCACTTCCTGGTTCCCTACTGCGCTTGCGCGAGTCACGCTGCGTGATCCCACTGGTCCCTGCTGTCTTCTGGGACCTGTGTGTCTCCCAGAAGGCAGCGGGTGGTTGGAGGAGGCGCCGGACGTGGCGTAAGTCGCCGCAGAGACCTATGCCCGGAAGTGGAAGCAAATACCTGGATTAGACAGGTATCTGCTCCCTCCGCCCCCCTGAAAGGTGCCAAATGTGACACCGGAGGGGGGGAGGATTCCGAAAAGCAGAAGTTTCATTTTTGGGTGGAACTCCACTTTAAATTACACACTTAAATAGCATTATATGGTGTCTTATTTATAATGGCCAGGAATTTTGGTTCATTGTGGGCTTTTGGGAATTTAAAGTTGTATTCCAGGCAAATATAAAAGACACATGTTAATGCAGCTATGTATTCATTAACTTATTATTAACCACCTCAATACCGGGCACTTTCACCCCCTTCCTGCCCAGGCCATTTTTCAACTTTCAGCGCTGTCACATTTTGAATGACAATTGCGCAGTCATGCAACACTGTACCCAAACAAAATTTTTATAATTTTTTCTCCCACAAATAGATCTTTCTTTTGGTGGTACTTGATCACTTCTGCGGTTTTTATTTATTGCGCTATAAACAAAAGAAGAGTGACAAGTGTCGTGGAAATATAGGTTGTATACAGAGCACACAGCCCATATTTCCTGTGCTAAATAAGCACAGACTTCAGAT
Source organism: Rana muscosa (assembly GCA_029206835.1). Taxonomy (NCBI): domain Eukaryota; kingdom Metazoa; phylum Chordata; class Amphibia; order Anura; family Ranidae; genus Rana; species Rana muscosa. The sequence continues at coordinate 67,466,686 of CM055117.1, read as the reverse complement.
TTCATCTCATTGCAATAATGCTATCTTTAGGCTAAAATTCACTCACCATCATTCGTCCGATTCATTCAAAGAAAGCAGCACCACACAGCTATGTTCTCATCATCAAGGCATCCCAGAGCAGAGTCCCCCTGGGATAGCCAGCTCCCTTAATTTATAGTCAACATGAATAACAAAAGAAGGTGGTGGTTTCACAAAACAGCCAATCAGACATTTTGTATACTTTCAAAAGGACCAATGACAGACATGTATATATTCAAATAGAATGCTAGCAGTGATGTGTGCAAACGGTTGGGTACAGGGGCTGTGCTTTCTGTAAGACAAATGAACACTAGAAAGCATGGCTTTGTACAAAGCCGTGTGCAAACCAACTCACTGCTACCAATGACGCAAACCATACTTAATCATGGATCAGATAACCACAATTTTCGTATAGTTATGCTATAGTTCCCATAAACGCAGATCTGTTCGCTCTGAGTCATTTAATGCAGTCGACAAGAAGTGGCCAGTCCCTTGCTGAGGCATAAATGAACATCCCTAAAAGGAGCAAGCAAATCTCTTGTGTCCGTGGCAGGGTGTTTGCGCCACCGGTCTTCCACCAACGTCTGTATGTGCGAATACACTCACATGAGCGCATTACATCAAGACTGACGCAATATTTTTTAAACTTTTTGCTAGGGCTGGGAAAAAAATCGATTTTAATCTTGAATCGAGTTTTGAGCTCAAATCGATTCAGTTTTGAAGAAAATCGATTTTTTTAGATTTTTTTTATTTATTTTTTTCCCTTCAAAGTTTCCGTAGCAGGACTGCAGGGGGCGGATCCAGAATGGCACTGGGCAGCGTTACCCCAATTACATCTACTCGCTGCAGCCGCCCTCTGCCTACCTGATCAGCGTGTCATGCAGACAGACGGCGGCCATTGCAGTGTTCAAAAGCCGCACCTCCCGAGTCCTCGTCGTCTGTGATAGGCGGAACACTCAATTTCACAGCAGGCAGTATTCAGCCTTTCACGGACATCCTCTCATCCTCGTCTGTGTTATGAGGATGACCATGATAGGCGGAACACTGAATGCTGGGAAATTGAGTGTTCCGCCTATCACAGACGAGGAGGAGGCGCGGCTTTTGAATACTGGAATGGCCACCGGTGTAGCAGTAAAATCCGTATACCATGAAAATCTGCATCAGGTACGGGCACAGTGATTGAAGCATGGGCACAGTGAGACACGGGCACAGTGAGGCACGGGCACAGTGATTGAAGCATGGGCACAGTGAGACACGGGCACGGTGAGACAAGGGTACAGTGAGGCATGGACACAGTTCAATTCAACTAAGAGTAACCTCAGGATTTTTTGTTGTTTTATTAGCTAAATCCAAATACAGTATTAATAATTTGGATGTTTAACAATCTTTGTTGCACACTGCAAAAAACAACAAAAGGTCACAAGCGCTAAATTGGTGGATAAAGAAAAAAATATAATGGATGATAATAATAAGAAAAAAATCCCAAATATTTTGGGAAGTACAAAGTATCCAAAAGGGGGAAAAAACAGGATCCAGCGCAGCAAGAAAAAATCCGTACCCAGAAGTACAAAATACACAACATGCACACAATATAATCCAGCGCTCATGGAACATACATTATTAACTATTGAAAACTCTTGAAGAATTGATAAAAAAGCTTAGTCCATTTATCACAATAAAGAGAGGGATCCAATCCCAAATGTGCAGAGGGCAAATGAATCTTAACTCTCCAGTTGCCAGTGGTGACAAACTTGTTAAACTTGCAGTGACATCCGTGGAGCAAGGAGGGGTTAAAAAAGTCAAAACAAAGCCTGTGGCATGATCTCCGTGTGAGCACAGTACCTTGAATGATGGACAACAGGCAGACCAGTGTGTGGAGGGCCCTGCAACCCAAAAGGATGCAGAGCCAGGATGGCAGCAAGGCTGGGACAGAAGGAATCACACACAGAGTTTCAAGAGTTTTCAATAGTTAATAATGTATGTTCCATGAGCGCTGGAATATATTGTGTGTTTGTTGCACACTGACTTTGCAGTTAGAGAAAGGGTTTGCCTTTGCAATTTTGTTTGTTGATGCACTTTAATTAATATAATAAAAAAAAAAAATCAAATCGTAAATCGAGTTTTTTATAAAAAAATCGCAGATTTTTTTTGGGGGGAAAATCGCCCAGCCCTACTTTTTGCTATAATAACTATCCAAATGTATTAAAAAAAATTTATAATAATTCCTCAGTTTAAGCCGATATGTATTCTTTTACATGTTTTTGGTTAAAAAAAATCGCAATAAGCGTATATTGATTGGTTTGCACAAAAGTTATAGCGTCTACAAAATAGGGGATAGATTTATATAATTTTCATTATTATTATTTTTTTTACTAGTAATGGCGGTGATCTGCGATTTTTATCATGACTGCGATATTGCGACGGACCTATCGGACACTATTGACACATTTTTGGGACCATTCACATTTATACAGCGATCAGTGCTATAAAAATGCATTGAATACTGTATAAATGTGACTGGCAGGGAAGGGGTTAACACTAGGGGGCGGTCAAGGGGTTAAATATGTTACCTAGGGAGTGATTCTAACTGTAGGGGGAGGGGACGGACCATTGGAGGAGACCGACCGGTGTTCCTCTGTACAAGGAACACACCATCGGTCTCCTCTCACCTGACAGGACGTGGATCTGTGTGTTTACACACACAGATCCACAGTCCTGCTCCGTTACTGGGCAGTCGCGGGTGCCCGGCGGACATCGCGGCCGCCGGGCATGCGCATCGGGTCCCCAGTGACGTGCACCCCCCCCCCCCTAGTGGGCCGGGAAAGCGAGGACGTGGGACACCCACTGGCGGGGACATCAAAACATATGAAGAGACTCGTAGCCTTCATATTCGTAGCAGCAAGAATATCTATAGCCAAATCTTGGAAGTCCCCTACAATCCCATTCCACCTACTAAAATCTAAACTATCTTCGATAATGGTGAATGAACGCCTCTTGGCAATTCTAAACGAAAAGGTTGCTTTATTCGACAAAATATGGGACCTCTGGATTAACTACCTTTCAGCTACATAATGAGATGGGATTGGCTCGGGGCCAGAGTGCACCCCCCTTCACTATCCTCTACTCTTCTTTCTGTCATCTCTTTTCTCTTCTCTCTCAATCTAAATTTGCCTCACTGTGGGCCCTTGGACCAGCTATGGCCCCTGAAGTTAAGCTTATAGGTTGCTTCTAGTAGCGGTAGCAGAGGGATTGGCCCCTCACGGTTCCCCCTGCTACACATTGGAGTTCACCTGTGTACTATCTGTATAGGTTTGACCTTTTTCATGTAAATCTACTATGTGGATGAGGATACATAAAGCTTCACATAAATATAAGATTGTCAGTGATGCAACAAATCATAACCGATTTGTTACTGTACAATTACTTTCTATTACAATGGTAAATGCTGAAATTTCTGAATAAAAAATATTAGAAAAGAAAGCTGGAGGACGTGCCTGCATGAGAGTGACATTACACCTGCATTCCACTGATTGTGGGTGCAATGCTCTACAGGCTCCTGTGGGAAAAAAAAATCCCTGCAGGAATATGTGCATTTATTTTATTTATTTATTTATTTTTTTCAGAAAGGTGAACTTAGCCTTTAATGGGTCTGAAATCTATTTTTCATTAAATGATTTCTGTCTCCTTGTAATGTTCTCTGTGAGCTCCTGAACCCCTGTCCCCCCAGGAGAGGGTGGCTACCTTTCTAGATACAGGAGAATGAACGTAGCCACCCTGTAACAGGAAGTCGGATCAAAGCAGCAAAAAAAAATTAAAATAATTTAGAGATCTGAAGGAGGCTTAGAACAATAGAAGGAACTTTTTGAATTAAAGGACACATACAGGCTTCCACCCCAGAAGTTCCACAGTGGTCGTCATCTTTCAGCAGCTGGGTCTAGATCGGCATTTGTCTCTCATTACTATCAAGGGCTAGGTTTTCCTTCAGAAACAGTTGGCCCCTCACTCCTTGAGACATTTGAACAGGGAGTCTTCTGTATAGCGCCCCCTGTTTTTTCCCCTGTGACTCAGTGAAATCTGAATATGGTTCTATGTGCACTTTAGAAACCGCTGTTTGAAGCAGTTAGAGACAGACTCTCCTCTTTCTACTCTCACCCACAAGATGGTATTCTTTATAGCGATAACCTCTGCAAGGTGAGTGTCTAAACTGGCGGCCATATACTGAAAAGGACCATTATTGGTTCTGCATAGGGAAAAGCTGATATTGGTCTAGAAGTTCATTCCTGCCTCAGGTGGTTTCTACCTTTCACCTCAACCAGGACATTGTTCTTAGGTCTGTCCATCTCCAGTTCACCAAATGGAAATTTCCCTTCATTGTCTGGATGTGGTTTGGGCAGCTGAGTTTCTCAGCCACTGCTTCCTTTAGGAAGACTGACTCCCTTTTTGACATTTTTCATGGACCCTGTAACTTCACCATCCACCATCTCTAGTTTTCTCAGGCAGAGTATCATTCAGGCTTATGGTCTCAAGGATAGGTTTCCATCCTGTCCTGTTAAGGAGAACTCTCTCATAGATCTTTGAGTGCTTCTTTGGCTTTTTGGGATAAAGGAACTGCTTCCCAGATATGCAAGACTGCCACCTGCTCTTCTGTTTACATGTTTGTCGAAGTTTTATAAGGCAAAACTTTTTTTTATTAGTTTTTGATAAAGTGAAGAGGGATTAGAACATCTAACATAGGTTTTTATTGCCATCTGGCTGCCATGTTGGGGAGATTCACCCTCCCTTTTATGCCCCATACACACAATCGTTTTTCATGCCGTTAAAAATGCCATTTTTAAAAATGGGCATTAAAACCGATCGTGTGTATGCTCCAGAGCATTTTTAACGACGTGAAAAACGGCCATTAAAAATTTCGAACATGCTCTGTTTTTTCACGTAGTTTTTTATGTCGTTTTTTTTAACGACGTGAAAAACGAAAGTGTGTATGCTTTTACGAGGTGAAAAAAAACGCGCATGCTCAGAATAAAGTATGAGACGGGAGCGCTCGTTCTGGTAAAACTAGCGTTCGTAATGGAGATAGCACATTCGTCACGCTGTAACGGACTGAAAAGCACGAGGCTAAAAAGCGCGAATCGTCGCTCAACAAACTTTACTAACGTGAAGGGTGGCGCCATCCGAACGGAACTTCCCCTTTATAGTGCCGTCGTACGTGTTGTACGTCACTGCGCTTTGCTTGAATGTTTTTTAAAATGATCGTGTGTACGCAAGACAGGCTTGAGAGGAAACATGAAAAAAAACGACGAGAAAAACGTTGGTTTAAAAAATGGCATGAAAAACGATCGTGTGTACGCTGCATTAGTCCTATTTACCATTATCACCGAAAGTAAAAGAAAATCCCAAATTTTGTGTTGCCTCCAGAACAAGAATAGTGGAGATATCTTCAAATTGGGTCACTAGTTCTGGTGAATCTAATGACAACCACGTATTCTCTTACTCCTCACTTAAAGGGGTTGTAAACCCTCCTTTTTTTCACCTTAATGCATCCTATGCATTAAGGTGAAAATACTTCTGTTAGTCACCGGTCCCCCAGCCCCCCCGTTTTACTTACCTGAGCCCTGGAATGTCCCACGGCAAGGACGCGCCGTCTCTTTGCCTGGGGTTCTCGGCTCTTGATTGGATAGATTGATAGCAGCGCAGCCATTGGCTCCCGCTGCTGTCAATCAAATCCAATGACGCGGGGGCGGGGCCGAGTCCTGCATTCGTCGACTATGGACGCCAAATGCTGGACACGGGAGCGTGACCGCAAGGTAACCCCCCGGGAGAGCGCTTCTCTTAGGGGGTTATCTGATGTGGGCAAGAGCTGCCGTGGGACCCCAGAAGACAGCGTAAGGGGCCACTCTGCGCAAAACGAACTGCACAGTGAAGGTAAGTATGACATGTTTGTTATTTTCTTTTTTTTTTTTTTTTTAACCTTTAGTATCACTTTAAGAAGGATATCTTCTCACTTTCTGTTTTGGCTATGGAACAGGAATTGAGGGAAAATCAGCCCAATGGGGACATGGACTGCAAAAATAAACCTTACAAGCAGGGCCGGCCCAAGACATTGTGCTGCCTGGGACCAAGAATGAAATGCTGCCCCCCCCCCCCCCCCCAAAAAAATAATCACGCCCACCAAAAGGCCCCCACATTCATTATTTTATATCATGATAACTAAGGGGGACCCGTTATGGCTCTATACATGTATAGGAGTAAAAAGAGGACCTGTTGTGGCTCTATACATGTATAAAGAGGACCTGTCATGGCTCTATACATGTATAAAGGATAATAAAGAGGACCTGTCGTGGCTCTATACATGTATAAATGAGTATAAAGAGGACCTGTCATGGCTCTATACATGTATAAAGGAGTATAAAGAGGACCTGTCATGGCTCTATACAAGGATAATAAAGAGGACCTGTCGTGGCTCTATACATGTATAAATGAGTATAAAGAGGACCTGTCATGGCTCTATACATGTATAAAGGAGTATAAAGAGGACCTGTCATGGCTCTATACGTGCATATAGGTGTATAAAAGGACCTGTCAGGGCTCTATACATGTATATAGGAGTATAAAGGGACCTGTGCATGGCGGGCGGCCGCAATGTCTTTTGCGCAAACTAATCAATGTACGCTAATTATGTTTTTTTTGGTACCAAAAATATGTAGAAGAATACATATTGGCCTAAACTGATGAAGAGCTTATTTTTTTATACATTTTTTGGATATTTATTATAGCAAAAAGTAAAAAATATTGTTTGTTTGTTTTTTTTAATTGTTGCTCGTTTGTTGTTTATAGTGCAATAAATAAAAACCGCAGAGGTGATCAAATATCACCAAAAGAAAGCTCTATTTGTGGGAAAAAAAGGACGCCAATTTTATTTGGGTACAGTGTCGCATTACCGCGCAATTGTCAGTTAAAGCGACACAGTGCCGTATCGCAAAAAATGGCCTGGTTATTAAAGGGTTTGTAAAGGTTCGTGATTTTTCACCTTAATGCATCAAGGTGAAAAAACACCTGGCAATGACTGCCCCCCAGCCCCCCTGTTTTACTTACCTGAGCCCGTTCACTTGCTGTGCACGTCCCCCGGCGTCCTCTTCTCCACGGAGTCTGGCCGTTAATTGGCTAGATTGATAGCAGTGCAGCCATTGGCTCGCGCTGCTGTCAATCACATCCAATGACCCGGGCCCTGGGGGGGGGCGGGAACGAGTCATACACGTTGTGTCTATGGACGCAGCGTGCATAACAGTGAGCGCGCCCGCAAGCTAACCCCCTTGGGAGAGTGCTTCCCAGAAGGGGGTTAGCTGATGCAGGGAGGAGCCAAGACAGCCGCCGAGGGACCAGAGAATCGGGGCCACTCTTTTCCAAACGCACTGCACAGTGGAGGTAAGTATAACATGTTTGTTATTTAAAAAAACAAAAAAAACAAAGCCATACAACCGCTTTAAGTGGGCAAATCTTTCCGGTCCTTAAGTGGTTAATCAGGGCTGGGCAAGGCAAGTCCCTCTCAGAGGCTCTCATGTCTCATACAACTTGTGATGTGTGTTTGTACTTACAGTTTTGCTTCGGACTCCACCACCAGATGCGGGTTGTCACCTGCCACACGTTGCGGATTGTCGGCTGCCACATGTTGCGCATGGTCACTTATGTCACCTGCCACACGTTGCGCATTGTCACTTGCCACAACGTCACCTGCCACACGTTGCGGATTGTCACTTGCCACAACGTCACCTGCCACACATTGCGGATAGTCCCGTGCCACACATTGCGGATTGTCACTTGCCACGGCGTCACCTGCCACACGTTGCATATTGTCACTTGCCACAACGTCACCTGCCACACATTGCGGATAGTCCCGTGCCACACATTGCGGATAGTCCCGTGCCACACATTGCGGATTGTCACTTGCCACGGCGTCACCGGCCACACGTTGCATATTGTCACTTGCCACAACGTCACCTGCCACACATTGCGGATAGTCCCGTGCCACACGTTGCGGATTGTCACTTGCCAAGCGTCACCTGCCACACCTTGCGTATTGTCACTTGCCACATGTTGCGGATTGTCACGACGTCACCTGTCACACGTTGCGCATTGTCACTTTCCACAACGTCACCTGCCACACGTTGCAGATTGTCACTTGCCACAACATCACCTGCCACACGTTGCAGATTGTCACTTGCCACAACATCACCTGCCACACGTTGCAGATTGTCACTTGCCACAACGTCACCTGCCACACGTTGCGGATTGTCACTTGCCACGGCGTCACCTGCCACACGTTGCGGATAGTCCCGTGCCACACGTTGCGGATTGTCACTTGCCAAGCGTCACCTGCCACACGTTGCGTATTGTCACTTGCCACACGTTGCGGATTGTCACTTGCCAAGCGTCACCTGCCACACGTTGCGTATTGTCACTTGCCACACGTTGCGGATTGTCACGACATCACCTGTCACACGTTGCGGGTTGTCACTTGCTGTGTCCCAAAGTGAAGGCAGGCAGCAGAGAGATGATATAATCTCTCTGCTGCCCATGGCTGCACAGTGAGGGTGAAACTGTGGTGATGCAGGGCGGCGGGGAGAGATGATATCATCACTCTGCTCCGCTGCCCGCTCACTTGCTGACTGCTCCCAAACCCCCCCCCCCCCCCCCCTGCGAGTGCTCTGTCCGCCCCTGTCACCAACAGCAGCGGCGCCGGGCTCCTCACAGGGAGCTGTGCCTGCAGTGCTCACTCGCTGACTGCCCCCTCCCCTGTGAGTGTCCTCACAGGCAGCGGCGCCGGTACACTGGGCTCCTCACAGGGAGCGGCGCCTGCCCATGCCTGCTCACTCGCTGACTGCCCCCCCGCCTGTGAGTGTCCTCAGCGGCGCCGGGCTCCTCACAGGCAGCGGAGCTGGCTGGCGGGCGTCAGTTTGCCGCCCCCCTAACAGTGCCGCCTGGTACAATGGTACCACCCGGTCCCATCATAGGGCCGGCCCTACTTACAAGGGTCAAAACCCTTCTTTACTCAATCCAAAATGAAAAAAGTTTTGCTTTAATTTTTGCTTTAAATTCTACCTTGTGAATGTTGTAGTCTCATGATGCAAGTTTCAGACGTATGGTCCCTCAGGCGGCTCTTTGAGCTGCAGGCAGTCCCCAGTTTTGTGTTGTATTCTTGGGCACGTGGCGTTTGCTGTGTGCCCAGCCCTCCGTTGGACTGCTTTTGGAAATCTGCAAGGCGAAAGCTTACCCATATCTCTTGTGGACGAGAAAGAAAACTAAGATTTTTGTACTCAAAGTTCTTTTCTATTTCCTCCACTGCCTTTGGACCTGCCCTGTTATCCGGGCCTTTTGGTCTGAGGTCAACAACTTTGTCTCCTCAACCCTGGGCTTGCCTAATATTTCCCACCCTAAAAACTGTCTCCTTGGTATTTTAAGAGACCTGTCAATTTCCAAGTATGAGAAGCGCTTACTGCATATATTATATTTTTATGCTAAAAAGACCCTTCTACTTACGTAGAAAAGTGTCAATGTCCAAAGTATACCCATGTGGCTACAATTATTTACCAATAGCCTTTCACTTTATAAACTCACAGATGAACTTCGGAAGAAGCCTTGTTTGTTCAATGCTTTTTGGGATTGCTGACTCTCTAGCCTGCTTACTCTTGCCTCTGTTACACAAGACAGCTACTAATTGTATTTACTCTTTGATACGACCCACAGTATTTGGTGTATCGTCTGTGCGACTACTCGTGTATGACTTGTTAAGCATTGAGAAACAGCTCAGGGTTTTTTTCTCTGTAATAGTTATTTTTAGTATTATATATATATATATATATATAGATAGATATGTAGCACTACCCCCGTAGGATCTGCTGGTTTAATTTTGGGTCTGCCGTTACCTGACTGTTCACCATATCCGCCATAGGGGTCCCATTGGAGAGTTGTTCGCAGATGTCCGCACCAAACACTTAGTCTCTTTTTACAATGCTTTTATTAACAACGTCAGATAGAGGGATGGAGGTTTAGGGGAGATTCAGGTACCTTGTTTTGCGGATCACGGGTACTTCTTTGATCCAGAGGACAAACAGCTTCCACAACTGGATCTAGCAACCACCGGATAGGCCTCTCTCACTGACCTAGCAGCCGGTGCGGTGCTCGGTCATAGTCTCTGCCACAGACTTGATGAATATATTAGGGTCGTTGTACAATCCTCTGCCACAGAATTGTATAACCAAGAACTTTTGCAAAGTCAAAGTACAATTACACAGTACCAGTTTCTTTCAGCCATCCGGCGATACCGTGAGGTAGATTGGTCGGGATGCATCCTCCAATTGAGTCTCCAGGCTCTTCCTGAGATACCAGCCTTTTTGCTCGGTCCTTTTTGAGAAAAGTCCTCCCCTGGTTTCTCCAATTGCTTGGCGTCTCCCCACAGGCAAGACAGCACAGGACTACCCCTGGACCAGTAGACCCCAGGAACTCCTGGGCCTACTTTCAGTAATGAGGCCTCGGGCCAGCAGGCCCCGAGGCAGAAGAACTGCTATGACATACCTTAGGCCAGGAGGGCCATCAGGTCAAAGAGACCTGAAAAATGGTGTCATGGTGTCTGTCCCTTAAGTACCCTCTCCCAGAATGCACAGTGGGGGAACCACTCCCACTGGGCTGTTTCTGGGTAAAGAGGTACTCAATGCATCAAGCCCGTTGCATTTCCAAGACTGACCGGTGGTGGCAGCGACACCCACGGCCAAGTGGAAAACACACAACACAGCTGAACTGGAACAGAAACCAGCAATTTAACATAATCACTCTGAGCTAAACTACAGCTCAGATAAACCTAAATTTACATATAGCGCCTACTCAATAGGAGCAGGGCGCTACATACTCCCCCCACCGCAATAGACGATGTCCTCATCGTCTGAGAAAACATTTGACTCTCACTCCTGAGAGTCGATACCTGAATCACAAAACTTGGATGGGGAAGGGAAAAGGTGAGGTAGCAAAATAAATATAGGTTTAACATGAACACACACAGTAGAGATACATCAACATATGTCCCAACACCTAGCTCTCTATCTAAGCCACCCAACCTCCATCAGCTTGACAGAAGATCCAGTTGTACCTGAAAAACAAAAGACACACACAGGCAACAATATAAAACACATCACTGTACAACAGGAAGCAAGGCCTCATCTCCTGAGAAATTAGACTTTATTTCCCCCTTTTTTTTTAATGTGGAGTAGCTAGCTATATATCAAAAAGAGAAGAGTCCAGTCTTTGCTATGCAAACTTCCACCACCTAGTGGCAGAAGAATAATATGACAAGAGTCCTTAATACAAGTACTGGAACAGGTAGAGAAATCTTGACTCCGAGGTTTCCCGTAAACCTGACACTACCTAGCTATATACCCCACAGTCCTTTAAGCATAGATTATTTTTTTTCCTCACAGTCTCTTTGCAAAGTGAAAAACAAAACAGCACAGTCACTATAAGTGATCACCAGTAAAACCGGGAACGGACAGAGTCAGGTTTTTCCCTTGTTTATCCAATATGGTAATAAAGTAGACAACATTGTCCTTTCCAGGCCTGCAGATGACCACTCAGTCACCATGAATGTGTCTACCATAGTTCCAATGCAACAGGCACCCATTGAAACGATCATCCATAGTGGAGGAGTAGCCTGCTCTCCTAAAAGGTTTTGGTACAGATAGATAGTCCCAAACAGCCTTACTGTACCACTGCTCTCTGTTAAGTTCAATTTCCTGCATGATCTCCTTGGGAACGTAAGGAAACTCCAGTCCATATTCTGTGGCTACCCTTTTATTGAGCAATCTTTGTAATCGGGCAAGCCTTGGCAAAGCTCTGGTACTTCCTAGTCCAGGAGGCACACATGAAGTTGGAGATTTGCGCACCATAGCGTTGGTAGACAATTTTTCTGACCCAAATGAACTGGTATCTCTGGCCAGAATCTCGTTAGTAGCAACGGGGGTTTCCACACTGGGTGATGTCTTCCCCGAGTCTATGGCTACCCAATCAGAAAAAGTAAAGGCCGAAGCAACATCATCACCATTTGCCCATAACATCTCCTGTGACATCGTCTCGAACAAATCATCGTCTCCGGAGATATCTGACAGGGAGTCTAACTCCTCCGCAGGCAAATAGTTACACACAGTCCCAGACATTTTTTTTCCCTGATCTCTCACCGGTTCCTGTCGTGGATTTCTCAGGGAGCCTTCTTTCAGATCCGGTTCGGGTAGTCTTTGGGGTAGAAAGTGATGAGCGCAACTACCTACATAAAATATATAAACTGTGCAAATGTGCAAACACAATAAACCAAATCCAATGCACTAAGGATGTGCAAAAGTGCCAATGAATAGCAAAAGTTCATGTGCAAAAAAGTTCTTGTATAAAATGTAAAGGGGTGTCTTTAAACATATGGTCTTCTATGAGTCTTCTTATCAGAAAGATTTTCCCAGATCTTAGTGCTCTCAGAGCGCTTACCTCAATTCTGATGAAATATCGCCTTAGTGGGTGTCCTGACTCCTCAGGGATCTGGTCCTGGTTGTCCTCCTTTTCAACTGCTCTCCTCAATGGTATAAATGGTTCTGTAAATCACTGCGGTGTCCGTGAGGTTCCGTGGGTGAATGTCTCAACATGAGAGTGAAGATAAACAAAAATAGCCTCCCATAGCGTAGTAAAGTTATAAAATATGGGAATTTATTCAAAAAAATAAGATGCTTAACATCAAGCAAAGGAATGGATAAAAACAGCAACACGATGCGTACATCTATCTCCGCGTTACACGTCACGCCAGTGATTTTTCTGTTGGGGTGCCCAATTTTATGCACCTCTCTTATTTCGTTTTGATGCATATTGCGCATTTTCTGTTAATCCAATAAACCTTATTTCACTACTGAAATATTACTGTGTCCTTCAGTTATTTGATAGATCAAAATGAAATTGCTGATCCAAAAACCCAAATATTTATAAATGACAATCATTTGAATTCTCAGGGGTTCCTAAACCTTTGCATACAACTGTGTGTATATATATATATATATACACAGCCCTCAAAATTTACACTCGCACGCTCGCATTTTGCGAGTGCATTTTGAGGGCTGGCGAGAAGAGCTGCCTGGGAGCGGGGGGGGGTGGGGAGCACCGCCGATCACAGAGGGGAAGAGAGGAGAGCCGCCACTGGATGATCATAGCAGGGAACATCACAGCTTTCATTTCAATAGCTGCGTGTTCCCCCGCTGTGCGCCATCACATAAACCCCTCCTCTTTTTCCAGGACTTTGATAGACAGATCCCCCGTCCAATCCTAAGACAGGTGACATGTATCAAAGTTCCCTGGACAAGGGGAGGGGCTTATGTGATGGCGCGCTGCAGGGGAACACACAGCTATTGAAACGAAAGCTGTGATGTTCCCTGCTCTGATCATACAGTGGCGGCTCTCCTCTCTTCCCCTCCACAGGTAGGCTGCACATGGGACACAGGCTGCAATGCGGGGCACAGGCTGCAACACGGGGCACAGGCTGCAACACGGGACACAGGCTGCAACACGGGACACAGGCTGCAACACGGGACACAGGCTGCAACACGGGACACAGGCTGCAACGCGGGACACAGGCTGCAACGCGGGGCACAGGCTGCAACGCGGGGCACAGGCTGCAACACGGGACACAGGCTGCAACATGGGACACAGGCTGCAACATGGGACACAGGCTGCACATGGGATGGGACACAGGCTGCAACATGGGACACAGTAATATGGGACACAGGCTGCAATAATATGGGACACAGGCTGCGTGGTGGGCACAGGCTGCATTGGCGGGCATGGATAAAGTTCTTAATATTTCTATAACTTAATTGCTTAAAACATTAAAGTGTAATTTCATGGGACAATTTATGAGGGCGGGTTTAGGGGTGGGACAGGGTAGGGGTTGGGCGGGGCAACTGGTGGCGAGTAACCCTTGAGGCCTGGCTAGTAACTCAGGACTTGAAATTTTGAGCCCTGTGTGTGTATATATATATATATATATATATATATATATATAAACACTCAATAAATATATCTTTTAAAAAAGTCCTTTTCTTGAAGTCCATTGAGGGACATAGGTCCCACCCCTCAGCATTTATGATCATACTCAGTACTGCTTGCTACAAAACTGAGGCACCCTAGTAGTTATCCAGGGTTGGCCTACATATTTTTGGTTTGTTAGTGTCTAATAGTGTATATACTGAAGGTGAAAGACTTTCCGCGTCCCTCATTGAACTAAAAAAAAAGGATTTCAATATATACCATATGTCCCCTTTGATCAGGGATCTCCAAACTGCAGGCCATGGGCCAAAGATTGTATGCGGTCTTCTGATGTAAGGGGTGACTCTGATGCAAACGGGGACTCTGAAGAAAGGGAAACTCCATGGTAGGGGGGACTTTGATGGGGACTCTGATGTAATGGGGGGCCAATGATGAGGTCTGTGATGTAAGAGGGGACTTCGATAGGCTCAAGTTTATTTGCTTTGATTTTTTTGGCCTTCAAATAATTGGAAAATATACAATGTGGCCCTTGTACTTTAAAGTTTGGAGACCCCTGCCTTTGATGAACTAAAGTTTGCTATAACCTCTTGTGTCTACAGGCAAAAATGTCCAACTACTTGCAAACTCCTTCCAACCTGTGTTGAAGAGCCTCATGTGACTTTATCGGAAACTATTGCCAATGGCGATTTTGGTTGTGCAGATGCTTACTTTGGTCATTGAAGAAAACGGCATGTCAAAACTCAATACTGATAATTTCAGACCATAGGACAGCCCTGATCTTTCTGAAGGGCTAAACACAGACACCATGGCTGAAGCTGCTAAACCAGTGTACAGAATGGTATCAAATGAGAAACAAGAAGGTTCCAATATTGATCACACCTACTGCATTGCACTCTTTACACAAAACGAGCCCCTTCACCAATTATACCGCCATAATACTCAACATGCTATGGACACTGGCAAAGATTTTGACTGTAACTGCTGTAAAATGCTCAGCATTAAGGTAAAACATCTAAAGGATAAGTTGTCTGTATTATTAGCCCATCAAGAAAAGAAAGAAATTTCCCAGGCTTGTATCCAGACAGATCTCATTGCAGCGACAACACAAAATTTGAACAAGCAGTTGATGTCCAAGTACGAACAGGCCCTGAAAGAGATCCACAAGTGGAAAGTTCAGTGCAAAACACTTCAGAAACTGAAATCTGAGCCAAGTGCCACACAGACAAAAGAGGCAGACGTCAACAGCAGGAGTGAGGTGGATAAAGTATACTGCCAGCTTGCAGCTTGTTGTACTGAAAGGGATCAGTATAAGTCTGAGGTATATTACTGTTTGGATGTTGTTGATGGAAATGCTTATATACTGTAGATCAGGGATCTTCAAACTAAGGCCCTCCAGCTGTTGCAGAACTACACGTCCCATGAGGCATTGTAAAACTGTGACATTCACAGACATGACTAGGCATGATGGGAATTGTAGTTCCTAAAGAGCTGGAGAGTCATTGTTTGGAGACCCCTGATGTAGATCATCCTTTCTCAACCAGAGTTGCACAGAATCCTAGGGTTCCTCCAAGGGTGCCTAGTGGTTTCTTAAATAATGCACATTGTCTTAGTTAAGCAACCCCTAACATTTATAATCCTTTAGATATCTATAAGAAACATTATTTTCACTGAAAGGGGGGCTCTTCCCATTGACCAACAATATAAGGGGATCTTTTTCCCACTGACCACCAATGTAAAAGGATCTTTTTCAGGCTGAGGACCAATTTAAGGGGTCCTTCTCCACTCACCGCTAGTGGAGGCTTTCTACACTTGCAGGGGTTTCCAAACTACGGCCCCCCAGTTGTTCAGGAAATACAATTCCCATCATGCCTAGTCATGTCTGTGAATGTCAGTTTTACAATGCCTCATGGGACGTGTAGTTCTGCAACAGCTGGAGGGTCGTAGTTTGGAGATCCCTGCTCTAATGTAAGGCCCCTTTCACCCGACCGTTCCTTTTAGGTCCAACTGTCAGTTTTTCAGGAGGACCTGATCGAACTGTTCATTCACGCTTATGGACTAATGGCCTACCTCCGATCTGGTCTGCTAAAAAAAAAAAAAACAGAAGGGGATTTGTTCGCCTCCTGTAGGCAGATCGGAGATAGTTGGTTGTAAATGGACTCTACTTTCCAATTACACCCGGCCACCCATAACAGCAGAACGGGTTCTGTCTGTGTCCACTCTACAGAAACTGTAGACAATGGACCTGTCATCCCCTTGCTCTGCGCAGATCAGAAAGGCGTCAGCAGAAAGATCCCTTGCTGATCAAAACGGAAGGCACCCGTGTGAAAGGGGCCTTGGGGAGCTCTTTTTCCCTGACCATCAATTCATGTGGGCAGTATTCCACTGACTACCAATGTAAGCCAATGAATATAACTGGAGAACATTTACCAATTCTGTTGCATGACAATGCAAAGTTAAAAAAGGAGCGGCAAGATGCGTGATGACACAGATTTGATACAAGGTTACAGCCCTAAATTCCTCTGTTCGTTGTGACTGTGGCTAAATGAAACCAGACCCTGACCACTTATTAATTATGCTTCTGTACAGAGTGGAAATCTGTCTCATCTTCAATAATAAATCTGTCTTCAGCTGGACATATACTATACAATTTGATTGCACAATCTCTTTTAGCTTTACCAAAACTATGTAATATGAAGGCAAACCTACACAATCCTTTTAGTTAGTATTAAACCAGGCAGGCCCTTATACTACGTAGTTGGTGGTAGATCTAAAGGAGATTGTACAATCAGAATATATGGTCTGTTGCACTTGGTGTCCAGAATTACAGACATAAAGGTGTAACCTGACACAGAGTCTTAAAGTGATTCTAATGTCTCAAGGTTTTTTACCTTCATGCATTCTTGCATTCTATGCATGAAGGTAACAAAAATCTTCTCTATGCAGCAAGCCTCCCTAATACTTACCTGATCCCCATAGCGATCCAGTGATGAGACAAGAGCCCCGCCTCTTGGGGTACTCTTCCTCCTCATTGGCTGAGACAGCAGTGGGAGCCATTGGCTTCCGCCGCTGTCAAAAACAGCCAGTGAGCCATTGAGGAGAGAGAGAGGGTGTGGCCGAACCACAGCTAAGTGTGAATAGACATGCAGAGCCACAGCTCAAGGGCGAGCCTGCTGGGGAGCCCCTATTGCAAGATACTTGCTCTGGGGGCACTTGACAGAAGGGCGAGGCCAGGCACACCGGCGAGGGACCCAAGAAGAGGAGGATCGGGGCTGCTCTGTGCAAAACCACTGCACATAACAGGTAAGTATAACATGTTTGTTATTTAAAAAAAAAAAGATTTTAATATCACTTTAACTAAAGGAGACCCAGGAGTTGATTTACTAAAGCTGGAGAGTGCAAAATCTGGTGCAGCTCTGCATAGAAACCAATCAGCTTCCAGTTTTTTTTTTTTTTTTGTCAAAGCTTAATTGAACAAGCTGAAGTTGGAAGCCGATTACAACTACAATTTACAGCTGCACCAGATTTTGCACTCTCCAGTTTTAGTTAATTAACCCCACTGTTTGATTTGCAGCAAATTGTGTCACAAATTTTCTTGATAAATAGCCCCCACCCACTGTTTTTCTTTTTTGGCCATATCAATTTTTGTTTTATTTCATTATTATTACTACAAACAATTTTATTGTATAGAGCAGGGGTCTCCAAACTTTCTAAACAGAGGGCCAGCTTACTGTCCTTCAGAGTTTAGGGGGGCCGGACTGTGGCCAGTGAGAGTAGAAATTGCCCCAGCATCAGATGCCCCATCATTGGTTTTAGTGGGAACATTGTTGGTATCCGTGTAAGAATTAGTGCCATATTGTTGGTATGAGTGGGAGAAATAGTGCCATATTGTCAGTATCAGTGGGAGGAATAGTGCCCCATCATTGGGGTCTGTGGGAGGAATTGTGTCCCATCATTGGTGTCTGTGGGAGGAATGGTGCCCCATTATTTGTCAGTTGTGGCGGGAATAGTGCCCCAAGGGCCGGATAGAGGCAAGCAAAGGGCCACATCCGGCCCCAGGGCCGTAGTTTGGAGACCACTGGTATAGAGCAACCCTAAGTTTCAAACACACAAAGTATCCTACATTCCATAATCTTTTATAAACACTTATATCTACAAATTACTGTTCACACTAATGTATTGTGTGAAGTAGATGTTATAATTATTAGCAGGTATTCCCTAAGGCCTGGTTCACACATGCTGCGGCCGCGGCTCACAGCAGGGGGTCCGGTGCGTTCCTGTTCACAGATTCGGGTGCAAATCAGGTCCAAATTTTTGCCTGAATTTGCACCTGAATCAGAACCAAAGACGCACAGGACCCTTTCCAAATGCGGATCGCGGCCGCCCCAGAGGTGTGTGAACCAGCTCCATTGAGAGCCGGTCACACTCTCCTGTCATGCGAATTGGATGCGGAGAAACCCACATCCAATTTGTATAAGTGTGAACCCAGCCTAAACCCTACAAGTAGTAGTTTAAGGAAAGGAAAACAGACCAAAGTTTTCAGTGCTGAGAAAAAGAGATCATGTGCAGTGTAGAATATCCTACTCACCTCCTGGTTTCTGCATGCAAGATGCTGACCTTCACACACATTAGACTACGCTTCCATGTCCGATACATGTAAGTATCAGGATCTTGGGAACCCACACCGAAAGAACAATGGATGGCTCTCCAGGTTCCGCCGCACCCAAATCCTTTGACTCACAGTAAAGGTGCAGACTTGGGGAGAGCCTTTCCTGACTCAATGCATGCAATGCGACGAGGAGAAAAACACAGGGTGCTGCACACCAACAAAGCCACAGTCACTAAAGTAAAAGCAGCCTCAGTCCAGCTCCATCAGGACCAAGCCCCCAACGCGTTTCACCCTGCCCATGGGGCTTTGTCATGGAGGTCAGTATTCCGCATGCAAAAAATGGGAGGTGATTAGGAGATTCTAAACCGCACACAATTTTCTTTTTCCCATCTCTTTTCATTTTGGCTTTGGCTTTAAATTTTTTAACATTATAACAAATGTAGTTATTTGTACAATCCAGTTGGTTCATTTTATTTTACATTATACTTTCCCTGACAAAAGCGTTTAACAGCAGTCACAGAGTGATGACTGACATGCCATGATCCCCCCAACCAAGACACTCAATACTGTATGTAGATTCTGGATTCAGGATTTTGCTCTGGAAAGGCTTCAACATCCTTCAGTGCAGTTTACCATGCCAGTAGACCTTCAGAGGGTACTGTATGTAGCAGAGCTGGAGTTAAAGGGGTTGTAAAGGTTCCTTTTAAAAAAAATAACAAACATGTTATACTTACCTCCTCTGTGCAAGGGTTTTGCACAGAGTGGCCCCAATCCTGCTCTGCTGGGGTCCCCCAGCAGTGCTCCTGGCCCCTCCTCTTCTCGGGTGCCCTCACGGAAAGCCGCTTTCCCTGGGGGCACTTGTGCGGGCGCTCTCCAGAGTCCTGCTGCTGCATCCATTGACACAGACAGCAGGACTCGGTCCCGGCTCCCCGTGTCATTGGATTTGATTGACAGCAGCAGGAGACAATGGCTTCTGCTGCTATCAATCTATCCAATGAGGACCCGAGACAGCGGCTGGAGCTGCTGTGCGTGTCGCTGGAACGATTGGGTTCAGGTGAGTAAAAGGGGGGCGCTGGGGGGCTGCTGCACTACAGAAGGTTTTTCACCTTAATACATAGAATACATTAAGTTGAAAAAACAACCCCTTTAAGTCTTTACATTTTGGATAAAAAATAAATGAAATCTATAAATTTCTAGTATATATCATTTGATTGATAATAATTGTGCTGCATTTTAAAATGTAAAGCCTCATACACACGATCGGATTATCCGATGGGAATTGTGTGATGACAGGCTGTTGTCGGAAAATATGACCGTTTGTATGCTCCATCGGACAATTGTTGTCGGATTTTCCGCCAACAAATGTGGGATTGCATGCTTTAAAATTGTCTGCCAACAAATGTGTGATGTCGGATTATCCAATCGTGTGTACACAAGTCCATCGGACGAAACTCCAAAGTACAAACACGCATTCTCAGAAGCAATGCTCACCATAACACAACATTAGCAGAAGTTGCCCAAAGGGTGGCGCTAAAGAGCTGAAAAACCACGTAGTTTCTTGTTTGTTGGCCGACAATTCTTTGCCGTTTGTATGCAATACAAGTTCCTGGTCAACGCCCTTCAGACAAAAGTCCTACGCTTTGTCCGCAGAAAATCCGATCATGTGTATGAGGCTTTTCACATTTAAGGTAAATGTGGGAACACATAACAGTGTACAACAGCAATATTGGAGAATATAAGGATTTGATGCATACCTGTATGTAATTTTTGTTAGTGCAGGGGGGGGGATATTTTTTTGTTTTGAGCTAGAAATCACATGCATTTCATATTTTGGGGGGTATCTAGATTTACTTTTTGGGGGTGTTTCATGTCTGTTTTACTCTATTTGATTGTCACAGGTCGAGCAGCTAAAGCAACAGATATCACAAATGGATTCTGAAATGAGGCAATTTAGGATTGAAGTGGAACAGCTAAGAAAGGAAAAGCAGAACAGTACATCAAGAGATGAAAGGTATTCCCAGCTCTTTGTATAGAGCCTTCATTCGTTTTTACATATCACAATATTATGTGGTACTGATTTCTATACAGGTTTATTCATACATCATTACCATTTAAAGAAGAACTCTGGGGAAAATATTTTTTTCCCCATGCAGTTATTATTATTTATTATTATTATACAGGATTTATGTAGCGCCAACAGTTTGCGCAGCGCTTTACAATGTGAGGGCAAACATTACAGTTACAATTCAATTAAATACAGGAGGAATCAGAGGGCCCTGCTCGTTAGAGCTTACAATCTAGGGGGGAGAGTCAAGTGATACAAAAGGTAATAACTGTGGGGGATGATCTGATGGAGAAAATAAAAGTACAGTAGTTAGGTGGGGGCAGGCTAGGCTTCTCTGAAGAGAAAAGTTTTCAGGGATCGTCTAAAAGTGGATAGAGTTGGAAATAGTCGGACAGATTGAGGTAGGGAATTCCAGAGGATGGGAGAGGCTCGGGAGAAGTCCTGGAGACGAGCGTGGGGTGAGGTGATGAGGGCGCTAGAGAACAGGAGGTCTTGGGAAGAACGAAGAGAACGATTTGGTTGGTAAAAAAATGGCCCTTTCGGCAATTTGCAGAAAGAGAAAATAGGCCGATAATGGAACCAAAAATGGGTGTCCAATCCTAGGACGGTTGATCTGTCTATCAAAGTTCCCCCGGACAAGGGGGAGGGGCTGTATGTGATGGTGCGCCGCGGGGAACACACAGCTATTGAAATGAAAGCTGTTATGTTCCCGGCGATCTAATCCCCAGGCGGCGGCGGCTCTCCTCTCTCATCCCCTGCACAGGCTGCTGAACTGGGGACACGGGCTGCTGAACTGGGGACACAGGTGGGCTGCTGAACTGGGGACACAGGTAGGCTGCTGAACTGGGGACACAGGTAGGCTGCTGAACTGGGGACACAGGTAGGCTGCTGAACTGGGGACACAGGTAGGCTGCTGAACTGGAGACACAGGTAGGCTGCTGAACTGGAGACACAGGTAGGCTGCTGAACTAGAGACACAGGTAGGCTGCTGAACTGGATACACAGGCTGGGGCTGAACTGGGGACACAGGCTGGGGCTGAACTGGGGACACAGGCTGGCTGCATCTGGCGGGCACTGGTGAGGCTGCATTGATCTCCTGTACCACGTCTGCAGTCTATGACCATCTCCTATACCACGTCTGCAGTCTCTGACCATCTTCTGTACACCGTCTGCAGTCTCTGACCATCTCCTGTACCAAGTCCCCAGTCTTTGACCATCTCCTGTACCATGTCCCCAGTCTCTGACCATCTCCTGTGCCATGTCCCCAGTCTCTGACCATCTCCTGTGCCATGTCCCCAGTCTCTGACCATCTCCTGTGCCATGTCCCCAGTCTCTGACCATCTCCTGTGCCATGTCCCCAGTCTCTGACCATCTCCTGTACCATGTCCCCAGTCTCTGACAATCTCCTGTACCATGTCCCCAGTCTCTGACCACCTCCTGTACCATGTCCGCAGTCTCTAACCATCTCCTGTACCATATCCGCAGTCTACGACCATCTCCTGTACCATGTCGGCAATCTCTGACCATCTCCTGTACCATGTCCGCAGTCTCTGACCATCTCCTGTACCATGTCCCCAGTCTCTGACCACCTCATGTACCATGTCCCCAGTCTCTGACCATCTCCTGTATAAAAATATTTTTTAAAAACAGTAAATTTCTGTTTTAGTGCTGTTTCAGTATCAGTTTCGGTTTTCGGGATCAAGGAAGAATTATTTTCGGTATCTGTTTCGGTACCAAAAAACCCATTCGGTGCATCCCTAGTATTTTGCGACTAGTTTAGTGAAGTAGCTGGGGCCAAGTTGTGGGTGGCTTTGTAAGTTATTGTTAGTATTTTTTATTTAATTTTTTGGTTGAGCGGAAGCCTGTGGAGGGATTGGCAGAGAAGGGTGGCAGACGCTGAACTGTTGGTAAGTTGGATGAGTTTGGCAGAAGCATTCATGATGGACTGAAAGGGGGGTAGCCTATTTAAAAGTAATCCAGTTTCAGTAGTCAAGGTGAAAGATGACCAGGGAGGGAACTATTAGCTTTGTGGTTTCATTGGTTATGCTGCGGAGGTTGAGGCGGCAAGCTTTGGAAAGATATTGGATGTGGGGCCGAAAGGAGAATTCGTAGTCCAGGATAACACCTAGCACCCTGGCATGCGGGGAAGGGTTGATGGTTGTGCCATTGCTCTGGACAGAGAAGTCAGGGGAAGAGGCACGTGGGGGAGGAAATATTAAGAGCTTGGTTTTGAAAAGTGGGGCTGTGCCCGCACTGCATGGGTTAACTGCTTGTTTTCAGCTAGGGGATTGTGGAGCAGAGATATACTTACCTTATCCGCTGACTGCAAAACCGGTCCCAGCCCTCCACCCCCCGCACGCTAGTCGTCTTGTGAATGGACTGTTCCTGATGTCATCATACCCATAGACCAGCTCTGGACATGAAGACGGCAGGAGCTGTCTACTGTTGGACTTGGGGAGCGCGTTTTTTCAGAGTATCAAAGGATCATGGACGTACAGCTTTCCCTTGCGCCCCTAGACAAAACGAGCAGTTACCTCATGCCGTGCGGGCAGTGCTCCACTGCATGGGAGAACAAAACATTTTTAATGGAGCTCTTCTTTAGTATAATATATTTCATTAAAGCTTTCATTCTTGCATAATATTTAGTAGGGGTGTTGAAAATAATCGTATAATCGATGCATCGTAATTCAGCCTTCAACAAATTAGCATCGATGCGGAAAACGGCTGAATCACTATTGTATGGATGACGTCATCTCTCAGAGGCCTCCCTTCCCTCCCTCCTCCTCTCCGCCTGTTGATGGGCACAGTGAGGCTGCATTTGATGGGCACTGGTAAGGCTGCATTGATGGGCACAGTGAGGCTGCATAGATGGGCACTGTGAGGCTGCAATTGATGGGCACAGTGAGGTTGCATTTGATGGGCACAGTGAGGCTGCAATTGATGGGCACAGTGAGGCAGCAATTGATGGGCACAGTGAGACTGCAATTGTTGGGCACAGTGAGGCTGCATTTGATGGGCACAGTGAGGCTGCGTTTGATTAGCACTGATGACGCTGCACTGATAGGTTTTTGATGAAAACCATGGGCATTAGACAGTAATCATGATGCGGAATCGAATCGTTGACATGATAATCGTAATCAAATCTAATAGTGAGACCAGTGAAGATGTGCAGCTCTAATTTTCAGACACAACACAATCATGGGTTAGAAACTCTAACATCTACTTTAGACAGTAGTGTATTTAGGTTTTGTGCTGCCCTAGGCCTGACTAAACTCATACACCCCCTAATTTAAATGACCCACCCCTTCCTGTCAAGGCCACACCCCTTTCTGTTTAAGACCCGCCCTGAAATTTTCGAATGGGGTCACTAGTTCTGAGGGGGGGGGCAATAGATTCCTTTAATTTGCATAGATTTCCTCTCACTTCCTGTTTGGCTATGGGGCAGGAAGTGACAGGAAATCTCTGCAATGGGACAGGGATGGTAAAAAATAAACTGACAGGGGCTATAACCCTCCCTTACTCTATCCAAAATGAAAAAAAAAAAGTGTTGCCTATAGTTCTACTTTAAGCACAAATTTCTGATAATTTTATGGAGAGGACAAAGAAGATATAACCATGCCAATGGTGCAGCAGAAAACATATGGCACAGTGAGGAAGGTTTGTGGTCCAGGATGATAGGACAGTCAAAATTAGAAGCGGAGCCCCCCCCCCACAGTTGCGGAATGCCGGCCACCTGCATACTGGAAGCAGTGCAGCCGCTTTATGGGGGCGCTAGACTAATTTGCCTCTCAGCCCAGTCCGCCCCATAAGACTGGCCGTACACTAACAGTGTAGCGCAAGCCGGCGGGGACTCTTTTTCCATGCTGCCCCCCTGCAAAGTGCTGCCCTAGGCCTGGGCCTTGTTTGCCTAGGCCAGGATCCAGCATTGACTTTAGAGCGTATTTTAAACCCTGCACTGAAAGGAGCAGTACCGGCCACATACCTCTTTTGTCAGGCTTACACTTGGCGTTTCCAAATCCCATTGACATATCTGGCAGCCGGCCTTCCATTGTGAGGCATAAACAAAACTAGAAATACTTTTGGAAGCCAATTTTTTTTTTTTTTTTTTTGTTAGTTGGGGGACACAGACTTACCTCTAGGTTATATGGCCTGTGTATTGGATGCTGGAGGCTATACGGAGCTGCTTCTACTCTATGGGCTTATACTCCTATTCTCAACATTGGTCCCAAGGATATGGTTGGGAGACTGCTAACAACGTGAAATTATATAACATGACTTCAAATATTTATGGAGGAAAAAAATATTATGTTATATAATATTAATATAATTAAATAAATATAATAATATTATATATATTATTTTAAAAAGGGGTTCTTATTTAATTCTGGAAAATTGTATTGTTGCCTGTGAATATTTTGTATTATAATTTTCAGCCATCAGATGGCACTCTAGACTCCCTCTGATAGGATTGCCAGGCTATCCTTATCTGCCTTCCTGAATAAGCCTGTTGTTTACTGAGCTGTTGCTGAAATAAAACACACAGCTGAATGAGTCAGAGCGGTGACTCATCCCCCTCCTCTTCCCCTTGCCCCCTCCTCTCTCTAGTTTCCATCAGCAGTTTGGATCAGAGAGATACAGTCTGAAAGGAAACAGCCTGCTGCGCTCTCTCTCTCTCTCTCTCTCTTTTTAGAAAACCCAAAATGCTTTGTAAACCCTGCGTCATGAGTGCCTCTTGTGTTGTATGTTTATTTATAAAAAAAAAAAAAAGAAAAGGCTTTAGATAAAAAACAAAACAGATATTATCTTAAAAAAATAAAGTAAATTTACCTAAAACCATTCTCATAGTTGCCAACATTGCAAAAAAAAAATCCGTGACACTTTTTCGCATGTAGGCGGAGCCTTGGTATAATTAGGGGGTGGGGCATTCATTTGAAGGTGTGTTATACTTTAGGAGAAAAAAGTGGCGCACGAAGCGTGGGCGTGGTTTATGCGGGTAGTGGGAGTGGCTTAAATGAGCGTGGCTCAAAGGGGGTGTGGTTAAAGTCTGAGATGAATGAGGGATGAAGGGAGAAAGAAAGAGGGAGGGAAGGAAAGAGAAGGAAGGATGGAAGGACAGCAGGCCCAGATCCTACACCATAATAGAAATATGTGTATTCCAGAGTTTAACAATCAACAGATAAAGATAATCCAAACATCTGGTGTTAGCTCTTTAATCATCCCGGCACCATGGTTGTTAGGGTGTCAGGATGACTGAAGTGCATTATTTCTCTTATTACATTTTAATATAAAATGAAATCATTCAACTCACCAAAATGCCGAATCAGTGTTAGCCCCGAGTGTGTCACCTGCCACGTCGCCTGCCACCAGATGCCATCAGGTGTCCCCAGGGGAGTCCCTCCTTACATCAGGATTCCCCAGAGGAGTCCCTCCTTACATCAGGCGTACCCAGCGGAGTCCTTCCTTACATCAGGTGTACCCAGAGGAGTCCCCCTTACATCAGGCGTCCCCAGCGGAGTCCCCCCTTACATCAGGCGTCCCCAGCGGAGTCCCCCCTTACATCAGGCGTCCCCAGTGGAGTCCCCCCTTACATCAGGCGTCCCCAGAGGAGTCCCTCCTTACATCAGGCGTCCCCAGAGGAGTCCCTCCTTACATCAGGCGTCCCCAGAGGAGTCCCTCCTTACATCAGGCGTACCCAGCAGAGTCCTTCCTTACATCAGGTGTACCCAGAGGAGTCCCCCTTACATCAGGCGTCCCCAGCAGAGTCCCCCCTTACATCAGGCGTCCCCAGCGGAGTCCCCCCTTACATCAGGCATCCCCAGAGGAGTCCCTCCTTACATCAGGCGTCCCCAGAGGAGTCCCTCCTTACATCAGGCGTACCCAGCGGAGTCCCCCTTACATCAGGTGTACCCAGAGGAGTCCCCCTTACATCAGGCGTCCCCAGCGGAGTCCCCCCTTACATCAGGCGTCCCCATCGGAGTCCCCCCTTACATCAGGCGTCCCCATCGGAGTCCCCCCTTACATCAGGCGTCCCCAGCGGAGTCCCCCCTTACATCAGCCGTCCCCAGCGGAGTCCCCCCTTACATCAGCCGTCCCCAGCGGAGTCCCCCCTTACCTCAGCCGTCCCCAGCGGAGTCCTCCCTTACCACAGGCGTTCCAAGCGGAGTCCCCCCTTACCACAGGCGTCTCCTGTCTCGGCCGCCATTATTGTTTCTCCTTCCCAGAAGGGGAACAAAATAGAGGCGGAGCCGACAGTGTGGCTGCAAAAAAAAAAAAAATTAAGCTGTGTCGCTGCCGACCCCCGCCCCTTTCCATTACAGACAGACCTGCAGCGGGGCGGGGGGGTGGCCGGCCGGCCAGCCAAAACACAGATGTAGTACAATAGAAGATAAAGCTGCTGCGGCGCCGCCCACCCCCAGGGAGGTGTGGGCGGCGCCGCAGCGGCTTTATTTTCTATTGTACTACATCCGTGTTTTGGTCTTCTTGAACATGGCGGCCGGCCGAGACATTGTCTCCGCCAGCCGTGGACCTCTAGCGGCAGCGCCTGCGGCGTCCAAATTCGGGGGAAAACGGGAAAAATCGGATTGGCCGGGACAAAATAAATCCGGGAAAAGGGTTTGAATCCCGGGAACGTCCCGGTCAATCCGTGACTGTTGGCAACTATGCATTCTTGTTTTAATTTTTCTTGCCAAAAATAATGGTTTAACCACTTTCTTACTGGGCACTTAAACCCCTTCCTGCCCAGGCCAATTTTCAGCTTTCAGCTCTGTCACTCTTTGAATGACAATTGCGCAAATTAAATTTTTATATATTTTCTTCACACAATTTCTTTTGGTGGTATTTAATCACTGGTGTTTTTTTTGTTTTTTGATAAAAAAAAAAAAGGCCAACAATTATGAAAAAAAGAATAATTTGAAAACAGGTATTTTTTCTCCTTCATTGATGTGCGCTGATGAGGCTGCACTGATAAGGCAGCACTGATGGGCACTGATAAGTAGCACTGATAGGTACTCATGGGCAGCACTGAAGGGCACTGATGATCACTCATAAGTGGAACTGTTAGGCAAAGTTGGGGTGGCACTGTGGCCACTGGTAGGTGGAACTGTGGGCACTGGTGGGCACAGATGAGGCAGCCATGGCTCTCTGTGTGAGGGACCGATATCCCTCTGACAGAAGCGGTTGTTCGGCTTTTTTTTCCCCTCAAGCTGATATCGTGAGGGGGAAAAAAAATGACCAATCTTCTGTTTACATCATGTAATTAGCTGTCATTGGCTGACAGCTGATCACGTAGTAAGGGGCCTGGCCTTGGTGATCACCGAGCGCACCGCAGGCATCCAGGCAGCTCATGCATGGGAGGATGTCATATGACGGCAATTAAGGCACGCGCTGTAGCCGTCATTCAGCTATAGCGCGGGCGGGTTATACATTCAATTACAACAAGGGACGGAATACAAGGGGCGGATGCTTTTCTCAAAGGGGCGGATGTATTCTTGAGCAGTGCTCTTATGGGGAATGGTTTTCTCAATGAACTACACGTCTTTGCGGGGCATGTTTACACAACTGAAGGGCGCCCCTTTGAGAAAAGCATCCGCCCCTTGTTGTATTCCGTCCCTTGTTGTAATTGAATGTATAACCTGCCCCGAGCATCGGGAACGAGTGGCGTATTACATGCGCCGTGTACACCGGAAGAACAGCTGATCAGCCTCGGAGATTTCCGCCGTCGCTGGGCTTGCGCAGAGCAGCCCGGGCATTATCCGACGGGGGACTCATACCGACAGGACACCGGCAGTGTACTTAAAGTGTGTCAAGGCAAAAAAAAACCTTGTGCAGTACATTCAGCGCAGGGACAAGGTCCTCTGGCACCCAAGAAGAAGATGCCAAACTGTGCCCCCCCCCCAAGCTGAGCTGGATGAGTCTTGCATATCCATACCTACAGTAGGTTTGACGGCATGATGATAGTCCCGATTACCACCACTACAAATAAAAAATGAACTGGATGGGGGAGGGGATTTTGCAATGTGGTTAAACTAATGGTATCTAGTCATAATGGGCACCTATGACACAAAACCAAGATTTCATCAATATTGAGATATCCAAAATGTGTTCTTTCCCTTGGAAACTAGGGTAGCTTATAACTCTTCACAAAGCACTGAAGGCACCTCATAGGCCTGGTTCACGCCTATGCTGTTTGCTTTTGATCCATTTCTGCTGTGCGATATGCATTTTTTACACACACGTTTTTGACGCGTTTTGCAATTTATATGCTTTATTTTTTATTTTTTGCCAATTTGTTGTTGGGCAGACCAAAAAGAAACGCGGAAAAAAAGGAACTACATGCTTTTTTGCAGCTTCTCCATTGAAGTTTATTAAACAAAAAAGTTCAGTTTTGCGTTTAAAAAAGTCCCTAACCCTTTCCAAGAACGCAGTGGCTGAAAAAAAGCATAGATGTGAACGTGTATCATAGGAAACCATGTTAAATGTACTGTAGTGCGTTTGTGCAAAAAGCACTAAAAAACGCATAGGTGTGAACAGGCCTTAAAGTGAATGTAA
The DNA here is from genome assembly GCA_029206835.1 of Rana muscosa. Classification (NCBI taxonomy): domain Eukaryota; kingdom Metazoa; phylum Chordata; class Amphibia; order Anura; family Ranidae; genus Rana; species Rana muscosa. Next base: position 67,437,392 of record CM055117.1, on the reverse strand, counting down.
ACCCGATTCATTAAATTTGAGCTCAGCACAGATATCTGCAGTTTTCTTATCTCTCTTCAAAGCCCTAAGTCTTGTGGCTTTCTCCTGCTCAGTTCTTCTGTTATCAGCATGATAACTTCTGACAAGTTCTTCGTCAACTGTGATAAAACCAGTAGGGCCGAAACAACTAATCGATTAATCGACAACTAATCGATTATGAAATTAATCGATTACCATTTTCATAATCGATTAATCGGCCAGTAACATAATGGGGTTAAAAAAATAACTAAAATTAGCCTTTTATAGTACAAAAAGAGCAAATCGCTACTGTAAATATTACTTTCACTGTCCCACAGTAAAAAATTAACCCCTTACAGTAGCTGCTTGCTCTTTTTGTACTCATTTTAGGTTTTTTAACCCCATTATGTTACTAAACATCTCAGGCCTGGGTCACACCTCTGTGTTTTTTTTTTGTGCTTTTTGCAGAAACACACTACAGTTCATTTACATGGTTTCCTATGGGACACGTTCACATCCAAGATTTTTTCGGCTGCTGCGTATTTGGAAAGGGCAAGGACTTTTAACGCAAAACTGTGCTATTTTGTTTTTTTGGTTGAATAGACTTCAATGGAGAAGCTGCAGAAAAGCATGTAATGCGTTTTTGCAGCAATTTGTGTTTTTTAATCCAACAACAAATTGGCCCAAAAAAATAATTAAAAGTGCAAATCGCAGCAAAAGAAGGTTATTAACCGATTAGTCGATTAATCGAAACAATAATCGGCCAACTAATCGATTATGAAAATAATCGTTAGTTGCAGCCCTAAAAACCAGCCTAAATTTTTTTGTCAGGGTGGGTGTTATAAATTAGCAGAGAGCTGGTCTATTCACAGCACAGCTCTGCAAGTCTCTGCCTATGTGTGTGTGTGTGTGGGGGGGGGGGGGGTGCCTTTCCTCTTTCCTCCAAAAAGCTGTCTCACAGTGTATGGCAAGACTCCACACCCACAGGTGAATCAGGAAGAGAAAATTCTAACAGGATGTGCACTTTCTAAACAGTATATAAGGCTGAAGACAGCAGATATGGATGTAAAACTTATGTAGGGAGATTTGTTTCATCTCTGTGTATCATCTGAGGCTGTACACTTCACTGTGTATATGTAAGGGTTTACATCCAGTTTAACTACTTCCCACCCGGCCACTGTACATATACGGCCGGGTGGGTGCTCTCTCCTTCTGAGTGGACGTTCCTGAACGTCCCTCAGAAGGAGGGGGATCGCGTGTGCGCCGCCGGCCGCGTTACCAAGGACCCGGTGCGCGTGCCCGGCGGCCGCGATTGCCCGGGAACCAAGCAGGAAAGTGGATCTCTGTGTGTAAACACACAGATCCACGTCCTGTGAGGGAGAGGAGGCTGATGGTGTGTCCCTTGTACATAGGGACAACCATCGGTCACCTCCCCCAGTCAGTCCCCTCCCCCCACAGTTAGAACACATTGAGGGAACATATTTAACCCCTTCCCGCCCCCTAGTGGTTAACCCCTTCCCTGCCAGTCACATTTATACAGTAATCAATGCATTTTTATAGCAGGGATCGCTGTATAAATGTGAATGGTACCAAAAATGTGTCAAAAGTGTCCGATGTGTCCGCCACAATATCGCAGTCACAATAAAAATCGCAGATCGCCGCCATTACTAATAAAAAAAAAAAATGCTATAAAACTATCCCCTATTTTGTAGACGCTATAACTTTTGCGCAAACCAATCAATACGCGCTTATTGCGATTTTTTTTTATACCAAAAATATGTAGAAGAATACGTATCGGCCTAAACTGAGGAAAATTTTAATTGAAAAAAAAAATGGGTATTTATTATAGCAAAAAGTAAAAAATATTGTGTTTTTTTTTCAAACTGGACGCTCTTCTTTTGTTTATAGCGCAAAAAATAAAAACCGCAGAGGTGATTAAATACCACCAAAAGAAAGCTCTATTTGTGGGAAAAAAAGGACGCAAATTTTGTTTGGGAGCCACGTCGCACGACCGCGCAATTGTCATTCAAACTGTGACTGCGCTGAAAGCTGAAAAATGGCTTGGGCAGGAAGGGGGTTTTAGTGCCCAGTAGGGAGGTGGTTAAAGAATAATTAAAAGACATCGGAATGTTACACATTATTACATGGTGCAGCTTGGATCAATGTAACTATGTACTGTATATGCCATACCTGGCTGATTCTGCTAGAAATCACTAAAATAGACACCGCTACACGGGTGCCATTCAGACACTTTTCTGCATAAATTGAAAATTTTCTCTAATTGGACGTGGCTGAAATCATGATGTCACCCCTCCCCCCCCATCACTTCTCCACCTCGTCCAATCAGAGAACTCTTTGCATTTGTAGCGGGGTGCTAAATTTAGGGGAAGTGTTGGAGTGGTAGTTTGCTCAAACACCCTAATTTGCAAGGGTTTTTGCAACCATTTTTATCCACAGGGAGAGTATCGGTGTACAGTTACCTGTGGCCTACAGGTGGCACTACCATAGTAGGCTAGGGTTGAACTGCTGATACAGTGCTGTGCCTTGTGTGTCCCCTCTCAGCAACCGTACAGTAGGGCGGGGGTTACCTGCTGTGCATTCTGGGAGAGGATATAAAAGGGGCAGACGCTGCCTGTTCGGGGTTTTTGAGTCAGTGGGGTCCTACTCCAGGTTCGTTGTTCCAGTTGTTCGTTGTTCCAGTCCGCCCTGGGCACCTTAGGCCCAGGGGCGGGTGTTCCTGTTCCATCCTGGGCACCTTTAGTCTCAGGGTGAGGTACTACCTGCTGTTCCTGTACGCCCTGAGTATGTAGGCCCAGGGACCGCAGAAAAGGCCTGGGGTCCACCAAGGATCGAGGACTTTCAGGGTGCCACCTTGCGAGGGGATCCGTATCTAGGATGAGGAGGCCGGGGGAGGAACTCTCTGAAGACCCAGTGCAGTGTCATGGTGACAGTAGGGTCCCGGTAACTCTCCGGAGGGATGTCTTCTCCTAAACAGGGGCCATAGCTAAAGAAGGGGATCACGTACACCAGGTCTGTGGCAGAGACCAACTTCACGATCTGTGGCAGAGATTGTGCGCCTAGCTAACTTGCTTGAGAATCTAAGCAAAGATCTGTAACGTTTGTGCCTGGACCTCCTCCACACCTTGTGCTGTCCTGTTCTTGCTCCAACCTTTTTCCTATCAGAGACTGTGTTATGTGCTACGAGAAAATAAACTCTGAGTTGGAGTTTCAGCTGGTGTGGACATTCTAGTTACTGGGGGAAACAAGGACTTATCTCTGTTATTCGCAGAGGTGAGAAAACATTTTCTGGCTCTGGCTGTGGGATGACCCAACAACAACACCGCTCAACCTCTTATTACAGGAGGGTACGGGCTTGTGGCATGGTGTGCCCCTTCTTCCTGTGAGGAGCCGAACAAGGCAGGTAAAAGGGGGTCTGTGTGCTACACATTAATTCAGAAAATGCAAAGTATTCTCTGAATGGTACCCGTGCCGAGCGGCCAACCTCCTGTATTCAAGGCATCAGGCCACCTGCTGAGTATGGGGCCTGGAAGCAAGCGGAGATCACTAGAGTAGCGGTGTCTATTTCAGTGATTTCCAGCAACATCGACCAGGTATGTCCTATATATATAGTCTCATTGCTCCAAGTTGGACCAGTGTAACCATGTATAACATGCCCATGCCTGGAATTCATCTTTAACTTTGCTTTATTATGAGAAGGGAGAGCAGGAGCAGAGGAAAGCTCCTAATCCATTAGGTTACTTGTGAAGGTTTATTGGCACTTCAAGGATTGTTTTCTTTAGAGAACCTTGATGGTTAGCTAAGCAGAGAGAGGCGAGGAGTGCAGCACAATAACCATGCATTGCTTTCTCCCTGTATATGAGTGGCTATAAAAAATGAGTCCCGGAGAAAGGGATTTATGATTACTGGTGTTCCATTTTAGATTTTGCCCGGAAATCAGACAGTCACCACCATTCCCTTACAAAAACAATACTGGAAGCCACAGTAAATCTTGATGTTTTAAACCTGCTTGTTTGTAAGCTTCCCCTTCCATTTCCTCCTTGTATCGCAATACAAAACAGGGGGATTAACTATAAGCATAGCAGCCCATGCAGATGTTATAAGGTCTAGAGGAAATAAGATGGCCCAGATGGAATCTGAAAGCGTTGGTAAAAAGAAAACTTAATTATTATTTTTTTTATTTATTTTTTAATAATTCTAAGGTGTTTGTTTATGCTAATAAGATAACAACCTAGTGCAGCCACAAACTATCAAAATCGTATATAAGCAAAAAATAAGTTGCAAGCTAAAACACTGTGATTCCACTACACCCTCAGAAACTAAACATATACAATGAAATGATGTAGCGCAACTTTACATAATTGCACTATATCATTCAAATGAAATACCCAAATTCCATAATAAAATAAAGTCCATAAAAATAATTCAAATCACCAGCCTGAAAATTGTGCACAATATCTTCTCAGGGTCTCAAAAATGATACTGAGCATTTAATTTACAGCAAGAGGTGTATACAAGCATGACACAACAGATTCAAATCACCAGCCTGAAAATTGTGCACAATATCTTCTCAGGGTCATGACCCTGAGAAGATATTGTGCACAATTTTCAGGCTGGTGATTTGAATCTGTTGTGTCATGACCCTGAGAAGATATTGTGCACAATTTTCAGGCTGGTGATTTGAATCTGTTGTGTCATGCTTGCATACACCTCTTGCTGTAAATTAAATGCTCACTGTCATTTTTTACCTCTAAAGATATAATGAGGTCAGTATACGCTTTCTGACACCCTCTGGGCAATCTTTGAGATCAGATGTCAAATACACTGGTTATCCTCACTGCATTCACCATTCAGGTATATATGGCATGTGAAAATAAAAGAATAGGACCAATAGTGCTCTCTGTCTAAAGTATTTATTAGCATTAAAAAGATTACTGAGGAAGTCCTTTGAAGGGGACGTAACGCGTTTGGGGGGGGTGGAGCCATGCCCATGATGTCATCCCGCAACCATATTGTTCGAGGGAGAGTGGAGTGGTGAGTTTGAATCTGAACTATCTATGTTTATATGCGATTTTCATAGCGCTTGTAACTAGTAAGTGTTTTTAATGCAAATACTGTAAATACTTTATACAGAGAGCAGTATTGGTCTTATTCTTTAATTTTCACATGCCATATATACCTGAATGGTGCATGCTGTGAGGATAACCAGTATGTTTGATATCTGATCTCAAAGACTGCCCAGAGGGTGGCAGAAAGTGTATTTTGACCTCATTATATCTTTAGAGGTCAAAAATGAAGGTGAGCATTTAATTTACAACTTGAGGTGTATGCACGCATCACACAATAGATACTTGACCCCGAGAAGATTTTGTGCACCATTTTCACATTGATGGTTTAAATTATTTTTATGGACTTTTGTTTTATTGGAATTTGGGTATTTCATATGAAGGATATAATACAGTTAAGTAGAGTTGCGTTACATCGCTTGATTATATGTTTTAACAACCCAGACTTCACACGCTCAGGTCATTTAAGAAAAGTATATAGCTCGTATTTCTTTAAACTAATATGAGACAAGAGTTACTACAAACCAAAGAAATGCACATTTCGACCTATAAGCAGTTACTAATTGAAGGATGGCCCATTCCCATTGTCGTCTGCCAAATCAGATCACCAAATGCATCTATCCAGAGTTGTCAAATTTTTCTAAAATGATTGAGAACAAGATCTGCTGTTATATATTCTATATTTAATATCTTAAATATGGTTAAAAGACCATCAACTAGACTCACCAACTGAGTAAACCTTAGAGGAATGTGTGCCTTCCCAGTTTAGAATGATAATTTTCATAGTGTAGAACAGTACTAGACAAAATAAGATCTTTAGCCCAAGATTCAAGGGTGTCTGTAGACCCAGTAGACCCACTTCTGGGGTTTTGGGACCCCTATACAGTAACATAAACCTGTCTCTAAAAAATTTAGTCCAGAATGTAGAAACATGAGGACAGGTCCAAATCATGTTGAACATGTCCACAAGCGATACAGAACATCTTTGACATGCAACATCAACTATTAAGCTTTTTTGTAGCCTTTCCAGGGTTTAATATAATTTGTGTATGCATTTAAATTGAATAAGCTTGTTAGAAGTACCAAAAGTCCCCTTGAACCAAATCAATTCAATATTGTTCCAGTAGTCATCGTCCAAGGATGTGTATCAGGGCTGGGCTTTTAGCAGCTCTTTTCTCAATGCTCAGGCTGCTCAGCTCTCTGATAATTACCTGCCACTCATTGTTTCCACATTGACTCACCTGGTTACCATTACCTGTCTCATTAGTCCAGCCTACAGCCAGCCCCTTTTGGCTATTAAAACTGCTGTGCTCGTTCCCTTGGTGCCTTTGCCTTGGTCAACATATCCAGTGTGTCTCTCTGCTGTGTTCCTGTTTGACTTGCCTGGCTGACATTTCTTCTGGTTCCTGATCCTGATCTTTGGCTTCTGACTACACTGATTCCTGGCTCCCTGATTCCAGCTCGTCTGATTACCCGTTTTGACTTCCTAACCCAGGCTTCTGTTTTTGACTACGTTCCTGATTTGTGTTATTTTACTATTACATTAAAGGTCTAATTTTAACTGCATTTTCTGTCTCTGTCTGTCTGGTTAATTTTCCCTGTCAATGGGATAAAAAATTTATTTTCTATCAATAGTATCAAAAGTATCACTCTGCCCACCCAAACCAGTTCAAGTGTCTAATTTACATTAGTTTTAGTGAGGTTGACCACCAATGTTAGTGACTATTAATAGGGGTAGTATATAAACTACTGATTACCAGTTATGTAAATGATCATATCAGGGTTAAATGAGAAGTGCGGGAGTACAAAAAAATAATTAAACCTACATACTTACCTACCTGCTGCAGCATCAATCAGATACTGCAGCTGTCCCCCGCCAGCTCTAAGCCTGAGAGCTGAGTGTATAAATGACAGCTGATCACTCAGTTCTCGGTCCACTTTAAGCAGTGAGCGGTAACTGTCCGTCACCGCTCTCTGCTCTGCCTCTTCAGCACTCGCTAGGAAGGTGGTGGGAGTGGCTGGCTCGGGCTCTAAGCGGCCCCTTGAGAAGCTAAGCCAGCTGCTGATCAGGCATCAGGGTGGATCCTTACATTATTGTGGGGATACTTCCAGTGCTTGGGGCTGCTCTGTGACGTCAGCTGACAGCAGGCTTTAGTAACAACAGCTGCAGTTTTGTTCATTGATGAATATTTGTATAATTTTTTCTAACTTTATTGTTTAAAACAGAGAATGCAGAGTACCAAAGGAGCTGGAAGCTGATGATGAAATTATGCATGCAATCTACAAAAAGACACGTAAAAGGTAAGTGTGGGTACCTGCAAACACCTTCACATTTACGACCACATTAGCAAATCTGGCCTGGGGCCTTTGCTAGCTTTCAGTGTATTATCTCAGCTGAGAGTTGGGTTTTCTTGATTTGGTCCTCCAGCTGGTATCCTACAAATTCTCTTAAGCCAGCCATAGACAGATCAAAATTTGATCAATCTATGGGCAGGCTGGTTGTACTGAAGTCGATCTAAACCAGCCTGTCGGGTTTATTTTTCATTCAGTCACTGCGGGTGGCAAACCTCAGAATACAACAGCTCAGCAGGAAGGATTCCCCCATCAACACTGACTGTGTTGATGGGGAAATTGAGCGATTTTGTTTTCTTCAACCCATGGTTGAAGGAAAGACATTGATAGACATTTGATAGTAGTATTATACCCTATACATCTGTGTTTTTCAATTAAAGAAGTTGTCAGAAATGCTCTGCTCATTGGATATTGTCCACCCAGGGCTGTCTTATGCAAGCTCCAAATTAGTTTCTGACTGCTATCAGTACAGAGGAAGGCAAAATGGTGTCTTCAAAATGATACATTTTATCATTTAATGATACAAAATATTAAAAAAAACTTTTCTATTAAAATCTTTTCTTCAGAATGGCCTTCAGGTATTATTCTTCAGGTATTATGACATATAAAAAGAATAAATACCTTTTTAAAGTGGAACTACACTGCATCGGAGCACCACAAATAAAAAATTATACTTAAAGTTGTAGTGAACCACAAAAAAAGAAAAAAAATCTGCTCCCCTCCCTGAAAATGAATGTCGTATCGCATACTAGCACATTATGTGAAACTTACCTTACCATTATGTGAAACTTACACCGAGCAGGTAAAAATATGCACAGTCCAAAGCACAGAATCCAAAGAGATTACCGCTCCAGGTGATGATCCCACAGTCCACACCATCCTTGCTCACCTGGGAGCAAGGTAATCTCTTTGGATTCTGTACTTTAGACTGTGCATATTTTTACCTGCTCGGTGTAAGTCCCCTTTCCTCACCCATTGTGAAGTTACTGACTATTAAATTCCTTGCAAGGAGACACCTATCATGGATACATCTACACCAGGCCCTACCACTTCAGAGGCCAGGTTCAGCAGGATGCACGGTATGCTGTTCCTTTAGAGTGCATGTGCAGTTGACGTCACCGGCTGCATCTAAAGTAAATATCTCCTAAACGGTGCACGTTTAGGAGATATTTATTCTACCTATAGGTAAGCCTTATTATTGGCTTACCTACTTTATAGGTAACATTCATGCATGGGAGTTTACTCCCACTTTAATTCATTTTTATTATTCAGAGTAAACTCCCTCGTCCATCCATGACTCCATGCTTTATTTTGTTGAGAAATCACTTTGAAAAACCCCCCAGCACTTCCAGCTGTGGCCATCTTGAGTAAGGGCAGATGATTCATGTAGTATTTAGTATTTATTCCACTTTCTACATACCTGACAATAAAATTGAAGGAGATATTGGTATCATCTCTCTCATTTAATTATCTTCAACACTGTCATCTCTTGTCACTACAGGCATAAATGTCCACGTTTTCCTGAACTCAATACAGCTCCTGTTAAAAAGCCTCATGTGTCTGTATCAGAGGCTGGTGTTCTTCCATATGGCAATTATAATAGTAAAAATTATACCATCCATGAAAAAGACAGCACACCCAACCCCAACATGGCCATCACTGGTCTTGAAAGGTTGACTACAGGAAGCACATCTACAGTCAGCACCCAAACTACCCGAGCAGTAATGAATATAAAAGCTGAATCTGGTGGCTACATAAACGTCCATGCAAGCCAACGAGTTCCAGATACAAGTGATTATTACTACTGTAATGGTGCCACCACAGAAATGAAGCTTCTTCACCAAAGTTCTGTACCTGCTGTAGACCTGGGCAAAGAATACTACTATAAACATTTTGAAGAACTTAGTGTCAAGGTGAAGCATCTAGAAAATATGTTAGCTGCAACTCTAGTCCAGCAAGTGAAGAAAAAGAATTCCCAGGCAATCCAGACCGATCCCATATCAGAGCCCATGCAAGACAGTTCCAGGATGCAGTTGGTGTCACAGTATGAACAAGCCATTAAAGAGGTCCAAATCCTGAAGCATCTGTACAACACATTACAGAAGCAAGAATCTAAACTAGGTTCCACTCCAGCAAAAAAGGCTAAAGTCCAGAGCATGAGTGAGGTGGACAAAATGGCAATCCAGGTTGACAGAGTGGTCCGCCAGCTTGACGCTTGCTGCACTGAGCGGGATCTTTATAAGTCTGAGGTATGCTTCTACCTGGGAAATATGAAGTATGTAAGATATTACCCTAAAGTAGAATGCTGCGTGTACATGTGTTTGGGCACAAGATCTGTGTTTTTTAATACTTTCAATTTTCAAAAAATGGTGCAGTTGACATCCAGGTAAACCGCAAGTGATGTCAGGTCCCACGGAATGCAGCGGGAGGGGTGGCACCCCCTCCCCGTATTTGTAAAAGCAGTCCAGTGGTTAGTTAGCCGCTAGGATTGCTTTTACAAGAAATCTGACCGCCCAGTGATGTACGGGCACGTCGCTGGCCCAAAAGTGGATAAGGACCAGTCACTGCCGCTCTCTCTCCTTGTGCAGGAGGACTGGTCTTCTCTCCGACCCGTTCTAGTATTTTTTTTTTTTTTTAAAGATATTTTTATTAAGTTTCAAGACAAACCAACACACACAAAAAAAAACAATAGAACAAACTGGGTTGGTCATTAGCTTACAGCAACAAGTATTACGCTCTTACAGGCAATAAAACATATACTGAAACGTAAAGTGCAAATTGTAGTGAAATACATAGCTAGGTAAGTCAAACACAGTTATTAGTGCAAATGTAGTAACAGTACACACCAGCATAAGGAAGGACGTGGCATGACCTGAGAATAATTTTAGGATACGTTCACTTTGGGGGCAGGGTCAGAGGACTAGCTATCCATTTACCCCAGATTTTGTGAAACGTTTTGTTCCGTTTCCAGAGTTCAAACATGAGCTTGTATAGAGGTATAGAATCATTAACCAGAGAGACTTCAGAGAAGTTTGTGTTCCCTTCCAAGACAACAGGATCGTTTTTTTGACATAGAAATAAAGAATGCGGAGCAGCCTCTTAACGTGGGACGATACATGCAAGTCACCAAAAATACCCAGAAGGCAATTCTTGAGGTGGATAATATTAGGGAGGCCCAATGCGGAGGATATGAGGGAGCCTACCTCCACCCACAAGGCCTGGACCAGGACCCGTTCTAGTATTATTTGCATGGAGCCTGTAGTGGGTAAACCTGTTGGGTTCCTCCAACATCTCTGCACAGGATACAGTATGTATAAAACCACTATTTACCAGGGAATATCTGAGTCTGTAAAGTAATTTGGTGTACACAAAGTCCATTGGGGCTATTATGTATTATAGTTAAATTAAAGTCTTTATATCCAGAGTTGAGGTTTAATTGGAGGTTTGCCTTTTTATAAAAAATACAATTTAATCTTCCACCATATATTAAGAGCCAAACAACAATAATTTCTATGCAGCTCATGCTTTCAGTGATGCATGTAGAAAGAGGACATCCCCCAGGAGCAGGGGGATCAGTGGATTCCTGCCAGCCAAGCACAAGGTAGCTTCAGCACTTGGGCTTCTTTGACATGAATCTGAACATAAAGAATCCTGTAGTTATGAACTAGCAGAGCATGTAAAAGGTTAAGTTTGCATATATGCTTGACTTGCCTGATTAGAATGGGTTTTAAAGTACACTTATCCTTTGACTTTATCAAGATAGCCAGTCCAGCTGTTTGATCTGAGTAAAAGAATAGGTTTCTAGTGTTAGTCCTAAAAAAAACAATTTACAGTGATACTAAACACACGCTGTTTTAACCACTTCAGCCCCGAAAGCATTTACCCACTTCCTGACCGGGCCATTTTTTGTGATTCAGCACTGCGTTGCTTTAGCTGACAATTGCGCGGTCGTGCGACGCTGTACCCAAACAAAATCCAAAACTGAATAAAAGAAAACTAATTTATTCATCAGTTTAGACCGATATGTGTTCTGCTACATATTTTTGGTAAGAAAATCCCAATAAGCGTATATATTTATTGGTTTGCGTAAAAGCTATCGCGTCTACAAAATAGGGGATAGATTTATGACATTTTTATTTTATTTTATTTTTTTTACTAGTAATGGCGATGATCAGTGATTTTTAGCAAGACTCTGACATTGCGGCAAACAGATCGGACACCTAACTAACATTTTTTACACTTTTTTGGGAACCAGTGACATTATTACAGTAATCAGTGCTAAAAATATGCACTGTTATTGTACTAATGACAGTGGCTGGGAAGGGGTTAACATCAGGGGCGATCAAGGGGTTAACTGTGTTCCCTGTTTGTGTTTTCTAACTGTATGGGGGACTGTGTGACTGGGGAAATGCACAGATCCATCTTCCTGCTTGGCAGAAAGACAGGATCTGTGTGATCTCTCCTGTCAGAACGGAGATTTGCCCTGTTCACACAGGCAGATCCCCATTCTGTTACTGTGGGGAACGATCGCGGGTGGCCGTCGGACATAGAATCTGCTGGACCCTCTGATTGGCTCCCCGACTGGCCAGAGGGAGAACTCGCACCCACAAAAACGAGTTCCCGAGCCGAAGTACACCTATGGCGATTTGCGGGATCATGTCACGTTGCCGGAGTATAATGACGGCGGCTGGTCGGCAAGCGATTAATTTACATTGTCCCTTCTAATTCTGTATATGGATGATGGCACTGTAATTATTTTAATTTCAAAAAAACCCCATCTAAGTACCTTTTTCCTAATTGATATACAGCTGTCACATGACCCAGATCTTTCCCAGCCTGTCTGCAGGGAGACATAAGCAGAAAGAGCTACTAGTCCTCTGCTATTGATCACATGTACAAAATTAAAAACAGCTTTTGGAATATAGAACAAAAATAAATAATTAATGTAGCGCCCTTCCCAAATGGTTGGGGCGCTATGTGTAAATTTAGGGGTATGTCTGAGCCATGGTTGGGCTCAGATCAGTTGATTGTTCAAAATTGCTTCTGCTCTGGGTGTGATACTGCCTGGCAGTAGTGTTCCCTGTTCGCCTGTAGGTGGCACTGCCATCACCGGCTCAGGTTGAACTACAGGGGTATCACAACACATTGGGTGTCCTTTCTCGGCAGCCATGCAGTGGGTGTGGTTAACCCGCTGTGCATGCTGGAAGAGGGTACATAAGGGGCAGACGGTATTGCTTTTGGTTCGTTCCTGGAGGCCTATTGGGCCTGGTCCTGTATGCGCACCTCGTGGCCCTGTTCTAGCCCCGGGCACCTTCAGCCCGAGGCTACATCGCTACCTGGTAGGCCCAGCTCTGCTGGCTGGGGCCTATATCTTCGGAAGGGATCCCAGCCTACCCACCTGTGGGAAGCCCACTCTTAGGAAAGGAGGCCAGGGGAGAATCTGTCCCAGAGGAGACTGGCAACGGTACTGCTGTCTCGGGAGGAGGCCTGGAAGCTCACCTAAGGAGGGATCCATTGCTTTAAGCCCTGCAATACGCCGATCTGGCCTAAAGGTTCTCTCTATTGTTTGGCTAGGAGGTTTGAGACTTTGATAATCCTGTGGCAGAGGATTCCTGATCGCATCCATAAGTTTCTCCGATTAAATTGATCCGTGCATCATCCCGGCTGCTAGGACCAGTGAAAGGGACTATCCGGGTGAGCAATACCCACTCAGGCTTGAGTGGCGATGTTGTGTCTTTAGTGCTGCGTGCCTGAACCTTCCCTTCTTCTCTCGTTAGAACTTTCCTCTCAAGTTCCCTCAGCAAAGTAAAAGAAGCCTTATTGTTGGGTTTTACATCTGTGTGGACATTGGCCTTTCTAGAGACTTTCTATACCCTGACAACGGAAGCCTTGGAGGTAGTTTGCATGACCCAAAACAAAACCAGCAGCCCGATCTCAGAGAGGGGGGTTAGTGCTACATTAATATCAATAAACTGTTTTAAAATAACATTCAAATATATATTTGAAATTAAATCTTTATTATTTTGTGGAAATAACATGGTGTGGGCAGATTTCTGATGGTCACAGGCTGTCACACCCCTCCAGCTTGTGTCTTAGAATAAGAGGGGGGTGAAGCCTCCATTATTCTACATGTAATAAATACCTCCCAACTTTTTGAGATGGGAATGAGGGACACCTATTAGCAAAAGTATGTAGACATAGGACACACCCCTGCCACGCCCCCTTAAGGGAGAATTATACAAAAAAAATGATTAGCTAAACCCACAGATGTGTCTTTTTACAACTACTATTTCTTAAAGTGGACAGGGGGAGGTACAACAGGTTGGGGGGGCATTTTTTAACAATAATGCAGTGAATACAAGGTAAAAAAAAAAAAAGAAACTCTAGAACTACTTTAAATGCCCCCAAAACTGTGGTGTTCACATATGGCTGCAGGAATCATTATTTGTCTTTGCAGCCCTGGCTTCTACTGCACGCTGCACGCTTCTGTTTGAATGTTGGCATGGGCTAATCAGAAGTCTAAAAACAGCCAATCACAGCAATGGCAATAGGTATGCCATAGACACTGACACCCAACTTTTCTCCTGTATCATGGCACTAGTGACACAACATGACTTCACTGACACTGGTACTACTAAGCCACTACGGTAACATAGGGTTACTTTACTAAAGGCAAATAGGCTGTTCACTTTCAAAGGAAAGTTGCCCCAGAGTTTGAAGTTCCCCTTTGCAAAGATTATTTACGTGCAGGGAAAATTTAAAAAAACAAAACATTTTTTTTCCTTGCACATGATTGAATGATGGAAGTCAGCAACGCTTCACCTCCTTCTCTAAGCACTACGGCAAATTCCCTTGCAGAGTAGAATGCCTATTCGCTCTTCGTAAACCAACCCTACAATATCTTACTGGTAACGTGAAAAATGTACACCCACGCTAAAGCAAATTAATAGACATCAGGACTGGAGGATGTAAAGCATGTTTAGGAATATAGACACTTTCTTGATCTTTCTCTGATTGCCGCAGGTTGAGCAGTTAAACCAGCAGAATTTACAGTTGGATTCTGAAACATGTCAACTTAGGACTGAAGTGGAGAAGCTAAGAACGGTGACCCAGAACACAACCTCAACCAATACTTCAAAAGATAAAAGGTATTATCTGACTGTTGCCTTTTTTGCTTTCGTGATCAAATTACTATTCAGTTCCAACATATTTTGCATATGGTACAACTTTGCAGATGACACTAAGCTATGCAGTGGAATAATGTCCTTACAGGATGTCTCCAACTTACGGGCCAACCTCAATGCTCTGTCTAATTGGGCGACTATGTGGCAAATGAGGTTTAATGTTGATAAATGTAAATTTATGAACTTGTGGGCTAAGAATATGCATGCATCATACATACTAGGGGGGTACAACAGGGGAAATTAATGGTGGAGAAGGATCTGGGTGTTTTGGTAGATCATAAGCTCAATAATAGCATGCAATGCCAAGCTGCGGTTTCCAAAGCGAGCAAAGTCCTTTCTTGTATTAAGAGAGGTATGGACTTCAGAGAGAGAGATATCATTTGGTCCCTGTACAAATCATTAGACCTCATCCGGAATATGCAATTCAGTTTTGGGCCCCAGTTCTCAAAAAGGCTATCAGGGAACTGGATAAAGCGCAGAGAAGGGCAACCAAACTGATAAGAGGCATGGAGGAACTCAGCTATGAGGAAAGATTAGAGGAACTGTATTTATTCTCTCTTGAGAAGAGGAGATTAATGCCTAGTACACACAGGCCGAATGTACAATGTGCCTAGTATACATCGGCCGACTCAATAAAAACCGTCTGACATTCGGCCTGTGTGCATGTCAGTTGGACCAACAGAAGCTGGCCAGTGTGGTCGGCTTCTGTCTCTGTCGGACAAGCATGTTGGAAAACCAGCAGCCGACCGACTCATGATCTGCACTCTCAGCAAGGGGCCAGCCAGAGCACTGACCCTGTTAGAACACAACAGCTCAGTGGAGGAGATCGCTGTACTAACGTCAGATCATTAGTACAGCTGCTCCAACAAGAGCTGTCAGTTTGTTTTTTCGTTCAAGCCAGCAGGTTTGAACTGTTAGCCTGTACCAGGCTTAAGGGGAGATATGATAAGTGGTCCATATAGTGAACTTGGTGTTGAGTTATTCACTTTAAAGCGGAGGTTCGGCGACCATTCATTGTTTTTTTTTTCATACAGACACGTTCCCACTCATGAAATACTACTCACTTTTTGTGTCTTTTAATTCAGCTGCTGTCCGTTTTCGTGTCAAAGAAGATGTTATATAATGCTATCCTGGCCGTTCCCATTTTGCTTGTGGGCATGTGAAGCCTACAAGCATTGATTTCCGGGATGCGGTGAATGCTGTGCTCCCAGCATTCACCGCTTGTTCCCGCACATGGCCAGTGTTTACGGCGAGCGGCGCCGTAAACACTGAGGGTTGCCATCACAACAGGCGTCGATGTCGGAAGTTCCCGCTCCGTTGTAATGGCAACCTCGTGTCTCCTTGTAGTAATGCTGAATTTGCCTTGCGTAAGCGGCGTCACACGTCACTTCGGGGTTCTTGATCTCACAAGATATCGCACGGCGGTGTTCCGCGCGGATTCTTGGGAAGCCAGATACTAAGCTCCCAGGAGACAGTGCGGGCGCAGTGTACACGCCTACTTCCCCGGCAGTGATACCCCGGAAGTATGAGAATAAACTACAAAATAAAAGGTAATTGCGGGTTGAAAATTTTTTTTTTTGGCCATTTCAACATATATGCAATGCACTGAGGAGGATGGGAGTAACTTATGATTTTGAGTGGAGATCCGCTTTAAGGTCAACACAGAGGACACAAGGAGGAAACAAGATTTAATCTTCAAATACGGAAAGGTTTCTTCACGGTAAGAGATGTGAAATAGACTGGCAAGCTCAGTAGATTGCTTTAAAAAAAGGCCTGAATTATTTTCTAAATGTACATAGTATAACTGGGTACTAACATTTATAAGTAAAGTTGATGGGAATATTCGATTGCCCCTTGGGGGATCAGGAAGATTTTTTTTCCCCTGCTGGAGAAAATTGGATCCTTCTTTATTGTGTTTTTTTGCCTTCCTCTGGATCAACTGTATAGGATTGTGTATATAGGATTGTATACAGTAATTGTTTCCCCCCTTTTATTGGTTAAACTAGATAGACTTGTGTCTTTTTTTCAACCATACTAGCTATGTAATTGTTGATATAAGAATGCATCTGTAGAACTTACACTCTAATAACATCCAAGCCATGCACAAAGCAGGTTTAGGGCCGGGTCACACTGGTGCGATGCCAGACATCGCATGTGATTCGCACCGCATTGCTGTGCAGATCCCATGCGATGTCTGTGCAAATTCAGCCATAAAAACTGTATGGCTGAATTTGCATCACGTTCGGACCAAACTTGTGGAGGACCCTATTTTTTTCCCCGGACCAGAATCAGAATGCACAGTTCGCACTGCGAACCCGCAGCGGTTCGCAAAGGGCAGTGTGTACGCCGGCGATTCAGGTGTGATGCGGGAACTGGATTTGCAGGGTTTCCCACATTGCACCAGTGTGAACCGAGTCTTTTCTTTGGAATGTAGGTGAAAAACTGGAGGGTATTTTTCAATGAGTCCTTTCCATGTCAGGATTAGCTTAGCTGCTGCTCACTCACATGAAACGGAATTTGATCCCTTTACAGACCCTCTCAGCCTTACGCCTCCTGTAGTTGTCTCTTACTTCTACTTCTAGGGTTTGTAAGCCAATGTGAGGGTTTACAGCATTGTTTAATGTAGTGATGAGCTCTGTCTTTTGCAAAGCTTTAGGCTTCATGTACACGGGACGTGTTTACAACCTCTCCTAAATGATTTAACTTGACAGATAGTAACCCATGTTTAAAACATCCGTCTTGCCGCATTTACATGCATGTTTAGCGGTGTTTTGCCACATTTTTCCGCGTTTGCGTTTAGAAGCGTTTCATTTTAAAAATGGCCAAAAAAAAAAAAGCCTATAAACGAAACGCTGCTAAGCGCGGGTTACCACGTTTAGCCATGTTTACAAGCGCTTGGCGTCTGAAACGTCGGAAACTTCGGCGTCTGAACTCATTTTTTTGCCTATAAATGCAACTGCCTTTAAGGAACACTAAAGCTTCGTTTTTTGTTTTTTTTTAAATAACAAACATGTTATACTTACCTCCACTGTGCAGCACGTTTTGCACAGAGTGGCCCCGAACCTGGTCTTCTGGGGTTCCTCTGCGGCTGTCTCGGCTCCCCCCCCCCCCCCCCCCGCAAGAATTTTCCACCTTCATGCGAGCGAGCTCGCATGGTGGATAGTTCTTGCGGGCGCGCTCCTGTGATACAGCCGGCGCCTATAGCTGCTCACTGTATCACTCGGCCCCACCCCACGGCGTACCGCGTCATTGGATATGATTGACAGCAGTGCGAGCCAATGGCTGCACTGCTTTCAATCAACCAATGAATGAGCCGAGAAGCCTGCGCGTTCACGGGGCGGGACTTTCAAGGGGTCAGGTAAGTAAACGGGGGCTTGGGGGGGCCGCAAATGTTTGGATGTTTTTTCACCTTAATGCATAGAATGCATTAAGGTGAAAAACATGTACCTTTACAACCCCTTTAAAACGACAGTATACGAACCTGTGTACACATAGGATAACATTGAATGAGTTCAGGGGCAGTTAAAAAAAGTGTCCAACTGCCTCTGAACGTCCGTTTAGCAGCAGCAGTGTACATGGGGCCTAATGGCTATTCCTATGTAAAAGAAAATGTACTAACATCTCTGTGTCTATCTAATCTCGCTTTAAAAAAAAAAAATGAACTAGTGGACAGGTTTAAGTCCAACTAAAGTCCCAAAAAATTCCTGGGAGGTAGATTTTGTTATATATTTTTGGTATGTCGCTTATTTTCTGTGTGCACTGCACAATGCAGTGTAAACATTCGATCCATTCCCGACATCTGTAAAATGCCAAGAATGGAGCCAGGATAATGTAAATCTAATTACATCATCAGTGGCAGCCCAGTAGCCAAAGTAAGAGGTCTCCTGTTTAGAAGATGTGCTTGAGGATACGGTGGTGACAGCAAACGTGGATCTGTCAGCACTGGAGGACAGCAGATTAGGAGGTAGGTCCTCCATAATGGGATGTTATGCTGCGTATATCATGGCAAGATCCCCTCTCCAGCCAGCAGAGAGGATAGAATTTATATCGCCAGCTCCACTTAGCTTTTGTATGGGTCAACAAAGCCACCGCCACCAGGTTTTATTTCTTTTCAGTTTCACTCTTGGAGATCCCCTACAATGTACAGTGCCTTGAAAAAGTATTCATACCTCTTGACATTTTCCAAATTTTGTCATGTTACAACCAAAAACACAAATGTATTTTATTGGGATTTTATGTCATAGACCAACACAAAGTGGCACATAATTGTGAAGTGGAAAAAAAATGATAAATGGAAAAAATTTTTTTAAAAAGCGTGGTGTGCATTTGTATCCAGCCCCCTTTACTCTGATACCCCTAACTAAAATCTAGTGGAATCAATTGCCTTCAGAAGTCATCTAATTACATAGAGTCTACATGTGTGTAATTTAATCTCAGTATAAATACAGCTGTTCTGTGAAGCCCTGAGAGGTTTGTTAGAGAACCTTAGTAAACAAACAGCATCATGAAGGCCATGGAACACACCAGACCGGTCAGGGATAAAGTTGTGGAGAAGTTTAAAGCAGAGTTAGGTTATAAAAAATATCCCAGGCTTTGAACATCTCACGGAGCACTGTTCAATCCATCATCCGAAAATGGAAAGAGTATGACACAACTGCAAACCTACCAAGACATGGCCGTCCACCTAATGCACCTAATGTCGTGCACTCCACAAATCTGGCCTTTATGGAAGAGTGGCAGGAAGAAAGCCATTGCTGAAACAAAGCCATAAGAAGTCCCGTTTGCAGTTTGCGAGAAGCCATGTGAGGAACACAGCAAACATGTGTAACGGCGCCCCAAGTATGAAAGGGGTTAAAGCCGTTTCAGATATTCCCGAACACAAGGCAGCTACCAGACACTCCAACCAGCCGAATAATAGGATTTTTATAACAGCTTACCTGTAAAATCCTTTTCTTGGAGTACATCACGGGATACAGAGCGACATAGTCATTACTAATGGGTTATATAGATACCTTCAGGTGCTGGCACTGGCAACTTCCAAAACCGGAAGTACCCTCCCCTATATAAGCCCCTCCCATCCGGGAGCACCTCAGTTTTGTAGCAAAGCAATAAGTGTCCCTAAAGAGGGGCGGGAGCTCTGTGTCCCGTGATGTACTCCAAGAAAAGGATTTTACAGGTAAGCTGTTATAAAAATCCTATTTTCTTTCTCGTACATCATGGGACACAGAGCGACATAGTCATTACTAATGGGATGTCCTAAAGCAATGCCCAACGAGGGGGGGGATACACCATACATAAGCTGAGCGCTATCAGACATGAGGATCTTTTGCGGCCTGCAACACACTGCGCCCAAAGGCGACATCCTCCTGACTTCTAACGTCCACCTGGTAGAACCTAGTAAACGTGTGTACTGAAGACCATGTTGCGGCCTTACAGATTTGAGCCAGGGAGGCCTGGTGATGCACTGCCCATGAAGTTCTAACTGCTCTCGTGGAGTGCGCTCTAACTTTGAACGGAGGCGGTCTCCTTCTCAAGCCATAGGCTTGCATTATGACCTGTCGAATCCACTTGGCTAAAGTAGATTTTGATGCTGCCTGACCCTTTCTGGGGCCTTCCGGCAGAATAAACAAAGTATCCGTTCTGCGAATCTGAGCAGTGGCTTTTAGATAAGCTTTAACTGCTCTTACTACATCCAAAGAATGCAATAACTTTTCTTCTACCGAAGTAGGTTTGGGGAAAAAAGAAGGAAGAACCACATCTTGGTTCAAATGAAACCTCGATACCACCTTAGGCCCCATGCACACGAGACGCTGTTATTTGCTGTTGAACGCGCGTTCAGAGGCAGTTGTACGCTTTTTTCAACTGCTCCTGAACCCATTCAATGCTATCCTATGTGTCCATGCACACACTCTCGTTTTTTGGCGTTTACAAGCAGTTGCGTTTAACCTCGTTTTTCCAGAAGCAAAAAAGTGGGTTCAGACGCAAAAGTTTTCACGTTTCAGACGCTAAACGCTGCTAAACGCGGTACCGGCGTTTTGCCGCGTTTGCGTTTATAAGCGTTTTTAAAGGTGACCTATTTTTTAACATTAGAAATCTCAAAAATGATGGCAAATGATGAAAAACTATTAAAAAATATAAAAGAAAACTGTAATTGCTTGCATCGCATTGTGGACAATCCACAACTTGTGGCAGGTAAAGTGGCAAGTGGACAATCAACAACTTGTGTCAGGTGATGTGGCCAGGTGACGTGGCAGGTAACATGGCCAGGTGACGTGGCCAGGTAACGTGGCAAGTGGACAATCCACAACTTGTGGCAGGTGACGTGGCCAGGTGACGTGGCCAGGTGATGAGGCCAGGTGACGTGGCAGGTGACGTGGCCAGGTGACGTGGCAGGTAACATGGCCAGGTAACGTGGCAAGTGGACAATCCACAACTTGTGGCAGGTGACGTGGCACATGATGTGGCAAGGTGACGTGGCAAGTGGACAATCCACAACTTGTGGCAGGTGACGTGGCAAGTGGACAATCCACAACTTGTGGCAGATGATGTGGCAAGTGATACGCTAAATACAAGTACACTGCTGCTCTCTCAGCTGCTGCTACTCACTCTGGTCTCACAAACTGGCTGAAATGGTTAAAATTTACTGTTTTTTGAGCTTAGGGAGGGTCTATGATGAAACGCTTATAAACGCAAACGCGGTTAAACGCCGCTAAACGCGGCTGCAAACGCGGCAAAACGCGCGTTTATAAACGCCGGTTTCAGCGTTTAAAAACGTGTGTTCAGCAGAGTTTGCACCTGCGTCTCGTGTGCATGGGGCCTTAGGAAGAAAGGCTGGATGAGGGCGTAACACTACTCTGTCCTTATGGATAACCAGATATGGTTCCTTACAGGACATAGCTGCTAATTCCGACACTCTTTTAGCCGAACAAATGGCTACTAGAAAAATCAATTTCCTGGTGAGAAGAACCAAAGAAATATGCTGTAATGGTTCAAATGGTTGTTTCTGTAGAACCGACAGAACCAAGTTTAGATCCCATGGACATATGGGAATATTAACCGGAGGACTAATACGCATCACTCCTTGTATAAAGGCTTTGACTAGTGAATGCGAAGCCAAGGGCCTTTGAAAAAATATTGACAAGGCCGAAATCTGACCCTTGATAGTACTCAAGGCAAGCTTCCTATCTACAGCCCATTGTAGGAAGTCCAGAATCCTACCTATTACGTATTTACGTGGATGCCATTTCTTGGCCTCACACCAGGCGATGTACGCCTTCCAGATTCTATAGTAGATCTGCCTGGATACCGGCTTCCTGGCATTGATCATGGTAGATACCACAGAATTAGAGAGCCCTCTCTTTTTTAGAATGTGGGCTTCAATAGCCAGGCCGTCAAACCTAGGGCTGGTAAGGAAGGGTGGTATATCGGTCCTTGCGAAAGCAGGTCCGGACGATGTGGGAGGGTCCAAGGACTCCCCACAGACATCTTTACAATCTCCGCGTACCATGCTCTTCGGGGCCACGCTGGAGCCACCAGAATCACTGGTTTCTTTTCTACCCTGATTCTGCGGAGTAATCGAGGTAACAATTTTGGCGGTGGGAACGCATATATCAGCTTGAACTGATCCCAAGGGAACACTAGGGCATCCGAGCCGCAAGCTAGGGGATCCCTTGTCCAAGAGACAAACCTGTCCACTTTTGCGTTGAATCTGGATGCTAGCAGATCTACATCCGGTGTTCCCCACCGCTGACATATTGTCCGGAAAACCTCGGGATGAAGGGACCATTCCCCTGGGCATAATTGTTGGCGACTTAGAAAGTCCGCCTTCCAATTCTCCACTCCTGGAATGAATACCGCAGATATGGCTGGGACATATCTTTCTGCCCATTTCAGGATGTAATTTACTTCCCTCTGGGCTGCACGACTCCTGGTGCCCCCCTGATGATTGATATATGCCACTGCTGTGGCATTGTCTGATTGAATTCTGACAGGGGACCCTTGGAGTTTGGATGTCCATGCTACTAGGGCATACCGGGCTGCTCGTATCTCTAAGAGATTGATGGGCAGGGCCTTTTCCGCATCCGACCATCTGCCCTGGAGAGACCATTGCTCCAGTACTGCTCCCCAGCCTATAAGGCTGGCATCTGTAGTGACCACCTTCCAAGAAATCGGACTGAAGGATTTCCCTCTTTCCAGATTCTGGGGAACCAACCACCAGCGGAGGCTCTTGCGAACGGAAGGGGACAAGGACATTGGTAAGTCTAGGGCCTGAACTTTTTTGTTCCAGGCTGACAGTATGGCCCTTTGCAAATTCCTTGAATGGAATTGACCGTAGGGTACTGCTTCGAATGATGCCACCATTTTTCCCAGCAGCCTCATGCACAGGCGTATGGATGGCTGTCTTTTTGTACCCACTAAGTGGATCAAATCTCTCAAAGACGACCCCTTTTCTTGAGGCAAGAAAATTTTTCTCTGGTCTGAATCCAGCCTTAGCCCCAAGTATTCCAGACTTTTGACTGGTTTTAGGGCTGACTTGTCTCGGTTGATAATCCAACCGTGATATTCCAGATACTTGATTGTCTCGTGAACAACCACTTCTAGTTTTTCCACTGAGTGGTCTATGAGCAACAAGTCGTCTAGATATGCCATTATCGTTACACCTCGTGTTCTTAGATTGGCCAATAATGGGGCCAGAATTTTTGTGAACACTCGTGGTGCTGTGGCCAGACCGAAGGGTAAGGCTCTGAACTGAAAATGGCGCCCTTCTACCGCCAAGCGTAGAAATTTTTGGTGGGCTGGAAAGATGGGAATGTGCAAATAAGCATCTTTGATGTCGATCAAGGCTAACCATTCCTCCCCTTGTAGGGCAGTGGCCACCGATCGGATCGACTCCATCCGGAAAGTCCTGATATGTAGGAATTTGTTTAGCCCTTTTAGATTTAATATGGGCCTCGCGTCCCCGTTTGGCTTCGGGACTGTAAAGAGGTTTGAGTAAAACCCGAACCCCCATTCTTCCAGGGGAACCTCTATAATTACTGCTTGGAGCAATAATTGTTCTAGTGCCAACAGGAGGGATCCTCTCTTCTGGGGATCCCTTGGCACGTTTGACCTTATAAAGTGGGAAGGAGGGGAGTCTTTTAACTCCAATTTGTATCCCAGATTTACTGCGGAGAGCACCCATCTGTCTCTGATCGTGTCCCGCCAGGTCTCTGTGAACAACTGAAGTCTTCCCCCCACCCGATTGAGTGGGGGCAACCCTTCATGCATTTGACTTTGGGGGAGGTTTTGTACCTCTCCTGCTCCAGGGCTTCTTGTTACCCTGCAATTGTCCCTGATTTTTACCTCCGGGATTTGACCGAGGAGGCCGTCGGAACTGTTTCACAGCCGATGTCCTAGGGACTGGAGAAGCAGGCCTCTTAAAAGAGGGACCTCTAACTCTGTTTTTAACCGGCAAAAGTGTACTTTTACCGCTGGAAATTCTCTGGATATATTTGTCCAGGTCTTCCCCAAATAAGCGTTCACCATGAAATGGGAAGGTGACCAGCAATTTTTTACAGGGAGCTTCAGCAGACCAGTTTTTGAGCCATAAAAGCCTGCGCATATGTACTACAGACAGCGTAAGGCGGGAGGCCTGATGGATTGAATCCTTTATAGCGTCCACCGCAAAGCATAAGGCTCTAGGTAGATCAGCTAGGGCAAGAGCCTGCTGATCTGGCAAGTCTCTTAAGACCTGTTTCAACTGATCCTTCACTGCTTGGCAGACCCCAATAGCTGCCACTGCTGGTTGTGTCACCAATCCTGCTGTAGCAAAAGCAGATTTTAATAAGGACTCTAATTTTTTATCTATTGGGTCCTTGAACATTTGGACATTATCCACTGGACATGTCAGTGATTTATTCACACAAGAGATGGCTGCGTCCACTGTAGGGACCCTCCATTTTTTGATGAACTTATCCTCCATGGGATAGACCACTTGAAATCTCTTGGGAGGAGTAAATATTTTATCAGGATGCTCCCAATCCTGGTAAATGAGCCCTTCCAGTAAAGGATGGATCGGAAAGGAACAAACAGTCTGGGGAGCTTTTAGCGACCCCAACGAGGAGACAGAAGTGGATGATGGCTCCGCAAGGGGCATTTTAAATGCTGATCGGACCATATTAGTCAGGGACTGAACCCATAATCTTTCAGCATGTGATGCTGAGAATGGCTCTTCCACTGTTGATTCCTCTACAACAGAATCGACCTCATCCTGATCCCCTTCAGGTAGGTCGATCCCTGTATGGGACTGTTGCTCCACTAACAGGCACTCTGAGGGAGGAGACGGAGATCGAGCGCTTTTTTCCTGTGACAGGGAAGCAGCGATCAATGCTGACAATCTCTCTTCCAGCCCTCCCAGAGCTGAGGAAAAAACCTCCTCTGTTACATACACAGGAGCAGGTGAACTGAGGACAACCACAGTACCAGGTACTCCTGAGGGTGCTCTACGGTCACTAACCTCTGATTCTTCAGGGGAGACTGGTGCAGCCGAAGCATGCCCAAGATCCTCAGAGCCCGATGGAGACCCCCTATGCTTCCTGGGATTTTTAGTCCCGGAGTTTTTAGACTGCATTATTCCTAAGCCCAAAGCTGAGGTATTCCAGCCGAAATACACCACTTACTGACAATAATAAAACAAAGAATTCGCCCTTTGGGACTTTAAATGAAGTGTGTGACGTTTCCGCCAGTAAATATAAACAGTAAAATTGTTTACATGCATGGATAACACCAACAGTTGCCAATTAAAATAAATAAGGAATATTGGTACATAAATGTAGTAACAGTCAGAGTACACGGGCATCATACTACCCGACTAGTTTCGCGAGATCCAGCTCGCTCTTCAGGGGTGGATGTGTGTAACAATGTACCTAAGATGAAAAAATATATATGTTTGACAATATGGCACAGTATTGGTTATAAAGGCACAGGGTGGGAGGGGGTGTGTAGATCCCCATACTCACCACTGAGCTTGACTATGGCTACAGATGTGCGGCCCCAAGACCGCGGCAGCAGGTGCCTCACCGGGGAGCTGAGGGGGCGGAGTACAGATGGGACCCCACCAGGAGCCAAACGGAGAGCAGGCATGGCATGGATGTAGTGATGTATCCATAAAGACCTCGTTAGTCCATAAAAAGTATAGGCTGTGAACATAAGTATGTTTGTCAGTAATCTCCACAGCTGTGTGTGTCTTCAGTGAGGAATGAAATGAAATCCAAACCATGCCTGACCTCCAATTTAACCCCGGAAGAGCCCAGGAGGCTCCGCCCCCAACACCATGTGTGGATGGCTGACATGTGAGTGCAGGAGGAGCCCACTGTCATAGAGAGGCACTCAATTGCGGACGCACCCCCATGCCATCAGATGGTGTAGTGCGTCCAGCTAACGCCGACATCTGCGAGAACGCAGACGCCACGCCTCTGGCGCCTGAACATGGCGCCGATGTGTAGGTGTCCCCATCCGCCAAAAAGCAAATGGGGACAGCAGGAGACACAGAAAAGCCGTTTGCTTCTCTTTCCTCTCTTTCCTCTTTTTTCTATCTCGCCACTATCAGTATCCCTCTGCCATACTAAGTTTCTAATTACCTCCATGTCCCTACCACCTTTGGCCCAGGCCTTTCATTCATGCATATATATTCTTATGCCAATACTTATTTACTCTACTTTAGATGCCTGACAAACATACTTATGTTCACAGCCTATACTTTTTATGGACTAACGAGGTCTTTATGGATACATCACTACATCCATGCCATGCCTGCTCTCCGTTTGGCTCCTGGTGGGGTCCCATCTGTACTCCGCCCCCTCAGCTCCCCGGTGAGGCACCTGCTGCCGCGGTCTTGGGGCCGCACATCTGTAGCCATAGTCAAGCTTAGTGGTGAGTATGGGGATCTACACACCCCCTCCCACCCTGTGCCTTTATAACCAATACTGTGCCATATTGTCAAACATATATATTTTTTCATCTTAGGTACATTGTTACACACATCCACCCCTGAAGAGCGAGCTGGATCTCGCGAAACTAGTCGGGTAGTATGATGCCCGTGTACTCTGACTGTTACTACATTTATGTACCAATATTCCTTATTTATTTTAATTGGCAACTGTTGGTGTTATCCATGCATGTAAACAATTTTACTTGAATAAACTATATACTGTATTTACTACTGTTTATATTTACTGGCGGAAACGTCACACACTTCATTTAAAGTCCCAAAGGGCGAATTCTTTGTTTTATTACATGTTACAGGGATGGAAGTGTGTCACTGGGGACACCAGACCCTTCTTCTTTTTTCTATACTTACTGACAATAGTCTAGCACAAATGCTGCTATAAAAACAGTTGGTGTCTACTAATGTGCCTTTCTATGGGGATGCCTGCATCAACCGCTTGCTGTATGCCTTTTTTTTTTTTTTTTTTTAAATGTTGCCAGCTCTGTCTCTGCACTCCATAGCCAGCTCACAACACATAATTGTGGTTTTTAACATGCTGGGACGCCCGCACATGCGCAGAAGCGCTGCGGCGCGCACAGAGCGTCATCCCCCAAGCTCCGCCCCCTTTCCCGGCTCACCTCTATATATAGAGGCGCGTGCACGCGCGCGGCCACGTGCGCCTTCGGCGCTAATTTTGAAAAAGGAAACTAGGGACAAGAGCCAGGGCCCCTTTTGCCGCAGGCCGGGGGATGGACGAGCATTGCAACATGGCAGAGGAAGCAGTTTCCCACAAGAGAACTCACCATCTGCCTGGACTTGCTCTGATAAAAAGAAACTAGTCCACATGACAAGAAAACGTTCCACAGCGGCCTCTAGTGGATTAACACAGGTACCGCAGTCTAGTATATTTTTTTTTTTTTTTTTTTTTTTTTTCTTGACCACTATTAAAATTATTACATTTTTTAGTAGTTACAGGCATGCATAATATTTAGCGGGAATACCGTTAGGTAACAGGCAGAAAGACATATTAGGCTTGGGGGTCCCCTCAATAGAACCAAGTTCCTGAGGGGCCCCCACTTACCTTTTCCCCGCCGCAGGACTCTGTTTGGCCACAGAAGCCCAAACTTCACCTATCACGGCAGGCATTGTAATTAAACCTTCAGGGACCGGGTTCCCAAGGATTCCACTCCCCTGGACCTGTATAGCACCCTGCACAGAAAACATCTTGGTCATGGGTATGACCAGAGCTCTGGATCCCAGGGTCCAGCTCTCCTAAGAGAAGCATTACAGGCAAAACCTTGCTCTTCTCTGCAAGGCCCGGGTACCGACCGTTTAGCTATGAAGCTTTTTTGGTCGGATCCGGAATAGCTTACTGAGGCCCAAAAGAACCTGTACGCAAGCTCAGTGAAAAACACATGTTTCTTCTTGGCCAACACCTTAGACACTGGCAAAAAACTGAGGTGCTCCCGGATGGGAGGGGCTTATATAGGGGAGGGTACTTCCGGTTTTGGAAGTTGCCAGTGCCAGCACCTGAAGGTATCTATATAACCCATTAGTAATGACTATGTCGCTCTGTGTCCCGTGATGTACGAGAAAGAAAAGACCCCATACGAATAATTCTCCCCCAAATACGAGACGACGCTCCGTATGAGGTTCAAGCAGGAATGACAATCTTTATTGAAAAGACCACAAGTTTTATACACAGTTAAAAGAGGAGGTGCATCATATTTCTCTGGAGGTGCTCCCGGATGGGAGGGACTTATATAGGGGAGGGTACTTCCGGTTTTGGAAGTTGCCAGTGCCAGCACCTGAAGGTATCTATATAACCCATTAGTAATGACTATGTCGCTCTGTGTCCCGTGATGTACGAGAAAGAAAAGACCCCATACGAATAATTCTCCCCCAAATACGAGACAACGCTCCGTATGAGGTTCAAGCAGGAATGACAATCTTTATTGAAAAGACCACAAGTTTTATACACAGTTAAAAGAGGAGGTGCATCATATTTCTCTGGAAATACACCTGTGACCAGACCTAATTAACATGCTAATTACCTAATTCTTTTAAGCAGCTGATGACTCAGAGTTTCCTAGCCTGGCTGTCTCCTAACCTCCAATACACTCATCACAGTACTCCTTCATACAATAGCAGAGTTAATTACCACAAGCCACAATGAAGAGACCCTTAGAAGTTAGCCTGGACTCAATTTACATTACAACAGGCAGGTGGTTGGAGGTGATGACTAGGGATGAGCTTCGTGTTCGAGTCGAACATACATTCGACTCGAACATCGGCTGTTCGATCGTTCGACGAAGATCGAACGATTTGGGCCGTTCGCGCCAAATTCGAGTGTCGCGAACGGCCCACAATGCACTACGCCATCGCAGTGTCATCCAGGCGCTGTGATTGGCCAAGCATGCACTGTGACCCCGCATGCTTGGCCAATCACAGCGCCGGCAGCGAGGAGACCAATGATTGGCCACAGGCAGGATGCCTGTGGCCAATTATTGCTGAGGAGGTTTAGTACACGCCCCACACTATAAAAGGCCGCCAGCACGGCGGCCTAGTGTAGTGTGTTCTGGAGCAGGGAAAGAGAAGCATAGGCAGGGACAGTGACATTTTTTTTTTCTTGCTTAACCTGGATTCCTTTAGTTTAGGGAAAGAGAAGGATAGGTAGGGAGAGTGTCAGTCTGTTTTACTGTGCTAAACCTTGTTTGTAGGGACAGGGAAGGACAGTGAGGGAAATTCTCATTGTGCTATACTGTGCTAAAGCATTCCTCATCAACCATCTTTAAAAAAAAAATTTATAGGGACAGAAACTATAGGTAGGGAGAGTGTCAGTGTGTTTTTCTGTGCTAAACCTTGTTTGTAGGGACAGGGAAGGACAGTGAGGGAAATTCACATTGTGCTATACTGTGCTAAAGCATTCCTTATAAACCATCTTTAAAAAAACATTTTTTATAGGGACAGAAAACTATAGGTAGGGAGAGTGTCAGTGTGTTTTACTGTGCTAAACCTTGTTTGTAGGGACAGGGAAGGACAGTGAGGGAAATTCTCATTGTGCTATACTGTGCTAAAGCATTCCTCATCAACCATCTTTAAAAAAAAAAAAATTATAGGGACAGAAAACTATAGGTAGGGAGAGTGTCAGTGTGTTTTACTGTGCTAAACCTTGTTTGTAGGGACAGGGAAGGACAGTGAGGGAAATTCTCATTGTGCTATACTGTGCTAAAGCATTCCTCATCAACCATCTTTAAAAAAAAAATTTTTTATAGGGACAGAAAACTATAGGTAGGGAGAGTGTCTGTCATGGAGATCCTGCCAGAAACAGGCGCCCCGGACTTCCTGGTCTCCGTTCGCGCGTGCGTCCAGCGGGTGGCGCCAGAGAGACTATTTAAACCTGTCATTTACAGACAGTCCCTGCTGTCTGCTCTACAGCGTTGTGTGCTAAACCCTGATCTGAGACCATACCTGTGCTAAAAGACCCGGCTTACCTTGACCTACCTGTTATCTGCCTGCACCCGACCCCGGCTTGTTGTGACTACCCTTTGCCTGCATCCTGTACTTCTGATGCCCGCCTGATATCTGACCCGGCCTGTTTACTACCCTGTTCCTGGTTCCGATCCAGTCTGCTGAGCTGTCCCAGATCCAGCCTGCTAAGCTGAACCTGCCTGCTAGCTGATCCTGTCTGCTGTGCTTCTTCCGATCCAGTCTGCGAGACCGATCCAGTCTGCTGAGCTGTCCCAGATCCAGCCTGCTAAGCTGAACCTGCCTGCTAGCTGATCCTGTCTGCTGTGCTTCTTCCGATCCAGTCTGCGAGACCGATCCAGTCTGCTGTGCTACTTCCGATCCAGCCTGCTAGCCGTTCCAGTTCCGGTATTCTGCAAGGAAGCTTCCGGGTGTTTGAATCACCACCTCACCACAGTTGATCCTGCCAGGCACCCGTGCCACTCCTTACTCCTGTGCCAACTGTTACCTTACCAGGGGGCCGGGAGTGGGAGCCGTAAGGGAGGCCGTCCCCTGCAATTCGGGCTCACTACCATCAGGTACGTGACAGTAGCAGACAGCCATGCCTGAGCCTGAGCAGGGAGCCTCCCCTATGGAAGATCTGTGTCAGCATCTGGCAGATCTAACCGAAGCAGTCAAGGACCTTCAACAAAACTACACCCGGCTGGAAGAACGGTTACTGGTTCTTCCCAACGCTACCGGAACCCAAGGATTTCCCCATGCTTCCACCTCTTACTCTGGGACTGAGCCAACCCAAACAATAGTAATGCTTCCTCCAGAACCTAGGGTCCCTGCACCCGAAAGATTTTCCGGAAATCGAAGTAGCTTTAGGGCTTTTCGCAACTCCTGCGAACTATACTTCACCCTCCAGCCACGAAACCTTCGCTCTGGAAATCACTAAAGTGGGCTTTGTGGTTTCCCTGCTTACCGGGGACCCCCAAGCCTGGGCCCACCGTCTCCTGGAACGAAAGGACATAGTTCTGACCAACCTTGCCTCCTTTGACGCTATGGCTCAGCTATACGAGGATCCCCAGCTTTCAGCAACTGCAGAAGCGGCTTTGCGTACCCTTCAGCAGGGCGGCAGAGGACTACGTGGCCGAGTTTAGGCGGTGGAGCGCAGATACAGACTGGAACGATGCCGCTCTCCGTCACCAGTTTCGCATGGGACTCTCTGATTCTCTGAAAGATGAGCTGGCTAGAGTTGGGGTGCCACAGACTTTGAATGCGTTGATCGATTTAACCATACAGATCGATCGACGCCTAAGAGAATGAAGGGCTGAGAGAGCTACAGGGTTTTCTCACCCAACCTGGATGCTCACAAGGGCTCCAAGTCACCTGCACACAGTACCCGCTGCATCACCAGCTTCCGCACCCAACGCACCTGAGCCCATGCAGCTTGGGGTTCTTCGTCCTTCCCTTACCCCGGAGGAGCGACAACGTCGTCGGATGAACAATCTGTGTCTGTATTGCGGAGGGCCCGGACATTACGTTAGGAACTGCCCTCTGAAGCTACGTAAATGTCTCTCTATGATTCCTGAATACACGGGTCCTATAGCCAAGACCGCATCTCACCTGGCCCTTTCAGTCTCATTGCAGCTTTCAGGAAAGACCCTACCAACCCCCGCCATTATTGATTCTGGGGCCTGCAGTTGTTTCATGGACTCTTCATTCGCTGCTAAACATCGGATTCCTCTCCTTCCCAAGACCCATGGACTCTCTGTTCACCTGGCTGATGGGTCTGCTATTAAATCCGGCCCTGTAGTTCTAGAGACTGCTCCTATTTCTGCTGTCATTTCCAGCTCCCACCACGAACTGCTACGTATGGACATCATCTCTTCTCCATTATTCCCTGTGATCCTCGGTATGCCCTGGCTGCAAGCTCACAATCCTGCCATCAACTGGGCCACAGGGGAAGTCACCTTTTCGTCACCTTACTGCCAGCAGTTCTGTGGCTCTCACGCCCCTCATGGGCCGTCTAACCTGCTCTGCCTGGATTCAGAAGCTGAATTACGTCAGTCTATTCCAGAAGTCTATCATGAGTACCTGGATGTATTCAGTAAACAACGGGCGGAGGTTCTACCACCCCATCGAGCCTACGACTGCCCCATTGAACTATTACCTGGGGCTGAAATCCCATTTGGAAGGATTTTTCCGTTGACAGAGGTTGAACAGGGGGCACTAAGGGAATACGTTGATGAGAACCTGAAGAAGGGGTTTATTCGCCCATCCACGTCTCCAGCAGGCGCGGGCATCTTTTTCGTCGAGAAAAAGGACCATACCTTTCGTCCTTGCGTGGATTACCGCGAATTAAATAAAATTACGGTGAAGAACCGTTATCCCCTTCCTTTGATGCCAGAGTTATTCCAGAGACTGGGGGCTGCCAATGTCTTCACCAAGCTTGATCTCCGTGGAGCCTATAATTTGGTCCGCATCAGGGATGGAGATGAGTGGAAGACTGCTTTCCGTACTCGATTTGGGCACTTCGAGTATTTGGTGATGCCTTTCGGGTTGTGCAATGCCCCCGCCACGTTTCAATACTTCATTAATGATGCCCTTCGGGACTTTCTGGACTTATTTGTTATCGTCTATCTAGACGACATATTAATTTTCTCTTCCTCCCTCGAATCCCATCGCAGACATGTCAAGAGTGTGTTAGCCCGGCTTCGACAACATGGCCTATATGCGAAAGCCGAAAAATGTGCGTTCGAGCAGGGAAGTATACCATTCTTGGGATTAATCATCTCCAGTGAGGGCATCGAGATGGACCCCCAAAAGATTGCTGCAATCCTAGACTGGCCAGTCCCTACAGACAAGAAGGGAATCCAACGTTTTGTCGGTTTTGCTAATTTTTACCGCAAGTTCATCAGAGGATTCTCGGCCATCATTGCACCAATCACTCAATTAACCCAACAGGGGAACCGCTTCCATTGGTCCTCCGAGACCCAAAAGGCCTTTGAGGCCCTTAAGGGACTTTTTACCTCTGCCTCCGTCTTAAAGCATCCGGATTCCTCTTTGCCATTCGTCCTCGAGGTAGACGCATCCGAAATCGCTGTAGGGGCAATATTGTCCCAGAGACAAGGAACCAAGGCCCTGCTTCACCCAGTGGCCTTCTTCTCACGCAAGTTGTCAACAGCAGAGAGGAACTACGATGTGGGGGATCGGGAGTTGCTGGCGATTAAGTCTGCGCTAGAAGAATGGCGCTATCTGCTGGAGGGAGCTGCCCATCCAATTCTGATATTTACTGACCATAAGAACCTGGAATATCTGAGATCCGCAAAGAGACTGAAACCACGACAGGCCAGATGGGCGCTCTTTTTCTCCAGGTTTTCGTTCCATGTCACGTATCGTCCAGGCTCCAAGAACACTAAGCCTGACGCCTTGTCTCGGATGTTTCACAAACCCAAAGAAGTTTCTCTTCCGGATACCATCCTTGCCTCTGGGAATTTCCTCTTGCTTCAGGAAAACCTGCTCTCCAGACTTAAACAAGCCTCCGCAGGGCAGTTGCCCTCTCCTGAATTGGAACTGCAGGTTAAGGACGGGTTGCTCTGGCATAAGGACAAGATCTATATCCCCGAGGATCTACGAGTATCTGTCCTGGAACTCTGCCACGACCATGCATTAGCCGGGCACTTTGGCATAGCGAAGACCACCGACTTGGTACAGCGTACCTTTTGGTGGCCTCAATTACGGGAGGATTGTAAAGAATTTGTGGAGTCCTGCACTACCTGCATCAGGAACAAGACTCATAGAACCAAGGCCTGGGGCTTATTAAGACCTTTGCCTGTTCCAGACAGACCATGGAGGAT
The DNA here is from genome assembly GCA_029206835.1 of Rana muscosa. Taxonomy (NCBI): domain Eukaryota; kingdom Metazoa; phylum Chordata; class Amphibia; order Anura; family Ranidae; genus Rana; species Rana muscosa. The sequence goes on along the minus strand of CM055117.1, from coordinate 67,403,497 downwards.
GTTATCCATAGACTCCATTGTCGAGTTACCCCCAGCAGAAGATCATACCACTATCTTTGTGATAGTCGATCGTCTGTCCAAAATGGCACACTTTATTCCGATGAAAGGCACTCTCTCTGCCCCTGAAACAGCACAGGCATTTATCAAGGAAATCGTCAGACTCCACGGGGTACCAGCCAACATTGTTTCAGATCGAGGGGTACAGTTCACCTCCCGCTTCTGGAGGTCCCTCTGTAAGGCCTTGGATATAGAACTGTCATTCTCTTCCGCCTATCACCCCCAGACCAATGGACAGACTGAGAGGACTAACCAAACTCTGGAGCAGTACCTGCGCTGCTTCTCCTCTTTTACACAAGATAATTGGATTTCCCTGCTTCCTTTGGCCGAATTCGCCTACAACAACTCCATCCACTCCGCCACCAAGCAGACCCCGTTCTTTGCCAACTTTGGTTTTCACCCTTCATTCCTACCCAATTCTCTTCCCGAATGTGCGGTGCCAGCAGTACAGGAGAAAATAAATTTCTTTTCCACCAATAACCAACTTTTGCAGGAAACTATGACCAGGACCCAGGAACACAACAAATTAACTTTTGACAAGAAGAGACGGGGTGAGTTGGTACTGGTACCCGGTGACCTGGTGTGGCTGTCTACAGTGAACTTGAGGATGGCATGCCCTTCAAAGAAATTGTGTCCCAAGTTCCTAGGACCTTTTCCGGTTAAAAGGAAAATCAATGAAGTGGCTTTTGAACTGGAACTCCCGGATTCACTGAAGATCCACCCAGTATTCCATGTGTCACTGTTGAAACCATCTATTTCCAATCCCTTTCCTGGCCGAAGCTCTGTTACCCCTGACCCTGTTATTATAGACGGGGAAGAGGAGTTTGAAGTAGAGGCTATCCTGGATTACAGGAAGAGAATGGACCCGAAGAGAATTCTTGGGAGCCCGAGGGGAACATCCACACTAAGAGTCTGGTACAGTCCTTTAAAAGGTCTCACCCTGAAAAGTTTGCCCGGATGGGCAACCGGAGGCTGCCCCTTGGGGGGGGCAATGTCATGGAGATCCTGCCAGAAACAGGCGCCCCGGACTTCCTGGTCTCCGTTCGCGCGTGCGTCCAGCGGGTGGCGCCAGAGAGACTATTTAAACCTGTCATTTACAGACAGTCCCTGCTGTCTGCTCTACAGCGTTGTGTGCTAAACCCTGATCTGAGACCATACCTGTGCTAAAAGACCCGGCTTACCTTGACCTACCTGTTATCTGCCTGCACCCGACCCCGGCTTGTTGTGACCACCCTTTGCCTGCATCCTGTACTTCTGCTGCCCGCCTGATATCTGACCCGGCCTGTTTACTACCCTGTTCCTGGTTCCGATCCAGTTTGCTAAACCGATCCAGTCTGCTGAGCTGTCCCAGATCCAGCCTGCTAAGCTGAACCTGCCTGCTAGCTGATCCTGTCTGCTGTGCTTCTTCCGATCCAGTCTGCGAGACCGATCCAGTCTGCTGAGCTGTCCCAGATCCAGCCTGCTAAGCTGAACCTGCCTGCTAGCTGATCCTGTCTGCTGTGCTTCTTCCGATCCAGTCTGCGAGACCGATCCAGTCTGCTGTGCTACTTCCGATCCAGCCTGCTAGCCGTTCCAGTTCCGGTATTCTGCAAGGAAGCTTCCGGGTGTTTGAATCACCACCTCACCACAGTTGATCCTGCCAGGCACCCGTGCCACTCCTTACTCCTGTGCCAACTGTTACCTTACCAGGGGGCCGGGAGTGGGAGCCGTAAGGGAGGCCGTCCCCTGCAATTCGGGCTCACTACCATCAGGTACGTGACAGTGTCAGTGTGTTTTACTGTGCTAAACCTTGTTTGTAGGGACAGGGAAGGACAGTGAGGGAAATTCTCATTGTGCTATACTGTGCTAAAGCATTCCTCATCAACCATCTTTAAAAAAAAAAATTTATAGGGACAGAAAACTATAGGTAGTGTGACAGCAGGAAGGTAAAGTCACCTGGTTGCATCCAGGGGGGTAGATATATTTTGCCCAGATTCAGGCTTTACGCCGACTTATACAACTAGGTGGAGAGTTGTATAAGCCCAGCTGAGGCTAGTGGGCTCATGGATGACTCATACCTCTAGGGAGAGTGTGGGGCGTCGTGCAGACAGGGAGTTGATGAGACCAGCTGAAGCTTGTCAGCTCATTTAGGCCTCTATAAGAACTCCCAGCTTCATTAGGTGTTAGCTCATGCCTGGACCCAGACCTGTGTGGACTGTCTAGGGAGAGTGAACCCCTGTGCGGTGAGACAAAGCCTGTGTGGCTATTTGCTTGGACATTTAAAACCAGGGACTTAGGGACTAGGACAGCACTAGGCTGATCCCAGTTGTTAGTTAGGAAACCTGTATGTTTAGTCAGAGGTCAAGTTGACCAGGATTTATTTTATTTATGTTTCTTTTGCTTTGCTGTGTTTTGTCACTGTAAATAGAAAATAAACCGCACCTTTTTGATTTTGAAAACCACAACCTCCGTTTGCTGGGCCTGTTTTTGTGTGGGGAGCCCATCCCGGGGGTCACACACACCCGCTGCCGAGCTAACCCCCTCACAGTTGGTGGAGAACCAGTGGCAGTTTTTTTTTAAGCCAGCATGGAGGAGATACTGAAACAGCTGGCTCTAGCAAATGCCAATCAACAGCAGACAAATGCAGGTTTGCAAAGGAGCCTTGCAGCCCAGCAGCAAGCTCATCAACAGAGCCTTGCAGCTCAGCAACAAGCCCAGCAGCAATCTGAGGCCCGCTTCATAGACCTGTTACAGAAGCAAGAGCAGAGACTACAACAAATGGAAGCAGTAATGCAGCAACGTCCGCAGACCAGTGAGGAAAGCCGTCCCACTAATACCGCGTCCTTTGGGGTGAGTCGTTTATTGACAAAAATGACTGGAGAGGATGATCCAGAGGTATTTTTGACCACATTTGAAAGGACCGCTGAAAGAGAAAAGTGGCCTGAGGAGCAGTGGGCTGGACTGGTGGCTCCTCTGTTAACTGGTGAATCGCAGAAAGCTTACTATGACCTAGAGCCTAACCAAGCAAAAGACTATGTGATGCTAAAAGCTGAAATATTGGCAAGGCTGGGTTTCACCCAGGCTGTCCGGGCTCAGCGTGTGCATAACTGGACTTTCCAGCTTGGAAAACCCCCCAGGTCTCAAATGTATGATCTCATTCACCTGAGCAGAAAGTGGCTACAGCCAGAGACTTTGTCCGCACCAAAGATTGTGGAACGTGTTGTAATGGATCGATTTTTGAGAGCTCTTCCTACTGCCATCCAAAAGTGGGTAAGCCATGGAGACCCAGAGACGGCCGATGGTCTTGTGGATCGTGTGGAGAAATACTTGGCTACAGAGAACCTGACGGCCTCTTCCAGAGACACTCGGACTTTCCACCCTAAGACCAGACCATCCCCAGGGGCGGATAAGAGGATTTCAAGGGGTGAGGGTGGAGAGAGTGAGAGGGTGGGAGCTCTACCCCAAGTTTGGCGAGAACAGCCTGGGAAATCAGCGGCTCAAAAGGCGGCAAGAAGGATCGTTTGCTACCGCTGCCGGCAAGCGGGACATATTGCAGCCAATTGCCCGGTTATGGAGGAACCCATGCAGTGTGACTTTCTGACGGGCAGACGTCAGTCGCTGTGTGCGACAGTCGCATGCACTGCCATTCGAGGAACTGAGAAACATTTATGCAAAATGTGTGTTAATGGTAGAAATGTTGTGGTATTGCTGGATTCAGGTAGCCTTGTGACCCTGATAAAGGCTGAGTTAGTTAAAACAGAGGTCTTTGGGAATAGCAAGGTAGCTGTTATTTGTGTGCATGGGGACACCTGAGAGTATCCAGTGACTACAGTGTGTTTCGAGACCCCCAAAGGTACCCTCTCTCATCCAGTGGGCTTAGTATCTCAGTTACCGCATGACACCATTGTGGGAAGGGATTTTCCGAAGTTCTGGGAACTGTGGGATGATCCTGAGCCCCCCACTGGTGCCCCTATGTACCAGGAATGTGATAGCCAGAACTCCCCTGAGAGTGGTGAGGACTCTCCGGAATTACCCTTATCAGTATTGGCAGGGGAGACTCAAGAAACTGGAGAGGAGCCCACCTCCTCAGACGAAAACCTACCGTCTGTGGAGTTTTCTGATCTTGAGGTTCACAGGGAAAACTTTGCCACAGAACAGTTGAAAGACCCCGCCCTAATAAAGGCACGGGAAAACGTAGTGAAAATAGATGGCGAGTTAGTGAACCCAGATAATACCTGCACTTACCCATACTTCAGCGTAGAGAAGGACCTACTGTATCGGGTGGCAAAAAGGGCAGAAGAAACCGTTGAGCAGCTTGTGGTGCCCAAACCTTACAGGAAGTTGGTGTTGGAGTTGGCCCATGGGCACATTCTTGGAGGTCATCTGGGGACAGAGAAAACCCGAGAGAGGGTATTACAGAGATTCTATTGGCCGGGGGTGATGAAGGACATAGAAAATTATTGTTCCTCCTGCCCTGTGTGTCAGAGGTCGGCCCCGATGCCACATTTCCGTAGCCCGCTGGTCCCTCTACCCATCATTGAGGTCCCGTTTGAGAGGATCGCCATGGATTTGGTAGGGCCTATAATCAAGTCCGCTAGGGGGCACCAGTACATATTAGTTATAATGGACTATGCCACCCGTTATCCAGAAGCGATCCCTCTCCGAAATACCTCGGCCAAAACCATAGCCAAAGAGCTATCTCTTGTGTTTAGCCGGGTGGGTATTTGTAAAGAACTGCTTACGGACCAAGGTACACCCTTTATGTCCCGGGTTATGAAGGAGCTGTGTAAATTGTTCAAAGTGATGCAATTACGTACATCTGTGTATCACCCCCAAACCGATGGGCTGGTTGAAAGATTCAACAAAACCCTAAAACAAATGTTGAAGAAAGTGGTGGATAGAGATGGAAAGGATTGGGACTGTCTACTTCCTTATCTGATGTTTGCTATTAGGGAGGTGCCCCAATCCTCTACGGGATTCTCCCCCTTTGAGTTACTGTATGGGAGACACCCAAGAGGGCTGTTGGATATTGCCAAGGAAACTTGGGAAAGTGAGAGTTCTCCCCACAGGAGTGTGATTGAGCATGTCGCCCTGATGCAAGACCGAATTGCACAGGTAATGCCCATCGTGAAGGAACATTTGGCCCAAGCGCAGTTAGCACAGCAGAGAGTGTACAACCGTGGAGCCAAGACCCGTACCTTTTCCCCGGGGGATAGGATACTGGTACTTGTCCCTACGGTTGAAAGTAAATTCCTTGCCAAATGGCAAGGCCCCTATGAGATAATGGAAAAAGTGAGCGAAGTGAATTACAAGGTCAGACAACCAGGAAGGCGAAAGCCCGAACAGATCTATCACGTTAATCTGTTGAAAGCCTGGAGGGATAGAGAGTCCCTAGTCGCAGACACTTGGTCACCAGCTCAAACTGGTTGCGTGATTCCTGAGGTTGGAATAGCAGCCACCTTGTCACAACCCCAACAACAGGAGGTTAAGGAGTTTGTGCTTCGCAACAAGGAGGTATTCTCTGAGCTGCCGGGACAAACATCTGGGGTAGAGCATGACATCATTACCCCGCCCGGTGAAAGGGTGAAGTTAAAACCCTATCGGATCCCAGAGGCCCGACGGGAGGCAATACGGGAGGAAGTACAGAAAATGCTGATTTTAGGGGTGATAGAGGAGTCCCAAAGTGATTGGTCTAGTCCCATTGTGTTGGTGCCTAAACCGGATGGGAGCTGGCGATTTTGTAACGATTTTCGTCAGTTGAACAAAGTTACAAAATTTGACACCTACCCCATGCCACGTATAGATGAGTTGATCGACCGGCTGGGAACAGCCCGATACATGACGACTCTTGACCTCACAAAAGGGTATTGGCAAATCCCCCTGGCCAAGTCGGCCAAAGAGAAAACCGCATTTGTAACCCCAGACGGGGCGTTCCAATACAAAAGAATGCCGTTCGGGTTACAGAATGCGCCGGCCACATTCCAGCGGAAAATGGACCAGATGCTGAGGCCCCATCGGAAGTATGCTGCGGCTTACCTGGATGACGTAATTGTCCATAGCACAGATTGGGCCTCACATCTGCCAAAAGTGCAAGCAGTCCTGGACTCTGTTCGGGAAGCGGGGTTTACGGCTAACCCCAAGAAGTGTACCATTGGGCAGGAGGAGGCCAAATATCTTGGGTACACCATTGGGAGGGGAGTAATAAAACCCCAACTCAACAAAGTCGAGGCCATCCAGAGTTGGCCACGTCCCAACAGCAAGAAGCAGGTACGAGCCTTTCTGGGAATCGCTGGGTATTATCGGCGATTCATTCCCCACTTTGCTTCTAAGGCTGTGCCCCTAACCAACCTGATGAAGGGGAAAGGGTCGGTCAAGATTAAATGGACCCCCGAGGCTGAGGCAGCATTCCAATTCTTGAAACAAGCCTTATGTAGCCAGCCAGTGTTGTACTCACCCGACTTCTCTAAAGACTTTGTCGTACAAAGTGATGCGTCAGATGTGGGGTTAGGAGCAGTATTGTCCCAGGTCTGGAACGGGGAAGAGCACCCAGTCATTTACCTCAGCAGGAAGTTGAAGTCCCATGAGGTAAATTACGCCACCTTTGAAAAGGAGTGTTTAGCGGTGAAGTGGGCTCTAGATTCCCTTCGGTACTACCTGCTAGGTAGGCACTTTGACATGGTTACGGATCACGCTCCGTTAAAGTGGATGGCTCAAAACAAGGAAACAAATAGAAGAGTGAATAGGTGGTTCCTGGCCCTCCAGGAATTCAACTTCACAGTAAAGCATCGCCCTGGCGTTCAAATGGGGAATGTGGATGCTTTGTCTCGAGTACATGAATGCCTGATTGCTGGTGTTCCAACCCCGAGGTTAAAACAAGAGGGGGGGGGTATGTGACAGCAGGAAGGTAAAGTCACCTGGTTGCATCCAGGGGGGTAGATATATTTTGCCCAGATTCAGGCTTTACGCCGACTTATACAACTAGGTGGAGAGTTGTATAAGCCCAGCTGAGGCTAGTGGGCTCATGGATGACTCATACCTCTAGGGAGAGTGTGGGGCGTCGTGCAGACAGGGAGTTGATGAGACCAGCTGAAGCTTGTCAGCTCATTTAGGCCTCTATAAGAACTCCCAGCTTCATTAGGTGTTAGCTCATGCCTGGACCCAGACCTGTGTGGACTGTCTAGGGAGAGTGAACCCCTGTGCGGTGAGACAAAGCCTGTGTGGCTATTTGCTTGGACATTTAAAACCAGGGACTTAGGGACTAGGACAGCACTAGGCTGATCCCAGTTGTTAGTTAGGAAACCTGTATGTTTAGTCAGAGGTCAAGTTGACCAGGATTTATTTTATTTATGTTTCTTTTGCTTTGCTGTGTTTTGTCACTGTAAATAGAAAATAAACCGCACCTTTTTGATTTTGAAAACCACAACCTCCGTTTGCTGGGCCTGTTTTTGTGTGGGGAGCCCATCCCGGGGGTCACACACACCCGCTGCCGAGCTAACCCCCTCACAGTAGGGAGAGTGTCAGTGTGTTTTACTGTGCTAAACCTTGTTTGTAGGGACAGGGAAGGACAGTGAGGGAAATTCTCATTGTGCTATACTGTGCTAAAGCATTCCTCATCAACCATCTTTAAAAAAAAAAAAATTATAGGGACAGAAAACTATAGGTAGGGAGAGTGTCAGTGTGTTTTACTGTGCTAAACCTTGTTTGTAGGGACAGGGAAGGACAGTGAGGGAAATTCTCATTGTGCTATACTGTGCTAAAGCATTCCTCATCAACCATCTTTGAAATCCTTGTTTTTTGGACAGTCAGGGAAATTGTCATTGTGCTATTCTGTGCGAAAGCAATCATCCTCAACCATATTTAGAAATCCTTAAGTAAAGGGACAGAGAAGGACACCTGAAGGTAGCCCTTATTGCTTTTTTTCCCATCTCCCTGCAGGCCATCCATTAGAATGTCTGGAAGGCAAACAAGGAGAGGCAGACAGTCAGGAGGCAATAAAAGAGGGCAAGCAGGCTCTGTGTCTGGGGGCAACAGTGCTGGTCGTGGACGCGGTGCATTGTCATCAGCACATGGCCATGGGACACGCTTGTCCTTCTTTTCGGCAGCTGGACATGTTGAGCCACATCATGCCGAAGACTTGGTAGAGTGGATGACCAAGCCCTCCTCCTCCTCCTCATCCTCTCTCACCCAGGCTCAGGGTACTGGCAAAGCAGCTGCCAAAGCGTCCTCTTCCCTGGTATCAATGTCAGACTCATCATCAGTCACTCCTTCCCTAGACCCACCATGTCCTCCTGAGGAGTCCCCCGAACTGTTTGAGCACAGTGTTGGGTACATGCTCCAGGAGGATGCCCAGCGTTTCGAAGGGTCTGATGATGAAACCCAGCTAGAGGAAGGCAGTAGCGTGAGAGCAGACAGAGGGGATGCTCAAGAAGGACACCAATCTGGCAGTCATGTTCCAGCAGCTGCAGCATACTGCCAGATTGGCTCCAGTGATGAGGAGGGGAGGGATGATGAGGTCACTGACTCCACGTGGGTGCCTAATAGGAGAGAGGAGGAGGATGAGGAGGAGGCACATCTCCAACGAGGCAGGATGCCCTTTGGTGGCCAGCGTAAGGGCAGTACACCGACGGAATCACACCGCAGAGCTCCGCCTGTGCAGGGCGCTGCCTCTGCCCGTCATTCAAAAAGTTCTTTGGTGTGGGCCTTTTTTGAGGCTAGTGCATCAGATCGCACAGCTGCTGTTTGCAACATATGTCTCAAGCGTATATCGCGTGGCCAAAACATCAGCCGCTTGGGTACCACATGCCTGACCAGACATATGTTGACCTGCCATGCAGCTCGTTGGCAAGCCTACCTCAAAGACCCACACCAAAGAACAAAGCGGACCTCTCCTTGCACCGCATCAGCTGGGATCTCCAACCCCACTATAACTTCAGTCCTCTCTGAAACATGCACTGAGAGGAATGAAGGTGTAGAATTAGGTGTGTCACAGCCAAGTACTTGCGGCCACTCTGCTAGCAGTACACCGACGTCCGATTCTAGCAGGCAAATTTCCCTGCCCCAGCTGCTGGACCGTCGAAAGAAGTTCACTCCCAGCCATCCACATGGCCAGTGGTTGAATGCTAGCTTGGCTAAATTGCTAGCGCTTCAACTGCTGCCTTTTCAGTTGGTAGACTCGGCCCCCTTCCGTGAGTTTGTGCAATGTGCGGTTCCTCAGTGGCAGGTTCCCAAACGCCACTTTTTCTCACGGAAGGCTATTCCGGCTCTCTACCGACATGTGGAAGGCAATGTCTTGGCCTCGCTGGACAGGGCGGTCAGCGGTAAGGTGCATATTACCGCTGACTCATGGTCCAGCAGGCATTGACAGGGACGTTACCTTTCTTTCACGGCCCATTGGGTCACTCTTTTGGCAGCTGGGAAGGATGCAGGACAAGGTGCAGTAGTGTTGGAGGTTGTTCCACCGCCACGCCTCCAAAATGCTACTACTGGTTGTGACACACCTCTCTACTCCACCCCCTCCTCTTCTTCTTCCTCCATGGCCTCTTCCTGTGCTTTGTCCTCTGAACCAGCGGTGCTCCGTAGGCGTTCAAGGGGCTACGCAAGTACGCAGGCAAAAAGATGCCATGCCGTGCTTGCGCTGGTGTGTTTGGGGGACAGAAGCCACACTGGGGCAGAGGTCCTGTCTGCTCTGCAGGGCCAGGCCGAGAGGTGGTTGACGCCACGCCAGCTTAAGCCAGGAATGGTGGTTTGCGACAATGGCACCAACCTCCTCTCCGCCCTCCGACAGGGACAACTGACCCATGTGCCCTGTGTGGCTCACGTCCTTAACCTGGTGGTGCAGCGGTTCTTGGGCAGGTACCCGGGCTTACAGGATGTCCTGAGGCAGGCCAGGAAAGTCTGTGTGCATTTCCGCAGATCTTATAATGCCAGTGCTCGCCTGGCTGAGCTGCAAAAGGAGTTGAACCTGCCCAAGAACCGCCTTATATGTGACATGCCCACCAGGTGGAACTCAACGTTGGCCATGCTGCAGCGGCTGCACACGCAGCAGAGGGCCATCAATGAGTACCTGTGCGACTACGGCACCAGGACAGGGTCAGGGGAGCTTGGTTTTTTTTCTCCACGCCAGTGGGGCATGATCAGGGATGCATGCACTGTCCTGGCACCATTTGAGGAGGCCACGAGGATGGTGAGCAGTGACAGTGCATGCATCAGTGACACTGTACCTCTTGTCCACCTGTTGGAGCACACGCTGCGTGGAATAATGGACAGGGCACTTGAGGCAGAACAGAGGCAGGAAGAGGAGGACTTCCTTGCCTCTCAAGGCCCCCTTTACCCAGACAGTGTTCCTTCTGTCCCACCCATCGCACAGGAAGAGGACGAGGAGGAGGATTGTGTCAGCATGGAGGTGGAGCCTGGCACTCAGCAGCATCAACAGCAGCAGTCTTTTAGGGATGATTTACAGTCCCAAGAAACCCGTGGACTTGTACGTGGCTGGGAGGAGGTGGCTGCGGATCATGTCGTCCTTAGTGACCCAGAGGACTCCGGAGCGAATGCCTCAGCTAACCTACGCTGCATGGCCTCCCTGATCCTGCAAAGTCTGCGGAAGGATCCTCGTATTCTTCGGATCAAGGAGAGGGACCATTACTGGCTGGCCACTCTCCTTGATCCACGGTACAAGGGTAAGGTTGCGGACCTTATGTTACCGTCGCAGAGGATGAGACAACTCCGGGAGGCCTTGCAGAAAGGTCTGTGCAACGCGTTCCCAGAGACTGGGAGGTTACAAACTCCTGGTCCTGGACAACGAGTTGCTGAGGCTTCGGCCAGTCAAAGAAGGAGCGGTGGGGAAGGTGGCCGTCTGACCGATGCGTTCAGACAATTCTTTAGTCCGCAGCCCCAAAGTATGATCGGTTCCAGCAACCATCGCCAGCGTCTGATAAACATGGTGCAGTAATATCTAGGGGCAAGGTCAGACTTGGACACCTTCCCCACCGAAAATCCTCTGGCTTACTGGGTCTTGAGTAGGGATGAGCTTCGTGTTCGAGTCGAACATACGTTCGACTCGAACATCGGCTGTTCGATCGTTCGACGAAGATCGAACGATTTGGGCCGTTCGCGCCAAATTCGAGTGACGCGAACGGCCCACAATGCACTACGCCATCGCAGTGTCATCCAGGCGCTGTGATTGGCCAAGCATGCACTGTGACCCCGCATGCTTGGCCAATCACAGCGCCGGCAGCGAGGAGAGCAATGATTGGCCACAGGCAGGATGCCTGTGGCCAATTATTGCTGAGGGTGTTTAGTACACGCCCCACACTATAAAAGGCCGCCAGCACGGCGGCCTAGTGTAGTGTGTTCCGGAGCAGGGATAGAGCAGCATAGGCAGGGACAGTGACTGTTATTTCTTTCTTGCTTAACCTGGATTCCTTTAGTTTAGGGAAAGAGAAGGATAGGTAGGGAGAGTGTCAGTGTGTTTTGTGCTTGTGCTATAGTGTGCTTAAAAAAAACATTTATTCTAGGGACAGAAAACTGTAGGTAGGGACAGTGTCAGTTTCTTTCACTCTGCAAGTCCTTGTTTCCAGGGACCTGGAAGGACAGTGAGTGAATTGTCCTTGTGCTATATTGTGCTTAAAAAAACATTTATTCTAGGGACAGAAAACTGTAGGTAGGGAGAGTGTCAGTTTCTTTCACTCTGCAAGTCCTTGTTTCCAGGGACCTGTAAGGACAGTGAGTGAATTGTCCTTGTGCTATATTTTGCTTAAAAAAAACATTTATTCTAGGGACAGAAAACTGTAGGTAGGGAGAGTGTCAGTTTATTTCACTCTGCAAGTCCTTGTTTCCAGGGACCTGGAAGGACAGTGAGTGAATTCTCCTTGTGCTATATTGTGCTTAAAAAAAACATTTATTCTAGGGACAGAAAACTGTAGGTAGGGACAGTGTCAGTTTCTTTCACTCTGCAAGTCCTTGTTTCCAGGGACCTGTAAGGACAGTGAGTGAATTGTCCTTGTGCTATATTGTGATTAAAAAAAACATTTTTTCTAGGGACAGAAAACTGTAGGTAGGGAGAGTGTTTTTTTTCTTTCACTCTGCAAGTCCTTGTTTCCAGGGACCTGTAAGGACAGTGAGTGAATTGTCCTTGTGCTATATTGTGCTTAAAAAAAACATTTATTCTAGGGACAGAAAACTGTAGGTAGGGAGAGTGTCAGTTTATTTCACTCTGCAAGTCCTTGTTTCCAGGGACCTGGAAGGACAGTGAGTGAATTGTCCTTGTGTTATATTGTGATTAAAAAAAACTTTTTTTCTAGGGACAGAAAACTGTAGGTAGGGAGAGTGTTTTTTTTCTTTCACTCTGCAAGTCCTTGTTTCCAGGGACCTGGAAGGACAGTGAGTGAATTCTCCTTGTGCTATATTGTGCTTAAAAAAAACATTTATTCTAGGGACAGAAAACTGTAGGTAGGGAGAGTGTCAGTTTATTTCACTCTGCAAGTCCTTGTTTCCAGGGACCTGTAAGGACAGTGAGTGAATTGTCCTTGTGCTATATTGTGATTAAAAAAAACATTTTTTCTAGGGACAGAAAACTGTAGGTAGGGAGAGTGTTTTTTTTCTTTCACTCTGCAAGTCCTTGTTTCCAGGGACCTGTAAGGACAGTGAGTGAATTGTCCTTGTGCTATATTGTGATTAAAAAAAACATTTTTTCTAGGGACAGAAAACTGTAGGTAGGGAGAGTGTTTTTTTTCTTTCACTCTGCAAGTCCTTGTTTCCAGGGACCTGTAAGGACAGTGAGTGAATTGTCCTTGTGCTATATTGTGCTTAAAAAAAACATTTATTCTAGGGACAGAAAACTGTAGGTAGGGAGAGTGTCAGTTTATTTCACTCTGCAAGTCCTTGTTTCCAGGGACCTGGAAGGACAGTGAGTGAATTCTCCTTGTGCTATATTGTGCTTAAAAAAAACATTTATTCTAGGGACAGAAAACTGTAGGTAGGGAGAGTGTCAGTTTATTTCACTCTGCAAGTCCTTGTTTCCAGGGACCTGGAAGGACAGTGAGTGAATTCTCCTTGTGCTATATTGTGCTTAAAAAAAACATTTATTCTAGGGACAGAAAACTGTAGGTAGGGAGAGTGTCAGTTTATTTCACTCTGCAAGTCCTTGTTTCCAGGGACCTGGAAGGACAGTGAGTGAATTGTCCTTGTGCTATATTGTGATTAAAAAAAACATTTTTTCTAGGGACAGAAAACTGTAGGTAGGGAGAGTGTTTTTTTTCTTTCACTCTGCAAGTCCTTGTTTCCAGGGACCTGTAAGGACAGTGAGTGAATTGTCCTTGTGCTATATTGTGCTTAAAAAAAACATTTATTCTAGGGACAGAAAACTGTAGGTAGGGAGAGTGTCAGTTTATTTCACTCTGCAAGTCCTTGTTTCCAGGGACCTGGAAGGACAGTGAGTGAATTGTCCTTGTGTTATATTGTGATTAAAAAAAACTTTTTTTCTAGGGACAGAAAACTGTAGGTAGGGAGAGTGTTTTTTTTCTTTCACTCTGCAAGTCCTTGTTTCCAGGGACCTGGAAGGACAGTGAGTGAATTCTCCTTGTGCTATATTGTGCTTAAAAAAAACATTTATTCTAGGGACAGAAAACTGTAGGTAGGGAGAGTGTCAGTTTATTTCACTCTGCAAGTCCTTGTTTCCAGGGACCTGTAAGGACAGTGAGTGAATTGTCCTTGTGCTATATTGTGATTAAAAAAAACATTTTTTCTAGGGACAGAAAACTGTAGGTAGGGAGAGTGTTTTTTTTCTTTCACTCTGCAAGTCCTTGTTTCCAGGGACCTGTAAGGACAGTGAGTGAATTGTCCTTGTGCTATATTGTGATTAAAAAAAACATTTTTTCTAGGGACAGAAAACTGTAGGTAGGGAGAGTGTTTTTTTTCTTTCACTCTGCAAGTCCTTGTTTCCAGGGACCTGTAAGGACAGTGAGTGAATTGTCCTTGTGCTATATTGTGCTTAAAAAAAACATTTATTCTAGGGACAGAAAACTGTAGGTAGGGAGAGTGTCAGTTTATTTCACTCTGCAAGTCCTTGTTTCCAGGGACCTGGAAGGACAGTGAGTGAATTGTCCTTGTGCTATATTGTGATTAAAAAAAACATTTTTTCTAGGGACAGAAAACTGTAGGTAGGGAGAGTGTTTTTTTTCTTTCACTCTGCAAGTCCTTGTTTCCAGGGACCTGTAAGGACAGTGAGTGAATTGTCCTTGTGCTATATTGTGCTTAAAAAAAACATTTATTCTAGGGACAGAAAACTGTAGGTAGGGAGAGTGTCAGTTTATTTCACTCTGCAAGTCCTTGTTTCCAGGGACCTGGAAGGACAGTGAGTGAATTGTCCTTGTGTTATATTGTGATTAAAAAAAAACATTTTTTCTAGGGACAGAAAACTGTAGGTAGGGAGAGTGTTTTTTTTCTTTCACTCTGCAAGTCCTTGTTTCCAGGGACCTGGAAGGACAGTGAGTGAATTCTCCTTGTGCTATATTGTGCTTAAAAAAAACATTTATTCTAGGGACAGAAAACTGTAGGTAGGGAGAGTGTCAGTTTATTTCACTCTGCAAGTCCTTGTTTCCAGGGACCTGTAAGGACAGTGAGTGAATTGTCCTTGTGCTATATTGTGATTAAAAAAAACATTTTTTCTAGGGACAGAAAACTGTAGGTAGTGTGAGGGGGTTAACTCGGCAGCGGGTGTGTGTGACCCCCTGGTTGGGCTCCCCACACAAAAACAGGGCCAGCAGACGGAGGTTGTGGTTTTCAAAATCAAAAGGTGCGGTTTATTTCTCTATGTACAGTGACAAAACACAGCAAAGCCAAAAAGAAACAAACAAAATAAATCCTGGTCAGCTTGACCTCTGACTAAACATGCAGGTTTCCTAAACTAACAACTGGGATCAGCCTGGTGCTGTCCTAGTCCCTAAGTCCCTGGTTTAGTACAAGTCCAAACAAATAGCCACACAGGCTTTGCCTCACCGCACAGGGGTTCACTCTCCCTAGACAGTCCACACAGGTCTGGTTCCAGGCATGAGCAAACACCTAATGAATCTGGGAGTTTTTATAGAGGCCTAAATGAGCTGACAAGCTTCAGCTGGCCTCATCAACTCCCTGTCTGTACGACGCCCCACACTCTCCCTAGAGGTATGAGTCATCCATGAGCCCACTAGCCTTATACAACTCTCCACCTAGTTGTATAAGTCGGCATAAAGCCTGAATCTGGGAGAAATATATCTACCCCCCTGGATGCAACCAGGTGACTTTACCTTCCTGCTGTCACAGTAGGGAGAGTGTTTTTTTTCTTTCACTCTGCAAGTCCTTGTTTCCAGGGACCTGTAAGGACAGTGAGTGAATTGTCCTTGTGCTATATTGTGATTAAAAAAAACATTTTTTCTAGGGACAGAAAACTGTAGGTAGGGAGAGTGTTTTTTTTCTTTCACTCTGCAAGTCCTTGTTTCCAGGGACCTGTAAGGACAGTGAGTGAATTGTCCTTGTGCTATATTGTGCTTAAAAAAAACATTTATTCTAGGGACAGAAAACTGTAGGTAGGGAGAGTGTCAGTTTATTTCACTCTGCAAGTCCTTGTTTCCAGGGACCTGTAAGGACAGTGAGTGAATTGTCCTTGTGCTATATTGTGATTAAAAAAAACATTTTTTCTAGGGACAGAAAACTGTAGGTAGGGAGAGTGTCAGTTTCTTTCACTGTGAAAGTCCTTGTTTCAAGGGACAGAGAAGGACACCTGAAGGTAGCCCTTATTGCTTTTTTCCCATCTCCCTGCAGGCCATCTATTAGAATGTCTGGAAGGCAAACAAGGAGAGGCAGACAGTCAGGAGGCAATAAAAGAGGGCAAGCAGGCTCTGTGTCTGGGGGCAACAGTGCTGGTCGTGGACGCGGTGCATTGTCATCAGCACATGGCCATGGGACACGCTTGTCCTTCTTTTCGGCAGCTGGACATGTTGAGCCACATCATGCCGAAGACTTGGTAGAGTGGATGACCAAGCCCTCCTCCTCCTCCTCATCCTCTCTCACCCAGGCTCAGGGTACTGGAAAAGCAGCTGCCAAAGCGTCGTCTTCCCTGGTATCAATGTCAGACAAATCATCAGTCACTCCTTCCCTAGACCCACCATGTCCTCCTCCTGAGGAGTCCCCCGAACTGTTTCAGCACAGTGTTGGGTACATGCTCCAGGAGGATGCCCAGCGTTTCGAAGGGTCTGATGATGAAACCCAGCTAGAGGAAGGCAGTAGCGTGAGAGCAGACAGAGGGGATGCTCAAGAAGGACACCAATCTGGCAGTCATGTTCCAGCAGCTGCAGCATACTGCCAGATTGGCTCCAGTGAAGAGGAGGGAGGGGATGATGAGGTCACTGACTCCACGTGGGTGCCTAATAGGAGAGAGGAGGAGGAGGAGGATGAGGAGGAGGCACATCTCCAACGAGGCAGGATGCCCTTTGGTGGCCAGCGTAAGGGCAGTACACCGACGGAATCACACCGCAGAGCTCCGCCTGTGCAGGGCGCTGCCTCTGCCCGTCATTCAAAAAGTTCTTTGGTGTGGGCCTTTTTTGAGGCTAGTGCATCAGATCGCACAGCTGCTGTTTGCAACATATGTCTCAAGCGTATATCGCGTGGCCAAAACATCAGCCGCTTGGGTACCACATGCCTGACCAGACATATGTTGACCTGCCATGCAGCTCGTTGGCAAGCCTACCTCAAAGACCCACACCAAAGAACAAAGCGGACCTCTCCTTGCACCGCATCAGCTGGGATCTCCAACCCCACTATAACTTCAGTCCTCTCTGAAACATGCACTGAGAGGAATGAAGGTGTAGAATTAGGTGTGTCACAGCCAAGTACTTGCGCCCACTCTGCTAGCAGTACACCGACGTCCGATTCTAGCAGGCAAATTTCCCTGCCCCAGCTGCTGGACCGTCGAAAGAAGTTCACTCCCAGCCATCCACATGCCCAGCGGTTGAATGCTAGCTTGGCTAAATTGCTAGCGCTTCAACTGCTGCCTTTTCAGTTGGTAGACTCGGCCCCCTTCCGTGAGTTTGTGCAATGTGCAGTTCCTCAGTGGCAGGTTCCCAAACGCCACTTTTTCTCACGGAAGGCTATTCCGGCTCTCTACCGGCATGTGGAAGGCAATGTCTTGGCCTCGCTGGACAGGGCGGTCAGCGGTAAGGTGCATATTACCGCTGACTCATGGTCCAGCAGGCATGGACAGGGACGTTACCTTTCTTTCACGGCCCATTGGGTCACTCTTTTGGCAGCTGGGAAGGATTCAGGACAAGGTGCAGTAGTGTTGGAGGTTGTCCCACCGCCACGCCTCCAAAATGCTACTACTGGTTGTGACACACCTCTCTCCTCCACCCCCTCCTCTTCTTCTTCCTCCATGGCCTCTTCCTGTGGTTTGTCCTATGAACCAGCGGTGCTCCGTAGCCGTTCACGGGGCTACGCAAGTACGCAGGCAAAAAGATGCCATGCCGTGCTTGCGCTGGTGTGTTTGGGGGACAGAAGCCACACTGGGGCAGAGGTCCTGTCTGCTCTGCAGGGCCAGGCCGAGAGGTGGTTGACGCCACGCCAGCTTAAGCCAGGAATGGTGGTTTGCGACAATGGCACCAACCTCCTCTCCGCCCTCCGACAGGGACAACTGACCCATGTGCCCTGTGTGGCTCACGTCCTTAACCTGGTGGTGCAGCGCTTCTTGGGCAGGTACCCGGGCTTACAGGATGTCCTGAGGCAGGCCAGGAAAGTCTGTGTGCATTTCCGCAGATCTTATAATGCCAGTGCTCGCCTGGCTGAGCTGCAAAAGGAGTTGAACCTGCCCAAGAACCGCCTTATATGTGACATGCCCACCAGGTGGAACTCAACGTTGGCCATGCTGCAGCGGCTGCACACGCAGCAGAGGGCCATCAATGAGTACCTGTGCGACTACGGCACCAGGACAGGGTCAGGGGAGCTTGTTTTTTTTTCTCCACGCCAGTGGGGCATGATCAGGGATGCATGCACTGTCCTGGCACCATTTGAGGAGGCCACGAGGATGGTGAGCAGTGACAGTGCATGCATCAGTGACACTGTACCTCTTGTCCACCTGTTGGAGCACACGCTGCGTGGAATAATGGACAGGGCACTTGAGGCAGAACAGAGGCAGGAAGAGGAGGACTTCCTTGCCTCTCAAGGCCCCCTTTACCCAGACAGTGTTCCTTCTGTCCCACCCATCGCACAGGAAGAGGAGGAGGAGGAGGAGGAGGAGGAGGAGGATTGTGTCAGCATGGAGGTGGAGGCTGGCACTCAGCATCATCAGCAGCAGTCTTTTAGGGATGATTTACAGTCCCAAGAAACCAGTGGACTTGTACGTGGCTGGGAGGAGGTGGCTGCGGATCATGTCGTCCTTAGTGACCCAGAGGACTCCGGAGCGAATGCCTCAGCAAACCTACGCTGCATGGCCTCCCTGATCCTGCAAAGTCTGCGGAAGGATCCTCGTATTCTTCGGATCAAGGAGAGGGACCATTACTGGCTGGCCACTCTCCTTGATCCACGGTACAAGGGTAAGGTTGCGGACCTTATGTTACCGTCGCAGAGGGAGCAGAGGATGAGACAACTCCGGGAGGCCTTGCAGAAAGGTCTGTGCAACGCGTTCCCAGAGACTGGGAGGTTGCAAACTCCTGGTCCTGGACAACGAGTTGCTGAGGCTTCGGCCAGTCAAAGAAGGAGCGGTGGGGAAGGTGGCCGTCTGACCGATGCGTTCAGACAATTCTTTAGTCCGCAGCCCCAAAGTATGATCGGTTCCAGCAACCATCGCCAGCGTCTGATAAACATGGTGCAGGAATATCTAGGGGCAAGGTCAGACTTGGACACCTTCCCCACCGAAAATCCTCTGGCTTACTGGGTCTTGAGGATGGATCACTGGCCAGAGCTTGCACAGTATGCAATTGAGCTACTGGCCTGTCCTGCATCCAGCGTTCTTTCGGAACGCACATTCAGTGCTGCTGGAGGATTTGTCACGGATCACAGGGTGCGCCTGTCCACCGACTCGGTTGATCGACTGACTTTCATCAAGATGAACCAGTCTTGGATCACCACCAGCTACCACACACCTGATGCTGATATAACAGACTAATTGATTTTAACATGTCACATCCCTTCAAGACTGATGCTGATGCTGAGTGCCTGTGCTGTTATGTTGACTGGCTATCCTCCTCCTCCGAGTCCTCAATGATACGATTGATGATGATAGCTTGTAAGATCATTTTTGTTTATGGGTGCCGCCACCAGTGCCTAACGCCCAATTTTTCAGCCCCTGTTTAACAGGGGCGTGTAATTACAATTTTTGAAGCAATACTTTGCAACAGGGCTCATTGCTGTGCTCCAAGTACAGTATCTGTGAGGAGTTGCAGTGTTGTGCCACCAGTGCCTAAGGCCCAATTTTTCAGCCCCTGTTTAACAGGGGCGTGTCATTACAATTTTTGAAGCAATACTTTGCAACAGGGCTCATTGCTGTGCTCCAAGTACAGTATCTGTGAGGGGTTGCAGTGTTGTGCCACCAGTGCCTAAGGCCCAATTTTTCAGCCCCTGTTCAACAGGGGCATGTAATTACAATTCTTGATCTAATAATTCACAGCAGGGCCCATTGCTGCACCCACCAAGAGTAACTGTCAGGGCTTACAGTGTTGTGGCACCAGCACCACCATCAAAGGCCCAATTTTTACTACCACTGTTCAACAATTATATGTAATTAAAATTCCTGATATAATAGTTGACAGCAGGGCGTTCCAGCACCAACCAAGAGTAACTGTGAGTGCTTACAGTGTTGTGCCAACACCAACAACTAAGGGGCCTATTTCTGCAGAGTATATACGGCAGGTCCCTACTTTCAAACATCCAACTTACAAACGACTCCTACTTGCAAACGCAAGAAGACAACAGGAAGTGAGAGGAAATCTACCACTAGGAAGGAAAATTCTCTCCTGTAAGAATAAATATGGGAGAAAGGTGTCTCCTCTGTACTGATGCTTTATCAGCAATCCTTGTTTCAAGAAAAACACCACATTTCAAAAACAGTTGTCATTGGGACGGAAAGTGAGGTGAAATGTTCTGAACAGGGGCACAGACAGCAAAACAAATGTTACAGGGGTGATAACCCTTACCTATGTTTTCCAAAAAGTTTAAAAATAGATTTTTGGTCTGGAGCTACACTTCAACAATGTACCTGTTCAAAATTACAAACAGACTCTACATAAGAACAAACCTACAGTCCTTGTCTTGTATGCACCGCCTGTATAGGGCTGTTCAGAGTATATAGGGCCTTTTTTATTTTATGTGCGGGGTTCCCCTTAATATCCATACAAGACCCAAAGGGGCTGGTAATGGGCTGGGGTAGGGGGGGGGTCATGGGGTAGCTATGCCATTTTTCTTAAAGAATTTCATCCATATTACCGGGACCAGACATTACATTAAAGCCGCAAGCAGTTTTAAATGGCTTTTTTTTCCTTTAGAAGTGTCATTTTGTGCAGGGACAGTTCTAAACACGGGAAACACGTGGCACTTCACAGGCATACTTTAGACACCCCCCAGGTACGATATTTAAAGGAATATTTGACTTTTTTTTTTCACTTTATGCATCATTAAAATGACTGCTCCCGAAAAACGACCGTTTTTAAAACTTCTTTTTGCATTGATACATGTCCCCTGGTGCAGAACCCGGGTTCCCAAACCCTTTTTAGGACAATAACATGCATAATAGTTGTTATAATTAGCACTTTAGAATTCGAACGTTCGCATCCATTGTATTTAATAGGGTTCTAATGTTCGTTCGAACTTTCGGTCCGTTCGCGGGTTCTGGTGCGAACCGAACCCGGGGGTGTTCGGCTCATCACTAGTCTTGAGGATGGATCACTGGCCAGAGCTTGCACCGTATGCAATTGAGCTACTGGCCTGTCCTGCATCCAGCGTTCTTTCGGAACGCACATTCAGTGCTGCTGGAGGATTTGTCACGGATCACAGGGTGCGCCTGTCCACCGACTCGGTTGATCGACTGACTTTCATCAAGATGAACCAGTCTTGGATCACCACCAGCTACCACACACCTGATGCTGATATAACAGACTAATTGATTTTAACATGTCACATCCCTTCAAGACTGATGCTGATGCTGAGTGCCTGTGCTGTTATGTTGACTGGCTATCCTCCTCCTCCGAGTCCTCAATGATACGATTGATGATGATAGCTTGGAAGATAATTTTTGTTTATGGGTGCCGCCACCAGTGCCTAACGCCCAATTTTTCAGCCCCTGTTTAACAGGGGCGTGTAATTACAATTTTTGAAGCAATACTTTGCAACAGGGCTCATTGCTGTGCTCCAAGTACAGTATCTGTGAGGGGTTGCAGTGTTGTGCCACCAGTGCCTAAGGCCCAATTTTTCAGCCCCTGTTCAACAGGGGCATGTAATTACAATTCTTGATCTAATAATTCACAGCAGGGCCCATTGCTGCACCCACCAAGAGTAACTCTGAGGGCTTACAGTGTTGTGGCAACGCCACCACCACCACCACCACCACGAAAGGCCCAATTTTTCAGCCCCTGTTCAAAAGGGGCATGTAATTACAATTCTTGATCTAATAATTCACAGCAGGGCCCATTCCTGCACCCACCAAGAGTAACTCTGAGGGCTTACAGTGTTGTGGCAACACCACCACCACCACCACCACGAAAGGCCCAATTTTTCAGCCCCTGTTCAACAGGGGCATGCAATTACAATTCTTGATCTAATAATTCACAGCAGGGCCCATTGCTGCACCCACCAAGAGTAACTGTCAGGGCTTACAGTGTTGTGGCACCAGCACCACCATCAAAGGCCCAATTTTTACTACCACTGTTCAACAATTATATGTAATTACAATTCCTGATATAATAGTTGACAGCAGGGCGTTCCAACACCAACCAAGAGTAACTGTGAGTGCTTACAGTGTTGTGCCAACACCAACAACTAAGGGGCCTATTTCTGCAGAGTATATACGGCAGGTCCCTACTTTCAAACATCCAACTTACAAACGACTCCTACTTGCAAACGCAAGAAGACAACAGGAAGTGAGAGGAAATCTACCCCTAGGAAGGAAAATTCTCTCCTGTAAGAATTAATATGGGAGAAAGGTGTCTCCTCTGTACTGATGCTTTATCACCAATCCTTGTTTCAAGAAAAACACCACATTTCAAAAACAGTTGTCATTGGGACGGAAAGTGAGGTGAAATGTTCTGAACAGGGGCACAGACAGCAAAACAAATGTTACAGGGGTGATAACCCTTACCTATGTTTTCCAAAAAGTTTAAAAATAGATTTTTGGTCTGGAGCTACACTTCAACAATGTACCTGTTCAAAATTACAAACAGATTCTACATAAGAACAAACCTACAGTCCCTGTCTTGTATGCACCGCCTGTATACGGCTGTTCAGAGTATATAGGGCCTTTTTTATTTTATGTGCGGGGTTCCCCTTAATATCCATACAAGACCCAAAGGGGCTGGTAATGGGCTGGGGTAGGGGGGGGTCATGGGGTAGCTATGCCATTTTTCTTAAAGATTTTCATCCATATTACCGGGACCAGACATTACATTAAAGCCGCAAGCAGTTTTAAATGGCTTTTTTTTCCTTTAGAAGTGTCATTTTGTGCAGGGACAGTTCTAAACACGGGAAACACGTGGCACTTCACAGGCATACTTTAGACACCCCCCAGGTACGATATTTAAAGGAATATTTGACTTTTTTTTTTCACTTTATGCATCATTAAAATGACTGCTCCCGAAAAACGACCGTTTTTAAAACTTCTTTTTGCATTGATACATGTCCCCTGGTGCAGAACCCGGGTTCCCAAACCCTTTTTAGGACAATAACATGCATAATAGTCGTTATAATTAGCACTTTAGAATTCGAACGTTCGCATCCATTGTATTTAATAGGGTTCTAATGTTCGTACGAACTTTCGGTCCGTTCGCGGGTTCTGGTGCGAACCGAACCCGGGGGTGTTCGGCTCATCACTAGTGATGACATTAACATCTTTCAACTAACATGTTGAGTTCAGAATCAAACAAACAGTAAATAGTTATTTACAGATATCCTGGAATATATTGTTGATAATTATTACTGTCCCATTTAAGGTTGTCCAAGATATATTTTCTCCGTCACCCTATGCCCCTATTAGAGACACAGGGTGATTTAGACATAAGAGGTGCATGGGGATCTGAAGCAAGGGTATCCCATACTTTCTAAGGGGTTCTGGGTTCTGGGTCAGATGAGATCAAAATTTTACTTTTTTGCCTAAAAGCAAAACGCTGTGTGTGGTGGAAAACTAAAACTTCACATCACCCTGAACACACCATCCACACTGTGAAACATGGTGGTGGCAGCATCATGTTGTGGGCATGCTTTTCTTCAGCAGGGACAGGGAAGCTGGTCGAGTTGATGGGAAGATGGATGGAGCCAAATACAGGGCAATCTTAGAAGAAAACCTGTTGGAGTCTGCAAAAGACTTGAAACTGGGGCGGAGGTTCACCTTCCAGCAGGACAACGACCCTAAACATACAGCCAGAGCTACAATGGAATGGTTTAGATCAAAGCATATTCTTGTGTTAGAATGGCCCAGTCAAAGTCCAGACCTAAATCCAATTGTAATCTGTGGCAAAACTTGAAAATTGCTGTTCACAGATGCTATTTGAGATATTTTGCAAAGAAGAATGGGCAAAAATGTCACTCTCTAGATGTGCAAAGCTGGTAGAGACATCCCCAAAAAGACTTGCAGCTGTAATTGCTTTAATTTAGTTAAAGCGGAGCTCCACCCAAAAGGGGAAGCTCTGATTGTCTGCCTCCCCTGTCCGCTGCCACATTTTGATCCTTTTGGGGGGGGGGGAGCGGGTACCTGGTTTTGACAGGTACTCGCTCCCTCTTCCGGCTCAGTTTGCCAGGGTGAACTGAGCCTGAAGTTCGGCCCCCCTCCTCCTTCCCCCGTAGCCAGC
Source organism: Rana muscosa (assembly GCA_029206835.1). NCBI lineage: Eukaryota > Metazoa > Chordata > Amphibia > Anura > Ranidae > Rana > Rana muscosa. The sequence continues at coordinate 67,379,447 of CM055117.1, read as the reverse complement.
CCATTCACAGCACGCTTCGCGCATGCGCAGTAGGGAACAACGGGAAAACTGCAAGGAGAGCTTTTGGCTGGGTGTATACTCCCTCGCAGTTTTTCCGACGGGGAAAACTGCCAAACCCGCCGGCCAAAAAAAGAGAACCAGCTCTCTTTTTTCCCGCCAGGATCCCTGGCGGACTTTTTCCCAGCAGAAAACTGCAGTTTTTGGCCGTTTTCCTGTGGGGAAAAAGCACGATGGAGCATACACACGGTCGGGATTCCCAAGGAAAAGCTCTCATCTGAATTTTTCCGACGGGAAAACCGAACGTGTGTACGGGGGGAAAGTAGAAAGCAGGTTCTCGGTTTTCCGACGGACCTTTTGCCTTTTGCCGTCGGAAATCCGGGTCGTGTGTACAAGGCATTAGTCGAGATGGTGGCAGCAGCAACCGATGGCCAATTGAAAAATCGTCTCGGGTGAATACACTGCTGAATTCCTGGACAGCTAAGTACCCTAATATTAAAAGTCAGCAGCTACAGTATTTGTAGTTGCTGACTTTTCATTTTTTCTGAAGGAGCCGGGAGCTTCTCTAACTCCGATGAGGTTTGATTGTTTCATGGTCAAAGGAAATAATGCTTGAAACTACTGGACCACCCTATATATTGGCTTAAACTGGTTTGAAAACAATAATTTACTTTTCTGTAAATATGAAACAGTATAAATGTGCTAGACACATGAAAACTTACTTTCAGGTAGAGAATACTATCACATTGGAGGTTTATAGCATCACTGTAAAGTTTAACTTTCATTAATGTTCTAAGCAAGGCTTTTTTTTTGTTTTTTTATTCTTACTTGCATAATTGTTGTCTTTCCAGCACAAAGCTTTGGAACCTCAGAATGAATTTGGCCAGCTTACTGACCATACTGACTCCAGATCAGAATTTGGGAAACTGTGATGTTGATGACATTTTACAGCAACTGCTGAATCAGAAATAAGGCAATGAGAAATTCTGTTGTACACCAATGCAGCGCTGCTTGTCTGACTTGAAGTACGATAACTGTATTCACACTGATCAGTAGAAAGAACAAATTTGAGAATTTTTTTATTTTCTATATATACGGTACTGTACAGAGATTTGAAAATGTTGGGCTCTATTTTTCATTGGTACACCACAATTGAACATTTAGTTTAATGTAGTTAAATGAATTACATACAGTATGCATCAAAACAAAAGGTTTGCAAAGACTTTCAGTTTGTTTTCTTAAAAAAATTGCCGCAGTCTGAAGCGGTACACACTAGTAGTTTTTTTTTTCCGTTGAACGAAAAAAACCTCAGCTTCGGTCGGAGAGATTTTTTCCATAATATGTTTATTTCCTGGCCATTTAAAAAATCTCTCTGCCTAAAAATTATATATTCCCTAAAGCCCCGGGTACCTTCCTCATAAATTTTAATAGCTCAGTTTGGAGGGGGCCAGTCTTACTTTTTGTAATGGCTGCCAAATAATTCCCAGCAGCTTTTATAAAGTCTATTGCTGGAACCCGCTGTTCTCTGTGTGACAGCAGCAATCTCTGTGCTGCGGTCCGACATACCCCCCCCCCCCCCTGGGTGACTGACAGTTAGTGCCAGGCAATCGGCAGTGAGTGTGAGCTTTGCTAAATGCCAAGCTTTATCTGTGAGTCACCAGGGGGCATGTTGGACCATAGCCAAGAGAGCAGCAGGTCCTGTCTGTGGCTTCCTGCCCAGCCATAGACTTTACAGCTGCTGCTGCTTTGCCTACCTTTTATACAGGATTTACTGTATATAGCACCAACAGTATGCGCAGCTATGGGACAAGTTTGTTGTTTGTTTTAAAGATACAAGAATTAGCTTTTGATGGAAGATAGATAGATCGTTTTTGAAATACATAAAATCTGGCTTTAGGTGTCCTTTGACTTTGGGGAAAAAAGAATCTGCCCACATTATATGTGTCCTTAAAGATTTATTTTAAAGTGATACTAAAGGCTCCTATTTTTCCCTAAAATAAAAAAAGTTTCACACTTACCTGCTCTGTGTAAGGATATTGCACAGAGAGGCTCCTTGCCTCCTCTTCTGGAGTCCCTTGTCGGTGTTGTTTTACTCCTTCTCTCCTGCATTAGCCAGAATAGCAAGCCATGTGCTATGAGGGGCACACATGCAGGCGCGCTCCTGAGGAGGGCTGTACGCAACCATAGACGCACACAACACGGCTAAGCCACATTCTGCTCCCTCCACACTGGATTTGACTAACGGCAGCAGGAGCCAATGACTCCCACTGCTCGCAGTCTGTCCTGTGAGAGCAGAAAAGGATACCAGCACTGCTGCAGACAGGCTGGGTGGAGAGCGTACTCAGGTAAGTATTTAAAGTGGTTGTAAAGTCAGAAGTTTTTTTTTTTATCTTAATGCATTCTATGCATTAAGATAAAAAGCCTTCTCTGTGCAGCAGCCCCCCTAATTTCCTGAGCCCCATCTCTGTCCAGCGTTGTCCACAAGTGTCTCGGTCATCTGATTGGCTGAGACGCAACAGCGGAGCAATTGGCTCCTGCTGCTGTCAAACAAAGTCAGTTAGCCAATCAGGATTGGGAGGGGACGGGGCCAAACCACACCTTCATGTCTGAATGGACACATGGAGCTGTGACTCGGCTCGGGGTGCCCCCATAGCAAGCTGATTGCTGTGGGAGCACTCAACAGGAGGGAGGCGCCAGGAGCATACAACAGGCACCTGAGAAGAGGAGGATCTAGGCTGTTCTGTGCACATCCACCACACAGAGCAGTTGAGTATAACATGTCTGTTATTTTTATAGAAAAAAAAAACGAGACTTAACAATTACTTTAAGGAGGAAAGGAACAGCAAGTGGAAGTTTTTTTTTCTCTTATCATCCATGGACTGACACGGTGTCTCTTTACACTTTACACGTGGGTTATGTCCCTGCTTGCAGGAGAAGACCTAGGCAGAATGTGAGATGTTATACATACATTCTAAAAGCCAGAGCTGAACAGCCCCACCCAGGGGGCGGTCCCTCCGGGCATAACCCTCCCACTACAGTCAGCAGACTTCAGTTTTTTTCTGCCTAGCAGAAGGAGAAGACGTGGCTCCCTCAGGAGCCAGTCTCCTGACCTATTTTATTCCTTTTTGGGATTCTTTTTTATTTTATTTTTGAGAATCTTCTATCAACTGTCGGCTGGGCAACAGGTTGGGTACAAGATATCCTCGTAGTCTTCCCTGTCCGACCATCGAGCGTGCTGATCCTCGCCTTCTGTGCGTGAGACTCAGTTCACGACAGGCCCCATGACTCCAGGGGTGGCCGGGTTTGCTTTCATGCTCCCACGGTCCTCTCAAGACTGAACAGCTCCTGACTGACTGTATCTTTCGCGGTGGACCGGGCCGACAGCTACTCAGTACTGCACTGTGATAGTCCTGTCAGAAACACCAGTGTGTCCCTCAGGGGACGGGTAAGTAGTCTCTCCTGCCTGCAGGTGAGTACAAAGGGCTGTGTGTTTCTCTGTGGGGGATTTTCCCTGTCTCCCCCTGTATTTTATTGTCGCTCTCTGTCACCATTACTGGCGCTGACTGTGTGGGGTGCTTGGGGGTCACACTGTTCTTGGGGGGGCTCATGCTGGTCTGCAATGTATGCCTTGGGGCTTTTTTTGCGCAGAGTGGCGCTGTGCGTGTGTGCTGTTTCATTTTAACTGCGTCATGGCGGCCATCTTGCTGCGGATCGCCTCAGTGAAGTGCGGCGGCCATTTTCTTGTAGCCCGCGCGCTTTTCAGCACTAGTTTGGCCTCTAGCGCTGCTATAGCAGCGCGAATCTCCTCACAGTCTCCTCACAGCTTACCAGCACTGAGACAGCGCAGTACAGACAGCCGAACTGAGCGGTCCCTGGTCCGGTTTGGTGAGTCCCCTGGGCGCCCCCTCCTCAGTCAGCACAGCCTGTGGGTGGACTTTTTATCTGAGAGAGTCTCAGAGAGGGACAATATGGAGTCTGTGTCACCAGCTTCCCCTAAAAATGTCAGTGGCAACAGGCAGTGCTTCAGCACTGCGGTCCCTATGGACCTGTTGTGGGCAGCCCTGGAATCAATTTCTGACCAGGATGGGAGCTGTGTGCAAGCGCAAGGTGCAAAAAGGCGCCCTCTCCCCACTTTATCTACTCGAGGGCAGTGCGCTGATTCAGATATGGGCCTAGCCACTATCGCTCAGGACCCTAGTTCTGAATGTATGGATGGTTTTGAACAGGACATTCCTTATGAGGGAAACTCCAGTTCTGAGTCAGTAAATGACAGGGCGCTTGTTAGTGTGCTCATGACTGCGGTGAGGGACACTCTCAAGCTCAAATGCTGCGGATGCAGAACCTCAGGCGGATACTGTCTCCTTTGGTTCTTTTAAGGCCAGGCCTTCTAAAGGGTTTTTTTCCATTGTACTTTCTTTGACCAGCTCATTGATAAGGTCTGGGAAAAGCCGCAGAAGAATTTTTTTATGGTCCCGCGGCGTTTGTCTATCAGGTACCCCTTGAAGATGCCCTACTTAAAAAGTGGGCTTCTCCCCCAGTGGTCGACCCTCCAGTCGCCCGGTTGAACAAGGCCATCACTCTCCCGATGGAGGGGACTCCTGCATTTGAGGACCCCACTGACAGGAGGTCAGAAGTGGTGAGCAGAACCATGTTTGCCTTGTTGGGATCCGCCCTACGACCTGTGGTAGCGGCGACCCTTATGTCTAAAACACTTACAGGTTGGGCAAAAATGTTGCACCTAGCTGTACAGGAGCATATTCTTCCTCCAGACACAGTTGCTCTGGCCCACCAACTGGTTCAGGGCCTGGTTTCTGTGTGCGACGCCACGCTGAACGCGGCCCCTTTAATATCCAGGGCCTCTGTCTCGGCGGTGGTATTGCGTCGTCTTATCTGGTTAAAATGCTGGTCTGCTGACCTAGCCTTAGGAAGCTCCTGACGGATCTACTATTTTAAAGGCGGTAGACCTTTCGGTGCTGCTCTGGATGACATCGTCATGGATGTCACGGGAGGTAAACGCACTCTTCTTCCTTAGACTAGCAAGGGTGAGGAGGCCCGCCGCAAACAGGGGCCTTCCTTTCCAGCAAAACAGGTTTTTTTTTTGTCAGTCAGAGTCCACAGGTAGGCCCTCTCAGACTGACGGCAGTGCGGCTGGTGGGCACAAGTGCCCCTGGGTGCGTAAGCCAAACAAGCGGCTCCCAAGCCCGCCTCCGCGTGAAGTCTTGCCTCCGCCCGACTCTGGGGTGGGGGGGCGACTTCGCAGGTTCACGGATCGGTGGACCTCCCGAATCTCCGACTGGTGGGTGTGCGAGGTGGTCACCTCAGGTTATAGGATAGTATTCCGATCCTGGCCCCCACACAGATTCTTTCCCTTGAATCTTCCTCTCCTTCCTACCTGTCGGGCAGCCCTCTTGGGGGCTGTACAGGATTTGATCAGGTCCGGAGTGATTGTGCCGGTTCCGTCACAGGAGAGTTTTCAGGGATTCTGCTCGAATCTGTTTGTCGTCCCAAAAATAGGACGTGGTTCGACCTATCCTGGACCTCAAGGCCCTGAATGCCTTCGAGAAGGTGCAGAAAATCCGCATGGGATCCATTCGCACGGTGATCGCTACACTCCACCAAAGGGATTTTCTTCTGGCGTCCTTGGACTTCAAGGACGCCTACTTGCATGTTCCGATCTGCGCAAGTCACCAGAAGTTTCTGCGCCTTGTGATCAGCGAAGTCCACTCTCGATTGTGGCTCTTCCTTTCGGCCTTGCCTCGGCACCAAGGGTGTTCACCAAGGTGCTTGCTCCGGTTCTAGCCTTCTGTTACAGCGAGGTATTGCTGTCGTGGGCTATCTGGACGGTCTTCTGCTATGAGCAGAAAGTGGCTCAGACTTAGAGGAAAGGTGACTATCGTCAATTAGACCCTCAGGGACTTCGGGTGGTCCCTGAACATTCAGGAGTCAGTCCTGGTCCCGACTCAGTGTCTGGAGTCTCTAGTTCTGGTTCTGGACTCCTTGGAGGCAAAGGTATTCTACCTCTGGAGAAGTTGCTGACACTTCAGTCTGCGGTGCGGGTGCTGACATCCCGAACATGGTTGTCAATCCGTTGTTTGCATGAGAGTCCCGGGACTCCTGGTGGCCTCCTTCGCGGCCATTCCGTATGCCCAATCACACACCAGGGCATTGCAGAAGGAGATCTTGTCCACCTGGGACAAGTCCCCGTTGTCCTTGGATCTTCGGATCCAGGTGATTCACCTGGTCAGGGCGTCCCTGACAGGGTGGTTGGGACCCTCGGCTCTTCGGTCCGGAAAGTCGTTCCCCTCCCATCCAATGGACGGTACTCACGACGGACGCCAGCCTGACGGGCTGGGGTGGAGTCTGGGGAGTCCTGTCGGCTCAAGGCCTTGGACTCCGGACGAGCCCGTTTACCAATCACTGTTCTGGAAATGCGGGCCATCAGACTGTGTCTCTCCTCAGGTCGGAGAGTGTACGGGGTCGCTCCATCAGGAGCCAGTCGGACAACGCCACGGCGGTGGCATATGTAAACCATCACAGGGGGACTCGGAGCTCAGCTGCGGCTTCCGAGGTAATCCGTATCCTGAAGTGGGCCGGAAGAAACGTGCCGACTCTGTAGGGGCGGACTATCTGAGTCGCCAATCGCCAGACGCCGGACCAGGAAGAGTGGTCCTTGCATATTTCAACTCCTTTGCCGACGGGGGGGGCACGTCGGATGTGGACCTGATGGCCTCTCGACTCAGTCGCAAGGGTCGAGGTTGTGGCCAGATCCAGGGATCCTTGGGCGATGACTCGGATGCGTTGGTGGCCCCATAGGGTCCTTATCGCCTGATATAAACTCCGGTGATCCTAATTGTTCCGGATTGGCCTCAGCGTCACTGGTACGCTGATCTGGTACGTCTCGTTGCGGACGTTCCCTGGCGGTTGCCGATGAGGGAGGACCTTCAGTCTCAAGGTCCTATGTTTCATCCGGCTTACAGTCTCTGGCTTTAACGGCAGAGCTGTTAAAAGCCAGGTGTTGAGGGACCGAGGTCTCTCGGACTCTGTCATTTTGACCATGTTAAGGACACGGAAGTCTTCCTCCAGGCAGATCTATCACCGTGCCTGGAAAGCTTATATCGCCATATGCAAAGCGCTGGACTAGCGTCCTCGGACGTATTCCGTCCCCAGAATCCTGCGTCCTCTACAGTGTGGAGTGACCCAAAAGCTTGCTTTGAGTACCATCAAGGATCAGATTTCGGCCTTGGCCGTCTTCTTTCAGCGACCTCTAGCGGGTCATTTCTTGGTTAGCACCTTGTGTTGGGGGTTCGCCATGTGCTCCCTCCTGTCAAGCCTTCTCTCCCACCGTGGGATCTGAATTTGGTGCTCTAGGTCCTCCAGGAACCTCCTTTTTGGGAATATCCGGTATATTCCTCTCTTGTCTTGTCTCAGAAGGTGGCCTTTTAGTGGCAATCACTTCTGTTTGACGAGTGTCTGAGTTGGCGGCTTTGTCCTGCAAGTCGCCATATTTAGTCATCCATAAGGATAAGGCGGTGTTGCATCCGCGACCTTCCCTTTTGCCAAAGGTGGTGTCTACCTTTCACCTACATGAGGACATTGTCCTCCCGTCCTTGTGTCCTCACCCATCGCATCCCAGAGAGTTTGCGCTGCACATATTGGATGTGGTACGAGCCTTACGGGTGTACCTGTCTGCTACTGCTTCTATTCGGAAGTCCGACTCACTGTTTGACTGCCCCTGGTCCATAACAGGGCCAAGCGGTTTCGTCTGCCATCATTTTTAGGGGAATCAGACAAACCGTCATTCAAGCCTATGCTCTCAAAGGGCGGGCGCCTCCCTTTCCGGTTACGGCGCATTCCACCAGGGCAATTGGTGCTTCCTGGGTTTTCCGACATCAAGCGTCGGTTGCACAAGTGTGCAAGGCGGCGACCTGGTCGTCTGTTCATACCTTTTAAGTTTTTTATAAGGTTGATGTGGCTGCATCTTCGGATGCTTCCTTCGGCCGCAGGGTGCTGCAGGCCGCTGTTTAAAGTTGCGACTCCTCCGTTGAGGAGATCTGCCTTCTTGGAGTGAAAGTTTTTGGTTTTTCCATTTATACTGCTCCCATCCCTCTTGACACTGCTTTGGGACATCCCACGTGTAAAGTGTAAAGAGACACCGTGTCAGTCCATGGATGATAAGAGAAAATAGGATTTTTTGTACTCACCGTAAAATCCTTTTCTCTGACATCCATGGACTGACACGGCACCCACCCTTCCTTTTTAAGTTTGTACTGCTTTGTTACGAACTGAAGTCTGCTGACTGTAGTGGGAGGGTTATGCCCGGAGGGACCGCCCCCTGGGTGGGGCTGTTCAGCTCTGGCTTTTAGAATGTATGTATAACATCTCACATTCTGCCTAGGTCTTCTCCTGCAAGCAGGGACATAACCCACGTGTAAAGTGTAAAGAGACACCGTGTCAGTCCATGGATGTCAGAGAAAAGGATTTTACGGTGAGTACAAAAAATCCTATTTTTACCTTAAAGTGGAAGTACACTGCATATGAGCACCACAAACCAAAAACACTATTTAGTTCATTTTTTAATGTTCAAAGCAACATCTATTTTGTTAAGGGCAGATGATTAATTTAGCATTTACGTCCTGGAATCCCTCTGCCCTTAGCTCATGCATGTAGGAGGGTGTGCTTAGTTGAAAAAAAACCTCCTTGCCTACTGAAGACTCTTGTAATGTGTGACATTATTTGCCTAGGCCTGGAAACCAGGATGTAATGGAAGAAATGTAAAAAAAAAGAAGTTTGAAACAAAACTTAATATACCTACCTATCTATTTACTAATGCTAGCAGCATAAGGATTGAAATTGAGAGAGTGAAGTTCCGTTTTAATGCAGGTAATGCATTAAGTTAAAAAAAACTTTTGACGTTAGAACCACTTTAATGGTAATGCCTCGTAGCTTTGTACATATTTTCTGTATTGTTAGCACTGTAAAATAAAAAATGTAAATATAACTTTTCTTCGATTTTTATTAGAATTTACAGGAAAGAGATTAAAAAATTAACAAACCATAAAGGCACAATGCCTAGGAGATCATAGGAAACGATTACAGAAAATGGTTACATAGAGATCTCAACATACAATACACCTTTACAAAGGCATAACTGTATCCTATGTAGGGGTAATCTGTAGCATTTGTTGTGTCCAATCAAATATTACTCATACTGTAGGAGTACATTAAATACGGGTAGTGCTAAAATGGTGGTTACAGGGCATGAGAAGCAACAGTAGAAAGAAAAAGGTATGGCCAGGGTGTGTACTGTCCAACAGAAGCATTCAATTCCCTTACAAATTAAGTTCTGTCCCAATTTTGTAGGTGGGAGGAATAAAGTTAAGCCTAATACAAACTATCAATTTTTTTTTTCGTTCAACCCAAAAAACAGCTCAGGTTGGAGCCGCTGTACTAACAATCCGATATTAGTACAGCGATCTCCCCTGCTGAGCTATTGTGTTCTGACAGGGGGATGCCCCGCCCCCTCCCCGCCAGAACACCCTGGTCAGCACTCTCAGCCATTGGTTTTCCAGCATGCTCGTCCGACAGAAGCTGGCCTGGCTTCCATACACACAGGTAAAATTTTGACGTTTTTTTATTGAACCGGCTGATGTGTCGTTCGGCCCATGTGTACTAGGCTTTAGTGTCAGTTGGGCTTTAAGGTGACATCCTCTGTTTGTTTTTTTTAATTAGGGAGCACTATTATCGGATTCCTAAGCTGACCAGAGATTCAGCCAGTTCAGCAGGAATCAGCCAAATTTCAGTCCATGTGTTCAGTCCATTCCTGTTTGACATGAGTGCATCGTGAGATTTGTGAAATGTGCAGAATAAATAGAGACAAGATCAGGAGCAGAAGGCTTACTAATGTATAAAGAGAGTAGCCTTGCAAGGATCTGGGTTAATTGTTTGATTCTGCAAACCTTGTTGTGTGCTTGGTACATGGGGTTCGAAGCCCACTTGATCTTTCCATATGAGGCTGCATATCACAGAGTTTAGTCTAGGAACAAGAATCTTTGCCAATATTTTCATATTTATATTTTTATTATTATTATTATACAAGATTTATATAGCGCCAACAGTTTGCGCAGCGCTTTACAACATGAGGTCAGACAGTACAGTTACAATAAAGGAGGAATCCTGCTCGTTGGAGCTTAGAATCTTTTCTTTCTCGTACATCACGGGACACAGAGCGACATAGTCATTACTAATGGGTTATATAGATACCGTCAGGTGCTGGCACTGGCAACTTCCAAAACCGGAAGTACCCTCCCCTATATAAGCCCCTCCCATCCGGGAGCACCTCAGTTTTTTGCCAGTGTCTAAGGTGTTGGCCAAGAAGAAACATGTGTTTTTCACTGAGCTTGCGTACAGGTTCTTTTGGGCCTCAGTAAGCTATTCCGGATCCGACCAAAAAAGCTTCATAGCTAAACGGTCGGTACCCGGGCCTTGCAGAGAAGAGCAAGGTTTTGCCTGTAATGCTTCTCTTAGGAGAGCTGGACCCTGGGATCCAGAGCTCTGGTCATACCCACGACCAAGATGTTTTCTGTGCAGGGTGCTATACAGGTCCAGGGGAGTGGAATCCTTGGGAACCCGGTCCCTGAAGGTTTGATTACAATGCCTGCCGTGATAGGTGAAGTTTGGGCTTTTGTGGACCAAACAAAGTCCTGCGGCGGGGAACAGGTAAGTGGGGGCCCCCAGGAACTTGGTTCTATTGGGGGACCCCCAAGCCTAATTTGTCTTTCTGTCTGTTACCTAATGGTATTCCCGCAAAATTCTGTGCATGCCTGTAACTACTAAAAAAATGTAATAATTTTTAATGGTGGTCAAGAAAAAAAAATAAAAAAATTAATATATATTTAATATATTAGACTGCGGTACCTGTGTTTGTCCACTAGAGGCCGCTGTGGAACGTTTCTTGTCATGTGGACTAGTTTCTTTTCATCAGAGCGAGTCCAGGCAGATGGTGAGTTCTCTTATGGGAAACTGCTTCCTCTGCCATGTTGCAATGATTGTCCATCCCCCGGCCTGCGGCAAAGACCAAACAAAGTCCTGCGGCGGGGAACAGGTAAGTGGGGGCCCCCAGGAACTTGGTTCTATTGGGGGACCCCCAAGCCTAATTTGTGGGCCCTGGCTCTTGTCCCTGGTTTCCATTTTCGAAATTAGCGCCGAAGGCGCACGTGGCCGCGCGCGTGCACGCGCCTCTATATATAGAGGTGAGCCGGGAAAGGGGGCGGAGCCTGGGGGATGACGCTCTGTGCGCGCCGCAGCGCTTCTGCGCATGTGCGGGCGTCCCAGCATGTTAAAAACCACAATTTTGTGTGGTGAGCTGGCTATGAGGTACAGAGACAGAGCTGGCAACATTTAAAGAAGGCATACAGCAAGCGGTTGATACAGGCATCCCCTAGAAAGGCACATTAGTAGACACCAACTGTTTCTTATAGCAGCATTTATGCTAGACTATTGTCAGTAACTGGTGTATTTTGGCTGGAATACCTCAGCTTTGTGGCTTAGGAATATGCCGTCTAAAAACTCCGGGACTAGAAATTCCAGGAGGAATAGGGGGTCTCCATCGGGCTCTGAGGATCTTGGGCATGCTTTGGCTGCACCAGTCTCCCCTGAAGAATCAGAGGTTAGTGACCGTAGAGCACCCTCAGGAGTACCTGGTACTGTGGCTGTCCTCAGTTCACCTGCTCCTGTGTATGTAACAGAGGAGGTTTTTTCCTCAGCTCTGGGAGGGCTGGAAGAGAGATTGTCAGCATTGATCGCGGCTTCCCTGTCACAGGAGAAAAGCGCCCGATCTCCGTCTCCTCCCTCAGAGTGCCTGTTAACAGAGCAACAGTCCCATACAGGGATCGACCTACCTGAAGGGGATCAGGATGAGGTCGATTCGGTTGTAGAGGAATCAACAGTGGAAGAGCCGTTCTCAGCATCACATGCTGAAAGGTTATGGGTTCAGTCCCTGACTAATATGGTCCGATCAGCATTTAAAATGCCACTTGCGGAGCCATCATCCACTTCTGTCTCCTCGTTGGGGTCGCTAAAAGCTCCCCAGACTGTTTGTTCCTTTCCGATCCATCCTTTACTGGAAGGGCTCATTTACCAGGATTGGGAGCATCCTGACAAAATATTTACTCCCCCCAAGAGATTTCCGGTGGTCTATCCCATGGAGGATAAGTTCATCAGAAAATGGAGGGTCCCTACAGTGGACGCAGCCATCTCTTGTGTGAATAAATCACTGACATGTCCGGTGGATAATGTCCAAATGTTCAAGGACCCAATAGATAAAAAGTTGGAGTCCTTATTAAAATCTGCTTTTTCTACAGCAGGATTGGTGACACAACCAGCAGTGGCAGCTATTGGGGTCTGCCAAGCAGTGAAGGATCAGTTGAAACAGGTCTTAAGAGACTTGCCAGATCAGCAGGCTCTTGCCCTAGCTGATCTACCTAGAGCCTTATGCTTTGCGGTGGACGCTATAAAGGATTCAATCCATCAGGCCTCCCGCCTTACGCTGTCTGTAGTACATATGCGCAGGCTTCTATGGCTCAAAAACTGGTCTGCTGAAGCTCCCTGTAAAAAATTGCTGGTCAGCTTCCCATTTCATGGTGAACGCTTATTCGGGGAAGACATGTACAAATATATCCAGAGAATTTCCAGCGGTAAAAGTACACTTTTGCCGGTTAAAAATAGAGTTAGAGGTCCCTCTTTTAAGAGGCCTGCTTCTCCAGTCCCTAGGACATCGGCTGTGAAACAGTTCCGACGGCCTCCTCGGTCAAATCCCGGAGGTAAAAATCAGGGACAATTGCAGGGTAACAAGAAGCCCTGGAGCAGGAGAGGTACAAAACCTCCCCCAAAGTCAAATGCATGAAGGGTTGCCCCCACCCAATCGGGTGGGGGGAAGACTTCAGTTGTTCACAGAGACCTGGCGGGACACGATCCGAGACAGATGGGTGCTCTCCGCAGTAGATCTGGGATACAAATTGGAGTTAAAAAACTCCCCTCCTTCCCGCTTTATAAGGTCAAACGTGCCAAGGGATCCCCAGAAGAGAGGATCCCTCCTGTTGGCACTAGAACAATTATTGCTCCAAGCAGTAATTATAGAGGTTCCCCTGGAAGAATGGGGGTTCGGGTTTTACTCAAACCTCTTTACAGTCCCGAAGCCAAACGGGGACGTGAGGCCCATATTAAATCTAAAAGGGCTAAACAAATTCCTACATATCAGGACTTTCCGGATGGAGTCGATCCGGTCGGTAGCCACTGCCCTACAAGGGGAGGAATGGTTAGCCTCGATCGACATCAAAGATGCTTATTTGCACATTCCCATCTTTCCAGCCCACCAAAAATTTCTACGCTTTGCGGTAGAAGGGCGCCATTTTCAGTTCAGAGCCTTACCCTTCGGTCTGGCCACAGCACCAAGAGTGTTCACAAAAATTCTGGCCCCATTATTGGCCAATCTAAGAACACGAGGTGTAACGATAATGGCATATCTAGACGACTTGTTGCTGATAGACCACTCAGTGGAAAAACTAGAAGTGGTTGTTCACGAGACAATCAAGTATCTGGAATATCACGGTTGGATTATCAACCGAGACAAGTCAGCCCTAAAACCAGTCAAAAGTCTGGAATACTTGGGGCTAAGGCTGGATTCAGACCAGAGAAAAATTTTCTTGCCTCAAGAAAAGGGGTCGTCTTTGAGAGATTTGATCCACTTAGTGGGTTCAAAAAGACAGCCATCCATACACCTGTGCATGAGGCTGCTGGGAAAAATGGTGGCATCATTCGAAGCAGTACCCTACGGTCAATTCCATTCAAGGAAGTTGCAAAGGGCCATACTGTCAGCCTGGAACAAAAAAGTTCAGGCTCTGGACTTACCAATGTCCTTGTCCCCTTCCGTTCCCAAGAGCCTCCGCTGGTGGTTGGTTCCCCAGAATCTGGAAAGAGGGAAATCCTTCAGTCCGATTTCCTGGAAGGTGGTCACTACAGATGCCAGCCTTATAGGCTGGGGAGCAGTGCTGGAGCAATGGTCTCTCCAGGGCAGATGGTCGGATGCGGAAAAGGCCCTGCCCATCAATCTCTTAGAGATACGAGCAGCCCGGTATGCCCTAGTAGCATGGACATCCAAACTCCAAGGGTCCCCTGTCAGAATTCAATCAGACAATGCCACAGCAGTGGCATATATCAATCGTCAGGGGGGCACCAGGAGTCGTGCAGCCCAAAGGGAAGTAAATTACATCCTGAGATGGGCAGAAAGATATGTCCCAGCCATATCTGCGGTATTCATTCCAGGAGTGGAGAATTGGAAGGCGGACTTTCTAAGTCGCCAACAATTATGCCCAGGGGAATGGTCCCTTCATCCCGAGGTTTTCCGGACAATATGTCAGCGGTGGGGAACACCGGATGTAGATCTGCTAGCATCCAGATTCAACACAAAAGTGGACAGGTTTGTCTCTTGGACAAGGGATCCCCTAGCTTGCGGCTCGGATGCCCTAGTGTTCCCTTGGGATCAGTTCAAGCTGATATATGCATTCCCACCGCCACAATTGTTACCTCGATTACTCCGCAGAATCAGGGTAGAAAAGAAACCAGTGATTCTGGTGGCTCCAGCGTGGCCCCGAAGAGCATGGTACGCGGAGATTGTAAAAATGTCTGTGGGGAGTCCTTGGACCCTCCCACATCGTCCGGACCTGCTTTCGCAAGGACCGATATACCACCCTTCCTTACCAGCCCTAGGTTTGACGGCCTGGCTATTGAAGCCCACATTCTAAAAAAGAGAGGGCTCTCTAATGCTGTGGTATCTACCATGATCAATGCCAGGAAGCCGGTATCCAGGCAGATCTACTATAGAATCTGGAAGGCGTACATCGCCTGGTGTGAGGCCAAGAAATGGCATCCACGTAAATACGTAATAGGTAGGATTCTGGACTTCCTACAATGGGCTGTAGATAGGAAGCTTGCCTTGAGTACTATCAAGGGTCAGATTTCGGCCTTGTCAATATTTTTTCAAAGGCCCTTGGCTTCGCATTCACTAGTCAAAGCCTTTATACAAGGAGTGATGCGTATTAGTCCTCCGGTTAATATTCCCATATGTCCATGGGATCTAAACTTGGTTCTGTCGGTTTTACAGAAACAACCATTTGAACCATTACAGCCTATTTCCTTGGTGCTTCTCACCAGGAAATTGATTTTTCTAGTAGCCATTTGTTCGGCTAAAAGAGTGTCGGAATTAGCAGCTATGTCCTGTAAAGAGCCATATCTGGTTATCCATAAGGACAGAGTAGTATTACGTCCTCAGCCAGCCTTTCTTCCTAAGGTGGTATCGAGGTTTCATTTGAACCAAGATGTGGTTCTTCCTTCTTTTTTCCCCAGACCTACTTCGGTAGAGGAAAAGTTATTGCATTCTTTGGATGTAGTAAGAGCAGTTAAAGCTTATCTAAAAGCCACTGCTCAGATTCGCAGAACGGATACTTTGTTTATTCTGCCGGAAGGCCCCAGAAAGGGTCAGGCAGCGTCAAAATCTACTTTAGCCAGGTGGATTCGACAGGTCATAATACAAGCCTATGGCTTGAGAAGGAGACCGCCTCCGTTCAAAGTTAGAGCGCACTCCACGAGAGCAGTTGGAACTTCATGGGCAGTGCATCACCAGGCCTCCCTGGCTCAAATCTGTAAGGCCGCAACATGGTCTTCAGTTCACACGTTTACTAGGTTCTACCAGGTGGACGTTAGAAGTCAGGAGGATGTCGCCTTTGGGCGCAGTGTGTTGCAGGCCGCAAAAGATCCTCATGTCTGATAGCGCTCAGCTTATATATGGTGTATCCCCCCCCTCATTTGGCATTGCTTTAGGACATCCCATTAGTAATGACTATGTCGCTCTGTGTCCCGTGATGTACGAGAAAGAAAATAGGATTTTTATAACAGCTTACCTGTAAAATCCTTTTCTTGGAGTACATCACGGGACACAGAGCTCCCGCCCCTCTTTGGGGACACTTATTGCTTTGCTACAAAACTGAGGTGCTCCCGGATGGGAGGGGCTTATATAGGGGAGGGTACTTCCGGTTTTGGAAGTTGCCAGTGCCAGCACCTGACGGTATCTATATAACCCATTAGTAATGACTATGTCGCTCTGTGTCCCGTGATGTACTCCAAGAAAAGGATTTTACAGGTAAGCTGTTATAAAAATCCTATTATTAGAGATATCGGTTATGAAGTTAAACCACTGGAAGGTGTCCATTTTGGGCTTGGGTATCACACATATTGATGCAGCTAAGAACCACCTGGAAAGTAATAGTGCAGCGCTACATATAGACCAGTGAAAACTAAACTGTAACTCAAATGTGACCATAAAAAGAAACACAAAAAAGAAGGGGCAGGTTGAACAGCCAACCCAATATATAAAGTGTCCACAACACTAAACAAAGTGATAAGTGTCCAAAAAGGTGAATAAATGGCATGGAGTGGATGGAGTAATTCTTGCACGAATCTTCACGTGAATGATGACATAAATGTGTGCTTACCGGAAATGTTGGACCCGAATGTCATACAACAGCGGATCAATCGAACTTAAGAGTATCCCCAACGGCTGTCCACAGGAACGTCACCGAATCGCTGATGGATGATGAAATGTACCAGCTAGGCAATCAGATGACCTCAATCCTGGATGGAACCAGATGGATCGAAAACTTCTCAAATCTTCAATGCCCTCAAGGCTGGAGGTCTCCCCAAAAGGTTGGCTTTCTGGATCCTCCTCCGCTGCCACTTCCAACAATGTCTTCTCTCTATGTTTACTCTCTAAGAACCACCAACTGACCACTTTGCCCAACACCATTAAAGACCTGTTATAGTAAGAGGCTAATGCCGCGTACACACGACCATTTTTCACGACGAGAAAAATGCCATTTTTTTATTTGGTCATTAAAAACGATCGTGTGTAGGCTCCAGAGCATTTTTCACAACGTGAAAAATGGGCATTAAAAATTTGGAACATGCTCTAATTTTTCTCGTAGTTTTTCACGTCGTCGTTTTTCTCGTCATGAAAAACGGCCGTGTGTAGGCTTTAACAACGTGAAAAAAAACGCGCATTCTCAGAAGCAAGTGATGAGACGGGAGCGCTCGTTCTGGTAAAACTAGCGTTCATAATGGAGATAGCACATTCGTCACGCTGTAACGGACTGAAGAGCACGAGGCTGAAAAGCGCGAATCGTCTCTCACCAAACTTTACTAACACGAGGATCAGCAAAAGCAGCCCAAAGGGTGGCGCCATCCGAATGGAACTTACCCTTTATAGTGCCGTCGTACATTTCGTACGTCACCGAGCTTTGCTCGAGCATTTTTTTTCATGATCGTGTGTAGGCAAGGCAGGCTTGAGAAGAATCACGTTGAGAAAAACTTCGTTTTTTTTCAATGACATTAAAAACGGTCGTGTGTACGCGGCATTAGAAATCATCTGGTCCCTTTACTGACTTCTAATGCAAAACTATTGTATGTTTTCTGCATTGTAATGCTCGTGAATTGGTCTGCCTCTTTGTTTATTGTATAACTAAATTTTCTGTTATAAAACTTCAATAAAAATAATTGAAGCTGAAATCATTTGGTCCCACTTTTTTGTTTTGCTTATGTGTCTTAATGGTCAGTTGTGTTTTTAGGGCTTTGGCTTCCTAAATAGTTCTCATCGAGAATCCGACAATGTAGGTAGATTGAGGTGGGCAAAAAGTCAGTATATAGTTTGGATAATTGGTGGTGAAAAATGTCTAAAAATGTAACAGGGTTGCAAGTGTAAGAGCCGGTTCACACCAGGGCGACTCGTCAGGCGACTCAGTCGCCTGACAAGTCGCGTTCAACGCTTTTCAATGTAACCGTTCTAAGTAAGAGCGACTCAGGTCGCTCCGACTTAGAAAAAGGTTCCTGTACTACTTTTGGGGGCGACCCAAGGCGACCTGCATTGACTTCTATACAGAAGTCTTATGTAAATCGCCTCGGCGGGCGTCTCAAGTCGTCTTGAGATCGCGCCGCCGAGGTCGCCCCCACAAGTCGTGCCGCGTTGCGCCGCCCTGGTGTGAACCGGCTCTTAGCGCCAGAATTTGTATGAAGCTAAAGGGTTTGTAAATTGGATCATGGAGCACAAAAGCTAATAGGGAGTCTTGTATGTCACTTTTCAAGTAGAATTTCTGGGCTTTTCTGGCCAATTGTCTTTGGCTTGTTCCGTGAATAGAAGATTGATGTTCTGTCTTGCACATTCCAATTTTTTTATTTTTTATTTATGGTTTTGATGGATACGTTTTATATAGAGCAGCACGATTCTGAATAGAATGAGAATCACAATTTGTTTTGCTTAGAATAAAGATCACGATTCTCGGCGTAACATCATCTTTCACGTTATACAAAAAAATTGGGCTAACCTTACTGTTTTTTTTTTTTTTTTTTTTATTTATTCTTTGAAGTGTTTTTTTTAATCAAAAAATTGTGTTTGAAAGACCGCTGTGCAAATACAGTGTGACATAAAATATTGCAACGACTGCCATTTTATTCTCTAGGGTCTCTGCTAAAAAATATATATATATATAATGTTTGGGGTTCTAAGTAATTGTAATTTTCTAGCAAAAAATATAGATTTTAACAGATTTTAACTTGTAAGCAACAAGTGTCAGAAAAAGGCTTATGCGGCGTACACACGATCGGACATTCCGACAACAAAACCGTGGATTTTTTTCCGACGGATTTTCGCTCAAACTTGCCTTGCATACACACGGTCACACAAAGGTCGTCTGAAATTCGGAACATCAAGAACACGGTGACGTACAACACTACGACGAGCCGAGAAAAATTAAGTTCAATGATTCCGAGCATGCATCGAAATTGATTCCAAGCATGCGGTAGGATTTTTTTGTGCTTTAAAATATGTACACACGGTCGGAATTTCCGACCACAACTTTTGTAGTCGGAAAAATTGAGAACCTGCTCTCAATTTTTTGTGGTTGGAAATTCCCACAGCAAATGTCCGATGGAGCATACACACGGTCGGATTTTCCGACAACAAGCTCACATCGAACATTTATTGTCGGAAAGTCCGACCGTGTGTATGCAGCATTAGTCTTTAACGCGGACCTGCAGTAATTTTTTAATCTTTCCATTTATTAAATCTTCTGCCCTTGTTGTTTTACCTTCGGATAGTAAAAAAAATAAAAAAATTCTGCCAGTTAATACCTTATACAGCCCACTTCCTGTTTCTTGTCTGGAAAAAAAGTCTAGGCTTATGACATCATGCACAGCTCTCTCTCACTCTCGTTAGAGTTTGCCAGGAAGGGAGGGGGGATGAGTCATAGAAGGGCCAATCAAAGCTGCAGAGCCCTCTGCATGTCTGCGTGAATATAGGAAGTGAACAGGCAGCAGCTTCAGCTGCCCGCAGTTAAAATGGTTGCAGTCAGACTCAGTGGAGGGAGATTTCTGCAGCATATTTGGCAAGTAAAGAATCACAGTATATATGAAATAATATGCAAAGTGGTTGGAGGGAAGCTTCAGAATGGCAAAGATGTTTTTATTACAAATTATGTGAGCAGACTGCAGTTCCCTTTTAAGTGGTTAAACTGACCTCATTTACAGACCGAAGATCATCACTTTGATCTAATGCCCTGTACACACGATCGGATTTCCGATAGAATAAAATTTGATGGATTTTTCCGTCGGAATTCCGATGAAGCTGACTTTCATCAGTCTTGCCTACACACCATCAGACAAAATTCCGACCGTCCAAAACGCCGTGACGTACAACACGTACGACGGCACTATAAAGGGGGAGTTTAAATCCAACGGCGCCTCCCTTTGGGCTGCTTTTGCTGATTTCGTGTTACCACAAGTTAGTAAAAGTTTGGTGTTAGCCGATTCGCGCTTTCCAGTTCGTTACAGCATGACGAATGTGCTATCTCCATTACGAACGCTAGTTTTACCAGAACGAGCGCTCCCATCTCCTAATTCAGTCTGAGCATACGTGGGTTTTTCTCCGATGGAGTTCCCCACAGACGATCGGAATTTCCTATCGTTTTTTTTTTTTCCATCAGTAAAATTTAAAACATGTTCTATTTTTTTTTTCACCGAAAAAAGACCGATGGGGCCCACGCACGATCGTTTTTTCCGATAAAAAAAGTCCATCGGTCTTTTTTCATCGGAAAAACCGATCGTGTGTACACAGCATAAAAGAACAAAATTATACATTGTTTCTTTTTATCTCAGCACTGAGCAATGTTGTAATGAACTTTGTGTTTTTTTTGTTTTTTTTTTGAGACAGCTCTGAGCAGAGAACTGCTCTGCACTTGTTACATGATTAATGGAAATGCCAAATTAAGATAGAGGGGGGGTTGAATCGAGATTACGATTTTTTAACGACTAATCGTGCAGCTCGAGTTTTATATGACTTGCAGGACTGGAAATCTTGTTCCAATTGTCATGTAAGAATGGGACATTCTTTCACTTTTAGGATGAGAAGTCAATTAAATGAGCTTTCCCCCAAATAATTGGTTTGTAGGCCTCCCATACCATAAAGGATGATATTTTTGGATTATAGTTATTAACTATCTATTCTTGGATATATTGTTGTATAATAAAACAGGTGGATGCATCTGTTAGTAAGGAAACATACAGGGTCCAAGTGTTTTCTGCATGCCTGCGAGAAACAGAAGATATAACTGAGTATACAGTCCTAAACTGAGCCTTTACAGTCCTCTGCTGATGATTAGAGTTGAGCGGACACCTGGATGTTCGGGTTCGACGGGTTTGGCCGAACTTCAGAAAAAAGTTCGGGTTCGGGACCGAACTTTAACCCGAACCCGGACCCGAACCCCATTGAAGTCAATGGGGACCCGGACTTCTAAGGACTAAAAAGGCTCTAAAAAGGTAATGGAAAGGGCTAGAGGGCTGCAAATGGCAGCAAAATGTTGTTAAGAGCATGGCAAGTGCTCTGCAAACAAATGTGGATAGGGAAATAACTTAAAATAACATAAAAACAATAAAAAAAAAAAATAATAATCTTGACCTAGGAGGACGAGGTCCATATGGAGTAGGAGGTTGAGGTGGCGGTGGATGTGGCTGTGTAGGTGGAAGCGGCGGTGGAGGAGGACGAGGTAGCCAACACTAATTCAAAAATACAACAATGGCTGTGTAATGCCGGTGATGTGTCGAATTCTGTCCCCCGTCAAATAGTGTCTACCCTGTACTGCGCTTGCTCAGTATGTAGGACAAGGGGATTTCTAAAATCTCCCAAGACGAACGGCGCCTGCGTGGTGAGTTCAGGTGAAGGCCACACCATCCGTGGTTCAAGCCGAGCCAAGTGAGGCCGTGCCCGAAGCGTGGCGATCGAACCGAGCCCGTGAGGGGCCCTGTTACTATGTGCTACCGTATGTCCACTTGGATGGTGGGGCTTGAACCTGCACTCACAGCGAAGGCGCCGTTCATCTTCGGAGATTTTGTGAATCTCCTTGTCCTCTGTACTGCGCAAGCGCTGCGCCTTCGCAGTATGGGTCGGACACAATCCGATGGCCGGACAGTTTTTGTCACAACACCGGTATACATGTCTATTCTGCACAAGGTACGGACAAGTCCTGTGGGATCCATGCCTGGTTCATTTTAATGAACGTGAGCTTGTCCACATTGGCTCTGGACAGGCGGCTGCGCTTGTCTGTGATAATGCCCCCTGCCGTGCTAAATACACGTTCAGATAATACACTGGCTGCAGGGCAGGCCAGCACCTCCAAGGCATAAAGGGCAAGCTCAGGCCATGTGCCCAATTTGGAGACCCAGAAGTTAAAGGGGGCAGACCTGTCATCCAGTACATGTAGGCCTGTGGACATATACTGCTCAACCATGTTGGTGAAATGCTGCCTCCTGCTAAGACGTTCCATCTCAGCTGGTGGTGCTGGTTGTTGTGGCGTGCTGACAAAGCTTTTCCACATTTCAGCCATGCTAACCCTGCCTTCTGAGGTGCTGCCGGTGCCCCGGCTGCGTCGGCGACCTCTTCCCCCTCCTCTGCCTTCGCCTTGTGCTTCCACCGTACGCCCGCTGTCAGGTGGGAATGCCACCAGCAGCGCGTCTACCAGCGTGCGCTTGTACTCGCGCATCTTACGATCCCGCTCCAGTGAGGGAATTAAGGACGGTACGTTGTCCTTGTAACGGGGATCCAGCAGGGTGGCCACCCAGTAATCAGCACCAGTTAAAATGTGGGCAACTCGCCGGTCATTGCGGAAACACTGCAGCATGTAATCGCTCATGTGTGCCAGGCTGCCCAGAGGCAAAGAAAAGCTGTCCTCTGTGGGAGGTGTATCGTCTGTGTCCTCTGTATCCCCCCAGCCACGCACCAGTGATGGCCACGAGCTGGTCTGGGTGCCACCCTGCTGTGAAAATGGCTCCTCCATCTCCTCCTCCACCTCGTCATCCTCCAGAACTGTGCCCTTTCTGCCGGACAATTGTGTACCTGGCGTTTGTTGGTGCAGGAACCCACCCTCGTAGCCACTTGTGAAAGACTGCCCTGAAAGCCTTTGAAATCCCGCTTCCTCCTCCTCCTCATCCTCCTGTGCCACATCCTCTTCCATCATCGCCCGAAGCGTTTTTTCAAGGAGGCATAGAACTGGGATAGTAACGCTAAGAATGGCGTCATTGGCACTGGACATGTTGGTGGAGTACTCGAAACAGCGCAACAAGGCACACAGGTCTCGCATGGAGGCCCAGTTATTGGTGGTGAAGTGGTGCTGTTCCGCAGAGCGACTCACGCGTGATTGCTGCAGCTGAAACTCCACTATCGCCTGCTGCTGCTCGCACAGTCTGGCCAGCATGTGCAAGGTGGAGTTCCACCTTGTGGGCACGTCACATATGAGGCGGTGAGTGGGAAGGCCGAAGTTACGCTGCAGCGCTGACAGGCGAGCAGCAGCAGGGTGAGAACGCCGAAAGTGCGCACACACAGCCCGCACTTTCTGCAGCAGCTCTGGCATATTGGGGTAATTTTTAAGGAACCTCTGGACCACCAAGTTCAGCACATGCGCCAGGCAAGGGATGTGCGTCAAACCGGCTAGGCCCAGAGCTGCTACGAGATTTCGCCCATTATCGCACACAACCAGGCCGGGCTTGAGGCTCACTGACAGCAACCACTCATTGGTCTGTTGTTCCATGTCCCTCCACAACTCCTGCGCGGTGTGGGGTTTTTCCCCCAAAGAGGAAAGTTTTAAAACTGCCTGCTGTCGTTTACCCCTGGCTGTGCTGAAGTTGGTGGTGAAGGTGTTACGCTGACCGGATGAGGAGGCGGTAGAGGATGAGGAAGCAGAGTAGGAGGAGTTAGCAACAGGAGGCAAACTGAAGCGCCCTGCAATCCTCGGTGGTGGAAGGACATGCGCCAAACTGCTATCTGCCTCAGGCCCAGCCGCCACTGCATTTACCCATTGTGCTGTTAGGGAGATATAACGTCCCTGACCGTGCTTACTGGTCCACGCATCCGTAGTTAGGTGGACCTTGCCACAGATGGCGTTGCACAGTGCACACCTGATTTTGTCCCCCACTTGGTTGTGCAGGGAAGGGATGGCTCGCCTGGAAAAATAGTGGCGGCTGGGCACGACGTACTGTGGGACAGCCAATGCCATCAGGCTTTTAAAACTCTGCGTCTCCACCAGACGGAATGACAGCATTTCAAAGGCCAGGAGTTTTGAAATGCTGGCATTCAGGGCCAGGGATCGCGGGTGGCTAGGGGGGTACTTCCTCTTCCGCTCCAATGTTTGGGAGATAGAGAGCTGAACGCTTCCATGGGACATTGTGGAGATGGTTGGTGACCCAGGTGGTAGTGTTGCTGGCAGATCCTCTGTTTGCGGGGTGGCAGGTGCCACTGTCACTACAGAGGTGGATGAAGAGGCAGAGACTGCAGCAGAAGAGGAAGCAGGAGGAGCCAGAGACCTTTCTTGGTTTTTGAGGTGTCTACTCCACTGCAGCTCGTGCTTTGCACTTAGATGCCTGGTCATGCAGGTTGTGCTCAGGTTGAGAACGTTTATGCCTCGCTTCAGGCTCTGATTGCACAGCGTGCAAACCACTCGTGTCTTGTCATCAGCACATTGTGTGAAGAACTGCCACGCTGGGGAACTCCTTGGACCTGGCTTTGGTGTGCTCGGTCCCTTGCTGCGTTGGGCAGTAGCAGACATACTGTCTAGCTGACAGACGCTCCGCTTTTGCACCCTGCTCCCTCTTCTGCTGTGCTGGTGGCTCTGTGCGACCACCGCCTCTTCCTCCAAACTACACTGGTCACCTGCATAACGTTGATTCCATGTGGGGTCGAGGACCTCATCGTCCTCCACATCATCTTCCACCCAGTCTTCACCCCTGCCCTCCTTGTCTGTCTGCACAATTGCGAAAGCAGCAGCAGTTGGCACCTGTGTTTCGTCATCATCCGAGACGTACTGCGATGGTCCTCCCATGTACTCATCATGAAACATAAGTGGTTGGGCATCGGTGCACTCAATCTCTTCCACTTCTGGGGCAGGGCTAGGTGGATGGCCCTGGGAAACCCTGCTAACAGAGTCATCGAAAAGCAGAAGAGACTGCTGCATGATTTGGGGCTCAGACTGCTTGGCTGATTTGCAAGGGGGTGAGGTGAAAGACTGATGGACATGGGTTTCAGGTGCCAACTCTGTTCTTTCATCAGAAGAGTGGGTGGGAGACAATGTGAAGGAACCCGAGGCACTGTCAGCAACCCAATCTACTATCGCCTGTACTTGTCCTGGCCTAAACATTCGTACAGCCTCATTAGGCGCGACAAAATACCGCCGCAGGCTCGGTCGCCTACTCGCACCTGAGGAAGGTGTTTCACTTGTGCGTGTATCTGGCACAGATCCGGCACGTCCTCTCCCTGCAACAGGAGCTCCACCAGCAGCACCACGACCGGGGCCACCACGTCCCTTTGACCTTCTCCTCATATTTTCCAAATTTAGGATCTTGCCCTAAATGGGTGTTTTTGGAAGCGCAGAACACAACCAAAGTACGTAACCGCTGAATCGCACAGCTACAGAACTACAGAAAATGCTATTCAAAAAAAATTTTGTTTTTTTAGTATAGCACAGTAGGAGAAAACTATATAGAAATTGTTTATTTCACACACCTCAAAATATGTAGAACACACTGCAAACTTTTTTTGGTGCCACTAAACTGCGTTTTTTGGAAGAGCAGAACACACCCACAGTACGTAACCGCTGAATCGCACAGCTACAGAACTGCAGAAAATGCTATTCAAAAAAAATTTTGCTTTTTTAGTATAGCACAGTAGGAGAAAACTATATAGAAATTGTTTATTTCACACACCTCAAAATATGTATAACACACTGCAAACTTTTTTTTTTTGCCCTAAACGGGTCTTTTTTTGCACGAGCAAAATAAAATGCTTTTTTTTTTTTTGCCCTATGGGTCTTTTGGAAAAGAGAACAATAAAGTGCCTTTTTTTTCCCCTAAAAGTTAGATTTTCTCTGACACTGGGCTCATGGCATTGTAAAAAGACTGCACTGCAACACAAATAGGTAAACCTATGCAGATCGCTGATTTTAATCTCTGAATCTGGACTCCTATATAATATTCTCTCTCCCTGAAAGCACCAACACAGGAACCTGGCCCTACACTACACTATCTCTCTATCTTTTCCCTCAGATTGTAGAATCAGGACTACCTCTTCTATCTTTCTATCTCTCCCTAAAAGCAGCAGCAGCAGACTAGATCCTCTCCCTATCTATTCTGAAGCAGAGTGACGTGTGTGCTGTGTGCCTCTAGCTTATATAGAAGCTGGGTCACATGTTGCACTGACCAATCACAGCCATGCCATTAGTAGGCATGGCTATGATGGCCTCTAAGGGCACACCAGCTAATCAAAAGGTGATTGGCTGGCCCCTGAAGCATTTCTAAATGCGTTATTAGATTGCCGAACCCAGACTTTTGGGCAAAGTCCGGGTTCGGGAAAAAGCTAAAGTTCGGTACGGACCCGAACTTTACAGTTCGGGTTCGCTCAACACTACTGATGATGTATGATTAAAATAACATATATAAGGGACCATGGGGGCTCTCACACTTCTACCTCTCAGGATGTACTTGCATACCGTTGTTACCGAAAAAAAAATTGTGTTCTCATTCCTACACATTTCTGTGTAGGAACCGTTCGTTCTATTGTTTTGATGAAAATGTTAATAAAGATATATTCAACCTAAAACAACAGATATGTTAATTTAAAGAGGAAGTAAACCCCTCTTTATTCCCCTGCTAAATAAAAGCATAATGGGCTAGTATGCATCGTATACTAGCCCATTATGTGGCACTTACCTGCAAACGATGTCCCCGCTGGTGGAAGCATCCATCTTCGCCCCTCTTCCTTCCGAGGCTGCGGACTCCGGCTCTGTGACTGGCCGGAGCCGCCAGTCACAGCACACACTGGAGAGGAAATGGCACTGACATCATCAGCACACTACAGGGTAAATATCTTCTAAACTGCGCATGTTTAGGAGATATTTTCAGTGACAGTACATATAGGTAAGCCTTATTATAGGCACTTACCTATATGTAAAAATGTCTCAGGCGGGTTTACAACCACTTTAAGACTCAGTTTCAACAGAGGATGCATGTTGCAGGGAAAAGAGCCGAGAAGAGCAACCAAAGTCACATGTGACCCTACTGACCGATGAAGAGCCCTAGTAAACATCTGGAGGTCTAATGGTTGTAGATATAACCCTGGCAATTGTAAAATATAACTGTAGCGCTACCCCCAGTTAAGAGAGCCGCTGGTTTGAATTTTCGGGCCCTGAGTACAGCTCCACCAACCCCCGGCAATCTTGTATAGTCCCCTGTGGCACAGTTAGTCTAGGGATGTTTTCTATCGCAATCTACACCTGGTAACATACACACTTTAACCCCAGATTAAGCATAAGCACTATGAGTAATGATAACACAGTGATAGCAAATGGCAAGGTATAACAGCTTTACTTTAGGTTAAAAGGGCATGGGTTAAAACATAACATATAACTGGCTTACAGAGCCCTACAGCAATAGATGTAATATATATATGGCAATAGCACAGCGCGGTAATCCACCACGTGCAGCTATTGCTATCCACACGCCCTATGGCGCACTAAACAATATTCTATCTCCCCTGCCTAGTCAGGCCTGACATAGAATCAAACTCAGTCTTGTAAATAAAGATTTCTTCGCATGCAAACTTGAAATGGTGGTGCACGTTCAGGAACAGTATTGTAATCCACAAAGTAGGCAGTCACAAGGAACACTATGCTGGAGACCCTTTAACTCTGTCCTGCAACCGGTCTCCAGCGGAAACAGCAAATAAATGATCGGTGGGCCAAGGCAGTCTATAGGCCTAAACACAATACAACCGATTGGATTGAGCAGGTGCTCGCTCACCACTCCGGACGCGATCCCAGTCCGGGACTTTCACCTGTTGTGTCTCCACACACAGCGTCCGCGACGATCGGGTCCCCGATCCAACTGATGTTCGCAGCAAACAAAGTCAGGTGCCACCCAGGCTCTGCAGCGGGATGGAAGGCTCTTCGGAAGTTGCGCAAGGCCCCAGGCTTCAGGCCTTGCACTGCAGCAGATCCGCATAAGGAAGAAGCTGTTGCTAGCAGCGCGGTGTCCAAAGAGGCCGAGCTCCACCTTGCCTCCTTCTTAAATAGCCCCTCCCATGAGTCTCTGCGGTGGCCAACTGCACTCTGGGTGCCGAATGGGATTCTGGGTAATGTAGTCCCGGGGCCATTAGAGGAGACCCCGCTACATAACATTTACCCCAGGTGAGGTAAATTGTAGCAAAGAAAGGAGAAATAGTTTCCAAAGGCACTAAGAAAAGCACAGTGCAGTATAGGGTGCCCACCATTAACCATAGGCTTCAGGCTGTAGACATAAGTTCTAGAGACTATATTCAACCCAAGCGTCAAACTCTATATGGAGACATTTCAGCAATGCATGTAAATCTACCTTTAGTCGCTCAATCCATGACCCTGCGTACTCATTTTCCATTTGGGCAGGAGGCTCTAAAGTTGGTCCCAGGTTGGTCTACATCTACAGTCAGGTCCATAAATATTGGGACATCGACACAATTCTAATCTTTTTGGCACTATACACCACCACAATGGATTTGAAACGAAACAAACAAGATTTGCTTTAACTGCAGACTTTCAGCTTTAATTTGAGGGTATTTACATCCAAATCAGGTGAACGGTGTAGGAATTACAACAGTTTGTATATGTGCCTCCCACTTTTTAAGGGACCAAAAGTAATGGGACAGATTAACAATCATTTATTTAAACTTTCACTTTTTAATACTTGGTTGCAAATCCTTTGCAGTCAATTACAGCCTGAAGTCTGGAACGCATAGACATCATCAGACGTTGGGTTTCATCCCTGGTGATGCTCTGCCAGGCCTCTACTGCAACTGTCTTTAGTTCCTGCTTGTTCTTGGGGCATTTTCCCTTCAGTTTTGTCTTTAGCAAGTAAAATGCATGCTCAATCGGATTCAGGTCAGGTGATCGACTTGGCCATTGCATAACATTCCACTTCTTTCCCTTAAAAAAACTCTTTGGTTGCTTTTGCAGTATGCTTCGGGTCATTGTCCATCTGCACTGTGAAGCGCCGTCCAATGAGTTCTGAAGCATTTAGCTGAATATGAGCAGATAATATTGCCCGAAACACTTCAGAATTCATCCTGCTGCTTTTGTCAGCAGTCACATCATCAATAAATACAAGAGAACCAGTTCCATTGGCAGCCATACATGCCCACACCATGACGCTACCACCACCATGCTTCACTGATGAGGTGGTATGCTTTGGATCATGAGCAGTTCCTTTCCTTCTCCATACTCTTCTCTTCCCGTCACTCTGGTACACGTTGATCTTGGTCTCATCTGTCCATAGGATGTTGTTCCAGAACTCTGAAGGCTTTTTTAGATGTTGTTTGGCAAACTCTAATCTGGCCTTCCTGTTTTTGAGGCTCACCAATGGTTTACATCTTGTGGTGAACCCTCTGTATTCACTCTGGTGAAGTCTTCTCTTGATTGTTGACTTTGACACACATACACCTACCTCCCAGAGAGTGTTATTGATCTGGCCAACTGTTGTAAAGAGTGTTTTCTTCACCAGGGAAATAATTCTTCAGTCATCCACCACAGTTGTTTTCCATGGTCTTCCGGGTCTTTTGGTGTTGCTAAACTCACCGGTGCGTTCTTTCTTTTTAAGGATGTTCCAAACAGTTGATTTGGCCACACCTAATATTTTTGCTATCTTTCTGATGGGTCTGTTTTGCTTTTTCAGCCTAATGATGGCTTGCTTCACTGATAGTGACAGCTCTTTGGATCTCATATTGAGAGTTGACAGCAACAGATTCCAAATGCAAATAGCACACTTGAAATAAACTCTGGACCTTTTATCTGCTCCTTGTAAATGGGATAATGAGGGAATAACACACACCTGGCCATGGAACAGCTGAGCAGCCAATTGTCCCATTAGGGCTCTTTCACACGGGGCGGATCCGTGAAGATCCGCCCCGTGAAGCTCCGCTTGCTCAGCGAGGATCGCTCCGTTGATCCCCGCTGAGCCGACGGATGACTGGGCGGTCCCCGCACACTGTGCAGGGATCGCCCTGTCAGAGCGCCGCTCTCCCCTATGGGGAATCGGATGACGACGGACCGTAGAGTCCGTTGTCATCCGATCCGCTCCGCAGACGGAAGGAAAAATAGGATTTTCCTCCGTCACACTTTTTCGGAGCGGAGCGGAGCGGATGTCAGCGGACATGTCTCCGCTGACATCCGTGCTTCCATAGGGGTGCATGGAGGATCCGTTTCAGGTCCGCCTAAAAAACTGACAGGCGGACCTGGACGGACCTCCGTGTGAAAGAGCCCTTACTTTTGGTCCCTTAAAAAGTGGGAGGCACATATACAAACTGTTGCAATTCCTACACCGTTCACCTGATTTGGATGTAAATACCCTCAAATTAAAGCTGAAAGTCTGCAGTTAAAGCACGTCTTGTTTGTTTCATTTCAAATCCATTGTGGTGGTGTATAGAGCCAAAAAGATTAGAATTGTGTCGATGTCCCAATATTTATGGACCTGGCTTTATATAGCTCAGATCAGTCAACCTAAAAAAAAAAATTTCGTTTTTTTGCATAATCTGTTTTTCTTGATTTTAAAAATATATTTTACATGAATAAAGATATATAGCAACAGCAAATTAAGTAATCAAGTAAATGAACAAATTATAACATCCAATAATAAATCATGTGCATAAAAAAGTGAAAATCACACAAAAAGCGCATGAATAAATGAAAAAGTCCTTTATCTCTAGAAATGTCCATATATTGCTTCCATCATCCAAAAAAGGGGACACCAAATGCAACTGAGGGGTAAGGAAGGCACTCACGAGCTCACTACCTGCCAATGCAGCAAGTCGCACTGTTGAAATCAATCTCAGATTCCACTCTATGGATATTCAGCTCCATCCATCCACCTAAGGTCCTCTGACTGTAGCAGCAGCAGTCCACAACAGGGGGGGAGATTTGGAAAAGCCAACAACGCCACTAGATGGAAAAGAAGTGCTCGCGGAAAGAGCCAAATACCAAACCAGTTCAGATATAGTGTAGTAGTTTATTACTGATGCATCAGAATCATATAAAAAACATCCAGATGCTGAGTAGTAAAAACATATACAGTAGTGCACTTACTCAGAGGGTCACCAGTCTAGAAACTGGAAGTGGCGATGTGACATCAGCGTATAGCCCCACCCTGTACACGTTTCATGCCAACGCCAATGTCTTCAGTGGATAAACATTTTTACTAGCGTAGATAGTCCCCATTTGTGTGTGTACAAGGCTTTAGATGCATACAAATGGTAGTGGGTGCGAGGTCAGTAAATAGCTGGTAGTTGTTACC
Source organism: Rana muscosa (assembly GCA_029206835.1). NCBI lineage: Eukaryota > Metazoa > Chordata > Amphibia > Anura > Ranidae > Rana > Rana muscosa. Next base: position 67,348,499 of record CM055117.1, on the reverse strand, counting down.
TTGGAAGGATAACAATGCTTGGGAATATTTCTCCCATGCTAGCTGTAGAAGACATTTTTCAGATCTGTATTAAACATGTTTCAATATGATGTCCGTCATGGTTCCTGAGGGTCTTTTCTTGACAAGTGTCCTGTTAAAGAAGGGGAATTGACTGAATGATTAGAAAGAGGGTAGTTTTACCTTGAATTTTATTAAACAGATGCAAGTTTGGCTTAACAATGCAAACAGGATCAAATTTGCAAATAGGTGTGCATCCATTAAGGAATCATTTTAAACCTAATATGTAGCTGTACAAATAGGAGCTTATAAAAGCAATGTCTCTGCGACTCAATAGGGATTCTAGGTGGTAATACAGCACAGTTTCTATTAGTCTCTGTAGCCACAGATACTAGACAATAAACAGAATAGCACATAAACAACTACAGTGCCTTGCAAAAGTATTCACCCCCTTGGCATTTTTCGTGTTTTGTTGCCCCACAACCTGGAATTAACATGGATTATTTGAGGATTTGCATCATTTAATTTACAGAACATGTCCACAACTTTGAAGATTTTTTTTATTTTGAAGCAAACAACAAATAGGACAAAATAACAGAAAATGTCAATGTGCATAACTATTCACCCCCCTTAAAATCAATACTTTGTAGAGCCACCTTTTGCGGCCATCACAGCTCCAAGTCGCTTTGGATAAGTCTCTATGAGCTTGCCCCATTTTACAACTGGGATTTTTGCCCATTCCTCCTTGTAAAACTGCTCCAGCTCCTTCAAGTTGGATGGTTTGCGCTTGTGAACAGCAATCTTTAAGTCTGACCAAAGATTTTCTATTGGATTAAGGTCTGGGCTTTGACTAGGCCATTCCAACACATTTACATGTTTCCCCTTAAACCACTCAAGTGTTGCTTTAGCAGTGTGTTTGGGGTCATTGTCCTGCTGGAAGGTGAACCTCTGTCCTAGCCTCAAATCACACACAGAGTGGTACAGGTTTTGCTCAAGAATATCCCTGTATTTAGTACCATCCATCTTTCCCTCAACTCTGACCAGTTTCCCAGTCCTGACTGCTGAAAAACATCCCCACAGCATGATGCTGCCACCACCATGTTTCACTGTGTGGATGGTGTTCTTTGAGTGATGTGATGTGTTGGGTTTGCGCCAGACATAGCGTTTTCTTTGATGGCCAAAAAGTTAAATTTTAGTCTCATCAGACCAGCGCACCTTCCTCCATACATTTTGGGAGTCTCCCACATGCCTTTTCGCAAACTTAAAACGTGCCATTTTGTTTTTTGCTGAAAGTAATGGCTTTCTTCTGGCCACTCTGCCATAAAGCCCAACTCTATGGAGCGTATGGGTTATTGTACAGATACTACAGTCTCTGCTGTGGAACTCTGCAGCTCCTCCAGGGTTACCTTAGGTCTCTGTGCTGCCTCTCTGATTAATGCCCTCCTTGCCCGGTCCGTGAGTTTTGGTGTGCGGCCGTGTCTTGGCAGGTTTGCTGTTGTGCCATGTTCTTTCCATTTGGTTATGATAGATTTGATGGTGCTCCTAGGGATCATCAAAAATTTGGATATTTTTTTATAACCTAACCCTGACTTATACTTCTCAACAACATTGTCCCTTACTTGTTTGGAGAGTTCCTTGGTCTACATGGCAGTGTTTGGTTAGTGGTGCCTCTTGCTTAGGTGTTGCAGCCTTTGGGGCCTTTCAAAAAGGTGTGTATATGTAATGACAGATCATGTGACACTTAGATTGCACACAGGTGGACATCATTTCACTAATTATGTGACTTCTGGAGGTAATTGGTTGCACCAGAGCTTTTTATGGGCTTCATAACAAAGGGGGTGAATACATACGCACATGTCAATTATGATTTTTTTATTTCTGAAAAATAGTTTTATGTATATATTTTTCAAATTTTACTTCACCAAATTAGACTATTGTGTTCTGATCTATCACATATAATTCAGATTAAAAAAACATTGAACCAAAGGCTGTAATGTAACAAAATATGTAAAACGCCAAGGGGGGTGAATATTTTTGCAAGGCACTGTACTTCCTCTTAGCCTCTGCAACAGATTTCTCACTGTGAAATCCAGGGTCAAGGCAAACAGCTGGAGGGATCTCTGGGCTGGCAGCACAAGTGATTAGCTGGAAAAGTCCCAGAGATGGTACCACAAATGGGCGGCTAGACAAGCAGGGCCACCCCACTTCAAGCGCAGTACTCTTGTAGCAATCAGAGAAGTGCTTTCCACAGTAGCTGGAGGGTCCTCTGTAGCATCATAGTCAAGTTATTTTGGAGATACAGGAGCCTGTGAGTTCTTATGGTAAGCCTACGTGGGTCTTGTGAGTCTGCATCATTTAAGCTGACTCTCTAGCAAGGCCCTCAATGATGAGTTTACTTGTAGGTTTTAGCTTCCCATGAGTGCCAAAGTGTGCCATCTTGATTAGCTTGGATTCCTGTGTGTTAGTAGAAGGTATAGTGGTGTTTTGGTGCAACATTATATCATTATATCATTTTTTTGTTAGATTAATTGATATATTGCAAATTTAAATTTGTGTTTTGCTCTAGTTCAATTCTTTAAAACTTTATGCACAATCTACTTTGCACACTGATATACAAGGAGATCATTTTCATGTCACCACTGTGCTCTTTATTCTTGTACATTACAAAAAACAGAAGTAGATGGAAAAGAAAATGATTTTAAGAGACACTCATGAAACTATCCATCTCCAAGATCTGCAGAATAACAGACGGAACTGTAAATTCATCCAGTACAAAGGAAGAGGTTGTGAACTGTATAAAAAGAGCAAAACCAATGGTAAAAGCACAGAAGTATTTTAGAGGAAGGGTTGCAGTGTTAGAAGGTCCTCCTATACAAAAGCCACATCTGACAAACATTTCCACTGTTAAAGCACCTTTGAAAAAAAGAGAAGCTTTGAAATGTTACCCATGTAGACAAGGTGAACATTAAAGGATATTGTGGGCTTCTTGTGCTTGATTTTGAATTCTCCCTAATAGGACTTTTTTTTAAAGTGGAACTAAACCTACTGATTAAACTGTTTCTAAACACAGTTACATTCAAAGAATGCCTTGAATGATAACTGTTACAGTTGCTATTGAGCTTATGTTAGCTCTTAGCCAAACCGTCAAGCCAACAAATGTCCAGTGTCATAACTGATCACATGTGCAACTATGGCAAATGCAGATCAAACAGGGGCCAAGATGGCAGCTTCCTTGGCGGTAAAGGATAGGAGGGTTTAGTCCTTCTTTAAATGCTAAAATTCCTAACAGAAAAAATTCACTTCAGGTAGGTCAACAATGCAGATGATTATTTATGTGGTTCTATATAAAAAATGCCAAGTATGGCAAAACCAATTCATTAAAAGTAGTGTACGTGTTTACTTTAATAGTATTTTAAATAATAAAATCATTAAAGTGAAGAAAAATACAGTTTACTGATGGGACCCTGCTGTAATTTAATGCTATATAATCTGTAATCCAGGACCTTCTCAGTCCCTCATGATGAATACAAATATTATGCCATCATCAATAATGATATTCACCAGCTGTATCAGTAATATTAGTTCCTGTTTCTTAGCAATAACCATTCCACTGTGATAAAATGGAGTAAGGAAAGCTCAGAGCCACACAATTTCTTTTGTAAGATGCAATCATCATATAGCTGAAGTAGATGTGTCACTTTATCAGTCTAATTGTATCTTAGGGTTGCACAGACATTGACATCTTGTCAACTAGATGGCAGAGATTCAAAGTTTGTTATACGATGGCAATCATTCTTTTTTTCCATTATAACAATGGCAGGTGCAATCCATCATGTGTGTGTGTGTATATATATACAGTGGGGCAAAAAAGTATTTAGTCAGCCACCAATTGTGCAAGTTCTCCCACTTAAAAAGATGAGAGAGGCCTGTAATTGTCATCATAGGTAAACCTCAACTATGAGAGACAAAATGTGGAAACAAATCCGGACAATCACATTGTCTGATTTGTAAAGATTTTTTTTGTAAATTATGGTGGAAAATAAGTATTTGGTCACCTACAAACAAGCAAGATTTCTGGCTCTCGCAGACCTGTATCTTCTTCTTTAAGCCCTCCACTCATTACCTGTATTAATGGCACCTGTTTGAACTTGTTATCAGTATAAAAGACACCTGTCCACAACCTCAAACAGTCACACTCCAAACTCCACTATGGTGAAGACCAAAGAGCCGTCAAAGGACACCAGAAACAAAATTGTAGACCTGCACCAGGCTGGGAAGACTGAATCTGCAATAGGCAAGCAGCTTGGTGTGAATAAATCAACTGTGGGAGCAATAATTAGAAAATGGAAGACATACAAGACCACTGATAATCTCCCTCGATCTGGGGCTCCACGCAAGATCTCACCCCGTGGGGTCAAAATGATCACAAGAACGGTGAGCAAAAATCCCAGGAACCACACGGGGGGACCTAGTGAATGACCAGCAGAGAGCTGGGACCAACGTAACAAAGGGTACCATCAGTAACACACTACGCCGCCAGGGACTCAGATCCTGAAGTGCCAGACGTGTCCCCCTGCTTAAGCCAGTACATGTCCGGGCCCGTCTGAAGTTTGCTAGAGAGCATTTGGATGATCTAAAAGAGGATTGGGAGAATGTCATATCGTCAGATGAAACCAAAGTAGAACTGTTTGGTAGAAACACAACTTGTCGTGTTTGGAGGAGAGAGAATGCTGAGTTGCAACCAAAGAAAACAAAACCTACTGTGAAGCATGAGGGTGGCAACATCATGCTTTGGGGCTGTTTCTCTGCAAAGGGAACAGCACGACTGATCCGTGTACATGAAAGAATGAATGGAGCCATGTATCGTGAGATTTTGAGTGCAAACCTCCTCCCATCAGCAAGGGCATTGAAGATGAAACGTGGCTGGGTCTTTCAGCATGACAATGATCCCAAACACACCGCCCGGGCAACGAAGGAGTGGCTTCGTAAGAAGCATTTCAAGGTCCTGGAGTGGCCCAGCCAGTCTCCAAATCTCAACCCCATAGAAAACCTTTGGAAGGAGTTGAAAGTCCATGTTGCCCAGCGACAGCCCCAAAACATCACTGCTCTAGAGGAGATCTGCATGGAGGAATGGGCCAACATACCAGCAACAGTGTGTGACAACCTTGTGAAGACTTACAGAAAACATTTGACCTCTGTCATTGCCAACAAAGGATATATAACAAAGTATTGAGATGAACTTTTGATATTGACCAAATACTTATTTTCCACCATAATTTGCAAAAAAAAAATATTTCCAAAACAGACAATGTGATTGTCTGGATTTGTTTCCACATTTTGTCTCTAGTCTATAGTTGAGGTATACCTATGATGACAATTACAGGCCTCTCTCATCTTTTTAAGTGGAAGAACTTGCACAATTGGTGGCTGACTAAATACTTTTTTGCCCCACTGTATATATTGTGAGGGGGTTAACTCGGCAGCGGGTGTGTGTGACCCCCGGGATGGGCTCCCCACACAAAACAGGCCCAGCAAACGGAGGTTGTGGTTTTCAAAATCAAAAAAAGGTGCGGTTTATTTTCTATTTACAGTGACAAAACACAGCAAAGCAAAAGAAACATAACCAAAATAAATCCTGGTCAAGTTGACCTCTGACTAAACATACAGGTTTCCTAACTAACAACTGGGATCAGCCTAGTGCTGTCCTAGTCCCTAAGTCCCTGGTTTTAAATGTCCAAGCAAATAGCCACACAGGCTTTTTCTCACCGCACAAGGGTTCACTCTCCCTAGACAGTCCACACAGGTCTGGTTCCAGGCATGAGCTAACACCTAATGAATCTGGGAGTTTTTATAGAGGCCTTAAACGAACTGACAGGCTTCAGCTGGCCTCATCAACTCCCTGTCTGCACGACGCCCAGCCCTCTCCCTAGAGGTATGAGTCATCCATGAGCCCACTAGCCTTATACAACTCTCCACCTAGTTGTATAAGTCGGCGTAAAGCCTGAATCTGGGCGAAATATATCTACCCCCCTGGATGCAACCAGGTGACTTTACCTTCCTGCTGTCACATACCCCCCCCTCTTGTTTTAACCTCGGGGTTGGAACACCAGCAATCAGGCATTCATGTACTCGAGACAAAGCATCCACATTCCCCATTTGAACGCCAGGGCGATGCTTTACTGTGAAGTTGAATTCCTGGAGGGCCAGGAACCACCTATTCACTCTTCTATTTGTTTCCTTGTTTTGAGCCATCCACTTTAACGGAGCGTGATCCGTAACCATGTCAAAGTGCCTACCTAGCAGGTAGTACCGAAGGGAATCTAGAGCCCACTTCACCGCTAAACACTCCTTTTCAACGGTGGCGTAATTTACCTCATGGGACTTCAACTTCCTGCTGAGGTAAATGACTGGGTGCTCTTCCCCGTTCCAGACCTGGGACAATACTGCTCCTAACCCCACATCTGACGCATCACTTTGTACGACAAAGTCTTTAGAGAAGTCGGGTGAGTACAACACTGGCTGGCTACATAAGGCTTGTTTCAAGAATTGGAATGCTGCCTCAGCCTCGGGGGTCCATTTAATCATGACCGACCCTTTCCCCTTCGTCAGGTTGGTTAGGGGCACAGCCTTAGAAGCAAAGTGGGGAATGAATCGCCGATAATACCCAGCGATTCCCAGAAAGGCTCGTACCTGCTTCTTGCTGTTGGGACGTGGCCAACTCTGGATGGCCTCGACTTTGTTGAGTTGGGGTTTTATTACTCCCCTCCCAATGGTGTACCCAAGATATTTGGCCTCCTCCTGCCCAATGGTACACTTCTTGGGGTTAGCCGTAAACCCCGCTTCCCGAACAGAGTCCAGGACTGCTTGCACTTTTGGCAGATGTGAGGCCCAATCTGTGCTATGGACAATTACGTCATCCAGGTAAGCCGCAGCATACTTCCGATGGGGCCTCAGCATCTGGTCCATTTTCCGCTGGAATGTGGCCGGCGCATTCTGTAACCCGAACGGCATTCTTTTATATTGGAACGCCCCGTCTGGGGTTACAAATGCGGTTTTCTCTTTGGCCGACTTGGCCAGGGGGATTTGCCAATACCCTTTTGTGAGGTCAAGAGTCGTCATGTATCGGGCTGTTCCCAGCCGGTCGATCAACTCATCTATACGTGGCATGGGGTAGGTGTCAAATTTTGTAACTTTGTTCAACTGACGAAAATCGTTACAAAATCGCCAGCTCCCATCCGGTTTAGGCACCAACACGATGGGACTAGACCAATCACTTTGGGACTCCTCTATCACCCCTAAGTTCAGCATTTTCTGTACTTCCTCCCGTATTGCCTCCCGTCGAGCCTCTGGGATCCGATAGGGTTTTAACTTCACCCTTTCACCGGGCGGGGTAATGATGTCATGCTCTACCCCAGATGTTTGTCCCGGCAGCTCAGAGAATACCTCCTTGTTGCGAAGCACAAACTCCTTAACCTCCTGTTGTTGGGGTTGTGACAAGGTGGCTGCTATTCCAACCTCAGGAATCACGCAACCAGTTTGAGCTGGTGACCAAGTGTCTGCGACTAGGGACTCTCTATCCCTCCAGGCTTTCAACAGATTAACGTGATAGATCTGTTCGGGCTTTCGCCTTCCTGGTTGTCTGACCTTGTAATTCACTTCGCTCACTTTTTCCATTATCTCGTAGGGGCCTTGCCATTTGGCAAGGAATTTACTTTCAACCGTAGGGACAAGTACCAATATCCTATCCCCCGGGGAAAAGGTACGGGTCTTGGCTCCACGGTTGTACACTCTCTGCTGTGCCAACTGCGCTTGGGCCAAATGTTCCTTCACGATGGGCATTACCTGTGCAATTCGATCTTGCATCAGGGCGACATGCTCAATCACACTCCTGTGGGGAGAACTCTCACTTTCCCAAGTTTCCTTGGCAATATCCAACAGCCCTCTTGGGTGTCTCCCATACAGTAACTCAAAGGGGGAGAATCCCGTAGAGGATTGGGGCACCTCCCTAATAGCAAACATCAAATAAGGAAGTAAACAGTCCCAATCCTTTCCATCTCTATCCACCACTTTCTTCAACATTTGTTTTAGGGTTTTGTTGAATCTTTCAACCAGCCCATCGGTTTGGGGGTGATACACAGACGTACCCAATTGCGTCACTTTGAACAATTTACACAGCTCTTTCATAACCCGGGACATAAAGGGTGTACCTTGGTCCGTAAGCAGTTCTTTACAAATACCCACCCGGCTAAAAACAAGAGATAGCTCTTTGGCTATGGTTTTGGCCGAGGTATTTCGGAGAGGGATCGCTTCTGGATAACGGGTGGCATAGTCCATTATAACTAATATGTACTGGTGCCCCCTAGCGGACTTGATTATAGGACCTACCAAATCCATGGCGATCCTCTCAAACGGGACCTCAATGATGGGTAGAGGGACCAGCGGGCTACGGAAATGTGGCATCGGGGCCAACCTCTGACACACAGGGCAGGAGGAACAATAATTTTCTACGTCCTTCATCACCCCCGGCCAATAGAATCTCTGTAATACCCTCTCTCTGGTTTTCTCTGTCCCCAGATGACCTCCAAGAATGTGCCCATGGGCCAACTCCAACACCAACTTCCTGTAAGGTTTGGGCACCACAAGCTGCTCAACGGTTTCTTCTGCCCTTTTTGCCACCCGATACAGTAGGTCCTTCTCTACGCTGAAGTATGGGTAAGTGCAGGTATTATCTGGGTTCACTAACTCGCCATCTATTTTCACTACGTTTTCCCGTGCCTTTATTAGGGCGGGGTCTTTCAACTGTTCTGTGGCAAAGTTTTCCCTGTGAACCTCAAGATCAGAAAACTCCACAGACGGTAGGTTTTCGTCTGAGGAGGTGGGCTCCTCTCCAGTTTCTTGAGTCTCCCCTGCCAATACTGATAAGGGAAATTCCGGAGAGTCCTCACCACTCTCAGGGGAGTTCTGGCTATCACATTCCTGGTACATAGGGGCACCAGTGAGGGGCTCAGGATCATCCCACAGTTCCCAGAACTTCGGAAAATCCCTTCCCACAATGGCGTCATGCGGTAACTGAGATACTAAGCCCACTGGATGAGAGAGGGTACCTTTGGGGGTCTCGAAACACACTGTAGTCACTGGATACTCTCGGGTGTCCCCATGCACACAAATAACAGCTACCTTGCTATTCCCAGAGACCTCTGTTTTAACTAACTCAGCCTTTATCAGGGTCACAAGGCTACCTGAATCCAGCAATACCACAACATTTCTACCATTAACACACATTTTGCATAAATGTTTCTCAGTTCCTCGAATGGCAGTGCATGCGACTGTCGCACACAGCGACTGACGTCTGCCCGTCAGAAAGTCACACTGCATGGGTTCCTCCACAACCGGGCAATTGGCTGCAATATGTCCCGCTTGCCGGCAGCGGTAGCAAACGATCCTTCTTGCCGCCTCTTGAGCCGCTGATTTCCCAGGCTGTTCTCGCCAAACTTGGGGTAGAGCTCCCACCCTCTCACTCTCTCCACCCTCACCCCTTGGAATCCTCTTATCCGCCCCTGGGGATGGTCTGGTCTTAGGGTGGAAAGTCCGAGTGTCTCTGGAAGAGGCCGTCAGGTTCTCTGTAGCCAAGTATTTCTCCACACGATCCACAAGACCATCGGCCGTCTCTGGGTCTCCATGGCTTACCCACTTTTGGATGGCAGTAGGAAGAGCTCTCAAAAACCGATCCATTACAACACGTTCCACAATCTTTGGTGCGGACAAAGTCTCTGGCTGTAGCCACTTTCTGCTCAGGTGAATGAGATCATACATTTGAGACCTGGGGGGTTTTCCAAGCTGGAAAGTCCAGTTATGCACACGCTGAGCCCGGACAGCCTGGGTGACACCCAGCCTTGCCAATATTTCAGCTTTTAGCATCACATAGTCTTTTGCTTGGTTAGGCTCTAGGTCATAGTAAGCTTTCTGCGATTCACCAGTTAACAGAGGAGCCACCAGTCCAGCCCACTGCTCCTCAGGCCACTTTTCTCTTTCAGCGGTCCTTTCAAATGTGGTCAAAAATACCTCTGGGTCATCCTCTCCAGTCATTTTTGTCAATAAACGACTCACCCCAAAGGACGCGGTATTAGTGGGACGGCTTTCCTCACTGGTCTGCGGACGTTGCTGCATTACTGCTTCCATCTGTTGTTGTAGTCTCTGCTCTTGCTTCTGCAACAGGTCTATGAAGCGGGCCTCAGATTGCTGCTGGGCTCGTTGCTGAGCCTCCAGACTCTGTTGCAAAGTTGCGTTTGTCTGCTGCTGGGCTGCAAGGCTCCTTTGCAAACCTGCATTTGTCTGCTGTTGATTGGCATTTGCTAGAGCCAGCTGCTTCAGTATCTCCTCCATGCTGGCTTAAAAAAAAACTGCCCGCATTCTCCACCAACTGTTAGGGGGTTAACTCAGCAGCGGGTGTGTGTGACCCCCGGGATGGGCTCCCCACACAATACAGGCCCAGCAAACGGAGGTTGTGGTTTTCAAAATCAAAAAAAGGTGCGGTTTATTTTCTATTTACAGTGACAAAACACAGCAAAGCAAAAGAAACATAACCAAAATAAATCCTGGTCAAGTTGACCTCTGACTAAACATACAGGTTTCCTAACTAACAACTGGGATCAGCCTAGTGCTGTCCTAGTCCCTAAGTCCCTGGTTTTAAATGTCCAAGCAGATAGCCACACAGGCTTTTTCTCACCGCACAAGGGTTCACTCTCCCTAGACAGTCCACACAGGTCTGGTTCCAGGCATGAGCTAACACCTAATGAATCTGGGAGTTTTTATAGAGGCCTTAAACGAACTGACAGGCTTCAGCTGGCCTCATCAACTCCCTGTCTGCACGACGCCCAGCCCTCTCCCTAGAGGTATGAGTCATCCATGAGCCCACTAGCCTTATACAACTCTCCACCTAGTTGTATAAGTCGGCGTAAAGCCTGAATCTGGGCGAAATATATCTACCCCCCTGGATGCAACCAGGTGACTTTACCTTCCTGCTGTCACAATATATATATATATATATATATATATATATATATATATAGACGCACACACACACACACAGTGTATAGGTCCTGCATTACTCAGGAATTCTGGGAACTGTATTTAAAGCCCATCTCTGGGCAAAGCGTGACAACCCCACCACCAAATAACTCTGAAAGGACAGTTTTGCTAACCTAAGTCCAACATCTTCCCATGTGGGTGCCATGTTCAGGTGCGGGGTGACTGGTAATCCAGTACTTCAGATGTGCCCACAATGGCTGGTCCCCTTTATGCTGCTGTCACTGCTGAGATTCTGCCACAGGGCAAGTGATAGGAAGTGTCTACAAATGCAGGCAGCTATGTGGACACCTGAAGAAGAGCCATGCCCCCATACACAGAAGAAGAGCGAAGGACTGAGACTGGAGTGTCACATGTTCATTGATTTAGGTAAAATAAATATTTATTTATTGTCTTTTATTTTTTTTATGCCAGAGATTAGTTAGAGGTAAGTGGGGGAGGGAGGTATGTGTGCAGCCAGAAGGCTGTACATTATTCACCCTTGAGGCAAATAAAATGGACCTCAACTCAAAAGGGAAAAATTTGCTACCTTATTGGAAACATCTATAGATAAAAACTGTGTCTAAGCAACACCCTGAAAAGTGTTGTCTTGAGTTCCTCTTGAAAAATGGTGCTCTTTCAGTACTTAAGCACTCCAGCCAGATATCTGCATAACTGTGTTGGATCAACTAAGACTTAAATATGGAGTGAGATTTGGTGAGGCTACTACTGTGGTGCCCACTGTTCTTGCTGGAGAGGAGGCTGTACCTGAGGACTTGCAATACAAGGATCTCCCTGCTTTCGCTTCATTCATTCTGTGGATCTGTGCTTCCTCCACTTCTCCTGCTGGATCTTGTTCCTTACTCCACAAGTCATCAGATCACCAGTCATCAAGGGAATCTCCTTGACATAAGGAAGCAAAACCCTGCCACTTCCAAGGTTGCCATTTACACACAGAGACACAGAGATCATCACATGGCTGACAAAGGGGTCCTGTGTGGCTCCAAAACGTTGCACTACACCTATTTGTGATGTGATCCTTCTTCAATAAAAACAGTTTGGACAAAATTGATGATCCTTGGTGTGCAGGCGAATATCTACATATTGTTCTGTACTGTGTATCTGCGTGGAAGTGGCCACCTTGGAAGAGGCAAGATTTTGCTTCCTTATGTCAGGGAGATTCCCTTGATGACTGGTGATCTAATGACTTGTAGAGTAAAGAACAAGATCCAGCAGGAGAAGTTGAGGAAGCACAGATCCAAAGAATGAATGAAGCGAAAGCAAGGAGATCCTTGTATTGCAAGTCCTCAGGTACAGCTTCCTCTCCAGCAAGAACATTGGGCACCACAGTACATATCATACAGGTTCCAGTATCCAGCTGGCGGTCGCTACAGCACCCAGTACCTTAAGAACTCATTCCAGCAATGTGTGCAATGGCAATATGGACTGTGGACAGTCCAGAAAAAGCTGCAGGAAGACCACAGGCAATACTGGTGACTAGTCTTTTGCCTCCTACCTGTCTTTTTGTGCACAGCTTCCAAAGTTCAGTTTCCCTTTGGGGGAGATATGATCAGCTTGTAAATATTTAAATGGTCCATAGCATAAATTACCTGGAAAGCTTTCTGTGTGCATAACTTCACTGATCACCACAAACCAAAAACACTAATATTTTTAATATTCAAAGCAAACTCACCCATCCATCCATGTCTCCGTGCTTTATTTTGCTGAGAAATCGCTTTGAAAAACACCCCCTAGCATTTCTGGCCGTGGCCATCTTGATTAGGGGCAGATGATTCATGTAGCATTTACTTCCTGGAATCCACTTGCCCTTAGCTCAGACATGCAGGCAGAAGGGTGTAATTAGCTGGAAAAGCCCCTTCTTACATAGTTAGTCAGGTTGAAAAAGGACACAAGTCCGTCTAGTTCAACCAATAAAAATAAATCATACAATCCCATATACACAATCCTTCACCCACAGTTGATGCAGAGGAAGGCGAAATACCCCAGCAGAGCATGATCCAATTTGCTACAGCAGGGGAAAAAAATCCTTCCTGATACCCCAAGAAGCACTCTGATTTTCCCTGAATCAATTTTACCTATAAATGTTAGTACCCAGTTATATTATGTACATTTAGGAAAGTATCCAGGCCTTTATTAAAGCAATCTACTGAGTGGCCAGAACCACCTCTGGAGGGAGACTATTCCACATTTTCACATCTTACTGTGAAGAAACCTTTCCGTATTTGGAGATGAAATCTCTTTTCCTCTAGACCTAAAGAATGCCCCCTTGTCCTCTGTGATGACCTTAAAGTGAATAACTCAACACCAAGTTCACTATATGGACCACTTATGTATTTGTACATGTGGATCATAGCCCCCCTTAATCTCTCTTCTCAAGAGAGAATAAATTCAGTTCCTCTAATCTTTCCTCATAGCTGAGCTCCTCTATGCCTCTTATCAGTTTGGTTGCCCTTCTCTGCACTTTCTCCAGTTCCCCAATATCCTTTTTGAGATCTGGTGCCCAAAACTGAACAGCATATTCCAGATGAGGTCTTACTAAATGATATCTCTCTCTCTGGAGTCCATACCTCTCCTAATACAAGAAAGGACTTTGCTTGTTTTGGAAACTGCAGCTTGGCATTGCATGCTATTATTGAGCTTATGATCTACCAAAACCCCCAGATCCTTCTCCACTATGGATTCCCCCAGTTGTACTCCCCCTAGTATGTATGATGCATGCATATTCTTAGCCCCCAAGGGCATAACTTTACATTTATCAACATTAACCACTTCAGCCCCGGAAGATTTTACCTCCTTCCTGACCAGGGCACTTTTTACAATTTGGCACTGCGTTGCTTTAACTGACAATTGCGCGGTCATGCAACGCTGTACCCAAATAGAGCTTTCTTTTGGTGGTATTTGATCACCTCTGCAGTCATTTTTTTTTTTTTGCGCTATAAACAAAAAAAGAGCGACAATTTTGAAAGAAAAATATATATATATTTTTTACTTTTTGCTATGATAAATATCCCCAAAAATGTTTTAAAAAAATACATTTCTTCATCAGTTTAGACTAATATGTATTATTCAACATATTTGTGGTAAAAAAAAAAGTAATAAGTGTATATTGATTGGTTTGCGCAAAAGTTATAGCGTCTACAAACTATGGAAAAGATTTATGATATTTTTATGGCATTTTTTTTTAAAATGCACTGATTACTGTATAAATGTCACTGACAGGGAAGGGGTTAACACTAGGGGGTGATCAAGGGGTTAAGTGTGTGTTCCCTCACTGTGTTCTAACTGTGTGAGGATGGGACTAACTAAGAGAGATGACAGATCGCTGTTTCTACTTTGTAGAAACACACGATCTGTCTCCTCTCCTCTGACAGCACAGTGCTCGTGCACGTGATCACGCCTGGCCGGCGACGATCGCCGGCCATGCTCATCGGGTTCCCCGCTCGCGTGCCCTTGAGTGGCTCTCCTGGGCAAAGCCGTATATGTACGGGATTTCGTTTAGGAGAGCCATTATAACGCAGTTTATATGCGTGAGCCGGTCGGGAGATGGTTAAACCTCTTTTGCCACACAGTTGCCCATTTAAACAGTGCATTGAGGTCAATTGTACAGGTGCTTGTAAATTGGAGACATCCTGTAAGGATATTATTCCACTGCATAGCTTAGGGTCATCTGCAAAGACAGAAATGGTTATTTTCGGTACAATTTTTTTATTGAGATTTTTGGAAGAAATTAAAAACTATTATAATAATCCCACGCAGGGGATGTGAACAAATAAGCATGACATAACACAGCTTAATAATGCACATTAGAAACAAATGTGGTAGTGGGAATAGTCGAACATCAACAACCCTCCGGCCAAGACCGGGGGTCAACATAGGGTAACTGAGCTTGATTGCTCAGAAATTAAATCGCAGAAGAATCCACAAAAAAATTAGAAGAAAAAAAAAGGAAATTCAAGGTCATACGAACAAAAAACACAAATAAAAAGACACACAAATAAAACACACAGGGGAAAAAAAAATATAGGTGGTGAAGAGGGGACACCAGAGAGGGGAAGGAAAGATAAAGGAAGAAAGGGGGTATTGAGCAGAAAGATAGGGTAAGAAAAAGAAAAGGGAAAGGTAGGGTACCGCCAGGTCGGGAGGGAAGAGGGGGTCAATTGGCGAGGCCCAAACTGATCAGATGCACAGTGAGAAGAGCGTAGGACCACCACAGGCCCCAAACTTTGAGGAACTTGGCGTGGGAGTCATGAAGAATACTGGACATCTTCTCGTTAATCATAAGAGTCGTTAAGATGCTCTTCACCTCCGCAAACTAAACAGCCGGCTTCTTCCAGGCCCTTGCTATTGCACGCTTCGCAGCGATAAACAAATAATAGGATTTTTATAACAGCTTACCTGTAAAATCCTTTTCTTGGAGTACATCACGGGACACAGAGCGACATAGTCATTACTAATGGGTTATATAGATACCGTCAGGTGCTGGCACTGGCAACTTCCAAAACCGGAAGTACCCTCCCCTATATAAGCCCCTCCCATCCGGGAGCACCTCAGTTTTGTAGCAAAGCAATAAGTGTCCCCAAAGAGGGGCGGGAGCTCTGTGTCCCGTGATGTACTCCAAGAAAAGGATTTTACAGGTAAGCTGTTATAAAAATCCTATTTTCTTTCTCGTACATCACGGGACACAGAGCGACATAGTCATTACTAATGGGATGTCCTAAAGCAATGCCCAATGAGGGGGGGGATACACCATATATAAGCTGAGCGCTATCAGACATGAGGATCTTTTGCGGCCTGCAACACACTGCGCCCAAAGGCGACATCCTCCTGACTTCTAACGTCCACCTGGTAGAACCTAGTAAACGTGTGTACTGAAGACCATGTTGCGGCCTTACAGATTTGAGCCAGGGAGGCCTGGTGATGCACTGCCCATGAAGTTCCAACTGCTCTCGTGGAGTGCGCTCTAACTTTGAACGGAGGCGGTCTCCTTCTCAAGCCATAGGCTTGTATTATGACCTGTCGAATCCACTTGGCTAAAGTAGATTTTGACGCTGCCTGACCCTTTCTGGGGCCTTCCGGCAGAATAACCAAAGTATCCGTTCTGCGAATCTGAGCAGTGGCCTTTAGATAAGCTTTAACTGCTCTTACTACATCCAAAGAATGCAATAACTTTTCCTCTACCGAAGTAGGTTTGGGGAAAAAAGAAGGAAGAACCACATCTTGGTTCAAATGAAACCTCGATACCACCCTAGGAAGAAAGGCTGGATGAGGACGTAACACTACTCTATCCTTATGGATAACCAGATATGGCTCCTTACAGGACATAGCTGCTAATTCCGACACTCTTTTAGCCGAACAAATGGCTACTAGAAAAATCAATTTCCTGGTGAGAAGCACCAAAGAAATATGCTGTAATGGTTCAAATGGTTGTTTCTGTAGAACCGACAGAACCAAGTTTAGATCCCATGGACATATGGGAATATTAACCGGAGGACTAATACGCATCACTCCTTGTATAAAGGCTTTGACTAGTGAATGCGAAGCCAAGGGCCTTTGAAAAAATATTGACAAGGCCGAAATCTGACCCTTTGATAGTACTCAAGGCAAGCTTCCTATCTACAGCCCATTGTAGGAAGTCCAGAATCCTACCTATTACGTACTTATGTGGATGCCATTTCTTGGCCTCACACCACGCGATGTACGCCTTCCAGATTCTATATTAGATCTGCCTGGATACCGGCTTCCTGGCATTGATCATGGTAGATACCACAGGATTAGAGAGCCCTCTCTTTTTTAGAATGTGGGCTTCCATAGCCAGGTCGTCAAACCTAGGGCTGGTAAGGAAGGGTGGTATATCGGTCCTTGCGAAAGCAGGTCCGGACGACGTGGGAGAGTCCAAGGACTCCCCACTGAAATTTTACAATCTCCGCGTACCACGCTCTTCGGGGCCACGCTGGAGCCACCGGAATCACTGGTTTCTTTTCTACCCTGATTCTGCGGAGTAATCGAGGTAACCATTGTGGCGGTGTGAATGCATATATCAGCTTGAACTGATCCCAAGGGAACACTAGGGCATCCGAGCCGCAAGCTAGGGGATCCCTTGTCCGAGAGACAAACCTGTCCCCCTTTGCGTTGAATCTGGATGCTAGAAGATCTACATCCGATGTTCCCCACCGCTGACATATTGTCCAGAAAACCTCGGGGTGAAGGGACCCTTCCTCTGGGCCTAATTGCTGGCGACTTAGAAAGTCCGCCTTCCAATTCTCCACTCCTGGAATGAATACCGCAGATATGGCTGGGACATATTTTTCTGCCCATTTCAGGATGTAATTTACTTCCCTCTGGGCTGCACGACTCCTGGTGCCCCCCTGATGATTGATATATGCCACTGCTGTGGCATTGTCTGATTGAATTCTGACAGGGGACCCTTGGAGTTTGGATGTCCATGCTACTAGGGCATACCGGGCTGCTCGTATCTCTAAGAGATTGATGGGCAGGGCCTTTTCTGCATCCGACCATCTGCCCTGGAGAGACTATTGCTCCAGTACTGCTCCCCAGCCTATAAGGCTGGCATCTGTAGTGACCACCTTCCAAGAAATCAGACTGAAGGATTTCCCTTTTTCCAGATTCTGGGGAACCAACCACTAACGGAGGCTCTTGCGAACGGAAGGGGACAAGGACATTGTAAGTCTAGGGCCTGAACTTTTTTGTTCCAGGCTGACAGTATGGCCCCCTGCAAATTCCTTGAATGGAATTGACCGTAGGGTACTGCTTCGAATGATGCCACCATTTTTCCCAGCAGCCTTATGCACAGGCGTATGGACGGCTGTCTTTTTTGTACCCACTAAGTGTATCAAATCTTTCAAAGACAACACCTTTCCTCGAGGCAAGAATATTTTTCTCTGGCCTGAATCCAACCTTAGCCCCAAGTATTCCAGACTTTTGACTGGTTTTTAGGGCTGACTTTTCTCGGTTGATAATCCAACCGTGAGATTCCAGATACTTGATTGTCTTGTGAACGACCACTTCTAGTTTTTTCACTGAGTGGTCTATCAGCAACAAGTCATCTAGATATGCCATTATCATTACACCTTGTGTTCTTAGATTGGCCAATAAAGGGCCAGAATTTTTGTAAACACTCGTGGTGCTGTGGCCAAACCGAAGGGTAAGGCTCTGAACTGAAAATGGCGCCCTTCTACTGCAAAGCGTAGAAACTTTTGGTAGACTGGAAAGATGGGAATGTGCAGATAAGCATCTTTGATGTCGATCGCGGCTAACCAATCCTCCCCTTGTAGGGCAGTGGCCACCGATCGGATCGACTTCATCGGAAAGTCCTGATATACAGGAATTTGTATAGCCCTTTTAGAATTAATATGGGCCTCCCGTCCGCGTTTGCTTCGGGACTGTAGAGAGGTTTGAGTAAAACCCGAACCCTCATTCTTCCAGGGGAACCTCCATAATTACTCCTTGGAGCAATAGTTGTTCTAGTGCCAACAGGAGGGATCCTCTCTTCCGGGGATCCCTTGGCACGTTTGACCTCAAAAATGGGAAGGAGGAGAGTCTCTTAACTCCAATCTGTATCCCCAACATACTGCGGAGAGCACCTATCTGTCTTGATCGCGTCCCGCCAGGTCTCTTGTGAACAACTGGAGTCCTCCCCCCACCCGACTGAGTGGGGGCAACCCTTCAATGAATTTAACTTTGGGGGAGGTTTTGTACCTCCCCTGACCCAGGGTTTCTCATTACCCTGCTATTGTCCCTGTTTTTTACCCCCGGGAATTGACCGAGGAGGCCGTCGGAACTGTTACACAGCCGATGCCCCAGGGACTGGAGAAGCAGGCCTCTTAAAGAGGGACCTCTAACTCTGTTTTTAAATGGCAAGAGCGTATTTTTACCGCTGGAAATTTTCTGGATATATTTGTCCAGGTTTTCCCTGAATAAGCGTTCACCATGAAATGGGACGCTAACCAGCCATTCCTTACAGGGAGCTTCAGCAGACCAGTTTTTGAGCCATAGAAGCCTACGCATATGTACTCTAGACAGCGTAAGGCGGGAGGCCTGATGGACTGAATCCTTTATGGCGTCAACCGCAAAGCCTAAGGCTCTAGGTAGATCAGCTAGGGCAAGGCCTGCTGATCTGTCAAGTCCCTCAAGACCTGTTTTAACTGATCCTTCACTGCTTAGCAGACCCCAATAGCTGCTACTGCTGGTTGTGTCACCAAGCTTGCTGTAGAAAGAAGCAGACTTTCATAAGGACTCCAATCTTTTATCTATTGGGTTCTTGAACATTTGGACATTATCCACTGGACATGTCAGTGATTTATACATACAAGAGATGGCTGCGTCCACTGTAGGGACCTTCCATTTTTTTTTTTTTTTTTTATGAACTTATCCTCCATGGGATAGACCACCGGAAATCTCTTGGGGGAATACTATTTTCTCAGGACGTTCCCAATCCTGGTAAATAAGCCCTTTCAGTAAAAGGGTGAAGTGGAAAAGAACAGACAGTCTGGGGGCTTCTAGCGACCCCAACGAGGATACAGTAGTGGTTGATGGTTCCGCAAGGTGCATTTTTAATGCCGATCGGACCATGTTAGTCAGAGACTGAACCCATAATCTTTCAGCTTGAGCTGCTGAGAAAGGTTCCTCCACTGTTGATTCCTCTATAACAGAATCAACCTCATCCTGATCCCCTTCAGGCAGGTCGATCCCTGTATGGGACTGTTGCTCTGCTAACAGGCACTCTGAAGGAGGAGACGGAGATCGGCGTGCTTTCCCTGACAGGGAGGCAGCGATCAATGTTGACAATCTCTCTCTAATCCTCCCAGAGCTGAGGAAAAAACCTCCTCTGTTACATACACAGGAGCAGGTGACTGAGGACAGCCACAGTACCAAGTACCCCTGCGGGGTCTCTATGGTCACTTACCTCTGAACTTCAGGGGAGACTGGTGCAGCAGAAGCATGCCCACCTCAGAGCCCGATGAGACCCCCTTCGCTTCCTGGAAGATTCAGTTCCGGAGCTTCTGGACGGCATATTCTTAAGCCTAAAGCTGAGGTATTCCAGCCGTAATACACCACTTTTACTGAGAATAGTCTAGCACAATTGCTGCTATATCACAGTTGGTGTCTACTAAAGTGCCTTTCTAGGGGATGCCTGCATCAACCGCCTCTGTGTGCCTTTATCTGTTGCTAGCTCTGTCTGTGCATTCAATAGCCAGCTATAATGTGCTTTAAAACACGCTGGACGCCCGCACATGCGCAGCAGCGCCGCGGCGCACACCTGAGCGTCATCCACCCGCTCCGCCCCTTTTTTCAGATCGCCTCTATGAATAGAGGCGCGTGCACGCGCGCGGGCACGTGCGCCTTCGGCGCCCTTTTTTAAAAACAATAAGGAGCTAGACGGGAGCCAGGGCCCCCTTTGCCGCAGGGCCCGGGGATGGATGAGCGCAGCAACAGGGCAGAGGAGACAGCTTCCCAGCAGAGAACATACCAACTGCCTGGATTTGATTCTGGAAGAAAAAAATCCACATTACAAGAAAAAGAACCATAGCGGCCTCTAGTGTCTAACACAGGTACCGCGGTCTTACATTTTTTTTAATTTTTTTTTTTCTTGCCTACTATTAAAATTTTTACATTTTCTCAGTAGTAACAGGCATACACAGAATATTAGCGGGAATACCTTAGGTAACAGGCAGAAAGACAAAATAGGCTTGGGGGTCCCTCAATAGAACCAAGTTCCTGAGGGCCCCCACTTACCTTTTCCTCGCCGCAGGACTTTGTTTGGTCCACAGAAGCCCAAACTTCACCTATCACGGCAGGCATTGTAATCAAACCTTCAGGGACCGGGTTCCCAAGGATTCCACTCCCCTGGACCTGTATAGCACCCTGCACAGAAAACATCTTGGTCGTGGGTATGACCAGAGCTCTGGATCCCAGGGTCCAGCTCTCCTAAGAGAAGCATTACAGGCAAAACCTTGCTCTTCTCTGCAAGGCCCGGGTACCGACCGTTTAGCTATGAAGCTTTTTTGGTCGGATCCGGAATAGCTTACTGAGGCCCAAAAGAACCTGTACGCAAGCTCAGTGAAAAACACATGTTTCTTCTTGGCCAACACCTTAGACACTGGCAAAAAAAAACTGAGGTGCTCCCGGATGGGAGGGGCTTATATAGGGGAGGGTACTTCCGGTTTTGGAAGTTGCCAGTGCCAGCACCTGACGGTATCTATATAACCCATTAGTAATGACTATGTCGCTCTGTGTCCCGTGATGTACGAGAAAGAAAAGTGGCCAACTTTTGTTGATAAGAGAAGAGGCCCGGGATCGGGCAGTGGAGTAAGGCCCATTTGGCTTCCCTGCGGGGGGGGATATATGGAAGAGAGTGGAAAGAAGACCAAACACCCTTGACCAGAATCCCACCAAACGGGGCAGGACCACCAGATATGAAGTTCATCTCCACACTGATCACAGCCCCTGAAACATCTATCGCTGCAGGATGGGTTCGTTTTGGCGATACGGGAGGGAACCCAGTACCAACGGAGGAGCACCTTGTAGGCTGCCTCTAGGGTAACCATGTTAAAAGGAACATTTTGCAGTATTAGACCAGGCTTTGCTCCAGTCCGCTAGGTCGATGTTTAATAAGTCCCGCTCCCAGTGGAGGACATAAGACAGCGAGGATGGAGTCCTGCTTGAGTTGAGGAAGGCGTATATCAAGGATATAGTACCCAGAGATCCCGGCGTTTGTTGGCACGTAAGCTCAAAGTCCGTTTTCTGGAAGCGGAAAACATCATTATGCCTGAGAGAGGAGATCCAGTGTCGTAATTGGAGATAGTGGAAAAAGTCCACTGAGGGGGCGTCATGAGCTTCTCGGATAGAAGCCCGCGAGGGGAAGGTGCGAGTTCCAAGAAAATGTCGGACTTGAGAGAATCCATGGGCTGGCCACCAGGAAAAAACAGGAGGTTGTTCTAGGCCAGGGGCAAATAGGGGGTTATTCAGATGGGGACTGGTGCACAATTGGGTATCTCCAGGAGAACCCAGGAAGGAATATAGAAAGTAGCCTGGAGCATTGTAAGCTGAGAGATTTGTGCAGCTTGGTAGTATTTGGCGATGTTCAGGACCCCAAGCCCGCCTCTCAGTCTGTGAACATACAGGGTAAAGCGAGAAACCCTGGGGCGCTTGTTGGCCCAGATAAAAGAAAGAAGCTTTTTCTGGAGGAGGCGCAAGAAGAATGCAGGGATTCGGACTGGTAGAGTCCGGAAGAAGTATAAGATCTTTGGGAGGACCGTCATCTTGACGGCAGAGATGCGGCCAATCCAAGACAAGGTGGGGAATTTCCAGGATGCCATGAGCGCCGTGATGGAGCGCAACAGGGTATAATAGTTCGCAGAAAACGAAGAGGAGTAAGAGGGGGTCAACTTAATACCCAAGTATTCTAAAGTAGAGCTGGACCAGTGGTATGGGAAAGAGGATTGGAGGTGTGCGACCAGGGGGCTCGGAAGGGAGATGTTTGTGGTTTTATGGGGGTTAATCTGGAGCCCTGAAATGGCGGCAAAGCGGGTCAGGAGGGATTGTAGATTGGGTAGGGAGACAATTGGGTTCGTAAGGGTCAAAAGAATATCGTCCGCAAACATATTTACTTTGTAACATTCGCCTGCATATGGGATCCCATTATTGTTTGGGTCGGCTCTAAGAGCCATGGCCAGGGGTTCAAGGGCGAGGATGAAAAGAACCAGAGACAGGGGACAACCCTGCCATGTTCCTAGAAATGGTTCTTTTAATCCCAGACCCTATATCATTTATAAAGATAATAAAAAGTAAGGGTCCCAACACTGAACCTTGGGGTACACCACTGATAACCTTAGACCATTCAGAGTAAGAATCATTAACCACTACTCTCTGAATTCTGTTTTTTAGCCTGTTTTCTATCAATTTACAAACTGATCTTTCCAAGCCTATAGACCAGGGGTGCCCAACCAGTGGCCCGGGGGCCACATGCGGGCCCGCGGAGCCCTCTGATGTGGCCCGCGGAGCCCTCTGATGTGGCCCGCGACCTCCTGCTCTGGAATAGAATAGAATACTGTTATTAAAGGTCAGTTTATTACTAAAATCACAGTGTGTGTATATATGGGCATATCTGTTCTGCAGTGGTTACTGGGCTGCTTTCAAATTAATCCACAGATGCAGAGCAGTGCACCTGCGGGTTACTTGCACTGAGCCATACACTTCTGTTAATACCCATGGGTTGGTGCACTTCAGAAAGTGCACCACACCTGCAGAATATAATATAAGTCTATGGCAAAGTGCAGCTAACCGCAGGAAAGCCACAGGTGCACTGCGTTGCACCCTCGGTGTGGGTATATCGCAGCACATCAGTGTGAAAGCAGCCATGGACCCCTTTTTACACGGTCAGTCCGACCCAATTGGACCCTCCATTCACCTCTAAGGAGTGGCAGATGTAAACCGACTTGTGTCCTACCTCCAATCTGATCAGGCTGTGTCTGCTCTGCATATGAGGAGCGGACACGGACCTGCCATCCGCCGGCTCCGCTGATTGTGGCCCGCGACCGGTTACCAAGTCGCTTAAGTGGCCCTCGTGCTTCAAAAGGTTGGGCACCCCTGCTATAGACTTTACCTTACACATGAGCCGTGTGCAGGGCAGGACTTAGGATGGTGGGGGCCCCTGGGCTTGAGTCACTTTCGGGCCCTACCTTCTATACATTACTTTATATAAAACAATTCAATGAAAAATTAAAGAGGAAGTAAACCCCGGCCGATTTTTGCAGTTTTTCAATCTTTAAGTTATAACAGCTCATTGCAATGCAATACATACAGTGGGGCAAAAAAGTATTTAGTAGTCAGCCACCAATTGTGCAGGTTCTCCCACTTAAAGAGATGAGAGAGGCCTGTAATTGTCATCATAGGTATACCTCAACTATGAGAGACAAAATGTGGAAACAGATCCAGACAATCACATTGTCTGATTTGGAAAGAATTTATTTGCAAATTATGGTGGAAAATAAGTATTTGGTCACCTACAAACAAGCAAGATTTCTGTCTCTCACAGACCTGTATCTTCTTCTTTAAGAGGCTCCCCTGTCCTCCACTCATTACCTGTATTAATGGCACCTGTTTGAACTTGTTATCAGTATAAAAGACACCTGTCCACAACCTCAAATAGTCACACTCAAAACTCCACTATGGTGAAGACCAAAGAGCTGTCAAAGGACACCAGAAACAAAAAATTGTAGATCTGCACCAGGCTGGGAAGACTGAATCTGCAATAGGCAAGCAGCTTGGTGTGAAGAAATCAACTGTGGGAGCAATAATTAGAAAATGGAAGACATACAAGACCACTGATAATCTCACTCGATCTGGGGCTACACGTAAGATCTCACCCCGTGGGGTCAAAATGATCACAAGAATGGTGAGCAAAAATCCCAGAATCACACGGGGGGACCTAGTGAATGACCTGCAGAGAGCTGGGACCAATGTAACAAAGGCTACCATCAGTAACACACTACGCCGCCAGGGACTCAGATCCTGCAGTGCCAGACGTGTCCCCCTGCTTAAGCCAGTACATGTCCGGGCCCATCTGAGGTTTGCTATAGAGCATTTGGATGATCCAGAAGAGGATTGGGAGAATGTCATATGGTCAGATGAAACCAAAGTAGAACTGTTTGGTAGAAACACAACTCGTCGTGTTTGGAGGAGAGAGAATGCTGAGTTGAAACCAAAGAACACCATACCTACTGTGAAGCATGGGGGTGGCAACATCATGCTTTGGGGCTGTTTCTCTGCAAAGGGAACAGAACGACTGATCTGTGTACATGAAAGAATGAATGGGGCCATGTATCATGAGATTTTGAGTGCAAACCTCCTCCCATCAGCAAGGGCATTGAAGATGAAACGTGGCTGGGTCTTTCAGCATGACAATGATCCCAAACACACCGCCCGGGCAACGAAGGAGTATCTTCGTAAGAAGCATTTCAAGGTCCTGGAGTGGCCTAGCCAGTCTCCAGATCTCAACCCCATTGAAAACCTTTGGAGGGAGTTGAAAGTTCGTGTTGCCCAGCGACAGCCCCAAAACATCACTGCTCTAGAGGAGATCTGCATGGAGGAATGGGCCAACATACCAGCAACAGTGTGTGACAACCTTGTGAAGACTTACAGAAAACGTTTGACCTCTGTCATTGCCAACAAAGGATATATCCACTTGTCCCCCGCCCACTGTCAATTGACGGCGGGCGTAGGATACTCTCGTTCTGGGAGGACGTCACATGACGTCCTCCCTTTAAAACGAGCTAGGAGGCGCGCGCGCCCGCCGCGTTCACAAGGCCCCGGTGCGCGTGCCCGGCGGCCGCGATTGCCGTCGGGCACCCGCGATTGCCCGGGAAATGAGCAGGAAAGTGGATCTCTGTGTGTAAACACAGAGATCCACGTCCTGTGAGGGAGAGGGGACCGATGGTGTGTCCCTTGTACATAGGGACAACCATCGGTCACCTCCCCCAGTCAGTCCCCTCCCCCCACAGTAAGAACACTTTGAGGGAACATATTTAACCCCTTCCCGCCCCCTAGTGGTTAACCCCTTCCCTGCCAATCACATTTATACAGTAATCAATGCATTTTTATAGCAGGGATCGCTGTATAAATGTGAATGGTCCCAAAAATGTGTCAAAAGTGTCCGATGTGTCCGCCGCAATATCGCAGTCACAATAAAAAATCGCAGATCGCCGCCATTACTAATAAAAAAATAAAAATGCTATAAATCTATCCCCTATTTTGTACACGCTATAACTTTTGCAATACACGCTTATTGCGATTTTTTTTTTTTACCAAAAATATGTAGAAGAATACGTATCGACCTAAACTGAGGAAAATTTTATAAAAAAAAAAATGGGTATTTATTATAGCAAAAAGTAAAAAATTGTGTTTTTTTTTCCAAACTGGACGCTCTTCTTTTGTTTATAGCGCAAAAAATAAAAACCGCAGAGGTGATCAAATACCACCAAAAGAAAGCTCTATTGGTGGGAAAAAAATGACACAAATTTTGTTTGGGAGCCACGTCGCACGACCGCGCAATTGTCATTCAAAGTGTGACAGCGCTGAAAGCTGAAAAATGGCTTGGGCAGGAAGGGGGTTTTTGTGCACAGTAGAGAAGTGGATATAACAAAGTATTGAGATGAACGTTTTATATTGACCAAATACTTATTTTCCACCATAATTTGCAAATAAATTCTTTCCAAATCAGACAATGTGATTGTCTGGATTTGTTTCCACAATTTGTCTCTCATAGTTGAGGTTTACCTATGATGACAATTACAGGCCTCTCTCATCTTTTTAAGTGGGAGAACTTGCACAATTGGTGGCTGACTAAATACTTTTTTGCCCCACTGTATATATATATATATATATATCCCCCAAAAATGAGGCCTGCAAATACCTTTTTTAGGATGGTTTCGTTCTCTGTATTTCCGGGTATCTCAAGCGCCTTTTGTACTGCTGTTATGGGATTCAAATTATGACGTCGCTTCCGCCCTTACTGTGTCCCTGTCGGTAATCTCGCGCATGCGCCGTTGCGCCGTAACCATTCGTTGCTGTGTCTGCGGCTGCGGTTTTCTTTCTCTCCCCTTTTGTGACGTCTTCTTTAGTCACACGGGGGAGTATCAGGAAGAGTGGAAGGAGCTAAACACCGCAAGACTTCTCCTCTGTGCCGGACAGAGGGGAAGTTCTCACAGACTGCATTCCGGCAAGCTTTAAATGCCGGTTTAGAGGGGCTAATATTGGGCGGGGCCCATGGGCTTGAGCCCAGTCAAGCCCAATGGTAAGTCCGGCCCTTGCCGTGTGTGCGGAACTGTGTCAAACGTTTTTGCAAAATCCAAGTATACCACGTCCACAGCCACCCTCCTGTCCAAGGTTTTACTTACCTCCTTATAAAAAGAAAATCAGGTTTGTCTGACAACTTCTGTCTTTCATAAATCCATGCTGTCCGTTGCTTAAAAGAAATGTTTCCAGCAAGAACTCATCTATGTGGTTTTTTATTAAACTCTCCAATATCTTCCCTGCTATAGAAGTTAAACTAACAGGTCTATAGTTACTTGGTAAAGACTTTGATCTCTTTTTAAATATGGGCAGCACATTTGCCCTGCGCCAATCCAGTGGTACTATTCCTGTCATTAATAAGTCCCTAAAAATTAGAAACAATGGCTTTGAAATGACAGAGTTCCATTCTTTTAGGATCCGTGGGTGTATGCCATCTGGTCCAGGTGCTTTATCCACCTTAATTCTGTCTAAATATTTCTGGACCATATCACTTTTGAGCCATTGTGGATCATTTGGGGCTGTGTCAATACCATCCACATTATGGACATGAGCTCTCCATGCTCCTTTGTATACACAGAGCTAAAGAATGTATTTAATAAATTTGCCTTCTCTTTGTCCCCATTCTGCCACTCTAGATTATTTTGTAAAGGGCCTACATGCTCAGACCTGACCTTTTTACTATTATAAAAAATATGAAGAATTTTTTGGGGTTTGTCCTACTATCTTTTGCAATCTGTCCTTCATTTTGAATTGTTGCATCCTTGATTTTCTTTTTACATATTCTGTTATATTCTTTGTAACATTTAATCGATGATAGTGTTCCTTAATTTTTATATTTTTGAAAAGCTGTTTTTGAATTATAAAATTTTTAACTTTCACTGTTAGCCACATAGGTTTTATTTTTAGCCTTTTAAACGTATTGCCCATGGGAATATACTTTGCAGTGAGTTTGCATACTGTCTTTTTGAAGAATTACCATTTCTGTTCTGTGTTAATCAATGCCAATATTCCCTCCCAGTCTAATGCCTCGTACACACGACCGGTTTTTCAGACGGAAAACTGCTAGGAGAGCTTTTGGTCGGGAATCCCGGCCGTGTGTATGCTCCATCGCAGTTTTTACGACGGGACTTTGTCTGAGCGTGTGTATGCAAGGCAGCCTGAGAGGAATTTCTGTCGGGAAAACCGTCGGTTTTTTATCCGACAGAAAAACCGCCTGTGTGTACTAGGCATAAGTCTTGGAGAGCAGCCTTCATCCTTGGAAAATTTGCTCTTTTAAAGTTACCGTATATACTCGAGTATAAGCCGACCTGAATATAAGCCGAGGCACCTAATTTTACCACAAAAAACTGGGAAAACGTATTGACTCAAATATAAGCCTAGGGTGTCCATCTGCATGCCTCACTGTTCCTCACTGTGTCCATGTGCATGCTTCACTGTGTCCATGCCTCACTGTGCCCATGCCTCACTGTGCCCATGTCTCACTGTGTCCATGACTAGACTGACGTTTAACATGGGAGTCTATGGAAGGGGTGCCCGGCTTTGAAAAATCGGTGCTCCCTGACCGTAGGTCCCCCAGACAAAAAACTTTGCACACTTGTAGAGGAGAAATGGTGCTACATGTGTGCCAAGTTACAGGTCCAGGAGACCTACGACCGGTCAGTACCGGGTCCCCAAATTCACCATAAAAATTACCGTTTAACATGGGAGTCTATGGAAGGGGTGCCCGACTTTGAAAAATCGGTGCTCCCCGTCCGTAGGTCCCCCGGACAATAAACTTGGTACCGGCCAGTACTGGGTCCCCAAAATCCGGGAGATCAGGCGCAAAAAGGTGACTCGAGTATAAGCCGAGGGGGCATTTTCAGCACAAAAAATGTGCTTAAAAACTCGGCTTATACTCGAGTATATACGGTAAATGTTTTTATCTTTTCTTCTCTCTTAAATCCTCCTGGGATATTATATACTGTAAATTCCTATCTATTTATTAATGCCAGCAGCATAAGGATTAAAATAGTCAATGTTGATTGAGAGAGTGAATTTCCTCTTTAAATGAAATTGAAAACTATTATCAAAAGAGGTATTTAACTACTTCAGCCCCGGGAGAATTGGCTGATGAATGACCAGGCCATTTTTTGCGATTCGGTACTGCGTCGATTTAACTGACAATTGCGTGGTTGTGCGACTCTGTACTCAAACAAAATTGACCTCCTTTTTTTCCCACAAATAGAGCTTTCTTTTGGTGGTATTTGATCACCTCTGCAATTTTTATTTTTTTGCGCTATAAACAAAAAAAGAGTGTAAATTTTGAAAAAAAACACTATTTTGTACTTTTTGCTATAATAAATATCCCCAATTTTTTGTTTAAAGCAATTTTTTTCTCAGTTTAGGCCGATGTGTATTCTTCTACATATTTTTGGTAATAAAAATCGCAATAAGCATATATTGATTGGTTTGCGCAAAAGTTATAGCGTCTACAAAATAGGGAATAGATTTATGGCAATTTTTTTCAGATTTTTTTTTTATTAGTAATGGCGGCGATCTGCGATTTTTATCGCATCTGGGACATTATGACGGACACATCAGACACTTTTAATGCTATTTTGGGACTATTGTCATTTATACAGCGATCAGTGCTATAAAAATGCACTGATTACTGTGTAAATGACACTGGCAGGGAAGGGGTTAAACACTAGGGGCGATGAAGGGGTTAAGTGTGTCCTAGGGAGTGATTCTAACTGTGGGGGGGCTGGGCTACAAGTGACATGACCCTGATCACTGCTCCCACTGACAGGGAGCAGTAGATCACTGTCCTGTCACTGGGCAGAACAGGGAAATGCCTTGTTTACATAGGCATCTCCCCGTTCTGTCTCTCAGTGACACAATCCGGGGCTGCCGGTGAACATCGAGTTTGCTGGGCCCGCAGGCGCGGTAACGGAGATTGCGGCGGGCACCAGCCACGCGGCTTCTTAAAGGGTACGTCCATTTGCCCACCGCTGCCATTCTGCCGACGTATATCGGCGTGCAGCGGTCGGCAAGTGTTAATTGCCCTTGAGGATCAGGAAGAAATTTCTTCCCTTGGGGCACATTGGACCATGCAGTATGAGGATTTTTTCCTTTATCTGTATTTATTGCAGGTTTAGGGCTCTGAGGATGCAAGGTGTTTTTTTTTTTATTCTATGGATGTTTTCTTTTAACCTATAAAACAACATTACCTATAAGAGTAATATCATATTTAATGAAGGACTGAATATAATTAACACACAGGGTAGTCAAAGCAATCATTATGTAAAATATAGTATTAAAATAAATAAATTGGTAATGCAAAAACAAAAAGGCTGCAGGTAAAACAAAATTAGATTATCATCACAATAAAGAACATTACATTGTTTTATTGTAAGAAGGCATCTAATTATATATTTATTACTGATCTGTAATGTCAATAATTGTGTATCAAATATACACCTTGGTATAAAGGATTAATTTGAAATTAAATTACTGTATTTAAATTGTTTTAATGTGGTTCTTCTTTATAAAAGCGTGTCAACTACTTGCAGTATATAACAAGATTATAAATCAGGTAGCACATCAAGTATTATAATAGGCTATTGCATGTACAATACCCACTTGAAGATCAGGCCTTTTCTGGCACTTTTTGTTTAAATCAGTGTTTTTTGCTAGAAAATTACTTATAACCCCCAAACATATATTTTTTAGCAGATACCCATGGGAATAAAATGTTGATCGTTGCAATTTTTTGTCACACAGTATTTGCACAGACTCCCTCTTGCAGTTCTTCTCCCTCGTGGGCAAGATGGCGCCCAGCAATGTCTACACTGATAAGTCAGGCCTGACTGTAACTATGTGTAAGTTCCGCAGAGAAGAATCTTCGCTAGCAAATGGTGGTGCACTTTGGAGATAATATTGTAATCCACAGGAATAAAGGTTGAACTTGGCGAACAAGAATAAAGCCACTACTGTTAATACATGCACTGTCCCTCCGGTGTGCGTATGCAAACTCTAGCGGGTAAGTCCCGAAGAATAAACACTAGGCCTAGAGGTCCTGCACTAATCTCTGAGCAGGTGCTCTCTCACCCAACCGGACCAGTCCACGTCCGTATCTTCCGTTGCTGTGTCTCGGTACACAGGTTCCACGACACCTGGGTCTTCGTCCTACTGGCAGCAGCAGACGGATGGCAGGATGAGACATCCCTCAGGCTCCTCGGTGGAAACATAAGGCTTTTTGGCAATACAGGGCCTAGGTTTCAGGCCCTGTTCGGAACAGCAGACTCAGCAGAGAGTTCCACTTGCTGGGCGGGCGATGTCCAAAGAGACCGTACTCCGGTCCGCCCCCTTGTTAAATACCCCGTCCCAGCAGTCCTTGCGCGGGGAAATGCATCCTGGGTATGGTAGTCTCTGGGCCTTAAAACAAACACCCGCTACATAAATAATTAAACAAAATAAATAATTTAAAGAGCCCCCATCCCCACGTGCTCGTGCGCAGAAGCGAATGCATACGTAAGCCACGCCCACATATGTAAATGGCATTCAAATCACACATGTGAGGTATCGCCGCGTGTGTTAGAGCAAGAGCAACAATTCTAGCCCAATACCTCCTCTGAAACTCTAAACTGGTAACCTGTAAAAAAAAAAAAAAATTAAAGCGTTGCCTATAGAGATTTTAAAGTACCAAAGTTTGGCACCATTCCACGAGTTTGCGCAATTTTAAAGCGTGAGATGCTAGGTAGCTATTTACTTGGCGTAAACTCATCTTTCACATTATACAAAACAATTGAGCTAACTTTACTGTTCTGTTTTTTATTAATTCGTGAAACAGTTTTTTTCCCGAGAAAACGCGTTTGAAAAATTCCTCCGCAAATACAGTGTGACGTAAAAAGTTGTAACGATCGCCATTTTATTCCCTAGAGTCTCTGCCCTAGAGCAGAAGTGACATCATAACGTTGCTCTAGTCCTCCAAGGCCAAAGAGGCAATCGGAGATGATCTGGTCTCTGTTTGCTTTTGTGACCAGCCGGCTGCACCGTCGAAATGTTCAAGAAACACCGGTGGGATGGAGCAGGGTGCGCTTCAAGGTAAAATTGTAAATGCTTAAAGTATGGTGTGCTGGCCAGCGCACAACCAAACAAACCCATCCTTCCGAGACACGAGGGTAATGATGACGTTGTCCAGGGGCTGTGACGAAACACGCAGGGCGGAGCAAAAGCACTGACGTCATCATTACCCTCGTGTAGCAGAAGGATGGGTTTGTTTGGTTGTGCGCCAGCCGGCACACCAAACTTTAGGCGTTTACAATTTTACCTTGATATATGTGCAGTATTTTTTACTTCAATAAATGGTTTAAGATTTACACTATGTGGAGCCTTTTAACTTTTGGGTGTACCATTTATACAATCCAATAAGTGACACCACGAGCACAGGGGAATCGTACAACCAGGAGAAAGGCCCGGGCTGGGTTTAAGCCAAAGGCGTTGAATGATCCCTTGTAATGAGGGATCATCTGGAGCTGGTAAGCAGCTAATTCTACTGTTGGTGGCTACAATGTTGCATGAGGTGGCGGATAATGGAATCTATTAGCAACATTCAAGATTTACTACTTAGCCACTGGTGGATTGATTTATGGACTTGTGTTTATAACATTGTTTGTTTTATGCAATTCATTAGCACGATTCTTTTTTATACAATATTGTTGAACTGTAATTATGTCATACAGGAAAATTTCTGCTTGATTTTTTATTTATTTAAATTTTCCTAAATAGCGCAGTTTTTTCTCTTTCTTAACATGCACAGATGCATCAAATTTAGTTTTCTCCAGTTTCAGTAAATCTCCTCCATAGTATTATTGGCTAATACCTACTGATTAGGGTTGCCACCTTTTCTTCAAGTCAAACCTGAACACTTTAGTGGCGCATGGAATTTTTTTTTTTAAGGGGGACTCTATGGACTCTGATGCGAAGGAGAACTCCGATAGAAGGTGGTTTCTGCTCACCAAACCTCCCACTTACATCAGAGTTCCCAGCATTCCCCCTTAAATTAAGATTTCCAAAGCCACCCTTACATCAGAGTCCACAGGGCAACCCTTACATCTGAGTCCCTTTTACATTAGTGTACTCACTCGCTCAGAGGCAGGAGAGAGAAGTGAGGGAGACTTCAGTCACAGACATAGGATGGTAAACTCAGTCACCCAAGGATTGAGGCTCAGGTATCGACACCTCTCATCCATGATGTATCTGCCGGTTCCTGAGCTTCAAATTTCCAGCCCACACAACCCTTTGCTGAGACACAGAATGTCAGAGATTGGAGCACGGGTGGGCAGACAGAGGGGTAGGGGTTGGAGGAGGAGCAGATCAAGCCCTCTCTCCTCTCCTGTCCGTGTAAGGGGATGGGGCTCGTGCGCACCCATATGCACTCGGCGGTTGTGGTACTCAGTTACTTGGGCAGCCACAGTCCATTATGAATATTGTGTTCGGGTTTCAGGCAGTCTGAAACCTGGACACACGATTCGAAACCTGGACCGTCCGGGTGAATCCCGGACAGGTGGCAACCCTACTACTGATGCTGCTAAATGTGGTCTGGGCATGTAGGTTTCATTAACATCTAGTTGTGAAAGGGTTAAGGGCAAGCCTTCACAGCTATCTATAGAAGTGATTCATTACCAAATATTGATACAGGTAGTGAAGAAGTCTTTTTTTAAATGCCTCTTATTTCAAAAGATGCACACAATGTAATCCAGCGCTCATGGAACATACATTATTAACTATTGAAAACTCTTGAAGAATTGATAAAAAAGCTTAGTCCATTTATTTATCACAATAAAGAGAGGGATCCAATCTCAAATGTGCAAAAGGCAAATGAATCTTAACTCTCCACTTGCCAGTGGTGACAAACTTATTAAACTTGCAGTGACATCCGT
Organism: Rana muscosa; assembly: GCA_029206835.1. Taxonomy (NCBI): domain Eukaryota; kingdom Metazoa; phylum Chordata; class Amphibia; order Anura; family Ranidae; genus Rana; species Rana muscosa. The sequence goes on along the minus strand of CM055117.1, from coordinate 67,314,684 downwards.
GGAGCAAGGAGGGGTTAAAAAAGTCAAAACAAAGCCTGTGGCATGATCTCAGTCTTGCTGCGCTGGATCCTGTCTTTTCCCCCTTTTGGATACTTTGTACTTCCCAAAATATTTGGGATTTTTTTCTTATTATTATCATCCATTATTATTATTTTCTTTATCCACCAATTAACGCTTGTGACCTTTTGTTGTTCTTATTTCAAAAGGTACAAGCTTTATTTTTATCAGACTGTTCACAAGCCAAAGTTGTAAAACAGGTTTCGTATTAGTCATAGAGAGTGTTCCTTTGGTCCCCACCCTTCTACAGCACAACATACTTCTACGAGGATGTTGGGGCCACTACACTAAAAAGACAAAAGTCAAAATGCAGCAAGGGTGTAATGAGAGGTACATTTTTATTATTATTATTATTATACAGCGCCAATGTTTTGTGCAGCACTTAACAAAATGAAGGCAGACGTTACAGTTACAATACAATTTGGTACAAGAGGAATCAGAGAGCCCTGCTCATTAGAGCTTTAAATTTTTACAGAAATTTTGTATTGTGTCTCAACATGCAACTACTGGGTGTTTACTCATTTTTGCTTCAGGATGGGTTCACACTAGAACACGCAGCAGCTCACAGCAGGAGTCCGGTGCGTCTCCATTTACCGTTTCAGGTCCGATTTCAGCCTGAATTTTGGGCTGAAATCGGACCTGAAACAGACGCACAAGGAATTTCAGCTCTTGAGCGCCACCCTTTGGGCCGCTTCTGCTAATTTTGTGTTTGGTGAGCATTGATTCAAAGAATGCGTGTTTGTACTTTCGACTTTTGTGTGACGGATTTGTGTACTGACCATACGAAAATTTGACGTGGAGCCTTTGTCCGCACCAAAAGACGCACAGGACTTCTGTGGAATTCGCACCGGAGCCGCTGCGGAGATGTGTGAGCTGGCTCCATTGAGAGCCGGTCGCAATCTCCTGCTATGCGAATTAGATGCAGAGAAATCCACATCCAATTCGCAATAGTGTGAACCCAGCCTAAATCAAAAGTGGGGTTTTCTATTGATTAAGTCCAGGTTCACACCAGCGCGCTCTGCAAAATCGCATGTGATTCGCACCGCACTGCAGTGCCAATCACATGTCCGTGCGATGCGATTTCAACCATACACATAGTATGGCTGATATTGCATCGCTTTCGGACCAAACTCGCACAGGACCCTTTTTTTGGTCCGCACCAGAATCGGATCGCATGGGTGTTCACACCCAAATGATCCAATTACTGTCCGAACTGTAAGTTTGCAGTGTGATATGCGAGCTGATTTGGGGTGTCATTAACAATGTATTGACACTAACGGCAGTTCGCATATGGCATTGTGAACTGCTGTGCGAGTCAGGTGCGATGCGGGAACCCGCAGTGGATTCACAGGTTTCCCACATCGCACAAGTGTGAACCAAGCCTTAAGCCTCGTACACACGGTTCGATTGTTGGCAGGGGATTGTCTGTTGACAGACTGTTGTCCTAAATTCTTACTGTTAATACGCTCCTTTTGACAATTGTTTTCCAGTTTTCAGCCAACAAAAGTTGGATGACAGGCTAGTAAATTTTCGGCGGACAACGGCTCCATTTTAAATTTTCGTATTGGTCAGTACACAAATCCGTCACACAAAAGTCGAAAGTACAAACACGCATTCTAGGAATCAATGCTCACCAAACACGAAATTAGCAGAAGGGGCCCAAAGGGTGGCGCTCAAGAGCTGAAATTTCTCGTAGGACGTCACTACGTTCGTGTTTGTGGCACGACAATTGTTGAACTTTAGTATGCAAGACAAGATCCTGGCACACGCCCTTTTGACAAAAAGCAGACGCTAAGTTGGCCAACAATCATACCGTGTTTACGAGGCTTTAGGGTTCAAATTGATGAATCTTCAAAGCTTACAAGTACACTATATGCCCAAAAGTATGTAGACATCTATTACACATATCCAGTATAAGCTTGTTGGACATCCAGTTTCAAAACCATGGGCATTAATAGAAACAAAATGTTACCCCAGCTCTACTGCCAATATAAAAGTCCACGAACTGTGATCCGGTGCTCTAGCCAGGACGTTCATTCCCCATAAATAAAATACTTGAATCAAAAAGGGCTGGCAACTCGGATGCTCTTGAATAAAAGTATTTTCTTGGTTACATGGGTACACGGGTACGGGCTATACGCATGGGCATTAATGTAGCGTTTCCCTCTTTTCTTTTCCAAGTATAACAGACTCCATTTCTAGGAAGGGTTTCCACAAGATTTTGGAATGTGTCTGTAGGAATCTGTACCAATTCAGCCAAAAGATCACTTGTGAGACCAGGTTTTGAATTGAAGACCTGGCTTGCAACCGGCTTTCCAATTGAAGGTGTTCAGTACGGTTGAGGATAGGGCTCAGTCTACTCAAGTTCTCTCACATCAAACTCATCAGATCATATTTGTATGCAGCTGACCGTGATGTAGGGTGTGATCCTGAAGTGCGGAGGGCGAATCTGATGTAAGGGTGGACCCTGATGTAAGGGGGGGGAGGGGGGTTTGATTGGGGTCTTGATGGAAGGGGGGACTTTGCTGGGTTCACGTTTATTTGGTCTCTTTTCTTTGTTTTACTGAAGTTCCTTCTCTGTTATTCTATCACACTATGCTGATTACAAAAAACTCAGAATAAAAAGGTATTCATTCATTTAAAAACAGATTTTTTTTTTCAGCCTGCAAATATTTGTAAAATATATGATGTGGCCTTCATACCGAAGAGTTTGGAGAACCCTGGTTTAGGTCATAGCTTTTTTTGCAGAAAAACTAACAGAACTGCTCTACTGTTACTGAAATCTAACATACCAACATGGTAACCTGAGGCCCTACTTAAAGTATTACTAAACCCACAACAGTTTTATTATTATTGTTATTATTCAGGATTTATATAGTGCCAACAGTTTGCGCAGCGCTTTACAACATAAGGGCAGACAGTACAGTTACAATACAATTTAATACAGGAGGAATCAGAGGGCCCCGCTCGTTAGAGCTTAAAACCAGTCTGTATATGCAGTAAAGCATGCTTGTTATACTCACTGTGGAACCTAAGGAGTTAATTCTCTGCATTGTGGCTGTTTGATGCTGTCTTCCCTTCTTTCACTGTCCCTAATTCATCTGATAGTACAGAGCCTTTGGAGTCACTCTGCACATGCTCAGTTTGGTGTGTATTGCTAGAGAGTTTTTTTTTCTAGGGTGCATGTGATCAGCACAGGGCCAATTAGCACTGTCCAGACAGAAGATCAGGGGTCGTGCAGCCTCACAGGACAGTCAGAGGAGAATGGAAATTCCTCCTACAAGCTTTAACCAGACACTGATAGAAGTCACAAGACTGCTATATACTGCTGATGAGAAAAGGTATTTAACAGTTTATATTTACTAAAATAATTGAACTTCCATGTTCTGTGTATTGTAGGAGACCAGATATAGTGACTGCAGGGTCCTGGGTTTAGTAACACTTTAAATGCATTTAGTTTTACTGTAATACATATGTCGGGACACACTACAGACTTGCTGGTAAATACTAAAAATATAACAGGTCTGATATGTAATAAAATCCTACTATAAACAGACAGGTGACCATCTCCTAACTATAGTACTTGTAGACGGCCACAACCAACCATATTTGATTGCTATTTTTCCTCTGAAACTTAGTTTACACCAGTAATGGGTACAGAGGGCCTTCTGTGCAACCTTCGAAATGCATACCTCCTATAATATGGGCATTGTCATGGGACAAAAAAACAGATGATTGAGGAGCATTTTTAACATGCCTCAGCCTCTTGTGAAAACCCAGCAATGGCTGCCAGACGGCCCCATACACACTGCCAGTCATGAGGCTTTGCATCACATCACATGTTGCATTCGACTGAGAAATGTTTTTTTCAACGCTCCCCAAAGAAGTGGATAAGGCTGCATCATAACTGCACTGCAACCATGTTTAATAAATGCAGTTGGGGTGCAGTGAGGAGGGATTTCAGATTTCAATAGGCATTCTGGAGACATATCACCTCCTGGTCACCAACCAACCATGAGTCAGCAGCATTGCCCATGTGAAAGAGGCATATCTCTATGAGAAAAGGAGGCCCCTGCTATGCCCCCAGATACTCAGACTTCAAAAGATTAATACACAAAAAAGTATTCGTTAAATCCACAAGTGGAGTCACCCTTGCAAGCAGCGACTACAGCTGTGTCTCTGTACACAGTGTGCATCAATAGAAACACACAGCCCAAAGTCTAAGATGGCAGGACACTCCCCTGCTCCCCCTTTCTCCTCCCCCTCCCTTCTCAACCCTAACAGACTGACTCCAGACTGCACTGTCCATTGTTAACTCTTTCCTGTGAAGCCCAGAAGTTCAGGGAAGAAGCACTGAGAGTGCAGGAACCAGCAGCATTGAAATTTGTAAACTGCAAGTGCCGGGTTAAGAATTTAAACAACTTACTGGGGAATGTTTATTTAATTGTATGCAATGTGTTAACCCCTTCCTGTCCGCGCTACAGCCGAATGACGGCTACAGCGTGGGCTTATTTTGCCTGGAGTGCATCAATTGACGTCCTCCCGTGATGGCACTGCCCACGTGCCCCCTGCAGCATGTGCGCAGTGTGTTCTTTGATCGCTGAGTCCTTTGGACTCAGCTGATCACAGATCGAGGTAAAGGGTCAGTCACAGTGGCCCTTTACCAAGTGATCAGCTGCGTCAAATGACAGCTGATGACAGATATAAACACAAGTCGGTTATCCGCTTTTCTTTCATCATGCTGACAGCGCGAGGAGAGAAGCGAGCCGATAACCGGCTTGTGTTAAAGAGACATCGGCACTGGTAATCAGGGCACTGATTACCAGTGTCCTGATTATCAGTGCAGTCCCAACAGTGCCCACCACAGTTGCCTATGAGTGCCCACCAGTGCTGCCAATCAGTGTCACCTTTCAGTGCTGCCTATCAGTGCCACCCACCACTGCCCATCAGTGCCCACCAGTGCTGCCAATCAGTGCCTCCTCATCAGTGTCACCTATCATTGCTGCCTATCAGTGCCACCTACCAGTTCACATCAATGCCACCCATCAGTGCCGCCCTTCAGTGCTGCCTATCAGTGCCCTTCAGTGCTGCCTATCAGAGCCCATCAGTGCCGCCTCATCAATGCCCATCAGTGCCCATTATTCCCTCTTATCAGTGCCACCTCATTAGCGCACATCAGTGAAGGAGAAATTTTACCTGCAACATTTTATAACAAACCATTAATTTTTTATATATTTTTTTGCTCTTTTTTGGTTTGTTTAGCAAAAATCAAAAATCCCAGAGGTGATTAAATACCACCAAAAGAGAGCTCCATTTGTGTGAAAACAATAATACATGTAATTTGGGTACAGTGTTGCATGACAGCGCAATAGTCATTCAAAGTGTGACAGTGCTGAATGCTGAAAATTGGTCTGGGCAGGAAGGGGGTGAAAGTGCCGGGTAGGCAAGTGGTTAAACTAAAAAAAAAAACACTGAGGGTTTAAATGCTAGGTTTAGCTCAAATTAAAAACATAAAAAGCAGCACAAAGGTCATAACCCACAGTTAGTATGCTGAATCTACTTGTTTCAGTAGAAATCTTCCTGTGTCCTTAAGCAGCCCATAAATTATGCAATTTTCTTTCCTTCCACCAGGGGTGGAAGGATAGCAAATGGCTTGATTCCCCCATCAACACTGACTGACTAAATCATTCCCGCAGCCTTATAGTGTTCTGCCGGAGGGGAGCCTTCCCTGCCTGCAGAACGCAATGATCACAGTGATGACATGAAGAAAAATCCTACAGGCTGGTTGTCATGAAGCTGATGGATGAATCAACTTTGCTACAACCAGCCTGCCCATAGATGGATCGAATGTCGGCCGGTCCCTGCTGAGACCCCTGGTTTAGGCCATAGCTTTTTTTTTGTACCCCAAACTAACAGCACTGCTCCTCAATTGCTGAAATCTAACATGCCAACATGGTAGCGTGAGGCCCTACCTAAATGCACTTGGTTCTACTGAATTTAAGTAGGGCCTCACACCCTCCATAGATGGATCGAATATCGGCTGGTCCCTGCTGAAGTGGCCGAGATTCTATCTATTTATGGCCAGGTTTAGGCTTTAATACTACTTTCCCTTTGGCACTATAACTTAAGACTAAAGCCTAGTTCACACCATAAGTTTTTCTTTCATTCAACCCAGCAGGCTGAATGAGAAAAAACTGAAGAGTTTGGGAGGATATCCTGTACTAACAATCCAATGTTAGTACATCAATCTCCCCGCTGAGCTGTTGTGTTCTCACAGGGGGACGGGGCTTTAGGCCAGTCACAGACCGATCAAAGTTCATTCAGTTAAGTAGGAACCAGACAAACTGCAATCCTTCTATGGGCAGGCTGCTTGTACTGAAGTCAGCAGTGATCATTGTATTCTGATGGCTGGGAAACCTCCTTCTGTCAGAATACAATAGCTCAGTAGATATGAGCCGAACACCCCTGATTTGGTTCACATCAGAACTCCCGAAAAAAAGGTAAAAAGTTTGGCCCCAAACTGCAAACTCCATTGAAGTCTATGGGACCCAAACCTGAAAAATCAAAAGTGCCCATTTTGAAGACTTGTATCCAAGTTATTGGCCTTTAACCACTTAAGCCCCGGACCATTTTGCTGGTCAAAGACCGGGCCACTTTTTGCGATTCGGCACTTCATCACTTTAACTGACAATTGCTCGGTGGCTCCTAAACAAAATTTACGTCCTTTTTTTCCCAGAAATAGAGCTTTCTTTTGGTGGTATTTGATCACCTCTGTGGTTTTTATTTTTTGCGCTATAAACAAAAATAGAGCGACAATTTTGAAAAAAATTCAATATTTTTTACTTTTTAAATATCCCCAAAAAATATATAAAAAAAACATTTTTTTTCCTCAGTTTAGGCCGATATGTATTCTTCTACATATTTTTGGTAAAAAATTGCAATAAGCGTTTATTTGCATGTAGCGGGTATCTGGGTGGTAGTGTAACCCAGATACACTGATTGTTAGGGAATCTGAGACCTTTTTATGGTTCTTGGAGGACTCTGGTGGTGTGAGGTTCCCTGCGGCCTGCAGGTGGCGTTGTCACCCTGGGCCGGAGTTGAACCCACACCGCAAGACTGTGCCTTTTTGTCCTTTCCTGGCGCTTGTACAGCGGGGCGGGGAACCCGCTGTGACGCAAAGGGAGAGGGGATAAAGGGGGCGGACGCCCTGACCACGGGGTTCAGAGTTCGGAGGAGAGGACGCGGCCGCGCCCAGGCACCTTCAGCCTGGGTGCTGGCGTTCCGGGCCCAGGTGTCCTTGACCTGCCTGGAGCGGCAGATGGAGTCCATCCCAGGCACCTTTAGCCTGGGGTGAGGTACTATGGCGGAAGCCTGGGGCTCAGTACCTTCGACTGAGTTCCGCGAGGGTGGAGGAATCAGAGTGGGCCCTAACTCCTGGGGTGCCCGTGTCTGAGACGGAGAGGCCTCCGGTAACTGTCTTGGACGGATGTCTTCCCTCTGATAGGGGCTACGTTAGCGAAGGTAATCCATGTTCTGTTCTATATAGTCAGTGGCAGTGACTATGCGCCACTGGTGACACCACAGTGGTTAGCTCTATCTTAAAGGATTGTGCCTTGGCCTACTCCCCACAAATACTGAAGTGTTACATGGGTCTCAACCTGTCTGTGCTGTATGACTATTTGTTGGGAAGAATAAGTACGAGTTGGACCTTTTCAGTGTGTGGAACTCTGGTTACTGGAAGCAAAGGGAGTCATTTCAGAGAAAGGATCTGACCCTGAGACATACATACCAAACCCAATAGTTTCTGGCTTTCACCTCTATACCTGCTGGAGGACATGGGCTGTGGTGTATCTCATCCCTCCCCCCATGTTAACCCCTAGACAAGACAACAAGCCGAGAACAAGAAGCCGCAGTTCCACCACAAGTTAAAGGAATTAAGTGCTTAGCTCTTCTGCCTGGCAGCACCAATTCCGAACCACAGCGCCACCTGCCTGGAGTTTGCATGTTCTCCCTGCGCCTGTGTGGGTTTCCTCCCACACTCCAAAGACATACTGGGAGTTACATTGGCCCTAGTATGTGTATGAATGTGAGTTAGGGAGCTTAGATTGTAAGTTCCTTGGGGGTGGGGACTAGGGTGACCAAGTGTCCCGGATTGCCCGGGACAGTCCCGCATTTTGTAGGTCTGTCCCGGGCACCTTCATACCAGGACAATACAGTGTCCCGGAATAAAATTGGCACAAGCACAGCCACCCCCCATAGCTGACCTGATGCCCCCAAAAAAGGCCGCCACATTGCCGCTTTACTCACTGACAATACTTGTCCTGGCCGGGAAGAGGCACAATCCCCGCCCCCCTGCTTGTGATTGGAGAAATCATAACTCCTGCCTCTTGTGTCTAATCACTGTAGAGCCAGCTTTGGAACAAGGTAAAACGGGCCTCGGCTGGCCAGATCAAGTACTGTCAGTGAGTAAGGTGGCGATGCGGCAGCCTTTTTTTGGGGGGCCTGATCAGTGCTTCTGGGTAAAGCACGCACCCGCCGCCCCGGCTGTGCTGTGATTCGTTACAGCACAAGCTGATTTTTTGGGGGGGGGGTGTCCCTGAATAGCAGTTTGGAAATGTGGTCACCCTAGCGGGGACTGGTGTGATGGAAATAGATGACTGATCATTATCACATGGCCTACCTGTTGGATTGGCTCTGCAGACTCCTCTTCTCCGTTGCCGATACCTGCAGGTTTCCTGCCAATCCCCTGGACAGGTTTGTTGGTTGCGGGAGTCCTCTGGGCTTGTACAGCTCTCTGTGGAGACACCAATTACACAGCGAGACCCTTTATCTCCATAGCAACAGTGAGACCCCCCATAACCCAGAAATTGTGGGGAGCACCCTCTAAGAAAATGTGCCCTCCCCCCTTCTCTGCAGCTTTGGGAAGGTTTGTGGTTTGCGGGGACTCATCTTAGGAAGGTCCAGTATTCATAGACATTCCCTGTCTGCTCACATTCACAGCACATTTTATAGCTATTCATACTCAGGACTCTGCCCCTCCACAAAGCCCGTGCCACATTAATGTTGCATCAGAAAGATGGCTGCTTTGTGGTGGCCATCTTCAAACCTGGGAGCCCCATGATCCCCTAGTGCCCGGGGGCCCCATGAGTTTTCAGTCCGCCCCTGGTAAAAACCATTATATCAGGTTTTTTTTTTTTGCTGCCTTTGTTCCATTAGTGATGTCTGATGAGGAAGTTTCCACAAAGCAAGGGGAATTCTTCATTTATACAACCGTCACCTGAAAAGGTGTCAATATTAAAAGATTTCCCTTTACAGGTACCTCCAACCGTAACATTTTGGAATTTCCGTCACTTTCTGTCCCACTGACAATGGTCATCAGGAGAAATAGAGAGGGGCGAATCTCTAAAGGATTATAACCCTTTAACAAATGTGACAAAAAAACAAACAAATGTTAATAGGCTATTTTCTGTGCTAGTTAAAAGCCATTCATTGATTTAAACCAGAAAACATAGCATTTGTCCTCTAGATGATGCTAAGTTTCATAGGTATTTCCTGTCATACTTAGCGCCATCTAGTGAAAAGACATTTGACCAGTGCAGGGTTTTTAAACACACCCTTATATGTGTAGCGCCCTGCTCCTATTGGGTAGGCGCTATTTTTAAATTTAGTTGTCTGAGCTATAGTTTAGCTCAGAATAATTGTGTAAATTGCTGGTTTCTGTTCGAGTCCGGCTGTGTTGCGCATTTTTCACTTGACTGTGGGTGTCGCTTTTACCACAGGTCAAGGTTGGAAATGCAGCAGGCTGGATGTATTGGGTACCTCTTGCCCAGAAACGGCTCAGTGGGAGTGCATTCTGGGAGAGGGTACTTAAGGGACAGACACCGTCTTCCGTGTCTCTCTGACCTGATGGCCCTTCTGGCCTAAGGTGTGCCGTAGCAGTTTCCTGCCTCGGGGCCGGCTGGCCCGAGGCCTCAATACTGGAAGTAGGCCCAGGAGTTTCTGGGGCCTACTAGTCAGGGGTGGTCCTGTTCTGTCTTGCCTGCGGGGAGAAGCCGAGCAATTGGAGAAACCAGGGGAGGACTTTTCTCAGAGAGGACCGAGCAAAAAGGCTGGTATCTCAGGAAGAGCCTGGAGACTCAATTGGAGGACGCATCCCAACCCATCTACCTCACAGTGTTGCCGGATCGGCTAAAAGAAACTGGTACTGTGTGATTGTACTTTGACTTTACAAAAAGCTATTGGTGATACAATCCTGTGGCAGAGGATTGTCTAACGACTCTCATGCCGCATACACACAACCGTTTTTCATGACGAGAAAAATGCAATTTTTTAAAATGGTCATTAAAAACGATTGTGTGTGGGCTTCAGAGAATTTTTTAAGACGTGAAAAATGGCCATGAAAAATTTGGAACATGCTCTAATTTTTCTCGTCGTTTTTCACATCGTCGTTTTTCTCGTCATGAAAAACGGCCGTGTGAAGGCTTTAACGACGTAAAAAAAAAACGCGCATGCTCAGAGGCAAGTGATGAGATGGGAGCGCTCGTTCTGGTAAAACTAGCGTTCGTAATGGAGATAGCACATTCGTCACGCTGTAACGGACTGAAGAGCACGAGGCTGAAAAGCGCAAATCGTCTCTCACCAAACTTTACTAACACAAGGATCAGCAAAAGCAGCCCAAAGGGTGGCGCCATCCGAATGGAACTTCCCCTTTATAGTGCCGTTGTACATTTCGTACGTCACCGCGCTTTGTTCTAGCATTTTTTTTTCATGATCGTGTGTAGGCAAGGCAGGCCTAAGAAGAATCACGTCGAGAAAAACGTTGTTTTTTTCAATGACATTGAAAATGGTTGTGTGTACGCGGCATAAGATATTCTTTAAGTCTGTGGCAGAGACTATGACGAGCACCGGGCCGGCTGCTAGGTCAGTGAGAGAGGCCTATCCGGTGGTGCTAGATCCAGGGTGGAAACTGTTTGTCCTCTGGATTAAAGAAGTACCCGTGATCCGCAAATACAAGGTACCTGAATCTCCCCTAATCCTCCATCCCTCTAACTGACTTTGTTAAATAAAAAACATTGCAAAAAGAGACTATGTGTTGGTGCTGACATCTGTGAACAACTCTTCAATGGTACCCCAATGACGGATATGGTGAACAGACGGGTAACGGCATGACCCAAAAATATAACCAGCAGCTCCTACGGGGGTAGTGCTACATATGTAAAGCAGCATTTACAATGCATGTATATGTGAATTGTATCAACTGATTGTGATCTCCATGCAGATGAAGAACAGAGAGGTGGTGACCACATTGAGATCTATGCAGAGAGGTGGTGATAGGGTTACCACCCATATAGGATTCACCCGGACAGTCCAGGTTTTGAATCATGTGTCCGGGTTTCAGGCAGACTGAAACTCTGACATTTTGTCAGACTGGGCTGTGGCTCCCCAAGCAACTGAGATAGTCACACATAAATCTGTTGCCATCTGGAAGCTGTGGGTGGCTGTCTGGGGCAGGGCGATTATGTTCGCAAGAGTAATTTGGACACACCCACTGTTCCCAGCAACGTACCCCATTACTACTCTCCTTGGGGCACCCAAAGATGTCCCAGGTCTTTTATAATCCTATAGCGTATACTACGGAAAAAAAATGTGCCCTGTGCTGTTAAAGTGTTCGGGTTTGGCTTGAAGAAAAGGTGGCAACCCTAGGTGGTGACCACATTGAGATCTATGCAGAGAGGTTGTGACCACATTGAGATCTATGCAGAGAGGTGGTGACCACATTGAGATCTATGCAGAGAGGTGGTGACCACATTGAGATCTATGCAGAGAGGTGATGGCCACATTGAGATCTATGCAGAGAGGTGATGGCCACATTAAGATTTATGCAGAGAGGTGATGGCCACATTGAGATTTATGCAGAGAGGTGATGGCCACATTGAGATCTATGCAGAGATGTGATGGTCACATTGAGATCTATGCAGAGAGGTGATGGCCACATTGAGATTTATGCAGAGAGGTGGTGACCACATTGAGATCTATGCAGAGAGGTGATGGCCACATTGAGATCTATGCAGAGAGGTGATGGCCACATTGAGATTTATGCAGAGAGGTGGTGACCACATTGAGATCTATGCAGAGAGGTGATGGCCACATTGAGATCTATGCAGAGAGGTGATGGCCACATTGAGATTTATGCAGAGAGGTGATGGCCACATTGAGATTTATGCAGAGAGGTGATGGCCACATTGAGATCTATGCAGAGATGTGATGGCCACATTGAGATCTATGCAGAGAGGTGATGGTCACATTGAGATCTATGCAGAGAGGTGGTGACCCCATTTTTATACAGATGCAGAACAGAGAAACTCAATGCAGGTGGCATAGCGGTCTTTTGATGATGTTGGAGGTTCTCCATGCCTTGTCTTTCAGGGCCTGTATGGCTGCCTTAAAACTCACTGATTGGTTAATTTCTAGACCAAGGTATGTGTAACCGTTATGCCGCGTACACACGACCGTTTTTAATGACGAGAAAAATGCCATTTTTTAAAATGGTCATTAAAAATGATCGTGTGTGGGCTTCAGAGCATTTTTCACGACGTGAAAAATGGCCATGAAAAAATTGGAACATGCTCTAATTTTTCTCGTTGTTTTTCACCTCGTCGTTTTTCTCGTCATGAAAAACGGCCGTGTGTGGGCTTTGACGACGTGAAAAAAAATACGCATGCTCAGAATCAAGTATGAGGCGGGAGCGCTCGTTCTGGTAAAACTAGCGTTCATAATGGAGATAGCACATTCGTTACGCTGTAACGGACTGAAAAGCACAAGGCTGAAAAGTGCGAATCGTCTCAACAAACTTCACTAACATGAAGGGTGGCGCCATCCGAATGGAACTTCCCCTTTATAGTGCCGTCGTACGTGTTGTACGTCACGGCGCTTTACTCAAGCATTTTTTTCAACGATAGTGTGTAGGCAAGGCAGGTTTGAGAAGAATCACGTCGAGAAAAATGCAGTTTTATTCAATGACATTAAAAACGGTTCTGTGTAAGTGGCATTAGACTCATGATGAGTGTAGTTGTTTAACCGCTGACGGAACCCCCCCCCCGTACTATTACTGCACCAGGGTGGCCAGCGCGAAATCATGTACCTATACGTGATTTGGATTGCTGGGTCTGTGGCGCGTGTGTGCGCCGCCAGCAACCCGCTCCCACTGTGATTGGACACAGCAGGAGCCAACGTCCGCCGGGACCCACTGATCATTCCCAAGGCTGATAGAGCAGTTGTCTGCCTTTGTAAACAAGGCAGATCGCCGTTCTGTCAGAGGGGAAGATGGAAATCTTGTGTTTCTGCTACGCAGGAACACGGATCTCTGTCTTTCCCTCCCCAGTCAAAGCACCCCCCCCCCTCCACACACACAGTTAGAAAGCACTCCTAGGAAACACATTTAACCCTTTGATCGCCTTCCCTGCCATTAGTACAGTAAAAGAGCATTTTTTTTAGCACTGATTACTGTATTGGTGTCACTGGTCCGCAAAAAGTGTCACTTAAGGGGAGATTTACTAAAAATGGTGCAGCTGTGCAGGGTAGCCAATCGGCCTCTAACTTTAGCTTGTTCAATTAAACTTTGACAATAAAACCTGGAAGCTGATTGGCTTCTATGCAGAACTGCACCAGATTCTGCATGCTCCAGTTTTAGTGAATGAACCCATGTCAGATTTGTCCGTTGCAATGTTGCAGTCCCACTAAAAATCGCTGATTGCTGCCGTTACTAGTAAAAAAAAATCCAAATTCCATAAATATATCCCATAGTTTGTAGACACAATAACTTTTGCGCAAACCAATCAATATGCACCTATTTTTTTTTTACCAAAAATATGTAGAAGAATACAAATTGGTCTAAATTGATGAAGAAATTCGATTTTTTTACTTTTTTTTTATTGGAAATGTTTTATAGCAGAAAGTAAAAAATATATATATTTTAAAATTGTCTGTCTTTTTTTTGTTTATAGAGCAAAAAATAAAAACCGCAGAGGTGATCAAATACCATCAAAAGAAAGCTCTATTTGTGGGGAAAAAAGGACATACATTTTATTTGGGTACATTGTCACATGACCGCGCAATTGTCAGTTAAAGTAACGCAGTGCCGTATCGCAAAAAATGGCCTGGTCATTAAGGGGGTAAAACCTTCCGGGCTGAAGAGGTTAATGAAAATGAAGAAGTCTTAGCCCAGGTTCACACTGGGCTGCGGGAATGAAGCCGCGCAAGTTCATCTGAACTCGCACGATTTCACTCCCGCTTGTCAGTCCCGATTTCGGCCGCGATTACAGACACATCTGTGCAGGTTTCTGCACAGATGTCAATGTAAATAGTAGGCCGAAATCTCAAAAAGTAGTACAGAAACTACTTTTTGAAATCGGTGCAGCGATGCGGCGTCGCACCAATTAGGGCGGTGTCATTGCCAGCAAATGCTGCCGATTTGACATGCGATTTGACAAATTGCATGTCAAATCGCACCAGTGTGAACCAGGGCTTAATGTGTTTTGTGTTCTTCCTTTGGATCCCCATGATTTTAGTTGTCTTTCAGTTGATGGGTAGCGTTTATGTAACACCATATTTCCCCAGCACTGCCAGTAATCCACATACAGCTGGCACTTCACATCGGTGTCATGCAGAGTTAATCCTGGTGGTGAGGGGGATTGTAGAGCTGCAGCCAGTTCATGTATATGTTGAAGAAAGTAACAGGGTACTGCTTTGTCTTAACCCACAGGTCTGGATCACAGTGCTCAGTTCTCTTTTCTATTCACCTTGAGGCTGGCTTCACACCATTGCGAATTGGATGCCAGTCCCTCGCATCCAATTCGCAATAGCAGGAGATTTTTACCGGCTCTCTATGGAGCTGGTTCACATATCTCCGCTGCGGCTCCAGTGCAAATTTGCAAAGGAGCCCTGTGCGTCCTTTGGTCCGTTTCAGGTCCGTTTTTCAGCAAAACATTTGGGCTGAAATTGGACCTGAAATGGTGAACCAGGACGCACCGGACCTCTGCTGGGAGCCGCATGCGGCGATGGTGTGAGCCCAGCCTTACGCTGCAGCTATTCTTGGTGTAGCAATACCCACCTCCGGGCCGCTGTTTTAATTTTGGGCCTTGCACGTTACCTCACTGTTCCGTATGCTCGTCTCAGGGGTTCTCCTTGAAGAGTTGACCAGAAGAAGTTTGCACCAACACAAAGTCTCTTTCAAGGGTTTATTCAAAATAAAGTTTCCAACAGAGGGGATGAAGGGATGGGGAGGACTCCGGTACCTTACTTGCGAATCATAATAATTCTCCTAGATCCAGAGGAACAACTGTCTCCACACTGGACTCAGCAAACACCGGATAGGCCCAGAATCACTGGCCTAGCAGCCGATGCACAGCTCGATCACAAACAGTCTCTGCCACAGACTTGTAGTAAAGTAGAACAGTCTCTGCCACAGACTTGTAGTAAAGTAGAACAGTCTCTGCCACAGACTTGTAGTAAAGTAGAACAGTCTCTGCCACAGACTTGTAGTAAAGTAGAACAATCTCTGGCACAGACTTTTAGTAACCTTCTCTTGAGTTACCTTCCGAACAAAAAGTAACAGCTCTTAGTGCCAGGATCTTTCAGCCGCTCAGGCAGCACTGTGAGTTAGATCACGATCCGGATGCATCCTCCAATTGAGTCCTCAATTGCTTGGTCCCTTCCAGCAGGTAAGGCGACACAGGATCATCCCTGGATCAGTAGGCCCCAGCAACTCCTGGGCCTATTTGTCAGTAACGGAGCCTCAGGCCAACGTGGTCCCGAGGCGGAAACTGCCAACACTTCCCTAAGGCCATGAGGGCCCTCAGGTGGGGATCGGAAACACAACCCGATCTCTCTCCTCCTCCTCTTCTTTCTCCTCCTCTCTAATAGTGTCTGTCCCTTAATGACCACACCCCCTGGGCTGCATGCTAGGAAAGAGGTACCCAATATGTCCAGCCTGTAGCCTTTCCAATCCTGACCAGCGATGGCAGCGAAACCCACTGTCAGGAGGGAAAATCACACAACCAGCCGAACTGAACAGAGTGCAATTTGTAAACAATCTTTCTGAGCCAAACTATGGCTCAGATAACTATATTTTAACATATAGCGCCCACTCATTGGGAGCAGGGCGCTACATTGGTATGAGAGCTCTTGCTGGCAACATATATTTTTCCTCCTATCTCACACACGAAAGAAGTTTGAGGGACAGGCCTGGGTGCCACACTTAATTAAAGGCCTTCTTAAAGTTCATAAAACAGGCAAATAATTTTCTATGTTTTTGTAGCCCCCAAAAGAGCCGCTGATTTGGATGGATCCGCTGATGCTGGCCTTTTTAAACCCTCCCCAGCCTCTCCGGCGCACCCAGATGCTTGCACAAAATAACAGGCAAGTAGGATTAGGGTACACCGCAATAGATGTCAAAAATAGATGGCACGGAAACTCCCTGCCAAATTAGTGGGGCCCTCCCCAGTGGTCTCCATTCAGGTAGAAGGAATCTATACCAAGGCCCTCTTGGATACTGGAGCCCAAGTAACTCTGTTATACAGAGACTTATACGATAAACACCTCAGACATCTACCGCTACAAAAGCTTGAAGACCTGGAGTTTCCCTTATGATGGATACCTTCCAATTAAGTTGACCTTTGACCCCTCAGTGGCAGGATGAGCCGAAATCTTCGACACCCTGGCTGTAGTTTGTCCCCGACCGCCAGGAGCCAGCAAGAGTTCCCTCATCATAGAAACCAACACTGACCTGGTCAGGAGGCTGTTGACACCAGTGGCCCAAGAACAGGAGACCTCAACGACAAGGGTCCACCCTATGCTACAGCGAGTATACCAGCGGCTGGTGTTGGAGCAAAATGCCCCGACAGAAGGGGTTGGAAAGATCTGGAAGCTGGATAAGACAGAGAAGGTATTACAGCCCCGAGAGAGGACTTGTTTAAGGGCCTCCGTGAAGCTTACCTGGGAGCAGCCCGGCCCCTTTGTTATCCTTGAGCCAGATCCGCAGGAAAGTCAGAGGGGACTAGAAGTAATTCCTGAAATAGTCCCATTGAAGGCCCTTTAGGAAAAGTCATGGGAAAATCTCAGTGAGCATTCGGAATACTGCTACCACACCATTGAGGGTACCAGCCAGAATGCTATTGGGCCAAGTGAACTAAGCCACCCCAATTGCCCTATCTGACTTGGAGAAGGAAGAAAGGGGTGAAGTTACTGTGGAGAAGCTCTGCTCTGAAGATGCGACCCTCCCACCAGTATGGAAAGAAAGGGCTAAAGCCCAACTTGCTCGATGGCAGAAGATCTTCTCCAAGAACGAATTTGATGTGGGATGTGCCAAACGTGCTACCCACAAGATTCGCCTACAGGAAGATAAGCCGTTCAGGGTAAGAGTCCGGCGGGTTCCCTTGGCTGACTTAGAAGATCTGCGTGAGCGACTAGCAGAGCTTAAAAGGACGGGCATTATCCAAGAGTCCCGAAGCCCCTAGGCCTCCCTAATAGTGGTAGTCCGGGAAAAAAATGGGTCCCTGGGGCTGTGTATTGACTACCGGACACTGAACAAAAGGACTATACCTGATCAGTACACCACCCCTCGAATAGAAGATGCTTCACAGAGTTTTCAGGGGCTAAGTGGTTCAGTGTGATGGACTTGAAGAGTGGGTACTATCAAATCCCCATGCACCCGGAAGATCAGGAGAAAACAGCTTTCATCACCCCAATAGGTTTCTTTGAGTTCAACCGCATGCCCCAGGGCTTGTCGGGAGCCCCAGCAACCTTCAAAAGACAGTGGGAGACATGAACCTCATTGAAGTACTGGTATACCTGGACGACATTATTGTGTTCGGTAAAACTCTGGAAGAACACGAAGAGCGGTTGGAAAAGGTCTTGAAGAGGCTCCATGAAGAAGGCCTGAAGCTCTCTTTAGAGAAATGCCAATTCTACCAGTCCTCAGTCTATTACCTGGGTCATATCGTGTCTGCTGAGGGGGTAGCTACAGACCCTGAGAAGCTGGATGCTGTCACCTCCTGGCCAAGACCCACCAACGTGGCCGAGCTTAGTTCGTTCCTGGGGTTCTGCTCCTATTATAGGAGATTCGTGAAGGGGGTTTTCCAAGATTGCCCAGCCTTTTAATGAACTATTGAAGAGTGAAGGGGAAGATGAAGCTCAAGAACTGGTCAACCCAGTGAAGCCCACTGCAGGACCCAGGAAACCTAAAGAATCTATCCAGGCCCAGTGGACCACTCAGTGTGAAGAGGCCTTCCTCGAGTTGAAGAAAAGCCTTACCACTGCCCCCGTCTTGGCCTATGCAAATACCACAAAACCCTATGAGTTGCATGTTGATGCCAGTAGAGATGGGTTAGGCGGAGTACTCTACCAAGAACAGGGTGGCCACTTACGGCCTGTTGCCTATGTGAGTAGAAGTCTGGTCCCCGCTGAGAGGAATTACCCCACACACAAGCTCGAATTCCTGGCCTTAAAGTGGGCAGTAGTGGACAAGTTGAAAGACTATTTGTACGGGGCTGAATTTGTGGTAAAGACGGATAACAATCCTCTCACCTACCTTCTGACCACCGCCAAACTGGATGCCACAGGACACAGATGGTTGGCTGCCCTCTCGGGTTTCTTTTTTTTTTTTTTTTTTTTTTTTTTTTCAAATATAATTTTTATTGATTTTTTTTTTTTTTTTGAGCCGGGGTAAAGCCCCACAAGATACAATAAGGACACAAAAACAGCGAAGGTCGCAGCCTCCAGAATCTACAGTACAGTAGGTTATGTTAAATAGGATTGCATTTCAGGTGTTCCTCTCGTTAATATAGTTTTGCCTTGGTCTGGTAGGGCCACCATCCATTATCAGAGAGTATTCTGTCTCATACACCCTCAAGTATACACCCTACGGAAAGCTCGTGTTAGATACGTTTGAGTCTGCTGACAAGAGTAGAGAAAAAGAAAGTAGGAAAAGTAAGACAAGAAGAAGAGAGAAGTGGGATGAGGGGGGGAGGGGAATGGAGGGGGGGTGGGTGACAGGGTGGGGAAAGGAGGGGTGGGTGGCATCTCTGGTATGTTAGTCTGTATTCTAACTTAGAGGTTGCTCAGGTTCCGAGAAGGGTTATACCCTCGTCCGAGTAAATAAACATGTTCCACATAGTCCAAGTCTCTTTGTAAACTTCATGTCTGTCTTGGGCTGTCAGTATCAGATCCTCCAGTCTGTTTATATCTTCCACTTTCCGCAGCCACATTGCTATGGTCGGTGGAGTTTGTTGTTTCCATAGTATGGGAATACAAGACTTAGCTGCGTTTGTCAGGTGACGTAGTAGGGACTTTTTGTATGTTCTGTGGGAAAGGTTCGATACATGTAGCAGGAAGAAAGCTGGGTCATGTGGGATCTGGTATTCTGTGAATTTTTGGGAGACAGATCGGACCTCCGTCCAGAACGCTGCTAGCTTGGGGCAGGACCAAAATACATGCAGGAGTGTTCCCTTCTCTGTCCCGCACCGCCAACAGTATTCTGAGGTGTCTGGGAAAATCACATGTAGGCGGCTGGGTGTTAAATACCATCTCGTGAGAATTTTGTAATTTGTCTCCTGTATTTTCGTACATAGGGAGGACTTGAAAGAGAATTGCATTATACTTTGTACTTGGGGCGCCGTAAAGGTGCGGTTCAGGTCTGTCTCCCACTTTGTAATACCCGAAAGTTGTGGTTGCTGGGTTGGTGTATTGAGGAGAGAATACATTTTGGAGAGGACCCTGGGCAAAGGCTCCATCCCCGAGCAGTATTCCTCGAGCGTGGTCATGGGTCTGGAGTATTCTTGTGGGTGTAGGATTGTCTGAAGGAAGTGGTGTAGTTGAACCGCGTTCCAAAAGGGGAGTTGGAATGGGCCTGTTGCGTCCGTCAGTTCAGGAATGGAGGGCCATCTATCTCTTATCACATATTGAGACGCTGTAGTACGGCCCGCGGCTCGTAGTATCTGAAATTGTGTGGCTACCATTCCTGGGGAAAACCTGGGGTTTCCCAAGATCGGTGTTAATGGTGACAATTTGGTTGTCAGGGCAGTTTGTAAAGCTGCTTGTAGGCCTTGGCGAATAGTATTGCCTATCAGCGGGTGCAATTTTGTCTCTGATGTCAATGCATCGCTACACCACATCGCTGTCCTCAATGGAATGTCAGCCTGGTGTTGTTCTATCTGTACCCATAACTTAAATTCTTGGTGGCGGCTCCAGTCTATAACCCTGCCTATGTGTATTGCCTGGTAGTATCGCTTTATGTCTGGTAGTGCTAGCCCTCCACATTGTTTTGGCATTGACAGCTGAGTACGTGAGATCCGTGGTTTTTTATGTGCCCAGACAAAGCGGGTAAACAAGGCCTGTACCCGCTTAAAGTATGAGGGTGGTATTTTAATGGGTAGGGCCTGGAAGAGGTATAAGAACTTAGGCAGTATGCACATTTTCAGTAAGTTACATCTTCCAAACCAGGAGTGAATTCCCTTGTGCCACGAGTCTAGGAGAAGTTTTACTTTTGACAGTAGAGGAGGGAAGTTCCGTTCATAAATTTCGGAAAATTCGGGTGTGATATTGGTCCCCAGATAAGTCAGGGAGGAGGATGTTCATTTAAATTGGAAATTTGATCGTACCGTAGGGATCATATGCAGTGGTATAGATATTGCCATTGCCTCTGACTTGGAAAAGTTTATCTTTAAATTTGAAATTTTCCCATATGTATCGAATTCTCTAAGCAGATTCGGGAGGGACACCCCTGGATTGGTAAGTGAAAAGAGCATGTCATCTGCGTATGCTGATATCTTGTGTTGCGTTTGCCCTATAGTCACGCCTTGTATGTCGGGGTTCCGTCTGATTGTGGCCAGGAAGGGTTCCAGTGAGAGGGCAAACAAAAGAGGGGATAAAGGACATCCCTGTCTTGTCCCATTCAATATTGGGAAGGGGTCCGATAGTACCCCATTTGCCTTCACCTGTGCTGTCGGACTGGTGTATATTCCGGTTATCCTATTTAACATTACCTCTCCCAGGCCTACGTGTCGAAGGACTGTAAGCATGAACGACCAATTCACTCGGTCGAAGGCCTTTTCGGCGTCGGTGTTCAGTAGTACGCACGGGGTTTTTGTGATCTTCACTTTATGTAATAAGTTCAGCACCTTAATGGTGCTGTCCCTGGCCTCCCTAGATGGGATAAAGCCTACCTGGTCTAGATGAATTAGATGGTGAAGGTGTCTCGCAAGTCTGGTGGCAATGATCTTGGTATAAATTTTTAAATCAACATTTAGGAGCGATATCGGTCTGTAGCTACTGCATGCTGTCGGGTCCTTTCCTTCCTTATGTATTACTGAGATATGGGCACTTAAGCTATCCCTGGCAAATACTTTGCCGGATCCTATGGCATTAAACAGCCCAAGCATGCGCGGCCCCAGTATCGCTGTGAGTTTCTTGTAGTATAGTAGGGTGTACCCGTCGGGTCCCGGGGCCTTACCCGGCTTCATTGTTTTGATAGCTTGTTGAAGTTCTAATAATGTTATCGGGGATTCTAGTTCTTCTCGGGACTCAAGTGTAAGTGAGGGCATTGCGGACGAAATAATGTAGTGTGCCATGTCTGCTTGGGATGGCGAAGCCGCTGGGAGGTTATATAATTTGGAGTAGAAATCTTTAAATTCTTGTGTGATCTGTGAGGGTAAAGTTGCTTTCTGACCTCCTGCCTTGATGATATGGGGAATGTATGTAGATAATTTATGTTCCCTGACTGTTTTTGCTAATAGCTTCCCACATTTATCTCCTGATTCGTACGCCATTTTCCGACACGACTGTATGGCTGCCTTGGCTCTGTATTGCAGTATGTCAGTAATCTGTTTCCTGATAATTGTCAACTCCGCCTCAGAGGTTTGTGCGGGGGCGTGCTTATGTCTGGATTCAGTGATGGTTAATTTTTTCAGTAGCTGGGTAAGCTGTGCAGTGCGTTCCCGTTTAATACGGGCTCCGTGCTTAATGAAAATCCCTCTCATGACTGATTTGTGTGCTTCCCACAATATCCCCGGGTCACACTCTGGCTGGTCGTTTTCCTGAAAGTAGTGATTTAAAGCCGAGGTTATCTCCGCAAGCACCTCTGGTGTTTGCAGTAGGCTTTCATTAAGTCTCCAGAATTTATGTCTAGGTGAGGATACTTCAGAAAGTTTGTAAATCAGACAGATTGGTGCATGGTCAGACCACGTCCTGTTTCCTATGGATGTGCTTTCTACTGCGTGAAGTTGTGTATGAGGGATCATAAAGTAATCTATTCTGCTATATACCTGATGTACAGGAGAATAAAACGTATAGTCACGGTCTCCCGTATGTTGTATTCGCCAGATATCAATGAGTTGTGATTTATGTAGTGCCTTTGCTATTCGTTTGAGTTGATTCACTGGCATTGAAGATTTGCCTGCTGAGGTGTCTACCGAAGGAATCAATGGAACGTTAAAGTCTCCCCCAAACAGTAATTGTCCTGTCCTAAAGTCCTGGAGTTTCTCCAAAGTATGCTCCAAGAATGTCGCCTGCAGGTCGTTGGGGGCATATAATGTTGCTATCGTAACTTGTATGTTGCCTATGAGTCCCTTGAGGAAAATGTATCTTCCAGAGGGATCGATTAGTGAGTCCTGACATTGCCATGGGACTTTGCCGGAAATTAATATGGAGACTCCCTTAGATTTGGCTGTGGGGTTAACAGAGTGGTATGTCATCGGGTAATGTCTGTTGCGTAAATACGGTAGTCTATTGTGCTTAAAGTGTGTCTCTTGGATCAGAGCCACATCCGTTTTGGATCTTTTCAGGTCGTCCAGCAGTATGCGCCTTTTTTCTGGCGTGTTAAGGCCTTTCACATTAAGTGACTGAATTTTGAGATGGTGTAATGCCATAATTGGGTAGGAGGTAAGGGGAAGGAAGTGGAGTCTGGATTCTGGGTAGGGAGGGGGAGGGCAAGGGTGCTGGTCCAAGATAAGGGTGACGTAAAGGGCGACGGGAGGGGGACAGAGAGGGGGGGGTAGCAGATGAAAAAGAAAGTAAGAAAGAAGAGAGTAAGAATAAAAGAGTGAAAGAGCAAATGTAGAGGGCTGGGCCTAGTGCCCTTAGTCCTCTAAGTAACTTATTATTTGTATATAATGCCTGGGGGCCAACGTTGTACCCCCCCGGCAGAACACACCAGCCTATTTGGGGTGCGGGTAAGACAAGGCTCGGGAAAGAACGAGCTCCCGACTCTTGTCTCCCAATCCAATGAAACTCTGCTGTAACATGCAGTCATCAATAATACACCATTGTAACATAAGGAACCAAAAAGAATATATAAAAAAAAAAAAAATAAGGAAAATGAAATGAGCAAGGAGGACCTTACATGTAACAGAAAGAAGTGCATACATAAAATAACGGATACCAACCCTGCGGTCAACCTTAAACTAAGGGAATATATTTCCCCTTCAACCATGCCTGCCTCTATGGGTCACCTCCTCAGCCCCAGGCCCCCTACCCCCCCCACCGCACGCAGGCGGACATCCCCCCCAAAACCCCACAGGGACGTGGGTCCCGCGCACGGCCGGCTGCCCGGGCCCGTATACTTTCCGCCCCACACCCCCACTGTATCCCCCTCTTCCTCCGTCCCCCAGGGTCTCCCCCTTCAACCTATCTGGATTGTACATGAGGTATAGCCGGACTATCCCCCCGTGTTCTGGTCTGTACAGTATGTCCTAGCTGCTCTAGATTGCATGCCCCCCCTTATGTAATTAAAATCCATACATTCAAATTCCCCCCACAGATCTGGTTGATCTGCTCACTCTGGCTCCCAGAATGCTGACATAGCGGAGGCTATCTGAGTCTCAACAT
This sequence comes from Rana muscosa, assembly GCA_029206835.1. NCBI lineage: Eukaryota > Metazoa > Chordata > Amphibia > Anura > Ranidae > Rana > Rana muscosa. The sequence continues at coordinate 67,290,750 of CM055117.1, read as the reverse complement.
CTGAGGCTACCTTGGGTGGAGTAATAATGGGCATTGTATATCAAAAATCCACATAAATGCAATGAAAGTGGCAATAATGCTCAATGTCATAATTCAGATATACTTCCTCCCACTTTCCCAAGAATACCCTCCCCCCTCAGCCCCAACCGGGTGCCCAGTACTCCTGTTCCTCCTGTAAAAGTGTTATCTATTGCAAGGATTGCTAGGTTACAGATGCAGCGTGTACCTCTCCCTATTGTCTCTGGGATTTGTAAACTTCTGGGAATACAGGAGAGCCGCAGGGTGATCCGGGTCCGGCGCATCCCCATGGATCCAGCTACCGTCAATATCCTGTAATGCAGGGGTCTCTGCGGGGGCTGCGCCATACATCATGGGTCCAGGCCAAAAACGCCTAAACTCGGGGGCTGGAGTATCAGGGTCCTGCACCGGGCTGATGATGTCTAGTGATGCAGAAGAGACCGTCTCGGGTAAGGCCCGCAAATGGAGGCAGCAAATGTTCCCCTCCATCCAGGTGAGTCTCTAGCTGCTTTGTCTATAAGGGAGAGCCCTGTTCATCTAGCGCTGGCGAGCATGGGGGGGGGGAGCGTCAGCGCCGCTCCAGCGCCAACAGGTGACGGAAAAGGAGAGAAAAAAAAAAAAAAAAGGGGGGGGGAACAGGCAGGGGACAAGGGTGTCAACAGGTCAGGCAGGCATAATTACCGGTGTCCATCCTGCTCCGTCACAGCTCCCGTTCTCCCTCCTGGGACGTCGCTCTAGGTCTCCTCCGTCCCCGTTGCTGTCTGGGCGGTGGATCTCCACGCACTCTCTGGAGGTTGCCATGGTCTTGAGCTCTAGGTAGGAGGGCAAGCCAGTCTGGGACCACAATAGGTTCTGCGTCGAGGAAGATGAAAAGATCCGGCAGTGCCTCTGGCTTTCTGAGCGTGAAGAATCTTTGGTCTCTCCGGAACGTGATGGACAGCGGGTATCCCCAGCGGTACGTTGCTCCTCTACTGCGGGCCAGCTCCAGGAGAGGTTTCAGTATCGCCCGTCTCTGTAGCGTGGGGCGAGATAGATCTGGAAGTATTTTGATCGCCACACCGTCGAATTCCGGGCTGTCCGCTTCCCAAGACCTCCGGATAATTTCTTCTCTGTGCTTGTAATGGTGCAACCTACACACCACATCTCTGGGCCTGGCTGGGTCAGATGATTTTGGCCCCAGCGCTCTGTGAATCCTGTCGAATTCCAGGCGGGGTGGCAATTCAATCCCCTCTATAGTGCGGAAAATAGCCGTTACCGTGTCCGCTAGATCTTCAGGACCAGTTGCTTCTGGGAGTCCCCGTATACGCAGGTTGTTCCTGCGACTGCGGTCCTCCATTTCCTCGAGTCGCAGCTGCTGTTCTGTGAGAGCTTCCATCTGACTGTCCTGGGTCTCCTCCATCGCCTCCACCCGGCGCTCCAGGGCTGTTAGTGACGACTCTCCTTTAGTGAGTCTGGTGGACAGGTCTTTCACCTCCGTCTTCACCACCGCCAGTTCTTTACGGTGTGCAGCTTCCACCATTCCCATAAGGGCTGTAATGTCTGCCTTAGTGGGAAGTGCTTGCAGTAGCAAACGCAGCTCTGGGTCCATCGCGACCGATTGAGAGGCTGTTCTCGGGGTATCTCCTGGGTCGGTGTGAGGGACCGGGGGGGCTCCAAGGTATTGGCTAGTAAGTGGAGCTTCCATACTTAAGTCCGGAGAGCCGCAGGCTTCTCGGTCCCCCTCCGTGCCCCCTCGTGGCGACGCCATCTTGGATCCCGGCGAGTGTAACTGGGAGAGTTGGAAAAGTCTTTCTATCTCACCCGGCTGTGGAATCTGGGCCGTGGATCTGGTAGATCTATTGTTCCTCTTTGCAGATCTCTTTTTAGAAGTGTACATATTGCGCTGACTTATTGTAAATCATCAGATAGGATGGGAGACGGTCGGGAGCTCTGCAAGTGCACGTCTCTATCCGTCCATGTCCAGGCCACGCCCCGCCCTCTCGGGTTTCACCTTCAGTTTGAAGTACAGACTGTCATGGATATGCAGTAGTGTTTGTCTGTCAGCTTACCTTCCTTCCCATGTGTTCATCTTAGAGGCCTGAGCCCTTTCACCTGGCTTCCTTTATAATCTCCTCCCAGCCAGACTCCACCCCAGGCCCTATCACAGAACACTATATTAACTTGTGCACTGCAAGCCTGCTTTGCTGATCAACGTGTTTGTTAGGCATTGTGTGTTTGGGTTCCTGCCTGCCGTGTGCTACGTCTGTCTCTCTGTTACATATTTGGCTTGTCCCCGACTATCCCTGTCTGCTCGTGACCCTTGACCTTCGGCTCGTTCTTTCGTTATCCTTGTCTGCTTGTGGCCCCTGACCTTCAGCTTGTTATTCGGTTCTCTCATATCTTGTGCTGCTGCTTCCCCTCTTTTCCCCTTATCCTACGGGGCGTGAGCTAGGAAACTCCAGGGGCCGCGACCTGGTCCCAGCCTGCAGCATAACATCCTCACCACTAGAGGCCCTGGAGAAGACCTGCTGGGTCTTAGACTCCGCGCCCTGGGGAATCTTGGCTCTAGCTTCCGTTAGGATCCCGGTTGTGCTCCTCTGGTCCCGCTTTCCACAACCACCCAGTTTCCTATCCGCAGCAGTCAGCCATAGGGTTCACTACCTTGCGGTGCACTCCTGTCCCCCTACGGTGTGCATCTGTCACCTGGCCACAGGTGACCTTGACACAGACCTGGAATTGGAAATAGGGATGCAGATGCCCTTTCCAGAAGATCCCATGCCCCCAGTGACCCCACTGAAGAATGGACTCCGTTGACCCCGGAAGGAGTGAGAGCCCTATACCAGGGAGCGGAACTTCAGGCCAGAGGAGGATCAAGAGCCGAAGAGATTGGAGTTTCGGCTGTTGGAGTACCTGGGTGTTACTGTAATGTAACTCAAGTCGGAGAAGAGGGGCTACCTAAACTGTCCAAGAGAGACTTAAGAAGGGATCAATTGGAAGACCCCCTGGGGAAGCTCCTATTGAAGGCCTTGGAGAACCAGTGCCCTGAAATGCTTCTAAAAGACTATACTAAAGAAGCCAAACTGTTACACAGAGCGTGGGACTGGCTGCAGATACATCAGGGGGTGGTCTACCGAAGGGGCCCCTCTGATGATCTGGAGGAAAAGTGGCAACTATTCCTACCCGCTAAACACAGGAAGGGAGTCCTGACCGCTCTCCATGATGAACATTGGCCTATTCTATTGGCCTAGTTACTATTGGCCCTGTATGCGGGCTGAAGTTGAAGGGTACTGTCATTCTTGTGCCCGGTGCATCCAGAGGAAGACTCTGCCCCAATGGGCCACCTACAAAGTCAGGGACCCATGGAACTGGTGTGCATTGATTTCCTCTGCCTAGAACCTGATCTGAGTGGACAAGGGAATGTTTTAGTGGTAACAGACCATTTCACCAAATATGCTCAAGCATTTCCAACAAAGGACCAGAAGGCCTTGACAGTAGCAAAAGTACTTGTGGAGAAGTTCTTCGTGCATTATGGCCTGCCCCAATGCCTTCATTAAGATCAAGGGAGAGACTTTGAGAGCAGGCTAATAAGGAAACTGTTGGATTTATTAGGTATTAAGAAGACTAGAACAACCCCATACCACCCCCAAGGGGATGCTCAGCCTGAACGGTTTAACCGGACTCTCTTAGACATGCTGGGAAAATAAACAACACTGGAGCAAGCATGTGGCTGCCATCGTTCATGCCTACAACAGCACCAATATTGATGTAACTGGATACTCCCCGTACCGATTGATGTTTGGGCGAGAGGCTCGGCTACCAGTGGACTTGGCCTTTGGCACCTCACTGGATCACACCTCGGCAACATCCCACAAGGGGTATGTGGATCGGCTACAGAAGAGTCTGGAAATGGCCTATGGAAAGGCTCAAGCTACATCTGACCAAAGGGTATTGAGGAACAAAAGAAACTTCGACCTCAGAGTCAGAATACAGGACTTGCAGCCAGGGGACAGGGTACTATTGAGGAATCTGGGTATCCCTGGGAAACACAAGTCGGCTGACCGATGGAAATCCTAGCCGTACATCATCTGCAAGCAGCTGCCAGGCCTTCCAGTATATCAAATAAGGCCAGAGGGGAGTGTAGGCCCGTTAAAGACTTGGCACAGGAACCATCTGTTGCCCCTTTCTAAAGCAGTTCGCCTACCCTCCTCTTCAGACTCACAAGAGCCCCCTTCTACCTCTCAAGGATCTAGACCAGTTACCAGATCTCAGTCAACACATCCAGATGTGGAAGATGAAGAAAGGGAGTAAAGGGATTCTGAGGATGAGGAGATGGAACTTGATTGGTTGTGGTCATCTCAAGTGCCAGAACCCATGACCACTTCCCTGTCACCGTCTGAAGTAGCTGACAGTGAAGTTCTTCGCCCAGAGGCTCCTGAGTTTGTGCCGCACAGCATGCTCACCGAAGACTTGTACAATGATCCGGGTCCTTTGCTAATAGAAGACCCTGATGAGACTTTGTTGGCCCTTGAAATTGAACCAGACGCTTCCGAAATAATGGAGCTCAGCATGCCCGAACCAGAAGGGAGAGCACTTGACATACCAGCAGAATCTATTGCCCTTGATATGCCAACACCTCGGGAGCAGAGAGAGAGGAGAGTCATTCACCCTCCAAAGAGACTGACTTACCATCAAATGGGTGAATGCTCTGAAGAGGCTGCTTTCACTGCAAGAAGGACAGTTGATATGCCTGGTCCTTCCACTGTAAATTTGGTGGAGGGCAACCCTAGCTCATCCCCTGGCACAGCTGGTCAGGCCATTCCCGTTGGGGTGGCCTGTAGGCAGGACAGCTCCCCATCATATGACAATTGGTGGGAGGCTCCTCTGTCAGTCTTATGCAGCCATCTAGAGGCAAAAATGTGTTACAGAACCAAGATTTTGGATGTCTTTGGGGACCAAAGATTTAAAGTGGGGGGAGTGTGTAGCGGGGTGCCTATTTGTAGTGTGTTATAAAAGACTATGGTTATATTGAGAATATCCTCATCTCCCTCCAGAGTCTATTTAAGATATTGCAGCAACTGTTGTTTAGCTTATTGAACAATGCATTGTGGAACTTATGGTACAGGGAGAAAGGGACTCCATTGCCTTAGGTATCTAATAGACTATGGTACCCACAGTGCAGCTGTACTCCCAAAGTGCATTGCATTCTTGCACAGCTTTCTGGGGGAGGATACTTAAAGGAAGGGAGGGGCTACACTAGCTCTCTCTGGACTTCGCCCTCAATCGAGCAGGAAGTCTGTGTGAGGCCTGCTGCCGGAGGACTAAGCGCAAAGCCAGGGCCTACAGCTTTTGCGGAGGATCACCAAGCTAAATGAGGGATCCTTTTCCGTGTGACCAGCTCACGCTTCTCAGAGACCGGAGTCATCCCTCAACCAACATCCACTGCGGCAGTGAGAGGAACCGGAGACTGCAAGTTGCGGAGAGGTCGTGGATCAAGGTACTGACTGCGGGACATACCCGAGGGACGAGGCCTACTTTGGTGAGAGGGCACCTGCCTGGATTTTATTAACTGTTGTAATGTTTGGGGGTTGTTAGCTCAAGTGTAGCACCCACTAGCGAGAACAATCCCACACAAATGTTTCCTTTTGAGGGCTTGTTGGCCCACTTTTATTAAAGAAAATCAAACAAAGTTCCAGAAATGAAACCAAATGTGTTTCCCCTCGCAGGGGGTTTTCACCATCAACATTAAACGGTTGTATGTTCAGCCTCCTGGCTCACACATGCAAAAGTGCAAATGAAAATACCAAGCTGCCTGGCTCTCTTCAGCAGCAGCACCACTGCTCAGGTTCCCGCATGGAGCCCTCCTGACACCTGTCAGCAACCTCAGACTCAGGTCTCTGGCTTTCACAGTGCAGCCTGCACTCTCTAGCTACTCCAGCTTCTCTAGCTACTCCAGTGCAAGCCTGGACTCCTCGGGAGGGTGGAGCCCAGAATGCTGGTCCTGACTCTCCTATCAGGTCCACACACACCTGAACCATCAGTGTGCTGTTCAATCTTAAAACCTGGACCCAGGACTGGGGATTTCATCCCACCCGGATCTCTAAGAAATCCCCGGGCTCCAGGTCCCAAAGTGGACTTTATTAAATAATGAGGAAACCGAAACGCCAGTTTCCTGTGTACATTATAAGCTCCCTGGAGCCCCTCAACCCATCCAGTTGAGAATTCTGGGTCACTGCACTGGTGGGGTACCACACTACCACACTATTTATATAGGCCTGTGACTTTTGTAAGGCTCACCATTATTAGAAGTGCGCATCTCACGGAGGCCACATGGCTTAAGGTTGGCGTTTGCACCGCTATAGAGTTTTCATTCACAAACATTTTGGAAGTTTAGTTTGCTTTCCTTTAATACCCAATTGGATTACAAATGTTATGTGCACCAACGTTTGCTAGTGAAGACTCCTACCACTAAAGGAACTGGACATTGAACTTAGTCAGGCCTGACTAGGATTCATAGTGACAGGACATGGGCACAGTATTGCCCATTAAGGGGAGCTCGCCAGCGTAGGCCTTTTTACTTGTTTAGAAAGTGCGCATTTAGATTGTGTTATAACATTGCCATATATCATTGACTCTGCAGGGCCCTGCACAAGTCAACTGTATAGCTGTTTAACTCTGCTATTTTTATCACTAAGTAAACGTGGTTTTTGGTTAAGCAGAATACTGTGTGGAGTTCTTTATATTATCCTGCCGGACCAGTGGCTATACAAGGTAACAATTGTATGTGCCATTTTACTGTTGAGTAGTATTATTGTGTATCTCATTGCCATTGGGTTCTACCACTTAATTGCAGACCAGTTGTGCCAAGGGAGGTTTCAAACCAGCAGCTCTCTTAACTGGGGGTAGTGCTACAACTATATTACCAAAAGTATTGGGACACCTGCCTTTACACACACATGAACTTTAATGACATCCCAGTCTTAGTCCGTAGGGTTCAATATTGAGTTGGCCCACCCTTTGCAGCCATAACAGCTTCAACTCATCTGGGAAGGCTGTCCACAAGGTTTAGGAGTGTGTCTATGGGAATGTTTGACCATTCTTCCAGAAGCACATTGGTGAGGTCAGGCACTGATATAGACGAGAAGGCCTGGCTGTCAGTCTCTGCTCTAATTTATCCCAAAGGTGTTCTATCGGGTTAAGGTCAGGACTCTGTGCAGGCTAGTCAAGTTCCTCCACCCAAACTTGCTCATCCATGTCTTTATGGACCTTGCTTTGTGCACTGGTGCGTAGTCATTTTGGAACAGGAAGGGGCCATCCCCAAACTGTTCCCACAAAATTGGGAGCATGAAATTGTCCAAAATGTCTTGGTATGCTGACGACTTAAGAGTTCCCTTCACTGGAACTAAGGGGCCAAACCCAACCCCTGAAAAACAACCCCATACCATAATCCCCCTGTACCAAACTTTACACTTGGCACAATGCAGTCAGGCAAGTACCGTTCTCCTGGCAACCGCCAAACCCAGACACGATCATCAGATTGCCAGACAGAGAAGAGTGATTCGTCACTCTAGAAAACACGTCTCGACTGCTCTAGAGTCCAGTGCCGTCGTGCTTTACACCACTGCATCCAACGCTTTGTATTGCACTTGGTGATGTAAGTCTTGGATGCAGCTGCTTGGCCATGGAAGCCCATTCCATGAAGCTCTCTATGCACTGTTGTTGTGCTAATCTGAAGGCCACACGAAGTTTGGAGGTCTGTAGCTATTGACTCGGCAGACAGTTGGCAACTTCTGTGCACTGTGAGCTTTAGCATGCGCTGACTCTGCTCTATCATTTTACGTGGTCTACCACTTCGTGGCTGAGTTTCTGTTGTTCCCAGTTGCTTCCACTTTGTTATAATACCACTAAAGCCCCGTACACACGATCGGTTTGACTGATGAAAACCGTCCGATGGATGGTTTTCATCAGACCAACCGATCGTGTATGGTACCCATCGGTCTTTTTTCCATCGGTTTTAAAAAATAGAACTTGTTTTAAAATTTTCCGATGGATAAAAAACCGATCGCAAACTCCGATCGTCTATGGGCAAGTCCATCGGATAAAAAACCCACGCATGCTCAGAATCAAGTCGACGCATGCTCAGAAGCATTGAACTTCATTTTTCTCGGCTCATCGGAGTGTTTTACGTCACCGCGTTTGGAACGGTCGGTTTTTTGACTGATGGTGTGTGGGCAAGACCGATGGAAAACAGTTTCATCGGATATCCGATGGACAAATCCATCGGATGAAAATCCATAGGTTAACCGATCGTGTGTACGGGGCTTTACAGTTAATTGTGGAATATTTAGTAGCAAATTTCACAGATGGACTTATTGCAGAGGTGGTGACCTATCACGGCGCCACACTTAAATTCACTGAGCTCCTGAGAGAGACCCATTCTTTCACAAATGTTTGTAGAAGTAGTCTGCATGCCTAGGTGCTCGATTTTATACACCTGTGATTTGAAGGGTGTCCCAATACTTTTGACAATATAGTGTATACACAGTGGGTATAGAAAATAATCAACCCCTTCCCCCCTTTAAAATAATCAGATATCAGATTGTGTTGCTTTGCAGCCTGAAATGACGACAGACACAATTTTTGTTTTATCCAGCTGTATTTACTCCAAGTGAAAGATATAACACCAACATGTCAGAAAAAAATCAAAAACAGAACCACTGAGTTGGAAAAAAGATCACCCCCCTCCTAAAATTGACTTGTAAACTGAATGAGGTTTAGCTAATCACCTTCTCAATGGCACAGTGGCAATTGATAGTACCACTGAGTCTACAAATTTATCAACCCAGGTCAGCTAAAACAGTAACAGTGTCACCCAATGTGCAACAGTGAGCAGTTGCAAAGTAGATAAGTTTAAATCTCCGGAGCTATACAACTCACCAATGCACTGGGATGCTTGTGCTAGGCCCAAGTCTGTCTAAAGGACTCCACCTAGCCAGGGAAGAAAAATGGGTCACAGTAGGTGGGGTGTAGGTAAATTGGATAAACGGGCAGTCCTTAAGTTGTTTCTTCTGTTGGCTATCAGTGGGGCCCTTAGCTTTGGTGCACTTACTTCCTTCCTGCCACAAAGTGTAGATAATCACTCTCTCACCAGTCCTGCAGCCAGTGGCTGCCCGTAATGCAGGGCGCACGGGCGCCACCCCCCTATCCATGCATCTGGCCCCCCTAATCTACATGCATGATGCCGGACGCATAGATTCCAATCTGGGTTTTTTTCTTTTTTTGAAGCGCTTGATTAGAGCCAGACTCTATAATAGGCTTCAAAAAAGGGTGCATGAATGAATATTCGGTATTGTTACACTGATGCTCCTCCCGGGCCAATCAGGAAGCGGGTCTGAGACCTGTTTCCCGATTGCCCCAAAGGAGAAGCGTTCCAATTGGCCTAAGAGGAGGAGGAGGGAGGAGATGCACGACGGAAGCCATCGCCTGGAGGGAAGTGCTGCCCACGCCATACATGGGGTAAGTGGCGGGCTCGTAACTGACTGGACCAGGGGGGGGCTGGTTGCGAGTGACCCGACCGACTGGGAGGGGGGGTGGCTGTGGGTGCCCCCCAAATTTTTTTATCACCACAGTGTTAGTTGCAGATGTAGGAGGGACCCCTTATCGGTCTCTGGGTCCAGCTCTGGTGAATATTGCTGTGGGCAATCATGGTGTACGATCTCACTGTCCTTCACCCACACGGTTTGGCAACAACAAAGCAGCAGTTGCGATGACACTGCTTCCCAATTGTTACAGTTGACTCACTGACTATACCTCTGACCAAAACCTTGGGCAGCTAGACACACTACAAGGAGGTATGCTCTCTTGTTTCTCCTGGAACCAACTGCCCTAAACCTTCTTGGGCAGTCCACTCAGAATCCCTTAGCTCCTCCTGCTGCTTCCTGGGAACTGTAGTCTCTCACTGTTCCAAAAGAATACCAGCACCCCCTCCGCAAAGTACATCTGCCAACATGACATTGGCAGCTGTGCTTTTTTTTCCTTTCTTCCCTAAGTCAGGGACAGCCCAATGGGAGACAAAAAAAGAGAGGGGGAGTAGAGACAGATGGCGAGCAGGCGTGTTGGAAACCCACTCTCAGTTGCTTATAGTTCCAAAGCATTTAATGAGAACAACTTGCCAGCACTTGGCTACATTTTGTATTGTGGACATGAATTTTGATGAGGATTGCAGGGTGAAGATAGAATCTGTGGTTTGATGGTTTGGCATGAACTCAGCTTGGCTTTTGCTGAGGATGTTATGCTGTGGTAGGAATATAACAGGATGTGCAACTGGCTGAATTATCAGACAGAGAGTAAGTGCATCTTACTAAACAGGTGCAAAATTAGAATCAATAATGCAAAACATGGTCCGAATGGCAAAGGGTATGCATACAATGCAGAATAATGCAAAACAGATTATGAAAGCAATGTCTCTGTGGCTCAGTCAGGGCAACATACGTCTGCACAGCATCGTCTATAAGAAACAGAACATAGCTAGTTGTGATTGTCTTCCTAAACCTCACAGTAAAGTCCAGCTCTGGTAAGTGAAGTTTAAAGCTCTGGTAACACAGGAGAATAGCTGGAGGGATCCAGGGACCTGCAACGAAGTGCCACTCCACTGGAATTGCAGCAATCAGGGAGGTGCTTCTCACAGTAATTGGGTCTTCTGGAGAAGTTGCATCCTATTAGGCTTTGGCCTTGCTGCCCACGTGCCAGTTTTGGCAGTAGAGGACCTCACATCTGGTTGCAGATTTTTTGTTTTATTTAAGCAGCTGTGGGGAGAAAGTAGAGAAACTTCTCTGGCTGTGTCCAGGAACCCTGGAAATTGTGAGAAATAGAGGTAAAGGGGTGTTCATCTGCATCTGAATATGCTGAGTAAATGACCGCACTGTTACAGGAAGGTGAGGATTTATTTGTTAAGAATACTGTTGAACAGTTTTCTGAGCTTGCTGCTGATACTTATCCCGCTGTAGTTTTCTGGATCATACTGGTCTCCACTTGTATGGATAGATGTTTTGGAGCCTTGGTTCAATAACAGAGGATAGTAACCCACACCCAGAATCAGGTATGTATTGTGGCATGCATATCTGGGGAACCGTGTTTAACCATTTCCCGCCCAGCTTATATTAACCATTTCCCGCCCAGCCTATAGTCAATTAACCACTTCGTCCCTTCGTACCGGGCACTTCACCCCTTCTTGCCCAGCCCAATTTTCAGCTTTCAGCACTATCACACTTTGAATGACAATTTCGCGGTCATGCAACACTGTACCCAAATGAAATTTTTATCATTTTTTCCCCTACAAATAGAGCTTTCTTTGGGTGGTATTTGATCACCTCTGGGGTTTTATTTTTTGTGCTCCAAATAAAAAAAGATCGAAAATTTCTGTAACAAAACTTTGTAAATAAGTACGTTTTCTCCTTCATTGATGGACACTGATGAGGCTGCACTGACGGGCACTGATGAGGCAGTACTGATTGGCACTGATGGGCACTGATAATGAGGCACTAATATGCAGCACTAATGGGCACTGATGGGCGGCACTGATCGGGAGGCACTGGCAGGCATCACTGATGGGCACAGAGTGCCATCCCTATTGGTCACTGATTGGCATATCTGGTGGTCCTGGGGTGGGTATCCCTGGTGGTTCTGGGTGGGCATCCCTGGTGGTCCTGTGTGGGCATCCTCGATGGGTCTGCACTAATAATCAATGCACTGATTATCAGCTCAGACCTCCCCCTGTCAGGAGAGCAGCCGATCGGCTCTCCTCTACTTGCGCCTGTCAGTGCGAGTGGAGGAAAAGCCGACATTTGGCTCTTCCTGTTTACGCTGTGATCAGCTGTGATTGGACACATGCTGATCACATGGTAAAGAGCCTACTTCAGAGGCTTTTTACTGGGATCAGAGTTGCAGTGTGTCAGACTGACACACCATACCACCAATCGCCGTAATGCGCGCCTCCACGGGCGCGCGATTGCGGCTTATCCTGCTGGACGTCATATGACGTCCAGTCAGGATAATGAAACCACCTTTCGCACGTCATATTGCTATATGGCAGGCGGGAAGTGGTTAAAGGCTGGGCAGGCCCCTCGTTGATCTGAATGGACATCATATGACATCCTCCCAGATCACGCCTCCCCCGCACCCATGGAGCCACGCTGCAGAGCGATCTGTCACCGGCTTTGTCCACTGGACACAGCCAATGACCGATCACTGTACCGGCCTGCTGCAGGAACCATTTGACCGCTGTAACTAATCACAGCAGGTCACATGACAGTTGTAAACAATGGATGGCTTCCTTTCAAGCGATCCCTTGTGTACAATTATGTTGCTAGCTGTGATTGGTCACAGGATCACATGGTACAGACTGGGCCAATCACAGCCCATCTGTGCCATGTGATCAGCTGTGGCCAATCACAATAAAACAAACTGAACTAATATTTTTTTTATTCAGTAAAATGCTTGCTTATAGCAATGAAATTCATTGCTATATGAAAACAATGTTTTAAAAAAATAAAAATACTGATCACTTCCCCAGGGTAGTACAATGTTACTATGGTAACATTATATTGCTCTGGTCACAGTGTGTTAAAAAAAAAAAAAACGTAATAAAACAAATATGTAATAAAAAAGTTTTTAATTTATAATTTTTTTTATGTGCTGTAACCAGTCAGTGTCTCTGATCACCGCCACACCAGTTATATGATGATGCTGTACTGCACTGGTAACAGAATGTAAAAATGTATTCATTTTCAAAAAAATTGTGACAAAAAATGACAACTTCAAAAATGTTTTAAAAATTTTCTGTCTTTTTTCGATTATTTAGCAAAAAATTTAAAACCCAGTGATGATTAAATAACACCAAAAGAAAGCTCTAGTTGTGTAAAAAAAAATTATAAAAAAGTATTTTGGATATCGTTGCATGACCGTGCAATTATCATTCAAAGTGTGAAAGCTAAAAACAAATTCTGGGCAGGAAGGTGGTAAAATCGGCCAGTATTGAAGTGGTTAATATTCTCCAGCAGGATTCCATTGATACTGCTGCCTTTTTTACTTTGCAGGTGTTATTTCTTGCACTGTAATTTGTATATCTAGTAGGTTTTCTTTGTGTTCAGACACGAGTTTGAACTCGCCTGAGCTACGGAGCCAGGAAGCTGTAACTGCGGACAGCCAATCATAAGCTGCCTGCCCTGCAGCTGCGCCCTTTGCGGCTGCGGGGAGAGGAGTGCCTCCACTGCTTATGATTGGCTGTCCACAGTGTCAGCTTCCTGGCTGGATCGCTCAGGTGAGTTCACACTTTTGTCCGAACATGCCTGAGCTCATCTCTACTCCCAGGTATTATACAATTTCCCAGCATGCACCAGTGTCAATAAACCTCTAACCTAGGTAGACATGACTCCATTTTTTTTATTATTTAATAGTATGTGACAGATACAAAAGGGGGAAGGGTGAGGGCAAGAGGATAGTTGCTGAGGCTAAACTTGAACAACCCACCCGAATAATTTATGGACTATCTCGGTACTAATACACATGATAAACATTGTTTGAATAAAAGATTTTTATTACAGATAAAAATTGTACAAAAATGGACAGTAATGCACATCAAGGATTGGTTGTACAATTTTTATCTGTAATAAAAATCTTTTATTCAAACAATGTTTATCATGTGTATTAGTACCGAGATAGTCCATAAATTATTTGGGTGGGTTGTTCAAGGTTTAGCCTCAGCAACTATCCTCTTGCCCCCACCCTTCCCCCTTTTGTTTTTCTACTATTAATTGGATGATGGTACGTTGTTATGTTTTCATTAAGACTTTGTATCTGAGGCTGTACTCCCATTTTGTTCTCATGTGACAGATACAACAAAAGGGTAGATTCACAGAAAATACAGTTCAGATAAAGTAGTATATGTCCAGTCCCTGCACAGGTACATCTAGGTAAAAACAACAACAAAAGGGTAAGACTATATGTAGACAGGTAGCAACCTCAAAAATGTAACAAAAGGTACCAAGGTTTGGAGATCATTCTGCCTGGCCCATGTAGAGGACTCAAATTATTTTATCTTCTTATACTATTGCCGGGGACACTTCCCACCAGTAGATAGAAGCGAGCGATAACACTGAGATTAAGGAAAGCAGAACTATCAATTCAAAGCTCAGGCTGACTCCATCCCAGCACCAGCAGTACTAAGTTTGGCCAGAAATACCACAGCATAGGGCAAGGTCCCTACAATTATGTAGCCATACCCCTGCAGGAGCCGCTGATTTTGTGCCCCAGGTTTTTTTTTTCTCTGTGTAACAGCAGCCAGGCAAACAGCAATAATCAATCCTTTAGCTCAAATAAACAGTCTAGGGGTTGCCTTTTTAAAGTTTAATTCAGAGTAGACATGTGCAGAGCAAGAAAATTTGTTTCATTTTGTTTTCGATATTTACATAAATTAGTTTAGTTAAATTAGTTAAATTAATTTAACTTGTTTTCTGAATTTGTTACGTTTATTCAAATTCGATTTGAATTTTCAGAATTCGGTTGAATTCAACTCAATTCAACCGAATTCGGAAGATTCTAATCAAATTCAAATAAACAAAACAAATTCCATTCAAATTCCATTTGAATTTATTCTATTCGAATTTTAGCAAATGTATTCTAGGAGTTCTATTCCATTATATTCTTTTAAATTCTATTTATTTATTTTCTATTCTAGGAATTAATATAAAAATACTGCGCTATACACATACACATTAGCATATACAAAAAAACTCTAACACCATCATGTTATTAGAATTGAAGGAACATAACCATCTTCCAAAATCCGAATAGAATAAATTAGAATTTTAATAGAAAAGAATAGAATATAATAGAAAAGAAAAGACTAGAATAGAAAATAACGTGAAAACAGTGCAGCGCTAAGAATTAAATGTTGAGTATTGACATATCAACATACTGTGATATACAAAATAAATTGTGATTAGCATATACAAAAAACTCTAACACCATCATCTGATTGATGGAGTGTCTAAATAAAGTGCACTGTGAAAATTGTAAATCAACATTGGTAGTATAGTCCCATTGTCCCATGCACACACGACGGTGACTCCTTTAGTCCTACACTTCTGGATTCCTTCCCATCAATATCTACTAATGGATTAATGTTTTAATCACCAATCACCTTTATTTTCTATTCTAGTCTTTTCTTTTCTAATATATTCTTTTCTTTACTAGTAGAATTCAAATGTATTCTTTTCGAATTTTGGAAGATGGCTATATTCTTTCTATTCTATTCTATTCTTTTGTAGTATTTTATTTTCTATACTAGTCTATTCTTTTCTATTCTATTCAAATTTATTCTATTCAAATTTCAGAAGATGGTTATATTCTTTCTATTTTATTCTATTCTATTCCATTGTTTTTTTCTGTTCTATTCTTTTATTTTCTATTCTAATCTATTATGTTCTATTTTATCCACATTTGAATTTATGCTTTTCGAATTTTGGGAAATGGTTAGATTCTTTCAATTCTATTCTATTGTCTTTTTTATTCTTTTCTATTCTTGTATTTTCTATTCTATTTTTTCTATTTTATTCCAGTTCGAATTAATTCCATTTGAATCTGAATTTATTCTATTCGAAATTTGAATTTCGAAAGATGGTTATGTAACGACAGGAGTTAACGTCGTTTAAGTATATTCCATTCCCGAACACACATCAGCTACCAGACACTCCACAGTTAGGCGACCGCTTCCCATAGGAATAATTCTTCCAGAACAAACGAGACAACGCTCCGTGTTCAAGTTCCAAAAACAGGGAATGACTTTATTACAAGCACATGGTAACACATTTCTCTTCCAAACCCTTCCCTCCCATCCTTGGGGAACAGGGCGGGTAAAACTGTCCAATGACAATGGTCATACAGGTCAGGTGTGTTCAAACTTCTCTTTCAGTAAACAGTCTTAGCAGGAGGGGTGATTCTCCCCCCCCCTCACAGAGAGACACTTAAACATCCCATAATTGGCAGCCAGATGGGCTACCAGCTCCAATCAACATCACCACAAACAATGAACAGGTCTTTTAGAAGCTGGGATTCATTAGCATTACACTAGGCAGACAGGTGATTGAAGCTGAACACATCAGTATCTCTCAATTAACCTGTTGAGTTCTGAATCAGTAAATAGTCCTTTACAGGCATCCTTGGGAATATGGTGGACAAATATCTCAGACCCATTTCAAGTAGTCCAAGATATATTTCCTCAGTCACCCTATGCCCAAAGGGACTCCCGTTACATGTCTCCCCTTTCGGCAGGAGACTAACACAGGAGGAGACCCCAGACGGGTTGACTCTGAAGTTAGTCCATAGTTCCATTCCTCTAATGCCTGGACAACCCATCAGCATGGCCATTTTGCTTACTTGTGCCCTAGCTGTTTACACCCAAAACACCTGATGGGTTGTGAGTAGCCCTGGGAGTTGAACCTGGGCTGCTGAGAATAAGTGGCCGCTGGAGGTGGTGCTGTAGGGTGGTACGACTGTGGTTGGTAGGCGATAGCCGGAGGGGGTGCCGCTGATCGATAATCCACCTGAGCTGTTGTCTTGACCACAGGGTTATCCAGTTTGCGGGCGTCTGTGTATTCGTCCGCCAGGCGAGCTGCTTCAGGCAAGGTGAAAGGTTTTCGGTCCCGGACCCACTCTCTGACTTCCAGGGACAGTTTGTCAAAGAAGTGCTCCAGTAGGAACACCTGCAGCACTTCTTCCCTGGATTCTGCTTGGCATCCAGCGACCCAGTGGGATGCAGTGCGGTGTAGGCGGCATGCCCACTCGGTATACGAGTCTCCAGTCTGCTTGCCCGCCTCTCGGAACCGCCTCCGATATGCCTCCGGTGTGACGGCATACCTGGCCAAAAGTGCTTCTTTTACCAGTCCATAGTTCATAATATCCTCGTCTGGGATGGCCCTGAACGCTTCACTGGCCCGGCCGGACAGTTTCCCAGACAAAATGGTAACCCATTCCTCTGTGGGCACCCGATGTAGGGCACATTGCCGTTCAAAATCGGCAAGGTAACCATCAATCTCCCCTTCAGTTTCAATTAAATTTTTAAAAGCAGCAAAATGTATCTTTCTCCTTTCAGTTGGCACTGCTCTGACTTCTGCTGCTGCAGCACCTCTTTTCTGTAGCCAATTTGCATCCACAGCCGCTATAACTCGGTCTATGATCTCCGCTGTAGGGTTAGGACCATAATGTGCCAGTCTTATGTTAACAGCCCGATCAAAACTTGCCTCTTCGGGTGTCCTGTCTGTTACGCTGGGCCTTTCTGTTATGTTGGGTCTTTTAGCTCCATCCATTTCGACACGTTCTGCGATAATGTCCCTCTTTTTAAGGTTGTTAGCCGGTCTGCCCCGGTTCTCCAGTAAGTCCTTGAGGGAAGAGAGCTTTAGCCGTCCCTACTGTGCTTCCATTGTCCTGTGTCCGCTTGTAGCTGTCCTTATAGGTTGTGGAATCATCCCACTGCTTGCCAACAATTGTAACGACAGGAGTTAACTTCGTTTAAGTATATTCCATTCCCGAACACACATCAGCTACCAGACACTCCACAGTTAGGCGACCGCTTCCCATAGGAATAATTCTTCCAGAACAAACGAGACAACGCTCCGTGTTCAAGTTCCAAAAACAGGGAATGACTTTATTACCAGCACATGATAACACATTTCTCTTCCAAACCCTTCCCTCCCATCCTTGGGGAACAGGGCGGGTAAAACTGTCCAATGACAATGGTCATACAGGTCAGGTGTGTTCAAACTTCTCTTTCAGTAAACAGTCTTAGCAGGAGGGGTGATCCCCCCCCCCTCACAGAGAGACACTTAAACATCCCATAATAGGCAGCCAGACGGGCTACCAGCTCCAATCCACATCACCACAAACAATGAACAGGTCTTTTAGAAGCTGGGATTCATTAGCATTACACTAGGCAGACAGGTGATTGAAGCTGAACACATCAGTATCTCTCAATTAACCTGTTGAGTTCTGAATCAGTAAATAGTCCTTTACAGTCATCCTTGGGAATATGGTGGACAAATATCACAGACCCATTTCAGGTTGTCCAAGATATATTTCCTCAGTCACCCTATGCCCAAAGGGACTCCCGTTACAGGTTATATTCTCAGAAGATGATTATATTCTTTCTATTCTATGCTTTTCTATTCTATTCTTTTATTTTCTATTCTATTCTGTTATTTTATTTCCTATTCTATTTTGTTCTGTTTTACACTAGTCTTTCCTTTTCAATTCTATTCTATTATTTTCTATTCTATTCCTTTTTTCTATTCTATTTTATCCTATTCGGAAATTCGAACCAAATTCAAAAACTATTTACATAAAATAAAAAATCAAATTCGATTAAAATTTTGTCCAAAATCTCGTTATTCATTTAAATTCATCAATATTGTAATTTGGAAATTCGGATATATCGGATATATCACACCCACCGTGATTGGACACAGCTGGATTAGATCAGCAGGTTTCAGCCAATGATTCATGGCTGAGACCTGCTGATCAGCTGTGTCCGATCACAGCCCAGAGTCCTGTGTTGACAAACACACAAGGCTCTGTGCAGAAAGAATGATCTGTCTGTTTCTTCTCTCTGCAAAGCAGCTAGAAGGAAAAAAATATTTTTAGTAAAAGCAGCACATATTACACACATTGATGCCGCGTGAACACGATCATTTTTTGTTTTCAACAAGAAAAACGACCGTGTGTGGTCTTTTTGTCATTTTTCACGACGTGAAAAACGGCATTAAAAACGACGAGAAAAATTAGAACATGTTCTAATTTTTCTCGTCGTTTTTCCTGACATTTCTTCCGCGGCAGTGTTTCCCATAGGGAAACACTGCCGCGGATCCCATAGACGATCGTTTTTCTCGTCATTTTAAAAAATGACGAGAAAAATGACCGTGTGTGGGGAACAAGCTGTTCCCTCGTTTAAAATGTCATTATTCACGGCGGTTTTTTAACTGCCGTGAATAATGATCGTGTGTACGCGGCATGACACTTGTTAGGCACACAGTTAACCCCTTGATTACCTTGAGACGTTAACCCCTTCCCAGCCAGTGTCCTTAGTACAGTGACAGTTGTGACAGCAGGAAGGTAAAGTCACCTGGTTGCATCCAGGGGGGTAGATATATTTCGCCCAGATTCAGGCTTTACGCCGACTTATACAACTAGGTGGAGAGTTGTATAAGGCTAGTGGGCTCATGGATGACTCATACCTCTAGGGAGAGTGTGGGGCGTCGTGCAGACAGAGATGAGGAGACCAGCTGAACCTTGTCAGCTCATTTAGGCCTCTATAAGAACTCCCAGCTTCATTAGATGTTAGCTCATGCCTGGAACCAGACCTGTGTGGACTGTCTAGGGAGAGTGAACCCCTGTGCGGTGAGACAAAGCCTGTGTGGCTATTTGCTTGGACATTTAAAACCAGGGACTTAGGGACTAGGACAGCACTAGGCTGATCCCAGTTGTTAGTTAGGAAACCTGTATGTTTAGTCAGAGGTCAACTTGACCAGGATTTATTTTGGTTATGTTTCTTTTGCTTTGCTGTGTTTTGTCACTGTAAATAGAAAATAAACCGCACCTTTTTGATTTTGAAAACCACAACCTCCGTTTGCTGGGCCTGTTTTGTGTGGGGAGCCCATCCCGGGGGTCACACACACCCGCTGCCGAGCTAACCCCCTCACAGTTGGTGGAGAATGCGGGCAGTTTTTTTTTAAGCCAGCATGGAGGAGATACTGAAACAGCTGGCTCTAGCAAATGCCAATCAACAGCAGACAAATGCAGGTTTGCAAAGGAGCCTTGCAGCCCAGCAGCAAGCTCATCAACAGAGCCTTGCAGCCCAGCAGCAAGCTCACCAACAGAGTCTGGAAGCTCAGCAACAAGCCCAGCAGCAATCTGAGGCCCGCTTCATAGACCTGTTACAGAAGCAAGAGCAGAGACTACAACAAATGGAAGCAGTAATGCAGCAACGTCCGCAGACCAGTGAGGAAAGCCGTCCCACTAATACCGCGTCCTTTGGGGTGAGTCGTTTATTGACAAAAATGACTGGAGAGGATGATCCAGAGGTATTTTTGACCACATTTGAAAGGACTGCTGAAAGAGAAAAGTGGCCTGAGGAGCAGTGGGCTGGACTGGTGGCTCCTCTGTTAACTGGTGAATCGCAGAAAGCTTACTATGACCTAGAGCCTAACCAAGCAAAAGACTATGTGATGCTAAAAGCTGAAATATTGGCAAGGCTGGGTGTCACCCTGGCTGTCCGGGCTCAGCGTGTGCATAACTGGACTTTCCAGCTTGGAAAACCCCCCAGGTCTCAAATGTATGATCTCATTCACCTGAGCAGGAAGTGGCTACAGCCAGAGACTTTGTCCGCACCAAAGATTGTGGAACGTGTTGTAATGGATCGGTTTTTGAGAGCTCTTCCTACTGCCATCCAAAAGTGGGTAAGCCATGGAGACCCAGAGACGGCCGGTGGTCTTGTGGATCGTGTGGAGAAATACTTGGCTACAGAGAACCTGACGGCCTCTTCCAGAGACACTCGGACTTTCCACCCTAAGACCAGACCATCCCCAGGGGCGGATAAGAGGATTCCAAGGGGTGAGGGTGGAGAGAGTGAGAGGGTGGGAGCTCTACCCCAAGTTTGGCGAGAACAGCCTGGGAAATCAGCGGCTCAAGAGGCGGCAAGAAGGATCGTTTGCTACCGCTGCCGGCAAGCGGGACATATTGCAGCCAATTGCCCGGTTGTGGAGGAACCCATGCAGTGTGACTTTCTGACGGGCAGACGTCAGTCGCTGTGTGCGACAGTCGCATGCACTGCCATTCGAGGAACTGAGAAACATTTATGCAAAATGTGTGTTAATGGTAGAAATGTTGTGGTATTGCTGGATTCAGGTAGCCTTGTGACCCTGATAAAGGCTGAGTTAGTTAAAACAGAGGTCTCTGGGAATAGCAAGGTAGCTGTTATTTGTGTGCATGGGGACACCCGAGAGTATCCAGTGACTACAGTGTGTTTCGAGACCCCCAAAGGTACCCTCTCTCATCCAGTGGGCTTAGTATCTCAGTTACCGCATGACGCCATTGTGGGAAGGGATTTTCCGAAGTTCTGGGAACTGTGGGATGATCCTGAGCCCCTCACTGGTGCCCCTATGTACCAGGAATGTGATAGCCAGAACTCCCCTGAGAGTGGTGAGGACTCTCCGGAATTTCCCTTATCAGTATTGGCAGGGGAGACTCAAGAAACTGGAGAGGAGCCCACCTCCTCAGACGAAAACCTACCGTCTGTGGAGTTTTCTGATCTTGAGGTTCACAGGGAAAACTTTGCCACAGAACAGTTGAAAGACCCCGCCCTAATAAAGGCACGGGAAAACGTAGTGAAAATAGATGGCGAGTTAGTGAACCCAGATAATACCTGCACTTACCCATACTTCAGCGTAGAGAAGGACCTACTGTATCGGGTGGCAAAAAGGGCAGAAGAAACCGTTGAGCAGCTTGTGGTGCCCAAACCTTACAGGAAGTTGGTGTTGGAGTTGGCCCATGGGCACATTCTTGGAGGTCATCTGGGGACAGAGAAAACCCGAGAGAGGGTATTACAGAGATTCTATTGGCCGGGGGTGATGAAGGACGTAGAAAATTATTGTTCCTCCTGCCCTGTGTGTCAGAGGTTGGCCCCGATGCCACATTTCCGTAGCCCGCTGGTCCCTCTACCCATCATTGAGGTCCCGTTTGAGAGGATCGCCATGGATTTGGTAGGTCCTATAATCAAGTCCGCTAGGGGGCACCAGTACATATTAGTTATAATGGACTATGCCACCCGTTATCCAGAAGCGATCCCTCTCCGAAATACCTCGGCCAAAACCATAGCCAAAGAGCTATCTCTTGGTTTTAGCCGGGTGGGTATTTGTAAAGAACTGCTTACGGACCAAGGTACACCCTTTATGTCCCGGGTTATGAAAGAGCTGTGTAAATTGTTCAAAGTGACGCAATTGCGTACGTCTGTGTATCACCCCCAAACCGATGGGCTGGTTGAAAGATTCAACAAAACCCTAAAACAAATGTTGAAGAAAGTGGTGGATAGAGATGGAAAGGATTGGGACTGTTTACTTCCTTATTTGATGTTTGTTATTAGGGAGGTGCCCCAATCCTCTACGGGATTCTCCCCCTTTGAGTTACTGTATGGGAGACACCCAAGAGGGCTGTTGGATATTGCCAAGGAAACTTGGGAAAGTGAGAGTTCTCCCCACAGGAGTGTGATTGAGCATGTCGCCCTGATGCAAGATCGAATTGCACAGGTAATGCCCATCGTGAAGGAACATTTGGCCCAAGCGCAGTTGGCACAGCAGAGAGTGTACAACCGTGGAGCCAAGACCCGTACCTTTTCCCCGGGGGATAGGATATTGGTACTTGTCCCTACGGTTGAAAGTAAATTCCTTGCCAAATGGCAAGGCCCCTACGAGATAATGGAAAAAGTGAGCGAAGTGAATTACAAGGTCAGACAACCAGGAAGGCGAAAGCCCGAACAGATCTATCACGTTAATCTGTTGAAAGCCTGGAGGGATAGAGAGTCCCTAGTCGCAGACACTTGGTCACCAGCTCAAACTGGTTGCGTGATTCCTGAGGTTGGAATAGCAGCCACCTTGTCACAACCCCAACAACAGGAGGTTAAGGAGTTTGTGCTTCGCAACAAGGAGGTATTCTCTGAGCTGCCGGGACAAACATCTGGGGTAGAGCATGACATCATTACCCCGCCCGGTGAAAGGGTGAAGTTAAAACCCTATCGGATCCCAGAGGCTCGACGGGAGGCAATACGGGAGGAAGTACAGAAAATGCTGAACTTAGGGGTGATAGAGGAGTCCCAAAGTGATTGGTCTAGTCCCATCGTGTTGGTGCCTAAACCGGATGGGAGCTGGCGATTTTGTAACGATTTTCGTCAGTTGAACAAAGTTACAAAATTTGACACCTACCCCATGCCACGTATAGATGAGTTGATCGACCGGCTGGGAACAGCCCGATACATGACGACTCTTGACCTCACAAAAGGGTATTGGCAAATCCCCCTGGCCAAGTCGGCCAAAGAGAAAACCGCATTTGTAACCCCAGACGGGGCGTTCCAATATAAAAGAATGCCGTTCGGGTTACAGAATGCGCCGGCCACATTCCAGCGGAAAATGGACCAGATGCTGAGGCCCCATCGGAAGTATGCTGCGGCTTACCTGGATGACGTAATTGTCCATAGCACAGATTGGGCCTCACATCTGCCAAAAGTGCAAGCAGTCCTGGACTCTGTTCGGGAAGCGGGGTTTACGGCTAACCCCAAGAAGTGTACCATTGGGCAGGAGGAGGCCAAATATCTTGGGTACACCATTGGGAGGGGAGTAATAAAACCCCAACTCAACAAAGTCGAGGCCATCCAGAGTTGGCCACGTCCCAACAGCAAGAAGCAGGTACGAGCCTTTCTGGGAATCGCTGGGTATTATCGGCGATTCATTCCCCACTTTGCTTCTAAGGCTGTGCCCCTAACCAACCTGACGAAGGGGAAAGGGTCGGTCATGATTAAATGGACCCCCGAGGCTGAGGCAGCATTCCAATTCTTGAAACAAGCCTTATGTAGCCAGCCAGTGTTGTACTCACCCGACTTCTCTAAAGACTTTGTCGTACAAAGTGATGCGTCAGATGTGGGGTTAGGAGCAGTATTGTCCCAGGTCTGGAACGGGGAAGAGCACCCAGTCATTTACCTCAGCAGGAAGTTGAAGTCCCATGAGGTAAATTACGCCACCGTTGAAAAGGAGTGTTTAGCGGTGAAGTGGGCTCTAGATTCCCTTCGGTACTACCTGCTAGGTAGGCACTTTGACATGGTTACGGATCACGCTCCGTTAAAGTGGATGGCTCAAAACAAGGAAACAAATAGAAGAGTGAATAGGTGGTTCCTGGCCCTCCAGGAATTCAACTTCACAGTAAAGCATCGCCCTGGCGTTCAAATGGGGAATGTGGATGCTTTGTCTCGAGTACATGAATGCCTGATTGCTGGTGTTCCAACCCCGAGGTTAAAACAAGAGGGGGGGGGGTATGTGACAGCAGGAAGGTAAAGTCACCTGGTTGCATCCAGGGGGGTAGATATATTTCGCCCAGATTCAGGCTTTACGCCGACTTATACAACTAGGTGGAGAGTTGTATAAGGCTAGTGGGCTCATGGATGACTCATACCTCTAGGGAGAGTGTGGGGCGTCGTGCAGACAGAGATGAGGAGACCAGCTGAACCTTGTCAGCTCATTTAGGCCTCTATAAGAACTCCCAGCTTCATTAGATGTTAGCTCATGCCTGGAACCAGACCTGTGTGGACTGTCTAGGGAGAGTGAACCCCTGTGCGGTGAGACAAAGCCTGTGTGGCTATTTGCTTGGACATTTAAAACCAGGGACTTAGGGACTAGGACAGCACTAGGCTGATCCCAGTTGTTAGTTAGGAAACCTGTATGTTTAGTCAGAGGTCAACTTGACCAGGATTTATTTTGGTTATGTTTCTTTTGCTTTGCTGTGTTTTGTCACTGTAAATAGAAAATAAACCGCACCTTTTTGATTTTGAAAACCACAACCTCCGTTTGCTGGGCCTGTTTTGTGTGGGGAGCCCATCCCGGGGGTCACACACACCCGCTGCCGAGCTAACCCCCTCACACAGTGTATAGTATTATCACCAATCACTGTATTAGTGTCACTGGTGATGTCAATGTCAGTTAGTCATTAAGGCCCCTTTCACACTTGTGCGACTTGGGACTGCAAAGTCGCACGACAAGTCGTACACCAGGATTTTCAATGCGTATCGTTCATATCTGTGCGACTTCAAGTCGCAGCGACTTCAAAGTAGTCCCTGCACTACTTTGGTCCGACTTTGATGCGACTTGAGGTCCATAGACCTCAAAATTACACAGGCATTGCTTCTAGTCGCTTCAAAGTCGCGCAAATTTAAGGTCACACAAGTGTGAAAGGGGCCTTAGTCTACCACCCACCCAGTGTCAGTTAGCGTCAGATATCCCGCTGCACTATCACAGTCCCACTAAGTCGCTGATCACCGCCATTACTAATATAAAATAAATAAAAATTCCAGTATACCATAGTTTGTAGACACTATAACTTACACACAAACCAATCAATATACATATATATATATATATATATATATATATATATATATATATATATATTTACCAAAGACATGTAACAGAATACATATTGGCCTAAATTGATGAAGAAATTTGAGTTTTTTAAATTTTATTGGATATGTTTTATAGCAGAAAGTAAAACATATTGTTGTTTCTCTTTTCTAAATGTTTCAGTCTTTTTACAGTTATATAATAAGAAATAAAAAATAATCTACTGGTAATCAAATACCACCAAAGAAAGCTCTATTTGTGTGACCAGGCAATTACCAGTTAAAATAGCACAGTTCTAAGACCAGGCTGCGTACTTGGGCCTCTTAACCACTTAATTTGATTGGTCGCGTGAATATCTTTAAGATGATATACTTACCCAAATTTTTATGTTTTTCGAGCATCCCCCATTATGTTATTTAAAAAACTTTTTAACAAAATGAACTCGCTCCTCTCCACCTTTCTTTAGCAGGGTTCGAACCCTTGAATTACTAGGGCCAAACTTCAGGCTGCTAAACTTGATGGATGGCTGGCCTGTCCTAATCTGAGACATTATTTTATAGCGTATGTCTAGGAGTGGTTCCTGGAGGCCTCCTCGTCCTGCTCCACCACTCTATTGACTGTATTGGTAGGCTCTAGGGAATCACTAGTGGATGACCTACACAGGTCTGTACCCAGGAGCTGCTCCCGTAGCTCCCCGATAGAAATCAGTTGGTTAGCCTGGCATGAGGGTAATGGGGTGCTTACGAATTCGGACGGGATGTCTCCCAAAACTCCCCTATGGCAAAACCCCAACTTCTCTGAGCTCCTGGGTCACCCGGATTCTCTGTGGTGGACCCGACTGGGGGTCACACATGTCTCTCACATCTTTGTAAATGATAAGTTTATTTCCTTTGAGGATCTAAAGGCAAGGTGTGGGGTGACGGATACATTTTTATACAAGTATCCATTTTTACGCCATGCAGCACGGGCACAATTTGATGGTCTGACCCAGGAGCTCACTGAATCACCTCTGGAGGTGCTCATGTCGTACCCGGATGTTGAAAAGCTGGTTACGACCTTTTATTCCCGCCTGCAGTCGGCTGGGGTCAATCCCTTCCAGATTGCTCAACGGAAATGGGAGGTGGATATTCCAGGGCTGTCCGAGGAGGTGTGGGAGGAGGCCTCAGAGGCCTGCTTCCTCGATCTTATTGGGTCTAACGATCAATATGTACAATTTAAATTTATACACCAGTTACACTATACTCCTGCCAAGCTGGCCCGCATGGGAATAAATTCCGCTGCTTCTTGTTCTAGGTGTGGCTCCACTGAGGCTGGTTACATACATATGTTTTGGTCTTGGCCAGCTCTATCAACGTTTTTGAAGGACTTGTTTTCTTTTTTTAAGGACACCTTACATTTCCCCATTCCTCACACCGGAGGTCGGGTTGCTGGCAGTGCTCAATGACTTCATATCTACAATCCATGCTCGAACTCTGATACACACGATCTTGTTTTATCCCAGGAAACTGGTTCTGTTACACTGGAAGAGTGCCTCTGCTCCGGATATCCAAATGTTGTATCGTATGGTGAATAAGGTTTAGTGATGAGCCGAACACCCCCGGGTTCGGTTCGCACCAGAACCCGCGAACGGACCGGAAGTTCGAACGAACATTAGAACCCTATTAAATACAATGGATGCGAACGTTCGAATTCTAAAGTGCTAATTATAACAACTATTATGCATGTTATTGTCCTAAAAAGGGTTTGGGAACCCGGGTTCTGCACCAGGGGACATGTATCAATGCAAAAAGAAGTTTTAAAAACGGTCGTTTTTCGGGAGCAGTCATTTTAATGATGCATAAAGTGAAAAAAAAAAGTCAAATATTCCTTTAAATATCGTACCTGGGGGGTGTCTAAAGTATGCCTGTGAAGTGCCACGTGTTTCCCGTGTTTAGAACTGTCCCTGCACAAAATGACACTTCTAAAGGAAAAAAAAGCCATTTAAAACTGCTTGCGGCTTTAATGTAATGTCTGGTCCCGGTAATATGGATGAAATTCTTTAAGAAAAATGGCATAGCTACCCCATGACCCCCCCCCCCCCTACCCCAGCCCATTACCAGCCCCTTTGGGTCTTGTATGGATATTAAGGGGAACCCCGCACATAAAATAAAAAAGGCCCTATATACTCTGAACAGCCGTATACAGGCGGTGCATACAAGACAGGGACTGTAGGTTTGTTCTTATGTAGAATCTGTTTGTAATTTTGAACAGGTACATTGTTGAAGTGTAGCTCCAGCCCAAAAATCTATTTTTAAACTTTTTGGAAAACATAGGTAAGGGTTATCACCCCTGTAACATTTGTTTTGCTGTCTGTGCCCCTGTTCAGAACATTTCACCTCACTTTCCGTCCCAATGACAACTGTTTTTGAAATGTGGTGTTTTTCTTGAAACAAGGATTGCTGATAAAGCATCAGTACAGAGGAGACACCTTTCTCCCATATTTATTCTTACAGGAGAGAATTTTCCTTCCTAGTGGTAGATTTCCTCTCACTTCCTGTTGTCTTCTTGCGTTTGCAAGTAGGAGTCGTTTGTAAGTTGGATGTTTGAAAGTAGGGACCTGCCGTATATACTCTGCAGAAATAGGCCCCTTAGTTGTTGGTGTTGGCACAACACTGTAAGCACTCACAGTTACTCTTGGTTGGTGCTGGAACGCCCTGCTGTCAACTATTATATCAGGAATTTTAATTACATATAATTGTTGAACAGTGGTAGTAAAAATTGGGCCTTTGATGGTGGTGCTGGTGCCACAACACTGTAAGCCCTGACAGTTACTCTTGGTGGGTGCAGCAATGGGCCCTGCTGTGAATTATTAGATCAAGAATTGTAATTACATGCCCCTGTTGAACAGGGGCTGAAAAATTGGGCCTTAGGCACTGGTGGCACAACACTGCAACCCCTCACAGATACTGTACTTGGAGCACAGCAATGAGCCCTGTTGCAAAGTATTGCTTCAAAAATTGTAATGACACGCCCCTGTTAAACAGGGGCTGAAAAATTGGGCCTTAGGCACTGGTGGCACAACACTGCAACTCCTCACAGATACTGTACTTGGAGCACAGCAATGAGCCCTGTTGCAAAGTATTGCTTCAAAAATTGTAATTACACGCCCCTGTTAAACAGGGGCTGAAAAATTGGGCGTTAGGCACTGGTGGCGGCACCCATAAACAAAAATGATCTTCCAAGCTATCATCATCAATCGTATCATTGAGGACTCGGAGGAGGAGGATAGCCAGTCAACATAACAGCACAGGCACTCAGCATCAGCATCAGTCTTGAAGGGATGTGACATTTTAAAATCAATTAGTCTGTTATATCAGCATCAGGTGTGTGGTAGCTGGTGGTGATCCAAGACTGGTTCATCTTGATGAAAGTCAGTCGATCAACCGAGTCGGTGGACAGGCGCACCCTGTGATCCGTGACAAATCCTCCAGCAGCACTGAATGTGCGTTCCGAAAGAACGCTGGATGCAGGACAGGCCAGTAGCTCAATTGCATACTGTGCAAGCTCTGGCCAGTGATCCATCCTCAAGACCCAGTAAGCCAGAGGATTTTCGGTGGGGAAGGTGTCCAAGTCTGACCTTGCCCCTAGATATTCCTGCACCATGTTTATCAGACGCTGGCGATGGTTGCTGGAACCAATCATACTTTGGGGCTGCGGACTAAAGAATTGTCTGAACGCATCGGTCAGACGGCCACCTTCCCCACCGCTCCTTCTTTGACTGGCCGAAGCCTCAGCAACTCGTTGTCCAGGACCAGGAGTTTGCAACCTCCCAGTCTCTGGGAACGCGTTGCACAGACCTTTCTGCAAGGCCTCCCGGAGTTGTCTCATCCTCTGCTCCCTCTGCGACGGTAACATAAGGTCCGCAACCTTACCCTTGTACCGTGGATCAAGGAGAGTGGCCAGCCAGTAATGGTCCCTCTCCTTGATCCGAAGAATACGAGGATCCTTCCGCAGACTTTGCAGGATCAGGGAGGCCATGCAGCGTAGGTTTGCTGAGGCATTCGCTCCGTAGTCCTCCTGGTCACTAAGGACGACATGATCCGCAGCCACCTCCTCCCAGCCACGTACAAGTCCACTGGTTTCTTGGGACTGTAAATCATCCCTAAAAGACTGCTGCTGATGATGCTGAGTGCCAGCCTCCACCTCCATGCTGACACAATCCTCCTCCTCCTCCTCCTCCTCCTCCTCTTCCTGTGCGATGGGTGGGACAGAAGGAACACTGTCTGGGTAAAGGGGGCCTTGAGAGGCAAGGAAGTCCTCCTCTTCCTGCCTCTGTTCTGCCTCAAGTGCCCTGTCCATTATTCCACGCAGCGTGTGCTCCAACAGGTGGACAAGAGGTACAGTGTCACTGATGCATGCACTGTCACTGCTCACCATCCTCGTGGCCTCCTCAAATGGTGCCAGGACAGTGCATGCATCCCTGATCATGCCCCACTGGCGTGGAGAAAAAAAACCAAGCTCCCCTGACCCTGTCCTGGTGCCGTAGTCGCACAGGTACTCATTGATGGCCCTCTGCTGCGTGTGCAGCTGCTGCAGCATGGCCAACGTTGAGTTCCACCTGGTGGGCATGTCACATATAAGGCGGTTCTTGGGCAGGTTCAACTCCTTTTGCAGCTCAGCCAGGCGAGCACTGGCATTATAAGATCTGCGGAAATGCACACAGACTTTCCTGGCCTGCCTCAGGACATCCTGTAAGCCCGGGTACCTGCCCAAGAACCGCTGCACCACCAGGTTAAGGACGTGAGCCACACAGGGCACATGGGTCAGTTGTCCCTGTCGGAGGGCGGAGAGGAGGTTGGTGCCATTGTCGCAAACCACCATTCCTGGCTTAAGCTGGCGTGGCGTCAACCACCTCTCGGCCTGGCCCTGCAGAGCAGACAGGACCTCTGCCCCAGTGTGGCTTCTGTCCCCCAAACACACCAGCGCAAGCACGGCATGGCATCTTTTTGCCTGCGTACTTGCGTAGCCCCGTGAACGGCTACGGAGCACCGCTGGTTCATAGGACAAACCACAGGAAGAGGCCATGGAGGAAGAAGAAGAGGAGGGGGTGGAGGAGAGAGGTGTGTCACAACCAGTAGTAGCATTTTGGAGGCGTGGCGGTGGGACAACCTCCAACACTACTGCACCTTGTCCTGAATCCTTCCCAGCTGCCAAAAGAGTGACCCAATGGGCCGTGAAAGAAAGGTAACGTCCCTGTCCATGCCTGCTGGACCATGAGTCAGCGGTAATATGCACCTTACCGCTGACCGCCCTGTCCAGCGAGGCCAAGACATTGCCTTCCACATGCCGGTAGAGAGCCGGAATAGCCTTCCGTGAGAAAAAGTGGCGTTTGGGAACCTGCCACTGAGGAACCGCACATTGCACAAACTCACGGAAGGGGGCCGAGTCTACCAACTGAAAAGGCAGCAGTTGAAGCGCTAGCAATTTAGCCAAGCTAGCATTCAACCGCTGGGCATGTGGATGGCTGGGAGTGAACTTCTTTCGACGGTCCAGCAGCTGGGGCAGGGAAATTTGCCTGCTAGAATCGGACGTCGGTGTACTGCTAGCAGAGTGGGCGCAAGTACTTGGCTGTGACACACCTAATTCTACACCTTCATTCCTCTCAGTGCATGTTTCAGAGAGGACTGAAGTTATAGTGGGGTTGGAGATCCCAGCTGATGCGGTGCAAGGAGAGGTCCGCTTTGTTCTTTGGTGTGGGTCTTTGAGGTAGGCTTGCCAACGAGCTGCATGGCAGGTCAACATATGTCTGGTCAGGCATGTGGTACCCAAGCGGCTGATGTTTTGGCCACGCGATATACGCTTGAGACATATGTTGCAAACAGCAGCTGTGCGATCTGATGCACTAGCCTCAAAAAAGGCCCACACCAAAGAACTTTTTGAATGACGGGCAGAGGCAGCGCCCTGCACAGGCGGAGCTCTGCGGTGTGATTCCGTCGGTGTACTGCCCTTACGCTGGCCACCAAAGGGCATCCTGCCTCGTTGGAGATGTGCCTCCTCCTCATCCTCCTCCTCCTCCTCTCTCCTATTAGGCACCCACGTGGAGTCATTGACCTCATCATCCCCTCCCTCCTCATCACTGGAGCCAATCTGGCAGTATGCTGCAGCTGCTGGAACATGACTGCCAGATTGGTGTCCTTCTTGAGCATCCCCTCTGTCTGCTCTCACGCTACTGCCTTCCTCTAGCTGGGTTTCATCATCAGACCCTTCGAAACGCTGGGCATCCTCCTGGAGCATGTACCCAACACTGTGCTGAAACAGTTCGGGGGACTCCTCAGGAGGAGGACATGGTGGGTCTAGGGAAGGAGTGACTGATGATTTGTCTGACATTGATACCAGGGAAGACGACGCTTTGGCAGCTGCTTTTCCAGTACCCTGAGCCTGGGTGAGAGAGGATGAGGAGGAGGAGGAGGGCTTGGTCATCCACTCTACCAAGTCTTCGGCATGATGTGGCTCAACATGTCCAGCTGCCGAAAAGAAGGACAAGCGTGTCCCATGGCCATGTGCTGATGACAATGCACCGCGTCCACGACCAGCACTGTTGGCCCCAGACACAGAGCCTGCTTGCCCTCTTTTATTGCCTCCTGACTGTCTGCCTCTCCTTGTTTGCCTTCCAGACATTCTAATAGATGGCCTGCAGGGAGATGGGAAAAAAGCAATAAGGGCTACCTTCAGGTGTCCTTCTCTGTCCCTGGAAACAAGGACTTGCAGAGTGAAAGAAAAAAAACACTCTCCCTACCTACAGTTTTCTGTCCCTAGAAAAAAATGTTTTTTTTAATCACAATATAGCAAAAGGACAATTCACTCACTGTCCTTCCAGGTCCCTGGAAACAAGGACTTGCAGAGTGAAAGAAACTGACACTGTCCCTACCTAGAGTTTTCTGTCCCTGGAATAAATGTTTTTTTCAGCACAATATAGCACAAGGACAATTAACTCACTGTCCTTACAGGTCCCTGGAAACAAGGACTTGCAGAGTGAAAGAAAAAAAATACTCTCCCTACCTACAGTTTTCTGTCCCTAGAAAAAAATGTTTTTTTTAATCACAATATAGCAAAAGGACAATTCACTCACTGTCCTTCCAGGTCCCTGGAAACAAGGACTTGCAGAGTGAAAGAAACTGACACTGTCCCTACCTAGAGTTTTCTGTCCCTGGAATAAATGTTTTTTTCAGCACAATATAGCACAAGGACAATTAACTCACTGTCCTTACAGGTCCCTGGAAACAAGGACTTGCAGAGTGAAAGAAAAAAAATACTCTCCCTACCTACAGTTTTCTGTCCCTAGAAAAAAATGTTTTTTTTTATCACAATATAGCAAAAGGACAATTCACTCACTGTCCTTCCAGGTCCCTGGAAACAAGGACTTGCAGAGTGAAAGAAACTGACACTGTCCCTACCTAGAGTTTTCTGTCCCTGGAATAAATGTTTTTTTCAGCACAATATAGCACAAGGACAATTAACTCACTGTCCTTACAGGTCCCTGGAAACAAGGACTTGCAGAGTGAAAGAAAAAAAATACTCTCCCTACCTACAGTTTTCTGTCCCTAGAAAAAAATGTTTTTTTTAATCACAATATAGCAAAAGGACAATTCACTCACTGTCCTTCCAGGTCCCTGGAAACAAGGACTTGCAGAGTGAAAGAAACTGACACTGTCCCTACCTAGAGTTTTCTGTCCCTAGAATAAATGTTTTTTTTAATCACAATATAGCAAAAGGACAATTCACTCACTGTCCTTCCAGGTCCCTGGAAACAAGGACTTGCAGAGTGAAAGAAACTGACACTGTCCCTACCTAGAGTTTTCTGTCCCTAGAATAAATGTTTTTTTTAATCACAATATAGCAAAAGGACAATTCACTCACTGTCCTTCCAGGTCCCTGGAAACAAGGACTTGCAGAGTGAAAGAAACTGACACTGTCCCTACCTAGAGTTTTCTGTCCCTAGAATAAATGTTTTTTTTAATCACAATATAGCACAAGGAAAATTAACTCACTGTCCTTACAGGTCCCTGGAAACAAGGACTTGCAGAGTGAAAGAAAAAAAACACTCTCCCTACCTACAGTTTTCTGTCCCTAGAAAAAAATGTTTTTTTTAATCACAATATAGCAAAAGGACAATTCACTCACTGTCCTTCCAGGTCCCTGGAAACAAGGACTTGCAGAGTGAAAGAAACTGACACTGTCCCTACCTAGAGTTTTCTGTCCCTGGAATAAATGTTTTTTTCAGCACAATATAGCACAAGGACAATTAACTCACTGTCCTTACAGGTCCCTGGAAACAAGGACTTGCAGAGTGAAAGAAAAAAAATACTCTCCCTACCTACAGTTTTCTGTCCCTAGAAAAAAATGTTTTTTTTTATCACAATATAGCAAAAGGACAATTCACTCACTGTCCTTCCAGGTCCCTGGAAACAAGGACTTGCAGAGTGAAAGAAACTGACACTGTCCCTACCTAGAGTTTTCTGTCCCTGGAATAAATGTTTTTTTCAGCACAATATAGCACAAGGACAATTAACTCACTGTCCTTACAGGTCCCTGGAAACAAGGACTTGCAGAGTGAAAGAAAAAAAATACTCTCCCTACCTACAGTTTTCTGTCCCTAGAAAAAAATGTTTTTTTTAATCACAATATAGCAAAAGGACAATTCACTCACTGTCCTTCCAGGTCCCTGGAAACAAGGACTTGCAGAGTGAAAGAAACTGACACTGTCCCTACCTAGAGTTTTCTGTCCCTAGAATAAATGTTTTTTTTAATCACAATATAGCAAAAGGACAATTCACTCACTGTCCTTCCAGGTCCCTGGAAACAAGGACTTGCAGAGTGAAAGAAACTGACACTGTCCCTACCTAGAGTTTTCTGTCCCTAGAATAAATGTTTTTTTTAATCACAATATAGCAAAAGGACAATTCACTCACTGTCCTTCCAGGTCCCTGGAAACAAGGACTTGCAGAGTGAAAGAAACTGACACTGTCCCTACCTAGAGTTTTCTGTCCCTAGAATAAATGTTTTTTTTAATCACAATATAGCACAAGGAAAATTAACTCACTGTCCTTACAGGTCCCTGGAAACAAGGACTTGCAGAGTGAAAGAAAAAAAACACTCTCCCTACCTACAGTTTTCTGTCCCTAGAAAAAAATGTTTTTTTTAATCACAATATAGCAAAAGGACAATTCACTCACTGTCCTTCCAGGTCCCTGGAAACAAGGACTTGCAGAGTGAAAGAAACTGACACTGTCCCTACCTAGAGTTTTCTGTCCCTGGAATAAATGTTTTTTTCAGCACAATATAGCACAAGGACAATTAACTCACTGTCCTTACAGGTCCCTGGAAACAAGGACTTGCAGAGTGAAAGAAAAAAAATACTCTCCCTACCTACAGTTTTCTGTCCCTAGAAAAAAATGTTTTTTTTAATCACAATATAGCAAAAGGACAATTCACTCACTGTCCTTCCAGGTCCCTGGAAACAAGGACTTGCAGAGTGAAAGAAACTGACACTGTCCCTACCTAGAGTTTTCTGTCCCTGGAATAAATGTTTTTTTCAGCACAATATAGCACAAGGACAATTAACTCACTGTCCTTACAGGTCCCTGGAAACAAGGACTTGCAGAGTGAAAGAAAAAAAATACTCTCCCTACCTACAGTTTTCTGTCCCTAGAAAAAAATGTTTTTTTTAATCACAATATAGCAAAAGGACAATTCACTCACTGTCCTTCCAGGTCCCTGGAAACAAGGACTTGCAGAGTGAAAGAAACTGACACTGTCCCTACCTAGAGTTTTCTGTCCCTGGAATAAATGTTTTTTTCAGCACAATATAGCACAAGGACAATTAACTCACTGTCCTTACAGGTCCCTGGAAACAAGGACTTGCAGAGTGAAAGAAAAAAAATACTCTCCCTACCTACAGTTTTCTGTCCCTAGAAAAAAATGTTTTTTTTAATCACAATATAGCAAAAGGACAATTCACTCACTGTCCTTCCAGGTCCCTGGAAACAAGGACTTGCAGAGTGAAAGAAACTGACACTATCCCTACCTAGAGTTTTCTGTCCCTAGAATAAATGTTTTTTTTAATCACAATATAGCAAAAGGACAATTCACTCACTGTCCTTCCAGGTCCCTGGAAACAAGGACTTGCAGAGTGAAAGAAACTGACACTGTCCCTACCTAGAGTTTTCTGTCCCTAGAATAAATGTTTTTTTTAATCACAATATAGCAAAAGGACAATTCACTCACTGTCCTTCCAGGTCCCTGGAAACAAGGACTTGCAGAGTGAAAGAAACTGACACTGTCCCTACCTAGAGTTTTCTGTCCCTAGAATAAATGTTTTTTTTAATCACAATATAGCAAAAGGACAATTCACTCACTGTCCTTCCAGGTCCCTGGAAACAAGGACTTGCAGAGTGAAAGAAACTGACACTGTCCCTACCTAGAGTTTTCTGTCCCTAGAATAAATGTTTTTTTTAATCACAATATAGCAAAAGGACAATTCACTCACTGTCCTTCCAGGTCCCTGGAAACAAGGACTTGCAGAGTGAAAGAAACTGACACTGTCCCTACCTAGAGTTTTCTGTCCCTAGAATAAATGTTTTTTTTAATCACAATATAGCACAAGGAAAATTAACTCACTGTCCTTACAGGTCCCTGGAAACAAGGACTTGCAGAGTGAAAGAAAAAAAACACTCTCCCTACCTACAGTTTTCTGTCCCTAGAAAAAAATGTTTTTTTTAATCACAATATAGCAAAAGGACAATTCACTCACTGTCCTTCCAGGTCCCTGGAAACAAGGACTTGCAGAGTGAAAGAAACTGACACTGTCCCTACCTAGAGTTTTCTGTCCCTGGAATAAATGTTTTTTTCAGCACAATATAGCACAAGGACAATTAACTCACTGTCCTTACAGGTCCCTGGAAACAAGGACTTGCAGAGTGAAAGAAAAAAAATACTCTCCCTACCTACAGTTTTCTGTCCCTAGAAAAAAATGTTTTTTTTAATCACAATATAGCAAAAGGACAATTCACTCACTGTCCTTCCAGGTCCCTGGAAACAAGGACTTGCAGAGTGAAAGAAACTGACACTGTCCCTACCTAGAGTTTTCTGTCCCTAGAATAAATGTTTTTTTTTAATCACAATATAGCAAAAGGACAATTCACTCACTGTCCTTCCAGGTCCCTGGAAACAAGGACTTGCAGAGTGAAAGAAACTGACACTGTCCCTACCTAGAGTTTTCTGTCCCTAGAATAAATGTTTTTTTTAATCACAATATAGCAAAAGGACAATTCACTCACTGTCCTTCCAGGTCCCTGGAAACAAGGACTTGCAGAGTGAAAGAAACTGACACTGTCCCTACCTAGAGTTTTCTGTCCCTAGAATAAATGTTTTTTTTAATCACAATATAGCAAAAGGACAATTCACTCACTGTCCTTCCAGGTCCCTGGAAACAAGGACTTGCAGAGTGAAAGAAACTGACACTGTCCCTACCTAGAGTTTTCTGTCCCTAGAATAAATGTTTTTTTTTAAGCACACTATAGCAGAAGCACAAAACACACTGACACTCTCCCTACCTATCCTTCTCTTTCCCTAAACTAAAGGAATCCAGGTTAAGCAAGAAAGAAATAACAGTCACTGTCCCTGCCTATGCTACTCTATCCCTGCTCCGGAACACACTACACTAGGCCGCCGTGCTGGCGGCCTTTTATAGTGTGGGGCGTGTACTAAACACCCTCAGCAATAATTGGCCACAGGCATCCTGCCTGTGGCCAATCATTGCTCTCCTCGCTGCCGGCGCTGTGATTGGCCAAGCATGCGGGGTCACAGTGCATGCTTGGCCAATCACAGCGCCTGGATGACACTGCGATGGCGTAGTGCATTGTGGGCCGTTCGCGTCACTCGAATTTGGCGCGAACGGCCCAAATCGTTCGATCTTCGTCGAACGATCGAACAGCCAATGTTCGAGTCGAACGTATGTTCGACTCGAACACGAAGCTCATCCCTAATAAGGTTATTCCCATCTTTAAATACATCTACAAGGGCAGGGCCTGTTCCAAAAAGTTTACCAAGATTTGGCAGCTCTGGCTTGACATTGCAGATTCCTTCTGGAAAGACACCCCGCTCTCCCAGCCATAGTGGGCCATAGTCATGTGTCGACAGGGTTTGTCTATGGGACGATGGGTGGCTGGGTGGTTAATTGTGGAGTGTTTTGGACCTGGGTGGGAGGGTGGCAAGGTGAGAATGGTTGTGTGAATGTGCGTGAGTGTGAGTGTGGGTCAGTATGAGAGTGACTGTAACTGTTGGATACTTTTACTGTCTAATATGCAATGACTAACTTTGTGGGGCCCAAAGGGGTCCACAGTGATTACCCTGTCTCACCTGTTGTGTTGGATTTCCTCTGTTGAGGATTCGAGGTAAATAATATTCTCAGGATAACGTATGAATCTGTTGTGATACTCTTATTCTGCACTACCCTATGTACAAGATGTAACCATTTATGTGCCTCCTTGATAAGTGTATTTGCAGAAAACAAATAAAGTTTAAAAATAAAAAATAGCAAAGTGCTAAATAGCAAAAAATAGCCTGGTCATGAAGGGGGTTAAAACTTTGCGGAGCTCAAGTGGTTAAAGACTCCTGTTTCTAGTTCAGTCATTGCATGGTGAATTTTAGGAACTGTTTTTTTCTGGAACAAGACATTTTGTGTTCAGGAACTTCCCATTTGAGTATATCATCTGTCTATCATCATCTATCAATTTTAGAAGTTTGTTGTCTGTCCATGGAGATGTGAATTTATCAGCACTCCAAATAATTGCATTTCACTGTGCTGTTGACTTTGTATCCAGTTCTGGCACGACACCAACCTTAGCAATCACTTTGAGCACCTACCAGTTATTTAAAGGACAAATACTCAGAGGATTGCAGCTTCTATTTGGACTTAATGTGTTTATGTCCATGGAATTTGATGTTTGTCTGGCTGTGGTTTCAATCTTATTTGGGTGGTTTTGGCTGTCACTGGTCTTTGTCATGTTAATTTTTTTATGTTTATTAGTCTCACTGGTTTCTTGTTTATTTTCTCTATAAACCATCCTTTTGGTCTGCTCTCTAGGTTCTAAGGGTGGATTTGTGTGCTTTGTTTTATCTGTTCTCTAAGATGGAAATTTTCTTCTTGTAGTTGTTGAATTGAATTTCCTGTACATGAGTTCCTGAGTTGGTTGTTTATATTTCTCACCTAGCTTCCTTTGAAGCTCTTCCTTGAATTAAAGGCTGTAATTGGTGTAATTGGGAAAAAGCGGACTCTAAAGCCCCATACACACTATCAGTTTTCCTGCAGGTTTTTGTCTTCAGGTTTGCCAAAACCATGTAGTGCAAGGGCCTGCCTGATTGCATACGAATTGAAACTCTTAACCCGTGTACACACGATCGGTTTTACTGATGAAAACAGTCCGATGGACTGTTTTCATCGGACGAACCAATCGTGTATGGGCCCCATCAGTCTTTTTTTTCATCGGTGTGAAAAAATAGAACATGTTTTAAATTTATCCGATGGGAAAAAAAAACGATAGCAAAATCCGATCATCTGTGTGGAAATCCATCGGATAAAAAAAACATGCAAGCTCAGAATCAAGTCGACGCATGCTCAGAAGCATTGAACTTCATTTTTCTCAGCTCATCGGAGTGTTTTACGTCACCGCGTTTGAAACGGTCCGTTTTTTGACTGATGGTGTGTGGGCAAGACTGATGGAAGACAGTTTCATCGGATTTCCGATGGAAAAAAACATTGGATTAGAATCCATAGGATATCCGATCGTGTGTACAGGGCTTCTAGGTTTGACCTCATATTAGATGGTTTTGGTAAACCTGAAGACAAAAACCTGTAGGAAAACTGATAGTGTGTATGGGGCTTAATGACCTCAGGTGAGGGGGCTGCTTGATAGGAACTTGATGCAGGCATGTTTCTGGAGAATACAAAGTAAGTTGCGCTAAGTGAACATAATATAAATGTGGATGAATGGTAAAGTCCAAAAAAAAAAAATGTCAGCAAAATAAATCATTTAGCGCAACTTACCTTGTATTTTATGTTTGTTTATATGTATGTAGCACTACCCCCGTAGGAGCTGCTGGTTTAGATTTGGGCCTGCACTCTGCCTGTAACCCCTAGAATTTGGCTCGATTCCCCCTTGGCACAACTGGACAATAATATGATTTTGGGCCCTCAAAATGGCTATAAGGGACCACAATGCTAAGTGAACATAATATAAATGTGGATGAATGGTAAAGTCCAAAAAAAAAAAAATGTCAGCAAAATAAATCATTTAGCGCAACTTACCTTGTATTTTATGTTTGTTTATATGTATGTAGCACTACCCTCGTAGGAGCTGCTGGTTTAGATTTGGGCCTGCACTCTGCCTGTAACCCCTAGAATTTGGCTCGATTCCCCCTTGGCACAACTGGACAATAATATGATTTTGGGCCCCCAAAATGGCTATAAGGGACCACAATGATACCACACAGCAATAAATGTAGTTAAATATTGTTACCTCTGTGTTGTTCACCTGCCACACAACTGCAAAAGACAGAGTCCCACACAAGATGTAGCTTAACCAGTGGTAAGATATTTACTCGGCAAAAGAATAGAAAAACGGTTATGCAATCAACATCAAATACATACAGGTGCCTGTATCAGTTAATGGAGTACCACTGGGTCGGAATAATCCTGCTATCAGACTCAACTGTAGTGACCCGAAGGACAGACCTGAGTGAGAGTATGGTGGAGGAATCTCTCCACCAAGTCTCACATAGAACAGCAGAAATCACAAAGTGATGCAGACAGATATATCAATCACATAAATTCACAACTGTATGGCTCCCCCTAGTGGACAGCTCAACTGATGCGTGTCCTATAGTAACAATGTGTGAGGGTAATGAAACAGATGACTGTTCCTTTAAGAGTCAGTTAATCTTCAGCTAGCCCCGTTGGTGCACTTATTCATTTGTATTCCAATAGGCAAGGTGAAAAGGAACAAGACAGCCAATCAAGGCGCACCGTGTAGCGATACAGTGAATGCTAATTTCCCTCAAGTCGTTGTATCGCTCTATAGAGGCGATGTGTCCCTACTTGCGGCGCTGCAGATGCCAGCAAGTAGAAGTAAAGTTACTTACAGCAGGCCTTCTGCCGGCTGGAAGATGGTGTCCCGAGAGAGAGGGCTGAGACCACCCCTCTCTTAAATAAGCTCTCCCATCAGGCTGTGCGCAGCGCATTGCATTGTTGGTAGTACAGTGGTCTTGTGGGTAATATAGTCTCAATTCTATCCACGCCAATAGAGTCTTTGTCTCTGATGCCACAATACCCATAATGCTTTATCCAATAACTGAACCAAACAACTTTAATAGTGTAGCGTAAAAGGGGAGGGAGCCAAAATTCTTATCTATACACAAATTGTAGTCTGTTAAGATGCTTGCAATGGTAACACCTTGCTACATTTATATTTCTCACATTTGTTGTTGCTGCTTATCTGTTTGCACTTTATACACAAGCGCAGTATTTTTGTTGTTAAATTTACTTGTATGTTTTTGGAGAATGTCTGCGCTGGTATTTGTTCCTTACAACTGGAGCTTGTAGGACCTTATATGTACCTTATTATGGACTCTGACTTGGTGTTTAATCTTAATGAAGAGCTGCTCAAACATCTCTATGGACAGAGAATGGAAAGACTCAGTGCAGAAAGGGACAGGGGGGAGGTAACCACACCGAGATCTCTATACAGAGAGGTGGTGATAGGGTGACCATGTGTTCCAGATTGCCCGGGACAGTCCCGCATTTTGCAGGTCTGTCCCGGGCACATTCATTCCATCACAATACAGTGTCCTGGAATGAAACTGACACAGCCACCCCCCGGGCCAATCTGATGCCCCCAAAAAAGGCCGCCACATCACCGCTTTACTCACTGGCAGTACTTGTCCTGGCCGGGAATGCCTGGAGGAGCACAATCCCGCCCCCTGCTTGTGATGGGAGAAATCATAAATCCCGCCTCTTGTGTCCGATCACTGTGCTATGATTCGTTACAGCACAAGCTGATTTTTGGGAAGGAAGGGTGTCCCTGAATGGTAGTTTGGAAATGTGGTCACCCTAGGTGGTGACCACCAGAGGGAAGGTAACCACACCGAGATCTCTATACAGAGAGGTGGTGATCACCGGAGGGAAGGTAACCACACCGAGATCTCTATACAGAGAGGTGGTGACCACCAGAGGGAAGGTTACCACACCGAGGTCTCTATACAGAGAGGTGGTGATCATCGGAGGGAAGGTAATCACACCGAGATCTCTATACAGAGAGGTGGTGATCACCAGAGGGAAGGCAATCACGCTGAGAGCTCTATACAGAGAGGTGGTGATCACCAGAGGGAAGGTCCCAATTAGGCCCCTTTCACACTGGGGCGGGAGGTGCGGTGGCGGTAAAGCGCTGCTATTTTTAGCGGCACTTAACCGTCGGAATTGCGGCGGTATTCGGCCGCTAGCGGTGCGGTTTTAACCCCCGCTAGAGGCTGAAAAAGGGTTAATACCGCCCGCAATGCGCCTCTGCAGAGGCGCATTGCCGGTGGTATAGCCGCGGTGTCCCATTGCTTTCAATGGGCAGGAGTGGTGGGGGAGCGGTAAACCAAAGATGTGGCTAGCAGGACTTTTGGAGCGGTCCTGCTAGCGCACCGCTCCAGTGTAAAAGCCCTCGGGCTTTTACACTGGAGAAACAGCAGCCGCTGTTTAGGCTCGGTTTGCAGGCGCTATTTTTAGCGCAATAGCGCCTGCAAACCGCCCCAGTGTGAAAGGGGTCTTATAGTTCTTCACTCTCATGCAGATGTAAGTCCTTCAGAGGCATACTCCAGTGCTGGTGTCTTCATGACGAACCCCAGGTTCAGATGACTTTACATCCCGATGGTGATAGATGGCCAACTTCTGCTCCTTGCGAGTATCATTCTCTCTCTTTCCCTCCCTTATGGGTACCCAGTCTCTCACTTCTGTAAGGGGGTACTTTCTCTCTGGGACTCTCATTAGGGGGAAGCCTCAAACTACCTCTCCGGGGGCTCTATGGACAGAACTCAGACCTTTTCCCCCTCTCCCCTCTTCTGCCCACTGTCCATTTTATATCACACATGACCTGAGAGGAACCCACCAAAAAGACCAAAGAACAGAAGAAAGAGGCATTAACTCCTACCCTCCCGG
This sequence comes from Rana muscosa, assembly GCA_029206835.1. Classification (NCBI taxonomy): domain Eukaryota; kingdom Metazoa; phylum Chordata; class Amphibia; order Anura; family Ranidae; genus Rana; species Rana muscosa. Next base: position 67,248,321 of record CM055117.1, on the reverse strand, counting down.
GTGGGACAGCACCTAATTTGATATTTCAACCTGCTTACAGTCTCTTTACTTAATTTTTAAAAGTTTTAATCTTCCCAAAGACAAATATCCCACTCTTCACAATTACGCCTTATTAATGTCATCAGTTTTCGGCAGCACCTACCGTATATATGCAAGCAATTATTTTCATGGATGAAGCACACAAAGGGCAAAATTAGAACCAAAATATCTGATGAGCACCTTGAGATTTCATTGAGAATTGCTACTCCATCCATCCAACCAGATATTGATGCGTTAGCTTATCAAAAACAGTATCAAATATCGCACTAGTTTTATGTTGCCCTCTTTCACTTTTATAATAAAAGAAATTCCCAAAAAATTAAGTTTTTAACTCAGATAGGTATATTATCTATTCTAGACCAGTGATTGTTAACTTGTAATCTGCCTGAATTCTTCTGCTCATCAGCTATCCTTATTGTTAGTGTATTTTATGTGTGGCCCAAGACTATTCCTCTTTTCCAATGTGACCCAGGAAGGTCAAAAGGTTGGACAACCCTGCTTCTATACAGAGAAACGGTGATCGCATCTAGATCTCCATATAGACAGTAGGTGATCACACTAAGATCTCCATAAAAAGAGGCAGTGATCACATGAGGTCTACTGTACATACAGAGAGGATGTGATTTCACCGAGATTTCTGTACAAAGAGAAGGTGATCACACTAAGATCTCCGTACTGAGAGGGTGTGATCACACTGAGATCTCCATACAGGAAGGTGGAGATCACACCAAGATCCCCATCAGGCCTGGACTGGGGCAAAAAATAGGCTTGGGTATTTTATTTTAGTCTGAGCAAGCGCAATTTTTCCAGGGGGAGGGGGGGGGGCATTCACAGGGGTGGTTCATGACAGAAAATTCACAGAGTCAGTCCTCCGCACTGTAATGTAAATGGGCACAGTAATCATTTCAGGGCACCTTTAAAGTGCAGTCCCCTTTATATCACAGTGCCCCTAGCAATCACAGCCCCCCATCACAGTGCCTCTTGCAGTCATGCCCCCCTTTTCTCTCTAATCACAGTGCCCCCTTTTACCCTCTGCCACCCCTGCACAGTCCTGTCCTATCTTCGGCAGGGCAAAGGCAGGATTCATCCTGTATGTCCTCTCCAGGTTCTCCCCTGATCCTGTGATTACCCGCTTGTTAACACAAAAAGACTTCCGCTCTCTGTGCAGATCTCCAGCTCCAGGGAGAGCTGGGAGTGGAGACTCAGGCATGGCCGCATGGCGGGAGGTGTGCGGCGATCGCGGTCTGTGTTAGCCCTGTCCGGACCGCAGTCGCCACTTACCTACTGCTGTGTGAGCTGGTCAGGACATGCGGCCCGGCGGCACCGGGCCTGATCTCCATACAGAGAGGAAATGATCACACCAAGACCTCTGAATGGAGAGGAGGTTATCATGCTGACATCACCATACAGAGGAGAGGTGATCATGCTGTGATCGCCATACAGAGAGGAGGTGATCACACCAAGACCACTGACTGGAGTGGAGGTGATCATACTGACACCGCCATACTGAGAAGAGATGATCACACCAGTGTCTCCATAGGGAGAGGAGATGATTACACCAAGTTCTCCATAGGGAGAGGAGGTGATCACACCAAGAGTGGAGGAGAGGTGATCATATTGACATTACAGTACCAAGAGGAGGTGATCATACTGACATCTCCATACCAAGAGGAGGTGATCATACTGACATCTCCATACCAAGAGAAGGTTATCATACTGACATCAACATACCAAGAGGAGGTGATCATACTGACATCTCCATACCAAGAGGATGTGATCATACTGACATCAACATACCAAGAGGAGGTGATCATACTGACATCAACATACCAAGAGGAGGTGATCATACTGACATCACCATACCTAGAGGAGGTGATCATACTGACATCACCATACCATTAGGAGGTGATCATACTGACATCACCATACCATTAGGAGGTAATCATACTGACATTACCATACCAAGCAGAGATAATCATACTGACATTACAATACCAAGAGGAGGTGATCATACTGACATCAACATACCAAGAGGAGGTGATCATACTGACATTACCATACCAAGAGGAGGTGATCATACTGACATTACCATACCAAGAGGAGGTGATCATACTGACATCACCATACCAAGAGGAGGTGATCATACTGACATTACCATACCAAGAGGAGGTGACTACACCAAGATTTCTGTACACAGAACAGGGAAGAGGTGATCATACTGAGATCCCCATACAGACAGGAAGTGATTGCATCAAGATCCCTGATTGGAGTGGAGGTGATCATACTGACAATGCCATATTAAGAGGAGGTGATCACAATAAGGTCTCCTTACACATAAGAGGTGATCATAACAAAATCCCCACATACAGAGAAAAGGTGATCGCATCAACATCCCCATATAGAAAACAGAGAAGAGATGATCATACTGAAAACCCTGTATGGGGAGGAGGTGATCACACCATGATCCCTGAATGGAGAGCAGATGATCATAGTGACATTGCCATATCGAGAAGACAGGTGCAGAAAGAAGCCGATACCAAGTTAATTTGGGTACTTAATGTGGTAGTAAGCCTTTTTGTGCCATTTTTACTTACAGGTAAGCTTATAATAAAGCTTACCCATAGGTAAAATGAATATCTCCTAAACGTGCACCGTTTAGGAGATATTCCAGCGAGCAGCAGCCGGTGACACCACCAGCGCATGCGCTCTGAAGGACGGCATACCTGTGCCATTCCTTCAGAGCTTTGTGCCATGCCTGGGATGGCCGGAGCTCGCAAACCCAGAAGACTACCGGGTGAAGATGAAACCCCTGTCAGCGGTGACAGGGCACTGATGGAGGGATCCGTTGTAAAGGTAAGTCTAACATAATGCGCTAGTATGCAGTACATACTAGCACAATATGGCTGAAACCTGCTGGGGGGACTCGTTTTTTTTTAGGTTAACTGTACTACCGCTTTAACATTAAAAGAGAAGTATGGGAATGAAGAAAAAAACAGATGTAGCACCGTGGTGATTAGGCAGGATTGCTAATAAATTTAGTTTGCCAGGTGGTAAATTTCCTGGCTAATTGTTAGAAGATCAATTGATTCCCCTCTAATTCTAGAATTGCTGCACCTTTTCTCTTCTGTCACTAGGTGGCACTGTGGCTGGTGACATTTGAATGGCTTCGCAAGGTCAAATTATGAATGGATGGGGTGTCTCAGCAAATGGGCAGGGGTTTCTTTAAGCCCCTTGGCCTGCTGGGAGAGCCTATTTAGTCAGATGATCAGGGTTCTGTGCCACCCAGATGGCTGTCTAGGTGGACATGTGTTATGTCGCCCCGGGATGCTAGGCCGGAAGCCTGAGGCCTATCCTGGGGACACCTGGCTGCTAGGCTGCCTGAGGCCTATCCAGGAGCAGGAGAAGCAGCGTAGGGATGGGACTGCAGGATTGGAGTCCAACCAAGTTGAGAAGGTTCAGCCGGACGGGGAACCAGTTGTGGTCGGAGGTAGAGGGGAAGCTGTCGCCACTAAGGGATCATCCATCTTAATACACAAAGACTACAGTGAGTAAGCTTGAGCAAGTACCAGAGCAGTCTTTTCACCACCTGGGGACGGTGAAGAAGTGGGAAAGCTTCAGCAAGTGCCAAGCCAGGGACCCAACAGGATAGCGGGGGTGACGCATGAGGAGTAAACAGCGGGAAAGCTGTGGGTGATGCTTGAGGAGTAAACAGCGGGAAAGCTGTGGAAGAGCTCAGGGGCTCCAGTGACGACTGGGATCTGGAAGTCTAGTGAGAGACTGGGAGCTCAGTGAGTGAAGATTTACAGTGAATACTGTGAGATAAGAAACGGACTGTTCTGTGTTACCAAGAGTTACTTACAACTACTTTTCATTGACTGTTACAAGATTAGTTACCATAGGAGACAGCGGTCCTACCTATACAGAAGTGTTATCCGGCTGGAGGTCTTCCACTGTATAGCTGTCTACCTATAGAAGTCTCGGAGTCTGCCAATTAGCATTGCATCTACTCAAGGGTGTCCTGGCCCTAACCCTCTCTCCCACAGTTCTGTTAAAGTGACTGGCGCCCAGCATTTCTTCTCACACTTCACCCACCATGCCTGGTAATCCACGCTACAAAGAAGGATGTCAGCTCTCCCTGACTCTGGAGGTCACCATTAGGCCTCTAGGGGTCAGGGCCCTTGCTACACAAACATACTCATCTAGGTGGATGCAGCATTGTTCTGGCACTGCATCCGTCCCCCCCTGCATCCAAGACCGAAAACTGAGCGATCAAAGACCACTGATCACTCGGTTGTTGATCTTCAATGAACAGAAAACCGGTGGCTGTCAGTCACCAGCTCTCTGCTCTGCCCCTCCAACATTTACTGGAGCGCCGGGTTGTGGAAGGGGTGGGAGCGGCTGGCTAAGGCTCTTAGGCAGTGCCAGTGCTGAGAGGCAGTGCCAGCTGTCGGTCCTGGCATCTGGGTGGTTATGACATTAAATTTTGGATCTCTCCTTTATCTGAACTGGCTCAGTGATGACAGCCAGACATCCCAACCTGCAAAAACGAATTTCAAGGAGGTGGCAAACTAATTTCAGGGAGGTTGCACGTCTGTGAACAGCAATTCTCAAGTCTTGCCACAGATTCTCAATGTGATTTAGGTCTGGACTTTGACTGGGCCATCCTAACACATGAATATGCTTTGATATAAACCATTCCATTGTAGCTCTGGCTGTATGTTTAGGGTCGTTGTCCTGCTGGAAGGTGAACCTCCGCCCCAGTCTCAAGTCTTTTGCAGACTCTAAGGGCCAGTTCACACCAGACGCATTTCTGTGTTCTGTTTTTTCTGCACAAAACGCATGCACAGTGTTTTCCATCCATTCCAATGGCTCTAGTTGGCTCTAGTTCACACCATGCAGTCAGTTTCCGGTCAGTTATTGCACCGGAAACTGACTGCATGGTGTGAACTAGAGCCAACAAGAGCCATTGGAATACATGGAAAACACTGTGCATGCATTTTTAGTGCAGAAAAAATGCGCACAAAACTGTACGGAACTGCGTCTGGTGTGAACTGGCCCTAACAGGTTTTCTTCTAAGGTTGCCCTGTATTTGGTATCATCCATTTTCCCATCAACTCTGTCCAGTTTCCCTGTCCCTACTGAAGAAAAGCATCCCCACAACATGATGCTCCCACCACCATGTTTCACAGTGGGGATGGTGTGTTCAGGGTGATGTGCAGTGTTATGCCTTGTACACACGATCGGATTTTCCATCGGGATAAACTCTGATGGATTTTTCCAACGGAATTCCATTCAAGCTGTCTTGCATACACACTGTCACACCAAATTCCGACCGTCAAGAACGCGGTGACGTACAACACTACGACGAGCCGAGAAAAATTAAGTAAATGCTTCCGAGCGATGCGTCGACTTGATTCTGAGCATGCGTGTTTTTTTCTCCGTCTAAGTTCCATACAGACGAACGGAATTTCCGATAGAAATTTTTTTCGTCGGGAAAAAAAGAGAACATGTTCTCTTTCTAACTCCGTCGGAATTTCCAACGGAAAAAGTCCGATGGGGCACACACACGGTCGGAGTATCCGATAACAAAATTCCATCTGATATTTTCATCGGAAATTCCGACCATGTGTACGCGGCATTAGTTTTGCTTTTAGGCCAAAAAGTTCAATTTTGGTCTCATCTGACCAGAGCACCTTCTTCCACATGTTTGCTGTGTCCCCCACATGGCTTCTCACAAACTGCAAACAGGACTTCTTATGGCTTTCTTACAACAATGGCTTTCTTCTTGCCACTCTTCCATAAAGGCCAGATTTGTGGAGTGCACGACTAATGGCGCGTACACACGATCGTTTTTAATGTCATTTTTAAAAACAACGTTTTTCTCTACGTTATTTTTCTTGATTCCTCTCAACCCTGTCTTGCGTACACACGATCATGAAAAAAAAACGCTCGAGCAAAGCGCAGTGACGTACAACACGTACGACGGCACTATAAAGGGGAAGTTCCGTTCTAATGGCGCCACCCTTTGGGACGCTTTTGCTAATTTCGTGTTACCGCGTGTTAGTAAAAGTTTGGTGAGAGACGATTCGCGCTTTTCAGTCTTCGTGCTTTGAAGATCGTTTTGTGGAGTTCAGTTTGTGCCTGTGGGTTTGTATCTGTCTTTCAGTACTTGTAGTCAGTTCGTATCTGTTTATTCAGTGCGTTCTTTTCCGCTCGTTACTGTTTTTCAGCTCGTTCTTCATAGGCCTTGCTGTTCTTCTGTGCGTTCTTTTCGTGCGTTCTGAGCAGCCGACCGTTATCTAGCCATGTTGCGGCTACGTACTCGTCGTAGAGTTCGTGCTGTAGTTGGAGCAGGGGTTCATGCTGTATCCCTACTCCAGGCCATGAACAGGGTGAGGAGGAGTTCATGGACCAAGAATTGGTTGCTCCAGTGGCACCAGTTCTGTCACATGCCTGTCACATGCCTTTGTTGCAGGAGATCAGGGAGAATAATCCTGAGGACTACAGGAATTTTCTCAGGATGTCTGACCCCATATTTCAGTATCTGTTGGCTTTGTTGTCCCCCTATATTACCAGGCAGGACACCGTTATGCGGGAAGCCATCACTGCTGAGAAGAGGCTCATCGCCACGTTGCGATACCTGGCGACTGGAAGAAGCCTGCAGGACCTCAAGTTCCTTAACAGGCATCTCCCCCCAGGCTCTGGGGATCATTATACCAGAGACTTGTTCTGCCATCCTTCAAGTTTTGCAGGAGGACTATATTAAGGTAAGTTTTTTTACTTTAAAACATCACATTTTATGTCTTTCTTGCTTAATAATGTTTCTTATTTCTTTCATCAGTCCCTAATTCCCATGATTTTAATATGCTGGGAATGTCCCCTTTCTCCCCATGCATGTTGTGTATTTTGTTTTTTTGGCCTACATGCATATTTCCCCTAACTAACCTCTCCAGCATGCTATAATGGGGCCATACCCACCTAGCCTAGTCACTTCCCTTTCTTTAGTTGTCTGCTCTATTGTAGTGCTTTACCCTAAACGCCCCCTAAAGATTGCATAGGAATGTTACATTTTCTTTCAATTCATCCAGAGTGCTACAGCCTTGATTTGTGAGGTCCCCAACTCATCTTCAACTCCCCCCCCCCATAAAAGATCTTAAATGGCTCATCAGAGGGGTTGTTGGATTTGAGAGGTGGCTTCTTTTTTGTTTTTGGCTTTTTTGCTGGTTACAAATCATTTAACAATCTTTCTAAGTTTATCTTGATGTTGTCCAGGAATGATTTTGTCAAATCTGCTTGCAATGTTTATGTCTGAAAGTATTAATTTTTTTTTGGTTTAACTCCACAGTTCCCTTCTACGCCACATGAATGGCAGAATGTGGCATCTCAGTTTGCCCAACGATGGAACTTTCCAAACTGTGGAGGGACCATCGACGGCAAGCATGTTCGGGTCGTACCACCACCTCATGTGGGATCCTATTACTACATTTACAAGGGGTTCCACAGCATCGTCATGATGGCAGTGGTGTCGGCCACCTACAAATTTCTTTATGTGGACGTAGGAAAAAAAGGACGTATGTCGGAAGGAGGAGTGTTTTCTCAGACCAAGTTTGGCCAACGGCTCATATCAGATGAGCTGGCCTTGCCACCAGCAGAGCAGAATGTGGAGGGACTCCCATTTGCGTTTGTAGCGGATGAGGCGTTTGGCCTGGGTCCCCATTTAATGAGGCCATTTCCTCAACAAACCCTCACCCCTGAGAGGGGGGTGTTTAACTATCGGCTGGCCAGAGCCAGAAGGGTGGTGGAAAGTGCCTTTGGCATCATGGCCAGCCAATTCCGCTTGTTCCTCACCTTCATTCACCTTGCCCCCTATAAATGGAACCATGTGGTCATGACCTGTTGTGTCCTACATAATTTTTTATGGGTCCATTCCCCGAATTACCTTACCTTGAGTGGGCCTTAGGCCTCATTACAGGACAATACCAATTTAGTGGCCCTGGAAGCTGGCCGTCCAGGCTTGGCCCCCCAAACCGGCCGTGATGTTCGGCAGCAATATGTTGAATATTTTGTGGGTAGGGGGGCCATTGATATGCCTGCGGATTATTAATTTTATATATTTTTGTTAATGAAAATCTTTCAGCGAAAATGTAGTTGTATTCTCTTTTTGTTTTGGTTTCTTTTATGTTTCTCCTAGGTTCTCCTAGTGCACTTGTAGTGCCATGTGTATTTTGGATTATTAAATACCCTTCATTGTCAGTGTAAACACAAAACCAAATTTAGCAAACTTTGGGCAACATTTACATAATTAAGCCACACATTTTTTTGCTTTAAAATCTTTTTATTGTTTGTACTTTTTTTTTTTTTTTACCAAAACTATTGTAAAATGTTTGAGTGTTCAAAAATAATTTTGGGGTTAAAACGCATGAACAGGCATGCTTACAAAACTTACAAAAAATATTTTCTCTAAATTTCTACATGTAGTATTAATTAAACATTAAATGAAATAAAAACCAGCAAAAACACAGCAAGTTCAAAGTTCTTTTGTGGCCAAAAATTAAACCCGCCCAAGCACAGCCATGATATTTTGTAGCCTTTGCTCCACCCGCTTGGTATTTTGCCTGATCTCTATCAAGTCTACCTTTATTTTTTCAAGGTCACGACAGCAGACCATTGGGTATTGTTTTAGGATCTGTGCACTGTGACTTGTAAACTTTTCAGGGTCTTCAGGCAGAACAGCACCTAAAAATAAAAAAAAATACATGTAGTATAAAATATGTAGGCCTACGTCTATTAACCTGCATCTGTGTTGTTTCACACTGACCTGTTGTGGTGCTACTTTCCACTTCCTTCACTTCACGTTCCTCTACATCAGTGGTTCTCAACTCCTGTCCTCAGGACCCACTAACAGGCCAGATTTTAAGTATTACCTTGGGGAGATGCAGACTAGAATACTGCAATCCCTGAGCAGCAAATTATATCACCTGTGATGCATTTCAGTTATCTTGCAAACCTGGCCTGTTGGTGGGCCCTGAGGTCTGGAGTTGAGAACCACTGCTCTACATCATGTGGTTCTGGGTGTCTTGTTGGAGGTGTGGGATTTCTCGGCTCATCTGTCAAACCTTTTTGAAGCCCTATTGAGATTGCAATAAAAGGTAGAGTTTCTTTCATAAATAATAATTAGCTTAAAAAATAAGCCATGAAAGAGAAATATGAAACATTCTTTGGAAGTGTGGTACAATTTTCTTTGAAGCCCAAGTTACAACCTGAACACATGATTGGATCCCTACTCAAAACAGGAACATCTAATTTTTTTGATTAAGTTTGACACATTGAAACACCCCCAAGTATATACACTGGATCACCTGTGTGTGACACCCTAAAAAGGTTGTTCTGTTGGGCCACACTTGTACTACTTAGTCCAGATGTTTAAACAGCTGCTGAGCATTCTCTCCTTCACATGCATACCCTTAATTTTATAAAAATATAGTTCCCCGAAAAAAAAGTCAATCATCATGTGTCAGGAAAGGCTTCACCCGCTGGTGGTAACACCTGATCTATGGACCGTAGTACCGGCATCCACCAGCGGGGGTATTTTGGCAGTGTGGGACAGGCAGCACTTCCTGTGGTCAGCTGTGACCTGAAGCCTGATTACAGGACTTTCTTATAAATACCCGGCAGGTGCATACACACACCGCCCTGGTATCGTCCTCGTGCTCTGACCTGTAGCCTGTCTGCTTGAACCCTGATCCCTGTAACCTGATCCCTGTAACCTGATCCCTGTAACCTGAACCTGTAGTGTCCGTCCTAATCCCTGATCCCTGCTCTGCAGCCTGGTTGCCCCCTGCTTGATCCTGTCTCCCTGTCCTGATCCATCCTTACCCCATCTGCTGATCCCCCTGTGTATGACCTCGGCCTGGCCCTGTTTATGATTCTGGTTTCCCCATTACTTGTACATATTTGTCTGTTATTGTTATTAATTGTGGGTTCTGTTTGGTATTGGTTGTTGTGCACTGTGTGGTATTGGAGGTGGTTATATATATATATATATATATATATATATATATATATATATTATTTCACTTTTATCTTTAATAAATCTTTATATTTCACTTATACGTGTTTGGTGTTCCTCTGTTGCTAGCTGCACAGTTCTGGTCACACTTGGTACGTGACAGTATACCAGGGCCATTAATGATCAGAAGTAGCTGCACAGAGGACCCATTTTGGTTCTGTTACTCTGCTAAAATGAACTCTGATATGATTCCTTATTATACTCTGCTGGCGTCAGAGAGTGGTGAATATCTCCGTCAGACACTGAAAGAGTGGCCCAGTGATCAGCTGCTAGAGATTATTCATTTAGCTCACTCCTGGGTTGATCAGGGCTGTATGATGTTTGGGGATGTTCAACCTTTAATTAAAATCTGCACAGAGCTGGCTTTGCCTTGTATCCCAGAGGGCCATGATGATTTTTCTCCCCCCTTTAATGTTAATCAGGTCGTATCTTTGGTTTGGCTTCCGGAGGATGACTCCCCATACTTTTTTGAACATTACACAGCTTGTTCCCAACAGAAAATAATAGAGTGTGTTGATTGTGTACAATCCCTTGTCAGACAGGCAGAATGTAAACTGCAGTTTGTGCAGCCACTACTCTCAGCATGGTCTGATATTTTGCAATCGGCCCCAGCCAGCCCACAAAAAAACATCTCTGCTGCCAGACACCTGCCTGCCCAAGAGTCTATTTCTCCATCACCCATGGCAACCCCAGTCGCAGTTCAGTACACACTACTTCCCACCAGGTATAAATATCCAGTCTCTGCTCCCTGCACCTATCCTGCATTCAACCCACCTGCCTCTTCTCAGCTGCCTGCAAGCCCACAAGAACCTCCTCCAGCCACTGTCCCCGTATCCCTGCCATATTCTTCCATTTGCTCGATTCCATCTTTTCCATATACTCCCCCCGTTATGTGCAAACCTGCAGTGACCAAATCTAAAAAGAAGCAGAAGTATTTCCCTACCCACACAATCCAACCAGTAATCCCACCTTTCTCCACACCCACCAACCTGCTCCAGCCTGTAGTTCCAGAACCAGCCTTCGAGCCAGCTTCCCAGCCTGCAGTTCCAGAACCAGCCTTCCAGCTTGCAGTTCCAGAACCAGCCTTCCAGCTTGCAGTTCCAGAACCAGCCTTCCAGCTTGCAGTTCCAGAACCAGCCTTCCAGCTTGCAGTTCCAGAACCAGCCTTCGAGCCAGCTTCCCAGCCTGCAGTTTCAGAGCCAGCCTTCCAGCTTGCAGTTCCAGAACCAGCCTTCCAGCTTGCAGTTCCAGAACCAGCCTTCCAGCTTGCAGTTCCAGAACCAGCCTTCCAGTCTGCAGTTCTCGAGCCAGCCTTCCAGTCTGCAGTTCTCGAGCCAGCCTTCCAGTCTGCAGTTCTCGAGCCAGCCTTCCAGCCTGCGGTTCCCGAGCCAGCCTTCCAGCCTGCGGTTCCCGAGCCAGCCTTCCAGCCTGCGCTTCCCGAGCCAGCCTTCGAGCCTGTAGTTCCAGAACCAGCCTTCCAGCCGGAGGTTCCTGTGCCAGTCTACCAGCCTGAAGACCCTGTGCCAGCCTGAAGACCCTGTGCCAGCCTGCCAGCCTGAAGACCCTGTGCCAGCCTGCCAGCCTGAAGACCCTGTGCCAGCCTGCCAGCCTGAAGACCCTGTGCCAGCCTGAAGACCCTGTGCCAGCCTGCCAGCGTGAAGTTCATGTACCTGCCTTCCAAACTGGAGTCCTGATGACGGTGTCCCAGTCGGAAGATCTGGTGCCCGTTTCTCGGCCTGAGGTTGTGGTGCCCGCTGCGGTGCCCGTTTCCCGGCTCGAGGTTGTGGTGCCCATTTCCCGGCTCGAGGTTGTGGTGCCCGTTTCCCGGCTCGAGGTTGTGGTGCCCGTTTCCCGGCTTGAGGGTATGGTGCCCGTGTCCCAGTCTGTGGAGCCTACTACCCAGTCTGACATGTTCGAGCCTGCTGCCCAGCTCGATGACCCGGAGCCTGCTGCCCAGCTCGATGACCCGGAGCCTGCTGCCCAGCCCGATGTGTTCCTGTCTGCCGCCCAGCTCGATGACCCGGAGCTTGCTGCCCAGCCTGAGGTGTCCCCGCCTGCTGCCCAGCCGGAGATGTTCCCGCCTGCTGCCCAGCCTGGTGTGCCCCTGCCTTGTGTGCCCCTGTCCGCTGCCCAGCTTGATGTGACTATTTCTTGCCCGGATGTGACCTTGCCTGTTGCCCAGCTTGTTGCTATGAACTTCCCCCAGCAACAGGTCGTTGGAGCGTCCGGAGGCCGCTCCTTTGAGGGGGGGTACTGTCAGGAAAGGCTTCACCCGCTGGTGGGAACACCTGATCTATGGACCGTAGTACCGGCATCCACCAGCAGGGGTATTTTGGCAGTGTGGGACAGGCAGCACTTCCTGTGGTCAGCTGTGACCTGAAGCCTGATTACAGGACTTTCTTATAAATACCCGGCAGGTGCATACACACACACCGCCCTGGTATCGTCCTCGTGCCCTGACCTGTAGCCTGTCTGCTTGAACCTTGATCCCTGTAACCTGAACCTGAACCTGTTGTGTCCGTCCTAATCCCTGATCCCTGCTCTGCAGCCTGGTTGCCCCCTGCTTGATCCTGTCTCCCTGTCCTGATCCATCCTTACCCCATCTGCTGATCCCCCTGTGTATGACCTCGGCCTGGCCCTGTTTATGATTCTGGTTTCCCCATTACTTGTACATATTTGTCTGTTATTGTTATTAATTGTGGGTTCTGTTTGGTATTGGTTGTTGTGCACTGTGTGGTATTGGAGGTGGTTTTATATATATATATATATATATATATATAATATATTATTTCACTTATCTTTAATAAATCTTTATATTTCACTTATACGTGTTTGGTGTTCCTCTATTGCTAGCTGCACAGTTCTGGTCACACTTGGTATGTGACATCATGTCACAAAAATGATCTCCCCCAAAAATCCATGTTAACTTTTTTTTCAACGCTGGATGATCCCAAAACATCGTAGTAATAAGTGTACGTAGAAAGCGGTTTACTACGTCCGTTTACTGTGCCGACGAACATGAAAGTTGTTAGCTTTCACTGTACTAGATTAATAAAGCAAAAAACACGCAGCATAATACAAGTATTACTAATTTGCTTTTAAAAAGCATGAAAATTACTTACTTTTTCCTATAACTTTCTTTATTCTTTTGTATTGGTCGGGCTCCTGCAACTTGAGATCAGACCATCGTTTTCTGAGCTGTTCTTTCGTTCTGCACACCCTGAATTTTTGGTGAAGAGTTTTAACCACTTTCCCCATAATTTTGGTCTTGACAAGATTAGGCCTTTTATACAGCCCATGCATGGCATCATAATCCTCCCTCCTCAAAATGGCGACCATTTCCTCGAATGTCATGTTGGATGCCTTATATCTCCGGGATCTGGATTTGGGGACCTCATGAATTTCATCCTCGGTTGAGGTAATCTCAGCCATCTGTGTCTCCGCCATGTTGTTTAGCACTACGACAAGCGAGAAGGGGCGGGGAAAGTACTATAGCGAACGTCAGGGGCGGGGAAAGCGTGCAGAGTTTCACGCATGCACAGTGTATATCAAGCTAATATCCATGCGTCGTAAATACGTTCATTTGCCGGAAGAGGGAGTTAGCAACGAACATGTTAACAAAGGTACCTCACATTTTTGGGATTTTGGTTTCATCAGTGGATGAGATTGTGGCCTATATATGGACAAAAAGATTATTTGAGGAGTCTGGACTGACACTAGTATTTTTGTCTTGTTTTTGACTTTCAGAAAAGATGCAGGCTTTCAAGAGTCCAGAGTTCATGGGGGAGTTCTTGGACAGATGGAAGGAACTCCCTGTCCTGTGGCAGACGAAAACTGCCAAAAATAAAAATAAAGCAGCCAGGACAGCAGCACTGGAGAGCCTGCTTGGATTTGTAAAAACCCAAATCTCCACAGCAACCATCCATGAGGTGAACACTAAAATATCTACTATTAGGGGCACATACAGGACACAGCGGAATATGGTCCTGAAGTCTCAGAGGTCAGGTGCTGCAGCAGATAAGGTTTATAAACCCAGTCTGTGGTACTACAGCAAGTTATCATTTCTGGATGACCATCTGGAAGTCAGGGAATCTCTGTCCACCCTTCCCCCCAGAGGTCTCTCCAGCCTTCCTTGTAGCCAACCCTCCAGCCTTCCTTGCAGCCAACCCTCCAGCCTTCCTTGCAACCCAGCTCTTGCGCTCAACAAAGGCTGCAGAGAAGGCTGGAGAGAAGGCTACAAGGAAGAGGAAAAAATAATGACTGCTGTAGTACAGTTGACAGAGACCTGAGTGCTAGAGGACGTGCTTACGGCAGCTCCTGACATCCAGGGCTGCACTTGCTTCTCTCCCCAGATCTCTCACCTGTTCCCCCTGCTCTCCCCCTTCTCTCCCCCTCTCTCCTCCCCCTCCACACAGAGGGATCCAAGCGATCCAAAATCCCCACACACCGCCGCCGAACCCCCCCCCCCGCAGCCGCCGTCAGGCAAGACCGCGGCTTCGGCCCGGCATAACCTTCCAGCGGTCTCCCGGCGGGCGCATCCCCTCGGGAGCAGACCCCCCTCTAGGACAGAGCCCTCAGCTCACCAGTCATCACCACCGCTTCCAGCATCCATCCCCTCCGCTGCCGCCATTGGGAAAGCCCGGGGCTGCGGCCTAGCATCACCAGAAGTGTCCCATCCCCGGATCCGGACTGTCAGCAAGCCGCTGTACCCCCCGCTCCCCGCGATCGGAGCTCCCCCTAAGCACCAGAGGACCCCTGAAGCAGCACTAGCAGCTGCCTGGCCTGGCAGGACAGACCGCGGCTTCGGCCTAGCCCGGCGGCCATCTTGGGCCACCCAGCCTCGGCCCCCTACACCTTCTCCCGGCCCCCTGGACCACTCTGACCGGGTACAATCACCGGACTGCACCCCCTGACTCACCATCTGCCTGTGGCCCCCACGGGGTCACTCCACAAAGGCTGCCTGGAGGACGAAACGGTGATCCGGCCTGGTAAGTAGCAGCCACCTTGGTACACCCAGGAGCCTTGTCCCCTACACTGACATAAAAAATAAAAAAAAATAAAAAAATGTTTTTATTTTTTCTCTGATCTACTGATTGTCACCCCCCTATCCCACACCACTACTACCTTTCACACTACTCTCACGCTTTCTCTACTGATCACTGATTGCTCACCTTCACACCGTCCACAGCCGCCGACTCCCCCCTGCCGCCATCTGGGCGCCTGCCTCTAGACTGCTAGACCTGCAGGACAGACCACGGCTGAGGCCTAGCTCCGACCATCCCATTACCCTCCCCCCGATTCTCTCTCCAGCGGGCCCGCGTGTGCCGACCTGGTAAGTACGTCGAGTCACCTCCAACAAGAAGAAGTTGATCCAGGGTTTCACCCGATCGCCTTTCAGGGGGTCAGGAAGGAATTTTTCCCTGCTGTAGCAATTGGCCTTGACTCGGCTGGGTTTTTTTTGCCTTCCTCTGGATTCACCATCCCCTTCACCTTTTTTTTTTTTCTTCCCATCATGTGCAACTTTAAATACTCAGCAGACACCCCCCACAGGCTAAGGAATACTGCCTCAACATTACCAACCCCCACCCAAATAATACTACGAAAAGAACAACTGCTAAGGATCAATCGACAATCGTCTATCAAAAACACGAAACGACCGCTTCAACTACAACATTTATCATGCGCCCTGATCAACACCAGATCGGCAGTCAAGCACAGATGGGAAATTCACGACTTCATCACGCAAAACGACATAGATTGCCTCTTTATCACGGAAAGCTGGCTAACCCCGGACTGTAACACCATCCTAACAGAATTAGTACCTGAGAACTACTGCATCCTAACCGAGCATAGAATAGGGCAGAGAGGAGGAGGCCTAGCAGTGATCTTCAAATCAAACCTCCCTCTCACCAAACCAACTATACAGAATTCATTGCCGTTCATGGAGACACTCACTCTACAGCTCCAAACAACACCCCAGGACACTGTCCACATGCTGCTCTGCTACAGACCGCCAGGACCGAAGACAAACCTCCTCACACCCCTTACCGAATTTATCTCAACGTATACTTTAAAAACCAAAAACATCCTATTACTAGGTGACTTCAAATTCTGGGCTAACTCCACTCAAGACCCCGTCACCATCTCCTGCATCAACCAATTGGAAGAACTAGGTCTGCAGCAATTGATAAATGCCCCCACGCATGGATCGGGTCACATTCTTGACCTCATCTTCAAACAAAACTTGGACATCAACACAATGGAGAACATGCCGTTACCATGGACGGACCACCACGCTATCAAATTTAAAATTACCACCAACACCATCTCGCTAAAACCGGAATACTTAATAACAAAATACTGGACAAGATCTCAGAAGAAATTACACTCGGAACTCTTCAAAACTACACTATCAAAAAAAATAGCAACGCAAAATCACAACCACTCAACGGAACAAACACTCAACTCCTTAAACAAAGCATTACGAGAAACAGCAGACATAGTCGCTCCGAGACGCAGAGCACTCATTCACAAAAACAACTCGGGCTGGTTTAATGACACTCTTACTCTACTGAAGCAAGAACGGAGAAGGGCCGAAGGAGCCTGGAGAAGAAACCAAACTGAGGAAAACTGCATTAACTACAAAGCGCTCACTAAGAAATATCACAAAGCAATTTTCAGAGCAAAAAAGGAACACTTCTCAAACACCATCAAAAAAGCCCTAAACCGACCACGGGAACTCTTCAAACTAGTCACTCAGAATATGAACCCCACCTGCCTAGAACCTCCAGCAATCGAAACCCAAGAGTTCTGTAATGAGCTATCGGATTTTTTTATCAACAAAATCGAAAACATTCGGGAAATAATTCAACAGAAAAAAACAGCCAACCCCACTCTGCCAAAGCAAATAAAGGAAATCAATACGAACAGTATACAATTGACTAAATTTTCATTGGTCCCAATCACCATCGACACCACCAAAAACATAATCAGAAGGCTCAGAGACAGCACTTCTCCAAATGACATAATTTCTACAAAACTCTTGAAAGAATGTACCGACATTCTAGCACCTACCATAACACACTTCATAAACCAATCGTTCAAAGAAGGTATTGTTCCGAGCTCTCTCAAGGAAGGCATAATCAAACCCCTCCTAAAGAAACCCAACCTCGACCCCAAAGACCCAAACCACCGGAGACCGGTAACAAGCCTCAACACCATCTCGAAGATTATGGAGAAAGTAGTAGTACAACAGCTACAACTCCACTTGGACACATACAAACTCTTGGATCCACTACAATCAGGCTTCCGCCCTGGCCATGGCACAGAAACGACACTTCTTAAAATATGGGATGATGCCCTCGAAGCAGCAGATGATGGAGAATCATGCCTTCTGGTGCTGCTGGATCTCAGTGCAGCGTTCGACACAGTAGATCACAAAACTCTACTGATTCGCCTTAAAAAAGTAGCAGGAGTTGCAGACCCTGACCTATCCTGGTTCGCATCCTTCCTAGATAATCGTTCCCAGACGGTAAAACTAGGAGCCTTCACCTCTGAAACTCATGCAATCTCTTGCGGAGTCCCTCAAGAATCACCCCTGTCACCCGTGCTCTTTAACATCTACCTCCGCCCACTCCTCAAAATCATCAGCAAACAGGAGCTGTGCTACCACTCATACGCTGACGACACCCAACTCTACTTTCGTATCACCGGGAAAAAAGACCAATATCACGGATTGGAAAATTGCCTCACATTGATCGATGAATGGATGACTGAGAGTTCTCTCAAACTCAACGGATCCAAAACAGAACTCCTTCCCCTCCACGCAAACAAAAAGGCTAAAACTAAAACTTCTTGGACACTCCCCACCATCCTTGGACAGACAATTACACCAAGCACCAAAGTCAAAAGCCTCGGAGTCATCTTTGACTCAGAGATGTCGATGGATGCACAAATAGGATCAGTAGTCAGCGGATCTCACCATCTCCTCCGCCTGCTGCGTAGACTCATCCCCTTCATCCCGGAAGAAGATAAAGCAGTGGTAGTGGGAACAATTATCAACTCGCGACTCGACTACGCAAACGCCCTCTACCTCGGACTTCCCAAATACCAGATTTCGTGCCTACAAGTCGTCCAGAACACGGCTGCCAGGCTAGTAACGGGAAAAAAACCTTGGGAATCCGTCACCCCATCACTGAGGACCATGCATTGGCTAACAGTAAAGGATCGGATCACATTCAAGACTAGTGGTGCAACGGATCGGTGACTATCCGTGATCCGAACGGGTCACCCCGTTCGGATCGGCACACACCGCGATCCGCGGCCTCGGCCTTAGGAAAGGCCGCGGCTTCGGCCTAGCTCCGGAGCCGCGGCCATCTTGGTACACCCGGGGGCGGCGGCCGCCTTGTGACGTCATCACCCCTCGCTGCTCGTGGATTTGAACTGGCCGGCGGGAGAGACTGGTAAGTGGGGGAGATGCCCATTACTGGGGGAGATTGTGGATATTACATACAGGGGGAGAGTGTGGATATTACATACAGGGGGAGAGTGTGGATATTACATACAGGGGGAAGATTGTGGATATTACATACAGGGGGAAGATTGTGGATATTACATACAGGGGGAAGATTGTGGATATTACATACAGGGGAAGATTGTGGATATTACATACAGGGGAAGATTGTGGATATTACATACTGGGGGAGATTGTGGATATTACTGGGGGAAGATTGTGGATATTACTTGGGGAAGATTGTGGATATTACTGGGGGAGATTGTGGATATTACAGTGGGGGGGGGATGACGTGGATATTAGTAATTTTTTTTTTTTTTTGACGATCCGAAAATGATCCGATCCATGGCTCTGATCCGAGGATCGATCCGATCCGTGAGTTTTTTGATCCGTTGCACCCCTATTCAAGACCCTCTGCCTCACCCACAAGTGCACACAAGGAAACGCTCCTCAATATCTATGCAAGAAGATAAAACACTACACCCCGAATCGCACTCTCCGATCAACTAACCAAAACCTCCTTCACATCCCCAAGTCCCGCTTCAAAACAAAGGGAGAACGAAGATTTGCAGTCCAAGGACCACGGCTATGGAACGCTCTACCCACGGATATCCGCATGGAAGAAAATTATCGGGCCTTCAGGAAAAAACTTAAGCCCACCTCTTTTGAAAGATCAGGACTTCACTGGATGCAAAGCGCCTTGAGGCGATTTAGTTTGCATTTGTAACGCTATACAAGTTATTCACTCACTCACTGGGGACATATCCGACTTATTTGCTGCTGTTCCTGACCTCTGGGAGTCCAAGACAAGATTGTGCTCCTATTTTTTTCTTTTTTTGTTATTACAGAATTTGGTGTTCTATTCTTGGATGTTTGCTGTGGGGTCCAAAGGATGCACAAATTCAAGCAGGGTCTCCAGTGCTGCCTTCCCCTTTAATTTGTTATCTGCCTAAATAAAGGATTATTTGATTTCCAGCAAATACTTGACTATGTGATTTTAATTCAAAAAGAGAGTTTGCTAGTGAGTAGGCAGGGACATTTTAACCAAAGAATTTATAAATAACAAGGGACACAAAGCTCCTTGAGGGGAAATAATACAAATTTCTAATGTTGGTGTGGTAACTTGACACACAAAAGAAAAATATATATATAAACATTCCTAAATATAAAAGATAAAAAAAAAAAAAAATGTTTGAAGCTATTTTAATTTATTTACTAATTTATTACGGAGATCTGGCTTACCAACAAACAATTAAGTTCATGAGATCACTAAGAATTACTAACAAACAAGTTTGTCATAACTCTGAATATCATTTGCAAAAGAAGTTCATTATTTAAGCATTATCTAAAGAAGAAAGGAATGCATTAAACGATGCAATAAGTTCCAGCGTGACGAATGTGCTATCTCTATTTCAAATGCTAGCTTTACCAGAACGAGCGTCTCATACTTGATTCTGAGCATGCGCGTTTTTTTTCCCCTCGGAAAAGCATACACACTATCGTTTTTAACAACGTTAAAAAAACGACGTGAAAAAAAAGAGCAGGTTCGAAAAAAATTTAGGCCGTTTTTCACGTCGTTAAAAATGCTCTGGAGCATATACACGATCGGTTTTAATGACCAATTTTAAAAATGGCATTTTTAGCGACGTGAAAAACAATCGTGTGTACGCGGCATAAGGCCTCGTACACACGACCGGTTTTCTCGGCAAGAAACAACAAGAAAACTGCTGGCAGAGCTTTCTTGCAGAGAAAACCGACCGTGTGTACGAGGCTTTCAGGTTTCTCCTCAAGAAAACTGTTCAGAATCTCGACGAGAAAAATAGAGAACCTGCTTTCTATTTTCTTGTCGGGATTCTTGTCGGTCTGTTTCCCGACGAGAAACCTGAGCGTGTGTATACCTACCTGTCGCCGTGGAAACCCACGCATGCTCGAAATGACTTTGACAGCTTCCTGGGCATAGGTAGGGTGTAGCAAGATGGCGGCAACGAATGTGACGAGCGCACGCTCGTCGTAGTCGATGACTTCACCGCGTTCGTTCCATTCAAAAGAATGGCGGTTCTTTTGAATGGAGTGTGTGTACACTCGGCCGGGACAAGATTCTTGTCAAGAATCTCGTCAGGAAAAACAATGGGTTTTTTCCTGACGAGAATCTCGGCCATGTGTACGAGGCTAGATAGTTGTCCTGTGGACAGATTCTCCCACCTGAGCTGTGGATCTCTGCAGCTCCTCCAGAGTTACCATGGGCCTCTTGGCTGCTTCTCTGATGAATGCTCTCCTTGCCCGACCTGTCAGTTTAGGTGGACGGCCATGTCTTGGTAGGTTTGCAGTTGTGCCATACTCTTTCCATTTTCGGATGATGGATTGAACAGAGCTCCGTTCAAAGCTTGGGATATTTTTTTACAACATAACCCTGCTTTAAACTTCTCCACAACTTTATCCCTGACCTGTCTGGTGTGTTCCTTGGCCTTCATGATGCTGTTTGTTCACTAAGGTTCTCTAACAAACCTCTGAGGGCTTCACAGAACAGCTGTATTTATACTGAGAATAAATTACACACAGGTGGACTCTATTTACTAATTAGGTGACTTCTGAAGGCAATTGGTTCCACTAGATTTTAGAAAGTGAAAAAAGAAATTGTGCTACAGGTATGGAACTAGGCAGATATATCAAATGCCTAGGAACAAACAAAGGGAAAAAGCAGCAACTATTCTGAAAACTAACAGTGCATACAAATAAGAAAAAATATATATAGTCGCGCTAACTTATGAATATAAACATAAGCCCACCACTGAGTAATTGAAAAAATTGTTTCCAAATCACCACAGTGATAAATTATGTGAGTGCTCAGTGAAGAACAATAACTAAACAATGTAAACAAAGCATATAAATTAATAATAATACAAACTTAATTAATAATATTATTACATGCTTGTATAGGACCCTTAAATGATCAAGTCCAAAGTCCATACAAAAAAAACACACCCGTGATCAAGTGTCCATACTAGATAAAAAAGAAAAAAGGAAAAAAGAAAGAAAACAAAACAAAAACGATTCCAAATCTTCTTGTATTCGTGACTTTCACCACCACCAGTAAAAATTCCTGCTTACCAAAAAGCGATTGTCCCCTATGACGGAGGACCCCAAACAGCCTCAAATGGTAATCAATAGGACTCCAAGCTTCAGTATATGTTGAGCCTCAATTGATTTGGTAGCCAAAACGCTCATATGCCATCATGCAGTACTCGATGCGGAACATGAAAGGAACGGAGGACACTACATAGTGTAAAATCCTTGGTGGATGTTTATTTAAAAGAAGAAAACATACTTACAAAAATGCAGTTTAAAAACAGCCTTAGAAGTGTGACAGCGCCGACCGGTCAAAGGCGCTAGTCACACACATACGTCCGTGGAAGTCGAGCAGTGGAGGGTGACGTCAGCACAAAGCTCGTATCCTGCCCTACGCGTTTCGTGAAAATTCACGTCGTCTCGGGGCACGGGCGATGGGCTGCGTCACCCCCTCTTTATAGGGAACACAAGAACTCAAGGGTCCGGCCCGAGGGAGGGCGCGCGCGCGCGCACCTCGCGCCGCGAGGTAACCACGCCACGCTATCGCATCCGCCAAACAGCAAAAACAGCGGATGCGCGCGCATCTCTCCCCACGAGGAAACCAAGCCTCGTTTGCAAATACATACCATGCGCGTCATCACGCCAAGCGGGATGACGAAAACATGGTGGGGAGTAAGCCGCACATACGCGTGTCCATGGCAACAATGGCCACGACCGCAATACGCGCGCCACCCAAGGGGGAGGAGCCTCCAGGTGTGTCACAGGAGACAGTAGGACCCACAACCTCCGCCGCAACCATATTGTGCGGTGAACATAATGGGACCTTAAACTGCTCCAAAATTTAACAACCTAACTGTAGAGGACATGTACATACATGAATATAAAACATAAATGTCATAACAATGTCTAAAACCATACATGTTTAAAAATACGTAGATAAATTGCCTCATAATAGTTAATAGTCCTTAAATGATAATAAAATCACCAAGGTTACAACAGTTACCATCTAATCTCGTCCCTCTTACAACCCCGCTTAACATGGTCAAATGTCCATTACAAAACGGGAAAAAGAGACGGAAATAAACGGTTAAATTTAAACGGAATAAGGAAAAGAGGAAGAAAAAAGTGTGCATACAGCACAATCTGCATCTCCCAAAAACTATAATTCAATATAATTCAATAGTCCACCCCAAACAGCCATTATAAAAACACAATTAACTGATTGGCTAGATTGATTCAAGAATTGTTAATAAAAGCGTTGACATCGGTGTCCACGTTGAGTCCATGCGGAACATAAGTTCTCAACCTGTATACCCATGCCATTTCCTGCTTGGAGATTTCTCTCACAAGCGAGCTGCCTCTCCAGTGGGGTCTATATTTGTCAATAGCGATGAATAGTGTACCAGACGGGTCTCTCTTGTGAACTTGATCGTAGTGCCTGGATACAGAGTGTTTATCGAAACCTTTGCGTATGTTCGCTATATGTTCGTTAAGTCTCACCCTTACTGCCCTTTTGGTCCTCCCCACGTATTGGAGACCGCAAGGGCATTGTATGAGGTAAATAACCCCCAAAGATGAACAAGTAATAAAGGGTTCGATTTCATAGGAACGGCCCGTGCTCGTTGAAGAAAAATGGCTAATCTTCCTATCCCTGCAGCTATTCAAGCTGCACACTTGGCATTTTTTGCATCTATAGTATCCTGTCAAGTTCTCTAGAAATGTTCTATTGGCCCGTGGGGGGTCCTGGACACTTGGGGCCACCCTACTGGACAGTGTAGACGCCCCCCTAAATACAATAGCTGGTCTCTCTGGAAGGGACGGTGCCAACACTAAATCACTGGTTAACACATGCCAGTGCTTACGTATCAGACTTTTAATGGTCTGATGCTGTACGGAGTAGGTGGTAATAAATGGAAGAGAAAACTTACCATCCCTAACCACCCTCTCCCTGTCAACCAACAATGATTCTCGATCGATCTCACTGACAGATTGTATCAATTGAGACAGATCACTCTGTTGATAACCTTTATCAACAAATCTCTTAGAGAGGATCTCGGCCTGGCATTTGAAAGCCTCTAAGTCTGTACAGTTACGTCTCAATCTGGTGAATTGTCCCTGGGGGACGGCCTTCAACCAAGGGGCATAATGACAACTGTCAAGCGGAATATATGAGTTCCTGTCAGTTGGTTTGAAATAAGTGGTCGTAACAAATTTGCCATCAACCACTGAAATTTTCAAATCCAGATAGTGTACTGACTCCTGACTGGCCTCAAAAGAGAATCTGATACCTCTGTTGTTATCGTTTAGGGACAACATGTAATCCCGCAAAGCAGATTCGCTGCCATCCCATAGGAGGAGGACGTCGTCGATGTACCTAACCCAGAGAACAACCTCTGGTCTCCGGCAAACATCGACGACATCCTCCTCCCACTTGGCCATGAACAGGTTGGCCAGGCTAGGGGCGTACTTCGCCCCCATCGCCACACCTCGATCTTGGCGGAAGAATTGATTATCACACCAAAAATAATTGTGACCAGCTGCATATTTCAGTAGGGTCATAATAAAATTAATTTGCCGCAGTGGTAGATCTGATCCTCTCACTAAATACATCTCAACAGCCTCAAAGCCACGCTCATGGGGGATGATGGTATAGAGCGAGGTCACGTCTGCCGTTACCATCCATATACCATTTGTGGGAGTGAGATCTCTGAGTAAATTGATAACGTGTTTAGTGTCCCTTACATAGGAAGGGATCTGCTGAACCAAAGGCTGCAGGAAAAAATCAATATACTTCCCGACCCGGGACGTGATAGAGTCTATCCCACTTACAATGGGTCGTCCCGGGGGGGAAGTAAGGCTTTTGTGGATCTTCGGGAGGTAATATATAACGGGAGTCCGAGGGGCACAGGGTATCAAAAACAATCTCTCCCTGTCACTGAGGATGCCCTCCCGGTGTCCCTCATCCACAATAATCTCAAGGTCTCTTTTGTATTTGACAACGGGGTCCCTATTCAGAGGGGTATAGGTTTCGGTGTCATCGACGATCCTGTGTAACTCTTTCAAGTAGTCACACCTATCGAGAATGACTATCCCTCCCCCTTTGTCTGCAGGTCTGATGACCAGGGACTTGTTGGAACAAAGGGACTCAAGCCCATTCTCCAGATTCCTTTGCATCTTGACCTTTTTTACCTTGATCTTTTCAAGATCTTTGAGTACCACATCCCTAAAAACTTTAATACTCGGGGCCAATGAACCAGGGGGATTAAACAGTGAAGCATTGGCCAACCCAGTATGTTTGTACTCAGGTAAGGGACTCACTCTATCCATTGTAGGATTAGACAGAAAATGCCTCTTGATATTGAGCTTTCTTGCAAACTTGTGGACGTCCATAAAAGTTTGAAATTTGCTCAAGCTCCTAGGCGGAGCAAATTTCAGACCCTTATCCAACAAGCGCTGCTCAGTCTCTGACAAGGCCTGTTGGCTCAAATTGAAAATACCCATACCTAGATTCTTTTTCTTTTTGAGCAACTGGGCCCTCCTCCCCCCTCTGACCCCTCTCTTCGTTCTGATGGGCCAAACCGGCCCTGGTGGCCCATGGGAAAACCCCAACTGGGGTTCGGTCTAAAATCATATTGACCTGGGGGATAGGAGGGTCTAGAATAATCATAACCCCTGTCAAAATGATTAGACTGAGAAAATTGACCATTCCCGTCCAGATTATTGAGTTCTTGTGTTCCCTATAAAGAGGGGGTGACGCAGCCCATCGCCCGTGCCCCGAGACGACGTGAATTTTCATGAAATGCGTAGGGCAGGATACGAGCTTTGTGCTGACGTCACCCTCCACTGCTCGACTTCCACGGACGTATGTGTGTGACTAGCGCCTTTGACCGGTCGGCGCTGTCACACTTCTAAGGCTGTTTTTAAATTGCATTTTTGTAAGTATGTTTTCTTCTTTTAAATAAACATCCACCAAGGATTTTACACTATGTAGTGTCCTCCGTTCCTTTCATGTTCCGCATCGAGTACTGCATGATGGCATATGAGCGTTTTGGCTACCAAATCAATTGAGGCTCAACATATACTGAAGCTTGGAGTCCTATTGATTACCATTTGAGGCTGTTTGGGGTCCTCCGTCATAGGGGACCATCGCTTTTTGGTAAGCAGGAATTTTTACTGGTGGTGGTGAAAGTCACGAATACAAGAAGATTTGGAATCGTTTTTGTTTTGTTTTCTTTCTTTTTTCCTTTTTTCTTTTTTATCTAGTATGGACACTTGATCACGGGTGTGTTTTTTTTGTATGGACTTTGGACTTGATCATTTAAGGGTCCTATACAAGCATGTAATAATATTATTAATTAAGTTTGTATTATTATTAATTTATATGCTTTGTTTACATTGTTTAGTTATTGTTCTTCACTGAGCACTCACATAATTTATCACTGTGGTGATTTGGAAACAATTTTTTCAATTACTCAGTGGTGGGCTTATGTTTATATTCATAAGTTAGCGCGACTATATATATTTTTTCTTATTTGTATGCACTGTTAGTTTTCAGAATAGTTGCTGCTTTTTCCCTTTGTTTGTTCCTAGGCATTTGCTATATCTGCCTAGTTCCATACCTGTAGCGCAATTTCTTTTTTCACTTTCTAACCTTTTATATTAACTACCATTAATTGCTGCTTAGTGAGTGGTCATTAACTCGACCACAATGGATATTTTCGACTTCCGAGCGAAACGGACAGTCAACACGACCGGGGTGTTCGACTCCACCCCGGCCTCTGGTAGCTCTGATGTCAGTGGTCTCTTTATGCGACTAAAGAACATCATGACAACTGAGATACACACTCAGTGGGACATAGCGTTCCTTGAGAATTATATTCGGAATGCCATGGTCCCAAGAAGCCTCCGTTGGGAGGTAAGTCCACAAAAAGGTGAGCCTGATTTGGAGGTTTGGGCTAAATACTTTAATGATGCTGGAGTTTCTTTTTTGCGATTTTTGGCCCAAAGAAAAAGCGAGAAGCTGCAGAGACTTGATACCGAAATCAAAACGGTTAAAGATCTGCTGACCTCTTTCAAAAATGGAGAGGAATATAGGGAGTGTTCCAACTCTCTCCAAAAAACCTTAGAGAGGGAAGAAAAAGACCAAAAAACAAAAAAGAAGAAAAAATACCTTAGAGATTTTGAGGATTACCAGTCCGGCCTTGTTTTTCTGTGGCAGAAAAAGTTGGCAGCAGATGAGATAAATGAGGTAGTGATGGACACTGCCCCTCAGGGCGCGGTGCCATCCGGCCCGATTGCCAACCCTCCCATGACTGGTAGGAGAGGGGCTTCTAACCCCCCCACTCCCACCCCAGCTCAACGTAACAATAAGGTCAAGACTAAGAACGGGTCCAAACAGGGCAATTTTTCATCTAAAATGCCTAAAAATGTGAAACCTCATAGGTCTGATGTACAGTTCCAGCATTATCAGGGTGAATCCATGAGAGGATGGGAGCATCCCTCATTTGGACCCATCCATCATGATGCGGGACATAATCACGGATTTCCAAGAACCAGCTTTGAGTCCAATGGTATGCGGGATTTTAATATCCCCACCCATAACCGTTTTTTTCCCTTAACAGACTCATTAGGGCCATTAGGCCGTGAACCTATGGAAAGGCGATATGGATTCAATAATCTGGACGGGAATGGTCAATTTTCTCAGTCTAATCATTTTGACAGGGGTTATGATTATTCTAGACCCTCCTATCCCCCAGGTCAATATGATTTTAGACCGAACCCCAGTTGGGGTTTTCCCATGGGCCACCAGGGCCGGTTTGGCCCATCAGAACGAAGAGAGGGGTCAGAGGGGGGAGGAGGGCCCAGTTGCTCAAAAAGAAAAAGAATCTAGGTATGGGTATTTTCAATTTGAGCCAACAGGCCTTGTCAGAGACTGAGCAGCGCTTGTTGGATAAGGGTCTGAAATTTGCTCCGCCTAGGAGCTTGAGCAAATTTCAAACTTTTATGGACGTCCACAAGTTTGCAAGAAAGCTCAATATCAAGAGGCATTTTCTGTCTAATCCTACAATGGATAGAGTGAGTCCCTTACCTGAGTACAAACATACTGGGTTGGCCAATGCTTCACTGTTTAATCCCCCTGGTTCATTGGCCCCGAGTATTAAAGTTTTTAGGGATGTGGTACTCAAAGATCTTGAAAAGATCAAGGTAAAAAAGGTCAAGATGCAAAGGAATCTGGAGAATGGGCTTGAGTCCCTTTGTTCCAACAAGTCCCTGGTCATCAGACCTGCAGACAAAGGGGGAGGGATAGTCATTCTCGATAGGTGTGACTACTTGAAAGAGTTACACAGGATCGTCGATGACACCGAAACCTATACCCCTCTGAATAGGGACCCCGTTGTCAAATACAAAAGAGACCTTGAGATTATTGTGGATGAGGGACACCGGGAGGGCATCCTCAGTGACAGGGAGAGATTGTTTTTGATACCCTGTGCCCCTCGGACTCCCGTTATATATTACCTCCCGAAGATCCACAAAAGCCTTACTTCCCCCCCGGGACGACCCATTGTAAGTGGGATAGACTCTATCACGTCCCGGGTCGGGAAGTATATTGATTTTTTCCTGCAGCCTTTGGTTCAGCAGATCCCTTCCTATGTAAGGGACACTAAACACGTTATCAATTTACTCAGAGATCTCACTCCCACAAATGGTATATGGATGGTCACGGCAGACGTGACCTCGCTCTATACCATCATCCCCCATGAGCGTGGCTTTGAGGCTGTTGAGATGTATTTAGTGAGAGGATCAGATCTACCACTGCGGCAAATTAATTTTATTATGACCCTACTGAAATATGCAGCTGGTCACAATTATTTTTGGTGTGATAATCAATTCTTCCGCCAAGATCGAGGTGTGGCGATGGGGGCGAAGTACGCCCCTAGCCTGGCCAACCTGTTCATGGCCAAGTGGGAGGAGGATGTCGTCGATGTTTGCCGGAGACCAGAGGTTGTTCTCTGGGTTAGGTACATCGACGACGTCCTCCTCCTATGGGATGGCAGCGAATCTGCTTTGCGGGATTACATGTTGTCCCTAAACGATAACAACAGAGGTATCAGATTCTCTTTTGAGGCCAGTCAGGAGTCAGTACACTATCTGGATTTGAAAATTTCAGTGGTTGATGGCAAATTTGTTACGACCACTTATTTCAAACCAACTGACAGGAACTCATATATTCCGCTTGACAGTTGTCATTATGCCCCTTGGTTGAAGGCCGTCCCCCAGGGACAATTCACCAGATTGAGACGTAACTGTACAGACTTAGAGGCTTTCAAATGCCAGGCCGAGATCCTCTCTAAGAGATTTGTTGATAAAGGTTATCAACAGAGTGATCTGTCTCAATTGATACAATCTGTCAGTGAGATCGATCGAGAATCATTGTTGGTTGACAGGGAGAGGGTGGTTAGGGATGGTAAGTTTTCTCTTCCATTTATTACCACCTACTCCGTACAGCATCAGACCATTAAAAGTCTGATACGTAAGCACTGGCATGTGTTAACCAGTGATTTAGTGTTGGCACCGTCCCTTCCAGAGAGACCAGCTATTGTATTTAGGGGGGCGTCTACACTGTCCAGTAGGGTGGCCCCAAGTGTCCAGGACCCCCCACGGGCCAATAGAACATTTCTAGAGAACTTGACAGGATACTATAGATGCAAAAAATGCCAAGTGTGCAGCCTGAATAGCTGCAGGGATAGGAAGATTAGCCATTTTTCTTCAACGAGCACGGGCCGTTCCTATGAAATCGAACCCTTTATTACTTGTTCATCTTTGGGGGTTATTTACCTCATACAATGCCCTTGCGGTCTCCAATACGTGGGGAGGACCAAAAGGGCAGTAAGGGTGAGACTTAACGAACATATAGCGAACATACGCAAAGGTTTCGATAAACACTCTGTATCCAGGCACTACGATCAAGTTCACAAGAGAGACCCGTCTGGTACACTATTCATCGCTATTGACAAATATAGACCCCACTGGAGAGGCAGCTCGCTTGTGAGAGAAATCTCCAAGCAGGAAATGGCATGGGTATACAGGTTGAGAACTTATGTTCCGCATGGACTCAACGTGGACACCGATGTCAACGCTTTTATTAACAATTCTTGAATCAATCTAGCCAATCAGTTAATTGTGTTTTTATAATGGCTGTTTGGGGTGGACTATTGAATTATATTGAATTATAGTTTTTGGGAGATGCAGATTGTGCTGTATGCACACTTTTTTCTTCCTCTTTTCCTTATTCCGTTTAAATTTAACCGTTTATTTCCGTCTCTTTTTCCCGTTTTGTAATGGACATTTGACCATGTTAAGCGGGGTTGTAAGAGGGACGAGATTAGATGGTAACTGTTGTAACCTTGGTGATTTTATTATCATTTAAGGACTATTAACTATTATGAGGCAATTTATCTACGTATTTTTAAACATGTATGGTTTTAGACATTGTTATGACATTTATGTTTTATATTCATGTATGTACATGTCCTCTACAGTTAGGTTGTTAAATTTTGGAGCAGTTTAAGGTCCCATTATGTTCACCGCACAATATGGTTGCGGCGGAGGTTGTGGGTCCTACTGTCTCCTGTGACACACCTGGAGGCTCCTCCCCCTTGGGTGGCGCGCGTATTGCGGTCGTGGCCATTGTTGCCATGGACACGCGTATGTGCGGCTTACTCCCCACCATGTTTTCGTCATCCCGCTTGGCGTGATGACGCGCATGGTATGTATTTGCAAACGAGGCTTGGTTTCCTCGTGGGGAGAGATGCGCGCGCAAATCCGCTGTTTTTGCTGTTTGGCGGATGCGATAGCGTGGCGTGGTTACCTCGCGGCGCGAGGTGCGCGCGCGCGCGCCCTCCCTCGGGCCGGACCCTTGAGTTCTTGTGTTCCCTATAAAGAGGGGGTGACGCAGCCCATCGCCCGTGCCCCGAGACGACGTGAATTTTCACGAAACGCGTAGGGCAGGATACGAGCTTTGTGCTGACGTCACCCTCCACTGCTCGACTTCCACGGACGTATGTGTGTGACTAGCGCCTTTGACCGGTCGGCGCTGTCACACTTCTAAGGCTGTTTTTAAACTGCATTTTTGTAAGTATGTTTTCTTCTTTTAAATAAACATCCACCAAGGATTTTACACTATGTAGTGTCCTCCGTTCCTTTCATGTTCCGCATCGAGTACTGCATGATGGCATATGAGCGTTTTGGCTACCAAATCAATTGAGGCTCAACATATACTGAAGCTTGGAGTCCTATTGATTACCATTTGAGGCTGTTTGGGGTCCTCCGTCATAGGGGACCATCGCTTTTTGGTAAGCAGGAATTTTTACTGGTGGTGGTGAAAGTCACGAATACAAGAAGATTTGGAATCGTTTTTGTTTTGTTTTCTTTCTTTTTTCCTTTTTTCTTTTTTATCTAGTATGGACACTTGATCACGGGTGTGTTTTTTTTGTATGGACTTTGGACTTGATCATTTAAGGGTCCTATACAAGCATGTAATAATATTATTAATTAAGTTTGTATTATTATTAATTTATATGCTTTGTTTACATTGTTTAGTTATTGTTCTTCACTGAGCACTCACATAATTTATCACTGTGGTGATTTGGAAACAATTTTTTCAATTACTCAGTGGTGGGCTTATGTTTATATTCATAAGTTAGCGCGACTATATATATTTTTTCTCCACTAGATTTTAGTTTGGGGTATCAGAGTAAAGGGGGCTGAATACAAATGGACGTCACACTTTTTACATATTTATTTGTAAAGCATTTTGAAAACCATTTATCATTTTCCTTCCACTTCACAATTATGTGCCACTTTGTGTTGGTCCATCACATAAAATCCCAATAAAATACATTTTTGGTTGTAACATGACAAAATTTGGAAAATTTCAAGAGGTATGAATACTTTTTCAAGCCACTGTATGTATTTAAAGGCAGAAATCTAAAGGCATCAAAATTGCGTTCCAAAAAGGAGCTTTTTCAGCAGAAAAAAATGGCTGACGCATCAAAACGCCTATAAACTTGCCTAAGCAGTGCGAGTAGCGCTTGAGTGTTTTTGTTTTTTTTCATTTTAGTGGGCAGAAAAAATAAATGAATATTCTGCCTAAAGAAATAAACAAACGCACCTAAACGCGTTTAAAAAAAAACAAGCCGCTTTTCTCCTAGGAAGAAAGTGTTTACAAAAGTCTCAGTGTGCATGAAGCCTTCACACAGAGGAGTGATGATTGCACAGTGATCTCCATACAGACAGGAGGTGATCCCTATACAGAGGAGTGATATACAGGTCCTTCTCAAAAAATTAGCATATTGTGATAAAGTTCATTATTTTCTGTAATGTACTGATAAACATTAGACTTTCATATATTTTAGATTCATTACACACAACTGAAGTAGTTCAAGCCTTTTCTTGTTTTAATATTGATGATTTTGGCATACAGCTCATGAAAACCCAAAAATCCTATCTCAAAAAATTTGCATATTTCATCCGACCAAGAAAAGAAAAGTGTATTTAATACAAAAAAGTCAACCTTCAAATAATTATGTTCAGTTATGCACTCAATACTTGGTCGGGAATCCTTTTGCAGAAATGACTGCTTCAATGCGGCGTGGCATGGAGGCAACCAGCCTGTGGCACTGCTGAGGTGTTATGGAGGCCCAGGATGCTTCGATAGCGGCCTTAAGCTCATCCAGAGTGTTGGGTCTTGCGTCTCTCAACTTTCTCTTCCCAATATCCCACAGATTCTCTATGGGGTTCAGGTCAGGAGAGTTGGCAGGCCAATTGAGCACAGTAATACCATGGTCAGTAAACCATTTACCAGTGGTTTTGGCACTGTGAGCAGGTGCCAGGTCGTGCTGAAAAATGAAATCTTCATCTCCATAAAGCTTTTCAGCAGATGGAAGCATGAAGTGCTCCAAAATCTCCTGATAGCTAGCTGCATTGACCCTGCCCTTGATAAAACACAGTGGACCAACACCAGCAGCTGACATGGCACCCCAGACCATCACTGACTGTGGGTACTTGACACTGGACTTCAGGCATTTTGGCATTTCCCTCTCCCCAGTCTTCCTCCAGACTCTGGCACCTTGATTTCCGAATGACATGCAAAATTTGCTTTCATCCGAAAAAAGTACTTTGGACCACTGAGCAACAGTCCAGTGCTGCTTCTCTGTAGCCCAGGTCAGGCGCTTCTGCCGCTGTTTCTGGTTTGACCTGGGGAATGCGGCACCTGTAGCCCATTTCCTGCACACGCCTGTTCACGGTGGCTCTGGATGTTTCTACTCCAGACTCAGTCCACTGCTTCCGCAGGTCCTCCAAGGTCTGGAATCGGTCCTTCTCCACAATCTTCTTCAGGGTCCGGTCACCCCTTCTCGTTGTGCAGCGTTTTCTGCCACACTTTTTCCTTCCCACAGACTTTCCACTGAGGTGCCTTGATACAGCACTCTGGGAACAGCCTATTCGTTCAGAAATTTCTTTCTGTGTCTTACCCTCTTGCTTGAGGGTGTCAATGATGGCCTTCTGGACAGCAGTCAGGTCGGCAGTCTTACCCATGATTGCGGTTTTGAGTAATAAACCAGGCTGGGAGTTTTTAAAAGCCTCAGGAATCTTTTGCAGGTGTTTAGAGTTAATTAGTTGATTCAGATGATTAGGTTAATAGCTCGTTTAGAGAACCTTTTCATGATATGCTAATTTTTTGAGATAGGAATTTTGGGTTGTCATGAGCTGTATGCCATAATCATCAATATTAAAACAAGAAAAGCCTTGAACTACTTCAGTTGTGTGTAATGAATCTAAAATATATGAAAGTCTAATGTTTATCAGTACATTACAGAAAATAATGAACTTTATCACAATATGCTAATTTTTTGAGAAGGACCTGTACACAGAGCGTAGAGGTGATCCCTATACAGAGGAGTGATATACACAGAGAGTAGAGGTGATCCCTATACAGAGGAGTGATATACACAGAGAGTAGAGGTGATCCCTATACAGAGGAGTGATATACACAGAGAGTACAGGTGATCCCTATACAGAGGAGTGATATACACAGAGAGTACAGGTGATCCCTATACAGAGGAGTGATATACACAGAGAGTAGAGGTGATCCCTATACAGAGGAGTGATATACACAGAGAGTAGAGGTGATCCCTATACAGAGGAGTGATATACACAGAGAGTACAGGTGATCCCTATACAGAGGAGTGATATACACAGAGAGTAGAGGTGATCCCTATACAGAGGAGTAATATTCATAGAGAGTAGAGGTGATCCCTATACAGAGGAGTGATATACACAGAGAGTAGAGGTGATCCCTATACAGAGGAGTGATATACACAGAGAGTACAGGTGATCCCTATACAGAGGAGTGATATACACAGAGAGTAGAGGTGATCCCTATACAGAGGAGTGATATACACAGAGAGTACAGGTGATCCCTATACAGAGGAGTGATATACACAGAGAGTAGAGGTGATCCCTATACAGAGGAGTGATATACACAGAGAGTAGAGGTGATCCCTATACAGAGGAGTGATATACACAGAGAGTAGAGGTGATCCCTATACAGAGGAGTGATATACACAGAGAGTACAGGTGATCCCTATACAGAGGAGTGATATACACAGAGAGTAGAGGTGATCCCTATACAGAGGAGTAATATTCACAGAGAGTAGAGGTGATCCCTATACAGAGGAGTGATATACACAGAGAGTAGAGGTGATCCCTATACAGAGGAGTGATATACACAGAGAGTACAGGTGATCCCTATACAGAGGAGTGATATACACAGAGAGTAGAGATGATCCCTATACAGAGGAGTGATATACACAGAGAGTAGAGGTGATCCCTATACAGAGGAGTGATATACACAGAGAGTAGAGGTGATCCCTATACAGAAGAGTGATATACACAGAGAGTAGAGGTGATCCCTATACAGAGGAGTGATATACACAGAGAGTACAGGTGATCCCTATACAGAGGAGTGATATACACAGAGAGTACAGGTGATCCCTATACAGAGGAGTGAAATACACAGAGAGTAGAGGTGATCCCTATACAGAGGAGTGATATACACAGAGAGTACAGGTGATCCCTATACAGAGGAGTGATATACACAGAGAGTAGAGGTGATCCCTATACAGAGGAGTGAAATACACAGAGAGTAGAGGTGATCCCTATACAGAGGAGTAATATACACAGAGAGTACAGGTGATCCCTATACAGAGGAGTGATATACACAGAGAGTACAGGTGATCCCTATACAGAGGAGTGATATACACAGAGAGTACAGGTGATCCCTATACAGAGGAGTGATATACACAGAGAGTAGAGGTGATCCCTATACAGAGGAGTGAAATACACAGAGAGTAGAGGTGATCCCTATACAGAGGAGTGATATACACAGAGAGTAGAGGTGATCCCTATACAGAGGAGTGATATACACAGAGAGTAGAGGTGATCCCTATACAGAGGAGTAATATACACAGAGAGTAGAGGTGATCCCTATACAGAGGAGTGATATACACAGAGAGTAGAGGTGATCCCTATACAGAGGAGTAATATTCACAGAGAGTAGAGGTGATCCCTATACAGAGGAGTGAAATACACAGAGAGTAGAGGTGATCCCTATACAGAGGAGTGATATACACAGAGAGTACAGGTGATCCCTATACAGAGGAGTGATATACACAGAGAGTAGAGGTGATCCCTATACAGAGGAGTGATATACACAGAGAGTAGAGGTGATCCCTATACAGAAGAGTGATATACACAGAGAGTAGAGGTGATCCCTATACAGAGGAGTGATATACACAGAGAGTACAGGTGATCCCTATACAGAGGAGTGAAATACACAGAGAGTAGAGGTGATCCCTATACAGAGGAGTGATATACACAGAGAGTACAGGTGATCCCTATACAGAGGAGTGATATACACAGAGAGTAGAGGTGATCCCTATACAGAGGAG
This sequence comes from Rana muscosa, assembly GCA_029206835.1. Taxonomy (NCBI): domain Eukaryota; kingdom Metazoa; phylum Chordata; class Amphibia; order Anura; family Ranidae; genus Rana; species Rana muscosa. The sequence continues at coordinate 67,212,626 of CM055117.1, read as the reverse complement.
TGAAATACACAGAGAGTAGAGGTGATCCCTATACAGAGGAGTAATATACACAGAGAGTAGAGGTGATCCCTATACAGAGGAGTGATATACACAGAGAGTAGAGGTGATCCCTATACAGAGGAGTGATATACACAGAGAGTACAGGTGATCCCTATACAGAGGAGTGATATACACAGAGAGTAGAGGTGATCCCTATACAGAGGAGTGATATACACAGAGAGTAGAGGTGATCCCTATACAGAGGAGTGATATACACAGAGAGTAGAGGTGATCCCTATACAGAGGAGTGAAATACACAGAGAGTAGAGGTGATCCCTATACAGAGGAGTAATATTCACAGAGAGTAGAGGTGATCCCTATACAGAGGAGTGATATACACAGAGAGTAGAGGTGATCCCTATACAGAGGAGTGATATACACAGAGAGTACAGGTGATCCCTATACAGAGGAGTGATATACACAGAGAGTAGAGGTGATCCCTATACAGAGGAGTGATATACACAGAGAGTAGAGGTGATCCCTATACAGAGGAGTGATATACACAGAGAGTAGAGGTGATCCCTATACAGAGGAGTGATATACACAGAGAGTAGAGGTGATCCCTATACAGAGGAGTGATATACACAGAGAGTAGAGGTGATCCCTATACAGAGGAGTGATATACACAGAGAGTAGAGGTGATCCCTATACAGAGGAGTAATATTCACAGAGAGTAGAGGTGATCCCTATACAGAGGAGTGAAATACACAGAGAGTAGAGGTGATCCCTATACAGAGGAGTGAAATACACAGAGAGTAGAGGTGATCCCTATACAGAGGAGTGATATACACAGAGAGTAGAGGTGATCCCTATACAGAGGAGTGATATACACAGAGAGTAGAGGTGATCCCTATACAGAGGAGTGATATACACAGAGAGTAGAGGTGATCCCTATACAGAGGAGTGATATACACAGAGAGTACAGGTGATCCCTATACAGAGGAGTGATATACACAGAGAGTAGAGGTGATCCCTATACAGAGGAGTGATATACACAGAGAGTAGAGGTGATCCCTATACAGAGGAGTGATATACACAGAGAGTAGAGGTGATCCCTATACAGAAGAGTGATATACACAGAGAGTAGAGGTGATCCCTATACAGAGGAGTAATATTCACAGAGAGTAGAGGTGATCCCTATACAGAGGAGTGATATACACAGAGAGTAGAGGTGATCCCTATACAGAGGAGTGATATACACAGAGAGTACAGGTGATCCCTATACAGAGGAGTGATATACACAGAGAGTAGAGGTGATCCCTATACAGAGGAGTGAAATACACAGAGAGTAGAGGTGATCCCTATACAGAGGAGTGATATACACAGAGAGTAGAGGTGATCCCTATACAGAAGAGTGATATACACAGAGAGTAGAGGTGATCCCTATACAGAGGAGTGATATACACAGAGAGTAGAGGTGATCCCTATACAGAGGAGTAATATTCACAGAGAGTAGAGGTGATCCCTATACAGAGGAGTGATATACACAGAGAGTAGAGGTGATCCCTATACAGAGGAGTGATATACACAGAGAGTACAGGTGATCCCTATACAGAGGAGTGATATACACAGAGAGTAGAGGTGATCCCTATACAGAGGAGTGAAATACACAGAGAGTAGAGGTGATCCCTATACAGAGGAGTGATATACACAGAGAGTAGAGGTGATCCCTATACAGAAGAGTGATATACACAGAGAGTAGAGGTGATCCCTATACAGAGGAGTGATATACACAGAGAGTAGAGGTGATCCCTATACAGAGGAGTGATATACACAGAGAGTAGAGGTGATCCCTATACAGAGGAGTGATATACACAGAGAGTAGAGGTGATCCCTATACAGAAGAGTGATATACACAGAGAGTAGAGGTGATCCCTATACAGAGGAGTGATATACACAGAGAGTACAGGTGATCCCTATACAGAGGAGTGAAATACACAGAGAGTAGAGGTGATCCCTATACAGAGGAGTGATATACACAGAGAGTACAGGTGATCCCTATACAGAGGAGTGATATACACAGAGAGTAGAGGTGATCCCTATACAGAGGAGTGAAATACACAGAGAGTAGAGGTGATCCCTATACAGAGGAGTAATATACACAGAGAGTACAGGTGATCCCTATACAGAGGAGTGATATACACAGAGAGTAGAGGTGATCCCTATACAGAGGAGTGATATACACAGAGAGTACAGGTGATCCCTATACAGAGGAGTGATATACACAGAGAGTAGAGGTGATCCCTATACAGAGGAGTGATATACACAGAGAGTAGAGGTGATCCCTATACAGAGGAGTGATATACACAGAGAGTACAGGTGATCCCTATACAGAGGAGTGATATACACAGAGAGTAGAGGTTATCCCTATACAGAGGAGTGATATACACAGAGAGTAGAGGTGATCCCTATACAGAGGAGTGATATACACAGAGAGTACAGGTGATCCCTATACAGAGGAGTGATATACACAGAGAGTAGAGGTGATCCCTATACAGAGGAGTAATATACACAGAGAGTAGAGGTGATCCCTATACAGAGGAGTGATATACACAGAGAGTAGAGGTGATCCCTATACAGAGGAGTGATATACACAGAGAGTAGAGGTGATCCCTATACAGAGGAGTGATATACACAGAGAGTAGAGGTGATCCCTATACAGAGGAGTGATATACACAGAGAGTACAGGTGATCCCTATACAGAGGAGTAATATTCACAGAGAGTAGAGGTGATCCCTATACAGAGGAGTGAAATACACAGAGAGTAGAGGTGATCCCTATACAGAGGAGTGAAATACACAGAGAGTAGAGGTGATCCCTATACAGAGGAGTGATATACACAGAGAGTAGAGGTGATCCCTATACAGAGGAGTGAAATACACAGAGAGTAGAGGTGATCCCTATACAGAGGAGTGATATACACAGAGAGTAGAGGTGATCCCTATACAGAGGAGTGATATACACAGAGAGTAGAGGTCATCCCTATACAGAGGAGTAATATACACAGAGAGTAGAGGTGATCCCTATACAGAGGAGTGATATACACAGAGAGTAGAGGTGATCCCTATACAGAGGAGTGATATACACAGAGAGTAGAGGTGATCCCTATACAGAGGAGTAATATACACAGAGAGTAGAGGTGATCCCTATACAGAGGAGTAATATACACAGAGAGTAGAGGTGATCCCTATACAGAGGAGTGAAATACACAGAGAGTAGAGGTGATCCCTATACAGAGGAGTAATATACACAGAGAGTAGAGGTGATCCCTATACAGAGGAGTGATATACACAGAGAGTACAGGTGATCCCTATACAGAGGAGTGATATTCACAGAGAGTAGAGGTGATCCCTATACAGAGGAGTGATATACACAGAGAGTACAGGTGATCCCTATACAGAGGAGTGATATACACAGAGAGTAGAGGTGATCCCTATACAGAGGAGTGATATACACAGAGAGTAGAGGTGATCCCTATACAGAGGAGTGATATACACAGAGAGTACAGGTGATCCCTATACAGAGGAGTGATATACACAGAGAGTAGAGGTGATCCCTATACAGAGGAGTGATATACACAGAGAGTACAGGTGATCCCTATACAGAGGAGTGAAATACACAGAGAGTAGAGGTGATCCCTATACAGAGGAGTGATATACACAGAGAGTAGAGGTGATCCCTATACAGAGGAGTGATATACACAGAGAGTAGAGGTGATCCCTATACAGAGGAGTGATATACACAGAGAGTACAGGTGATCCCTATACAGAGGAGTAATATTCACAGAGAGTAGAGGTGATCCCTATACAGAGGAGTGAAATACACAGAGAGTAGAGGTGATCCCTATACAGAGGAGTGAAATACACAGAGAGTAGAGGTGATCCCTATACAGAGGAGTGATATACACAGAGAGTAGAGGTGATCCCTATACAGAGGAGTGAAATACACAGAGAGTAGAGGTGATCCCTATACAGAGGAGTGATATACACAGAGAGTAGAGGTGATCCCTATACAGAGGAGTGATATACACAGAGAGTAGAGGTGATCCCTATACAGAGGAGTAATATACACAGAGAGTAGAGGTGATCCCTATACAGAGGAGTGATATACACAGAGAGTAGAGGTGATCCCTATACAGAGGAGTGATATACACAGAGAGTACAGGTGATCCCTATACAGAGGAGTGATATACACAGAGAGTACAGGTGATCCCTATACAGAGGAGTGAAATACACAGAGAGTAGAGGTGATCCCTATACAGAGGAGTGAAATACACAGAGAGTAGAGGTGATCCCTATACAGAGGAGTGATATACACAGAGAGTACAGGTGATCCCTATACAGAGGAGTGATATACACAGAGAGTAGAGGTGATCCCTATACAGAGGAGTGATATACACAGAGAGTAGAGGTGATCCCTATACAGAGGAGTGAAATACACAGAGAGTAGAGGTGATCCCTATACAGAGGAGTGATATACACAGAGAGTAGAGGTGATCCCTATACAGAGGAGTGATATACACAGAGAGTAGAGGTGATCCCTATACAGAGGAGTGATATACACAGAGAGTAGAGGTGATCCCTATACAGAGGAGTGATATACACAGAGAGTAGAGGTGATCCCTATACAGAGGAGTAATATACACAGAGAGTAGAGGTGATCCCTATACAGAGGAGTGATATACACAGAGAGTACAGGTGATCCCTATACAGAGGAGTGATATACACAGAGAGTAGAGGTGATCCCTATACAGAGGAGTAATATACACAGAGAGTAGAGGTGATCCCTATACAGAGGAGTGAAATACACAGAGAGTAGAGGTGATCCCTATACAGAGGAGTAATATACACAGAGAGTAGAGGTGATCCCTATACAGAGGAGTGATATACACAGAGAGTAGAGGTGATCCCTATACAGAGGAGTGATATACACAGAGAGTAGAGGTGATCCCTATACAGAGGAGTAATATACACAGAGAGTAGAGGTGATCCCTATACAGAGGAGTGATATACACAGAGAGTACAGGTGATCCCTATACAGAGGAGTGAAATACACAGAGAGTAGAGGTGATCCCTATACAGAGGAGTGATATACACAGAGAGTACAGGTGATCCCTATACAGAGGAGTGATATACACAGAGAGTAGAGGTGATCCCTATACAGAGGAGTGAAATACACAGAGAGTAGAGGTGATCCCTATACAGAGGAGTAATATACACAGAGAGTACAGGTGATCCCTATACAGAGGAGTGATATACACAGAGAGTAGAGGTGATCCCTATACAGAGGAGTGATATACACAGAGAGTACAGGTGATCCCTATACAGAGGAGTGATATACACAGAGAGTAGAGGTGATCCCTATACAGAGGAGTGATATACACAGAGAGTAGAGGTGATCCCTATACAGAGGAGTGATATACACAGAGAGTACAGGTGATCCCTATACAGAGGAGTGATATACACAGAGAGTAGAGGTGATCCCTATACAGAGGAGTGATATACACAGAGAGTAGAGGTTATCCCTATACAGAGGAGTGATATACACAGAGAGTAGAGGTGATCCCTATACAGAGGAGTGAAATACACAGAGAGTAGAGGTGATCCCTATACAGAGGAGTAATATTCACAGAGAGTAGAGGTGATCCCTATACAGAGGAGTGATATACACAGAGAGTAGAGGTGATCCCTATACAGAGGAGTGATATACACAGAGAGTACAGGTGATCCCTATACAGAGGAGTGATATACACAGAGAGTAGAGGTGATCCCTATACAGAGGAGTGATATACACAGAGAGTAGAGGTGATCCCTATACAGAGGAGTGATATACACAGAGAGTAGAGGTGATCCCTATACAGAGGAGTGATATACACAGAGAGTACAGGTGATCCCTATACAGAGGAGTGATATACACAGAGAGTAGAGGTGATCCCTATACAGAGGAGTGAAATACACAGAGAGTAGAGGTGATCCCTATACAGAGGAGTGAAATACACAGAGAGTAGAGGTGATCCCTATACAGAGGAGTGATATACACAGAGAGTAGAGGTGATCCCTATACAGAGGAGTGAAATACACAGAGAGTAGAGGTGATCCCTATACAGAGGAGTGATATACACAGAGAGTAGAGGTGATCCCTATACAGAGGAGTGATATACACAGAGAGTAGAGGTGATCCCTATACAGAGGAGTAATATACACAGAGAGTAGAGGTGATCCCTATACAGAGGAGTGATATACACAGAGAGTACAGGTGATCCCTATACAGAGGAGTGATATACACAGAGAGTAGAGGTGATCCCTATACAGAGGAGTAATATACACAGAGAGTAGAGGTGATCCCTATACAGAGGAGTGAAATACACAGAGAGTAGAGGTGATCCCTATACAGAGGAGTAATATACACAGAGAGTAGAGGTGATCCCTATACAGAGGAGTGATATTCACAGAGAGTAGAGGTGATCCCTATACAGAGGAGTGATATACACAGAGAGTACAGGTGATCCCTATACAGAGGAGTGATATACACAGAGAGTAGAGGTGATCCCTATACAGAGGAGTGATATACACAGAGAGTAGAGGTGATCCCTATACAGAGGAGTGATATACACAGAGAGTAGAGGTGATCCCTATACAGAGGAGTGATATACACAGAGAGTACAGGTGATCCCTATACAGAGGAGTGATATACACAGAGAGTACAGGTGATCCCTATACAGAGGAGTGATATACACAGAGAGTAGAGGTGATCCCTATACAGAGGAGTGATATACACAGAGAGTAGAGGTGATCCCTATACAGAGGAGTGATATACACAGAGAGTAGAGGTGATCCCTATACAGAGGAGTGATATACACAGAGAGTACAGGTGATCCCTATACAGAGGAGTGATATACACAGAGAGTAGAGGTGATCCCTATACAGAGGAGTAATATACACAGAGAGTAGAGGTGATCCCTATACAGAGGAGTGAAATACACAGAGAGTAGAGGTGATCCCTATACAGAGGAGTAATATACACAGAGAGTAGAGGTGATCCCTATACAGAGGAGTGATATACACAGAGAGTACAGGTGATCCCTATACAGAGGAGTGATATACACAGAGAGTAGAGGTGATCCCTATACAGAGGAGTGATATTCACAGAGAGTAGAGGTGATCCCTATACAGAGGAGTGATATACACAGAGAGTACAGGTGATCCCTATACAGAGGAGTGATATACACAGAGAGTAGAGGTGATCCCTATACAGAGGAGTGATATACACAGAGAGTAGAGGTGATGCCTATACAGAGGAGTGATATACACAGAGAGTAGAGGTGATCCCTATACAGAGGAGTGATATACACAGAGAGTAGAGGTGATCCCTATACAGAGGAGTGATATACACAGAGAGTACAGGTGATCCCTATACAGAGGAGTAATATTCACAGAGAGTAGAGGTGATCCCTATACAGAGGAGTGAAATACACAGAGAGTAGAGGTGATCCCTATACAGAGGAGTGAAATACACAGAGAGTAGAGGTGATCCCTATACAGAGGAGTGATATACACAGAGAGTAGAGGTGATCCCTATACAGAGGAGTGAAATACACAGAGAGTAGAGGTGATCCCTATACAGAGGAGTGATATACACAGAGAGTAGAGGTGATCCCTATACAGAGGAGTGATATACACAGAGAGTAGAGGTCATCCCTATACAGAGGAGTAATATACACAGAGAGTAGAGGTGATCCCTATACAGAGGAGTGATATACACAGAGAGTAGAGGTGATCCCTATACAGAGGAGTGATATACACAGAGAGTAGAGGTGATCCCTATACAGAGGAGTAATATACACAGAGAGTAGAGGTGATCCCTATACAGAGGAGTAATATACACAGAGAGTAGAGGTGATCCCTATACAGAGGAGTGAAATACACAGAGAGTAGAGGTGATCCCTATACAGAGGAGTAATATACACAGAGAGTAGAGGTGATCCCTATACAGAGGAGTGATATACACAGAGAGTACAGGTGATCCCTATACAGAGGAGTGATATTCACAGAGAGTAGAGGTGATCCCTATACAGAGGAGTGATATACACAGAGAGTACAGGTGATCCCTATACAGAGGAGTGATATACACAGAGAGTAGAGGTGATCCCTATACAGAGGAGTGATATACACAGAGAGTAGAGGTGATCCCTATACAGAGGAGTGATATACACAGAGAGTACAGGTGATCCCTATACAGAGGAGTGATATACACAGAGAGTAGAGGTGATCCCTATACAGAGGAGTGATATACACAGAGAGTACAGGTGATCCCTATACAGAGGAGTGAAATACACAGAGAGTAGAGGTGATCCCTATACAGAGGAGTGATATACACAGAGAGTACAGGTGATCCCTATACAGAGGAGTGATATACACAGAGAGTAGAGGTGATCCCTATACAGAGGAGTGATATACACAGAGAGTACAGGTGATCCCTATACAGAGGAGTGATATACACAGAGAGTAGAGGTGATCCCTATACAGAGGAGTGATATACACAGAGAGTACAGGTGATCCCTATACAGAGGAGTGAAATACACAGAGAGTAGAGGTGATCCCTATACAGAGGAGTGATATACACAGAGAGTACAGGTGATCCCTATACAGAGGAGTGATATACACAGAGAGTAGAGGTGATCCCTATACAGAGGAGTGATATACACAGAGAGTAGAGGTGATCCCTATACAGAGGAGTGAAATACACAGAGAGTAGAGGTGATCCCTATACAGAGGAGTGATATACACAGAGAGTACAGGTGATCCCTATACAGAGGAGTGATATACACAGAGAGTAGAGGTGATCCCTATACAGAGGAGTGATATACACAGAGAGTACAGGTGATCCCTATACAGAGGAGTGATATACACAGAGAGTAGAGGTGATCCCTATACAGAGGAGTGATATACACAGAGAGTACAGGTGATCCCTATACAGAGGAGTGAAATACACAGAGAGTAGAGGTGATCCCTATACAGAGGAGTGATATACACAGAGAGTACAGGTGATCCCTATACAGAGGAGTGATATACACAGAGAGTAGAGGTGATCCCTATACAGAGGAGTGATATACACAGAGAGTACAGGTGATCCCTATACAGAGGAGTGATATACACAGAGAGTAGAGGTGATCCCTATACAGAGGAGTGATATACACAGAGAGTACAGGTGATCCCTATACAGAGGAGTGAAATACACAGAGAGTAGAGGTGATCCCTATACAGAGGAGTGATATACACAGAGAGTACAGGTGATCCCTATACAGAGGAGTGATATACACAGAGAGTAGAGGTGATCCCTATACAGAGGAGTGATATACACAGAGAGTAGAGGTGATCCCTATACAGAGGAGTGATATACACAGAGAGTACAGGTGATCCCTATACAGAGGAGTGATATACACAGAGAGTAGAGGTGATCCCTATACAGAGGAGTGATATACACAGAGAGTACAGGTGATCCCTATACAGAGGAGTGAAATACACAGAGAGTACAGGTGATCCCTATACAGAGGAGTAATATTCACAGAGAGTAGAGGTGATCCCTATACAGAGGAGTGATATACACAGAGAGTAGAGGTGATCCCTATACAGAGGAGTGAAATACACAGAGAGTAGAGGTGATCCCTATACAGAGGAGTGATATACACAGAGAGTACAGGTGATCCCTATACAGAGGAGTGATATACACAGAGAGTAGAGGTGATCCCTATACAGAGGAGTGATATACACAGAGAGTAGAGGTGATCCCTATACAGAGGAGTGATATACACAGAGAGTAGAGGTGATCCCTATACAGAAGAGTGATATACACAGAGAGTAGAGGTGATCCCTATACAGAGGAGTGATATACACAGAGAGTAGAGGTGATCCCTATACAGAGGAGTGATATACACAGAGAGTAGAGGTGATCCCTATACAGAGGAGTGATATACACAGAGAGTACAGGTGATCCCTATACAGAGGAGTGAAATACACAGAGAGTAGAGGTGATCCCTATACAGAGGAGTGATATACACAGAGAGTACAGGTGATCCCTATACAGAGGAGTGATATACACAGAGAGTAGAGGTGATCCCTATACAGAGGAGTGAAATACACAGAGAGTAGAGGTGATCCCTATACAGAGGAGTAATATACACAGAGAGTACAGGTGATCCCTATACAGAGGAGTGATATACACAGAGAGTAGAGGTGATCCCTATACAGAGGAGTGATATACACAGAGAGTACAGGTGATCCCTATACAGAGGAGTGATATACACAGAGAGTAGAGGTGATCCCTATACAGAGGAGTGAAATACACAGAGAGTAGAGGTGATCCCTATACAGAGGAGTGATATACACAGAGAGTAGAGGTGATCCCTATACAGAGGAGTGATATACACAGAGAGTAGAGGTGATCCCTATACAGAGGAGTAATATACACAGAGAGTAGAGGTGATCCCTATACAGAGGAGTGATATACACAGAGAGTAGAGGTGATCCCTATACAGAGGAGTGATATACACAGAGAGTAGAGGTGATCCCTATACAGAGGAGTGATATACACATATAGTACAGGTTATCCCTATACAGAGGAGTGATATACACGGAGAGTAGAGGTGATCCCTATACAGAGGAGTGAAATACACAGAGAGTAGAGGTGATCCCTATACAGAGGAGTGAAATACACAGAGAGTAGAGGTGATCCCTATACAGAGGAGTAATATTCACAGAGAGTAGAGGTGATCCCTATACAGAGGAGTGATATACACAGAGAGTAGAGGTGATCCCTATACAGAGGAGTGATATACACAGAGAGTACAGGTGATCCCTATACAGAGGAGTGATATACACAGAGAGTAGAGGTGATCCCTATACAGAGGAGTGATATACACAGAGAGTAGAGGTGATCCCTATACAGAGGAGTGATATACACAGAGAGTAGAGGTGATCCCTATACAGAGGAGTGATATACACAGAAAGTACAGGTGATACCTATACAGAGGAGTGATATACACAGAGAGTAGAGGTGATCCCTATACAGAGGAGTAATATTCACAGAGAGTAGAGGTGATCCCTATACAGAGGAGTGAAATACACAGAGAGTAGAGGTGATCCCTATACAGAGGAGTGAAATACACAGAGAGTAGAGGTGATCCCTATACAGAGGAGTGATATACACAGAGAGTAGAGGTGATCCCTATACAGAGGAGTGAAATACACAGAGAGTAGAGGTGATCCCTATACAGAGGAGTGATATACACAGAGAGTAGAGGTGATCCCTATACAGAGGAGTGATATACACAGAGAGTAGAGGTGATCCCTATACAGAGGAGTAATATACACAGAGAGTAGAGGTGATCCCTATACAGAGGAGTGATATACACAGAGAGTACAGGTGATCCCTATACAGAGGAGTGATATACACAGAGAGTAGAGGTGATCCCTATACAGAGGAGTAATATACACAGAGAGTAGAGGTGATCCCTATACAGAGGAGTGAAATACACAGAGAGTAGAGGTGATCCCTATACAGAGGAGTAATATACACAGAGAGTAGAGGTGATCCCTATACAGAGGAGTGATATTCACAGAGAGTAGAGGTGATCCCTATACAGAGGAGTGATATACACAGAGAGTACAGGTGATCCCTATACAGAGGAGTGATATACACAGAGAGTAGAGGTGATCCCTATACAGAGGAGTGATATACACAGAGAGTAGAGGTGATCCCTATACAGAGGAGTGATATACACAGAGAGTAGAGGTGATCCCTATACAGAGGAGTGATATACACAGAGAGTACAGGTGATCCCTATACAGAGGAGTGATATACACAGAGAGTACAGGTGATCCCTATACAGAGGAGTGATATACACAGAGAGTAGAGGTGATCCCTATACAGAGGAGTGATATACACAGAGAGTAGAGGTGATCCCTATACAGAGGAGTGATATACACAGAGAGTAGAGGTGATCCCTATACAGAGGAGTGATATACACAGAGAGTACAGGTGATCCCTATACAGAGGAGTGATATACACAGAGAGTAGAGGTGATCCCTATACAGAGGAGTAATATTCACAGAGAGTAGAGGTGATCCCTATACAGAGGAGTGAAATACACAGAGAGTAGAGGTGATCCCTATACAGAGGAGTGATATACACAGAGAGTAGAGGTGATCCCTATACAGAGGAGTGATATACACAGAGAGTAGAGGTGATCCCTATACAGAGGAGTGAAATACACAGAGAGTAGAGGTGATCCCTATACAGAGGAGTGATATACACAGAGAGTAGAGGTGATCCCTATACAGAGGAGTGAAATACACAGAGAGTAGAGGTGATCCCTATACAGAGGAGTGATATACACAGAGAGTAGAGGTGATCCCTATACAGAGGAGTGATATACACAGAGAGTAGAGGTGATCCCTATACAGAGGAGTAATATACACAGAGAGTAGAGGTGATCCCTATACAGAGGAGTGATATAACAGAGAGTACAGGTGATCCCTATACAGAGGAGTGATACACACAGAGAGTAGAGGTGATCCCTATACAGAGGAGTAATATACACAGAGAGTAGAGGTGATCCCTATACAGAGGAGTGAAATACACAGAGAGTAGAGGTGATCCCTATACAGAGGAGTAATATACACAGAGAGTAGAGGTGATCCCTATACAGAGGAGTGATATTCACAGAGAGTAGAGGTGATCCCTATACAGAGGAGTGATATACACAGAGAGTACAGGTGATCCCTATACAGAGGAGTGATATACACAGAGAGTAGAGGTGATCCCTATACAGAGGAGTGATATACACAGAGAGTAGAGGTGATCCCTATACAGAGGAGTGATATACACAGAGAGTACAGGTGATCCCTATACAGAGGAGTGATATACACAGAGAGTAGAGGTGATCCCTATACAGAGGAGTAATATTCACAGAGAGTAGAGGTGATCCCTATACAGAGGAGTGAAATACACAGAGAGTAGAGGTGATCCCTATACAGAGGAGTGAAATACACAGAGAGTAGAGGTGATCCCTATACAGAGGAGTGATATACACAGAGAGTAGAGGTGATCCCTATACAGAGGAGTGAAATACACAGAGAGTAGAGGTGATCCCTATACAGAGGAGTGATATACACAGAGAGTAGAGGTGATCCCTATACAGAGGAGTGATATACACAGAGAGTAGAGGTGATCCCTATACAGAGGAGTAATATACACAGAGAGTAGAGGTGATCCCTATACAGAGGAGTGATATAACAGAGAGTACAGGTGATCCCTATACAGAGGAGTGATATACACAGAGAGTAGAGGTGATCCCTATACAGAGGAGTAATATACACAGAGAGTAGAGGTGATCCCTATACAGAGGAGTGAAATACACAGAGAGTAGAGGTGATCCCTATACAGAGGAGTAATATACACAGAGAGTAGAGGTGATCCCTATACAGAGGAGTGATATTCACAGAGAGTAGAGGTGATCCCTATACAGAGGAGTGATATACACAGAGAGTACAGGTGATCCCTATACAGAGGAGTGATATACACAGAGAGTAGAGGTGATCCCTATACAGAGGAGTGATATACACAGAGAGTAGAGGTGATCCCTATACAGAGGAGTGATATACACAGAGAGTAGAGGTGATCCCTATACAGAGGAGTGATATACACAGAGAGTACAGGTGATCCCTATACAGAGGAGTGATATACACAGAGAGTAGAGGTGATCCCTATACAGAGGAGTGATATACACAGAGAGTAGAGGTGATCCCTATTAGGGATGAGCTTCGTGTTCGAGTCGAACATACGTTCGACTCGAACATCGGCTGTTCGATCGTTCGACGAAGATCGAACGATTTGGGCCGTTCGCGCCAAATTCGAGTGACGCGAACGGCCCACAATGCACTACGCCATCGCAGTGTCATTCAGGCGCTGTGATTGGCCAAGCATGCACTGTGACCCCGCATGCTTGGCCAATCACAGCGCCGGCAGCGAGGAGAGCAATGATTGGCCACAGGCAGGATGCCTGTGGCCAATTATTGCTGAGGGTGTTTAGTACACGCCCCACACTATAAAAGGCCGCCAGCACGGCGGCCTAGTGTAGTGTGTTCCGGAGCAGGGAAAGAGCAGCATAGGCAGGGACAGTGACTTTTATTTCTTTCTTGCTTAACCTGGATTCCTTTAGTTTAGGGAAAGAGAAGGATAGGTAGGGAGAGTGTCAGTGTGTTTTGTGCTTGTGCTATAGTGTGCTTAAAAAAAACATTTTTTCTAGGGACAGAAAACTGTAGGTAGGGAGAGTGTCAGTTTCTTTCACTGTGCAAGTCCTTGTTTCTAGGGACTGGGAAGGACAGTGAGTGAATTCTCCTTGTGCTATAGTGTGCTTAAAAAAACATTTTTTCTAGGGACAGAAAACTGTAGGTAGGGAGAGTGTCAGTTTCTTTCACTGTGCAAGTCCTTGTTTCTAGGGACTGGGAAGGACAGTGAGTGAATTCTCCTTGTGCTATAGTGTGCTTAAAAAAAACATTTTTTCTAGGGACAGAAAACTCTAGGTAGGGAGAGTGTCAGTTTCTTTCACTGTGCAAGTCCTTGTTTCTAGGGACTGGGAAGGACAGTGAGTGAATTCTCCTTGTGCTATAGTGTGCTTAAAAAAAACATTTTTTCTAGGGACAGAAAACTCTAGGTAGGGAGAGTGTCAGTTTCTTTCACTGTGCAAGTGTCAGGGTCACCTGTGGCCAGGTGACAGATGCACACCGTAGGGGGACAGGAGTGCACCGCGAGGTAGTGAACCCTATGGCTGGCTTCTGTGGATAGGAAACTGGGTGGTTGTGGAAAGCGGGACCAGAGGAGCACAACCGGGATCCCAACGGAAGCGAGAGCCAAGATTCCCCAGGGCGCGGAGTCTAAGACCCAGCTGGTCTTCTCCAGGGCCTCTAGTGGTGAGGATGTTACGCTGCAGGCTGGGACCAGGTCGCGGCCCCTGGAGTTTCCTAGCTCACGCCCCGTAGGATAAGGGGAAGCAGCAGCACACGATAGAGAGAACCGAATAACAAGCCGAAGGTCAGGGGCCACAAGCAGACAAGGATAACGAAGAACGAGCCGAAGGTCAAGGGTCACGAGCAGACAGGGATGGTCGGGGACAAGCCAATAACGTAACAGAGAGACAGACGTAGCACACGGCAGGCAGGAACCCAAACACACAATGCCTAACAAACACGTTGATCAGCAAAGCAGGCTTGCAGTGCACAGGTTAATATAGTGTTCTGTGATAGGGCCTGGGGTGGAGTCTGGCTGGGAGGAGATTATAAAGGAAGCCAGGTGAAAGGGCTCAGGCCTCTAAGATGAACACATGGGAAGGAAGGTAAGCTGACAGACAAACACTACTGCATATCCATGACAGTACCCTCCCTCTTATGGGCCCTCCCCCGCCTGGACCCAGGCTTAAAGGGAAATCTCTGATAAAACCTTCTCAACAGATGAGGTGCAGCGACATCAGATGCAGCGATCCAAGACGCCTCCTCAGGACCAAAACCTCTCCAATGCACAAGGTACTGAAGAATGCCTCTGCAGAGCCGAGAATCCAGAACTTGTCTAACCTCGTACTTAAGATTATCCTCAGAGACCGAAAACGAGGTAGGGAGATGACAAGAAGATCTATTGAGGACCAAAGGCTCTCTAGGAATAAGCAAGGGCATGAGAGGATCAACAGGAATCTGAGGAGGGTCCCCTAGACCCTTAAAGGGGAACTGGTCATCTTGCACAGGACCATCAGACTGGGCAGATGTCAGTGGAACCCTGAAGTCAGGTTGGTTAGAAGGTGACATGTCGCCGGAGTCAAGCTGAATAGCTGAAGGACAAGCAGAATGTCCCAAACAAGAAAAAGTAGGAGGCTCACTGGGCATGGGCTGGACTGGCATAACTAGTACAGAGGCAGAGTGAATAGCTGAGTCAGGTGTAGCGACTACCTGAATCGCATCGCAAGACGTAGCGACTGCAGGACTTGTAGACAAGCTAGCCTGGCTGTGCGTCCAAGGGTGGTTAGGGACAGAGAAATGTAAATGGTTATGCAACCTGGAATGAATGACCGGCTCAGATTCACAGGGGGCAACCTTGGGTAGGCAGGACGAGGAACAGGAGGGACCCCAAGCCAGGATCTGTCCAGTAGTCCAGTCCACATGAGGAGAATGGAGCTGTAACCATGGGAGACCCAAAATGATAGGCGTTGAGGCCTTGGGTAAGATAAGGAAGGATATCCACTCCTGGTGGAGTGTCCCTACCGACATCTTAACAGGGAGGGTCTGGAAGCGGATAGGTCCCCCTGGGAGAACAGTACCATCAATCGCCAAGACCACCAATGGCGTGGTGAGGGGCAAAAGAGTAAGTCTCATGGACGATGCGATTTCCCAGTCCATGAAATTACCAGCGGCTCCGGAATCCAGATATGCTGAGACCGAATGAGAAGAAGCACCAACATGAAGGAACACAGAAAGCATAAGACGAGAAGGGGAAGGTGATATTTCTGGGTCCAATACTCCACTTTCCAGATGAAGTGGACCCGAACGTTTTTCTGGACAAAGAGAGCAAGTGTCACGAAAATGACCTTTGCCCCCACAGTAAAGACACAGACCAAGAGTTCTGCGCCTAGCACGTTCCTCGGGGGATAACCTGGTCCGACCCAGCTGCATGGGTTCCTCAGCTGGTAGGAGATGCTCTACGGGTCGAAGAGAGGGGAGCTCAGGCTGACTAAGAACCAAGGAGTGCTGGCGTTGCTTTTCTAAGGTCCTCTCCTGAAAGCGAATATCGATCTGGTTACACAAGGAGATAACGCCGGCCAGATCAGTGGGGATGGTTCTTCCTGCTAATTCATCCTTCACTCTATCAGACAGGCCATGCAAAAAGGTTGCGACTAAGGCCTCATTGTTCCAGCTCAACTCAGCCGACAGTATGCGGAAATGAAGGGCATACTGTCCCACAGAAGCAGACTCTTGGCGGAGACGTAAAAGGGCGCTGGCCGCTGAAGAGACACGAGCCGGTTCTTCGAAGATATTCCGAAAAAGTTTCAAGAAGCCAGACAGGCTAGAAACCACTGGATCATTCAGTTCCCACAGAGGGGCTGCCCAGGCTAAAGCTTCACCAGAGAGGAGGGAAATGATATAGGCTACCTTAGCCCGATCAGACAGGAAGTTTTGGGGCTGGAGCTCAAAATGAATCGTGCATTGGCTAAGGAACCCCCTGCAAGCCTTGGAGTCCCCAGAGAAACGGGACGGAGCTGGCAGTTGTAGTGAGTGTGTGGCTGCGACTGGTGCAATAGGTGCAGCCGCTGATTGTATTTGAGGTTGTGGATTCAGGGTTCCCAAGGAGGCCTGAAGCTGCTCGAAGCGAGAAGCCAGATCCTGGAGGAATCGCATCACCTGAGTCTGATTCGATTCCTGGGTTTCAAGTCTGCAAACTATGCCCTGCAATGGATCATCCGCGGGTAGCGGGATGTCAGCCGGGTTCATGGCTGATCAAACTGTCAGGGTCACCTGTGGCCAGGTGACAGATGCACACCGTAGGGGGACAGGAGTGCACCGCGAGGTAGTGAACCCTATGGCTGGCTTCTGTGGATAGGAAACTGGGTGGTTGTGGAAAGCGGGACCAGAGGAGCACAACCGGGATCCCAACGGAAGCGAGAGCCAAGATTCCCCAGGGCGCGGAGTCTAAGACCCAGCTGGTCTTCTCCAGGGCCTCTAGTGGTGAGGATGTTACGCTGCAGGCTGGGACCAGGTCGCGGCCCCTGGAGTTTCCTAGCTCACGCCCCGTAGGATAAGGGGAAGCAGCAGCACACGATAGAGAGAACCGAATAACAAGCCGAAGGTCAGGGGCCACAAGCAGACAAGGATAACGAAGAACGAGCCGAAGGTCAAGGGTCACGAGCAGACAGGGATGGTCGGGGACAAGCCAATAACGTAACAGAGAGACAGACGTAGCACACGGCAGGCAGGAACCCAAACACACAATGCCTAACAAACACGTTGATCAGCAAAGCAGGCTTGCAGTGCACAGGTTAATATAGTGTTCTGTGATAGGGCCTGGGGTGGAGTCTGGCTGGGAGGAGATTATAAAGGAAGCCAGGTGAAAGGGCTCAGGCCTCTAAGATGAACACATGGGAAGGAAGGTAAGCTGACAGACAAACACTACTGCATATCCATGACAGCAAGTCCTTGTTTCCAGGGACTGGGAAGGACAGTGAGTGAATTCTCCTTGTGCTATAGTGTGCTTAAAAAAAAAATGTTTCTAGGGACAGAAAACTCTTGGTAGGGAGAGTGTCAGTTTCTTTCACTGTGCAAGTCCTTGTTTCTAGGGACTGGGAAGGACAGTGAGTGAATTCTCCTTGTGCTATAGTGTGCTTAAAAAAAACATTTTTTCTAGGGACAGAAAACTGTAGGTAGGGAGAGTGTCAGTTTCTTTCACTGTGCAAGTCCTTGTTTCTAGGGACTGGGAAGGACAGTGAGTGAATTCTCCTTGTGCTATAGTGTGCTTAAAAAAAACATTTTTTCTAGGGACAGAAAACTGTAGGTAGGGAGAGTGTCAGTTTCTTTCACTGTGCAAGTCCTTGTTTCTAGGGACTGGGAAGGACAGTGAGTGAATTCTCCTTGTGCTATAGTGTGCTTAAAAAAAACATTTTTTCTAGGGACAGAAAACTCTAGGTAGGGAGAGTGTCAGTTTCTTTCACTGTGCAAGTCCTTGTTTCTAGGGACTGGGAAGGACAGTGAGTGAATTCTCCTTGTGCTATAGTGTGCTTAAAAAAAACATTTTTTCTAGGGACAGAAAACTGTAGGTAGGGAGAGTGTCAGTTTCTTTCACTGTGCAAGTCCTTGTTTCCAGGAACTGGGAAGGACAGTGAGTGAATTCTCCTTGTGCTATAGTGTGCTTAAAAAAAACATTTTTTCTAGGGACAGAAAACTCTAGGTAGGGAGAGTGTCAGTTTCTTTCACTGTGCAAGTCCTTGTTTCTAGGGACTGGGAAGGACAGTGAGTGAATTCTCCTTGTGCTATAGTGTGCTTAAAAAAAAATTTTTTCTAGGGACAGAAAACTCTAGGTAGGGAGAGTGTCAGTTTCTTTCACTGTGCAAGTCCTTGTTTCTAGGGACTGGGAAGGACAGTGAGTGAATTCTCCTTGTGCTATAGTGTGCTTAAAAAAAACATTTTTTCTAGGGACAGAAAACTGTAGGTAGGGAGAGTGTCAGTTTCTTTCACTGTGCAAGTCCTTGTTTCCAGGGACTGGGAAGGACAGTGAGTGAATTCTCCTTGTGCTATAGTGTGCTTAAAAAAAACATTTTTTCTAGGGACAGAAAACTCTAGGTAGGGAGAGTGTCAGTTTCTTTCACTGTGCAAGTCCTTGTTTCTAGGGACTGGGAAGGACAGTGAGTGAATTCTCCTTGTGCTATAGTGTGCTTAAAAAAAACATTTTTTCTAGGGACAGAAAACTGTAGGTAGGGAGAGTGTCAGTTTCTTTCACTGTGCAAGTCCTTGTTTCCAGGGACTGGGAAGGACAGTGAGTGAATTCTCCTTGTGCTATAGTGTGCTTAAAAAAAACATTTTTTCTAGAGACAGAAAACTCTAGGTAGGGAGAGTGTCAGTTTCTTTCACTGTGCAAGTCCTTGTTTCTAGGAACTGGGAAGGACAGTGAGTGAATTCTCCTTGTGCTATAGTGTGCTTAAAAAAAACATTTTTTCTAGGGACAGAAAACTCTAGGTAGGGAGAGTGTCAGTTTCTTTCACTGTGCAAGTCCTTGTTTCTAGGGACTGGGAAGGACAGTGAGTGAATTCTCCTTGTGCTATAGTGTGCTTAAAAAAAACATTTTTTCTAGGGACAGAAAACTCTAGGTAGGGAGAGTGTCAGTTTCTTTCACTGTGCAAGTCCTTGTTTCTAGGGACTGGGAAGGACAGTGAGTGAATTCTCCTTGTGCTATAGTGTGCTTAAAAAAAACATTTTTTCTTTCTCGTACATCACGGGACACAGAGCGACATAGTCATTACTAATGGGTTATATAGATACCGTCAGGTGCTGGCACTGGCAACTTCCAAAACCGGAAGTACCCTCCCCTATATAAGCCCCTCCCATCCGGGAGCACCTCAGTTTTTTGCCAGTGTCTAAGGTGTTGGCCAAGAAGAAACATGTGTTTTTCACTGAGCTTGCGTACAGGTTCTTTTGGGCCTCAGTAAGCTATTCCGGATCCGACCAAAAAAGCTTCATAGCTAAACGGTCGGTACCCGGGCCTTGCAGAGAAGAGCAAGGTTTTGCCTGTAATGCTTCTCTTAGGAGAGCTGGACTCTGGGATCCAGAGCTCTGGTCATACCCACGACCAAGATGTTTTCTGTGCAGGGTGCTATACAGGTCCAGGGGAGTGGAATCCTTGGGAACCCGGTCCCTGAAGGTTTGATTACAATGCCTGCCGTGATAGGTGAAGTTTGGGCTTTTGTGGACCAAACAAAGTCCTGCGGCGGGGAACAGGTAAGTGGGGGCCCCCAGGAACTTGGTTCTATTGGGGGACCCCCAAGCCTAATTTGTCTTTCTGTCTGTTACCTAATGGTATTCCCGCAAAATTCTGTGCATGCCTGTAACTACTAAAAAAATGTAATAATTTTTAATGGTGGTCAAGAAAAAAAAAAAAAAATTTTTTATATATATTTAATATATTAGACTGCGGTACCTGTGTTTGTCCACTAGAGGCCGCTGTGGAATGTTTTCTTGTCATGTGGACTAGCTTCTTCTCAGCAGAGCAAAGTCCAGGCAGATGGTGAGTTCTCTTATAGGAAACTGCTTCCTCTGCCATGTTGCAGTGCTCGTCCATCCCCCGGCCTGCGGCAAAGAGGGCCCTGGCTCCTGTCCCTTGTTACCATATTTGAAATTAGCGCCGAAGGCGCACGTGCCCGCGCGCGTGCGCGTGCACGCGCCTCTATATATAGAGGTGAGCCGGGAAAGGGGGCGGAGCCTGGGGGATGACGCTCTGTGCACGCCGCAGCGCTTCTGCGCATGTGCGGGCGTCCCAGCAGTTTAAAAAAACCACAATATTGTAGTGAGCTGGCTATGAAGTACAGAGACAGAGCTGGCAACATTTAAAGGCATACAGCAAGCGGTTGATACAGGCATCCCCTAGAAAGGCACATTAGTAGACACCAACTGTGATATAGCAGCAATTGTGCTAGACTATTCTCAGTAAAAGTGGTGTATTACGGCTGGAATACCTCAGCTTTAGGCTTAGGAATATGCCGTCCAGAAGCTCCGGAACTGAATCTTCCAGGAAGCGAATGGGGTCTCATCGGGCTCGGAGGATCTTGGGCATACTCCTGCTGCACCAGTCTCCCCTGAAGTTCAGAGGTAAGTGACCGTAGAGACCCCGCAGGGGTACTTGGTACTGTGGCTGTCCTCAGTCACCTGCTCCTGTGTATGTAACAGAGGAGGTTTTTTTCCTCAGCTCTGGGAGGATTAGAGAGAGATTGTCAACATTTATCGCTGCCTCCCTGTCAGGGAAAGCACGCCCGATCTCCGTCTCCTCCTTCAGAGTGCCTGTTAGCAGAGCAACGGTCCCATACAGGGATCGACCTGCCTGAAGGGGATCAGGAGGAGGTTGATTCTGTTATAGAGGAATCAACAGTGGGGGAACCTTTTCTCAGCATCTTAAGCTGAAAGATTATGGGTTCAGTCTCTGACTAACATGGTCCGATCAGCATTTAAAAATGCACCTTGCGGAACCATCAACCACTACTGTATCCTCGTTGGGGTCGCTAGAAGCCCCCAGACTGTCTGTTCTTTTCCACTTCACCCTTTACTGAAAGGGCTCATTTACCAGGATTGGGAACGTCCTGAGAAAATATTTATTCCCCCAAGAGATTTCCGGTGGTCTATCCCATGGAGGATAAGTTCATCAAAAAAAAAAAAAAATGGAAGGTCCCTACAGTGGACGCAGCCATCTCTTGTATGTATAAATCACTGACATGTCCAGTGGATAATGTCCAAATGTTCAAGAACCCAATAGATAAAAGATTGGAGTCCTTATGAAAATCTGCTTGGTGATACAACCAGCAGTAGCAGCTATTGGGGTCTGCTAAGCAGTGAAGGATCAGTTGAAACAGGTCTTGAGGGACTTGACAGATCAGCAGGCTTTGCCCTAGCTGATCTACCTAGAGCCTTAGGCTTTGCGGTTGACGCCATAGAGGGTTCAGTCCATCAGGCCTCCCGCCTTACGCTGTCTATAGTACATATGCGTAGGCTCCTATGGCTCAAAAACTGGTCTGCTGAAGCTCCCTGTAAAGAATGGCTGGTTAGCGTCCCATTTCATGGTGAACGCTTATTCAGGGAAAACCTGGACAAATATATCCAGAAAATTTCCAGCGGTAAAAATACGCTCTTGCCGGTTAAAAGCAGAGTTAGAGGTCCCTCTTTAAGAGGCCTGCTTCTCCAGTCCCTGGGGCATCGGCTGTGTAACAGTTCCGACGGCCTCCTCGGTCAAATCCCGGGGGTAAAAAACAGGGACAGTAGCAGGGTAATGAGAAACCCTGGGTCAGGGGAGGTACAAAACCTCCCCCAAAGTTAAATTCATTGAAGCCCCCACTCAGTCGGGTGGGGGGAGGACTCCAGTTGTTCGCAAGAGACCTGGCGGGACACGATCAAGACAGATAGGTGCTCTCCGCAGTAGGTTTGGGATACAGTTTGGAGTTAAAAGACTCTCCTCCTTCCCATTTTTGAGGTCAAACGTGCCAAGGGATCCCCGGAAGAGAGAGTCCCTCCGGTTGGCACTAGAACAACTATTGCTCCAAGGAGTAATTATGGAGGTTCCCCTGGAAGAATGAGGGTTCGGGTTTTACTCAAACCTCTTTACAGTCCCGAAGCAAACGCGGTCGGGAGGCCCATATTAATTCTAAAAGGGCTATACAAATTCCTGTATATCAGGACTTTCCGATGGAGTCGATCCGATCGGTGGCCACTGCCCTACAAGGGGAGGATTGGTTAGCCACGATCGACATCAAAGATGCTTATTTGCACATTCCCATCTTTCCAGTCCACCAAAAATTTCTACGCTTTGCAGTAGAAGGGCGCCATTTTCAGTTCAGAGCCTTACCCTTCGGTTTGGCCACAGCACCACGAGTGTTTACAAAAATTCTGGCCCTTTATTGGCCAATCTAAGAACACAAGGTGTAATGATAATGGCATATCTGGATGACTTGTTGCTGATAGACCACTCAGTGAAAAAACTAGACGTGGTCGTTCACAAGACAATCAAGTATCTGGAATCTCACGGTTGGATTATCAACCGAGACAAGTCAGCCCTAAAAACCAGTCAAAAGTCTGGAATACTTGGGGCTAAGGTTGGATTCAGGCCAGAGAAAAATATTCTTGCCTCGAGGAAAGGTGTTGTCTTTGAAAGATTTGATCCACTTAGTGGGTACAAAAAAGACAGCCGTCCATACGCCTGTATATGAGGCTGCTGGGAAAAATGGTGGCATCATTCGAAGCAGTACCCTACGGTCAGTTCCATTCAAGGAATTTGCAAGGGGCCATACTGTCAGCCTGGAACAAAAAAGTTCAGGCCCTAGACTTACAATGTCCTTGTCCCCTTCCGTTCGCAAGAGCCTCCGTTGGTGGTGGGTTCCCCAGAATCTGGAAAAAAGGAAATCCTTCAGTCCGATTTCTTGGAAGGTGGTCACTACAGATGCCAGCCTTATAGGCTGGGGAGCAGTACTGGAGCAATAGTCTCTCCAGGGCAGATGGTCGGATGCAGAAAAGGCCCTGCCCATCAATCTCTTAGAGATACGAGCAGCCCGGTATGCCCTAGTAGCATGGACATCCAAACTCCAAGGGTCCCCTGTCAGAATTCAATCAGACAATGCCACAGCAGTGGCATATATCAATCATCAGGGGGGCACCAGGAGTCGTGCAGCCCAGAGGGAAGTAAATTACATCCTGAAATGGGCAGGAAAAATATGTCCCAGCCATATCTGCGGTATTCATTCCAGGAGTGGAGAATTGGAAGGCGGACTTTCTAAGTCGCCAGCAATTAGGCCCAGAGGAAGGGTCCCTTCACCCCAAGGTTTTCTGGACAATATGTCAGCGGTGGGGAACACCGGATGTAGATCTGCTAGCATCCAGATTCAACGCAAAGGGGGACAGGTTTGTCTCTCGGACAAGGGATCCCCTAGCTTGCGGCTCGGATGCCCTAGTGTTCCCTGGGGATCAGTTCAAGCTGATATATGCATTCACACCGCCACAATGGTTACCTCGATTACTCCGCAGAATCAGGGTAGAAAAGAAACCAGTGATTCCGGTGGCTCCAGCGTGGCCCCAAAGAGCGTGGTACGCGGAGATTGTAAAATTTCAGTGGGGAGTCCTTGGACTCTCCCACGTCGTCCGGCTTTCGCAAGGACCGATATACCACCCTTCCTTACCAGCCCTAGGTTTGACGGCCTGGCTATTGAAGCCCACATTCTAAAAAAGAGAGGGCTCTCTAATGCTGTGGTATCTACCATGATCAATGCCAGGAAGCCGGTATCCAGGCAGATCTACTATAGAATCTGGAAGGCGTACATCGCGTGGTGTGAGGCCAAGAAATGGCATCCACATAAGTACGTAATAGGTAGGATTCTGGACTTCCTACAGTGGGCTGTAGATAGGAAGCTTGCCTTGAGTACTATCAAGGGTCAGATTTCGGCCTTGTCAATATATTTTCAAAGGCCCTTGGCTTCGCATTCACTAGTCAAAGCCTTTATACAAGGAGTGATGCGTATTAGGCCTCCGGTTAATATTCCCATATGTCCATGGGATCTAAACTTGGTTCTGTCGGTTCTACAGAAACAACCATTTGAACCATTACAGCATATTTCCTTGGTGCTTCTCACCAGGAAATTGATTTTTCTAGTAGCCATTTGTTCGGCTAAAAGAGTATCGGAATTAGCAGCTATGTCCTGTAAGGAGCCATATCTGGTTATCCATAAGGACAGAGTAGTGATACGTCCTCATCCAGCCTTTCTTCCTAAGGTGGTATCGAGGTTTCATTTGAACCAAGATGTGGTTCTTCCTTCTTTTTTCCCCAAACCTACTTCGGTAGAGGAAAAGTTATTGCATTCTTTGGATGTAGTAAGAGCAGTTAAAGCTTATCTAAAAGCCACTGCTCAGATTCGCAGAACGGATACTTTGTTTATTCTGCCGGAAGGCCCCAGAAAGGGTCAGGCAGCGTCAAAGTCTACTTTAGCCAAGTGGATTCGACAGGTCATTATGCAAGCTTATGGCTTGAGAAGGAGACCGCCTCCGTTCAAAGTTAGAGCGCACTCCACGAGAGCAGTTGGAACTTCATGGGCAGTGCATCACCAGGCCTCCCTGGCTCAAATCTGTAAGGCCGCAACATGGTCTTCGGTACACACGTTTACTAGGTCCTACCAGGTGGACGTTAGAAGTCAGGAGGATGTCGCCTTTGGGCGCAGTGTGTTGCAGGCCGCAAAAGATCCTCATGTCTGATAGCGCTCAGGTTATATATGGTGTATCCCCCCCCTCATTTGGCATTGCTTTAGGACATCCCATTAGTAATGACTATGTCGCTCTGTGTCCCGTGATGTACGAGAAAGAAAATAGGATTTTTATAACAGCTTACCTGTAAAATCCTTTTCTTGGAGTACATCACGGGACACAGAGCTCCCGCCCCTCTTTAGGGACACTTATTGCTTTGCTACAAAACTGAGATGCTCCCGGATGGGAGGGGCTTATATAGGGGAGGGTACTTCCGGTTTTGGAAGTTGCCAGTGCCAGCACCTGACGGTATCTATATAACCCATTAGTAATGACTATGTCGCTCTGTGTCCCGTGATGTACTCCAAGAAAAGGATTTTACAGGTAAGCTGTTATAAAAATCCTATTTTCTAGGGACAGAAAACTCTAGGTAGGGAGAGTGTCAGTTTCTTTCACTGTGCAAGTCCTTGTTTCTAGGGACTGGGAAGGACAGTGAGTGAATTCTCCTTGTGCTATAGTGTGCTTAAAAAAAACATTTTTTCTAGGGACAGAAAACTCTAGGTAGGGAGAGTGTCAGTTTCTTTCACTGTGCAAGTCCTTGTTTCTAGGGACTGGGAAGGACAGTGAGTGAATTCTCCTTGTGCTATAGTGTGCTTAAAAAAAACATTTTTTCTAGGGACAGAAAACTCTAGGTAGGGAGAGTGTCAGTTTCTTTCACTGTGCAAGTCCTTGTTTCTAGGGACTGGGAAGGACAGTGAGTGAATTCTCCTTGTGCTATAGTGTGCTTAAAAAAAACATTTTTTCTAGGGACAGAAAACTGTAGGTAGGGAGAGTGTCAGTTTCTTTCACTGTGCAAGTCCTTGTTTCTAGGGACTGGGAAGGACAGTGAGTGAATTCTCCTTGTGCTATAGTGTGCTTAAAAAAAACATTTTTTCTAGGGACAGAAAACTCTAGGTAGGGAGAGTGTCAGTTTCTTTCACTGTGCAAGTCCTTGTTTCTAGGGACTGGGAAGGACAGTGAGTGAATTCTCCTTGTGCTATAGTGTGCTTAAAAAAAACATTTTTTCTAGGGACAGAAAACTCTAGGTAGGGAGAGTGTCAGTTTCTTTCACTGTGCAAGTCCTTGTTTCCAGGAACTGGGAAGGACAGTGAGTGAATTCTCCTTGTGCTATAGTGTGCTTAAAAAAAACATTTTTTCTAGGGACAGAAAACTCTAGGTAGGGAGAGTGTCAGTTTCTTTCACTGTGCAAGTCCTTGTTTCTAGGGACTGGGAAGGACAGTGAGTGAATTCTCCTTGTGCTATAGTGTGCTTAAAAAAAACATTTTTTCTAGGGACAGAAAACTATAGGTAGGGAGAGTGTCAGTTTCTTTCACTGTGCAAGTCCTTGTTTCTAGGGACTGGGAAGGACAGTGAGTGAATTCTCCTTGTGCTATAGTGTGCTTAAAAAAAACATTTTTTCTAGGGACAGAAAACTCTAGGTAGGGAGAGTGTCAGTTTCTTTCACTGTGCAAGTCCTTGTTTCTAGGGACTGGGAAGGACAGTGAGTGAATTCTCCTTGTGCTATAGTGTGCTTAAAAAAAACATTTTTTCTAGGGACAGAAAACTATAGGTAGGGAGAGTGTCAGTTTCTTTCACTGTGCAAGTCCTTGTTTCTAGGGACAAAGAAGGAAAGTGAGGGGAATTCTCCTTGTGCTATAGTGTGCTTTAAAAAAACATTTTTTCTAGGGACAGAAAACTCTAGGTAGGGAGAGTGTCAGTTTCTTTCACTGTGCGAGTCCTTGTTTCTAGGGACTGGGAAGGACAGTGAGTGAATTCTCCTTGTGCTATAGTGTGCTTAAAAAAAACATTTTTTCTAGGGACAGAAAACTGTAGGTAGGGAGAGTGTCAGTTTCTTTCACTGTGCAAGTCCTTGTTTCCAGGGACTGGGAAGGACAGTGAGTGAATTCTCCTTGTGCTATAGTGTGCTTAAAAAAAACATTTTTTCTAGGGACAGAAAACTCTAGGTAGGGAGAGTGTCAGTTTCTTTCACTGTGCAAGTCCTTGTTTCTAGGGACAAAGAAGGAAAGTGAGGGAAATTCTCCTTGTGCTATAGTGTGCTAAAGCATTCCTCATCAACCATCTTTGAAATCCTTGTTTTTTGGACAGTCAGGGAAATTGTCGTTGTGCTATTCTGTGCAAAAGCAATCATCCTGAACCATATTTAGAAATCCTTAAGTAAAGGGACAGAGAAGGACACCTGAAGGTAGCCCTTATTGCTTTTTTCCCATCTCCCTGCAGGCCATCTATTAGAATGTCTGGAAGGCAAACAAGGAGAGGCAGACAGTCAGGAGGCAATAAAAGAGGGCAAGCAGGCTCTGTGTCTGGGGGCAACAGTGCTGGTC
Source organism: Rana muscosa (assembly GCA_029206835.1). NCBI lineage: Eukaryota > Metazoa > Chordata > Amphibia > Anura > Ranidae > Rana > Rana muscosa. Next base: position 67,184,695 of record CM055117.1, on the reverse strand, counting down.
GTGGACGCGGTGCATTGTCATCAGCACATGGCCATGGGACACGCTTGTCCTTCTTTTCGGCAGCTGGACATGTTGAGCCACATCATGCCGAAGACTTGGTAGAGTGGATGACCAAGCCCTCCTCCTCCTCCTCATCCTCTCTCACCCAGGCTCAGGGTACTGGCAAAGCAGCTGCCAAAGCGTCCTCTTCCCTGGTATCAATGTCAGACTCATCATCAGTCACTCCTTCCCTAGACCCACCATGTCCTCCTCCTGAGGAGTCCCCCGAACTGTTTGAGCACAGTGTTGGGTACATGCTCCAGGAGGATGCCCAGCGTTTCGAAGGGTCTGATGATGAAACCCAGCTACAGGAAGGCAGTAGGGTGAGAGCAGACAGAGGGGATGCTCAAGAAGGACACCAATCTGGCAGTCATGTTCCAGCAGCTGCAGCATACTGCCAGATTGGCTCCAGTGATGAGGAGGGAGGGGATGATGAGGTCACTGACTCCACATGGGTGCCTAATAGGAGAGAGGAGGAGGAGGAGGATGAGGAGGAGGCACATCTCCAACGAGGCAGGATGCCCTTTGGTGGCCAGCGTAAGGGCAGTACACCGACGGAATCACACCGCAGAGCTCCGCCTGTGCAGGGCGCTGCCTCTGCCCGTCATTCAAAAAGTTCCTTGGTGTGGGCCTTTTTTGAGGCTAGTGCATCAGATCGCACAGCTGCTGTTTGCAACATATGTCTCAAGCGTATATCGCGTGGCCAAAACATCAGCCGCTTGGGTACCACATGCCTGACCAGACATATGTTGACCTGCCATGCAGCTCGTTGGCAAGCCTACCTCAAAGACCCACACCAAAGAACAAAGCGGACCTCTCCTTGCACCGCATCAGCTGGGATCTCCAACCCCACTATAACTTCAGTCCTCTCTGAAACATGCACTGAGAGGAATGAAGGTGTAGAATTAGGTGTGTCACAGCCAAGTACTTGCGGCCACTCTGCTAGCAGTACACCGACGTCCGATTCTAGCAGGCAAATTTCCCTGCCCCAGCTGCTGGACCGTCGAAAGAAGTTCACTCCCAGCCATCCACATGCCCAGCGGTTGAATGCTAGCTTGGCTAAATTGCTAGCGCTTCAACTGCTGCCTTTTCAGTTGGTAGACTCGGCCCCCTTCCGTGAGTTTGTGCAATGTGCGGTTCCTCAGTGGCAGGTTCCCAAACGCCACTTTTTCTCACGGAAGGCTATTCCGGCTCTCTACCGGCATGTGGAAGGCAATGTCTTGGCCTCGCTGGACAGGGCGGTCAGCGGTAAGGTGCATATTACCGCTGACTCATGGTCCAGCAGGCATGGACAGGGACGTTACCTTTCTTTCACGGCCCATTGGGTCACTCTTTTGGCAGCTGGGAAGGATGCAGGACAAGGTGCAGTAGTGTTGGAGGTTGTCCCACCGCCACGCCTCCAAAATGCTACTACTGGTTGTGACACACCTCTCTGCTCCACCCCCTCCTCTTCTTCTTCCTCCATGGCCTCTTCCTGTGGTTTGTCCTATGAACCAGCGGTGCTCCGTAGCCGTTCACGGGGCTACGCAAGTACGCAGGCAAAAAGATGCCATGCCGTGCTTGCGCTGGTGTGTTTGGGGGACAGAAGCCACACTGGGGCAGAGGTCCTGTCTGCTCTGCAGGGCCAGGCCGAGAGGTGGTTGACGCCACGCCAGCTTAAGCCAGGAATGGTGGTTTGCGACAATGGCACCAACCTCCTCTCCGCCCTTCGACAGGGACAACTGACCCATGTGCTCTGTGTGGCTCACGTCCTTAACCTGGTGGTGCAGCGGTTCTTGGGCAGGTACCCGGGCTTACAGGATGTCCTGAGGCAGGCCAGGAAAGTCTGTGTGCATTTCCGCAGATCTTATAATGCCAGTGCTCGCCTGGCTGAGCTGCAAAAGGAGTTGAACCTGCCCAAGAACCGCCTTATATGTGACATGCCCACCAGGTGGAACTCAACGTTGGCCATGCTGCAGCGGCTGCACACGCAGCAGAGGGCCATCAATGAGTACCTGTGCGACTACGGCACCAGGACAGGGTCAGGGGAGCTTGGTTTTTTTTCTCCACGCCAGTGGGGCATGATCAGGGATGCATGCACTGTCCTGGCACCATTTGAGGAGGCCACGAGGATGGTGAGCAGTGACAGTGCATGCATCAGTGACACTGTACCTCTTGTCCACCTGTTGGAGCACACGCTGCGTGGAATAATGGACAGGGCACTTGAGGCAGAACAGAGGCAGGAAGAGGAGGACTTCCTTGCCTCTCAAGGCCCCCTTTACCCAGACAGTGTTCCTTCTGTCCCACCCATCGCACAGGAAGAGGAGGAGGAGGAGGAGGAGGAGGAGGAGGAGGATTGTGTCAGCATGGAGGTGGAGGCTGGCACTCAGCATCATCAGCAGCAGTCTTTTAGGGATGATTTACAGTCCCAAGAAACCAGTGGACTTGTACGTGGCTGGGAGGAGGTGACTGCGGATCATGTCGTCCTTAGTGACCCAGAGGACTCCGGAGCGAATGCCTCAGCAAACCTACGCTGCATGGCCTCCCTGATCCTGCAAAGTCTGCGGAAGGATCCTCGTATTCTTCGGATCAAGGAGAGGGACCATTACTGGCTGGCCACTCTCCTTGATCCACGGTACAAGGGTAAGGTTGCGGACCTTATGTTACCGTCGCAGAGGGAGCAGAGGATGAGACAACTCCGGGAGGCCTTGCAGAAAGGTCTGTGCAACGCGTTCCCAGAGACTGGGAGGTTACAAACTCCTGGTCCTGGACAACGAGTTGCTGAGGCTTAGGCCAGTCAAAGAAGGAGCGGTGGGGAAGGTGGCCGTCTGACCGATGCGTTCAGACAATTCTTTAGTCCGCAGCCCCAAAGTATGATCGGTTCCAGCAACCATCGCCAGCGTCTGATAAACATGGTGCAGGAATATCTAGGGGCAAGGTCAGACTTGGACACCTTCCCCACCGAAAATCCTCTGGCTTACTGGGTCTTGAGGATGGATCACTGGCCAGAGCTTGCACAGTATGCAATTGAGCTACTGGCCTGTCCTGCATCCAGCGTTCTTTCGGAACGCACATTCAGTGCTGCTGGAGGATTTGTCACGGATCACAGGGTGCGCCTGTCCACCGACTCGGTTGATCGACTGACTTTCATCAAGATGAACCAGTCTTGGATCACCACCAGCTACCACACACCTGATGCTGATATAACAGACTAATTGATTTTAACATGTCACATCCCTTCAAGACTGATGCTGATGCTGAGTGCCTGTGCTGTTATGTTGACTGGCTATCCTCCTCCTCCGAGTCCTCAATGATACGATTGATGATGATAGCTTGGAAGATCATTTTTGTTTATGGGTGCCGCCACCAGTGGCTAAGGCCCAATTTTTCAGCCCCTGTTTAACAAGGGCGTGTAATTACAATTTTTGAAGCAATACTTTGCAACAGGGCTCATTGCTGTGCTCCAAGTACAGTATGTGTGAGAGGTTGGAGTGTTGTGCCACCAGTGCCTAAGGCCCAATTTTTCAGCCCCTGTTTAACAGGGGCGTGTCATTACAATTTTTGAAGCAATACTTTGCAACAGGGCTCATTGCTGTGCTCCAAGTACAGTATCTGTGAGGGGTTGCAGTGTTGTGCCACCAGTGCCTAAGGCCCAATTTTTCAGCCCCTGTTCAACAGGGGCATGTAATTACAATTATTGATCTAATAATTCACAGCAGGGCCCATTCCTGCACCCACCAAGAGTAACTCTGAGGGCTTACAGTGTTGTGGCAACACCACCACCACCACCACCACCAAAGGCCCAATTTTTCAGCCCCTGTTCAACAGGGGCATGCAATTACAATTCTTGATCTAATAATTCACAGCAGGGCCCATTGCTGCACCCACCAAGAGTAACTGTCAGGGCTTACAGTGTTGTGGCACCAGCACCACCATCAAAGGCCCAATTTTTACTACCACTGTTCAACAATTATATGTAATTACAATTCCTGATATAATAGTTGACAGCAGGGCGTTCCAGCACCAACCAAGAGTAACTGTGAGTGCTTACAGTGTTGTGCCAACACCAACTAAGGGGCCTATTTCTGCAGATTATATACGGCAGGTCCCTACTTTCAAACATCCAACTTACAAACGACTCCTACTTGCAAACGCAAGCAGACAACAGGAAGTGAGAGGAAATCTACCCCTAGGAAGGAAAATTCTCTCCTGTAAGAATAAATATGGGAGAAAGGTGTCTCCTCTGTACTGATGCTTTATCAGCAATCCTTGTTTCAAGAAAAACACCACATTTCAAAAACAGTTGTCATTGGGACGGAAAGTGAGGTGAAATGTTCTGAACAGGGGCACAGACAGCAAAACAAATGTTACAGGGGTGATAACCCTTACCTATGTTTTCCAAAAAGTTTAAAAATAGATTTTTGGGCTGGAGCTACACTTCAACAATGTACCTGTTCAAAATTACAAACACATTCTACATAAGAACAAACCTACAGTCCCTGCCTTGTATGCACCGCCTGTATACGGCTGTTCAGAGTATATAGGGCCTTTTTTATTTTATGTGCGGGGTTCCCCTTAATATCCATACAAGACCCAAAGGGGCTGGTAATGGGCTGGGGTAGGTGGGGGGGTCATGGGGTAGCTATGCCATTTTTCTTAAAGATTTTCATCCATATTACCGGGACCAGACATTACATTAAAGCCGCAAGCAGTTTTAAATGGCTTTTTTTTCCTTTAGAAGTGTCATTTTGTGCAGGGACAGTTCTAAACACGGGAAACACGTGGCACTTCACAGGCACACTTTAGACACCCCCCAGGTACGATATTTAAAGGAATATTTGACTTTTTTTTTTTCACTTTATGCATCATTAAAATGACTGCTCCCGAAAAACTACCGTTTTTAAAACTTCTTTTTGCATTGATACATGTCCCCTGGTGCAGAACCCGGGTTCCCAAACCCTTTTTAGGACAATAACATGCATAATAGTCGTTATAATTAGCACTTTAGAATTCGAACGTTCGCATCCATTGTATTTAATAGGGTTCTAATGTTCGTACGAACTTTCGGTCCGTTCGCGGGTTCTGGTGCGAACCGAACCCGGGGGTGTTCGGCTCATCACTAATCCCTATACAGAGGAGTGAAATACACAGAGAGTACAGGTGATCCCTATACAGAGGAGTGATATACACAGAGAGTAGAGGTGATCCCTATACAGAGGAGTGATATACACAGAGAGTACAGGTGATCCCTATACAGAGGAGTGATATACACAGAGAGTACAGGTGATCCCTATACAGAGGAGTGATATACACAGAGAGTAGAGGTGATCCCTATACAGAGGAGTGATATACACAGAGAGTAGAGGTGATCCCTATACAGAGGAGTGAAATACACAGAGAGTAGAGGTGATCCCTATACAGAGGAGTGAAATACACAGAGAGTAGAGGTGATCCCTATACAGAGGAGTGATATACACAGAGAGTAGAGGTGATCCCTATACAGAGGAGTGATATACACAGAGAGTAGAGGTGATCCCTATACAGAGGAGTGATATACACAGAGAGTAGAGGTGATCCCTATACAGAGGAGTGATATACACAGAGAGTAGAGGTGATCCCTATACAGAGGAGTGAAATACACAGAGAGTACAGGTGATCCCTATACAGAGGAGTGATATACACAGAGAGTAGAGGTGATCCCTATACAGAGGAGTGATATACACAGAGAGTAGAGGTGATCCCTATACAGAGGAGTGATATACACAGAGAGTAGAGGTGATCCCTATACAGAGGAGTGATATACACAGAGAGTAGAGGTGATCCCTATACAGAGGAGTGATATACACAGAGAGTAGAGGTGATCCCTATACAGAGGAGTGATATACACAGAGAGTAGAGGTGATCCCTATACAGAGGAGTGATATACACAGAGAGTAGAGGTGATCCCTATACAGAGGAGTGATATACACAGAGAGTAGAGGTGATCCCTATACAGAGGAGTGATATACACAGAGAGTAGAGGTGATCCCTATACAGAGGAGTGATATACACAGAGAGTAGAGGTGATCCCTATACAGAGGAGTAATATACACAGAGAGTAGAGGTGATCCCTATACAGAGGAGTGAAATACACAGAGAGTAGAGGTGATCCCTATACAGAGGAGTAATATACACAGAGAGTAGAGGTGATCCCTATACAGAGGAGTGATATTCACAGAGAGTAGAGGTGATCCCTATACAGAGGAGTGATATACACAGAGAGTACAGGTGATCCCTATACAGAGGAGTGATATACACAGAGAGTAGAGGTGATCCCTATACAGAGGAGTGATATACACAGAGAGTAGAGGTGATCCCTATACAGAGGAGTGATATACACAGAGAGTAGAGGTGATCCCTATACAGAGGAGTGATATACACAGAGAGTACAGGTGATCCCTATACAGAGGAGTGATATACACAGAGAGTAGAGGTGATCCCTATACAGAGGAGTGATATACACAGAGAGTAGAGGTGATCCCTATACAGAGGAGTGATATACACAGAGAGTAGAGGTGATCCCTATACAGAGGAGTGATATACACAGAGAGTAGAGGTGATCCCTATACAGAGGAGTGATATACACAGAGAGTAGAGGTGATCCCTATACAGAGGAGTGATATACACAGAGAGTAGAGGTGATCCCTATACAGAGGAGTGATATACACAGAGAGTACAGGTGATCCCTATACAGAGGAGTGATATACACAGAGAGTACAGGTGATCCCTATACAGAGGAGTGATATACACAGAGAGTAGAAGTGATCCCTATACAGAGGAGTGATATACACAGAGAGTAGAGGTGATCCCTATACAGAGGAGTGAAATACACAGAGAGTACAGGTGATCCCTATACAGAGGAGTGATATACACAGAGAGTAGAGGTGATCCCTATACAGAGGAGTGATATACACAGAGAGTAGAGGTGATCCCTATACAGAGGAGTGATATACACAGAGAGTAGAGGTGATCCCTATACAGAGGAGTGATATACACAGAGAGTAGAGGTGATCCCTATACAGAGGAGTGATATACACAGAGAGTAGAGGTGATCCCTATACAGAGGAGTGATATACACAGAGAGTAGAGGTGATCCCTATACAGAGGAGTGATATACACAGAGAGTAGAGGTGATCCCTATACAGAGGAGTGATATACACAGAGAGTAGAGGTGATCCCTATACAGAGGAGTGATATACACAGAGAGTAGAGGTGATCCCTATACAGAGGAGTGATATACACAGAGAGTAGAGGTGATCCCTATACAGAGGAGTAATATACACAGAGAGTAGAGGTGATCCCTATACAGAGGAGTGAAATACACAGAGAGTAGAGGTGATCCCTATACAGAGGAGTAATATACACAGAGAGTAGAGGTGATCCCTATACAGAGGAGTGATATTCACAGAGAGTAGAGGTGATCCCTATACAGAGGAGTGATATACACAGAGAGTACAGGTGATCCCTATACAGAGGAGTGATATACACAGAGAGTAGAGGTGATCCCTATACAGAGGAGTGATATACACAGAGAGTAGAGGTGATCCCTATACAGAGGAGTGATATACACAGAGAGTAGAGGTGATCCCTATACAGAGGAGTGATATACACAGAGAGTACAGGTGATCCCTATACAGAGGAGTGATATACACAGAGAGTAGAGGTGATCCCTATACAGAGGAGTGATATACACAGAGAGTAGAGGTGATCCCTATACAGAGGAGTGATATACACAGAGAGTAGAGGTGATCCCTATACAGAGGAGTGATATACACAGAGAGTAGAGGTGATCCCTATACAGAGGAGTGATATACACAGAGAGTAGAGGTGATCCCTATACAGAGGAGTGATATACACAGAGAGTAGAGGTGATCCCTATACAGAGGAGTGATATACACAGAGAGTACAGGTGATCCCTATACAGAGGAGTGATATACACAGAGAGTACAGGTGATCCCTATACAGAGGAGTGATATACACAGAGAGTAGAAGTGATCCCTATACAGAGGAGTGATATACACAGAGAGTACAGGTGATCCCTATACAGAGGAGTGATATACACAGAGAGTACAGGTGATCCCTATACAGAGGAGTGATATACACAGAGAGTAGAGGTGATCCCTATACAGAGGAGTGATATACACAGAGAGTAGAGGTGATCCCTATACAGAGGAGTGATATACACAGAGAGTAGAGGTGATCCCTATACAGAGGAGTGATATACACAGAGAGTACAGGTGATCCCTATACAGAGGAGTGATATACACAGAGAGTACAGGTGATCCCTATACAGAGGAGTGATATACACAGAGAGTAGAGGTGATCCCTATACAGAGGAGTGATATACACAGAGAGTACAGGTGATCCCTATACAGAGGAGTGATATACACAGAGAGTAGAGGTGATCCCTATACAGAGGAGTGATATACACAGAGAGTACAGGTGATCCCTATACAGAGGAGTGATATACACAGAGAGTAGAGGTGATCCCTATACAGAGGAGTGAAATACACAGAGAGTACAGGTGATCCCTATACAGAGGAGTGATATACACAGAGAGTACAGGTGATCCCTATACAGAGGAGTAATATACACAGAGAGTAGAGGTGATCCCTATACGGAGGAGTGATATACACAGAGAGTAGAGGTGATCCCTATACAGAGGAGTGATATACACAGAGAGTAGAGGTGATCCCTATACAGAGGAGTGATATACACAGAGAGTACAGGTGATCCCTATACAGAGGAGTGATATACACAGAGAGTAGAGGTGATCCCTATACAGAGGAGTGAAATACACAGAGAGTACAGGTGATCCCTATACAGAGGAGTGATATACACAGAGAGTACAGGTGATCCCTATACAGAGGAGTGATATACACAGAGAGTAGAGGTGATCCCTATACAGAGGAGTGAAATACACAGAGAGTAGAGGTGATCCCTATACAGAGGAGTGATATACACAGAGAGTAGAGGTGATCCCTATACAGAGGAGTGATATACACAGAGAGTAGAGGTGATCCCTATACAGAGGAGTGATATACACAGAGAGTACAGGTGATCCCTATACAGAGGAGTGATATACACAGAGAGTAGAGGTGATCCCTATACAGAGGAGTGATATACACAGAGAGTACAGGTGATCCCTATACAGAGGAGTGAAATACACAGAGAGTAGAGGTGATCCCTATACAGAGGAGTGATATACACAGAGAGTACAGGTGATCCCTATACAGAGGAGTGATATACACAGAGAGTAGAGGTGATCCCTATACAGAGGAGTGATATACACAGAGAGTACAGGTGATCCCTATACAGAGGAGTGATATACACAGAGAGTAGAGGTGATCCCTATACAGAGGAGTGATATACACAGAGAGTACAGGTGATCCCTATACAGAGGAGTGATATACACAGAGAGTAGAGGTGATCCCTATACAGAGGAGTGATATACACAGAGAGTGGTGATGTGTTCTCCATACAGGCAGGCTGAGATCACCATGACATCTCAAGGAGGCGGAGCTCCGCCCATGTACAGCACACGCCAGAGCTCCGCCCATGTACAGCACACACACGCACAGCGGAGCTCCGCCCCTCTCGCAGCTCAGGCAGCCAGCGCATTCCCAGCTCCAGCAGTGACAGTCACGCGGCAGTACACGGACAGCGAGCAGGGGAGTGGCCCCGCCCTCACCGCGGAAGCCACGCCCCGGAAAGAGGGTGGGCTCGGCGGTCCTGCTGAGGTGCTGGTTGCGCCCTTACACAAGATGGCGGGTCATGGGACGGACGGGATTCGCCTCAGTGCGGTGAGCGGGAAGGAGGGGGGGGAGCTGCCGGGCTCCGTCTGTGTGTGTCTTTCCGCCGGGTGTTCCGGGTCGGGTTTAGTGACAGGAGTGGAGGCTTGTAGGGTGTGGGCAGTTCCCGGTCCGGGGCTGTGTGGTATAAGAGCGAAGCGGAGGAGAACGACGGACTGATAACACCGAGCGAGGCGGCACGCGGCTCCTCTATGTGATCTCACCCCTAGGGGGCGCTGTGTGTGTGCAGAGCACTGGACTGGGACTGATGTGTGACTGGACGGGGACTGATGTGTGACTGGACGGGGACTGATGTGTGACTGGACGGGGACTGATGTGTGACCTGACTGGGAGACTGATGCGTGACTTTGACTGGGAGACTGATGCGTGACTGTGACTGGGAGACTGATGCGTGACTGTGACTGGGAGACTGATGCGTGACTGTGACTGGGAGACTGATGCGTGACTGTGACTGGGAGACTGATGCGTGACTGGACTGGGAGACTGATGCGTGACTGTGACTGGGAGACTGATGCGTGACTGTGAGACTGATGCGTGACTGTGACTGGGAGACTGATGCGTGACTGTGACTGGGAGACTGATGCGTGACTGTGACTGGGAGACTGATGCGTGACTGTGACTGGGAGACTGATGCGTGACTGTGACTGGGAGACTGATGCGTGACTGTGACTGGGAGACTGATGCGTGACTGTGACTGGGAGACTGATGCGTGACTGTGACTGGGAGACTGATGCGTGACTGGACTGGGAGACTGATGCGTGACTGTGACTGGGAGACTGATGCGTGACTGTGAGACTGATGCGTGACTGTGACTGGGAGACTGATGCGTGACTGTGACTGGGAGACTGATGCGTGACTGTGACTGGGAGACTGATGCGTGACTGGGAGACTGATGCGTGACTGTGACTGGGAGACTGATGCGTGACTGGGAGACTGATGCGTGACTGGGAGACTGATGCGTGACTGTGAGACTGATGCGTGACTGTGACTGGGAGACTGATGCGTGACTGTGACTGGGAGACTGATGCGTGACTGTGAGACTGATGCGTGACTGTGACTGGGAGACTGATGCGTGACTGTGACTGGGAGACTGATGCGTGACTGGGAGACTGATGCGTGACTGTGAGACTGATGCGTGACTGTGACTGGGAGACTGATGCGTGACTGTGACTGGGAGACTGATGCGTGACTGTGACTGGGAGACTGATGCGTGACTGTGACTGGGAGACTGATGCGTGACTGTGACTGGGAGACTGATGCGTGACTGTGACTGGGAGACTGATGCGTGACTGGGAGACTGATGCGTGACTGTGACTGGGAGACTGATGCGTGACTGGGAGACTGATGCGTGACTGTGAGACTGATGCGTGACTGTGACTGGGAGACTGATGCGTGACTGTGACTGGGAGACTGATGCGTGACTGTGAGACTGATGCGTGACTGTGACTGGGAGACTGATGCGTGACTGTGACTGGGAGACTGATGCGTGACTGTGACTGGGAGACTGATGCGTGACTGGGAGACTGATGCGTGACTGTGAGACTGATGCGTGACTGTGACTGGGAGACTGATGCGTGACTGTGACTGGGAGACTGATGCGTGACTGTGACTGGGAGACTGATGCGTGACTGTGACTGGGAGACTGATGCGTGACTGTGACTGGGAGACTGATGCGTGACTGTGACTGGGAGACTGATGCGTGACTGGGAGACTGATGCGTGACTGGGAGACTGATGCGTGACTGGGAGACTGATGCGTGACTGGGAGACTGATGCGTGACTGGGAGACTGATGCGTGACTGTGAGACTGATGCGTGACTGTGAGACTGATGCGTGACTGTGAGACTGATGCGTGACTGTGAGACTGATGCGTGACTGTGAGACTGATGCGTGACTGTGAGACTGATGCGTGACTGTGAGACTGATGCGTGACTGTGAGACTGATGCGTGACTGTGAGACTGATGCGTGACTGTGAGACTGATGCGTGACTGTGAGACTGATGCGTGACTGTGAGACTGATGCGTGACTGTGAGACCGATGCGTGACTGTGACTGTGAGACCGATGCGTGACTGTGAGACCGATGCGTGACTGTGAGACCGATGCGTGACTGTGAGACCGATGCGTGACTGTGAGACCGATGCGTGACTGTGAGACCGATGCGTGACTGTGAGACCGATGCGTGACTGTGAGACCGATGCGTGACTGGGAGACCGATGCGTGACTGGGAGACCGATGCGTGACTGGGAGACCGATGCGTGACTGGGAGACCGATGCGTGACTGGGAGACCGATGCGTGACTGGGAGACCGATGCGTGACTGTGACTGGGAGACTGATGCGTGACTGTGACTGATGCGTGACTGAGACTGATGCGTGACTGTGACTGGGAGACTGATGCGTGACTGTGACTGGGAGACTGATGCGTGACTGTGACTGGGAGACTGATGCGTGACTGTGACTGGGAGACTGATGCGTGACTGTGACTGGGAGACTGATGCGTGACTGTGACTGGGAGACTGATGCGTGACTGTGACTGGGAGACTGATGCGTGACTGGACTGTACTGGGACTGGTGTGTGGGGACTGGCATGACTGTACTGTGACTGACGACTGCCTATACGGGGACTGTACTGGGACTGATGTGTGGGGACTGTATGACTGTACTGGGACTGGTGTGACTGTGATTGGTGTAATGTATTCCAGCACTGCTCCTGGCTCTGGTCTTGCTGTGATTGGCGAGCTGGTTATGGTTTGGCATTTGGCATTCCCCCCCCCCCCCCTGGTATCCGGGTGCAGCCCTGGTGAAGGGTGTATGGGAGGAGCCTGGCACAGAAAGACCTTGAGCAGTAGCTCTCCCTTTCACATTCTGATTGGTTAGTTCAGAAAATATTTCCTGTGTCTGCTTGTTGTGATCCCCCAATGTGATCCTCCATCCGTACACCCCCAATGTGATCCTCCATCCGTACACCCCCAATGTGATCCTCCATCCGTACACCCCCAATGTGATCCTCCATCCGTACACCCCCAATGTGATCCTCCATCCGTACACCCCCAATGTGATCCTCCATCCGTACACCCCCAATGTGATCCTCCATCCGTACACCCCCAATGTGATCCTCCATCCGTACACCCCCAATGTGATCCTCCATCCGTACACCCCCAATGTGATCCTCCATCCGTACACCCCCAATGTGGTGATCCATCCGTACACCCCCAATGTGGTGATCCATCCGTACACCCCCAATGTGGTGATCCATCCGTACACCCCCAATGTGGTGATCCATCCGTACACCCCCAATGTGGTGATCCATCCGTACACCCCCAATGTGGTGATCCATCCGTACACCCCCAATGTGGTGATCCATCCGTACACCCCCAATGTGGTGATCCATCCGTACACCCCCAATGTGATCCTCCATCCGTACACCCCCAATGTGTCCTCCTTCTACCACGTAGTACACGGGTCTGCCTGATTGGATGATCTGATCCAGTCTGCGATGTGGCCGGTGTATACATTCCAGCATGGGCTTGTTTTTGCCAAAGTATACTTTGTAGCTGATGTAAAGGGAATCTGTCACAAAGTAAATCTTTCTAATGGAGGAAGTTTTTACTAGACTCAGATGACAGACACGTGACCTCAGACTTTGTAGGGGCCTCTTCCGTCAGAGCCTAACTACACAGGTTGTTTGGTGTGTGTGACTCATGAGGAAGCTTTATACAAACCGCTATCTTGTAGTATGAAAACATGGCATGGATCACCAGGGCTCTGGAGGTCTGTGTGGGCAAAATATCAATAAGAGGTCCAAAGACGTTTTATTACAATAAAGAAAACGTCATACTGTAATGATATTTTGGAGGAGTTCTGACCTATTAAAGGAAATCTCACAGAAGATTTGTGTTATGGATATAATTATTCCCAGAGGCCTGAATATTGAATCCAATGGGCCCCTTGCACACGGGTTTCCGATCGGGTCCCCCTGTCATATTTCAGGCAGACCTGATTGGACGCTCCTATCCACCTCCTATGGAGTGGCGGATGTCAATGGTGACATGTCTGCTGACATCCACCGCTATCCGTGAAATCTGGGTGGATGGTGACCCTATTTTCCCTCCGTCTGGCAGATCGGATATTATGAAAACAGACAGGCGGTCGGTTTTCATCCCCCGCTGAGCGAAGAGCCCATATACTGTACATTGTTACTGATTTTTAGGTTATTTTTATTGTTCATAGTCAGTATAGTGCTGACAATTTATACTGGGCTTTAGAGGCAGTACATTCACATCAGTCCCTGTCCTCAAGGAGCTGACAATCTAAGGTCCCCATGTGACATGCATACATCCTAAGGCTAATTAATCTACCAGCATGTTTTTGGAGTGTGGGAGGAAACTGGTGTACCCGGAAGATGCCCACCCAAGCACAAGGGAGCGCATGCAAACTCCATGCACACATAGTCCTCTGATCAGGATTCAAACCATGGACCTCAGTGCTGCAAGGCAGAAGTGCTAACTGCCAATAAACCACTTTGCTGGCCTAAAATAGGCTTAAAAGATGAATGATGGCTTGTGCTCTTTGTTTATGAGCTGATTTGGTTGTGAAGTGGTGTTCTTGCAGATATTTATATAGCGCCAGCAATTTATGCAGCACTTTACTACCTCCTGTACATCCACATCAGTCCCTGTCTGCATGGAGGGTGTGTGTATGTGTGTAAAATATATATATATATATATATATATATATATATATATATATATATATATATATATATATATATATACACACACACACACACACACACATTTTGTGTGTGTATATATGTCACGCTTGTAGTTCCAACAACAAAATTGAACTTCCATGATGCAGGCTCCATACTTGCTGTTTCCATATAATCAATATAAATATTGAGTTCCGGATATAGTACATGCTCACTTTACTTGTATATTTATCACATGTACTTTGTATAGAACTGTTAATTTACACACTTTACATATTTATTGTTCATATCTGTCCCTGCCCCCAAGGAGGTTACAAGGCTCCTAACTCACATTCATACATACTGGGGCCAATGTAGACAGGATCCAATTAACCTATCGGCATGTCTATCCAAGTGTACACATTCTACATATCATCACCCTGAGGCTGGATTCACACTTGAGCGGGATGCAGCTCGCAGCAGGGGGTCCTGTGTGTCCCCGTTCTCTGTTTCAATCCCGGATTTTTGGCTGAATTCGGACCTGAAACGGGGCCAAAGACGCACAGTGCTCCTGTGTGAACTGGTTCCATTGAGAGCCAGTCACACTTTCCTGTCATGTGAATTGGATACAGGAAAAACCGCATCCAATTCGCAGTAATGTGAACCCAGCCTAAGGCAATGCAACCAGGTTTTGAACTCTTGCTCCTTTTTCAAGCCAAATGTGGCTTGGCACGAAACCCGGATGCATTGCCCATATCTGTGCACTTGGCTATGCCTGTGAAATGAGCCTTTACTATATCTGGACTCCATATATCTTGCTTGATAATATATATAACTTGCAGACCGGTTGCAGCAAAAATGTTTTTTAAAAGCAAATCTGTTACATTGGGGTCAATTGACTAAGAGTTTGAGTTGAGATAAAATATTGCATTTTATTTTAAAAGTATTCAATTCACAAAAAAAAGCATTATTTACCGAATGTGTTACATATTTGTTTTGCGATATTTATCACTTAGATTACGTTATTATTTTTGTTGTTTTTTTTCACATTATTTTTATTTATTTTTTTACCTGCTAACAATGCACCAAAGGAAGAAATGCACACAAATACTATGAGGCCTCATGCCCACTGGCGTTTTTACAGCTGCGTTTTTGAGCGTTTTTTACAGCTTAAAAACGCCTGTCCATGTTATTGTAAATATTTTTTTTTTTTTTTTTTTTTTTTTTGAAAAAAAAAAAAAAAAACGTCGGAGCTAAAAACGCGACCGCGCGTTAGTGCGCGTTTTTTGCGCGTTTTTGCGCGTTTTTTGACGCTCGCGTTTTTTCCTGCCTAGTTCTGACGCTGAGGAACGCACTGGCCCTGGGTTTTTTTTACAGCTTACAAACGCCTATGCTCTTTACAGCTCAAAAACGCCTAGGTGGGCATGAAGCTATAGACTAACATGGACAGGCGTTTTTAAGCTGTAAAAAACGCTCAAAAACGCGGCTGAAAAAACGCCCGTGGGCATGAGGCCTGAAACTGAAAACATTCTAGTATGCTTTCATTCACAATGGCCTCCCTCTGGTTACATTTTACTATTTTGTTTTCATTCCTGAGTTCAGGGCAAAACATTTCCACACTGATACATTGTATACTTTTATTTTACTGGCCAGTGCCGAGATCCCCTTCATTGTTTTTTTGTACTTTTCTAAAATACAGACTGCCTCCTGACAGTTGATAAATAACGAATGTGTGTTCTGTAGTGAATTCACTTTAATGATTTCTTTTTCTTTTTGTGGTGTTTACCTCACATTCCATATTTTACTTCAATGAATTGACTCTATTACCTCATGCGATATTTCCAAAAAATTATCATTTGAACTTTATCGCAACCTTTAGTGAATTGACCCCATTGTCACAACAGATTGGTGACAGTTATGAGGCAGCATCAGCCCTTCAAGCGTTCTGTGTGTGTGTGTGTGTGTATATCTATAAAATTTTTTTGCATGCTACATTTTCTTTTTGAATTGTTTGGCTGTTTCATATTGATCGTGCTTTTTGGAAAACATTTTATACATACTGTGTTTTGGCTTTGATTAGTATTTTGACCCAATACAACTGTTACCTATATTTTTATATGCAGGAGTAAAAATAATAAAAAAAAAAAAAAAGCTGTATGTTATAATTATACGGCTGGTACTCTTTTTAAATAGTGCCTTTTTTAAATTAAAGTGATTTGTAAAATCTCGTGGTTTTTGTTTTCATACAACAAAAAAAAGTCCTACTTACCTGCTCTGTGAAATGGATTTGTACAGAGCAGCCCAGATCCTCCTCTTCTCAGGTCCCTCTTCTGTGCTCCTGGCCCCTCCCTCATTTCAAGTGCCCCCACAGCAAGCAGTTTGCTAAGTCCATTCAGACACGGAAACGCAGTTTGGCCCTCTCTCGTGATTGCCTAACTGACAGACAGCAGCGGGAGCTAATGGCGCTGCTGCTGCTGCATCTCAGCCAATCAGAATGGAGAGTCCCGGACCGCCAAGGCACTCATGCAAATCGCTGGATAGAGATGGGGCTCAGGTAAGTATTAGGGAAGCTGCTACACACAAGTTTTTTTTTTTTTTTTTATCTTAATGCATAGAATACATTAAGATTAAAAAACCTTTTGACTTTACAACCCCTTTGGCTGAGTTCGCACTTGTGCGATGCAGGAACCAGTGTGATTCCTGACGGTTCACACTGACATCTACAAACCACTGTGGGTGTCAATGTAAAGTTAATCACACCCCCCCCCCCCCCCCAGATCGGATCGCAGTGCTAACTGAAATGGTACAGGAATGGGATCGCATTGTTGTGAACACCCATGTGATCGGATTCCAGTGCGGACCAAAAAAAAAGTCCTGCACCATTTTGGTGTGAATGCGATTTAAGCCATACAGTTTGGCAGAATTTGCATCTCACAGACATGTGATCTGCACAGCAATGCGGTGTGCATAAGGAATAACGTGAAATACTAAAACGCTAATATGTGAAAAAATGTGTATAACAAACAAAAGATGACTAAATAGTGACAGCTGCAAACAATGTTGTGTGAATCACATGCGATGTCTGGAATCGCACAAGTGTGAACCCAGCCTCAAATTTCTGTTTTCCTTTCAAGGCATGTAGGAAACACTTTAGATGGCCCAGTGTTTTGTTTGTCTGATTCTTTGTTCATTATAAAGCTTTGCTCATCTGAATAGGCATCTAGTTGGATGTATTTGCAGAGATTTGTTATTGCATCTTTTTATATTATAATTTCTGGGGGTATTGGGGTGTGGTGTGTATGGGGTGTGGGGAAGAGGGAGGGGGGTTTGAGAGATTGATCCTCCCCAGGTAGAAAGCTTGAATCACTGCAGAAAAACGCGGTGTTAAGAAGCCCTTATTATGGTGCCTATTCAACAGACAGTAATATGTACAATTTGAAAAACAAACAAAACATTTGATTCATTTTTATTTTGTGTTACAATTTTTACATTGTGATTGTGACCTAGATACAGTAATGGCCCCTGTTTGTCGCGGTGTAGAGGAATGCGGCAGATGGAGAAGGAGCATTCCCCATCAGTGAAGTGTAAATTACCTCTCACACAGACAGGCTGGCAGATTTGCTTTCATTTTCGTTTCTTAGTCCTGCAGCTTTGTGATGCGAGGAATGCAAAACCATCTATTATTTATTTGAGTCATCAAGGCGGGCCTGTGCTGGAGATTCTCATTGGATTGGGATTTGTCTTTGTTCTGTTTACATCTGTGATATCACTGTTCATTTTCAGCCAGCAGAGCTCGGCGGCGTGCTAATATTATACCGGCTGGCAGGATGAGCCTGCTTCCAGTACAGTGTATGGACATTTGTCTGAACAAATAATGTGCAGAGATTTATTTTTTATTTTTTGCCTGGTCTTTCATCCCCCAGGGAGCTGCAGAAGGGTGGTAAACCAGGGTTCAGATTATTTATTATTATTATTATTACTATTGAGTGATCAAGGAAGGTAAACGCTTGTTGCTGCTGTGATTGGAATAATGATCACATTAACATTTTCTTCCAGATTACTCAGCTCTGTATATTATTTACTTGCATTTATTTTTTTTGTTTTGTTTTTTTTACATGCGGAAAGGTAGTGCCATTGTTGGCTGTCTAGAACAAGGGTGTCAAAGTGGTGGCCCTCCAGCTGTTCCAGAACGACAAGCCCCCATCATCCCTGCTGGGAGTCATGCTTGTGAATTTCAGCCTTGCAATGCCTCTTGGGACTTGTAGTTACGCAACAGCTGGGGGGGCCATCGGGTTGACACCTATGGTACAGGGATCTCCAAACTACGGCCCTCCGGCTTTTCCGGTACTACACATCCCATGAGGCATTGTAAAACTCTGACATTCACAGACATGACGAGGCATGATGGGAATTGTAGTTCCTGAACACCTGGAGGGCCATAGTTTGGAGACCCAAGGTCTAGAGAAGAACTGGCTGTCACTCCTAAGGCCCCTTTCACACGGGGCGGATCCATGCAGATCCGCCCCGTGAAGCTCCGCTTGCTCAGCGGGGATCGCTCCGTTGATCCCCGCTGAGCCGACGGATGACTGGGCGGTCCCCGCACACTGTGCAGGGACCGCCCTGTCAGAGCGCCGCTCTCCCCTATGGGGAATCGGATGACGACGGACCGTAGAGTCCGTTGTCATCCGATCCGCTCCGCCGACGGAAGGAAAAATAGGGTTTTCCTCCGTCACACTTTGGCGGAGCGGATGTCAGCGGACATGTCTCCGCTGACATCCGTGCCTCCATAGGGCTACATGGAGGATCTGTTTTAGGTCCGCCTAAAAAACTGACAGGCGGACCTGAACGGACCTCCGTGTGAAAGAGCCCTTAGGGTGTACTAGTGAATATGCTGCTGCTCTGTTGGTGTTACACCCAGTAAAAGTCACGTCAGCATTCTTTTTATCTTGCTGTGTAAACACATCATGTAACAAATGTTTACAAAGCAGCAGCTCAAAGATAAACTCAAGGCAGGCCACTAAATACACATTTAAAGTACTGAACATGTTCATGAAATGTTTTAGGCTTGGTCTACACAGAACCACGTGTGAACTGCATTCCTGTTCAATTTATATGCGACTTAGTGCAGTGCTATTTTTTTTTTGAATTTTTCAAAATGAATGGGCTCAAATTGCCACCGCATTGCACCAAAGACGCGCATGCAGCAATCGCACTACAACCGTGTTACATGACTGTTTTGTGCCATGCTATCTGGTGCTGGCAAACGCACTGCAATGCTGTTTGTGCTCAATAAATATTTAAGAAGAAGCAATAGAGTTGCTGGCATTCTTTTTGCACTGCGTTTGCAAACCTGCATTTGGGGTGTCGTTACCCTACTTCCCCCCTGGTCTATAGCAAAATGATGGCCGGGCGGCGGTTAATTATTCTCACTGGGAGTCAGAAATAGCCGCTTGTGTGTGCCCCCAGCATGTGAGTAGAGGGGATCTGCACTGATAATCGGTGCAATGATTACCAGTGATGCCTCATCAGTGCAGCCTTATCAGTGATGGAGAAAAATTACTTATTTACAAAATTTTATAACCGAAACGAAAAACGTTTTAATTTGTTTAGCAAAAAATAAACTCAGTGGTGGGTAAATACCACCAAAAGAAAGCTCTATCTGTCTAAAAAAAGAAATGATTGGTTAAAGCGTTGTTTTTATGACCGCGCAATTGTCATTCAAAGTGCGACAGCGCTTAAAATTGGCCTGGTGGAAGGGGGTGTAAGTGCCCAGTATTAGCAGTGGTTAAGATTGACAGATGTAATGCAAAGTAACCTCAAGCTTAGAAAGAAAATCACACAGCAGACATGCAAAGTGCGGATTGCTATAGATATTCATTTTTTTTTCTGGTGGGTTCAATGCCATCCAGGGCCCCATTGATCCCTGCCGTAGCCACCCGTTTGTGTGCTCTTCTGGATGGGTCTATGAGCAAGTATCTCTATACTGTGTGCATTCGGTTAGCCCCGAAGCCTAAGATGACGAGCTGCTCCTTTACTCCCTCCTTCTACAAGGGAGTGGACTAACAGAAGCTGGAGCCTGCACTGCCTGATTCATGTGATGGAGTCAGTGCAGACAATCCTCGGCAGGAGGTTTGGGGGAAGCTGCTCTTAGGCTGGCCATACATTATACAATTTTCTTATTCAATTTCCTTTTAGGCCTTATGCCCACGGACGTTTTTACAGCCGCGTTTTTGAGCGTTTTTTACAGCTTAAAAACACCTGTCCATGTTAGTCTATAGCTTCATGCCCACCTAGATGTTTTTGAGCTGCAAATAGCATAGACGTTAAGCTGTAAAAAAAAAACAGGACCAGTGCGTTCCTCAGCATCGGCGTTGGGTCTAAAAAAACGCGAAGGGCAAAAACGCAGCAATCGCGTTTTTTAGCTCAGACGTTTTTAAAAAAAATTATACAATAACATGGACAGGCGTTTTTAAGCTGTAAAAAACGCAGCTGTAAAAACGTCCGTGGGCATGAGGCCTTAGATTTATCTTCAACTATGTAGTGAAAGCGCCTGCCTGATGACATATACATTGAAGGTGTTCCTGTTTGACCTCCTATCATATGGCTAGCCAAAGGTATATGGAGGTGATGGCATTGGAGATATAAAAACTGTTCCATCTTACTGACAGTGTTTTCATCTTAAAGCCATATCTAGGATGTAACCTGAACCATGGTCCGCATGCTCCCCCTCCTCCTTTTACAGGATTCTATTCTGCACAGCATCCTGTCGAATTCAGAATTCGCATGGCTGTATGTGGCTCTTTCTGCACAACCAAGTCATTCAGCTGTCAGAAAATACAGGTCCCATCTGCCACGATGGCAGAGGAGTTCTAGTACTCAATAGAGCTCAAGTGTAGTGACTACACCGTTCTTGTAGTCCATTGATGCTTCCTCCGGCTCCGTAGCTAAGAGTCCATTGACACTTGTGCAACTTAAAAGTAGTGAAATTTCCATTGCGGCTTTACCCTGCGACTTGATGCGTATTTGGAAAAGTGTGACTTTGTTACGACTTTGACCAATGTGATCATTTTGTTTGTGCCCTGCAAAGTCACAGATGTACAGAATGGAAAAATTTTTTTCGTTTTTTATTTTCAAACAAATGTTTTTAAGAGCCCATTCACACAGGGGCGTCTTTGGATCCGACTCCAAATCGCCCCTAGTCGCCTCAGGTCGCGCTGGCTGAAGAAATCAATGTAAGTTAATGGAGCCGTCCTTATGCACACTACTGCAGTCGCTCCGACTTCAAAAAAGGTCCCTGTACTACTTCAATCCGACTCCTAGGCGACCTGTAACCATTCATTTCAATGGGAGTCGCCTCTCACTGTCTTAATAGGAGCAACTCTCCAGGAAGAAAACATACATTTCTCCTGCAAACCTCTCCCTCCCCCCTCCCTCCCACAGAGCTGATTCTTGTTTGATTGGCCACTGGAATGTCTCCTGTCCTGCAGGCAACTTGGAGTTGCCTTGTAAATAGCTCCAGGTCCAGCTGTGATTCATACTCAGGTCATGTCTGAGTTGCCTCATAAAATCGCGCTGGAAGTCGTGTTGCCCCTGTGTGAATGGTTACTAACAGTTTGCATCTAAAAATTGGTTGACTGATTCAAATTCTGTGTTAAGGAGCAGGCTGGGAAACCGCCCGCCGCGTCCCTAACAACTGATAACACGTCATCGGGTTTCCGCCACTGACAGCTGAATGTAAAAAAAAAAAACAGGCAATGCAAAATAAATTAAACGGTATGGGGGCCCCCCTCCCCAGTGCATATCAAGGCCTTCGGGTCTGGTATGAATTTTAAGTGGAACCCCCACTCCAAAATATAAAAAAAATAAACGGCGTGGGTTCCCCCTCCCCAATTCATACCAGACAGGTAAGGGGGGGTAGAGCGAGCGCCCCTCCCCTCCTGAACCATACCAGGCCACATGACCTCAACATGGGGGGGATGGTGCTTTTGGGACAGTGGCGGCTCTGCTTGTCCCCATGTTGGGGACGGGGGCCCCTTCCCCACAACCCGGGCCTGTGGTTGTAGGGGGTCTGTGGGGGGGTGGGGGCTTATCAGACTCTACAGATCCTGGCCCCACCCCTATGTAAATGAGGGTTCTATAGTAGCATGACAAGTCGCACAAATGTGAATGTGGCCCCAAAGGTCTGTACCGAGAAGCCAGAGTATTGCATCTGCAATGCTGTGCAGGCTCAAAAGCAAAAAATGTAAATAAATGCATATTTTTGCTTTTTTTTTTTTTGCATTGAATTTTTCATTTTTTGCCAAAGATGGAATTATTTTATATATATATATATATATATATATATATATATATATATATATATATATATATATATATATAAATAAAATGTAGGTCACATATATAGACTAAATGTACTGGAGAATGTTTGTTTCCCTGGTTGATGTATTAATTAAAAAAATTGAGCATTTAATACTGCTTTATGCCTGCGCCACTTTTAAACCCAAGAAAATTGAACAGATCCTGAACTCGATTACCAAAAGTGGCACGAGTCATTTGTAAATTATGAGCATTTGCTCCATGTTCTATGCTGCACCTGCGACAGACATGGCACGGAGAGTAGGAGAACTGGCGCTGAATGCTGAATCCCTCTGGCTGCCTCTCCACTGGGCTGAGAACGGGAGGGGGGAGGAGGACGTCTGTTAACTCTTCAGGCTCCGCATGTGTTGTGTTTTTACTGCAAAGGCAGAGGAGAGAGGGACGTGAGCTGTCTGCAGATCTTTAATTAGGCACTTTGCACTATCTGCTCCAGCTTCTATTTCAGAGTAGAGCATTAGGTGTATCGGCTTTAATGTGGCACATGGCGTTTACGTTGAATATCCTTTATAATGCCACAGGAAGCTTTGTTAAAGTGACACTAAACCCAGCCACCATCTGACAAAGCCGATGCAGATCACCAAAGACCAGCTTTGCATAATAGGTGGGGAGACACATAGCCAGGCAAAAGAAAAGTTTGTGTTAGAGTCGGGGGGCATTAAAGCCAACTGCGTCGTATTATTGTGCCCCCCGTATTCTTGGCATGAATAACCTGAAGTTGTTGGACATGAAGACATAATCCATTACACAAGAATCTGTTTTTCCCAGCTCAGAAGCGACCATTGATGTGTAGGCCTCAGGGTAGAATTGGGATAGGGCTTGAGATTGCCTGCTGTACTACCTTGCCCTCCTTCATAGCAATAAATATGCATGTTCGGCCTATCCAAGCCTTTTATGTTCTCTATCTATATATATATATATATATATATATATTGTGTGTGTGTGTGTGTGTATATATATATATATATATATATATACCAAAAGTATTACGACACCTGTCTTTACATGAATTTTAATGCCATCCCAGTCTTAGTCCATAGGGTTCAATATTGAGTTGGCCCACCCTTTACAGCTATAACAGCTTCAACTCTTCTGGGAAGGCTGTCCACAAGGTTTAGGAGTGTGTCTATGGGAATGTTTGACCATTCTTCCAGAAGTGTATTTGTGAGGTTAGGCACTGATGTTGGCCGAGAAGGCCTGGATCACAGTTTTCGCTCGAATTCATCCCAAAGGTGTTCTATGGGGGTTGAGGTCAGGACTCTGTGCAGGCCAGTCAAGTTCCTCCACCCCAAACTTGCTCATCCATGTCTGCGCTGACTTTGGACTTGATAACACAGTGGACCAACACCAGCAGATGACATGGCTCCCCAAATTATCACCGACTGTGGAAAAAAGTTCACACTGGACCTCATGCAACTTGGTTTCTGTACCTCTCCACTCTTCCCCCAGACTCTGGGACCTTGGTTTCCAACTGAAATGCAAATTTTTCCACAGTCAGTGATGATTTGGGGAGCCATGTCATCTGCTGGTGTTGGTCCACTGTGTTTTATCAAGTCCAGTCAGCGCAGCCCTCTACCAGGAAATTCTAGAGCACTTCATGCTTCCCTCTGCTGACCAGCTTTATGGAGATGCTGATTTCATTTTCCAGCAGGGCTTGGCACCTCCCACACTGCCAAAAGTACCAATACCTGGTTTAATGATCATGGTATCATTGTGCTTGACTGGCCAGCAAACTCGCTTGACCTAAACCCCATAGAGAATCTGTGGGGGTATTACCAAGAGGAAGATGAGACGCCAGACCCAACAATGCAGACGATCTGAAGGCCACTATCAAAGCAACCTGGGCTTCCATAACACCTTAGCAGTGCCGCAGGCTGATCGCCTCCATGCCTCGCCGCATTGATGCAGTAATTCATGCAAAAGGAGCCCTGACCAAGTATTAAGCGCATACTATACTGTACATGGACATACAGTGGAACCTTGGATTACGAGCATAATCCGTTCCAGGAGAATGCTCGTAATCCAAAGTACTCGCATATCAAAGCGAGTTTCCCCATTGAAGTTAATGGAAACGAAAATAATTTGTTCTGCATTGACTTCAATGGCATGCGATACTGCATGCGGCCAGAGGCGGGGGGCGCCGGAGAGCCTCGGAAAGGCCCGAGGACAGTTCGGCTGACCTCGGAATAACTCTGTTCACGAGCCTTTCCGAGGTCAGCCGAACTGTCCTTGGGCCTTTCCATGCATTTCCAAACGGCGACGAACGGCTCCGGTGCCCCCCCCCCCACCTCAGGCCAAAAGCGGTACTGCACACTGCTTTGGCCTGAATCCTGCTTGTTTTGTGAGACAACACTCGCAAACCGAGTTAGGATTTTTAAAAATACAGTGCTTGTATTGCAACACGCTCGTTAACCGCATTACTCGCAATCTGAGGTTCCACTGTACTTTTCAGTAAGCCGACATTTCTGTAATCTATTTTTTTTATTTTATTTTTATTGGTCTTATGTAATATTCTTATTTTCTGAGATTTAATTTTGGGTTTTCATTAGCTGTAAGCTATAATCAAAATTAAAAGAATAAAATGCATGAAATTATAGCATCTTGTGCGCGTGTAATGAAGCTATATAAAATGAGTTTCACTTTTTGAATTACTGAAATTCATTTTTTTGATGATGGTCTAATTTTGAGATGCACCAGTATATAGAAAAGTTAAGTTTGGCCTGAGCCAAGTGATATAAATCATAAACTATGGCACCAAACTTGGCTCCCTGTCATCCATGCATTTCAATGGGAAATTCTGTATAAGAAACCAAGCAATTCCCATATGAAAAACCATCTTGGCTCACCCAAATCCCACTTGTTTTTATACTCATTGGGCATCCCACTATATAGAAAATGTCAGTTTTTTGGCCTGAGCCAAGTGATATAAATCGTAACATTTGGCACCCTGACAGCCACACAATTCATTGGGAAAATCTGAAATAAGAAGCCAAGCAATTCCTATATGAAAACCATTTTGGCTTACCTAAATTCCAATTTGGCCAGGAAGTACAGGAGGCTGAAGAAAGTACCAGGTTGGACTCCCTTTTGCCTCCAGAACTGCCTTCATTCTTTGTGGCATAGACAGGTTTTGGTCCACATTGACATGATGGCATCACGCGGTTGCTGAAGATTTGTCGGCTGCACATTAATGATATGAATCTTTTGTTGAGTACACTGTAGTCATAAAGGGATAGACATGGTCGGCAACAATACTCTGGTAGGCCGTGAAGTTTAAACAATGCTCAGTTGGTACTAAGGGGCCCAAAGTGTGCCAAGAAAATATCGCCCCCACCATTACACCCCCATCACCAGCCTGAACCGGTGATACAAGGCAGGATGGATCCATGCTTTCATGTTGTTAACACCAAATTCTGACCCGACCGTCTATCAGAATGTTGCAGCTGAAATTGAGAATCATCAGACCAGACAAAATGTTTCCAATCTTCTATTGTCCAATAAGGGGGCACGGCAATAATGCATTAAAGTGGATCTAAACCTGATTCATGAAATTTGAGCTGGGCACATATATCTGCAGTGTTTTGTTATCTCTCTTCAAAGCACTCTGTCCCAAAGCTGTCTCTTGCTCCATTCTTCTGTTATCAGCCTGATAACTCCTGACAAGTTTTCCATCACATATGATAAAAGCAGCCAGAGTTTTGTGTTGGGGAGGATGCTATAGATTAGCACTGAGCTGAACGATTCAACAAAAAGAACTGAAAGTCTCTACCAATGAGAAGAAGGGGGTGTGTGCCTTTCCTCCAATCGGCTGTCTTGGCTGTAACAGGAAGAGAAAATCTCCTAACACAATCTGAACTTTCTAAACCGTATATAAAGCTGAAGACAGCAGATATACATGTAAAAGCTGTGTATCATCTGAGGCTGTTCGCTTCACTGGGTACATGTGAGGGTTTACATCCACTTTAAGGTAAAAAAATAAAAATCTTAAGCCTTTAGAACCACTTTAGGTTAACTTGATGTAATTTGCATAGACCACATATATAAAAGTTTCCGATTTTCACTTGAGCACCATTCGGAGAGTACGAGGAAGTGAAATAAGTGGGTTGGTTGGAGATTTATGACCTAATGTTAATTGGATGGCACGCTCTTAAGAGACGCTGTCATTAAACCACACTTCGCTCAATATATCTGACAAAGTGTGCATTAAATACTAATTGTACCTACATATACATTGCATCTCTTCTTTAAGATAAAATTAGGCTGAATAACAAAAAAAAAACACTGCTGGCAGATGAGCTTTTATTGCAGAAGAGACTTTGTTTCTCTTCTGCAATAAAACATTTTCTGCCTGCCAGCAATGTTCTTTTAATTGTACACCAAAAACCAGTCCAGTCCAAGGTCTGTATGCCTTGTGTGCAAGGATGTGTAGTGTTTGGAGCAGATTCTTCATTAATGCCAATTATTCTAACTAGATCCAAAAGACACCATTTTGCAATTAGCATATTAAACAGAAATTATGATATAAATTCTGTGTATGGGTTTTAGAAGATGTAATGTGTCTCCAGGGCTTTTTTTTCCTCAGAGAATAGGTGCAGGTACTCCCTCCTTCCGAGTCCCCTCCTGTCCACCCCCTACCCACCTCTGAACACTGTTCCTTGGTTCAACCCCCTACCCACCTCCTTAGTAATGGATACAGAACAAAGTATCAATTTGTGGTGCCAAGTAATTTGTTAATGATGGGAAGTAAAATGTATCCCCTGTAGCCAGCAACAATGGAGTACCTCCAGCAACAATAGACCCCTGCCTCCACAGTAGATGTCTCCCGGCAACGATTGTCTCACAGTAGCCCCCCAGCAACGATGGATCCCCCACCAGCGACAACGGGCCTCCCCAGCAACAATAGACCCTTCCACTGAACAAAAAGATCCCCTCCAGCAACAATAGATCCCCCCCCCCCCCCAGCATCCAGAATCAATAGACCCTCCAGTTCACCCCAGCAACCCTATGCCAATACATGCATTCAGAGCCGGAGGTGCCAGAAATGCGTTCCCCCGCGTTCCTGCTGAAAAAAAAGCCCTGTCACATCAGCATTCTGCCCTTCATACTATAGGCATGTTTGATGTCCAACTCGTTATTTACTTCTATATTTGTATAACCACGGGGGGGGGGGGGGGGGGAGTAGGTGCCGGATGTGGCGTAGATCAGTGTTTCTCAACTCCAGTCCTCAAGGCGCACCAACAGGTCAGGTTTTCAGGATTTCCCTCAGATGAAACAGCTGTGGTAATTACTAAGGCAGTGAAACTGATCAAATTACCTGTGCAAACTAATGGAAATCCTGAAAACATGACCTGTTGGGGACGCCTGGAGTTGAGAAACACTGGCGTAGGTCACCGTGGTGATCCATGCTGGGAAGTGGGAGCAAATACCTGTATTAGACAGGTATCTGCTCCCTCCTCCCCCTGAAAGGTGCCAAATGTGGCACTGGAAGGGGGAGGATTCCGAAAAGTGAAAGTTCTATTTTTGGGTATACCTTCACTTTAAGGTGTGTTTTTCATAATCATGTGACACAAAAACTATCAAAAACATAAAACGGGTGTGTTGATGCGTTCTTGCTGCATTTTCAATGCATTTTTAATGGGGAGAGGTGTGTGTTTTGTTTTTTTGACTGACCAATAATGCAGCAAGCAAGATTTATACCACCACAACAGAAGCGCAACGGACCAGCGTGAAGACATACATAGAATTTTTAAAGGGATGCATTTTTCTTGAGCTTTGCTTGTAATGGCTGACAATAAATTTGTATTCATTTCAATTCATGATTTTAGTAAGTTCAATATAATACAATTATATATAAATACTGTATTTTTCGCTCCATAAGACGCACCTAGGTTTTAGAGGAAAAAAAAAAAAGAAAACCTTTTCTGAACCAAATGGTGTACTAAAATATTTACCTGCGCCAATTACCGTAAATGCAGCCTGACCTGTGCCAATTAAATGCAGCCTGCTCTGTCTTCTGTCCGTGACAGGCAAAGCCGAGTGACGGGTGGCAGGCTCCGCGGACAAATGTTGGATGGCAGGCTTTAAAATTTTCCGCAGACAACGGTCTGTTGCCAGATTTTTTTTTTTTTATCGTGTGTACACAAGTCCGTCAGACAAAAGTCCAAAGTACAAACACGCATGCTTGGTATCAATGCTCACCAAACACGACATTAGCAGAATGTGCCCAAAGGGTGGCGCTCGAGCTGAAAAACCACGTAGTGCGTCACTACATTCGTGTTTGTTGGCCGACAATTGTGTGCCATTTTGTATGCAAGACAAAATTCAGGCACACGCCCTTCGGACAAAAGTCTGAGACGCTTTGTCTGCGGAAAATCCGATCGTGTGTGAGTAAACACTGAACAAGCGTGAAACGCGTCAACTGTCCTGGTTTATGCTGGTTTTTGTAGTGCCTGTCCTTTTTCCATAAATATACGTTCGATTGGAGTGCGGCTGTCCTCACCATTTTTGTTTTCATTGCTATGTGCATTGCCGGCACCCTTGGTTTCTGAGAGAGGAATATCTTTCCAAACCTTTATCTGCCTGGAGCGGCAATTTTTGGTCTTCACATCGCGGGCACAGTGCAGTACACCTGTGGCTTTCCTTCGGTTTATCTTCACTTGCCAGAGAATTCTATTATCCTGCAAGTGTGGTGCACTTTGTGAAAGTGCACCAAACCTGCAGGTAATAACAGAAGTCTATGGCTCAGTGCTGGTAAGCCGCAGGTACACTGCGCTACACCTGCGGATCGGTTTGAAAGCAGCCCAGTAACCAATGCAGAACAGATATTCCCATATATACACTGATTTTAGTAATAAACTTACCTTTAATAACAATCTTCCATTTAGGTATAGCCGGCTGTTGCTGTCCCAGGCAGAGTGCATTTGGTATCACTCTGCCTATGACGAGCCGGTGCCATACCAGAGCTTATGTGGCGCTACACACCTGCCTGCTTTCCTCTACAGCTGGCTTCATTCACAACACTGATGCTGTGGGATGGCGCGTCGGCAACCTGCAATCTGGGCTTGCCAATCCACCATCCCAGAGCAGGAGGTCACGGGCCACATCAGAGGGCTCCGTGGGCCACATGTGGCAACCAGGCCACTGGTTGGGCACCCCTGCCTTAGGTTGTTGGCACTGGAAGGAGCTCAATTTGTTAGGGCCCATTGACGCACACAGTGCAGTTTTTTTTTGCGCTGGATGAACACGTTATTGCTAGGACACAAAAAAACAATTGTTTTCTTTGTGTCACATGCGCACTGCAATGTGGCCCAGAAGTGTGGTGCAGTAAGCTGCATTGTATCGGTGCAACACACAGGGACATGAATGAAGTGTTGCTTTGTGCACTCCAAATTTGACAAAGGGATTCACTGAGACTTGCATCACACTGCCCACTCACTGGATCTTACACCATCCAGGACTGACAGCTGCCTGCACACTAAACCCAAGCATTTAGTGTGTGGGAAGTGTGAACAGGCCCTAATTGTTCAAAAGCAGAACTGGATTGTTGTTTTGGTATATTGATACATTTGTTTAGGACTTGAAAATGTAAAATTTAGTGAGTGTAAAAATCTGCTTAACCATAAATGGGAATACATTTTTAGATTCATGTGCACGCAGAGTCATGGGTGGTTCTCTTTTTAACTTGTTTTATACAGTGAAAATTTACAATTAACCTTTTTTTTTTTTTCTCCAGTTGTGCCCCAGATTTCTGCATACCAACTCTACGAGTCATACTTGGCCTTTCAGTGCTGTGGCAGAACTTATAGGTATGTCGTTTTTTTATATTTTGTCTGTTTATAAGAAGAAAAAAAAAAATTTTTAGGGCTCATTTACACTTCAACCTCAACAAACATTAAAGCGCCTATCGCTTCAACATGCTTTTTTGATAGTTTGGTGATGCTTTCTTAAAGCCTTAGGGCTCATTTACACTTGCTTCAAAACATGGCTTTGGACACGCTTTTTTAAAGCTCTCTGAACACCAGTCAAACCTCCTGTCACTAAAAAAAAAATTGTTGGCTTACAGTCCTGTTTACACCTTGCATTTGCTTTGCTTCAAAAACTTTACCTCATGTCGCTTTAGTGGTGCTTCATAGAAGTCTGACAAAACTTGCTTGAAGCACCTTCAGCTTTTGAAAGGCTTTAATTCAGCTTTAGCTTCACTTTGTTTTGGAAGTATTGCAAGTATGAGATATTAACACACAGGGTGTCTGCCAAGCTTCATTAAAGCTTCAAAAAAGCATGTTCCAATACCTTCTTAAATTCTCAAAAGTGTGTGTGTGTGTGTGTGTGTGTGTGTGTGTGTGTAATTTTTTTTTTTTTTACAAGAATTCAGGCATTACAACTTCTTCTAAATTAGGGGTCAAACGCCATACATGCACACTTTTTATTTGGTTCACATTGGCATCATCCTGTATGTATATGTGGACAGAATAGGAAGAAATGAAGGGACTTTGTATATGCCCATGAGAATCACTCACAAACGCTGATGTATAAAAATACAACTTATTTATTATATCATTTAATTTTAAAACCGCAACTGAAACATTGCTAAACCTTCCAACAGTTACTGAGCTTGTTGGTTTTGTAGATGAATTAAAAAAATCAAAATTGGTCTAAGCATTTCGCGGGAGCCCCCCGATTCCTCAGGACCATATGTTACATAAATAGTTTTGTGTATAAATAGCTCTGACTACAATCAAAGGAAAAAAGACAGTTCCCTTCTGTTTATGTTTGTTTTTCTTTATCGTACACCACGGGACACAGAGCTAGTCATTACATAATGGGTTAAGGGCCACCAGCGGTGATTGGACACTGGCACAACCAATGGAAGACAGTTCCCCTCCATATAACCCCTCCCATCAGGGAAGTACCTCAGTTTTTTCGCCAGTGTCGAAAGGTGTTGGATGCGTTAGGAGGTGCTAAAGGAAAGCTCTACCAAAGAGACCCTCTGGGGGTAAAAGAGCTATGCTTTCGGATCCATCCAAGACGCCTACAAATGAGCTGAATCTGGATGGGATCCGGGCCTCATCCATGAGGCGTCGCCTGTAATGTCTCTCTTCGGAGGACTGGGCTCTAAGATCCAGTACTTTCGCTATTTCGCTATAAAGTCCTGGTAAGAGTCTTGTACAAGGCCCAGGGGAGAGGTATCCTTTAAATAGGAACCCATATCCCTGAAGGTTGGCGCACATAGCCCACCGTGAAGGGTGAAGTTTGGTATCTGTCTGAAATCTTTCAGCAGAAAAACCTGCGGCGTGGATAAGGTGAGATTAGAAGGTCCATAACTAGGTTGGGACCTTTTTCAAAAAGTGGATGTCTTCTTTTTTTCCACCACTGGGGGGAGTAAAGAGCTGAATATACTCACCTCACTCTGTTCAGTGTCGGCTTCGGCGAAGTACACTGCTCGTCACCTCCGCTGCTGAGCTTGCTGGGGCACCCCGATCCTCCTTTCGGTGGCCGACCAGACACCTGCAGATGCAGGTAAGTGGGAACAAGGGCTGATGAGAGTCCTCTCTCACTATGGCCACCGCCATAGTGCTAAGGGGCGCGGGAGCGCGCTTTATCGGAGGGGGGGGCGAAGGCGTGCGCGGGCACGTGGCGCGCGCAGGCACAGAAACGGCGCCAAATTTAAAAGACTGTCAGTGTGAGAAGCACTGCAGCAGCAAGCAAGCTCGTTAGTTCTCTTGTTCCTGGCAGAGAAACACAGCAGCTATACAGGGACGTAAGACTCCATGTGGTTGGATTGGGTACTTCCTAGAAGACATCCATGTTATGCATAGTTATGTGTTAAAAGTTGCATACTTAATGTATTTGCTAAACTGAACACGGTAGTATATGCATTTAGGTACCTTGTATTTTGTCTAAACAGTAAGCCTTCCAGGGGAAGTAATACGGACAAAAAGAGATAAGAAAGCACCACCGCCTGAGAGGAGGCTCTAACTGTGCTGACTCGGTACCTTTCTCTCCTGTGTTGCTAAATGCACCTGTTCAGGATGAGCCATTACCTCTGTCAGGTATGGCGGCTTCCCCAGTGAAGCCTGGGCCTGTATATGTCACTGAGGACACTTTATCACCTGCCCTAAATAATCTGAAGGAAAAAATTGCTACCTTAATCGCTAAGTCCTCTAAAAAGGGACAATAAGCGAAGCAGGTCTCTTCCAGTATTGGACCTCCCTTCAGAAGTACCTGAGGGAGGAGGATGAGGAGGAGGAGGCTACATCAGCAGAGGATGAGGAGCCAGATTTTAAAGTCACAGGTACAATGCTATAGCAGTGCATTTAAGTTAACCTCTGCGGAGGTAACGGAATTACCTGTCTCCTCCCTAGGGTCATTAAGATCCCTGCAAGGTGCATGCTCCTTCCCGGTTCATCCGTTACTAGAGGATCTAATATACGCAAACTGGCAACATCCAGATAAGCGTTTCTCACCTCCAAAAAGGTTTAACATTCTTTATCCTATGGGGGAAATTTTTTTTTTTAAAGAAATGGAGCCTGCCTGCGGTAGTTGCGGCTATTTCTTGTGTAAATAAAAACCTGACATGTCCAGTGGATAATGTACAAGGGTTTAAAAGATCCTTCTGAGAGGAAGTTGAAATCCTCCTTCCTTTTGGCCGGCTCAATTACCCAACCTGCAGTAGCAGCAGTCGGTATGTGTCAGGTCATCAGCCAACAGGTAAAGCAGGGGCTGAAGGAACTGCCTTCAGAGCAGGCTAGAAATTGGGAAAATTTGCCTAAAGCCTTATGCTTCACAGTGGATGCCATGAGAGATTCTATCATACAGGCATCACGCCTTACACTCCAGCTGGTACAGATGCGCAGAGTACTTTGGCTTAAGCATTGGTCAGCGGAAACCCCATGCAAAAAGCTGTTGGCAAGTTCCCGTTCCATGGCGAACGCCTATTTGGGGAAGATTTAGAAAAATATATACAGAAGATATCAAGTGGTAAAAAGACTTTTACCTGAGAGAAAGAACAACAAGAGATCTTGTTTTAAACGCTCTCTCTCCCCAGCTCCCGGGAAATCTGACTCCAACCAGTGGCGGCGGCCTGTTTTAGCCGCCCACAAAAGCCAAGGGGCAAGCTCAGAAGAACAAGAAGCCGTGGGGTGCAAGAGCTAATAAGCAAGCCCCCAAAGCCTCTCAGTGAAGGGGCGCCCCCGCTCGGCCGAGTGGGAGGAAGGCTTTGTCAGTTCTGAGCGACTTGGTGGTCAGAAATCCAGGACAATTGGGTAGTATCCACAATTTCTTGTTCATACATCACGGGACACAGAGCAGCATAGTCATTACTATGTGGGTTATATAGAATTACCTTCAGGTGCTGGCACTGGCAACTTCCAAAACAGGAAGTACCCTCCCCTATATAAGCCCCTCCCATCCGGGAGTACCTCAGTTTTTTGCCAGTGTCTAAGGTGTTGGCCAAGGTTAACATGTATTCATCTGGGCTTGTGTACAGGTTCTCTGGGCCTTAGCAAGCTATTCCGGATCCGACCAAAAAAGCTTCATAGCTAAACGGTCGGTACCCGGGCCTTGCAGAGAAGAGCAGGGTTTTGCCTGTAATGCCTCTCTTAGGAGGGCTGGACCCTGGGATCCAGAGCTCTGGTCATACCCAAAACCAAGAGGCTATCTGTGCAGGGTGCTATACAGGTCCAGGGGAGTGGAATCCTTGGGAACCCGGTCCCTGAAGGTCTAGTACAATGCCTGCCGTGAGAGGTGAAGTTTGGGCTTCTGTGGACCAAACAAAGTCCTGCGGCGGGGAAAAGGTAAGTGGGGGCCCCTCAGGAACTTGGTTCTATTGAGGGGACCCCCAAGCCTAATATGTCTTTCTGCCTGTTACCTAAAGGGTATTCCCGCTAATAGCTGTATATGCCTAAGAAATCCTAGAAATGTTTTTTCATAAGGGAAGTTTTAAAAAAAAAACTGTAAACCTGGAAATGTTTTTTCATAAAGGAGGTTTTAAAAAAAAAAAAAAAAAGACAAAAGGTGCGGTACCTGTGTTTGTCCACTAGAGGCCGCTGTGGAACGTCTTTTTTCTTGGGACTATTCCTTCCATGGTGAAAGTCCAGGCAGATGAGTGAGCTCTCTATCAGGGAAGCTGCATTCCTCTGTCATGCTGCCAAGTAGTTTCCTTCCATCCCCGAGTCCTGGTGAAACAGGGACCCTGGCTCCTCTCCCTACATGGCGCCAAGAGCGCACACGTGCGCGCGCGCGCACACATGCTTTCCTTTTATAAGGTTTAGCTTCAAAAAAGGGGGCGGAGCCTGGCGGATGACGCGCTCTGTGCGCCCAGCGCTTCTGCGCATGTGCGGGCGTCCCAGCAAGATAAAAGGACTCAGTCCACGCTGCTTGCTATGGACACAGAGCATGAAAAGGAGCTGGTAGCATGGTATAGGGGCTTACAGCGGGCGGTTGATACAGGCATCTCCAGAAAGACGCATTAGTAGACACCCACTGATGTACATAGCAGCAAATTGCATTAGACTATTTCAGTAAGGGGTGTATTGCGGCTGGAATACCTCAGCTTTGAACTAAGGAATATGCCGCCTAAAAAACTCCGAGATATACCTCTCAGGAAGTGTAGGGGGTCTCCATCGGGCTCTGAGGATCTGGAGCAGTCATCTGCACCCTCCTCCCCTGAGAAATCAGAGGTTAATACCCATAAGGAACCCCCGGGAGTGCCAGGTACTGCGGCTGTCCTCAGTCCACCTGCTCCTGCATATATAACAGAGGAGGTTTTTTCCTCAACTCTGGAGGGATTGGAGCAGAGATTGGCTGCATTGATCGCTTCTTCTCTACAGGAAAGAAAGCGCGCCAGATCTCCATCACCTCCATTAGAGTGCCTGTTGGCAGAGCAACAGTCCCAGGAAGGGACCGACCTACCTGAAGGGGATCAGGAGGAGGTTAGCTCTGTTTTTGAGGAATCGACAGTAGATGAACCATTTTCAGCATCGCAGACTGAAAGATTGTGGGTCCAGACCCTAACTGACATGGTTCGATCTGCATTTAAAATGCCTCTTGTTGAACCATCAACTACTGCTGTCTCCTCATTGGGGTCGCTAAAAGCTCCCCAGGTTAATTGCTCCTTTCCAATACATCCATTATTGGAAGGACTTATATACCAGGACTGGGAACATCCTGATAAACTATTTGTTCCGCCTAAAAGGTTTCCGGTGATCTATCCCATGGAGGAAAAGTTCACCCAGAGATGGAATGTTCCTACGGTGGATGCAGCCATCTCTTCTGTGAACAAATCACTGACATGTCCAGTAGATAATGTTCAAATGTTCAAAGATCCAGTGGATAAAAAATTGGAATCTTTATTAAAATCTGCTTTTTCCACAGCAGGGGCTGTTACACAGCCAGCAGTGGCAGCTATTGGGGTCTGCCAAGCTTTAAAGGATCAAATGAAAATGGTCCTGAGGGATTTGCCAGACCAGCAGGCCCAGGCTCTGGCTGATCTGCCTAGAGCATTATGCTTTGCGGTTGACGCCATCAAGGATTCTATCCATCAGGCCTCCCGCCTCACGCTGTCTTTGGTACATATGCGTAGGCTTCTGTGGCTCAAAAACTGGTCTGCTGAAGCTCCCTGTAAGAAGCTCTTAGTTAGCTTCCCATTTCATGGGGAACGCCTTTTTGGCGAAGACCTGGATAAGTATATCCAGAAGATTTCCAGTGGTAAAAGTACTCTCTTACCGAGTAAAAAGAGGTCTAGGGGTCCATCTTTTAAGAGGACTACCTCTCCTATCCCTGCGACGTCTGCTACTAAGCAGTTCCGACGGCCTCCTCGGTCAAACTCAGGAGGTAAAAATCAGGGACAGCCACAGGGTAATAAAAAGCCCTGGATCCGAAGAGGTACTAAACCAGCCTCCAAGTCAAGCCTATGAAGGGCTGCCCCCACTCAAACGGGTGGGGGGAAGACTTCAGTTGTTCGCAGAGACCTGGCGGGAGATGATCAAAGACAGATGGGTGCTCTCCGCAGTAACTCTGGGATACAAGTTGGAGTTAAAAGAGTCTCCTCCGTCCCATTTTATGTGGTCAGGCATGCCAAGAGACCCTCTGAAAAGAGGGTCTCTCCTATTGGCGTTAGAACAACTATTGCTCCAAGGAGTAATTATGGAGGTTCCTATGGAAGAGTGGGGGTTGGGTTTCTACTCAAACCTTTTCACAGTCCCGAAGCCAAACGGGGACATAAGACCCATATTGGACCTAAAGAGTCTAAACAAATTTCTAAACGTCCGGTCTTTCCGGATGGAGTCGATCCGATCGGTCACCGCTGCCCTACAAGGGGAGGAATGGTTAGCCTCGATCGACATCAAAGATGCTTACTTGCATGTTCCCATCTTTCCAGGTCATCAAAAATTCCTACGCTTTGCAGTAGAAGGGCGCCATTTTCAGTTCAGAGCCTTACCATTCGGTCTGGCCACAGCACCACGAGTGTTCACAAAAATTCTGGCCCCACTGTTGGCCGATCTAAGAACACGGGGTGTAACGATAATGGCATACCTAGACGACCTGTTGTTGATGGACCACTCAGTTGCCAAGCTAGAAGTGGTAATTGTCGATACAATCAAGTATCTAGAGTCTCACGGTTGGGTCATCAACCTGGACAAGTCAGCCCTACAGCCAGTGAAAAACCTGGTATATCTAGGGCTACGGCTGGATTCAGACCAGAGGAAGATTTTCTTACCTCTAGACAAGGTATCCTCTTTGAGGGCCTTGGTCCGTCTGCTTTGTGCAAAAAGACAGCCGTCCATACGCCTGTGCATGAGGCTGCTAGGAAAGATGGTAGCATCATTCGAAGCTCTACCATACGCCCAATTCCACTCAAGGAATTTACAAAGGGCCATATTGTCAGCCTGGAACGGAAAAGTTCAGGCTCTAGACTTCCCGATGGCTTTGTCCCCTTCCGTTCGGAAGAGTCTCTGCTGGTGGTTGATCCCCCAGAATCTCCAGAAGGGAAAACCCTTCAGCCCGATATCTTGGAAGGTGGTCACTACAGATGCCAGCCTTATAGGCTGGGGGGCAGTACTGGAGCAATGGTCTCTCCAGGGCAGATGGTCAAATGTAGTAAAAACCCTGCCCATCAATCTCTTAGAGATACGAGCAGCCCGGTACGCCCTAGTAGCCTGGACATCCAGACTCCAAGGGTCCCCTGTCAGAATTCAATCAGACAATGCCACAGCAGTGGCATATATCAATCATCAGGGAGGCACCAGGAGTCGTGCAGCCCAGAGGGAAGTAAGTCACATCCTGGAATGGGCAGAAAAGCATGTCCCATGTATATCAGCTGTCTTCATTCCAGGGGTGGAGAATTGGAAGGCGGACTTTCTGAGTCGCCAACAGTTATGCCCAGGGGAATGGTCCCTTCATCCCGAGGTCTTCCGAGCAATATGTCAGCGGTGGGGAACACCGGATGTAGATCTGCTAGCATCCAGATTCAACGCAAAGGTGGACAGATTTGTCTCCCGGACAAGGGATCCCCTCGCTTGCGGCTCGGATGCTCTGGTGTTCCCTTGGGATCAGTTCAGACTGATATATGCATTCCCTCCGCTACAATTGTTGCCTCGACTCCTTCGCAGAGTCAGGTTGGAGAAGAAGCCGGTGATCCTGGTGGCTCCAGCGTGGCCCCGAAGGGCCTGGTACGCGGAGATCATCAAAATGTCTGTGGGGAGTCCTTGGACCCTTCCACGTCGTCCGGACCTGCTTTCGCAAGGACCGATATACCACCCTTCCTTACTAACTCTAAGTTTAACGGCCTGGCTATTGAATCCCACATCCTAAAGAAGAGAGGTCTCTCTAACTCTGTGGTATCAACTATAATCAATGCCAGGAAGCCTGTATCCAGGCAGATCTACTATAGAGTTTGGAAGGCGTACATCACTTGGTGCGAGGCCAGAAAATGGCATCCACGTAAGTACGTTATAGGCAGAATTCTGGACTTCCTGCAGTGGGCTGTAGACAGGAAGTTTGCCTTAAGTACTATCAAGGGCCAGGTTTCGGCCTTGTCAATACTATTTCAAAGGCCCCTGGCTATGCATTCACTTGTCAAATCCTTTATGCAAGGTGTGACTCGTATTATTCCACCGATTAAGGCTCCCATATGCCCATGGGATCTAAATTTGGTTCTGTCGGTTCTGCAGAAGCAGCCATTTGAACCTTTGCGGCACATTTCCTTGGTTCTACTCACCAGGAAATTGATATTTTTAGTAGCCATATGCTCGGCTAGAAGAGTGTCGGAATTAGCCGCCATGTCCTGTAAAGAGCCATATCTGGTTATCCATAAGGACAGAGTAGTATTACGTCCTCACCCAGCCTTTCTTCCTAAGGTGGTATCGAGGTTTCACTTGAACCAGGATGTGGTTCTTCCTTCTTTTTTCCCCAAACCAAGCTCGGTAGAGGAAAAGTTATTGCATTCTTTGGATGTAGTAAGAGCAGTTAAAGCTTATCTAAAAGCCACTGCTCAGATTCGTAGAACGGATTCTTTGTTTGTTCTGCCGGAAGGCCCCAGAAAGGGTCAGGCAGCATCAAAATCTACTTTAGCCAAGTGGATCCGACAGGTCATAATACAAGCCTATGGCTTGAGAAGTAGACCGCCTCCGTTCAAAGTTAGGGCGCACTCCACGAGAGCAGTTGGAACTTCATGGGCAGTGCATCACCAGGCCTCCCTGGCGCAAATTTGTAAGGCCGCAACATGGTCTTCAGTACACACGTTTACTAGGTTCTACCAGGTGGACGTTAGAAGTCAGGAGGATGTCGCCTTTGGGCGCAGTGTGTTGCAGGCCGCAAAAGATCCTCATGCCTGATGGCGCCCAGCTTATGTATGGTGTATCCCCCCCCTCATGTGGCATTGCTTTGGGACGTCCCACATAGTAATGACTATGCTGCTCTGTGTCCCGTGATGTATGAACAAGAAAGTAGGATTTTTAAAACAGCTTACCTGTAAAATCCTTTTCTTGGAGTACATCACGGGACACAGAGCTCCCACCCCTCTTTTGGGGACACGTATTGCTTTGCTACAAAACTGAGGTACTCCCGGATGGGAGGGGCTTATATAGGGGAGGGTACTTCCTGTTTTGGAAGTTGCCAGTGCCAGCACCTGAAGGTAATTCTATATAACCCACATAGTAATGACTATGCTGCTCTGTGTCCCGTGATGTACTCCAAGAAAAGGATTTTACAGGTAAGCTGTTTTAAAAATCCTACTATCCTCAGGGTACAAACTGGAATTTGGAGAGATCCCACCTTCTCAATTCCAAAAAAGAGGATCCTTCTTCAAAGGTTTGAATCACTTAATGGCTCAAGGGGTGGTTACAGAGGTACCCCAAGAAGAGCAAGGTTTAGGTTTTTACTCAAACCTCTTTGTGATTCCAAAGCCAAATGGAGATGTCAGACCCATCCTGGATCTAAAATCCCTAAATCTGTTCCTGAACGATCGCCATTTTCGAATGGAAACGATCCGATCCGTGGCCGCCACTTTAAAGGGCGGAAAATTCATGGCGCCCATAGATATCAAGGACGCACATTTACACATACCCATCCTCCCCGCTCACCAAAGATTCCTGAGGTTTGCGGTAGAAGATCGCCACTTTCAATTTGTGGCTCTGCCGTTTGGTGTAGCCACCGCGCCCATAGTATTCACAAAGGTGCTAGCTCCTATGTTAGCAAACCTAAGAACACGGGGCATTGCGGTAACAGCCTATCTGGACGATCTACTAGTAATAGATCAGTCAAAGGAGGGATTGGGTCACGCTGTACACACTACAGTAGGATACCTGGAGCATTTAGGATGGATTATAAATTTACAAAAATCCTCTCTCCAGGCCCAAAGAAGGATAGTGTACCTGGGCATGATCATAGATACAGCCCAAAACGGGGTATACCTGCCAGAACCGAAGATACAGTCTCTGAAAGACCTGATCCACAAGGTCAAAGCAAACAAGAGGCCGTCTATTTGCCTTTGCATGAGACTATTGGGAAAGATGGTAGCCTCCTTCGAGGCGGTCCCTTACGCCCAGTTTCATTCGAGACTACTTCAAGGCAATATTTTAGCTTCCTGGAACAGGAAGAGCCAAGCTCTGGATATACCCATGCGCCTGTCCTCACAAGTACGCCACAGCTTCGATTGGTGGCTAGAAGCCAGGAATTTACGGAAGGGAAAGTCCTTCCTCCCAGTGGCCTGGAAGGTGGTATCTAGGGATACCAGCCTATCGGACTGGGGTGCAGTATTCGAGGAGGCTTCTACCCAGGGAACCTGGGCCAAGACTCAGGGGATCCTGCCCATCAATGTGCTAGAGATCCGGGCGGTATATCTAGCCCTCAAAACCTGGACATACAGGTTACAGGGCTACCCAGTTCGGGTTCAATCCGACAATGCTACTGCAGTAGCTTACATCAATCACCAAGGAGGCACCCGCAGTCGGGCAGCCCAAAGAGAGGTGAACCGGATCCTGGCATGGGCAGAAGAGCATGTACCTTGCCTTTCTGCAATCTTCATTCCAGGGATAGAAAATTGGCAAGCAGACTACCTGAGTCGTCAGCAGCTGCTACCAGGAGAGTGGTCTCTTCACCCTGAGATCTTTCAGGCCATATGTCTGAGATGGGGAAACCCAGATGTAGACCTGCTAGCTGCCAGGTTCAACAAGAAATTGGACAACTTTGTGTCCAGAACGAGAGATCCTCTAGCCTACGGGACAGACGCTCTAATAATACAGACGCTCTAATAACGCCATGGAATCAGTTCTCACTGATCTATGCATTCCCTCCGATCCCTCTTCTACAAAGACTGCTTCGCAGGATCAAGGAGGAGGGAATACCAGTAATCCTAGTGGCCCCAAACTGGCCCAGGAGGCCTTGGTACGCCGAGATTGTAAAAATGGCGATAGGAAGGCCCTGGAAGTTTCCACTTCGACACGACCTGCTGTCACAGGGTCCAGTATTCCACCCTTCCTTACAAAGGCTAAAGTTGACGGCCTGGCTGCTGAGACCCACATATTTAAAAAGAGAGGAGTCTCTGGTCCGGCTCTTTCTACGCTCATTAATGCTAGAAAGCCAGCCTCCAGACTCATCTATCATAGAGTCTGGAGAGCATACGTTTTCCTGGTGTGAATCCAGATGTTGGAATCCTCAGAAATATGAAATAAGTAGGATTCTTGCTTTTTGCCAGTTAGGAGTGGATATGAATT
The DNA here is from genome assembly GCA_029206835.1 of Rana muscosa. NCBI lineage: Eukaryota > Metazoa > Chordata > Amphibia > Anura > Ranidae > Rana > Rana muscosa. The sequence continues at coordinate 67,142,553 of CM055117.1, read as the reverse complement.
TAGCCCTTAGCACCATCAAAGGGCAAATATTGGCTCTATCAGTCTTCTTTCAGAGACCATTGGCATCTCACTCCCTAGTTCGGACATTCATTAAGGGGGTACTGAGGATAAATCCTCCAGTTAGGACTCCCTTGTGTCCATGGGATTTGAATTTGGTATTGTCAGTGTTGCAAAAGCAACCTTTTGAACCTATTCGCCATATTCCTTTAATTATATTGAGTAGGAAGTTGGCCTTTCTGATTGCTATAGCTTCTGCTAGGAGAGTATCAGAGCTAGCAGCTCTTTCTTGTAAAGAGCCTTATCTAATTTTGTCACAAGGACAAAATCGTACTACGACCTCATCCGGCTTTTCTACCTAAGGTGGTGTCGGCTTTTCACTTGAATCAAGACATTGTTCTGCCTTCCTTTTTTCCAAACCCGCGGACGGCGGGGGAAAAATTATTACACTCTCTAGATCTAGTGAGAGCGGTAAAGGTGTATCTGCAAGCAACCGCTCAGATACGTAAAACAGATGTTTTGTTTATTTTACCAGATGGGCCCAAGAAGGGCCAAGCGGTATCAAAATCCACCATTTCCAGGTGGATTAGACAAGTAATTATTCAAGCTTATGGTTTAAAGAACAGGACTCCTCCTTTTCCTGTTAAGGCGCACTCTACCAGGGCGATAAGTGCTTCATGGGCAGTGCACCACCAGGCTTCGATGGCTCAGATCTGTAAAGCTGCAACTTGGTCTTCAGTCCATACATTTTCCAAATTCTATCAAATAGATGTGAAAGGACATGAGGATTCCGCCTTTGGGCGAAGTGTGCTGCAGGCAGCAGTATAGGGCTTCTGGTCCGCAAGCGGCCTGTTTTGATCTGTGTCTCCCCCCCTTCATATGAGCATTGCTCTGGGACGTCCCATTATGTAATGACTAGCTCTGTGTCCCGTGGTGTACGATAAAGAAAATAGGATTTTTATAACAGCTTACCTGTAAAATCCTTTTCTTGGAGTACACCACGGGACACAGAGGTCCCCCCCTTCTTATGGGAACCTTACTGCTTTGCTACAAAACTGAGGTACTTCCCTGATGGGAGGGGTTATATGGAGGGGAACTGTCTTCCATTGGTTGTGCCAGTGTCCAATCACCGCTGGTGACCCTTAACCCATTATGTAATGACTAGCTCTGTGTCCCGTGGTGTACTCCAAGAAAAGGATTTTACAGGTAAGCTGTTATAAAAATCCTATTTTTTTTTTATTTTTTTTTATATAATATTTACCTTTCTATTTGAGCTTGATTATGTTTCACATGGAAATTTTTAAATATGTAATAAAAGACGGTGGGGTGGTTGGTGTTTTTTTTTTTTTCCCCATTATATAGCTTGAATATGTGTTTATTGTATTTTTTTTTTTTCTTGGTATATATGTTTGATCTTTTTTTATTTTTCCTCTGATTGTAATCGGAGCTATGTATACAGAACAATTTATGTAACATATATATTATATGGTCCTAAGGAGATGGGGGGGCTCTCGCGAAACGTGTAGACCAATTGTGAAATCACTCCTCCAATCTACAAAGCCAACAACCTCTAACTGTTGGAAGGTTTCTTCTTTGTATACTTTTTTTTTTATTTTTTTTTTATTTTTTTTTTTATGTTTTCATTGCTGTTTTTATTACATGATAAAATAAAAATGTATATTTATTCATCAGTGTTTTTGAGAGAGTGGTTTTTATGGGCATATACAAAGTCCCCTTATTTCTTCAATTTTTTTCCTGCATTACAACTTCACCAAGACACAGACACGTATGGTTTAGTTTCTAATTCATACACAAAAAGTTTCTGTATAGTGTTAATTTTCCTGGAGACGTTAAATTTTTTATATGTGTGTGTGTGTGTATATATATATATATATATATATATGAGTGTATATATGGTTTTGGATAGCCGAGAGGTATTAGAACATTGATCAGTTTTTATTGCAGTCTGTGTCCCCAGTAAGGGAGATTCACCCTCTCTATTGTCCTGTTTACCATTTATCATTGAAATTTTTAAGTAAAAGAAAAGCTTAAATTTTGGGTTGTCCTCAGAAAAGTAATAGAGGGGAAAACTTCAAATGGGGACTCTAGTTCTGGTGAGCTGGGGGCCCCCCAAAGAAATGCCTTCATTTGCAGGGATTTCTGCTCAATTCCTGTTTGGGACAGGAAGTGATGGGAAATCTTTGCAATGGGACACGGCGAAAAAAATAAATCTGACTGGTTATAACCCTCCCTTGCTCTATCCAAAATGGAGGGGGGAAATTTTTTTTGCCTAAATAGTTCTACTTTAGATTCAACCATTGTACTGTTTTAGCATAGAAATTGGATGATCGTTTAGGATGAAGGGATGCAGAATGCTTCCATACAGTAAAGCTTGTTAGTGTGTTTGTTTTTTTTTTTTGTTTTTTTTTGTTTTTATATCTGTAGATATTTGTGACTGACTTAAAGTAGGGGTGTCCATCCTGCGGCCCAAGACCGTTATGAATGTGGCCCAACACAAAATTGTAAACTTATCGTACTTTAAAATGTTTAATTTCTTGAGGGGGATTTTTTGTAATAATAATGCACTTACACTTAGCAAACACATGCGGCCAAATAAAAAGTTTACTGTCTCTTTTCTGGACTTGTATAAGTTTTTATCTTCCCAGAGAAAAATCTCCCACTCTTCACAATCATACCTTATTCATGTCATCAATTTTCATCAGCACCTATATTTGTAAGCGACTATTTTCAAGAATGAAGCACACAAAGGGCAAAATTAGAACCAAAATATCTGATGAGCACCTTGAGAATTGCTACTACATCCATCGAACCAGATATGGATGCGTTTTTTAAAAACAGTGTAAAATATCGCACTAGTTTTATGTTGCTCTTTTCTTTTATAATATTATTAAAATATAATATATTAAAAATATTACAAAAAAACTAACTGTTATTACTCGGGTACATTATCTAGATCAGTGACCGTTCACAGCTATCCTGATTGTTAGTGTGTTTTTTATGTGTGGCCCAAGACATTTTCTCTTCTTCCAAAGTGGCCCAGGAAGGTCAGAAGGTTGGACACTCCTGCCTTAAAGTGTACACCAGACCAAAAAAAACAAAAAACCTTTCAGTACATCTCTGCAATACAATACTATTTTGAACGGACAACGCAGTGCCTTTTTTGCTTTTAAAGTCCTAAGCAGGTTTGTTGGCCGAGGGGGAAGTCCTGGAGATGTGTATGTCAAAAAGAACTAAGCCGCTGCAACAATTCAACAAGCCTTGTGATTATATCATGGAGTAGTAAAAGTTGTTTCTTGCAACAGGAACAAAGTAAAGGGGAAAAAAAAATGCCGGGCATGATCTAGAGGTGTAGAGGAAGGATTGTAGGTATACTTGAGTAATGCCATAAACGTACACTTTAAAATGACCTTTCCCCCATTCATCTTCCAGGGCAGCACATGAGTGACCCTGCCCACTTAAAGCAGAAAACACAGGCTCTCCTTCAAACAAAAAAGTGCCAGATCCCTGTTGACCTCAATTACTTGTGTTTCCTTGGCCTAGCAAGAACATCACATGTAGTTCGTTTTTTTTGGCCCCGATGCTTGTAGGCAGGGGCGCTCATCTGGTCCAAGTAGTTTTCCAGGACAGTGGATTTGCATACATCAAAGAAAGGTGGGCAGAGACATTCGGTTTCTTCTTTTTTTTTTTTTTTTTTTTTTTTTTGTCATTATTCAATCACTTGGGACAAAAAAAAAAATATTCAATGGGCTCAACATGCCTCTCAGCAATTTCCTTGGGGAGTTTACTTTCTAAAATGGGGTAATTTGGGGGGGTTTTGTGCTATTTTGGCATTTTATGGCCTTCGAAACTGTGATAGGTAGTAAGGAGTGAAATCAAAAACTTGCGCCCTTAGAAATCCTGAAGGCGGTGCTTGGTTTTCGGGGGCCCGTACGTGGCTAGGCTCCTAAAAAGTCCCACACATGTGGTATCCCCGTACTCAGGAGAAGCAGCAAAATGTATTTTTGGTGCAATTCCACATACAACCATGGCATGTGTGAGCAATATATCATTTAGTGACAACTTTTTGTATTTTTTTATTTATTTTTTGTTATTATTCAATCACTTGGGACAAAAAAAAAATATTCAATGGGCTCAACATGCCTCTCAGCAATTTCCTTGGGATGTCTACTTTCCAAAATGGGGTAATTTGGGGGGGTTTTGTACTGCCCTGCCATTTTAGCACCTCAAGAAATGATAGGCAGTCATAAATTAAAAGCTGTGGAAATTCCAGAAAATGTACCCTAGTTTGTAGACGCTATAACTGTTGCGCAAACCAATAAATATACGCTTATTGACTTTTTTTTTTTTTTTTTTTTTTACTAAAGACATGGCTGAATACATTTTGGCCTAAATGTATGACTAAAATTGGTTTATTCGATTTTTCTTATAACAAAAAGTAGAAAATATCATTTTTTTTTTTTAACATTTTCAGTCTTTTTCCGTTTATATCGCAAAAAAAAAAAAAAACGCAGAGGCAATCAAATACCATTAAAAGAAAGCTCTATTTGTGGGAACAAAAACGACGCAAATTTCGTTTGGGTGCAACCTTTCATGACCGCGCAATTACCAGTTAAAGCAGCGCAGTGCCAAATTGTAAAAACACCTCTGGTCTTTATGCTGCGTAATGGTCCGGGGCTTAAGTGGTTAAGATAGAACTCTTAACCTCTTGTCAAGTGGTATATTTTTTCCTTTTTCTCCTCTAAAGCGTCCCCTGTCCTGGCTGGAAAGGTAGCTCCCTCCCCTTGGTTCTTGTGGTCTTAGTAGGCTCCCACTAGATAGATTGGGTGGGTTGATGTAATTTCAGCTCAGCAGGAGCAGTGTTGTTGTCTTTGTTGTGGCCAGCACTCACACACCCTCATTCTGTTAGTGGCTCACAGGATTATTGATTTTTGTTGCCACATAGGCCCACTTATTCTTTCTTCTCCAGGCATCTGTAGTTTTGGTGCTCCAGATTTTTTCCTATTTAGAGATGCTCCTCAGCCTGTGCAGCTGCTCGGCAGTCACACGTGCAATCAGCTAATTGTATTTGTAGCTTGTTATTGTGTGGTCTTTTGTGTCTCCTGAGCTGTCTGAAGGCGCTCTCCTCCAAGAACTGAGGTATAGCGGGGAGGATACTTTTTAAAATGTCCAAGGCAGTGTTTTCTGTGATGGGAGGAGCCTAGGTGTCTCAGTGGTGCTGTCCTGAAAGACCCCTGAAAAAGATGTTACCAGTAAAGCAGGCCATCTTTTCAAAATCAGAAAGTTCGGTTTTTTTTTTTTTTTTTTTTTTTGTGATCCGATGATGCCACCATTGATTTTTGAAATTCGGCCGGGAATATTCTTTTCTCTCCAGGAATTTTCTTTTCTTGCACATGCGCATTTTTTTCCCCCTATTTTTATTCCTACATTTCTCGCACTATTCTCCCATCATTGATTAGAAAATCGTTTGTTTGTCAAAAAATTTCCAACATGTCCGATTCCTCAAATTTGATTGCCGCACGAAAATCGTCTGTTGCTGCAGCCCACTAACAGTGCGAAATTCATACGAAAATTATTTTGATATGATTTTCGAAATTCAAACCGTGTAACCGGCTTAAGTGTAACTCTGATTTTCTGGAGAAAAAAAATTGCTCAACACAAATGGGTTTTCAATTTCATGGTAGAATTGCAGGCTTTTTGCAATTCCAACAGCAGCTTTCTCTCTGCTGGAAAGGAAAGCTGGAAAATGTTTTAAAATGACCACATCATTCTTTCATTGATTACAGATAATGCCTACGATCCCGATGTCAGCGCTAAGCAATTCTGGATTGATAAAACAGTTTTTAAACAGGAGATATGTCTCACATTTACAGACAATGGGAATGGGATGGATGTAGACAAATTGCACAAGATGCTTAGGTAAGTGTTGTATTCCATTCATTTTTATGAGTTCAGTCCAATATGTCTTGCAGAATTCTCAGACCACACTCACTCCTAGGTTGTAGCGATAGTGAGGCTATATATAAATGCATGTACTAACGAATATACTGATGTTGTATTGTTTGGGTTTTTATTGCTGCACCTCATTTCCTGTCCCAGTCACACTTCTCACCAGCAGGGAGACCCTCACCTCTAATCTATGCAACACTTAAAAGAAAATCAAAGGAGAAGGATGTCCAAACTCCTTTGGCCATACTTCTCCTGTGGGCACAGTTGTGCACTTAGTTCTGCACTCCTGTGACCCAGATTCAGCTGACAAGTGGGCTTAAAGCCTAGTACACACGGGCGTAATGTTGGGCAGCAATCGGCCCATGTGTACTGCAGCTGGTCCTACATAAGCTGTCCGTTCGGCTGGCTTCTGTCAAAGGGGCATGACCGAAAAAGGTCTTCTGATGGTCTCCCGATCAGCACTCTCAGCCAGTGTTTGAGAGCACTAACAGGAGTTTTCTGGCCAGTTGGGAGGGGGGTTTCCAGTACAGAAAAAAAACGAGATGCCTGCACTCTTTTCATGCGGTGCGAATTGAGCCCATACAAAATGAATGGGCTCATATTGCACTGCAAAGAATCGCATGTGATTTTGAAAAGGAATGCGGTGGGATTTTTTTTATCAGAATCACATTCTGTGTCCCACACCACACAAGTCTGAACCCAGACCCAACATAGTCTACATCAGTGGTTCTCAACCCTGTCCTCAAGTACCCCCAACAGGCCATATTTTGGGAATTTCTCTTGGATAAAATAGCTGTCCAAAATACCAAGCCATTGACTCTGATTTAAAGCACCTGTGCAAGATAAAGGAAAACCTGCAAACATGGCCTGTTGTGGGTACTTGAGGACAGGGTTGAGAACTACTGCTCTACATTTAGGAGATTCCAACACCTGATATCTACAATGGAAATTGTGGCTGAACGGGAATTCTGTGATGTCTCCCTTTAGGAATCCCTGAAAGGTTTGTAAGCAACAATAAGATTTGGCCTGTCAGCAGCCACACAATACTGAGAGAAAAAAGTTAAATGGCCTTTTTGTAAACACCCAGATCTGTTCTTGTGTTTTTTTATAATAATGCTATGGTTAGAGATGACTGTCTCATTTTGTATTTTCTTTTTTTCTTTTGTGACTTGCCTTTTGGTGTATTGACAACATCTTTCTTCTTGTCACATTTCAGTTTCGGTTTCAGTGACAAGGTTGCCGTTCATGGTCATGTGCCTGTCGGGCTCTACGGAAATGGATTTAAGTCAGGATCTATGCGTCTAGGAAAGGATGCCATCGTGTTCACAAAAAACGAAAATGGATTGCACGTGGGAATGTTATCTCAGACCTATTTGGAGAAGATAAATGCAGAGCACGTCATTGTGCCAATTATCTCCTTTGACAAGCAAAATATCCTTTTTTGTTTTCTTCCTGATCTCATGTGACTTTTGCCATCACATACATTAACACACAAAGCAGGTGTGTTCAAACCAGATTTTTTTTTTTTTTTACAAATATTAAATAATATTTTTTTTAAAAGAAACCCCTACCTTCCCTCAAATGTAAATATAGTTATAACCAGGCGGTTGTTTTTTATTTTTTTTGTTTTTTTGCAGGAGAAATACTATGCCTTAGGCCCCTTTCACACTGATGGACATATCGGGTATATTAGGATAGTATTGATTTTGTGGCAGGATCAACAATTTTTATTGAATAGAGGTAACAGAAGTGTTCAATTATATAGACACAAGGGGACAAAAAGGAGTTTATTGTTGGGGTTTACTTAAACTTTATTTCACCATGTACCATTGTTTCTCCAGTATTTATTTTGTATATTTAGCAGTTTGGGTGGAGTTGAGCTTTCAAAGTACTGTATTTTTTGGCGTATAACACTCACTTTTTTACCCTGAAATTAGAGGGTAAACTGTGCCTGCGTGTTATACGAAGGGTGCTGTGGAAAGTTTTTTTCCTGAAACTTCCCTCTTAAAGTTAGGGTGCGTGTTATACGCCTGTGCGTGTTATACGCCGATAAATACGGTAGACGGTTTCTCAGTTGTTAACGTACAGCTATGTGAATATTACTCAGGAAATGGAGGATACTACGCACATGATCGCTTTAATAAAACTTGGTACATTTGCATGCTATTTAAAAACCTCCACAGCTTACCAACTCATTCTGACTTAAAGTGGAGTTCCAACGACAATCTATTTTTTTTTTTCTTAAACCTTTCATAAGCTTATAACATAGCATTGTGTAACACTCACGTATTTTATAAAATTCGTTCCCCCGATGTCTGGATTCATATCAGAGATAAACTTCGATAATTCGTTGCTGGCCGTTTTCATATTGCTTGTGGGCATGTGAAGCCCACAAGCATCCAGTTCCAGGATACGATGCTGCTGGACCAGCATGCACCGCCCGTTCTCTCCCTAATCTCGCGTAGGCGCATTCTGTCATTATCGCAGCGCCGTCAACTACTCAGGTTGCCATCACAACGGGCGTCGTCGTCGGAAGTGCCCGCCCCACTGTGATTGCAATGAAGCCTTCGGTGCTGCCCACTGACTCCTGGGAAATAATGACACGCATCTCCCAGGAGCAGTAGCGAGCGGAGGCGCCGAGGAAAGTGACGTAAGGATCCGCGGTGATGGAGGAAGATTTCAGGGGACCACATAGAAACAGGCACGAAAAGGTAACTTAAAAAAAAAAAGAATTCTCCAAATGTTTTTTATTGTATTATTTTTACAAAGTATTTCAGTGTTCAGAGGCCGTCAATCCCAAAAAGGGGTATTTATTCATTTAAAAAAAGAGAGGGGCTGATCTGCAAAGCATTTCTTGCCCCAGAACGGCTGGTTTGTAGCAGATAAATTGAGAGCAGAAGTACTTCATGCACCGTTGGCCATAGGGACACAAAGGGATGCTTTCCAGAACCTTGTTCTGTGGCATAAAACATGGAGCAGACTTAAATTTTTTTATTTTTTTTTGTATTTTGAATATGGAGTAGAAATGTTAAGTGATGACTGCCCTCTAGTGGAGATAGCTAGTGCTGCTCTAAAATACACCAATCATTTACATTGATCGTTTTATGCAATAAAGTTTTTTTTTAAATAATTTATTACCTGGTAGCTGCTAATAGAACAGATATGTAAATTAGAGCAGCTCTGGTTCCTAAGCAAACTGTGCTCACCCCCTGGCTGATTGCTAGAAGGTATGTTTGTTTTGATCTGGCTGTCGGAGCTGAATGTTCTGCAAGACTGCAGAGCATACTTACTAGGCTGTGACCAGCAGAGTTGGGGGAGGGGGCCGCTTACATAAGATCATTGCAAGGGAGATGTGAAGTGGTTTTGTAATTTTATTTTATTTTTTTATATATATACCGTACATATTTTTAAAACTATAAAAAAATAAGTGTTGGTGGATTTAAGTCTATTTTGTATGCAACCAAATGCCTTTGCACTCTGACATTGCCATACAATAGAGGTGAAATGAATCTGTAAAAGGATATACAACATTTTTCTTAATTTTTTTGCTCTTGTTATGGTATTTGTGCCTTTTTTTAAAAAAAAAAAATTATAAAATACTAGGGTTGCACTGATACTGTTTTTTTTTTTTTTTTTTACTGGTGAGAACAAGTACCGATACTTTTGGTCAAGTACTTACCAAATACTGAGTACCGATACCTTTGTGGTGCAATTTGAGCCCATACAAAATGAATGGGCTCAAATTGCACTGCAAAGAATCACGTGCAATTTGAACAGGAATACAGTGCAATTCCTGTTCAAAGCACATGTGGTTTCCCCCACCGCTCCTGTGTTATCCCAGTATAGAACGACAAGGGGAAGCGCCTTCTAAGAAGTGCAGCAATGGGCAAACAGTTTGTTCAAAAATATATCTTGCATGTTAAATCCAAAACCACTGCCTTGTTGTAGGAGGAGGAGGCGGCGTAGGAAGTTGCGGGACCCCTGTAGGAGCCATTGGCTTCTGCTGCTGTCAATCACAGCCATTGAGCCCACGAGGAGAGAGCTGGGGGCTGAGCCACGCTCTGTATGAATGGACACAGCGTGCGGCTCAGATGAGAGCCTGCCCAAGTGCACCCATAGTAAGAGGCTTGCTATTGGGGAGCCAAGAGCGCCGGCGGGGGACCCTTAAAGAAGAGGATCGGGGCTTCTCTGTGCAAAACCATTACACAGAGCAATAAATAAAAATCTTTCCTTTTTAGAAAAGCCTTTCTCAACCCTTTCAACACAGAGGAACCCTTGAAATAGCATTCCGATCACAGGGAACCCCTACTAAAAAACGACAATCTACAACTCACGATACATTAGAGTGATGGTCAGTGGGAAGAATTCTCCTTACATTTGTGGTCATTAGGAAGAATTACCCCCTTACTGATCAGCACTGTTGCAGTGAATCTATCTGGTTTGATCTCAGGAACGTGCACAGAGAAGAGGGAAAACAGGGATTTCATATCCCCTGATCGTTAGACCAGCTGCAGGGTGCTGACAGCTCAGCAACCCCAGAGGTATATACAGCGAAGATTGAAGGGGAAGGGGGGATGGTAATGTTGTCCTAGGGTTAGTTTACCTCTACATTTTTTTTCTGTAAAGTTGAACTAACCCTTTAAGGGGGTTGAGGTATCCCATAACGCAATGATGACATCTATTGGTCACTGACCAACTGTGGCAAAAGATTGTTAAAATGCCTTTTTGTTTCCCAGCAGGACTGTGCACAAAGCTAGATCTGAGAATAAAAATGGTTTGTTGATGTTGGTGTGGAGGAATTAAGTGACCTACACGGAACCTTAAAGCGGAGCTCCACCCTAAAGTGGAACTAACGCTCATCGGACACCCTCCCCCCCCCTCCTCCGGTGTCACAATTGACACCTTTCAGGGGGGAGAGGGAGGGGGGTGCAGATACCTGTCTAGACAGGTATTTGCACCCACTTCCGGGAGTCCTCTCTGCGGGAAGCACGTCACTTCCCGCAGAATACCCTTTGTGTTCTGGGAGACACTCGGCACCCAGAACACACGGGGACCAGTCAGAACGGCGCAGCATGACTCGCGCATGCGCCGTAGGGAACCGGGCAGTGAAGCCGCAAGGCTTCACTTCCTGGTTCCCTCACTGAGGATGGCGTGGGGGCAGCAGAGTGACGAGCGATTGCTCGTCCTCTGCTGCGGACGTCGCTGGGCTCCAGGACAGGTAAGTTTCCTAATATTAAAAGTCAGCAGCTGCTGTAGCTGCTGGCTTTTAATATTTTTTCGGCGGAGCTCCGCTTTAACCTCAACCCTACTAAATTGAACCCCTTTGGAATAGATAGGAATCCAATTTGAAAGTTTTTTTTTTTTTTTTCATCCAACATCAGTATCTGATCACCATCTCCTTTCGCTGAATGGGCACAAATTCCCACACATCACAATCTTGTTAAAATCCTTCCCGTGAGTGTGGAGGCTGTTTTAACCCCTTTCCGCTGACCGTACGCATATATGTCGCCTCGCGTAAGTGGGTCTTTTTCCGTGGGGAGAGATCTATATCTATCTATCCTATCTATCTATCATTATTTTTATATATATATAAAAATCTCTATCTCTTAGATATATCTATATATTTCTGGGTACTAATATTTATAGGTAAAGTTGATCCAGGGAAAATCTGACTCTCTGGGATCAGGAAGGATCTTTCCTCTGCTGTAGCAAATTGGACCGTACTTTTCTGGGGGTTTTCACCTTCCTCTCAAACAACTTTTGGGTATAGGTATGGAATTGTATGATATTATTTTTTATTTTTATGGTTGAACTAGATGGACTTGTGTCTTTTTTCCACCTGATTAACTGTGTGTGTGTGTGTATATGTATGTATATATGTGCGTGTGTGTGTGTGTGTGTATATGTGTGTATATATATATATATATATAATGTGTGTATAATATATATATATAATATGAGAGAGATGAAAAAAATAAGATCAAAGTTTGTTAGGGTCAAAAGTCACGGTCCGCATATTTTTCGTATTAATTTAAATTACCGTATTTATCGGCGTATAACACGCACCCCAAGTTCAGGAGGGAATTTTAAGGAAAAAAACTTTTAGGAGGGAAATTCAAGGAAAAAAAACTTACGTTTAAATGCAGCATGCAGCCTTGCCCAGTGTCCATCTGCAGCCGTGCCCAGTGTCCATCTGTCCATCTGCAACCTTGCCCAGTGTCCATCTGTCCATCTGCAGCCTTGCCCAGTGTCCATCTGTCGATCTGCAGCCGTGCCCAGTGTCCATCTGTAGCCTTGCCCAGTGTCCATCTGTCCATCTGCAGCCTTGCCCAGTGTCCATCTGTCCATCTGCAGCCGTGCCCAGTGTCCATCTGCAGCCGTGCCCAGTGTTCATCTGTCCATCTGCAGCCTTGCCCAGTGCCTTTGCGATCGTGTCAGTCTCGGCGGTTTTTAAAATTTGGCGCCGATTTCTGTGGAGAGGAGCGAGCGGGGCCGAGTGTACTTCGGCTGGACTCGGCTCCTCTCGCAGTTCCGCCCATCTCCACTGACTGCGCCGCTGACGGAGAAAGCCGAGTGTACTTCGGCTAGACTCGTGTCTGCTCACAGTCACAGGCAGGACTGCGAGAGGAGACTAGGCGAAGTACACTCGGCTTTCTCTATGTCAGCGGCGCAGTCAGAGATGGGCGGGACTGCGAGAGGAGCCGAGTAAAGCCGATTGTACTTCGGCTTCGGCTCCGCTCGCTCCTCTCGCTCGTTTTCAGCAGGGGAATTCGACGGAGTATCGGCGTATAACACGCACCCACGATTTTCCCCTGATTTTAAGGGGAAAAAAGTGCGTGTTATACGCCGATAAATACGGTATTTATTTTTTTAATTAGTATCACTGTGTTTTAGGAAGGATTAATAAAAAAGACAATATTGCACACCAATGTTTATGGGCCGTACTATGGGTATAAACAACAACAAACATACACGTGTGGTATCGCTGTGATCGTCAGCAGCAGGAGAATTTTTTTTTGGGGTTGTTATTTGGTGGTAAATTATGGTAATAGCAAGAAATTACAGCTACTTTTTTTTTTTTTTTTTTTTTCAATATTTGGCCAATTTTCCTTTTTGATAGAAAAAAATTATGAGAGATCCTTTACCACCAAAAAGTCCAATTTGTCTTGGAAAAAAATATGGTATAATCCAGTTGTGATGATATGTACAATTTTACGAACACATGTCAAAGGTGCAAAATTGTTCTTGGGCATTAACGTTTTTTATTGCCTAAGGTGGGAATGGGTTAAATGCTAAGGGATATCAAATCCATATTAAGGCCCGTGGTTTGGGAATAGAATGGCCAACAAGGTCATAAGAGTTTAATGGGTGCCTGCAAACTTTTGGCTATTTAGTGTATTTTTGTATGCTGGGACGGGGCCAGGGCCATTTCCTCTAACCTGAAATAAAAGGCATTGGTGTGGAGCACATTGGATGGGTTTTCTGACATTCAATGTTGTTTTGTGACATACACCATTTAAATAAAAAATACCTGTTCTCTGTAAGTTCCCTTAACTCTCCTTACAGCAGTTGGTGAAGACGCAAGACTCGGATGCTAACCTGAGAGCCATCCTGACGCACTCTCTCCTGAAAACTCAAACTGAACTTTTGGCTGAGCTTGAAGCCATTAAAGGCAAAAAAGGAACAAGGATCATTATCTGGAACCTAAGAAGGTAGAGCCTTGGTGTAAATAATTTAGTAATGTATTCCACTTTATAAACATTGACTAGAAACCTGAGTAAACTAACACAGCTGGGATAAAAAAAAAAATGGTTGTCCTGTTGCTGGTAAAAAAAGACAATCAAAAATTGTGTTATTTAAGGAGCGAGCAGGTTTACGTTTTTGCCTGGGGAAATCGTACTTCATAGATCTTGCCAATACATACACATTTCTCCATGTTTTGTCTCTTAAGAATGCTGCAAGTATAGAAAAAGTTTTGATACGTAAAAAAATGGGTCTATAGGTGATGATTTTTAAGCTTTCGCAGGTCATCCATTTAGAATTAACAGTGAATGATGCTTCTAGAATCATCTCTAGAATTATCGTGGTGATGCCTGATGTGTGCACAATCATAGTTATCATACGGGTGGGATGTGTTTTTATTTAAACTTTTTTTTTGTTTTTTAGATTCCAGTGTTTGTGTGTGTGTTTTTTTTTTTTTTTTTTTTTTTAAATGTAGTTAACTAAACGGAGCTTTACACGAGGGGGAATAGTTGACGGCCACTTAGGTACAAATTCCCTTAATAGGGTAACCTAAGCATTTTTTTTTTTTTTTTTTTTTTAAATTTGCACTTACACTATATTAACCAAAAGTATAGGAACACCTGCCTTTACACGCACAATAACTTTAATGTCATCCCAGTCTTAGTCTGTAGGGTTCAATATTAAGTTGGCCCCACCCTTTGCAGCTATAACAGCTTCAACTCTTCTTGGAAGGCTGTCCACAAGGTTTAGGAGTGTGTCTATGGGAATGTTTCACCATTCTTCCAGAAGCACATTTATGAGGTCAGGCACTGATGTTGGATGAGAAGGTCTGGCTCTCAGTCTTTGCTCGAATTCAACCCAAAGGTATTCTATCGGGTGCAGGTCAGTTTGCGAGAAAATCCTCTCTCTCTGAAACGTTCGTACATATCAGTGGCCTCCTCTCGGAAGTCTTCTGTTTATGAACAGTTCCTTCTAATGCTGAGAAACTGTCCCACTGGTATTCCACAAATCGGAGTCAGGATGATTACTCCTGGCCTATAATAACGTGTTTGCTGCTGTTTCTTTCCGAAAAGTCTTGGTAATTAATCTGTTGTCTTTCACATTAATCAATAGGTCCCAAAAAGACATTGATTGTTCATGGTAGGTATAAGTCAATTTGATATTCCTATTGTTTTATATTAAGCTCTTACACAAAGGTTACTGGTACGCCCCCCCGCCCCCCCCCCCCCCAAATCAGGACATCACCAATGTACCTCAGCTACAGAAGACTGTGGCCGGGGTACAGCAAGGACTGGTAGACCACTTCCCCTTCCCAAAGAACAAGGTGCAAGCATGCATAGGCTGAGGCCCAGGGTGCACCCATGAAGGTGCTCCAAATTGGGAAAGTTTTTTGAGTTTAAGGAAATGTGAGACCCCCGCAATCCCTATTCATGTGGGATCGACGTATATAGCGACTCAAGGTCTATCCCCACTAGGAGAGCTCCTGTTGGTATAACTACATCTACTAGTTTCAGGAGGACATCTCTAGTATCTTGCACAAAGGAGGGAAGTTCACACACCAGCTCTTTGATCAGCGCATCTATAAATTTACCCACTCGCTCCAACGGACCCTTTATAGCGGACACAATTGGTCTTCCTGGGGGGGTTACTTAGACATTTAAGCAGCTTCGGGATTCTATAAAAAGTTGGAATATTAATTTCTTTAACAATCAAGTAATTCAATTCCTTTATAGAAATCAATTCCTCTTCAAAGATCAGTTTAAGCCTGCGATTAATTATTAATTATCCACCAGAGCAGGGAGTGGATTAGTTAACAGTTTTTATATAGTTACATGCTTTAGCTGTCGCATGACCTCCTTTTCATACATTTTTTCGGTCGTTAATACTACATTCCCGCCCTTGTGGCTTCCCTTAATCGCAAGGTTAGGTGCCTTTTTTTTTAGTTCTCTCAGTGGTTTCCTTTCTTCCTTGTTTTAATTATTAAGACCTCTCCAATTCTAATTTATTTTCTCTAGATCGTTTTGCACAAGATCCAAAAAAAGGCCAATCCACTTATGTTTGGAAATCAGGGGGAACCTTGTGGATCTAATTCACATATTGGATGATCTCCTGTAGTTGGTCATAGTTTCCTCATCCTCAATATCACTATCTGCATGTTCAGCAGGTGGGACAGCAGAACCCAATATTCATGGCCAGGGGTTTTGGCACATTGTGGCAGTTGTTGAAGTGATCAGGCAGCTTCATATCTGCCTGTATTACTTTCACCTATAAGCCGACAGACTTAACAAATGTTTGTGGTATAGCAGCCAGGAGTGTGTTTAAAAAGCACCTCATGGGGAGGTACGGCAGCAGTAAACGCTGATTGCAGAAAACAGAACTTACTCTTTCGTCCATGGACCGACACAGCTTCTCTATTGACAAAGTGGGTATTATCCGTTAATTAGGAGTGACTAGGCAGAAAAACTTGTAAAAAGTGTTGCATCACACCTTCTACAGTACCGCCCAGGGGGCGGACCCTCTGGGTATACCCTCTCAGTCTGCACATCGCAGATCAGTTTTTTTCTGTCTAGCAAGGAGTAGGACATGGCTCCCTTCGGGCTCATTGGTCCGGGGAAAAAAGATATATATATTTTTTATTTTTTTGCTACATTTGTTGTTTCCTGCGATCTTCGATCAACTGCCGACTGGGTGACAGGCTGGATCCTCGATCCTTGTAGTCTCCCCAGTTTCGGCCATCGAGCGTGTGCCGACCCTAGCTACGCGCTGGGTTTTCCACGACACGCCCGTCGCTCCACGGGTGGCCGGTGAGCCTACGCTCCAGGGCCTGCATCGGACCGCTCAGCTTCGGCTGACCTTACGGCCGAGTCGCAGCAGCCTGGCCGGTGAGCTTACGCTCCAAGGCTTGCATCGGACCGCTCAGCTTCGGCTGACCTTACGGCCGAGTCGCAGCAGCCTGTCCGGTGAGCGTCATGCTCCAGGGCATACATATGATCGTCCCTTCTGGGTCCAATCACAGCATGCCTGGCCAACAGTCACCTTCCGTGCGCGGACGATGATCTGTTTGGAATGTCTTCCAGCAGAATACATGCAGGATAGGTAAGTAAAACTCCCCTGCCTCGGCTGGGTGATTTAGCTGGACATTCCTGGAGAGATCAAGTAAGTGGTTGTGGCCCCTTTCTTCCCTCTTTCCCTGCCTTTCCCTCCTCCCTGGGCTTCTAGCTAAAGGTTGCTGGGTGCTGGGGGTCACCTAGGGGGTCCCACTGGAGCGGGGCTGGCTGTAACTAACATTTAAAAGAAATGTCATTTTTGCTTACCTGTGTTTCTGTGTCTCCATGCTGTCGGCGGCCATTTTGAGGTGGTCCATGCCAAGTTTGGCCTCTTGTAACTGCCTGGCGGCCATCTTCCTGTAGTTCGGCCACACCCACTGGCCCCTATCAGGTGATCGGCGGCCATGTTTGTCCACCCTGTATGCAGATATTGCCGTTCGGCGGCCATCTTTTTTGTGGGCTATGGCTGCCTGACCTCTATCTTCTGTCGGCGGCCATTTTCTTAGAGCCCACATTATCTTCCATACAGACGGTTTTGGCAACCATTTTGCGAGAGCCTCCGGCCTCTAGGGTGCATTACACTGGCGCGAAAATTCACACAGGAAGTGCTGATAAAAGAAGCAGACTGACACAGCAGCAAGGGGACAGCATCATAGGCGCAGCATAGCAGTACCTATCCAGGGTGGTGAGTCCTCTGGGTAACCCAGCATCTCTGCAGCGCAGGAGGGTGGCCTATTGATATCTTGCCTGGAGCCCTGTGAGTGTCAGCGTGTGGTCAGCATGGCATCTGAGCCAGATGTCTTCTCCCCTGAAACACCAGATTTAGCAGCTGGTGTCCCTGAGGTGTCTATGGACGCTATGTCGGCAATCCTAGAGGCGTTTGCTGCCAGGGTGGAAGCAGCACACGGGAATACAGGGGGTAATAAACGCCCCCGTCCCCTGCAATCTTCTGGGGATATTTCTGATGCAGAACCAGGTCCAGCTACGGCTCATGGCCCAGATTCTGATGCATCAGAGACTGCAGACCGTGACCGATCGGACAGTGAGGAGGACTCCAAGTCCAGGTCAGTACGCGAGACGGCTTTGGTATCTGACCTTATTACTGCAGTGCGGGATACGCTAAAGTTGGAAAGGACTGAAGAAGTAGCAGATACTCCAGTCCCCTTTGGGTTTCGTAAACCTGCCCGCACTGCTAAGGTGTTCCCTTGTGTGTCTTATTTTGACAAACTCTTATACAAGGAATGGGAGAACCCACTGAGGGTCTTTACAGCCCCAAAGAGGTTTGCAGTACGGTACCCCTTTGAGGAGAGTTTTCTGAAGATATGGACCTCTCCCCCTATAGTGGACCCTTCGGTGTCCAGACTTAATAGAGCCACCACTATTCCAGTAGAAGGGGCTCCTGTTTTCAAGGACCCTGTGGA
Source organism: Rana muscosa (assembly GCA_029206835.1). Lineage (NCBI taxonomy): Eukaryota > Metazoa > Chordata > Amphibia > Anura > Ranidae > Rana > Rana muscosa. The sequence goes on along the minus strand of CM055117.1, from coordinate 67,124,378 downwards.
TAAGAAGGCTGAAGCACTCGCTCGCTACCTATACTCAGTGGTAGGCTCAGCAGTACGCCCGGCATTGGCGGGGGCCCTAGTGTCTCAGACACTTACTGAATGGGCAAAATTGCTACTCCAGGGGTTAAAGGAGCGAGATGCTCCTCCTAATGAGATAACTTTGGCCGACCAGTTGGTCCAGGGCCTTAAGTTTGTCTGCGAGTCAGACATGGATACTATTCCCCTGCTGTCAAGAGCTTCGGTTTATGCAGTAGCAATACGCCGCCTGATCTGGCTAAAGGGCTGGTCTGCGGACCAGACTTCCAAGAAAGCCCTATTGGATCTGCCTTTTAAGGGCGACAGACTTTTTGGGGCTTCTCTGGATGACATCATCAAGGATGCTACAGGAGGTAAAAGCACTTTGCTTCCCCAAACTAGCAAGGGTAGGGGACCACGCCAAGGGCAAGGGCCCTCCTTTACTGCACGTAAGCGGTTTTTTCGCCCTCTTAAGGCGACAGGGAAAAGACCCCAGGCCGATAAAGCGCCTGCCCAAGGACAAAAGCGTCCTTGGTCCCGCAGACCCAACAAGCCTGTGGACAAATCTGCGTCCACATGAAGGTCCGCCCCCACCCAGCTCTCGGGTGGGGGGACGTCTTCGCAAATTCGCGACTCAGTGGACTGCTCTAGTCTCCGACAGGTGGGTTTGCGAAGTAATCTCCTCAGGCTACAAGATAGAATTTCTCTCTTGTCCACCAGACAGATTCATCACCTCCAATCTCCAGCTACTACCGACCCGTCGGGAGGCCCTGTATGGGGCGGTCCAGGGTCTACTGGAACGCGGGGTAGTTATTCCAGTTCCAGAACAGGAACGGGGTCAGGGTTTTTACTCAAATCTGTTCATTGTGCCAAAGAAGGAGGGGGTTCGTCCAATCTTGGATCTCAGAGCCCTCAATTGCTTTGTGAAGGTACAAAGATTTCGGATGGAGTCGGTTCGATCCGTAGTCACGGCTCTCCATCCGGGGGACTTTCTGGCCTCCTTGGACATCAAGGACGCATACCTGCATGTCCCCATATACTCCAGACACCAGAGGTTTCTGCGATTTGCTATCGGGAAGAACCACTACCAGTTTGTGGCCCTCCCGTTTGGCCTTGCCTCAGCACCCAGGACGTTCACCAAGGTGCTCGCTCCGATTCTGGCACTTCTAAGACAGCGGGGTATCGCTATCACAGGTTACTTGGACGACCTTCTGCTGAAGGGCCCTTCAAGCTCAGAATTAGAGGTAAGCGTGTCCATTACCTGTCAGACTCTTCGAGACTGTGGTTGGATACTAAACACGCAAAAAGTCAGTATTGGTGCCCACTCAACGCCTAGTGTACCTGGGGTTGATTCTGGATTCCTCAGAGGCAAAGGTATTCCTCCCTGTGGAGAAGTTGCAGACCCTCCGGGCTGCAGTACGGCAGCTGACTTCCAGGAATTGGTCGTCACTCCGTTTTTGCATGCGAGTGTTGGGCCTCATGGTAGCCTCCTTCGAGGCGGTCCCATATGCTCAATACCACACTCGAGTGTTACAGAGGGAAGTTCTGTCCAGATGGAACAGATGCCCTTCATCTCTGGATTATCAAATCCGAGTGAGCCACCTAGTCAGGAGATCCCTGGTAGGGTGGCTGACAGTACCGGCTCTAATGGCCGGGAAGTCATTTCTTCCGGTTTACTGGATAGTGATCACGACGGACGCCAGCCTTACAGGTTGGGGGGGAGTCTGGGGTGTCCAGTCGGCGCAAGGTCGCTGGACCCCAGAGGAAGCCCTCCTGCCGATCAATGTCCTGGAGATCCGGGCGATCAAGCTGTGCCTCTTCAAATGGTCTCAGAGACTGCAAGGGCGTCCAGTCAGGATCCAGTCAGACAACGCCACAGCAGTGGCATATGTCAATCATCAAGGAGGAACAAGAAGCTCAGCTGCAGCATCGGAGATCGCTCGCATCCTGAAGTGGGCAGAGAGGAGCGTACCGGCACTGTCGGCCGTGTACATTCCGGGTGTGGAAAACTGGCAGGCGGACTACCTGAGCCGCCAGATGCTGGACCAGGGAGAATGGTCCTTACACCCGGAGGTGTTCCAACTCCTCTGCCAAAGATGGGGCACACCAGACGTAGATCTTCTGGCTTCCCGACTCAATCGGAAGGTATTGAGGTTTGTGGCCCGGTCAAGAGACCCATGGGCAGACGCAACGGACGCGTTGGTAGCATCGTGGGGCCAGTATCGGCTAATCTATGCCTTCCCTCCCTTAAGGCTTCTTCCTCTTCTGCTCCGCAGAGTGGAGGCAGAGGGAATTCCAATGATCCTAATCGCTCCAGATTGGCCTCAGCGTCCTTGGTACGCCGATCTAGTACGTCTGGTAGCAGACGTCCCCTGGCGCCTACCACTACGGAAGGACCTGCTGTCGCAAGGTCCCATATTCCATCCTGCTTTACAGTCATTGGCTTTAACGGCATGGCTGTTGAGAACCAGGTACTGAGAGACCGGGGCCTGTCAGACTCAGTAATTTCTACTATGAGAAGTGCTCGGAAACCGTCCTCTAGGAAGGTCTATCACCGCACTTGGAGGGCCTACATCTCCATGTGTGAGGAAATGAAATGGCATCCGCGTACCTATTTGGTTTCCAGAATCCTGCTGTTTTTACAGCATGGGGTAGACCAAAGGCTTGCCCTAAGTACGATTAAGGGACAGATATCTGCCCTGGCTGTCTTTTTTCAGCGACCCCTGGCGACTCACTCTCTCGTGAGTACATTTGTGCAGGGGGTTCGACATGTGGCCCCTCCGGTCCGCCCCCCGTTACCTCCGTGGGACTTGAACCTGGTCCTCTCGGTGCTTCAGAAGGCACCGTTTGAGAATATTAGAGATATTCCCCTGTTGACACTTTCTCAGAAGGTGGTCTTTTTGGTGGCTGTTACGTCAGTTAGACGAGTCTCTGAGCTGGCAGCCTTGTCCTGCAAGGCTCCCTATTTGATTTTCCACAAGGATAAGGTGGTGCTGCGGCCGCAGCCTTCCTTTCTTCCGAAGGTCGTTTCGGCTTTTCATCTCAACGAAGACATTGTACTTCCATCCTTGTGTCCTCAGCCGTCGAATCCTAAGGAGTCGGCGTTGCATTCCTTGGACGTTGTCCGAGCTTTGAGAGTATACATATCTGCTACTTCCCTGTTCCGGAAGTCAGACTCACTGTTTGTTTCGGTGGCTGGTCCCAAGAAGGGCCAAGCAGTCTCATCGGCCACCATCTCTAGGTGGATCCGACAGATAGTAATCCAGGCTTACGCCTTAAAGGGTCAGGCGCCCCCCTTTCCTGTCACGGCGCATTCGACCAGGGCAATAGGTGCCTCTTGGGCTTTCCGACATCAAGCGTCTGTTTCCCAACTATGTAAAGCGGCGACTTGGTCGTCCGCTCACACTTTCACAAAATTCTACAAAGTTGATGTAGGTGCATCTTCGGATGCCTCTTTCGGCCGCAAGGTTTTGCAGGCGGCTGTTTAGAGTTGCAACTCCTCCGTTGGAGGAGTGCTGTTTTGTGTTTTGGGGTGAAGTTTGTTTTTATGCTGTTACCACCCCTCGTTTTTTCTCTGACACTGCTTTGGGACGTCCCACTTTGTCAATAGAGAAGCTGTGTCGGTCCATGGACGAAAGAGTAAATAGGATTTTTTACTCACCGTAAAATCCTTTTCTCTGAGTCCATGGACCGACACAGCACCCACCCCTCCTTTTAAGTTTGTACTGCTTTTTGACGAACTGATCTGCGATGTGCAGACTGAGAGGGTATACCCAGAGGGTCCGCCCCCTGGGCGGTACTGTAGAAGGTGTGATGCAACACTTTTTACAAGTTTTTCTGCCTAGTCACTCCTAATTAACGGATAATACCCACTTTGTCAATAGAGAAGCTGTGTCGGTCCATGGACTCAGAGAAAAGGATTTTACGGTGAGTAAAAAATCCTATTTTGTATTAAAGTTAAAGTTTGCAATTCACAACAAGCCCGGTGGGAGTACACCCAACCGGGAACACTCGCAGGTTGCAACAGTGATGTGTAGCAGAGCAGATCTCGGAGGTGCCAACATTTGTTTTGAGGGGCAGAATGTGGCCTGGCTGGTCTGTGCCCAAATGGGGAGGCTTCCAGGAAGGATGGATTTCCCCCCCCCCCCCCTTTTAAATGCTGGGATCTAGGACTCTTAGATTTATCTTGTATGCCCTGGAAAAAGACAAACTACAGCAGAGGATACATAATATACAATGTCTTGTAAATTATTTACAGACTGGCAGCAAGAAGCAAGGGGAAGTCTCAGCATTGTTTATCACACAAGTGCTGTTTCTAAATAGAGAGATGTGTCTTTTGTCTGGAACCTTCCTACAGCAAAATGTCTCCTTGACAAATTGCCATCGTAGTTTCACAAAAACAGTTGGTTGAAATGCTTACTGCTTCCAGAACTTCCATGGTTCCAACAGTCTCTTGGAGACTCCAAATTTAAAAAAATAAACCCAACACACTTTTGTGGCTTATGATCTTGTGACTGATGGTAGATCGGAGTCATACAAAAATATGTGAATTTCTGCATCCCTTATGTCCCTTCCTTACATATCTGGGCTGTGCTTTTCCTCTTCAGTCAGTTAACAGTGTAGTTTTATTTCTGAACAGCAAAACCAACAAGAATCTAACAGTAATGCTAAGCATTTACATAATTTCCTTCCTTGCTGTTTGGTTTGCTGAGGAACTGCTCATTTATTCCTGAACTGGGAGAATGCAGGTTCTTCTGAGATTTTAGAAGCATTTTATATGCCTAGCGTAAGTTCCTAGCAACGTCCCGTTCTCGGGGAACTGCATATGGCCAGTCATAGAAGTGAACAACTGTACTCTTGTAAACCCTGGTGCTTCTATGCATCACCAGTTTCCCTATGCAAGCGCGCCCCTTTGTATTTCCCGAACACGGAATTTTGCATGTTTTTTTTTGCATTTAAAACATGACGGGTTGTAACCTTTCCCTACTAAATCTAAATTACCGTATAACACGCACCCTAACTTTAAGAGGGAGGTTTCAGGAAAAAAAACGTACAACAGCCCCCTGCGTATAACACGCAGGCACAGTTTACCCTCTATTTTCAGGGTAAAAAAGTGAGTGTTTTACGCCAATAAATACGGTTTACTTTGATAATAACTCTAGTTTGTGTACATAAATATGTTAACCACTTCACGGTGCCCCTCCCTGCCCTTTCAGAGGTTAAGGTTGCGAAAAAGAAGAAATGGTGGATGCACATCCAAAGTTTCCAAAGGTGCCTTTTATTGCAGACGGTCAAAATACACCAGGAACACCAGGTGTTGGTCACATAGACGTGTTTCACATATCTGATCTGTGCTTTAATCATTACCAAGTTTTTACGGAGGCGGGCCGGGGCTAGCACTCCTACTTGTTTCCAATCATGGTTTTGCACACACCTGGAGCAGCGGATTCCTCTTCTTTTGACAGAGGTTTAGGTTGCTAGGAGGCGGGGCTTAAGATCACATGATTGGCGTCACATGATCTGAAAACGATCAGGCGCTTTCTGTTAAGCGCCGCTAACTGTGCCGAGGGCACGCAGGGTGCGTGCTATCAGCGCAGCTGAATTGACAGCATCTCACCTAAATATGCGGCCTCTCAGCGCCAAGGACTAGGCGCCGAAAGGTTGCATGTTTGCACTTGCCGACCAGCTCATGTACATATACGTCGGCACTTTAAAGATGGATATCTCTAACGGCAGCAGCTGCTGCAATTGAGAGATCCATCTTTTCTGTGAGCAGTTTTGTTTACGATAATGGTGGTCTCTGCGGCGGATTCGCCGCCAGATCACTGTTCTCGGCGGCTGGAGAGGGCCCGCTCTCCGCCGCTTACCGGGGCTGTCGGTAGCGGCAGAGGTGGCGATCGGGTCCTTGTCCCTCTGTGGTATTAATACGAGTGAGGGGACGACGTCAAAACGTCAGCCCCGCCCATACGACTTAAAGCGACATTTTTTTGTCATTTTTTCAAATGACAATTTTTTTTTTTTATTGCATTTTAGTCTAAATATGAGATGTGAGGTCTTTTTGACACCAGAGCTCATATTTAAGAGGACCTGTCGTCATGCTTTTTTTCTATTACAAGGGATGTTTACATTAATTGTAATAGGAATAAAAGTGACCCATTTTTTTTTTTTTAAACCGTGTAAAAAATAAATAAAATCAAGTAAAATGGTTGTTTTTTTTTAAAGCGCCCCGTCCCGACGAGCTTGCGCAGAAGCGAACGCATATGAAAACGGTGTTCAAACCACACAAGTGAGGTATCGCCACAATCGTTAGAGGGAGAGCAATAATTCTAGACATAGACCTTCTCTGTAACTCAAAAGATGCAACCTATAGAATTTTTTTAAACGTCGCCTATGGAGATTTTTAAGGGTAATAGTTTGACGCCATTCCACGAGCGGGCGCAATTTTGAAGCGTGACATGTTGGGTATCAATTTACTCGGCGTAACATTATCTTTCACAATATAAAAGAAAATTGGGCTAACTTTAATGTCTTATTTTTTAATTAAAAAAAGTGAATTTTTTCCAAAGAAATTGCGCTTGTAAGACCGCTGCGCAAATACGGTGTGACAAAAAGTATTGCAATGACCGCCATTTTTTCTCTAAAAAAGAGAGAGAGATTCGCCCTTGGGACTTTGAGTGAGGTGAGCACTGTTAGGCCAATAAAAAAATCGCAGGAGTAATTGCAGTGTATATTTATTCAGGTAAAAAGCAGTACATACATTGATGTCATGAACATGGGCCAATTCATACAAAATACAAGACCAATATAAATTAGGTAAAATGATATTACGAGTATCTGACAGTAATTATGTAAACACATAGGCATCAAAAGTAACCCGACGCGTTTCGTGAGGCTTGGCTCGCTCTTCAGGGGTAGATGCACGTAGTGTACCTAAAATGAGAGTGATATAGTATAAAGCATGATATGAAGGCACAGGGGGGGGGCCTTGAATATGGAAAACCCCATACTCACCACTGGACATTGCCAAAAGACAGCGGGGGTGAAGCTCAAACGGCGGCAGCGACTGTCTCTCGCCATTTTTTCTCTAGGGTGTTAGGAAAAAAAAAACAATATATAATGTTTGGGGGTTCTAAGTAAATTTTTTGCGAAAAAACCTGTTTTAAACTTGTAAACAGAGTCTGAAAAACAGGCTTGGTACTTAAGTGGTAACCACTTTCCGGCTGCCTAAGTGGAAAAATACATCATGCATCAGTGTCGTTTAATACTAGAGTGGTGGCTGCAGCTAGATGCCAGACCCTGGTATTAAAATTTTCAGCAGTCACGGTTCCTACTGCTAAAAGTGATCCGAGTGACTGATAAACTCCTGGATCACTTTTAGGAGCGGCGGGAGGGGTCACACCCATTCCCCTCCTCAGCTGCTTTCCAGTGGTTCTCAGGCTTACCTTGCACATCGGGAAGCCCGGGAACCAATCCGGTGGTGGCAGCGGCTTGCCAAATAAATTGGCAGAGGAAAGATGGCCTCCGCTCATCTCTATGGCTTAGGAGGCCTGGAGCTACATCAGGACATAATTTTCGGATCACAGCCGATGTAAACAAGGCCATTTTTTTTTTTTTTTTTTTTGGAAAGCATTAGATCAATGCGTATATGTTTTTTTTTTTGATCAGATGCTTTCTTTTGTAGAGGAGAGATGTGGGGTCTTATTGATTCCAGATCACTTATAAAAGAGGACCTGTCATGCTTTATTGTCAGAAGAGATGTTTACATTTCTTGTGACGGCAGTAAGATCAACACAAGTCACTACTGATCCCCTTTACTACCATCTCTTCCTTGTATGAACATTATATGGAATCTTGTCAAAATTCAATAACTTGACAAAAGCGCTGCTGCAATATTTATGAGGACTCTTTTTTTTTTTTTTTTTTTTTTTTTAGCTCTGAGGACTTTTTATATTGTCTTTTAAATTCTGTTTTATATTTTTAGTGGCTGCTACTTTGTGATTATTATCATATTTTTAACTATTTTGTGGATCGATATATTGCTTGGAGACCTGAATTGCCATATTTCTGAGCACTGAGCGGTGCTTTTCTTAGGTGGGGCGTTCAAGGCATCCTTTTCAGAATGCTTCCTTACTAATTACGAGGAGGGTGTTCAAGGCATCCTTTACAGAATGCTTATTTACTACTTACTAGGAGGACATTTTAATGGTAGCTTATCCTGTAATTGGCAGCCATCTGTTTCGCTGATGTTAAAGGGGAGCTCTAGGCAAGTATAAGTGTTAAAAAAGAACAACAAACTGCAGTTTAGTATTTATAAATAAAAATATCGTTAGTGCCTCTGTTTTTGTTTTGGTAATGCATCGACAGAGAGAAGTCCAACACTAAGTGGCTCAGCTGCAGAGTATGTTGCCAAAAGGGAACACGCTGACAGGAGGAGAGGTGACAAATTGTGCCGCTGCTTCATCATTGTTCAGTCAGTGGGGAAAACTTCCAGTGAGTGCATTTGTTCCCGTAACCTCTGTCTAAAGCCCCGTACACACGGTTGGACTTCCATCAGACTTTTCCGTGTTTTTTTTTTTTCCGAACGGAGTTGGTCGGTTACACCCATAGCATACACACCACAGGACTTTTCTGCAAACTTTCCCAAAACTTTTTGCAACATCACGTGGTATTTCTGCTCTTTACCGCCACCCTTAGGTCAACTTCTGCTATTGTTGGTTGATTTTAACATTAGTTGTTTTGTCCATCGGACAAAAGTCCGATGGTTTTCTGTACACACGGTCGGACTTTGCTCCATCGGACTTTTGTTGGGCAAAAGTTTGTCCGTTCGCAGACCCAACTTTTGTCCGATGAAAACAAGGAAAAAGCAAAAAAAGTTTGTCCGATGGAGCGTACACACGGTCGGATTGTTGGTCCAACTTGCTCAAAATGAAGTTTGTTGGCCAAAAGTCCGACCGTGTGGATTTAGAGACAGTGAAGGGGATTTAACTATTCACTACTCCATACTAAACTCAATGGCTTTAAATTATATTTTAACCTACAAGTTTCTGTCTTTAACGTTTTTTTTGTTTTTTGTTTTTTTTGCCCGTAGGGACAAGCGTGGATGTACAGAATTTGATTTTGTTAATGATAAATATGACATAAGAATTCCTGAGGAGACTGATGGTTTTAATAAGAAGGGCTATAAGAAGCAAGACAGGATGGACCAAGTTGCTCCAGACAGTGACTACTCATTACGTGTATGTCAAGTGTTCACGTATGTTGTTAGGCTTTGTATGTGTGTACTGATATCATTTGATAGTCATGCTACTTGACACATTCCTCTGTAGAGGAGGCATAATCCTCAATACTTGTAAGGCACTACATGGAGGAGTCTTGTGAAAAGTGTTTTCTGCTTTAACGTCCTTGTAGTAAATTTAGTACAGATTAATGAACATTGGTTAGTGAATGCCGGCACCCAATCCCTCAATGCAGGATTACCATTATTTATAATTTTTTTACTTTTTATAGGATGAGAATTCAAAATAGAGTACTATAAGAGCCCATTCACACAGGGGCGTCTTTGGATCCGACTCCAAGTCGCCCCTAGTCGCCTCAGGTCGTGCTGGCTGAAGAAATCAATGTAAGTTAATGGAGCCGTCCTTATGCACACTACTGCAGTCGCTCCGACTTCAAAAAAGGTCCCTGTACTACTTCAATCCGACTCCTAGGCGACCTGTACCCATTGATTTCAATGGGAGTCGCCTCTCACTGTCTTAATAGGAGCAACTCTCCAGGAAGAAAACATACATTTCTCAGGCAAACCTCTCCCACAGAGCTGATTCTTGTTTGATTGGCCATTGGAATGTCTCCTGTCCTGCAGGCAACTTGGAGTTGCCTTGTAAGTAGCTCCAGGTCGCGCTGTCATTCATTCTCAAGTCGTGTCTGAGTTGCCTCATAAAATCGCGCTGGAAGTCGTGTTGCCCCTGTGTGAACCGACTCTTGACCACTTCGCACCCAAAGACGTCCATGGATGTCCTTGAGTTTGAGCCGGGATATCTGAATAATGCCTGCAGCTACAGGCATCATTCAGATATCGTTTTTTAGAGCCGGCGATTCTGTGTACCGTAAAAATGATCATAGCGGCTGTTCCGCCGCTTGATCGTTCTTACAGGCGGCGAGAGGGGACGTCTCCCGCCGCCCTCCGGTGCTTCTACCGACTCACCTGAGCGATCGGTGAGTCAGTGACAGGATCCGCCGGCCCCGGCTTCTTACAAAAGAGATTTGCGGCGGACCAGATGGTCGCCGGAGTCTCTATGATCGTTCGGAGGTCGGGCGCGATGTTATGACGTCACGCCCGGCCTCTGCATTCAAAAAAACGGCGCCGCTTCAGCTAGGAAGCGGTGAACATTTTTTTTTTTATTTTTTTTTATTTCAGGCTTCTCAGCCTAGAGGTGAGATGTGGGGTCTTATTGACCCCATATCTCACTGTAAAGAGGACCTGTCATGCCATATTCCTATTACAAGGGATGTTTACATTCCTTGTAATAGGAATAAAAGTGATCTCTTTTTTTATTTAATTTTTTTTATTTTTTAAAGTGTCAAATTAAAAGGGTTAAAGTAAAATTAACAATAAATAATAAAAAAAAAAAATGTAAAGCGCCCCTGTCCCCGGTAGCTCGTACGCAGAAGCGAACGCATACGTAAGTCCCGCCCACATATGAAAACGGTGTTCAGAACACACATGTGAGGTATCGCAGCGAACGTTAGAGCGAGAGCAATAATTCTAGCCCTAGACCTCCTCTGTAACTCAAAACGTGACCAGTAAAAAATTTTAAAGCGTCGCCCATGAGGATGTTTAAGTACCGAAGTTTGGTGCCGTTCCACGAGCGTGTGCAATTTTGAAGGGTGACATGTTGGGTATCTATTTACTCTGCGTAACTTCATCTTTCACATTATACCAAAAAATTGGGCTAACTTTAATGTTTTAATATTTTTTAATTCATGAAACCGTTTTTTTTCCCAAAAAAATGCGTTTGAAAAATTATTGCGCAAATACCGTGCGAGATAAAAAGTTGCAATGACCGCCATTGTATTCTCTAGGTTCTTTGCTAAAAAAAACATATATATTATTTGAGAGAAAGAAAACATATATTTCTTTCTCGTACATCACGGGACACAGAGCGACATAGTCATTACTAATGGGTTATATAGTTACCGTCAGGTGCTGGCACTGGCAACTTCCAAAACCGGAAGTACCCTCCCCTATATAAGCCCCTCCCATCCGGGAGCACCTCAGTTTTTTGCCAGTGTCTAAGGTGTTGGCCAAGAAGAAACATGTGTTTTTCACTGAGCTTGCGTACAGGTTCTTTTGGGCCTCAGTAAGCTATTCCGGATCCGACCAAAAAAGCTTCATAGCTAAACGGTCGGTACCCGGGCCTTGCAGAGAAGAGCAAGGTTCTGCCTGTAATGCTTCTCTTAGGAGAGCTGGACCCTGGGATCCAGAGCTCTGGTCATACCCACGACCAAGATGTTTTCTGTGCAGGGTGCTATACAGGTCCAGGGGAGTGGAATCCTTGGGAACCCGGTCCCTGAAGGTTTGATTACAATGCCTGCCGTGATAGGTGAAGTTTGGGCTTTTGTGGACCAAACAAAGTCCTGCGGCGGGGAACAGGTAAGTGGGGGCCCCCAGGAACTTGGTTCTATTGGGGGACCCCCAAGCCTAATTTGTCTTTCTGTCTGTTACCTAACGGTATTCCCGCTAATATCTGTGCATGCCTGTAACTACTAAAAAAATGTAATAATTTTTAATGGTGGTCAAGAAAAAAAAAAAAAAAAAGAATGTTTTTTTATATATGTTTAGTATATTAAACTGCGGTACCTGTGTTTGTCCACTAGAGGCCGCTGTGGAATGTTTTTCTTGTCATATGGACTAGTTTCTTCTCAGAGAGCAAAGTCCAGGCAGCTGGTGAGTTCTCCTACAGGAAACTGTTTCCTCTGCCATGTTGCAGTGTTCGTCTATCCCCCGGCCTGCGGCAAAGGGGGCCCTGGCTCCTGTCCCTGGTTTCCATGTTTGAAAATTAGCGCCGAGGCGCACGTGGCCGCGCGCGTGCGCGTGCACGCGCCTCTATATATAGAGGTGGCCGGAAAAAGGGGCGGGGCCTGGGGGATGACGCTCTGTGCGCGCCGCAGCGCTTCTGCGCATGTGCGGGCGTCCCAGCAGGTTTTTAAAAAGCCACATTATTGCAGTAAGCTGGCTATGAAGTACAGAGACAGAGCTGGCAACATTTAAAGGCATACAGCAAGCGGTTGATACAGGCATCCCCTAGAAAGGCACATTAGTAGACACCAACTGTGATATAGCAGCAATTGTGCTAGACTATTCTCAGTAAAAGAGGTGTATTACGGCTGGAATACCTCAGCTTTAGGCTTAGGAATATGCCGTCCAGTAGCTCCGGAACTGAATCTTCCAGGAAGCGAAGGGGGTCTCATCGGGCTCTGAGGATCTTGGGCATACTCCTGCTGCACCAGTCTCCCCTGAAGTTCAGAGGTAAGTGACCGTAGAGACCCCGCAGGGGTACTTGGTACTGTGGCTGTCCTCAGTCACCTGCTCCTGTGTATGTAACAGAGGAGGTTTTTTCCTCAGCTCTGGGAGGATTAGAGAGAGATTGTCAACATTTATCGCTGCCTCCCTGTCAGGGAAAGCACGCCCGATCTCCGTCTCCTCCTTCAGAGTGCCTGTTAGCAGAGCAACAGTCCCATACAGGGATCGACCTGCCTGAAGGGGATCAGGATAAGGTTGATTCTGTTATAGAGGAATCAACAGTGGGGGAACCCTTTCTCAGCATCTCAAGCTGAAAGATTATGGGTTCAGTCTCTGACTAACATGGTCCGATCAGCATTTAAAAATGCACCTTGCGGAACCATCAACCACTACTGTATCCTCGTTGGGGTCGCTAGAAGCCCCCAGACTGTTTGTTCTTTTCCACTTCACCCTTTACTGAAAGGGCTCATTTACCAGGATTGGGAACGTCCTGAGAAAATATTTATTCCCCCAAGAGATTTCCGGTGGTCTATCCCATGGAGGATAAGTTCATCAAAAAAAAAAAAAAAAATGGAAGGTCCCTACAGTGGACGCAGCCATCTCTTGTATGTATAAATCACTGACATGTCCAGTGGATAATGTCCAAATGTTCAAGAACCCAATAGATAAAAGATTGGAGTCCTTATGAAAATCTGCTTGGTGATACAACCAGCAGTAGCAGCTATTGGGGTCTGCTAAGCAGTGAAGGATCAGTTGAAACAGGTCTTGAGGGACTTGACAGATCAGCAGGCTTTGCCCTAGCTGATCTACCTAGAGCCTTAGGCTTTGCGGTTGACGCCATAGAGGATTCAGTCCATCAGGCCTCCCGCCTTACGCTGTCTATAGTACATATGCGTAGGCTCCTATGGCTCAAAAACTGGTCTGCTGAAGCTCCCTGTAAAGAATGGCTGGTTAGCGTCCCATTTCATGGTGAACGCTTATTCAGGGAAAACCTGGACAAATATCCAGAAAATTTCCAGCGGTAAAAATACGCTCTTGCCGGTTAAAAGCAGAGTTAGAGGTCCCTCTTTAAGAGGCCTGCTTCTCCAGTCCCTGGGGCATCGGCTGTGTAACAGTTCCGACGGCCTCCTCGGTCAAATCCCGGGGGTAAAAAACAGGGACAGTAGCAGGGTAATGAGAAACCCTGGGTCAGGGGAGGTACAAAACCTCCCCCAAAGTTAAATTCATGAAGCCCCCACTCAGTCGGGTGGGGGGAGGACTCCAGTTGTTCGCAAGAGACCTGGCGGGACACGATCAAGACAGATAGGTGCTCTCCGCAGTAGGTTTGGGATACAGTTTGGAGTTAAAAGACTCTCCTCCTTCCCATTTTTGAGGTCAAACGTGCCAAGGGATCCCCCGAAGGGAGAGTCCCTCCTGTTGGCACTAGAACAACTATTGCTCCAAGGAGTAATTATGGAGGTTCCCCTGGAAGAATGAGGGTTCGGGTTTTACTCAAACCTCTTTACAGTCCCGAAGCAAACGCGGACGGGAGGCCCATATTAATTCTAAAAGGGCTATACAAATTCCTGTATATCAGGACTTTCCGATGGAGTCGATCCGATCGGTGGCCACTGCCCTACAAGGGGAGGATTGGTTAGCCACGATCGACATCAAAGATGCTTATTTGCACATTCCCATCTTTCCAGTCCACCAAAAATTTCTACGCTTTGCAGTAGAAGGGCGCCATTTTCAGTTCAGAGCCTTACCCTTCGGTTTGGCCACAGCACCACGAGTGTTTACAAAAATTCTGGCCCTTTATTGGCCAATCTAAGAACACAAGGTGTAATGATAATGGCATATCTGGATGACTTGTTGCTGATAGACCACTCCAGTGAAAAAACTAGACGTGGTCGTTCACAAGACGATCAAGTATCTGGAATCTCACGGTTGGATTATCAACCGAGACAAGTCAGCCCTAAAAACCAGTCAAAAGTCTGGAATACTTGGGGCTAAGGTTGGATTCAGGCCAGAGAAAAATATTCTTGCCTCGAGGAAAGGTGTTGTCTTTGAAAGATTTGATCCACTTAGTGGGTACAAAAAAGACAGCCGTCCATACGCCTGTATATGAGGCTGCTGGGAAAAATGGTGGCATCATTCGAAGCAGTACCCTACGGTCAATTCCATTCAAGGAATTTGCAAGGGGCCATACTGTCAGCCTGGAACAAAAAAGTTCAGGCCCTAGACTTACAATGTCCTTGTCCCCTTCCGTTCGCAAGAGCCTCCGTTGGTGGTTGGTTCCCCAGAATCTGGAAAAAAGGAAATCCTTCAGTCCGATTTCTCGGAAGGTGGTCACTACAGATGCCAGCCTTATAGGCTGGGGAGCAGTACTGGAGCAATAGTCTCTACAGGGCAGATGGTCGGATGCAGAAAAGGCCCTGCCCATCAATCTCTTAGAGATACGAGCAGCCCGGTATGCCCTAGTAGCATGGACATCCAAACTCCAAGGGTCCCCTGTCAGAATGCAATGAGACAATGCCACAGCAGTGGCATATATCAATCATCAGGGGGGCACCAGGAGTCGTGCAGCCCAGAGGGAAGTAAATTACATCCTGAAATGGGCAGAAAAATATGTCCCAGCCATATCTGCGGTATTCATTCCAGGAGTGGAGAATTGGAAGGCGGACTTTCTAAGTCGCCAGCAATTAGGCCCAGAGGAAGGGTCCCTTCACCCCGAGGTTTTCTGGACAATATGTCAGCGGTGGGGAACATCGGATGTAGATCTTCTAGCATCCAGATTCAACGCAAAGGGGGACAGGTTTGTCTCTCGGACAAGGGATCCCCTAGCTTGCAGCTCGGATGCCCTAGTGTTCCCTTGGGATCAGTTCAAGCTGATATATGCATTCACACCGCCACAATGGTTACCTCGATTACTCCGCAGAATCAGGGTAGAAAAGAAACCGGTGATTCCGGTGGCTCCAGCGTGGCCCCGAAGAGCGTGGTACGCGGAGATTGTAAAATTTCAGTGGGGAGTCCTTGGACTCTCCCACGTCGTCCGGCTTTCGCAAGGACCGATATACCACCCTTCCTTACCAGCCCTAGGTTTGACGGCCTGGCTATTGAAGCCCACATTCTAAAAAAGAGAGGGCTCTCTAATGCTGTGGTATCTACCATGATCAATGCCAGGAAGCCGGTATCCAGGCAGATCTACTATAGAATCTGGAAGGCGTACATCGCGTGGTGTGAGGCCAAGAAATGGCATCCACATAAGTACATAATAGGTAGGATTCTGGACTTCCTACAGTGGGCTGTAGATAGGAAGCTTGCCTTGAGTACTATCAAGGGTCAGATTTCGGCCTTGTCAATATTTTTTCAAAGGCCCTTGGCTTCGCATTCACTAGTCAAAGCCTTTATACAAGGAGTGATGCGTATTAGTCCTCCGGTTAATATTCCCATATGTCCATGGGATCTAAACTTGGTTCTGTCGGTTCTACAGAAACAACCATTTGAACCATTACAGCATATTTCCTTGGTGCTTCTCACCAGGAAATTGATTTTTCTAGTAGCCATTTGTTCGGCTAAAAGAGTATCGGAATTAGCAGCTATGTCCTGTAAGGAGCCATATCTGGTTATCCATAAGGACAGAGTAGTGTTACGTCCTCATCCAGCCTTTCTTCCTAAGGTGGTATCGAGTTTTCATTTGAACCAAGATGTGGTTCTTCCTTCTTTTTTCCCCAAGCCTACTTCGGTAGAGGAAAAGTTATTGCATTCTTTGGATGTAGTAAGAGCAGTTAAAGCTTATCTAAAAGCCACTGCTCAGATTCGCAGAACGGATACTTTGTTTATTCTGCCGGAAGGCCCCAGAAAGGGTCAGGCAGCGTCAAAATCTACTTTAGCCAAGTGGATTCGACAGGTCATAATACAAGCCTATAGCTTGAGAAGTAGACCGCCTCCGTTCAAAGTTAGGGCGCACTCCACGAGAGCAGTTGGAACTTCATGGGCAGTGCATCACCAGGCCTCCCTGGCTCAAGTCTGTAAGGCCGCAACATGGTCTTCAGTACACACGTTTACTAGGTTCTACCAGGTGGACGTTAGAAGTCAGGAGGATGTCGCCTTTGGGCGCAGTGTGTTGCAGGCCGCAAAAGATCCTCATGTCTGATAGCGCTCAGCTTATATATGGTGTATCCCCCCCCTCATTTGGCATTGCTTTAGGACATCCCATTAGTAATGACTATGTCGCT
The DNA here is from genome assembly GCA_029206835.1 of Rana muscosa. Classification (NCBI taxonomy): domain Eukaryota; kingdom Metazoa; phylum Chordata; class Amphibia; order Anura; family Ranidae; genus Rana; species Rana muscosa. The sequence continues at coordinate 67,107,626 of CM055117.1, read as the reverse complement.
CTGTGTCCCGTGATGTACGAGAAAGAAAATAGGATTTTTATAACAGCTTACCTGTAAAATCCTTTTCTTGGAGTACATCACGGGACACAGAGCTCCCGCCCCTCTTTGGGGACACTTATTGCTTTGCTACAAAACTGAGGTGCTCCCGGATGGGAGGGGCTTATATAGGGGAGGGTACTTCCGGTTTTGGAAGTTGCCAGTGCCAGCACCTGACGGTAACTATATAACCCATTAGTAATGACTATGTCGCTCTGTGTCCCGTGATGTACTCCAAGAAAAGGATTTTACAGGTAAGCTGTTATAAAAATCCTATTATTATTTGGGGGTTATATGTAATTTTTTAGCAAAAAAATGAGGCTTTTTACATGTAGGAGCGAAGTGTCAGAATTGGCCCGGGTGCGAAGTGGTTAATCAGAGCAAAAGAGGTATTTACAGTTATAATATTTTGCGTCAAGAAATTATCTAACAACTTTTCAATAAACAATAAGGAATTCTTATATGTAGCTTTACATGCAGGCACCTCCTATAGTCCTGTTTTCATTAGGCTCAAGTACAAGATTTGGTATTTGTTTTTCCTGAATACAAAGAAACATGTAGTGATGAAAAAAAAAAAGTTTTGCGTTTTAGATATACTTAAAGGCTGGCTTCACACTATTGCCGCATCCGCCTCCCAGGAGGGGTCCGGTGCGTCTCCCTTCACAATTTCAGCCGAAATTTTTGTGCTGAATTCGGACCTGAAACGGACCAAAAGACACAGGACTGCTGTGCAAATTCGCACCGGAGCCGCAGCGGACATATGTGAACCGGCTCCATAGAGAGTCGAATGAGAATTGGTTGTGGGGAAACCCACATCCAATTTGCATAGATGTGAACCCAGCCTCAGCCCTGGTTCACACTGACAGCGGGAATGAAATCGTGCGAGTTTAGCTGAACTTGCACGATTTCATTCCTGCATGTTCGTCCCGACCTCGGGGACGATTTTAGAGGCGGGTTGCTGCAGAGATGTCAATGAAAATCGCACCCCGAAGTCGCCAAAAGTAGTACAGAAACTACTTTTGGCGAATTCGGGGTGACATGTCAAATCGTATCAATGTGAACCAGGGCTACAGGAGAAGTACAAGTTTTGGCTGTACTTCTCCTGTAGATCACACAAGTGCAGTTCGTTCTGTACTCCTGTGAAAATAAACAGCACAATACAAAATCAGCTGATTGCCCAAAAGAAACAAGCACCACACCCCTCAAATTGGTAAAGAAAGAAATAGTAAGACCATGGGGGGGGGGGGGGGGTTAGGTGCAAGACACAGAAGCAACAAATAATTTGTAAAAAAATAAAAATATATAGAATTTTATTTATAAAAAGGTTAAAAAATTACAGTAAAATTTGATATTGGATTTTACTAAGATCCAATATCAAATTTTACTGTCATTTTTTAACCTTGTTATAAATATTTTTTTTTACAAATTATTTGTTGCTTCTGTGTCTTGCACCTAAACACCCCCCCCCCCCCCCCCCCCCATGGTCTTGCCATTTCTTTATTTTAAAGAAAATGAGTTGACTAGTACTCCACCACTAGGTGAGGGAACTAGAGTGAGAGCCTTGCCAATCCTTTTTAGATAAGCTTGTTGTGTCTAGCATATGTTACCAATTAGGTGGAGTATGAGAAATTTCCAGAAATATTTGATGTGGTATATTTCTGTTTCTTCTCTAAAATGCAACTTTGGAAGCTCCTTGCAGAAAATTTACATTTTGAGCTTTTGTTTTTATTTACAGGCTTATTGCAGCATTCTGTATTTGAAACCAAGGATGCAGATCATTATCAGAGGTGAAAAAGTTCAAACACAACTTGTTTCCAAAAGTCTTGCCCTCATTGAAAAGGATGTCTACAGACCCAAGTTTCTGGCTGTATCTTTTTATTATATGATTTATTGACCGTCTATTTTTTTGTTTAGGTTATCCTTTGGTAAACGAAGTAAAGAAAAGTAAATTCATTCACGTCACTTTACCTACACTGCTAGTGGTCTTTCTTTTTCGTACATCACGGGACACAGAGCGACTTAGTCATTACTAATGGGTTATATAGATTACCTTCAGGTGCTGGCACTGGCCACTTCCAAACCGGAAGTACCCTCCCCTATATAAGCCCCTCCCATCCGGGAGCACCTCAGTTTTTTGCCAGTGTCTAAGGTGTTGGCCAAAGAGTAACATGTGTTTTCACTGGGCTTGCGTACAGGTTCCTTTGGGCCTTAGTAAGCTGTTCCGGATCCCACCAAAAAAGCTTCATAGCTAAACGGTCGGTACCCGGGCCTTGCAGCGGAAGAGCAAGGTTTTGCCTGTAATGCCTCTCTTAGGAGGGCTGGACCCTGGGATCCAGAGCTCTGGTCATACCCACGACCAAGATGTTGTCTGTGCAGGGTGCTATACAGGTCCAGGGGAGTGGAATCCTTGGGAACCCGGTCCCTGAAGGTTTAATTACAATGCCTGCCGTGATAGGTGAAGTTTGGGCTTCTGTGGACCAAACAGAGTCCTGCGGCGGGGATCAGGTAAGTGGGGGCCCCCAGGAACTTGGTTCTATTGGGGGACCCCCAAGCCTAATTTGTCTTTCTGTCTGTTACCTAACGGTATTCCCGCTAATATCTGTGTATGCCTGTAACTACTGAAAATGTAAAATTTTAATAGTAGTCAAGAAAAAAAAAAAAAAGAAAAGAGGACCGCGGTACCTGTGTTAAACCACTAGAGGCCGCTGTGGTCCATTTTTCTTGTCATGTGGATCTTTGGTTTTCTCAAGTCAAAAGATCCAGGCAGTTGGTAAGTTTCTCTGTGGGAATCCACTTCCTCTGCCCTGTTGCTGCGCTCATCCACCGCACAGGCCCTCCGGCAACAGATGGGTGCTCTCCGCAGTAAGTCTGGGATACAAGCTGGAGTTAAAAGGCACTCCTCCTGCCCAATTTATGAGGTCAAACGTGCCAAGAGATCCCCAGAAGAGAGGATCCCTCCTTCTGGCACTAGAACAACTATTGCTCCAAGGTGTAATCATGAAGGTTCCCCTGGAAGAAAGCGGATTCGGGTTTTACTCGAACCTTTTCACAGTCCCCAAACCCAAATGGGGACGTGAGGCCCATATTAAATCTAAAAGGGCTAAACAAGTTCCTAAATATCAGGACTTTTCGGATGGAGTCGATCCGATCGGTGGCCACCGCCCTACAAGGGCAGGAATGGTTAGCCTCGATCGACATAAGGGATGCTTATCTGCATATTCCCATCTTTCCGGCCCACCAGAAATTTCTACGCTTTGCAGTAGAAGGGCGCCATTTTCAGTTCAGAGCCTTACCTTTCGGTCTGGCCACAGCACCACGAGTGTTCACAAAAATTCTGGCCCCATTATTGGCCAATCTAAGAACACAAGGTGTAACGATAATGGCATATCTAGACGACCTGCTACTAATGGACCACTCAGTGGAAAAGCTGGAAGTAGCTATTCACAAGACAATCAAGTATCTGGAATATCACGGTTGGATTATCAACCGGGACAAGTCAGCTCTAAGACCAGTCAAAAGTCTGGAATACTTAGGGCTAAGGCTGGATTCAAATCAGAGAAAGATTTTCTTACCTCCAGAGAAGGTGTCGTCTTTAAAAGATTTGACCCACTTAGTGGGTACAAAAAGAAAACCATCCATACGCCTCTGCATGAGGCTGCTGGGAAAAATGGTGGCTTCATTCGAAGCGGTACCCTACGGTCAATTCCATTCAAGGAATTTGCAAAGGGCCATACTGTCAGCCTGGAACAAAAAAGTTCAGCCTTTAGACTTACCAATGTCCCTGTCCCCTTCCGTTCGCAAGAGCCTCCATTGGTGGTTGGTGCCCCAGAATCTGGAAAAAGGGAAACCCTTCAGTCCGGTTTCTTGGAAGGTAGTCACTACAGATGCCAGCCTCATAGGCTGGGGGGCAGTACTGGAGCAATGGTCTCTCCAGGGCAAGTGGTCAGAAGCAGAAAAGGCCCTGCCCATCAGTCTCTTAGAGATACGAGCAGCCCGGTATGCCCTAGTAGCATGGACATCCAAACTCCAAGGGTCCCCTGTCAGAATTCAATCAGACAATGCCACAGCAGTGGCATATATCAATCACCAGGGTGGCACCAGGAGTCGTGCAGCCCAGAGGGAAGCAAATTGCATCCTGGAGTGGGCAGAAAAATATGTCCCAGCCATATCCGCGGTTTTCATCCCAGGAGTGGAAAATTGGAGAGCGGACTTTTTAAGTCGCCAACATTTATGCCCGGGGGAATGGTCTCTTCACCCCGAGGTTTTCCAGGCAATATGCCAGCGGTAGGGAACACCGGATGTAGATCTGCTAGCATCCAGATTCAACGCAAAGGTGGACAGATTTGTGTCTCGCACAAGGAATCCTCTAGCTTGCGGCTCGGATGCCCTAGTGTTCCCTTGGGATCAGTTCAAGCTGATATATGCATTCCCACCGCCACAATTGTTACCGCGATTACTCCGCAGAATCAGGGTAGAAAAGAAACCAGTGATTCTGGTGGCTCCAGCGTGGCCCCGAAGGGCATGGTACGCGGAGATTGTAAAAATATCAGTGAGGAGTCCTTGGACTCTCCCACATCGTCCGGACCTGCTGTCGCAAGGACCGATATACCACCCTTCCTTACCAGCCCTAGGTTTGACGGCCTGGCTATTGAAGCCCACATTCTGAAAAAGAGAGGGCTCTCTAATTCTGTGGTATCTACCATGATCAATGCCAGGAAGCCGGTATCCAGGCAGATCTATTATAGGATCTGGAAAGCGTACATTACGTGGTGTGAGGCCAAGAAATGGCATCCACGTAAGTACGTGATGGGGAGGATTTTGGACTTCCTACAGTGGGCTGTAGATAGGAAGCTGGCCTTGAGTACTATCAAGGGTCAGATTTCGGCCTTGTCAATATTTTTTCAAAGGCCCTTGGCTTCGCATTCACTAGTCAAAGCTTTCATACAAGGAGTGATGCGTATTAGCCCTCCGGTTAGTATTCCCATATGTCCTTGGGACTTAAACCTGGTTCTGTCGGTTCTACAGAAACAACCGTTTGAACCATTGCAACACATTTCCTTGGTTCTTCTCACCAGGAAATTGATTTTCTTAGTAGCCGTTTGTTCGGCTAAAAGAGTATCGGAATTAGCCGCCTTGTCCTGTAAGGAGCCATATCTGGTTGTCCATAAGAACAGAGTAGTATTACGTCCTCATCCAGCCTTTCTTCCCAAGGTGGTATCGAGGTTTCATTTGAACCAAGATGTGGTTCTTCCTTCTTTTTTCCCCAAACCTAGCTCGGTAGAGGAAAAGTTATTGCATTCTTTGGATGTAGTAAGAGCAGTTAAAGCTTATCTAAAAGCCACTGCTCAGATTCGCAGAACGGATACTTTGTTTATTCTGCCGGAAGGCCCTAAAAAGGGTCAGGCAGCATCAAAATCTACTTTAGCCAAGTGGATTCGACAGGTCATAATACAAGCCTATGGCTTGAGAAAGAGACCGCCTCCGTTCAAAGTTAGGGCGCACTCCACAAGAGCAGTTGGAACTTCATGGGCAGTGCATCACCAGGCCTCCCTGGCTCAAGTATGTAAGGCCGCAACATGGTCTTCGGTACACACGTTTACTAGATTCTACCAGGTAGACGTTAGAAGTCAGGAGGATGTCGCCTTTGGGCGCAATGTGTTGCAGGCCGCAAAAGATCCTCATGCCTGATGGCGCCCAGCTTATGTGTCCCTCCCCTCATTTGGCATTGCTTTGGGACGTCCCATTAGTAATGACTAAGTCGCTCTGTGTCCCGTGATGTAAGAAAAAGGGATTTTTATAACAGCTTACTTGTAAAATCCTTTTCTTGGAGTACATCACGGGACACAGAGCTCCCACCCCTCTTTTTGGGACACTTATTGCTTGGCTACAAAACTGAGGTGCTCCCGGATGGGAGGGGCTTATATAGGGGAGGGTACTTCCGGTTTGGAAGTGGCCAGTGCCAGCACCTGAAGGTAATCTATATAACCCATTAGTAATGACTAAGTCGCTCTGTGTCCCGTGATGTACTCCAAGAAAAGGATTTTACAGGTAAGCTGTTATAAAAATCGCTTTTTTGTTGCACTAGGGCCTAGGCTTTGATCTTATCGGAAGTTTTCCTGCTACAAGAGTGATGGGAGTAGTATTACAGCTGCCCAAACTAGTTCTACTTAAGGAATAAAATAAAATAAATAAACCTGTTATTACCTGCCATGATCCTCGTCTTCTGTGGTCCCCCACCAATCCTCCAGACTCCTCCCCTCTTCCCAGTGCCTCCATAGCAAGCTGCTGGTGCAAGGATTTTTGAGAACCTGCCTAGGCTAAACCTTATTTTGCCACTCCACCCCTGATTCCACCCCCTTTGCCCTATCCATGTATACCCTATCTTTTTAATGACTGCTACCATTTTGCACACAACACTTTGCAAGATCAGCTAATTTTGGAAACTTAAAATAAAAATGCCTTCAAAGTTGCTGCGTTTGCCACAAACCAGACTTCAAGCTCTTCTCCACAAACCAAACTTCTGTTCTCTGCAATTCTGCAAGCAAAAAGACCTCGGGGCAGCTCAACCTTGAGTTGACACTCGAGCATAAACTTTGGGGTGGAGTCAGTCGCCAGCGCGGTGCATGATACACATGCAGCGTATGTAGGAGCCTGGAGGTGACTGCCATTTTTTCGTAGCCCGTGGTGGCAATTTTGTTGGTGACCACTTATAAGTGATAGTAATAGAATATTGGCTAACTACTGATCATGTAAAGTGGCCATTTTATTGAAGCCCAATACAGCAAACCGTTCCTGGTCCGTGAATGCAACTAGCTACATACACAGTACTACTAATTAAAAAAATGAGAGATAACAGGAAGTTTATAACAACCTATTGCCTAAATGGAATTCAACAATCTCAGGCCAATATGTGGACCGAATGTGTTCTGGGGGCCAACTACAAACCTTTGAACTAAAACAAAAATACAACCTCCCTTACTCACATCTGTTTCGGTTTCTGCAACTTGGGCATGCCTTCAATACTCAATTTGAGCATTCCCAAGTAGCCCTATATACATCGACTCTGGAAGATTTGCTCAGGGATGAATCTCTGTCTAAGCCCTTGTCCAGCAATTATAAAACGTTACTGCCCAACGTGCACTTGGGACTAGAAGCTTTAAAAGCTAAATGGGTGGGGGACTTCCCTGAAATGGACAGGGAAGAGTGGGAAGACCTATGGGTGTGCTCCTTCTCGCAACTGATCTCGGACCAGGGACAAGACTGGTCCAGTTAAAAATTATGCATAGAGTGTATTTTACACCCATGCGCCTACACAAAATATACCCATCTATTTCAGATTCCTGCTGGAGGTGTGCCATGCCTGCGGCGGACTTTATACATTATTTTTGGAGCTGTTCCCTGGTCGAGACCTTTTGCGATGAGGTTACCACATTCATTCAGTCACCATGGTTCAGATTCCATTGATGGTAGAAATATGTTTGCTGGGGCTTGTAGATCCACTGGCTCCTAGCCGAGCAGTTAGAACTCTTTTAGGGATACTACTTTATTATGCACACAAGGCCATCGTCATGCGATGGAAATCCTCCTCCGCACCATCAAATAACTTATGGAAACGTCTGGCCAATTCAGCCCTGCCATTGTACAAAACCACCTATCTGTCTAGAGGTTGTGTCAAGAAATTTCATAAAGTGTGGAACATTTGGGTGGAATAAATTTATACTAATGCTGATTCTTGGGATGACTAGTTAACACTTGGATAGGTAATTAATGGTATATATTGTTGTACAACTCTACATTTATGCTTCATTAGAGGGAGTCTTTCCTGACACATTCGATATGGGAGAGTGCGTATTTTCATAAATTCCCTAGTTTAACTCTGTAGGATGTTTGAGAGGGAGAGTGGCCAAAAGGAGTCCTATTATTTTAGCCTGCACAGGTGGTTAGGCCCGGTTCACATAGGGGCGACTCGTCGCCTGAGGAGTCGCGTCCCACTCTGTACTATGGAACCATTCTAATAGGAGCGACTCGGGTCGCTCCGACTTAGAAAAAGGTTCCTCTACTTCTTTTGGGGGCGACTCAGGACGACTTGCATTGACTTCTATACAGAAGGCATTATGCAAATCGCCTCAGGCGGGCATCTCAAGTCGTCTTGAGATCGCGCCGCCGAGTCGCCTCCGCAGTCTTGCCGCCCCTGTGAGAACCGGGCCTTAGAGCGTACCAATTTTTCTATTCGTTTAGAGTGCCTTAATTTTAGCTAGGTTGTTTTATTGTGCTTTTGTTTCTGTTTGTTTTTGTTTTGTTTTTTTGCTATGCAATTGAGCCTGGGTTTGCCCTATAGGCTCTGTTATGTACTGTTAAAGTGGAGGTCCACCCTAAAAAAAAAAAAAAATTCATTAACAGTCTCCCTGACGCCTATTAAAAAACATTTGGAGAAAAAAAAAAGTTTTCCTTGCCAGAAACGCCCTGTTAGGCAGTCTTCCTAATCTGCCACTTCTTGTACCGTGGAGCTCCTAGGTCACTTCCTCCCTCGCCTGTGCTCCTGGGAAATGATGACACATCATTTCCCAGGAGTCTGTGTGCATTGCTGTGATCAAAAATCGCGTAATTTCCTGACCGGAAATGAGGCGATTTAAGGCGGATCACAGCGCCATTTTAAAAAAGGGAAGAAAGCCCTTTGTTGATCTCTCTATCTATCTATCTCTCTAGATGTATATTTAAATAAAAAAAAAAATCACATTGCAAGATGCCAGGAATAACCCACCTTATCCAAGCGCTGCAAATAACTCAGCTGCTTGGAAGGTTAGGTATTCCTTGCTTTACTATAGATAGCTCGATAATTTTGTTCTCTAAGTTGTCATAACAATGGGGCGGGACCTTCCTCCATCGCCATCCGTTGTTATGGCAACTATAGAAACAATCAGCGCTACGACCGCAGTTTAATAGCGAATGTGCGAGATCGAGAGGTGCATGCTGGTTAACTCTAAGGAAAACCAGGAACAGATATCGACTGGGCTTCACATGCCCATAATTAAGATGGAAACCGCCACTAGCACAGGGAGAACATATTCAGTGAGTCTTTTCTATTGTTAATAAATAGATCTGGAACTATGCTATAGGTTATTGTGTATATAAGTTGTATTAATGCTAAGATCGTTTAAAAAAAAATAATAATAATTATGGGCGGAACTCTGCTTTAAATTCGAAACCTGCTATAAAAATAATAAAAAAAAAAAATCTCAAGCCAAGGGCCAAATATCAAAAGGCCTCCTATCCTGACTGCCTGCAGTCAGTGATAAAACATATATGCACTACTCAACAAAATAGGTTACCCATGTACTGAAAAGTTTGTAGACCCCTGGTCTAAATCAATAGGCCGGCTGTAGCAAAAATGTTTCTGGTCTCTAGGGGGTTATACAGGTTTGAGATTACAGTATATGTGTTTTAGCTTTTTGATTTTAAAAATTGCGACTGCATTACTTTGGGGTTCATTTACTAAAGGAAAATCCACTTTGTACTACAGGTGCACTCGCTGTAGATCCGAGGGGAACATGCAAGGAAAATAAAAAACAGCATTTTTGCTTGTACGTGATTGGATGATGAAATCAGCAGAGCTTCCCCTCAATTCAGATCTTCCCCTCAGATTTACAGCGACTAAACTTGCAGTGCACTTGTAGTGCAGAGTGGATTTTCTTTTAGTTAAATCAACCCCTTTGGTTTATTAACAACCTTCTCAGGTGAAATGTTTTATTTTAGTGTTTTTACCAGTGCGATAAGAGCTCATAATTTCCTTAACATGATAAGCCCAAAACAGTGAAAATTACTTTTGGATACAACTGCCGGAACAAAGAGCATTATGGGATAATGATGTATCACAAGAACAGGCTCATTAAGGCCTATGTTAGAGTTGGCTGCCAATTAAAGGTGCGTATTCTGTTTCATAAATGTAAGAGCTGTATGACTTTTTTTGTATCAGAATTTTTTCTTAAACATGTTTTTTCTTTTTTCTAGGCAAACAATATGGGAGTTGGTGTTGTTGGCATTATTGAATGTAACTTTTTAAAACCCACGCATAACAAACAAGACTTTGACTACACCAATGACTATAGGTAAGAGTGAGAAATATATTCACTATTTTTTAACCCTATCCAATAATGTAATAATCCACACCAACCAAGCAGTAATCAGAATTTAATCTTTTGTCAGGTTAGCCACAAAATGTTATTGGCACAATTCAATCAAAATGAAAAATTCTTAAAGTGACCCTGTCCTTTATACAACACCCTATCTGTTAAAGTAGAGGCAATGTACTTACCTTTCCAGCATTCTGTCTGCTGCTGCATCACTGCCCGCTGGCTGCTAAAGGCAGGAGAGCAGTACTTGTTTTCACCTTTGCACGCTGTGGTTCCTCCCAATGTCTTTTAAGTCCTGTAAACATGTACCAGACAATGAGAGGCGCCAATGTGTGCGGAGGAAAACAGGAATTCCACACAATACCTGGGAAGCAGCATAGCATTGGTATTATAGCATTGGTATTTAAGCAAGTTGCCTCTTTTACAGGTATGGCGTTTTATACAACTGGCCTTAATACAATTTATTTTATGTCTTCTGGACAGTTATTTGATGTGCTGGCTCTTTGTCCTTTGTCTTATACCATTGGTGGAAGGTCTTGAATGGTGAAGATATCAGTACTCACGTGGTGGCATCAGCACTGCTCTCTCCATTAATGCACTGTTTGCAGGGTACCATACTTTGGGCTAGGGCTGTGACTCCCTGCACTTAATTTTCTCATGCTTCTGCATTGCATGAGCCTGGGTGTGATTTCATCAAGAACACAAAGGACGGCCTGTGGTGAAGTATCAAAGGGTTAAATGTGTTCCCTGTTAGTGTTTTCTAACTGTATGGGAGACTGTCACTGCGGAAACGCACAGATCTGTCTTCCTGCTTAGCAGAAAGACAGGATCTGTGTGATCTCCCTTGTCGGAACAGAGATATGCCTTGTTTACACAGGCAGATCCCCGTTCTGTCACTGCGGGGAAGAATCACGGCTGGCTGGCGGACATCGAGTCTGCCAGACCCGCTGATTGGCTCCCCTGTGCTCACAAAAGCGAGATCTTGAGCCGACGTACAGCTATGGTGATTCGCGGGATCGTGCCACCTTGTCTCAGTATAATGACTGGGACTGGTCGGCAAGTGGTTATCATAGTTGTACTGTGCAAGCCCACTTCCTTCTGCCTGCAGTCTGGTGATACTGGAACACACCTGCTGGATGCCGCTGCCACTGCTACCTATCCGTGCCACCTATCGGTGCCCATAATTGCGGCATTTTCGTGCCTCCTCATCAGTGCCGCCTCATCAGCGCCCATCAATGAAGGAGAAAAATTACTTATTTATATAATTTACTGACAAAGAAAAGTTTATTTTTTTTAGCTTTTGTGCTAGTTCACACCAGACGCAGTTCCGTTCAGTTCCGTGCACTTTTTTTCTGCACAAAATGCATGCACAGTGTTTTCCATTTCTGCACCAGAAACTGACCTGAAACTGACTGCATGGTGTGAACCAGAGCAACTGGAATACATGGAAATTACTGCATGCATTTTTAGTGCAGAAAAAAACGCACGGAACTGCATCTGATGTGAACTGGCCCTTTTTGTTTTGTTTTTTTGGGGGGGGAACCCCAGAAGTGATTAAATACCACCAAAAGAAAGCTATATTTGTGTGAATAAAATGATAAAAATTTCACTTGGTTACAGCGTAGCATGACTGCGCAATTGTCATTCAAAATGTGACAGCGCTGAAAGCTGAAAAATGATCTGGGCAGGAAGGGGGTGAAAGTGCCCAGTATTGAGGTGGTTAACTGATGAGGTCAGCAGGAAGTTATCAGCTGATGAGTTCTATTTAACAGACCAAAAGGGAATAAACGGAAGGGTTAAGAGATGCATTGTTATATTTTTAAATTTTAATACATGATGAGTACTGGAAAACACCCAAAGGTGGGTGGGAACAACCAGCATTTCCGAAGGTAGGCAGGCAATAGAACAGGGGCATCTCTTAAAGAAGAGAAATTGGAAATCATGCTCCGCCAGTAACTAAAGTACCTTTTTATATGGACTCATTTTTTAACCCTTTCTCTGCCAGGTCTGTACGTCATATGGACCTGACAGCGGGGGGGTTTCACACACAATCCAGTGGCTGCAGCCATTAAGATTGTGTGAAACTGACAGGCAGAAGCATTTGGGCGGCAGCGCAGCTGCCCGATTTGCTCTCACACCCCCCCGGTACTGGCACGCCGCCATGCCCTGCAATGCTTTCCGGGCTCTGCTTGCCCATCTGCGGGCCCGGGAACGAGATGGTGGGTGCCAGTGGCTTGAAGGGAAGAGCGGACACGCGTCTGCTCTCCTCCCCTTCTTGTGACCCGGAAAGCAACGTCTCTGACGACCTCTAGCTTAGCCGGGAAAAGATGTTTTGCAATGCAATCTGCATTGCAAAACATTCAGTGGAGCACAGGGGAGACATGCATGTCTCATTAAAGAGAACCTGTCGCCTAAAAATCATCACATAGGGTACTTTTTGTCCCCTATGTAATGGGGGAAAAAATAATAAAAATTGCACACACACGAACGTAAATGCATGCGTCGGGGGTGCCTACGCGTGAAAACGTTGATTGTAATACACATGTTGCATATCGCCAGGTACGCTAGAGGGAGAGCAATTCTTCCAACACCAGACCTCCTCCATAACACTAAACTGATATCTATAGAAGGCTTTTAAAGCATCGCCTACAGAAAATGTAGGGTACTGAAGTTTTGACATTTCACAGGCGTACACAAATTTAAGGTTGGACATATTGGATATCTATTTACTCGGTGCAACCTCTTTTATATTTTGCCACAAAATTGGGTAGTTGATTGCGTTGGTTTGCCCTAAAATTCACTTTAGTGTGTTTTTTACTTACATTTTGTGTTCCTATACCTTTGCGGTAATAACGTGTGACATAAAAAAAATTGGAGCTACCACAATTTTATTCTTTAGGGTGTCTGCTTTCAGAAAATATATACTGTTTGGGGGTTTTGTGTAATCTTAAGGCCGAAAAACGTGTGTAAAAAAAAAAAAAATGAATGCAAAAACAGCCCTGGCAGCGAAAAGGTTAAATCTGCTACAGAATTATTTTATTTTTATTTTTTAGGCTCACGCTAAGTGCATTAGGAGAGAAACTTAATGACTACTGGCAGGAGATGAAACTGAAAAAGAATACCCTTGACGGGGTGGATCTTCCTATGGAAGATGTTGCGTAAGTGCCTGGCTATCAATCATCTGTATTTGCCTGAAGTGCAGCTTAAAAAATTTTTTTGCAGCCGATGGAGTTTTATTTTATTTTTTTTATTTAAATTGTACCTGTTTTATGTAGTTTGTCATAATCATACAAATGTATAATTGCTCTACTTGACAGACAGTGGTCCCCAGGGCCTTTCAGAATGGCATGAAGGAAGACAAGTTCCTGTTACCTATTGGAACCGTTGTAATTCTCCCTTCTGTTCCCCAATACACTAGACTATGACTATTCACAGAAGCATTAAAACTCGGTTCACACAGGGGCGGCTTCAAAGTCGCCCGACTCCGAAGCCGCCCCCCGTACAGCGTGACTTCAGCGTAGCTTGTAAAACGACTTCTGTATAGAAGTCAATGCAAGCCGCTCTGAAGTCGCCCCAAAGTAGTACAGAAACCTTTTTCTAAGTCTGAGCGACTTGAGTCACTACTATTAGAACGGTTTCATTGTACAGAATGGAGTGTGACTTGTCAGGTGGCTAAGTCGCCCCTGTGTGAACCGTGTCTTAGGCTCCCTTCACACGTAAGCATAGTGGAAATGTGCGTTTCTGAGACATGCCAAAAAAGTGCATGTTTAAGCGATAGTCCTTGTACCTACAGGTAAGCTTTATTGTAAGCTTACCTGTAGGTACAATTGAGCAAGCGGGGTTCCTTACCATTCAAATGCACGTATTGACGCGTGACAAAATGCGCCAAAGTTGGCTCCAAAAAAGTGTACAATAGCTACTTTGGTGCGTTTTTTTTCAAGTCACACTGATGCGCGAAACGTGACGTGTCGATCAGGTGTGAATTGGCCCTTAATTTGTTGTTGTCACCAAAAAGATTTTCTACTTTAACGAGTATTTATGGTCAAAATGTAAAATCATATATTCCTTTCCACATTGTATCGTTATTTCTAGCCTACTCCTCTTAGTCTGAACAATGTTTAAGTTTGTAAGCTTGCTTTGTGACATTCCCCACATGTTTACGTTCTTGAATTTTGTGACCTGTAGTCACTATGCCTTGTTGATAGGCACTGCCATGTCACACATTTCACAGAGCCTGCCTCCAGAGGTGCTAAGAGATGCCAAGTCAGTTCAGCAGTCATAGCTTGCGGGAGGCAAGGTACCATGGGATATATAGAAATCTGTAGAATCCTTAGAAATGGAAAATAAACAGCGGAGAAGCTGTAAAGCATACAGGGAATCCAACAGACAGGCAGAACTCACAACATGAAAGGAGATTTTAAAGTAAGCTTATGCTGGATTGTCAAGTGAATGTACAATATATACAGATGTGCTCATAAGTTTACATACCCTGGCAGAATTGGCCATTTTTCAGAGAATATGAATAACACAAAAACGTTTCTTTCACTCATGGTTAGTGTTTGGCTGAAGCCATTTATTATCAATCAACTGTGTTTACTCTTTTTAAATCATAATCATAACAGAAACTACCCAAATGACCCTGATCAAAAGTTTACATACCTCAGTTCTTAATGCCGTGTATTGCCCCCTTTAACATCAATGACAGCTTGAAGTCTTTTGTGGATGAGGCTCTTTATCTTCTCAGATGGTCTTGCACCGTTTAGGAGATATTCACCCTGGATGCAGCTGGTGACGTCACCAACGCATACCGTGCCATAAACAAGGGTTCCCATGCACATGTGCGGGAGTGACATAATCGTGGCTCCGGCCACTCTCACACCCGGAGTCAGCGAACCCGGAAGGAAGACCAATTGGAGATGAAAGCCCTCTCAGCGGTGACAGCGTGCTGCTGAAGAGGGCTTGCGGTGGTCATCAACCCTATCCTCAGGGCCCACTAACAGGCCAGGATTTATGTACTACCTTGGGGAGATGCAGACTAGAATACTGCTATCACTGAGCAGCAAATGATATCACCTGTGATGTATTTCAGTTATCGTGCAAACCTAGGCCTGTTAGTGGGTCCTGAGGACAGGGTTGAGTATTTCATAATGTGCTAATATGTGCTGCATACTTGCACATTATGCTATTATTTTGCAGGGGAAAGTTTTTTTTATTTATTGCAGCGGTTTACTACCGCATTAATGGTTTAAATCGTTTTTTGGTTTTGCTGAGGAAATAAAATAAGTTTTCTCTATGGAAGCTTCATTACAGATGTTCACCAAACTGCTTACTATATTGCACGATCACTCCCAGCATTGTAATAAAAAATATACTGCATTTCTATAGAGTTGCAGAACATCGCTGGTGTCACAGAAAGTTAAAACTCTAAAACCCCATACACAATATTAGATTTGCTTCAGATCTACCAAAACCATATAATACGAGGTCAAACCTTTAGACCCCTTTCACACTGGGTCGCTTTGCAGGTGCTATAATGCTCTGAAAAGCGACCTGAAACAGCCGCTGCTGTGTCTCCAGTGTGTCCTGCTAACCGCATCTTTGGAGCGGTGAAGGAGCGGTGTGTATACTGCTCCTCCACCGCGGCTATACCGCCTCTGCAGAGGCGCTTTGCGGTGGGTTTTAACCCTTTCTTGGCCGCTAGTGGGGGGTAAAACCACCCCGCTAGCGGCCGAGTAGCGCCGCAAAATTGACGCTAAAGCGCCGCTGAAAATAGCGGCGCTTTTTCGCCGCCCCCGTGTGAAAGGGGCCTAAGAGTTTCAATTTCTATGCAATCAGGCAGGCCCTTGCACTTCATGGTTTTGGTAAATCTGAAGACAAAAATCTGTGTGTAATGGGGCCTTAGACATATGCTTTGTTGGTGTCTGTAATTTTATTTTAAGTTCTGTGCAGGAGCGCAATGGTCAAGCCTAGTGTTAAAAATTTGTTATATCCTTATAATAGGAGTGTTATTGATTGAGGTGTTATTATGCATTCCTTGTGTGTTTTAGGAAAAAGCCTGACCAGGTCTGGGCCCAGTGTGACAACTGTCTGAAGTGGAGAAAAATTCCTGATGGTGTCAAACTGCCAGCAAAGTGGTTTTGTTCCATGAACGCTGACCCTCAGTTCCGGTAAGGGTATCCACTCTGTGCTATATGGTTGGCAGATTTGTTCATTTTTGTACATCTTTGTATCCCTAATCTTTATCATGGATTTGTTAATACAGAGACTGCAACGTGCCTGAGGAACCCGAGGATGACGATGAAATCACACATTCAACCTATGAAAAGACACATAAAAGAAGGTTTGTGAGGTTTCCTGTGTCCCCTTCTAAAACCGACCAAGACAGGGCAAAACAGATTTGTGTTGCACTTGCACTACAGTTGAAAAAATGGGCAATTACCCATACGTCCCCCATAGTGTTATGTTTATGATGTGGACAACATCCACTGTTTTTCTTATTTTTATTTTTTTATATATATTTTGGTTCTGCAGACATCTGTAGTCACACGATATACACAGCCATGAGTCTGAGATTCTACCTAAAAAATATCAGAAAATTTTCATGGTTGCCACAGATTTTTTTTAACCCCCTGACATCAGCGTATCATGTTCAGTGGTCGATTTCATGTGTGTGCCACAAAAGCGACTTTTATTGTGCTGCTTCTGTAATAAATCTTTATAGCCCAAAGCCCCCCCGTATATGTAAAATAAGCAAGTGTGCTCAACATACAGTAATTTTGTAAAGAAATTAAAGTGGTTGTCAAGCCTTATGCCGCGTACACACGATCGGAAATTCCGACAAGAAAAGTTCGATGTGAGCTTCTGGTCGGAAATTCTGACCGTGTGTAGGCTCCATCGGACATTTTCTGTCAGAATTTCCGTCAACAAAAATTTGAGAGCTGGTTCTCAATTTTTCAGACGAGAAAAGTTCTTGTCGGAAATTCCGATCGTCTGTATGCAATTCCGACGCACAAAATAACACACGTTTAGAATCGAGCAGAAGAGCCGAACTACCTATTGAAATTCATTGATCTCGACTCGTTGTACGTCACCGCGTTCTTGACGTTCGGAATTTCCGACAAGATTTGGGTAACCATGTGTATGCAACACAAGTTTGAGCCAACATTCCGTCGGAAAAAAATCCACGATTTTGTTGTCTGAATTTCCGATCGTGTGTATGCGGCATTTGGGTTTTTCAGCTTAATGCTTTCTATGCATTAAGCTGAAAAACCTTCCGTGCTGCAGCTCCTCCCTGACCCCCCCCTCTTTTTTTTTTTACCTCCCGCTGCTGTCAATCAAAAGCTGTAATGCATTGTCTATGTCAATGGGCGCAGCGGCGGAACTCTGGAGCGAGCCCGCACTGGTGCCCCCATGGAAGCCGCTTTCCGTGGGGGCACCCGATGAAGAGGAGGGGCCTGGAGCGCCAGCGGGGGAACCCCAGAACAAGCTGATCGGGGGTGCTCAGTGCAAAACCATTGCACAGAGCATGCAAGTATAGAAATGTTTGTTATAGACAGTGCATGTGAACGGCGTGACCGGGAGGACGTCATATGACATCCACCTGGAAGGGCGAGAGGTTCCCACCGGCATAATTTTGCCATAGGCGGGGTGGGAACCTGTTAAGATCATATGGGGAGATGTTATTTAATCTACAATTTCATTTTTTGTTTTTATTGCTGGTATAAACGGTGGTCTTTGCTTTATCTTGTGTTTTAGTCTTTTACAGCTGTCCAGTTTGTGTAGCTGAAAATTAAAACATTCACATTTAACCTTTTTTGTTTTCTTGCAGGAAATCTGAACTGCTCCTACAGGTATTATTCGTTTTATTTTTATTATATGAAAGTCTGAAACGCACAGTATATTTTGCATGGAAAAATGTATCCACATTCCTCCTAAACGTTTTATCCTATTTCAGGTTAGTAATAAACCGACCATTCTGTCTACTCCACTCAATAAAGACATGCAAGCAGCTCTCAGTCGTGTCCAGGCACAATA
The DNA here is from genome assembly GCA_029206835.1 of Rana muscosa. Lineage (NCBI taxonomy): Eukaryota > Metazoa > Chordata > Amphibia > Anura > Ranidae > Rana > Rana muscosa. Next base: position 67,089,426 of record CM055117.1, on the reverse strand, counting down.
CAGACCAATGGGAATAATGGCGGCACCTCCAACAGTAGCATCTGAAACAGCTGGCCAGACCGGGTTCCTGGCTGACAGGTAATTTTATTCTGGCCTGTCGTGCCATGCTATTATGAAATATATACACTGCAAACTCAATTCATACTTCATGAAGAAGTAAGGTTGGTCACATTATTGAAAAGTTATGCTTCATTCAAAGAGACTTGCTAGGAAGATGTGGCAAACTGCTGCAGGCACCCTAGGGCTTCAGTTAGCTGCAGCAGCCTTCCAAGGCTTCCTGTGACAGGCAGATTTAGGCTCAGTTTACATATATGCGAATTGGATTCGTTTTGAACCTCATCAGATTCGCATGATATGTGAATTAAAAGCCGGCTTTCTATGGTGCCGGTTCACATATGTGCTGTTACGTACCTGCCAGATGAGCCTGACTTGCAGTGGGAAGGCCTCTCGTACAACCCCGGCTCAAGGGCCACCGATGTTGCAACAGTGGCCGCAAGAGCCTGGCGGTGTATGGGTGCCTGGTTCGTCTTGGGTCTTGTCAGTTCAGCTGGTGCAGCAGGGAACAGGAAGCAGGCTGGTAGGTGCACTGGCTGGGGAGACACTGAATACGTAGTCAGACAAGCCGGGTTTGGTAACAGACGATCAGATGTAGGTATAGACGACAGGCAGAGAATGGTCAGGATACAGGCAAAGTTCGGCAACAGGAAATCGAGCAGTGTAGAGCGGAGCGTGGTTACAAGGCAGGCCGGGATCAGGATAACTGTGATCAATCGTAGTCAAACAAGCTGGGTCAAACACAGGAAACAGATCAGATCACAGGAAGACACTGGAACAGGTATGAACTGTAGATCAGGCAGCGAAGACACAATGCTGCTGAGGTGTTTAAATAAGGCAGCCTGTTGCCAATCACTGAAATCAGTCTGCACTATTAACCCTTAGGTGGCAGATCCATGACATTGCCCCCCCCTTACGGGCAACTTCCGGGTGCCCAACAGGTCTCTCTTCTGTGGATTTCTGCGAAAAAAGGCATTAACAAGGTCTCTGGCGTGCACATCCTGTTCAACCTCCCAAGAGTTATCCTCCGGGCCATAACCTTTCCACTTAACCAGGTACTGTACCTGATTCCTTCTTCTCCTACAGTCAATGATAGCCTCCACCTCATACTCCTCTTCGCCATTGATGGTCAAAGGTTCTGGTGGCTTGGATACTCTATCTGGAAAAGAGTCAGGGACTGCGGGTTTCAAGAGAGAAACATGGAAGACAGGATGTATCTTAAGTGAATCAGGTAAAGATAATTCATAAGCAACCTCATTAAGTTTCCTCTTGACTGGGAATGGTCCCACAAATTTAGGTGCCAGTTTCTTTGAGGGACATGCCAACCTGAGATTCGTAGTAGACAACCATACCTGGTCTTCCGGCTGGAGAATCAGTTCACCCCTCCTTTTCCTGTCAAAAGCCATCTTGCTTGCTGCTTGTGCCTTGGTAACCGCTTCTTGAAGCAGCTTATTGTTGCGGTTTAGGAAATCCACTGTGTCTTGGACAGCAGGAACTGTGGTCTCTGGAATAAAGTCGGGCAAGAAGGATGGGTGAAAACCATAATTTGCAAAAAAGGGTGACTGACCTGTGGCAGAGTGAGTGGCATTATTGTAGGCAAACTCCGCCAGTGGCAGCAGCGATACCCAGTCATCCTGGACAAAAGTGGTGAAGCATCGGATATACTGTTCCAATGTCTGATTGGTTCTCTCTGTCTGTCCATTGGTCTGGGGATGGTAGGCGGAGGACAAGGATCTTTCAATCTTAAGGGCTTCATACAGAGTTTTCCAGAATCTGGAAGTGAACTGAACCCCCCGATCGGAGACAATGTTCATAGGGACTCCGTGAAGCCTCACAATCTCTCTGATAAATACTTGCGCCGTCTCCATGGCCGAGGGAGTACTCTTCAGAGGCAAGAAATGGGCCATTTTGGACAGTCGGTCCACTATCACAAAGATGGCTGTGCATCCTTCCGATGGGGGAAGTTCCACAATGAAATCCATGGTCTGCCAGGGACTGGCAGTGGCCGAAGTAGACCCCAAGCTTGGTTCTTTGTACCCTTGCTGCGGTTGCAGATTGCACAGGAATTCACATACCTCTTACAGGTTTCTTCTAGGTCCGGCCACCAAAATGTGCGTTTCAGGAGATCAAGCGTCTTGTGGACCCCAAAATGATCTGTTAGGGGATGATCATGAGACCCAAAATGGTTATACGTAAACATTCGGGCACAAATACCTTGCTTCCGTAAAAACAGCAATCCTTCCCGGAGTGTCAGCGTGACCCCTGGAGGGTTAGGAACGTCTGTCGAAGCCTGCTTCATTCGGTTGCGCTGTAAAAATAAGAAGTTATTTTCAGACAAGATGGTATCTGCTACTGGTGGTTCCTTGGGGTCATCGAACATACGAGACAGTGCATCTGGTTTGACATTCTTTGAGCCCGGCCGATAGGTAATGTGGAACACAAATCGGGAAAAGAACAGGGCCCAACGTGCTTGACGTGGCTTTAGACGTTTAGCAGTCCTCGAGTACTCAAGATTTTTGTGGTCAGTATAGACCAATATGGGATGCGCTGCTCCCTCCAGGAGGTATCTCCACTCTTCTAAAGCCGCCTTAATAGCCAGTAATTCTCGGTCCCCAACGTCATAGTTTCTCTCGGCTGGGGAGAGCCTGCGGGAGAAAAAGGCTACTGGATGCATCAGATCCTTAGGGCCTTGGCGTTGGGAGATGACTGCTCCAATAGCGACTTCAGATGCATCTACTTCTAGTGTATACGGCAGAGACGGGTCCGGGTGACCAAGAACAGGTGCTGAAGTAAACAGTCTCTTCAAGGTTTCAAATGCGGCTTGTGCCTCGGGTGTCCAATGGAAGCGAAGGTTCTGTCTAGTCAGCTGTGTGATAGGGGTGATGATGGCGGAAAAGCCCTTAATGAACCTCCTGTAAAAGTTGGCAAATCCTACGAAGCGCTGCACCCCCTTGTCGGTAGGTGCAGGCCAGTCTAAGATGGCAGAGACCTTTTCAGAGTCCATCTTGATCCCTTCAGGTGAGATTATCAGTCCCAGGAATTGGATGCTGCTTTGTCCAAATTCAAATTTTTCACCTTTAGCATATAGTCCGTGTTGGCGGAGCCGGCTCAGCACCCTTTTGACATGACCTCGATGAGAGTCTAGAGAAATGGAAAAAATCAGGATGTCATCTAGGTAAACAATCAAAAATATATCCAGGAAGTCTCGGAATATATCATTGACAAAGTGTTGGAAAGTAGCCGGGGCATTGCATAGTCCAAAGGGCATCACTAGGTATTCATAGTGGCCAAATCGGGTGCGAAAGGCCATCTTCCACTCATCCCCTTGACGGATGCGGACTAAATTGTAGGCCCCCCGTAGATCTAGTTTGGTGAAGATGGTTGCCGACCTTAATCTCTGAAATAGTTTGGGTACTAGAGGGAGAGGATATCGGTTTTTAACTGTAATTTTGTTGAGCTCCCGATAGTCCACACAAGGTCGTAGGGAGTGGTCCTTTTTCTCAACAAAAAATATTCCTGCTCCTGCTGGGGAGGTAGATGGTCGGATGAACCCCTTTTTCAAGTTTTCTTGGATATATTCTTTTAGTGCCTCCTGTTCTCATTCAGCGAGGGGGAAGATTCTACCGAAAGGGATTTCAGACCCTGGAAGCAGTTCAATTGGGCAGTCGTATGGCCGATGCGGGGAATGTCAGCCCCTCGCTTACTAAAGACATCCAGGAACTCATGGTAGGGTTCAGGTACGACTTGCCGCACCTCAGACTCAGAGTCCACACAAAATAGTGTTGTAGAAGAAGCTGGGGACCTAGGTAGGCAGTGCTCCTGGCAATAGGCTGAGTGGAAGTTGATTCTCCCTGTGGCCCAGTCAACTTGCGGATTATGCGCCTGCAGCCAGGGTAGGCCCAGAATAACAGGGAATAGCGGGGAGGTGATGACATCAAGGCTTAGGATTTCCTTATGTTGGGAGGAAGCCAACACGGGTAAGGGAAATGTCTCTTGGGTCACAGGTCCAGACTTGATACATGACCCGTCAGCTAGAAAAACAGAAAGTCCTTGTGCTTTAGGTCTCAAGGGGATGCGTTGTTGTGTTGCAAAGGTTAGATCAATGAAGCAACTGCAGGCCCCGGAATCAATGATCGCGGTAACTGCCACTTCCTTTTCTAGCAGCTGAAAAGAGATGGGAAGGGTTAGGTTGGTGGCATTGGTAGGTAAAGAAAAGTTTTTAACTGAACAAATCATCCGCCACTTACGTGTCTTGGTTGGACAGGAACGTACATAGTGGCCCGCTTCCCCACAGTATAGGCAGAGGTTATTCTGTCGTCGGTGCAGGCGTTCCTCTGGAGACAGAGAGGGGCGTATTAGGCAGATTTGCATAGGCTCCGGTGCTTCGGTGACAGAAGTAACAGGAGCGGGCTGAACTGGAGTGAAGCTAACAGGTGTGGAGTGAGTGGGAGCTGGGATCCGGGGCATCATCCAGACTGGACGTGGCTGCTGGGCTGATCTTTCGGATCGTTGCTCACGGAGACGACGGTCAATTTGAATGGCCAGTGTGATAAGGGCCTCCAGGGTATTTGGGACTCCGACACGTGCCAATTCGTCTTTTCAGACCTTCTGATGACCCCAAGCGGAACTGGTGTCGCAGGGCTGCGTCATTCCATTGTGTGTCTGCACTCCAGCGTCTAAAGTCTGTAACATAATCTTCGGCCGTTCTGCGGCCTTGCTGGGTGCGTGAAGGGCAGCCTCTGCTGTGGTGGTTCGTTGCGGGTCGTCGTATAATTCGGCCATCGCGCCGAAGAAGGCGGACATGGACTGTAACAATACATCGTTCTTTTCCAACATCCGATGAGCCCAGGACTGGGGCTCACCCTGAAGCAGTGATATGATGAATCCTACTTTGGTGGTTTCAAGGGAGAAAGTTCGAGGTTGCAGGGCGAAGTACAGTTCACATGCGTTGCGGAAGGATCGAAATTTTCCCCGGTCACCTGAAAATCTCTCTGGTGCTGGAACTCTGGGTTCAGGGGGCAGCATCACCACTGAGGTTGCTGCAGTGGCAGTCCTTGAGGCAGAAGGCTCAGCAGTGCTTGCTGGTGTAGCTAGAGTCTGTACACGTTGTTCCAGTTGCGTATAACCCTCCTGTAGAGATTTGACTGCTTGGGTAAGGGCTGCAAGGTGCTGGCAGATGTCGTCATCCATGGCCGACTTCCCACTAGTAGGCTCAGACATGGCTGCCTGATACTGTTACGTACCTGCCGGATGAGCCTGACTTGCAGTGGGAAGGCCTCTCGTACAACCCCGGCTCAAGGGCCACCGATGTTGCAACAGTGGCCGCAAGAGCCTGGCGGTGTATGGGTGCCTGGTTCGTCTTGGGTCTTGTCAGTTCAGCTGGTGCAGCAGGGAACAGGAAGCAGGCTGGTAGGTGCACTGGCTGGGGAGACACTGAATACGTAGTCAGACAAGCCGGGTTTGGTAACAGACGATCAGATGTAGGTATAGACGACAGGCAGAGAATGGTCAGGATACAGGCAAAGTTCGGCAACAGGAAATCGAGCAGTGTAGAGCTGAGCGTGGTTACAAGGCAGGCCGGGATCAGGATAACAGTGATCAATCGTAGTCAAACAAGCCGGGTCAAACACAGGAAACAGATCAGATCACAGGAAGACACTGGAACAGGTATGAACTGCAGATCAGGCAGCGAAGACACAGTGCTGCTGAGGTGTTTAAATAAGGCAGCCTGTTGCCAATCACTGAAATCAGTCTGCACTATTAACCCTTAGGTGGCAGATCCATGACATGTGCAGTGCAGCAGCAGTGGGAATTCGCTGTGAATTTAAAGAGCCCTGTGCATTTTTGTGAGCACTGCGGTGCGGTTCAGATGTGAATTCCAGGCTCATTAAATTCTATAGGAACACATCTAAATCTCACATCGGATCAGTTTTGAACACAAATTCAATCCAAACCCCGTCCTGAACCATACCAGGCCACATGCCTTCAACATGCTCTACCCCCCCACCCCCAAAACACCTTGTCCCCGTGTTGATGACAAAGGCCTCTTTCCTACAACCTTGACCAGTAGTTGTGGGGGTCTGTGAGCAGGGGGCTTATCGGAATCTGGAAGCCCCCTTTTACATTGTACCCTTACTCATTCACCTAAAATCAGACACATTTTTTTAACAATTTCTTTATTAAAAATGTTAATCCATCGTCCATCGCGACGCCCGCCGACCCGGAGAAAAATATAAAAAAATCTCCGCTCACACCGAAGGCCCCCGCCATCTGCCTGCTCCACCGTGTGCTGTTCTTAAATAGCTATGGGTCGGGGCCACCTGGTGGCACCACCACTTGTGACAACACCGACTGGTGCATGTTGGGTCGGTGATGTCGCAGGGGGGAGGTGCCATCAGGTGACGTTGTCGTGACCCCACCCATTTCTATTTTAAAGTGATTGTAAAGTTGTTTTTATTTTTTTATTAAAAATAACAAACCTGTTATACTTACCTGCTCTGTTGCAGTGGATTTGCACAGAGCATCCCTGGTCCCCCCTTTTTTTCGGGTCCCTCTTCGGCTCTCCTGGCCTTTCCCTCCTGTTGGGTGCCCACACAGCAAACAGCTTGCTATGGGGGCACCCGAGCCGACTCACAGCTCCCTGTGTGCAATAAAACACAGCTGTGGCCTGGTCCGGCCCCGCCCCCTTTCTATTCTCATTGGCTGACTGACTTTGACAGCAGTGGGAGCCAATGGCACCACGCTGCTGTCTCAGCCAATTAGGAGGAGAGTCCCGGACGGTCAAGACATTCCTACAACATCGCTGGACAGGGAGGGACCTCAGGCAAGTATTAGGGGGGTGAGGGGAGCTGCTGTATACAGAACGCTTTTTATCTTTATGCATAGAATACATTAAGATAAAAGACCTTCTTACTTTACAACCCCTTTAAGAACTGTCACGCGGCGGAAGAGGTAGACAACGGGAGGCAAGTGTTTTTTTTTTCTTTTTTTTTTTTTTGTTTTTTTTTCTACCTTCTTCAGGGCGGCGGGTGTCGTGTTTGAGGATGGATCTACACCGGGGGGGGGGGGGGGGGGGGACATTGACAATTTCTTTATTAAAATAAAGAAAAAAAAAACTGTCTTTTTATTTCTTTGATGGAGTAGGGGTACCCCATACTCGTACACATTGGGGGGAGGCCAGGATCTGGGGGGGGCACTTGCTCGTTCCCCTTCTCCCCCCCCCTCTTTTTCTGGCCTGCTCAGAGAAGGGTCTGGTAGAGCCCCCACGCCATTTTTTTTTCACAATTTTTGATTTTATTTTTATACACAGCAATGTTTTTTTTTTTTTTTTTTTTTTTTACATTCAGCCATCAGTAGGGATCCCCGCTGACAGCGCTGATGATTCTTTCATTAAGGACGTGGCGGCCGGCTTCCCGACACGCTCCTTAACCAGCTAATTTTAACCACTTGCTGGCCACGCCATATAGATATACGTCGGCAGAATGGCACGGCTGCTTAAAGTAACGTATATTTACGTCACTTTGAATTTTGCGCCGTGCACGTGCCCCTGCCACGAGCTTTGTGCCCACGAGCTCCATGCCTGCGGGACCCGCGCACTCTGTCCGCCGGTGTCCCGCGATCGTGGGACACCGGCTGCAGAATGGGGAAATGCCAGTGTAAACAAGGCATTTCCCTGTTCTGCCTTGTGACAGGACACTGATCTACTGCTCCCTGTCATCGGGGGCAGTGATCAGTGTTAAGTCACTCATAGCCCAGCCCCCTCACAGTTGGAACACATCCCTAGGTCACACTTAACCCCTTCCCTGCCCCCTACTGGTTAACCCCTTCCCTGCAAGTCACACTTATACAGTAATCAGTGCATTTTTATAGCACCGATTGCTGTATAAATGTGAATGGTCCCCAAAAGTGTCAGATATGTCCGCCGCAATATCGCAGTCACAATAAAAATTGCTGAATGCTGCCATTACTAGTAAAAAAAAATATTAATAAAAATGCCATAAAACTATCCCCTATTTTGTAGACGCTCTAACTTTTGCACAAACAAATCAATATACACTTATTGCCATTTTGTTTTTACCAAAAATATGTAGAAGAATTCATATTGGCCTAAACTGAGGAAAAAAATTTGTTTTTTTTATAGATTTTTCGGGGATATTTATTATAGCAAAAAGCAAAAAAAAATTGCTTTTTTTTTCAAAATTGTTGCACTATTTTTGTTTATTGCGCCAAAAATAAAAATCGCAGAGGTGCTCAATTACCACCAAAAGAAAGCTCTATTTATGCCAAAAAAAGGACGTCAATTTTGTTTGGTAGCCACGTCGCACAACCGTGCAATTGTCCGTTAAAGCGACGCAGTGCCAAATTGCAAAAAGTGGCCCATGTCATTTGGCAGCCAAATCCTCCGGGGCTGAAGTGGTTAAAGATGTCGGTGGCTGCCGGCTCTAAAAATTTGCATCTGAACCACTTAACAGCTGCTTAGGAAATTTGCAGTGAAAACAGAGGGAAGTTTGCACCGGACATGTGTGAACCCAGCCCTGAGGGTGTTCTTAATCACAAAGCTTCAGCACTTTCTGATATTGCCAAAGCATGCCCGCCTGTTACTGCCTCCTGCACATATCTATACTCCAGTGAGCCTGCCCATTTTCTTTCTCGTACATCACGGGACACAGAGCGACAGTCATTACTAATGGGTTATATAGATACCGTCAGGTGCTGGCACTGGCAACTTCCAAAACCGGAAGTACCCTCCCCTATATAAGCCCCTCCCATCCGGGAGCACCTCAGTTTTTTGCCAGTGTCTAAGGTGTTGGCCAAGAAGAAACATGTGTTTTTCACTGAGCTTGCGTACAGGTTCTTTTGGGCCTCAGTAAGCTATTCCGGATCCGACCAAAAAAGCTTCATAGCTAAACGGTCGGTACCCGGGCCTTGCAGAGAAGAGCAAGGTTTTGCCTGTAATGCTTCTCTTAGGAGAGCTGGACCCTGGGATCCAGAGCTCTGGTCATACCCACGACCAAGATGTTTTCTGTGCAGGGTGCTATACAGGTCCAGGGGAGTGGAATCCTTGGGAACCCGGTCCCTGAAGGTTTGATTACAATGCCTGCCGTGATAGGTGAAGTTTGGGCTTTTGTGGACCAAACAAAGTCCTGCGGCGGGGAACAGGTAAGTGGGGGCCCCCAGGAACTTGGTTCTATTGGGGGACCCCCAAGCCTAATTTGTCTTTCTGTCTGTTACCTAATGGTATTCCCGCAAAATTCTGTGCATGCCTGTAACTACTAAAAAAATGTAATAATTTTTAATGGTGGTCAAGAAAAAAAAAAAAAAAAAAAAAAAAATTTTTTATATATATATATTTAATATATTAGACTGCGGTACCTGTGTTTGTCCACTAGAGGCCGCTGTGGAATGTTTTCTTGTCATGTGGACTAGCTTCTTCTCAGCAGAGCAAAGTCCAGGCAGATGGTGAGTTCTCTTATAGGAAACTGCTTCCTCTGCCATGTTGCAGTGCTCGTCCATCCCCCGGCCTGCGGCAAAGAGGGGCCCTGGCTCCTGTCCCTTGTTACCATATTTGAAATTAGCGCCGAAGGCGCACGTGCCCGCGCGCGTGCACGCGCCTCTATATATAGAGGTGAGCCGGGAAAGGGGGCGGAGCCTGGGGGATGACGCTCTGTGCGCGCCGCAGCGCTTCTGCGCATGTGCGGGCGTCCCAGCAGTTTAAAAAAAACACAATATTGTAGTGAGCTGGCTATGAAGTACAGAGACAGAGCTGGCAACATTTAAAGGCATACAGCAAGCGGTTGATACAGGCATCCCCTAGAAAGGCACATTAGTAGACACCAACTGTGATATAGCAGCAATTGTGCTAGACTATTCTCAGTAAAAGTGGTGTATTACGGCTGGAATACCTCAGCTTTAGGCTTAGGAATATGCCGTCCAGAAGCTCCGGAACTGAATCTTCCAGGAAGCGAAGGGGGTCTCATCGGGCTCGGAGGATCTTGGGCATACTCCTGCTGCACCAGTCTCCCCTGAAGTTCAGAGGTAAGTGTCCGTAGAGACCCCGCAGGGGTACTTGGTACTGTGGCTGTCCTCAGTCACCTGCTCCTGTGTATGTAACAGAGGAGGTTTTTTCCTCAGCTCTGGGAGGATTAGAGAGAGATTGTCAACATTTATCGCTGCCTCCCTGTCAGGGAAAGCACGCCCGATCTCCGTCTCCTCCTTCAGAATGCCTGTTAGCAGAGCAACAGTCCCATACAGGGATCGACCTGCCTGAAGGGGATCAGGATAAGGTTGATTCTGTTATAGAGGAATCAACAGTGGGGGAACCTTTTCTCAGCATCTCAAGCTGAAAGATTATGGGTTCAGTCTCTGACTAACATGGTCCGATCAGCATTTAAAAATGCACCTTGCGGAACCATCAACCACTACTGTATCCTCGTTGGGGTCGCTAGAAGCCCCCAGACTGTTTGTTCTTTTCCACTTCACCCTTTACTGAAAGGGCTCATTTACCAGGATTGGGAACGTCCTGAGAAAATATTTATTCCCCCAAGAGATTTCCGGTGGTCTATCCCATGGAGGATAAGTTCATCAAAAAAAAAAAAAAAAAATGGAAGGTCCCTACAATGGACGCAGCCATCTCTTGTATGTATAAATCACTGACATGTCCAGTGGATAATGTCCAAATGTTCAAGAACCCAATAGATAAAAGATTGGAGTCCTTATGAAAATCTGCTTGGTGATACAACCAGCAGTAGCAGCTATTGGGGTCTGCTAAGCAGTGAAGGATCAGTTGAAACAGGTCTTGAGGGACTTGCCCTAGCTGATCTACCTAGAGCCTTAGGCTTTGCGGTTGACGCCATAGAGGATTCAGTCCATCAGGCCTCCCGCCTTACGCTGTCTATAGTACATATGCGTAGGCTCCTATGGCTCAAAAACTGGTCTGCTGAAGCTCCCTGTAAAGAATGGCTGGTTAGCGTCCCATTTCATGGTGAACGCTTATTCAGGGAAAACCTGGACAAATATCCAGAAAATTTCCAGCGGTAAAAATACGCTCTTGCCGGTTAAAAGCAGAGTTAGAGGTCCCTCTTAAGAGGCCTGCTTCTCCAGTCCCTGGGGGATCGGCTGTGTAACAGTTCCGACGGCCTCCTCGGTCAAATCCCGGGGGTAAAAAACAGGGACAGTAGCAGGGTAATGAGAAACCCTGGGTCAGGGGAGGTACAAAACCTCCCCCAAAGTTAAATTCATGAAGCCCCCACTCAGTCGGGTGGGGGGAGGACTCCAGTTGTTCGCAAGAGACCTGGCGGGACACGATCAAGACAGATAGGTGCTCTCCGCAGTAGGTTTGGGATACAGTTTGGAGTTAAGACTCTCCTCCTTCCCATTTTTGAGGTCAAACGTGCCAAGGGATCCCCGGAAGAGAGAGTCCCTCCTGTTGGCACTAGAACAACTATTGCTCCAAGGAGTAATTATGGAGGTTCCCCTGGAAGAATGAGGGTTCGGGTTTTACTCAAACCTCTTTACAGTCCCGAAGCAAACGCGGACGGGAGGCCCATATTAATTCTAAAAGGGCTATACAAATTCCTGTATATCAGGACTTTCCGATGGAGTCGATCCGATCGGTGGCCACTGCCCTACAAGGGGAGGATTGGTTAGCCACGATCGACATCAAAGATGCTTATTTGCACATTCCCATCTTTCCAGTCCACCAAAAATTTCTACGCTTTGCAGTAGAAGGGCGCCATTTTCAGTTCAGAGCCTTACCCTTCGGTTTGGCCACAGCACCACGAGTGTTTACAAAAATTCTGGCCCTTTATTGGCCAATCTAAGAACACAAGGTGTAATGATAATGGCATATCTGGATGACTTGTTGCTGATAGACCACTCAGTGAAAAAACTAGACGTGGTCGTTCACAAGACGATCAAGTATCTGGAATCTCACGGTTGGATTATCAACCGAGACAAGTCAGCCCTAAAAACCAGTCAAAAGTCTGGAATACTTGGGGCTAAGGTTGGATTCAGGCCAGAGAAAAATATTCTTGCCTCGAGGAAAGGTGTTGTCTTTGAAAGATTTGATCCACTTAGTGGGTACAAAAAAGACAGCCGTCCATACGCCTGTATATGAGGCTGCTGGGAAAAATGGTGGCATCATTCGAAGCAGTACCCTACGGTCAATTCCATTCAAGGAATTTGCAAGGGGCCATACTGTCAGCCTGGAACAAAAAAGTTCAGGCCCTAGACTTACAATGTCCTTGTCCCCTTCCGTTCGCAAGAGCCTCCGTTGGTGGTTGGTTCCCCAGAATCTGGAAAAAAGGAAATCCTTCAGTCCGATTTCTTGGAAGGTGGTCACTACAGATGCCAGCCTTATAGGCTGGGGAGCAGTACTGGAGCAATAGTCTCTCCAGGGCAGATGGTCGGATGCAGAAAAGGCCCTGCCCATCAATCTCTTAGAGATACGAGCAGCCCGGTATGCCCTAGTAGCATGGACATCCAAACTCCAAGGGTCCCCTTTCAGAATGCAATCAGACAATGCCACAGCAGTGGCATATATCAATCATCAGGGGGGCACCAGGAGTCGTGCAGCCCAGAGGGAAGTAAATTACATCCTGAAATGGGCAGAAAAATATGTCCCAGCCATATCTGCGGTATTCATTCCAGGAGTGGAGAATTGGAAGGCGGACTTTCTAAGTCGCCAGCAATTAGGCCCAGAGGAAGGGTCCCTTCACCCCGAGGTTTTCTGGACAATATGTCAGCGGTGGGGAACATCGGATGTAGATCTTCTAGCATCCAGATTCAACGCAAAGGGGGACAGGTTTGTCTCTCGGACAAGGGATCCCCTAGCTTGCGGCTCGGATGCCCTAGTGTTCCCTTGGGATCAGTTCAAGCTGATATATGCATTCACACCGCCACAATGGTTACCTCGATTACTCTGCAGAATCAGGGTAGAAAAGAAACCGGTGATTCCGGTGGCTCCAGCGTGGCCCCGAAGAGCGTGGTACGCGGAGATTGTAAAATTTCAGTGGGGAGTCCTTGGACTCTCCCACGTCGTCCGGCTTTCGCAAGGACCGATATACCACCCTTCCTTACCAGCCCTAGGTTTGACGGCCTGGCTATTGAAGCCCACATTCTAAAAAAGAGAGGGCTCTCTAATGCTGTGGTATCTACCATGATCAATGCCAGGAAGCCGGTATCCAGGCAGATCTACTATAGAATCTGGAAGGCGTACATCGCGTGGTGTGAGGCCAAGAAATGGCATCCACATAAGTACGTAATAGGTAGGATTCTGGACTTCCTACAGTGGGCTGTAGATAGGAAGCTTGCCTTGAGTACTATCAAGGGTCAGATTTCGGCCTTGTCAATATTTTTTCAAAGGCCCTTGGCTTCGCATTCACTAGTCAAAGCCTTTATACAAGGAGTGATGCGTATTAGTCCTCCGGTTAATATTCCCATATGTCCATGGGATCTAAACTTGGTTCTGTCGGTTCTACAGAAACAACCATTTGAACCATTACAGCATATTTCCTTGGTGCTTCTCACCAGGAAATTGATTTTTCTAGTAGCCATTTGTTCGGCTAAAAGAGTATCGGAATTAGCAGCTATGTCCTGTAAGGAGCCATATCTGGTTATCCATAAGGACAGAGTAGTGTTACGTCCTCATCCAGCCTTTCTTCCTAAGGTGGTATCGAGGTTTCATTTGAACCAAGATGTGGTTCTTCCTTCTTTTTTCCCCAAACCTACTTCGGTAGAGGAAAAGTTATTGCATTCTTTGGATGTAGTAAGAGCAGTTAAAGCTTATCTAAAAGCCACTGCTCAGATTCGCAGAACGGATACTTTGTTTATTCTGCCGGAAGGCCCCAGAAAGGGTCAGGCAGCGTCAAAATCTACTTTAGCCAAGTGGATTCGACAGGTCATTATGCAAGCTTATGGCTTGAGAAGGAGACCGCCTCCGTTCAAAGTTAGAGCGCACTCCACGAGAGCAGTTGGAACTTCATGGGCAGTGCATCACCAGGCCTCCCTGGCTCAAATCTGTAAGGCCGCAACGTGGTCTTCAGTTCACACGTTTACTAGGTTCTACCAGGTGGACTTTAGAAGTCAGGAGGATGTCGCCTTTGGGCGCAATGTGTTGCAGGCCGCAAAAGATCCTCATGTCTGATAGCGCTCAGCTTATATATGGTGTATCCCCCCCCTCATTGGGCATTGCTTTAGGACATCCCATTAGTAATGACTATGTCACTCTGTGTCCCGTGATGTACGAGAAAGAAAATAGGATTTTTATAACAGCTTACCTGTAAAATCATTTTCTTAGGAGTACATCACGGGACACAGAGCTCCCGCCCCTCTTTGGGGACACTTATTGCTTTGCTACAAAACTGAGGTGCTCCCGGATGGGAGGGGCTTATATAGGGGAGGGTACTTCCGGTTTTGGAAGTTGCCAGTGCCAGCACCTGACGGTATCTATATAACCCATTAGTAATGACTATGTCGCTCTGTGTCCCGTGATGTACTCCTAAGAAAAGGATTTTACAGGTAAGCTGTTATAAAAATCCTATTTTTGTGTTGGACCAGCCGGAAATAAGATATTAGTTATTAGGTATTCGTGGCAAGCTTTAACTTTACCCAAAAGTGGCAAGGCTTTACCTGCCAGAATACCCAGTATTCTGCCTGGACAGGAAGTTTTGGGGAGGCTGTAGTAGGTATATGAAGGCATCTAGGCACTTCGTACCTACAAGTGCCCCCTCACTTCCAGTGACATTTGCTTTAGAAGTAATCTATCATATATTATGCATTTTAGGTCATTGGAAAGTTTGCCCAAGAGTATATTTTGAAGGATCGCTAAAATGCATGCACCGCTTATTAACATAGTTCCTCCCCTCATCTTAAATCGCTGCATTAATTCTGTAAAAAAAAAAAAAAAAACATCTTTGTAAAAACAAAAACAAAAAATAGAAAATATCTTTACCTTACCAACTGTTCCTGGGCTAAGGTGGTCACAATCCTTCCGGAGAGATTCTGGGAATAAGGAACATCTCAAATCTCATGGTAAGACCCCTCTTACTACCAGTGTGCCTCCTTTTTTTGCCAGTGTCCTAGGACAATAGACATCATTTTTATTTTTCAGCGCTGCTGTTTTAATGTCTTCCCATCTGATTTATCCAGCAATTTTTTTCTTCAGAATGCTGGAGGTTTCCTTTCGAATTGCAGTTATCCCGGTATGGTTGTCCAAAGTCTGACTGTTGGACCACACTGCATTCAGACCCCACTGGACTGGACATTTCTGGTAGGCCTGAAGTGACCTTCAGGTACTGCATGGAGCGCTTTCCAGACAACATTCTGGTAAAAGCTTGGGTAGGCCAGTCTAGCTGAACATTTGGAACGTCCTAATTTTTATTGGTTGCTGAGAGCTGTTATTTCCCGTTGGTCTTACCATGGAAGGGGTTCACGCTATGGAACGTGCTGCATGGAGTATCGTGCACACATTCCTTCCTGACGTATAGCGTTGAAGCATCTCCTCGCTTTTGGGCCTGCTGATCTATTCTTGCTGCTGGTCTACAGTGACTTTTTTCCCCTCCTGCCAGCTTACCCTCCAGGTTTTGTGAGCGTTCTTGCTTACTCTGAGCCAGTATGTTTCCTAACTGCACTGTGGCCACGAAAGGTCTGATTTTAGATGGGGGGGGACCCCATCTGCAGGGTACCCCCAGCTTTCTCTGCTAATTGGTTGAGGACTGCTTGCATCGCACCCACTGATGGTGACGACATCTGCAACTTGGAGTCATGTAAAATTTCTCCCATCCTGCAGTCCTCCTTGTTCCCGTTCAGGATTTGCTAGGTCCTCTGTTCTCCCAACTGAGGTTTTTACTACTGTCATGTAAGACATTGACTCAGAGACTACAAGTGCGCTTCTGTGCCCTCTGATAAATTTGGCTTGGGATTTACCTGTAGCCGTAGTGACTTCTCAACCATCGGCCTCAGCAACAATGCACACCTGCCTGAGGCAAGAAGATCAGTCTGCCGCTTCAGTCAGTGCTGCTTCCAGCCTTGGACCTTATACGTGCCCCAAGGCAGCGAATACTTTTCCTTTCCACCTTCTTTGCCTGCTTTTTCTATACAAAGATTTCAAACACCATGCTAGGTTGGGAAAGAAAGTCCTAAAAGTTGTACATCACAGCAAAACCCTGTAAGGAGGTGTATGACAGCCTCCAACCAGGTCATGCCCCCCAACATGTTTTGCTCTGCCCCGAAGCCTAATCGTGTTCCCCATGATTAAGCTTCAGGGCAGGTCTTGGAATGTACGGGGGCTGAATTCCAAGTTGAAAAGATCGCTGATGTTTGACTACTTGGCACGCCACTATCCGCATGTAATCCTACTTCAGGAAACCCACCTCCAGGGCTCTCGAGTCATGGCCCTCAAACGGGCAAAAATTGCCTATGCCCTTCATTCTCCACATATGCCAGGGGGACCTCCATCCTAATAGCCAAATCAGCCCCAGTTAGTATTAAAGGAGTAGTAAGGTGAAAAAACATTCGACAATACCGCCCCCCCCCCCCCCCGAGCCCCCGTTTTTCTTACCTGGCCCCTCGAAAGTCCCATGCTCGTCCCCGTCATCCTCTTCGTTTTTCAGCCAGGCCGACGATTGGCTACACTGGATGGATTGAAAGCAGCGCAGCCATTGGCTGGCGCTGCTGTCAATCACATCCAATGACACGGCACGCGGGGGGCGGGGCCGAGTGATACAGTCGGCGGCTATGGCCGCCGCTGTATCACGGGAGCGCGCCCGCAATCACTCCACACCATGCGAGCTCACTCGCATTAAGGTGTGGAGTCCCTGCGGGGAGGAGCTGAAACAGCCGCCGAGGGACCCCAGAAGACCAGGATCGGGGCCACTGTGTGCAAAACGAGCTGCACAGTGGAGGTAAGTATAACATGTTTGTTATTTTTAAGCAAAAAAAAAGGGAAGCTTTAGTGCTCCTTTAAGCATGTTAAACTGGACCCGCAAGGGTGTTTTGTAGTTGTACTCAAACTTATGGGAAGACCATATACCGTGACTAGCCTGTATGCCCCTCCCCCCTTCACTAAATTGTTCTTTGAAAGGGTTATGACCTCCATTCTGGCGATAGCAGAGGGTCCTTTACTAATAGCGGGTGACTATAATACAGTACTGGATAATTCCATAGATAGATTACATTGCTCTTCATTACCCCCCCACTCCCCTGGGTTCCTTCTTAAATCAATTTGACTTGGTAGAGGCCTGGAGGTGGAAGCATGCGGACAGGAGGGAGTATTCGTGTCACTCTGAGTCACACGGTACTCTGTCTCGTATAGATTTGTGTCTGGTCTCGTCGGATCTACTTTCCATGGTATCGGCAGTTAAATACCTCCCTAGGGTGATATCCGACCATTCTCCTTTGATGGTGGACCTCGCCCTGGGCCCCTCCTCCTCCTATCGGGTGTGGCGACTGAGCCCACTGTGGTTGGCGGATGAAATCATGGTGAACCAATGTATGACGGAGATGAAATCATACTGGCTACTTAATAAACAGAGTGCATCCGTTCCAGTGGTATGGGATGCCTTTAAGGCCACTACACGTGGCTCTTTTGCTGCGGCGGTTGGTCAGACACGCAAGGCCTCTATGTCCAAGTTGATGGATGCAGAGGGGGCTCTCAGGGAGGCAGAAGCCGCTTATACCGCGACTCCCTCTCCTGAGACGCATGCTGCCTGGAAGCATGGGTCCAGAGAATTGGACCTAGCGCTTTTGGAACGCACCCAGAAGAAGCTGTTATACCAGAATCAGCGAATCTTTGAGTTTGGTGACAAGAATAGCTGTTTGTTGGCATATCTTTCTAAACCTGACTATCAGCCATGCAGCATACCCAGAATTAAGAGCACAGAGGGCATAGTGGTAGAACAGAACAATGAGATCATGGAAGCCTTTATTTCCTTTTACTCCTCCCTATATGCTACTAGAGCTCACTACACGATTGTGGCATTGGATGACTATCTTGCAGACATTTCGTTGCCCAGACTTCAGACCCAGCAGGCGTCAGATCTTGACGCTCCTCTGACAACTGAGGAAATTGGGGAGGCTATCCAGTCCTTTGCCAGAAACAAAACGCCGGGACTGGATGGGTTCCCCATCGAGTGGTATTTGCAATACAAAGATTTGCTTATACCCCATCTAAGCAGGGTATATGATTTTGCTATGAAAACGGGACAGCTACCCCCCTCTATGTCGGAGGCATTGATTGTCCTCATTCCTAAACCACATAAGGATCACCTCCTATGCGAATCTTACAGACCAATATCACTCATCAACTCAGATGTTAAGATTTTGGCCAAGGTGCTCGCCCGGCGATTGAACACAGTTATTACTACCATTATTGGTGCGGATCAAACTGGGTTCATCCCTGGGCGATCGACCTCCATTAACCTTCGGAGACTGTTCACCAATCTTCAGGCCACTCATGCGAAGATGGGTTCCAGGGCTGTTCTGGCCTTGGACGCACACAAGGCATTTGATTCAGTCGAATGGCCTTATCTGCTGGAGGTCCTGGCAAAGTTTGGTTTTGGCGGTACCTTCATCAGATGGGTTCAGCTGTTATATTCGAAACCCACTGCTCGACTGAGGGTGAACGCGGCCGTGTCTGATCCCTTTCCAAAAAATAGAGGCACCAGGCAGGGGTGCCCTCTGTCGCCGTTGCTCTTTGCACTGGCGATAGAGCCCTTGGCAGCACTGATAAGATCTTGCGGGGAAGTTGCGGGACTGACGATTGGGGGTCTGGAGGAGAAGGTGTCTCTTTATGCTGACGACATGTTGATCTATTTGTTGGACCCCCAGTCATCTCCCCCAGTCCTGCTGGAGATTGGCAAGTTTGGGCATTTCTCCGGGTTAACTGGGACAAGTCCATCCTATTTCAGATTGACCAGGCAGACCCACCCAGGCTAACTTCCTCTTGCCCACTACAAATAGTCACCTCCTTCCGATATTTAGGAGTTATGGTACAGCTCCCTATTACCTCTTATGCTAAACTCAATATAGACCCCCTTATAGGGAGAATGAAGACCACATTCAAAACCTGGGCTAATCTCCCACTTACCTTATTGGGCAGGATTAATATTTTTAAAATGATATTCCTGCCACGATTTCTGTATGTATTGGGTAATTCACCAATATATGTCGCTAAGCTTAAATTTAAAGAAATAGACTCCATCCTTACTTCCTTTTTATGGAGGGGGGGAGTAGTCAGGATTGCCAAGACCACCCTCCAGTTACCGGTACTGGAGGGTGGATTGGCCTTACCCTGCCTCCACACCTATTATATTGCCTTACAATTAGCTCATGCACATTGGTGGTTTTTTCCTGAAGCCAACAACGCAGCCACTGCCTTGGAGGCTGCTATCCTTACCTCCTATGAATCCCTGCAGAACCTGATTTATCGTATGTCCCTTAGAGGGCGGGAGGGTACGAGTGTCCTGGCAATGACTATAAGGCATATTAAGCTAACAAAACTACAGTCGTTCACTGACAGTAATACTTACTCGCCCAACACTCCACTCTGGGGGAACCCGACTCTACCAGAGTTCTTCTGCAGATCTGACGGGGGATTCTGGTCGAAAAGGGGGGTAAAAACTATTTTTTGCCTTTATTCTCAGACAACGTGTTTCGTTCTTTTGATGAATTTCATAGAGATTACAATCTACCACGCACAGCTTACTTCCTCTACCTACAGATACGCCATACTGCAGCAACGCAGTTTGGTCTTCGCAACATATCCATTCAACTCTCCCCACTGGAACGTATGTTGACCGACTCCCCTCACACCAAGCTAGTTTCTACATATTATAGGTCCCTTCTGCATTCCACGACTCAAAGGCTGAGCAAGACGGCTGCCAGCTGGAGAGCTGATATCCCTGAGCTGACGGAGGAAATCTGGCAGGAGCTTTTGCCCCTCCAGGTTCCCTCTGTCATCTCTTCTCATGATAAAGTATCACAAACAAAATTGTTATACAGATCCTACTTTACTCCATGCTTACTATTTAAACTGAATAGATTGCCCTCTGCATTTGGCTCTCGTTGCGGCATGGCTGATGGCACGTTCTTTCATTTAATTTGGGAGTGTCCTCCGATCAGGCAGTTCTGGTTGGAGGTCACGGCCTTCATTAGTTCATTGACACAATTACCTAATGTATGTAATCCTCTAAGGTGTTTACTGGGCTATATTGATGATGATAGTATATCCGAGAATACACAAACATTTCTGAGAATAGTATTGTTTTATGCTAAGAAAGCAATAACCTTCCATTGGAAGTCTCCATCCTTGCCCACTAGTGCCTTCTGGCTCACAAATATTAACCATGCTGTATCATTATACAAACTGACATATGAGGCTAGAGGGTGTCCGAAAAAATTCAGGAAGGTTTGGGGCTACTGGGTTGATTCTGAGAGCACCGTCTCTCCTGCTCCTTAAAAATGGGACTGAATATTGTCTTCCTGATATATGCCAATTGTTTACCAGCTTTCTAAAATACATTTTTTGCACTGTACTGGATTAGGCAATGTTCGCTCCACGAGTGTCTGTTTGTTGTCTATTGTATGTCTTGTTTTGAAAAAAAACTTAATAAAAACTTACCTTAAAAAAAAAAAAAAAAAAAAAAAGCTTCAGGGCAGACTGAAATGGCCTGGTTGGAGCCTGGGCATAAGTACCATGCAATAAGTGGAGCTTTACTTTTAGACCAAGGTCTGCTTTGACAATTAGTGCACATTTTTCTAAAAAGTGCTCCAGTTACCCCATAAGGACCTTGGGGTGGCATATACACTATATTGTCAAAAGTATTGGGACACCACGCACATGAACTTTAATGACATCCCAGTCTGTCCGTAGGGTCAAATATTGAGTTGGCCCACCCTTTGCAGCTATAATAGCTTCAACTCTTCTGGGAAGGCTGTCCACTAGGTTTGAGCGGGTTTGGAATGGAGAAACTTGACTGGCCTGAACTCAACCCGACAGAACACCATCGGAATGAATTAGAGCAGAGACTGCGAGCTAGGCCTTCTTGTCAAACATCAGTGCCTGACCTCACAAATGCTCTTCTGGAAGAATGGTCAAACATTCCCATAGACACACTCCTAAACCTTGTGGACAGCCTTCCCAGAAGCGTTGAAGCTGTTATAGCTGCAAAGGGTGGGCCAACAAAATATTGAACCCTACAGACTAAGACTGGGATGCCATTAAAGTTTGTGTGTGTGTTTGTGTGTGTGTGCGCGCAGGCAGGTGTCCCAATATTTTTGACAATATAGTGTATGTGGGGAATATTCCTGTCATAGAAGTTTTTTAGTTTTTTGTTCTTATGCAGAAATAGTTAAAAAGCTGAAAATGTCTGATAGTTTAATTGCATGCTACTGACTACAGTCAGTGATGTGGACACTTGGCTTGATACACAAATGTACTAGGCTGTATAGGAAGGAGGTAGAGTCATTGCCTTTTATACAGTAGATGCTCTTCCTGATTGTGTCTGCAAGGTAAGAAGAATATCATACATCTGACCAGTTCTGCATACTGTGTGGTGGTGGTGTTTTTTTTTTTGTTTTTGTTTTTAACCTAAGGCTACCTGTCTCCTCTTGTCACCATAGGCTAAAACGTCCAGGTGCTTTTGAATCTTCGATGACCCCTGCTAAAAAGCCTCATATGACTATATCAGAGACAATTGAGCTTCCGGATGGTGATGATGATGAACATACAGCTACTGACTTTGATGTTATCATTATTGAAGAAGATAGCACTCCCAAACCCAACGATAATTCCAAACCCGTGAACAGCACCGGTCCAGGATTAATGACTGCAGCCACCACCCAGACTGACAGGGGAGGAACTACTATTAAACAGGAAGTAGATTCCAATGGCTGTGCCAATTTACAGGCAAGCCAACAAGTGCCGAATACCGATTACAGCTATTGTAATGGAACCACCACACAAGATGGATCTCACCATGTAAACCCCCAAAGCTCTGAAGATTATTACCATAAGCAATGTGATGAGCTCTCTGCAAAGGTGAAACGTCTACAGGACCAGTTGGCTGTGGCATTAGGCCACCAAGTGAAGAAAGAGACTTCTCAGGCCTGTATACAAACTGATCCTGTACCCACACAAGACATGTCCAGCAAACAAATGGTATCAAATTATGAACAAGCCCTAAAAGAGGTGCACAGGCTGAAAGTTCTGTGCAACACGCTGCAGTCAATGAAATCTGAGCCAGGGGCCAGCCAGGTAAATGAGGCCGAAGCCAATGCCCAGAATGAAGTAGACGACATGGCCATTCAGCTCGATGGAGTGTTCCGCCAGCTTGACACTTGCTGCACTGAGCGGGATCAGTATAAGGCCGAGGTAAATTTCTCCTTGAACAGTATGGTGTGGTCCACATTCCCATGTAACTAGTAGACATGCCCCCCTTGGCTTATACTCGAGTCACCTTTTTGCGCCTGATATTCCGGACTTTGGCGACCCGGTACCGGCCAGCCGTATAGACCACACACTTGGTACACATATAGCCCCACTCTTCCTCTACAAGTGTACAAAGTTTGTTGTCCGGGGGACCTACGGTCGGGGAGCACCGATTTTTCAAAGCCAGGCACCCCTTCCATAGACTCTCATGTTAAACAATCATTTCTCTGGTGACTTTGGGGACCTGGTACCGGCCGGTCGTAGGTCCCCTGGACCCGAAACTTGGCACACATGTAGCCCCATTTCTCCTCTAAGTGTGCAAAGTTTATTGTCTGGGGGACCTACGGCCGGGGTGCACCGATTTTTCAAAGCCGGGAACCCCTTCCATAGACTCCTATGTTAAACGTCAGTCTAGTCATGGACACAGTGAGGCATGGGCACAGTGAGGCATGCACATGGGCACAGTGAGGCATGCAGATGGACACCCTAGGCTTATACTCGAGGCAATAAGTTTTCCCATTTTTTTAATGGTAATATACGGTATATATCACCCACATACACAAAATGTGTGTGTGTATGTATATATATATATATATATATATATATATATATATATATATATATATATATATATATATATATAAATAATATATACTTTGGGTGGGGTTCTTCCCTCTCTTATTTTCAATGTAATGGAGCGATGTCAAGGGCTCCCAATCTTCCACCAAATTAAATAAAATTGACAAAGGGACATGCGCTCCAGTGGTAAACGATTTTTACTTGAATCTTCAATTCATATAATGAAAAAATAGCAAACCGCAATAGCTACTGTACAGTTGCGAGCATCCTTGACAGATGGGACTCACCTGTGGGGTTACACCCTCAAGTGTTGGTATAAATAGAGGTTTCTTTTGCTAAAATTTCACACTAAGCCTGTCAGCCTGAAGAAAAGAAGGGATGCTCGCATCTGTACAGTAGCTATTGCTGTTTGCTATTTTTTCATGACATGAATTGACGATTCAAGTAAAAATCGTTTACCACTGGAGCGCATGTCCCTTTGTCTTTGTGTGTGTGTGTATATGTGTGTGTGTGTATATATATATATATATATATATATATATATATATATATATATATATATATATATATATACACACGCACACGCACACGCACACACACACACTGAAAAATACCCCTTGAGATTTTCCGCAATTTGTCACGTTACAACCAGAAACGTAAAAGTATTTTATTGGGATTTTATCTGACAGATCAACACAAAGTGGCACATAATTGTGAAGTGGAAGGGAAGCGATAAATGGTTTTCAATATTTTTTACAAATATGTGAAAAGTGTGGCATGCATTTATATTCAGCCCCCTTTACTCTGATGCCCCAAACAAAAATCTAGTGGAATCCATTGCCTTCAGAAGTCACCTAATTAGTAAATAGAGTCCACCTGTGTGTAATTTAATCTCAGTATAAATACAACCGTTCTGTAAAACCCTAGTGAACTAACAGTATCATGAAGGCCAAGGAACATACCAGACAGGTCACAGTTAAAGTTGTGGAGAATTTTAAAGCAGGGTTAAGTTCTAAAAAGATTTCCCAAGCTTTGAACATCTCACAGAGCACTGTTCAATCCATCATCCGGAAATGGAAAGAGTATGGCACAACTTCAAACCTACCAAGACATGGCCGTCCACCTAAACTGACAGGCCGGGCAAGGAGAGTAGGGATGAGCCGAACACCCCCGGGTTCGGTTCGCACCAGAACCTTCGAACGGACCGAAAGTTCGCGCGAATTTTCGAACCCTATTCGTTATAATGGACGCGAACGTTCGAAATCAAAATTGCTAATTACAACGGCCAATATGCATGTTAATGTTATAAAACAGGTTTGGGGACCCGGGTCCTGCCCCAGGGGACATATATCAATGCAAAAAGAAATTTTAAAAACTAAAGTTTTTTCGGGAGCAGTCATTTTAATGATGCATAAAGTGAAAAAAAAAAAAGTGAAATTTTCCTTTAAATATGGTACCTGGGGGGTGTCTAAAGTATGCCTGTGAAGTGGCATGTGTTTCCCGTGTTTAGAACTGTCCTTGCACAAAATGACATTTGTAAAGGAAAAAAAGAAGCCATTTAAAACCACTTGCGGCTTTAATGTCATGTCTTGTCCTGGCCGCCATATGGCTGAAAATCCTTGAGAAAAATGGCATGGCTACCCCATCACCCCCCCCCCCCACCCCAGCCCCTTTGGGTCTTGTATGGATACTAAGGGGGACCCCGCACCCAAAATAAAACCCTATACCTACAACCCTATATACTCTGAACAGCAGTATATAGGTGGTGCAAACAAGACATGGACTGTAGGTTTGTTCTTAAGTAGAATCTGAACAGGTACATTATGAAGTGTAGCTACATCCCAAAAAAATCAATTTTTAAGCTTTTTGGAGAACATAGGGAGGGGTTATCACCCCTGTAACATTTGCTGTCTTTGCACATCTGTTCAGAACATGTCACCTCACTTTCCGTCCCAATGACAAATGTTTTTGGAAAAGTGGGGTTTTAATTGAAACAAGGATTGGTGATAAAGCATCAGTAGAGAGGAGATACCTTTTTCCCAAATTAAATCTAACAGGATAGAATTTTCCTTCCTAGGGGTAGATTTCCTCTCACTTCCTGTTTTCTCTTGCCGTTTGCAAGTAGGAGTCGTTTGTAAGTTGGATGTTTGAAAGTAGGGGCCTGCCGTATATACTCTGCAGAAATTTGCCCTATTAGATGTTGGTGTAGCCACAAGACTGGTGGGCACAGGAATGGGCCCTGCTGTGAGTTAATAGATCAAGATTTGTACTTGCATGCACCTGTTGAACCGGGCAGAAAAATTGGGCCTTTGGTGGTGGTGGTGGTGGTGGTGGACGGTGTTGCCACAAGACTGTAAGCCCTCACAGTTACTCTTGGTGGGTGCAGGAATGGGCCCTGCTGTGAGTTATTAGATCAAGATTTGTAATTGCATGCACCTGTTGAACAGGGCAGAAAAATTGGGCCTTTGGTGGTGGTGGTGGTGGTGGACGGTGTTGCCACAAGACTGTAGGCCCTCATAGTTACTCTTGGTGGGCGCAGGAATGGGCCCTGCTGTGAACTATTAGATCAAGATTTGTAATTACACGCCCCTGTTAAACAGGGCCTGAAAAATTGTGCCTTAGGCATTGGTGCTGGTGCCACAACACTGCAACCCCTCACAGATACTGTACTTGGAGCACAGCAGTCACACCTGTTGGGAAGCATCTTTTTAAAAAATTGTAATTACACGCCCCTGTTATACAGGGGCTGAAAAATTGTGCCTTAGGCACTGGTGCTGGTGCCACAACACTGCAACCCCTCACAGATACTGTACTCTGAGCACAGCAATGAGACCTGTTGCAAAGCATTGCCTAAAAATTGTAATTACACGCCCCAACAGGGGCTGAAAAATTGTGCCTTAGGCACTGGTGCTGGTGCCACAACACTGCAACCCCTCACAGATACTGTACTCTGAGCACAGCAGTCACACCTGTTGCGAAGCATCTTTTTAAAAAATTGTAATTACACGCCCCTGTTATACAGGGGCTGAAAAATTGTGCCTTAGGCACTGGTGCTGGTGCCACAACACTGCAACCCCTCACAGATACTGTACTCTGAGCACAGCAATGAGACCTGTTGCAAAGCATTGCCTAAAAATTGTAATTACACGCCCCAACAGGGGCTGAAAAATTGTGCCTTAGGCACTGGTGCTGGTGCCACAACACTGCAACCCCTCACAGATACTGTACTCTGAGCACAGCAGTCACACCTGTTGCGAAGCATCTTTTTAAAAAATTGTAATTACACGCCCCTGTTATACAGGGGCTGAAAAATTGTGCCTTAGGCACTGGTGTGGTGGCATGGATCATTGAGGAGGAGGAAGAGGATAGTCAGTGAACATAACAGGACAGTCACTCAGCATCAGCATAGGCAGTCTTGAAGGGATGTGACATTATAAATTATTCCGTTATATCCGCTTCAGGTGTCTGGTAGCTGGTGGTGATCCAAGACTGATTCATTTTTATGAAGGTCAGTCGATCAACCGAGTCGGTGGACAGGCGCACCCTATGATCGGTGACAAATCCTCCAGCAGCACTGAATGTGCGTTCGGAAAGAACGCTGGATGCAGGACAGGCCAGTAGCTCAATTGCATACTGTGCAAGCTCTGGCCAGTGATCCATCCTCAGGACCCAGTAAGCCAGAGGATTTTCGGTGGGAAAGGTGTCCAAGTCTGACCTTGCCCCTAGGTATTCCTGCACCATGTATATCAGACGCTGGCGATGGTTGCTGGAACCGATCATACCTTGGGGCTGCGGACTAAAAAATTGTCTGAACGCATCGGTCAGACGTCCACCTTCCCCACCGCTCCTTCTGCTACTGACCGAAGCCTCAGCAACTCGTCGTCCAGGACCAGGAGTTTGTAACCTCCCAGTTTCTGGGAACGCGTTGCACAGACCTTTCTGCAAGGCCTCCCTGAGATGTCTCATCCTCTGCTCCCTCTGCGACGGCAAGATAAGGTCCGCAACCTTACCCTTGTACCGTGGATCAAGGAGAGTGGCCAGCCAGTAATGGTCACTCTCCTTGATCCGAAGAACACGAGGATCCTTCCGCAGGCTTTGCAGGATCAGGGAGGCCATGCAGCGTAGGTTAGCTGAGGCATTCGGTCCGGAGTCTTCTGGGTCACTGAGGATGACATGATCGCCAGCCACCTCCTCCCAGCCACGTACAAGTCCACTGGTTTGTTGGGACTGTACATCATCCCTAAAAGACTGCTGCTGCTGATGCTGAGTGCCAGGCTCCACCTCCATGCTCACACAATCCTCCTCCTCCTCCTCCTCCTCTTCCTGTGTGATGGGTGGGACAGAAGGAACATTGTCTGGATAAAGGGGGCCTTGAGAGACAAGGAAGTCCTCCTCTTCCTGCCTCTGTTCTGCCTCAAGTGCCCTGTCCATTATCCCACGCAGCGTATGCTCCAACAGGTGGACAAGAGGTACAGTGTCACTGATGCATGCACTGTCACTGCTCACCATCCTCGTGGCCTCCTCAAATGGTGAGAGGACAGTGCATGCATCCCTGATCATGCTCCACTGGCGTGGGGAAAAAAAGCCAAGCTCCCCTGTCCTGGTGCCGTAGTCGCAAAGGTACTCATTGATGGCCCTCTGCTGCGTGTGCAGTCGCTGCAGCATGGCCAACGTTGAGTTCCACCTGGTGGGCATGTCACATATTAGGCGGTTCTTGGGCAGGTTCAGCTCCTTTTGCAGCTCAGTCAGCCGAGCACTGGCATTATAAGATCGGCGGAAATGCACACAGACTTTCCTGGCCTGCCTCAGGACATCCTGTAAGCCTGGGAACCTGCCCAAGAACCGCTGCACCACCAGGTTGAGGACGTGAGCCATACAGGGCACATGGGTGAGCTGCCCCTGTCGCAGGGCGGAGAGGAGGTTGGTGCCATTATCAGAAACGACCATTCCTGGCTTAAGCTGGCGTGGCGTCAACCACCTCTCGGCCTGCCCCTGCAGAGCTGCCAGAACCTCTGGCCCAGTGTGGCTCCTGTCCCCCAAACACACCAGCGCAAGCACGGCATGGCATCTTTTTGCCTGCGTACTCGCGTAGCCCCTTGTACGCCTACGGAGCACCGCTGGTTCCGAGGACAGAGCACTCGAAGAGGACATGGAGGAAGAAGAAGAGGAGGGGGTGGAGGAGAGAGGTGTGTCACAACCAGTAGTAGCATTTTGGAGGCGTGGTGGCGGAACAACCTCCAACACTACTGCACCTTGTCCTGCATCCCTCCCAGCTACCAATAGAGTGACCCAATGGGCCGTGAAAGAAAGATAACGTCCCTGTCCATGCCTGCTGGACCATGAGTCAGCGGTAATATGCACCTTACCGCTGACCGCCCTGTCCAGCGAGGCATGGACATTGCCTTCCACATGCCAGTAGAGAGACGGAATCGCCTTCCGTGAGAAAAAGTGGCGTTTGGGAACCTGCCACTGAGGAACCGCACATTGAACAAACTCACGGAAGGGGGCCGAGTCTATCAACTGAAAAGGCAGCAGTTGAAGTGCTAGCAATTTAGCCAAGCTAGCATTCAACCGCTGGGCATGTGGATGGCTGGGAGTATACTTCTTTCGACGGTCCAGCAGCTGGGGCAGGGAAATTTGCCTGCTACAATCGGACGTCGGTGTACTGCAAGTACTTGGTTGTGACACACCTAATTCTACACCTTCAGTCCTCTCAGAGCAGCTTTCAGAGAGGACTGAAGATATAGTGGGGATGGAGATCCCAGCTGATGAGGAGCAAGGAGAGGTCCGCTTTGTTCTTTGGTGTGGGTCTTTTATGTGTGCTTGCCAACGAGCTGCATGGCAGGTCGACATATGTCTGCTCATGCTTGTGGTGCCCAAGCGGCTGATGTTTTGGCCACGCGAGATACGCTTGAGACAAATATTGCAAATAGCAGTGGTGCGATCTGATGCACTCGTCTCAAAAAAGGCCCACACCAAAGAACTTTTGTGATAACGTGCAGAGGCAGCGCCCTGCACAGGCGGAGCTCTGCGGTGTGGTACAGTTGCTGTGCTGGCCTCTAGCTGGCCTCCAGGGGGCATCCTGCCTCGTTGGACATGTGACGCTGCATCCTCCTCCTCCTCTCTCCCTTCAGGCACCCACGTGGAGTCAGTGACCTCATCATCCCCTCCCTCTTCACCACTAGAGCAAACCTGGCAGTAAGCTGCAGCTGGTGGAACACTACTGCCAGATTGCTGTCCTTCAGCATCCCCTCTCTCTGCGCGCACACTACTGACTTCCTCAAGCTGGGTATCATCATCCGAGCCTTCGAATCGTTGGGCATCCTCCTGGAGCATGTACCCAACACTGTGCTCAAACAGTTCGGGGGACTCCTCAGGAGGACATGGTGGGTCTAGGGAAGGGGTGGCTGATGATGCCATTGAGTACGCGTTGGCAGCTGCTCTGCCAGTACCCTGAGCCTGGGTGAGAGAGGATGAGGAGGATGAGGAGGGCTTGGTCATCCATTCTACCAAGCCTTCGGCATGATGCGGCTCCACATGTCCAGCTGCCGAAAACAAAGACAAGCATGTCCCATGGCCACGTGCTGATGACGATGCACGACCACGTCCACGGCCAGCACTGTTGTCTCTAGAAACAGAGCCTGCCTGCCCTGTGTTCTTGCCTCGGCACGCTCTGCCTCTCCTTGGCGGTCTTCCAGCCATTGTAGTCGGTAGTGTATATAGTATAAAAAATAGAACTCCTATGTGTGCTCACAACACACTGTAGGTCCTATGGGTGCTGACACTAACACACTATAGGTACTATGTGTGCTGCTGACAAGAAAATATAGGAGCTCTGTGTGATGCCACTAACACATTAGAAGTCCTATGGGTGCTGCTGAGAAGAAAATATAGGAGCTCTGTTTGCTGCCACTAACACACTAGAAGTCCTATGGGTGCTGCTGAGAAGAAAATATAGGAGCTCTGTTTGCTGACACTAACACACTAGAAGTCCTATGGGTGCTGCTGAGAAGAAAATATAGGAGCTCTGTTTGCTGCCACTAACACACTAGAAGTCCTATGGGTGCTGCTGAGAAGAAAATATAGGAGCTCTGTTTGCTGCCACTAACACACTAGAAGTCCTATGGGTGCTGCTGAGAAGAAAATATAGGAGCTCTGTTTGCTGCCACTAACACACTAGAAGTCCTATGGGTGCTGCTGAGAAGAAAATATAGGAGCTCTGTTTGCTGCCACTAACACACTAGAAGTCCTATGGGTGCTGCTGAGAAGAAAATATAGGAGCTCTGTGTGATGCCACTAACACACTAGAAGTCCTATGGGTGCTGCTGAGAAGAAAATATAGGAGCTCTGTGTGATGCCACTAACACACTAGAAGTCCTATGGGTGCTGCTGAGAAGAAAATATAGGAGCTCTGTTTGCTGCCACTAACACACTAGAAGTCCTATGGGTGCTGCTGAGAAGAAAATATAGGAGCTCTGTGTGATGCCACTAACACACTAGAAGTCCTATGGGTGCTGCTGAGATGAAAATATAGGAACTCTGTGTGATGCCACTAACACATTAGAAGTCCTATGGGTGCTGCTGAGAAGAAAATATAGGAGCTCTGTTTGCTGCCACTAACACACTAGAAGTCCTATGGGTGCTGCTGAGAAGAAAATATAGGAGCTCTGTTTGCTGCCACTTACACACTAGAAGTCCTATGGGTGCTGCTGAGAAGAAAATATAGGAGCTCTGTTTGCTGCCACTAACACATTAGAAGTCCTATGGGTGCTGCTGAGAAGAAAATATAGGAGCTCTGTGTGACGCCACTAACACACTAGAAGTCCTATGGGTGCTGCTGAGAAGAAAATATAGGAGCTCTGTTTGCTGCCACTAACACACTAGAAGTCCTATGGGTGCTGCTGAGAAGAAAATATAGGAGCTCTGTTTGCTGCCACTAACACACTAGAAGTCCTATGGGTGCTGCTGAGAAGAAAATATAGGAGCTCTGTGTGATGCCACTAACACACTAGA
The DNA here is from genome assembly GCA_029206835.1 of Rana muscosa. NCBI lineage: Eukaryota > Metazoa > Chordata > Amphibia > Anura > Ranidae > Rana > Rana muscosa. The sequence goes on along the minus strand of CM055117.1, from coordinate 67,058,354 downwards.
AGTCCTATGGGTGCTGCTGAGAAGAAAATATAGGAGCTCTGTGTGATGCCACTAACACACTAGAAGTCCTATGGGTGCTGCTGAGAAGAAAATATAGGAGCTCTGTTTGCTGCCACTAACACACTAGAAGTCCTATGGGTGCTGCTGAGAAGAAAATATAGGAGCTCTGTGTGATGCCACTAACACACTAGAAGTCCTATGGGTGCTGCTGAGAAGAAAATATAGGAGCTCTGTTTGCTGCCACTAACACATTAGAAGTCCTATGGGTGCTGCTGAGAAGAAAATATAGGAGCTCTGTTTGCTGCCACTAACACACTAGAAGTCCTATGGGTGCTGCTGAGAAGAAAATATAGGAGCTCTGTGTGATGCCACTAACACACTAGAAGTCCTATGGGTGCTGCTGAGAAGAAAATATAGGAGCTCTGTGTGATGCCACTAACACATTAGAAGTCCTATGGGTGCTGCTGAGAAGAAAATATAGGAGCTCTGTGTGATGCCACTAACACACTAGAAGTCCTATGGGTGCTGCTGAGAAGAAAATATAGGAGCTCTGTTTGCTGCCACTAACACACTAGAAGTCCTATGGGTGCTGCTGAGAAGAAAATATAGGAGCTCTGTGTGATGCCACTAACACACTAGAAGTCCTATGGGTGCTGCTGAGAAGAAAATATAGGAGCTCTGTTTGCTGCCACTAACACATTAGAAGTCCTATGGGTGCTGCTGAGAAGAAAATATAGGAGCTCTGTTTGCTGCCACTAACACACTAGAAGTCCTATGGGTGCTGCTGAGAAGAAAATATAGGAGCTCTGTGTGATGCCACTAACACACTAGAAGTCCTATGGGTGCTGCTGAGAAGAAAATATAGGAGCTCTGTTTGCTGCCACTAACACACTAGAAGTCCTATGGGTGCTGCTGAGAAGAAAATATAGGAGCTCTGTTTGCTGCCACTAACACACTAGAAGTCCTATGGGTGCTGCTGAGAAGAAAATATAGGAGCTCTGTGTGATGCCACTAACACACTAGAAGTCCTATGGGTGCTGCTGAGAAGAAAATATAGGAGCTCTGTTTGCTGCCACTAACACACTAGAAGTCCTATGGGTGCTGCTGAGAAGAAAATATAGGAGCTCTGTGTGATGCCACTAACACACTAGAAGTCCTATGGGTGCTGCTGAGAAGAAAATATAGGAGCTCTGTTTGCTGCCACTAACACACTAGAAGTCCTATGGGTGCTGCTGAGAAGAAAATATAGGAGCTCTGTTTGCTGCCACTAACACACTAGAAGTCCTATGGGTGCTGTTGGGGTGCAATGCTGTGCTAACAGCACTGCGGTTGGTACTACTGCAATACTGTACTAACAGTAAGCATGCACCAGACTAATCCCCAGCAGCAGCTAATAACACACTAACTGTGCAATCAGCAGCAATGAACGATCAATGACTTAGGTAGCAATGGTTTAGCAAAGAAATAGCCAATGGTTTAGCAAAGAAGAGCAAATCTTTCAGTATCAAGCAAAGACAGAATCAGCAGACTAATCTCTCCTAAAGCCGGAACTCATGTGACCGGGGCCGATGGCGTGGCGGCCTTTTAAATGGTGGGGCGTGTACTAAAGCCCCTGAGCTGTAATTGGCTACAGGCGTCCTGCCTGTAGCCAATTATTGCTCTCCGAGTTTCGGGCGCTGTGATTGGCCAAGCATGCGGGGTCACAGTGCATGCTTGGCCAATCATCAGCCAGCAATGCACTGCGCCGGCCGCGCCGGCCGCAATGCATTGCGGGGCCGCTCGCATCACACGAATGTGATGCGAACGGCCCAAATAGTTCTGGGCTCGACGAGCGAGCGAACGCCCGATGCTCGATTCGAACATGGGTTCGAATCGAGCATCGGGCCCATCCCTAAAGGAGAGCATTCATCAGAGAAGCAGCCAAGAGGCCCATGGTAACTCTGGAGGAGCTGCAGAGATCCACAGCTCAGGTGCGAGAATCTTTCCACAGCCAGAGCTACAATGGAATGGTTTAGATCGGGGGTCTCCCAACTATGGCCCTCCAGTTGTTCAGGAATTACAATTTCCATTATGCCTACCGTATTTTCCGGCATATAAGATGACTTTTTAAACCTAAACCATCCCCCAAAAACTGGGGGTCATCTTATACGTCAGTTTGTTTGGGCCAAGCTTTTATTAAGAAAAAAAAAAAATATATAAAATGTCTTCAGACGTTACCCAGACTTGTTCCACATCACTATGTTGTGTTGGGTGTATTGAAAAAAATGACAGAACAGTACTTAAGCCAATTGCCGCCCACTCACAGTAAATTTACTGCAGGCGGGTATCATGGGCAGGCTGGATCACATACATGTACGTCATCCATCCTGTTCCTGGCCACAGCAGGATTTTGTCAGCAGGTCCTGGCCAATGAGTTAACCCCTTCCCAGCCAGTGTCATTAATACAGTGTACAGTATTTGATCAATGTATTATTGTCACTATTGATGTCAGTTAGTCTACCTCCCAGCCAGGGTCTTAGTGCCAGGTTACACACCACACTATCACAGTCTCACTATAAGCTGCTGATCACTGCCATTATAGTATAGGGTCAAAGCGGTTTAAATTCCAGTACCATCATTTGTGGATGCTATATCTTTCACACAAATTAATATAAACTTATTGAGATTTTTTTTTTTTTTTACCAAAGGCATGTAGCAGAATACATTTTGGCCTAAATTAGATTTTAATTGAATGTTTTATAACAAAGTAGAAAATATATATTTTTTTTTTATTTTAAGTTTTTTTGTTTATAATAAGAGAAAGAAAGCTCTGTTTGTGTCGGGGGGAAAAAACGATATCATTTAATTTGTGTGCAGTGTTGCATGACCGAGCAATTGCCAGTTAAAGTAGCACAGCACCGAATAGCAAAAAATGTTCTGGTCATGAAGGGAGTAAAACCTTCCGGAGGTCAAGTGGTTAATTCAGCACAGGGTGGTACGACGCAATCCACCGCACTGCAGCCAGTGGAACCTAATGAAATGTCCGCAAGCTTTCAGTGTAGTGTGCCGTTTATAGTGCATTAAATGCTGCTGGTGTGAAGCGGTCCTGAAAGTGTAACTAAAAACAGCAGTAGATACCTACTGATTTAATGGTCTGATGCCCACGATGTCCCTTGCCCAATGCTGGCATCTTCTCCCTGGCTTCTTTCGAGTGCCAGCCTTTGGCCATCGTGATTGGCTGAGGTAGGATGATGTCACTTCCACACTTGCTCAAGCGTTCAGTCATCCTGCTTTTTTCTTCGGCAGTAAAGAAACTGCCCATTCAGTTTCTTTTATTTTAATTGGACATTGCATTCTATGCATTAAGAAAAAAAGCCTTCTTTGTGTAGCAGCCCCCCTCTGCCCCCCCCCCCCCCCCAAATACTTACCGGAGCCCCATCTCTGTCCAGCGATGTCCACGATTGTCTCTGCCGTCCGGGACTCTCCCTCCTGATTGGCTGAGACACAGCAGCTGCACCATTGGCTCCTGCTGCTGTTAATTAAAGTCAGTTAGCCAATCGGAGGAGAGAGGGGGCAGGGCCAAACCGCAGCTCGTTGTCTTAATAGACACACGGCGCTGCAACTTAGCTTGAGTGCCCCCCATGGCAAGCTGCTTGCTGTGGGGGCACTCGACAGGAGGGAGGGGCCAGGAGCAGCGAGGAGGGATCTGAGCTGCTCTGTGCAAAACCACTGCAACAGAGCAGGTAAGTATAACATGTTTGTAGTCTTCTTTTTTTTTTTTTTTTTTTTTTTTTTCTTCTTCATGTGGCAATAAATTACTTTTTATTACTCCCTGTGGCATCACCGGGCTTATAAAATCTTTGCTTTTCTGAATGAATACAAAGCATTCTCTTAGTGGATGTACCCTGCCACTTTATCTTGTCCAATCAGAGAATGCTTTTTTCCTTACAGGTTTAATTCCTAATCCCTTATTGCCTAGCAGAATAATTTTCATGCACTTCTGGATGAAGATCTCTGAGACTAAATATTTTGAATATATGAACTATTTGTAGGACTATGAACAGGACCGTCTTCATGTCAGATTTCCTCTCTCTCTTTTCACAGATTGAGCGGCTGAAGCAACAGAAATGTAAGCTGGATTCTGCAAATGGCAGACTTAAAACTAAAGTGGAACAACTAAAGAAGGAGATCCAGAACAAGGCCTTAGCCAGTACATCAAGAGATGAAAGGTATCTCCAGCTTATTGCATGTTGTCTTTATTATTTGAATTTTTTGTGGGGAGCTTGGAGCTCCTCTTTAACTGCTTTAAAAACCAGCCGCCACAGTTGTACTGCGGCAATGTGGCTCGATCCCGCGAATCGTCGTCATTAGGGATGAGCCGAACACCCCTCGTTTCGGTTCGCACTAGAACTTGCGAACAGACCGAAAGTTTGCGCGAACTTTAGAACCCTATTAAATACAATGGATGCGAACGTTCGAAATCAAAAGTGCTAATTATAACGGCTAATATGCAAGTCATTGTCCTAAAAAGGGTTCGGGGACCCGGATTTTGCCCCAGAGGACATTTATCAATGCCAAAAGAAGTTTTAAAACTGGCGGGTTTTTTTTGGGAGCAGTCATTTTAATGATACATAAAGTGAAAAAAAAAAGTGAAATATTCCTTTAACCACTTCAATACCATGCACTTATACAGCTTCCTGCCCAAGCCAATTTTGAGCTTTCAGCGCTGTCGCAATTTGAATGACAATTGCGCGGTCATGCTACACTGTACCCAAACAAATTTTTTATCATTTTGTTCCCACAAATAGAGCTTTCTTTCGGTGGTATTTGATCGCCTCTGTGATTTTTTATTTTTTGCACAACAAATAAAAAAAGAGCGAAAATTTAAAAAAAAAATGTTTTTCTTTGTTTCTGTTAATTTTTTTTGTAAATAAGTACCTTTTCTACTTCAATGACGGGCACTGATAAGGCGACACTGATGGGCACCGATGAGGCGGCACTGATATGTGGCACCGGTATGCGGCACTGATGGGCACTCATAGGCGGCACTGATGGGCACTCATAGGCGGCACTGATGGGCACTTATGGGTGGCACTGATAGGTGGCACGGACGGGCACTGATAGGTGGGCACTTATGGGCACTGATAGGTGACACTGATGGACACTAGGAGGTGGCACTGGTGACACTGATGCCCAGCAATGCCAGCCACCACACATTGAGGTTGTGCTATGATAGTGCCAGTCAGTGCCCATTTGTGGGCACTGATTGGCATATTTTTTTATGTATTTTTTATGTGTTTTTTTGTTTTACTACATGTGGATGGCCATGGGGGCCATCCACATGCTTTGGGGTTCCCTGGTGATCCTGGGGGGCTTCCCTGGTGGTCTAGTGTGGGAATCCAAGGGGGGGCTGCGCTGATAAACAATCAGCGCAAACCCCCCCCCTGTCAGGAGAGCTGCCGATCGGCTCTCCTCTACCCGCGTCTGTCAGACGCGAGTGAGGAAGAGCCGATCAACGGCTATTCCTGTTTACATCCTGATCAGCCGTGATTCGACACGGCTGATCACGTGGTAAAAAGCCTCCGCCGGAGGCTTTTTACTGAGATCAGTGTAGCAGTGTGTCAGACTGACACACCGCTCCACCGATCGCCGCGATGCGCGCCCCCCCGGGTGCGCGGCGGCTGTTATCCCGCAGGACGTCATATGACGTCCAGTGTGGATAACACAACCACTTCCCGGACGTCAATCTGCTATTGACTGGGCGGGAAGTGGTTAAATATCGTACCTGGGGGGTGTCTAAAGTATTCCTGTGAAGTGGCACGTGTTTCCCGTGTTTAGAACTGTCCCTGCACAAAATGACATTTCTAAAGGGGGAAAAAAAGCCATTTAAAACTGCTTGCGGCTTTAATGTAATGTCTGGTCCCGGCAATATGGATGAAAATCATTGAGAAAAATGGCATGGCTACCCCATAACCCCCCCCCCCCCCCCCCTCAGCCCATTACCTGCCCCTTTGGGTCTTGTCTTGATATTAAGGGGAACCCCGTACCCAAAATAAAAAAAGGCCTTATATACTCTGAACAGCAGTATACAGGCGGTGCAAACAAGACAGGGACTGTAGGTTTATTCTTAAGTAGAATATTTTTCTAATTTGGAACAGGTACATTTTTTAAGTGTAGCTGTAGCCAAAAAATCTATTTTTAAGCTTTTTGGAGAACCATAGGGAAGGGTTATCACCCCTGTAACATTTGTTTTGCTGTCTGTGCACCTGTTCAGAACATTTCACCTCACTTTCCGTCCCAATGACAAATGTTTTTGGAAAAGTGTTTTTTTTATTGAAACAAGGATTTGTGATAAAGCATCAGTAGAGAGGAGACACCTTTTTCCCATATTAACTTTTACAGGAGAGAATTTCTCTTCCTAGGGGTAGATTTCCTCTCACTTCCTGTTGTCTCCTTCCATTTGCACGTAGGAGTCATTTGTAAGTTGGATGTTTGAAAGTAGGGGCCTGCCGTATATACTCTGCAGAAATTTGTCCCTTAGGTGTTGGTGTTGCCACAACACTGTAAGCCCTCACAGTTACTCTTGGTGGGCGCTGGAACGCCCTGCTGTGAACTATTAGATCAGGAATTGTAATTACATGCCATTGTTGAACAGTGGTAGGAAAAATTGGGCCTTTGGTGGTGGTGCCACAACAATGTAAGCCCTTACAGTTACTCTTGGTGGGCGCATGAATGGGCCCTGCTGTGAATTATTAGATCAAGAATTGTAATTGCATGCCCCTGTTGAACAGGGGCTGAAAAATTGGGCCTTTGGTGGTGGCGGTGGTGCTGGTGCCACAAGACTGTAAGTCCTCACAGTTCCTCTTGGTGGGCGCAGGAATGGGCCCATCTGTGAAATATTAGATCAAGAATTGTTATTACATTCCCCTGTTAAACAGGGGCAGAAGAATTGGGCCTTAGGCACTGGTGCTGGTGCCACAACACTTCAACCCATCACAGATACTGTATTTGGAGCGCAGCAATGAGCTCTGTTGCAAAGTATTAGATCAAGAATTGTAATTACATGCCCCTATTAAACGGGCTGAAAAATTGGGCCTTAGCCACTGGTGCCACAACACTTCAACCCATCACAGATACTGTATTTGGAGCGCAGCAATGAGCCCTGTTGCAAAGTATTGCATTAAAAATTGTAATTATACGCCCCTGTTAAACAGGGGCTGAAAAATTGGGCCTTAGCCACTGGTGGCGGCACCCAGAACCACAAATGTTCTTCCAAGATATTGGCAGGATCATTGAGGAGGAAGAGGATAGTCATTCAACATAACAGGACAGTCACTCAGCATCATCATAGGCAGTCTTGAAGGGATGTGACATTTCCAAAAAAAAATATTTGGTTATGTCAGCTTCAGGTGCTTGGTATCTGGTGGTGATCCAAGACTGGTTCATCTTTATAAAGGTCAGTCGATCAACCGAGTCGGTGGACAGGCGCACCCTGTGATCGGTTACAAAGCCACCAGCAGCACTGAATGTGTGTTCCGAAAGAACGCTGGATGCAGGACAGACCAGTAGCTCAATTGCATACTGTGTAAGCTCTGGCCAGTGATCCATCCTCAAGACCCAGTAAGCCAGAGGATTTTCGGTGGGAAAGGTGTCCAAGTCAGACCTTGCCCCTAGGTATTCCTGGACGATGTAAATCAGACGCTGGCGATGGTTGCTGGAACAGATCATACCTTGGGGCTGCGTACTAAAAAATTGTCTTAACGCATCGGTCAGATGGCCACCTTCCCCACCGCTCCTTCTTTGACTGACCGAAGCCTCAGCAACTCGTTGTCCAGGACCAGGAGTTTGTAACCTTCCAGTCTCTGGGAACGCGTTGCACAGACCTTTCTGCAAGGCCTCCCGGAGATGTCTCATCCTCTGCTCCCTCAGCGACGGCAAGAGAAGATCCGCAACCTTACCCTTGTACCGTGGATCAAGGAGAGTGGCCAGCCAGTAATGGTCCCTCTCCTTAATCCGAAGAATACGAGGATCCTTCCGCAGGCTTTGCGGGATCAGGGAGGCCATGCAGCGTAGGTTAGTTTGAGGCATTCAGTCCGGAGTCCTCTGGGTCACTAAGGATGACATGATCCGCAGCCACCTCCTCCCAGCCACGTACAAGTCCACGGGTTTGTTGGGACTGTAAATCATCCCTAAAAGACTGCTGCTGTTGATGCTGAGTGCCAGGTTCTACCTCCATGCTGACACAATCCTCCTCCTCCCTCCCTCCCTCCCTCCCTCCCTCCCTCCCTCCCTTTTCCTCTCCTCCCTCCCTCCCTCCCTCCCTCCTCCTCCTCCTCCTCCTCCTCCTCCTCCTCCGTGATGGGTGGGACAGAAGGAACACTGTCTGGGTAAAGGGGACCTTGAGAGGCAAGGAAGTCCTCCTCTTCCTGCCTCTGTTCTGCCTCAAGTGCCCTGTCCATTATTCCACGCAGCGTATGTTCCAACAGGTGGACAAGAGGTACAGTGTCACTGATGCATGCACTGTCACTGCTCACCATCCTCGTGGCCTCCTCAAATGGTGCCAGGACAGTGCATGCATCCCTGACCATGCCCCACTGGTGTGGTGAAAAAAAAAACGAGCTCCCCTGTCCTGGTGCCGTAGTCGCACAGGTACTCGTTGATGGCCCTCTGCTGCGTGTGCAGCCTCTGCAGCATGGCCAACGTTGAGTTCCACCTGGTGGGCATGTCACATATAAGGTGGTTCTTGGGCAGGTTCAACTCCTTTTGCAGCTCAGCCAGCCGAGCACTGGCATTATGTGATCTGCGGAAATGCACACAGACTTTCCTGGCCTGCCTCAGGACATCCTGTAAGCCCTGGGTACCTGCCCAAGAACCGCTGCACCACCAGGTTAAGGACGTGAGCCACACAGGGCACATGGGTCAGTTGTTCCTGTCGGAGGGTGGAGAGGAGGTTGGTGCCATTGTCGCAAACCACCATTCCTGGCTTATGCTGGCGTGACGTCAACCACCTCTCGGCCTGCCCCTGCAGAGCTGACAGAATCTCTAACCCCGTGTGGCTCCTGTCCCCCAAACACACCAGCGCAAGCACGGCATGGCATCTTTTTGCCTGCGTACTTGGGTAGCCCCTTGAACGCCTACGGAGCACCGCTGGTTCCGAGGACAAAGCACAGGAAGAGGCCATGGAGGAAGAAGAAGAGGAGGGGGTGGAGGAGAGAGGTGTGTCACAACCAGTAGTGGCATTTTGGAGGCGTGGCGGCGGAACAACCTCCAACACTACTGCACCCTGTCCTGCATCCTTCCCAGCTGCCAAAAGAGTGACCCAATGGGCTGTGAAAGAAAGGGAACGTCCCTGTCCATGCCTGCTGGACCATGAGTCAGCGGTAATATGCACCTTACCGCTGACCGCTCTGTCCAGCGAGGCATGGACATTGCCTTCCACATGCCGGTAGAGAGCCGGAATCGCCTTCCGTGAGAAAAAGTGGCGTTTGGGAACCTGCCACTGAGGGAACCGCACATTGCACAAACTCACGGAAGGGGGCCGAGTCTACCAACTGAAAAAGCAGCAGTTGAAGTGCTAGCAATTTAGCCAAGCTAGCATTCCAACCGCTGGGCATGTGGATGGCTGGGAGTGAACTTTTCGACGGTCCAGCAGCTGGGGCAGGGAAATGTGCCTGGTACCATCGGACGTCGGTGTACTGCTAGCAGAGTGCCCGCAAGTACTTGCCTGTGACGCACCTAATTCTACACCTTCATTCCTCTCAGTGTAGGTTTCAGAGAGGACTGAAGGAATAGTGGGGTTGGAGATCCCAGCTGATGAGGAGCAAGGAGAGGTCCGCTTTGTTCTTTGGTGTGGGTCTTTAAGGTACGCTTGCCAACGAGCTGCATGGCAGGTCAACATATGTCTGGTCAAGCATGTGGTGCCCAAGCGGCTGATGTTTTGGCCACGCGAGATACGCTTGAGACATATGTTGCAAATAGCAGCGGTGCGATCTGATGCACTCGACTCAAAAAAGGCCCAGACCAAAGAACTTTTGGAATAACGGGCAGAGGCAGTGCCCTGCACAGGCGGAGCTCTGCGGTGTGATTCAGTCGGTGTGCTGCCCTTATGCTGGCCCCCGGAGGGCATCCTGCCTCGTTGGAGATGTGCCGCCTCCTCATCCTCCTCCTATTAGGCACCCATGTGGAGTCTGTGACCTCATCATCCCCTCCCTCTTGATCACTGGAGCAAACCTGGCAGTATGCTGCAGCTGCTGGAACATGACTGCCAGATTGCTGTCCTCCTTGAGAATCCCCTCTCTCTGCGCTCACGCTACTGCCTTCCTCTAGCTGTGTATCATCATCAGACCCTTCAAAACGCTGAGCATCCTCCTGGAGCATGTACCCAACACTGTGCTCAAACATTTCGGGGGACTCCTCAGGAGGACATGGTGGGTTTAGGGAAGGAGTGACTGATGACATTGAAACAAGGGAAGAGGACGCGTTGGCAGCTGCTTTGCCAGTACCCTGAGCCTGGGTGAGAGAGGATGAGGGCGGCTTGGTCATCCACTCTACCAAGTCTTCGGCATGATGCGGCTCAACACGTCCTGCTGCCGAAAATAAGGACAAGCGTGTCCCATGGCCACGTGCTGATGACAATACACCGCGTCCACGACCAGCACTGTTGCCCCCAGACACAGAGCCTGCTTGCCCTCTTTTATTGGCTTGTGACTGTCTGCCTCTCCTTGTTGGCCTTCCAGACATTCTAATGGCCTGCAGGGAGATGGGTAAACCAGCAATAAGGGGTAGCTTCAGGTGTATACTGTGCAGGAGGCACACTACGCCACTGTAACTGCTGCAGATGCCTGCCTGTGTTACACAACAGGAAAACACAGCAATAAGGGGTAGCTTCAGGTGTATACTGTGCAGGAGGTTTAGCAAAATTGACACGGACACTGTCCCCTGCCTATCCTTCTCTGTCCCTGTATACCAACACACTGTAAATGCACAAGGTTAATGAAAGAATATCACTGACACTGTCCCCTGCCTATCCTTCTCTGTTCCTGTATACCAACACACTGTAAATCCGCAAGGTTAATGAAAAAATATCAAAGACACTTTCTCTGCCTATCCTTCTCTGTCCCTGCACGCCAACACACTACACAAGGCAGCCGCGCTGGCGGCCTTTTATAGTGTGGGGCGTGTACTAAACCCCCCATAGCTATAATTGGCCACAGGCATCCTGCCTGTGGCCAATTATGGCTCTCCTCGCTGCCGGCGCTGTGATTGGCCAAGCATGCGGGGTCACAGTGCATGCTTGGCCAATCACAGCGCCGGCAATGCACTGCGATGGCGCAGTTTATTGTGGGCCGTTCGCGTCACACGAATTTGGCGCGAACGGCCCACAATGTTCTTGTTTCGGCGAACAGCTGATGTTCGGTATGTAGAATTGGCCTAAACTGGTAAAGAAATTTGGGTTTTTTTTACATTTTTTCGGGTATATTTATTATAGCAACAAACTAAAAAAATGTTTTTGTTTTTCAAAATTTACGCTTTTTTTTGTTTTATAGTGCAAAAAATTTAAACCGCATAGGCGATCAAAAGAAAGTTATTTTCTTTTTCGTACATCACGGGACACAGAGCGACATAGTCATTACTATGTGGGATTATATAGATTACCTTCAGGTGCTGGCACTGGCAACTTCCAAGACAGGAAGTACCCTCCCCTATATAAGCCCCTCCCATCCGGGAGTACCTCAGTTTTTTGCCAGTGTCTAAGGTGTTGGCCAAGAAGTAACATGTTTTTTTCACTGGGCTTGCGTACAGGTTCTTTTGGGCCTCAGTAAGCTATTCCGGATCCGACCAAAAAAGCTTCATAGCTAAACGGTCGGTACCCGGGCCTTGCAGAGAAGAGCAAGGTTTTGCCTGTAATGCCTCTCTTAGGAGGGCTGGACCCTGGGATCCTGAGCTCTGGTCATACCCACGACCAAGATGTTTTCTGTGCAGGGTGCTATACAGGTCCAGGGGAGTGGAATCCTTGGGAACCCGGTCCCTGAAGGTCTATGTACAATGCCTGCCGTGAGAGGTGAAGTTTGGGCTCCTGTGGACCAAACAGAGTCCTGCGGCGGGGAAAAGGTAAGTGGGGGCCCCTCAGGAACTTGGTTCTATTGAGGGGCCCTCAATCCTGATATGTCTTTCTGCCTGTTACCTAACGGTATTCCCGCTAATAGCTGTATATGCCTAAAAAACTGCTAAATCCTAGAAATGTTTTTTCATAGAGGAAGTTTAAAAAAAAAAAAAAAAAAAGACAAGGTGCGGTACCTGTGTTTGTCCACTAGAGGCCGCTGTGGAACGTCTTTTTTTTTTTTCTGGGACTATTTCCTTCCATGGTAAAAGTCCAGGCAGATGGTAAGCTCTCTGTTAGGGAAGCTGCATCCTTCTGTCATGTTGCCTAGAAAGTCTCTTCCATCCCCGGGTCCTGGTGGAAACAGGGACCCTGGCTCCTCTCCCTGGATAGCGCTGATAGCGCACACGCTTTCTTTTATAAAGACAGGCCGCAAAAAGGGGCGGAGCCGGGCGGATGACGCGCTCTGTGCGCTTCTGCGCATGTGCGAGCGTCCCAGCAAGGTAAAAGGACTCAGTCCGATGCACTAGCTGTGGAGAACAGAGCAAAAGAGGGGGCTGGTAACATGTCATAGCAGGTTTACAGCAGGCGGTTGATACAGGCATCCCCCTTGAAAGGCGCATTGGTAGACACCCACTGATAACCATAGCAGCAAATTGCATTAGACTATTTCAGTAAAGGGTGTACTGCGGCTGGAATACCTCAGCTTTGGACTAAGGAATATGCCGCCTAAAAAACTCCGGGACTTACCTCTCAGGAAGTGTAAGGGGTCTCCATCGGGCTCTGAGGATCTGGAGCAGGCATCTGCACCTACCTCCCCTGAGAAATCAGAGGTTAGCACCCATAGAGAACCCCCAGGAGTGCCAGGTATTGTGTCTGTCCTCAGTCCACCTGCTCCTGTGTATATAACAGAGGAGGTTTTGCCTCAACTCTGGGAGGATTGGAGGAAAGATTGGCAGCGTTGATCGCTTCTTCCCTACGGGAAAGAAAGCGCGCCAGATCTCCGTCACCTCCGTCAGAGTACCTGTTGGCAGAGCAACAGTCCCAAGAAGTAATTGACCTACCTGAAGGGGATCAGGATGAGGTTGACTCTGTCTTTGAGGAATCGACAGTAGAAGAACCATTCTCAGCATCACAAGCTGAAAGATTATGGGTTCAGACCCTAACTGACATGGTTCGATCAGCATTTAAAATGCCTCTTGTTGAACCATCAACTACTTCTGTCTCCTCATTGGGGTCGCTAAAAGCTCCCCAGACTAATTGTTCCTTTCCAGTTCATCCGTTACTGGAAGGACTTATATACCAGGACTGGGAACATCCTGATAAACTATTTGTTCCACCTAAGAGATTTCAAGTGATCTATCCCATGGAGGATAAGTTCACCCAAAGATGGACTGTTCCTACGGTGGACGCAGCCATCTCTTCTGTGAACAAATCACTGACATGTCCAGTAGATAATGTTCAAATGTTCAAGGATCCAATAGATAAAAAAATGGAGTCCTTGTTAAAATCTGCTTTTTCCACAGCAGGGGCGGTTACACAGCCAGCAGTGGCAGCCATTGGGGTTTGCCAAGCTTTGAAGGATCAGATGAAACTGATCTTAAGGGATTTGCCAGACCAGCAAGCCCAGGCTCTGGCTGATCTGCCTAGAGCATTATGCTTTGCGGTTGACGCCCTTAAGGATTCTATCCATCAGGCCTCCCGCCTTACGCTGTCTTTGGTACATATGCGTAGACTTCTGTGGCTTAAGAACTGGTCTGCTGAAGCTCCCTGTAAGAAGCTCCTAGTTAGCTTCCCATTTCATGGTGAACGCCTATTTTGGCGAAGACCTGGATAAGTATATCCAGAAGATTTCCAGTGGTAAAAGTACTCTCTTACTGGTTAAAAAGAGGTCTAGAGGTCCATCTTTTAAGAGGCCTACCTCTCCAATCCCTGGGACATCTGCTGGTAAGCAGTTCCGACGGCCTCCTCGGTCAAACTCCGGAGGTAAAGATCAGGGACAATCACAGGGTAACAAAAGACCCTGGATCCGAAGAGGTACTAAACCAGCCTCCAAGTCAAGCCTATGAAGGGCTGCCCCCACTCAAACGGGTGGGGGGAAGACTTCGGTTGTTCGCAGAGACCTGGCGGGAGACGATCAGAGACAGATGGGTGCTCTCCACTGTAACTCTGGGATACAAGTTGGAGTTAAAAGAATCTCCTCCTTCCCATTTTATGTGGTCAGGCATGCCAAAAGACCCTCTAAAAAGGAGGTCTCTCCTGTTGGCGTTAGAACAACTATTGCTCCAAGGAGTAATTATGGAGGTTCCTATGGAAGAGTGGGGGTTGGGTTTCTACTCAAACCTTTTCACAGTCCCGAAACCAAACGGGGACATAAGACCCATATTGGATCTAAAGGGTCTAAACAAATTCCTGAACATCCGATCCTTTCGGATGGAGTCGATCCGGTCGGTAGCCGCTGCCCTACAAGGGGAAGAATGGTTAGCCTCGATCGACACCAAAGATGCTTACTTGCATGTTCCCATCTTTCCAGGTCATCAAAGATTTCTACGCTTTGCGGTAGAAGGGCGCCATTTTCAGTTCAGAGCCTTACCCTTCGGTCTGGCCACAGCACCACGGGTGTTCACAAAAATTCTGGCCCCACTGGTGGCCGATCTAAGAACACGAGGTGTAACGATAATGGCATACCTAGACGACCTGTTGTTGATGGACCACTCAGTTGCCAAACTAGAGGTGGTAATTCTCGATACGATCAGGTATCTAGAATCTCACGGTTGGATCATCAACCTGGACAAGTCAGCCCTACAGCCAGTCAAAAGTCTGGTGTACTTAGGGCTACGGCTGGATTCAGACCAGAGGAAGATTTTCCTACCTCAAGACAAAGTATTCTCTTTGAGGGACTTGGTCCGCCTACTTTGTGCAAAAAGACAGCCGTCCATACGCCTGTGCATGAGGCTGCTGGGAAAGATGGTAGCATCATTCGAAGCTGTGCCATACGCCCAATTCCACTCAAGGAATTTGCAGAGGGCCATACTGTCAGCCTGGTAAAGAAAGGTTCAGGCTCTAGACTTCCCAATGTCCCTATCCCATTCCGTTCGGAAGAGTCTCTGCTGGTGGTTGATCCCCCAGAATCTCCAGAAGGGAAAATCCTTCAGTCCGATTTCCTGGAAGGTGGTCATTACAGATGCCAGCCTTATAGGCTGGGGGGCAGTACTGGAGCAATGGTCTCTCCAGGGCAGATGGTCAGATACAGAAAAGACCCTGCCTATCAATCTCTTAGAGATACGAGCAGCCCGGTATGCCCTAGTAGCATGGACATCCAAACTCCTAGGGTCCCCTGTCAGAATTCAATCAGACAATGCCACGGCAGTGGCATATATCAATCATCAAGGGGGCACCAGGAGTCGTGCAGCCCAGAGGGAAGTAAGTCACATCCTGGAATGGGCAGAAAAGCATGTCCCATGCATATCAGCTGTCTTCATTCCAGGGGTGGAGAATTGGAAGGCGGACTTTCTGAGTCGCCAACAGTTATGCCCAGGGGAATGGTCCCTTCATCCCCAGGTCTTCCGAGCAATATGTCAGCGGTGGGGAACACCGGATGTAGATCTACTAGCATCCAGATTCAACGCAAAGGTGGACAGATTTGTCTCCCGGACAAGGGATCCCCTCGCTTGCGGCTCGGATGCTCTGGTGTTCCCTTGGGATCAGTTCAGACTGATATATGCATTCCCTCCGCTACAATTGTTGCCTCGACTCCTTCGCAGAGTCAGGTTGGAAAAGAAGCCGGTGATCCTGGTGGCTCCAGCGTGGCCCCGAAGGGCCTGGTACGCGGAGATCATAAAAATGTCTGTGGGGAGTCCTTGGACCCTTCCACGTCGTCCGGACCTGCTTTCGCAAGGACCGATATACCACCCTTCCTTACTAACTCTAAGTTTAACGGCCTGGCTATTGAATCCCACATCCTAAAGAAGAGAGGTCTCTCTAACTCTGTGGTATCAACTATAATCAATGCCAGGAAGCCTGTATCCAGGCAGATCTACTATAGAGTTTGGAAGGCGTACATCACTTGGTGCGAGGCCAGAAAATGGCATCCACGTAAGTACGTTATAGGCAGAATTCTGGACTTCCTGCAGTGGGCTGTAGACAAGAAGTTTGCCTTAAGTACTATCAGGGGTCAGGTTTCGGCCTTATCAATACTATTTCAAAGGCCCCTGGCTATGCATTCACTTGTCAAATCCTTTATGCAAGGGGTGACTCGTATTATTCCACCGATTAAAGCTCCCATATGCCCATGGGATCTAAATTTGGTTCTGTCGGTTCTGCAGAAGCAGCCATTTGAACCTTTGCGGCACATTTCCTTGGTTCTACTCACCAGAAAATTGATATTTTTAGTAGCCATATGCTCGGCTAGAAGAGTGTCGGAATTAGCCGCCATGTCCTGTAAAGAGCCATATCTGGTTATTCATAAGGACAGAGTAGTATTACGTCCTCACCCAGCCTTTCTTCCTAAGGTGGTATCGAGGTTTCATTTGAACCAGGATGTGGTTCTTCCTTCTTTTTTCCCCAAACCTACCTCGGTAGAGGAAAAGTTATTGCATTCTTTGGATGTAGTAAGAGCAGTTAAAGCTTATCTAAAAGCCACTGCTCAGATTCGTAGAACGGATTCTTTGTTTGTTCTGCCGGAAGGCCCCAGAAAGGGTTAGGCAGCATCAAAATCTACTTTAGCCAAGTGGATTCGACAGGTCATAATGCAAGCCTATGGCTTGAGAAGTAGACCGCCTCCGTTCAAAGTTAGGGCGCACTCCACGAGAGCAGTTGGAACTTCATGGGCAGTGCATCACCAGGCCTCCCTGGCTCAAATCTGTAAGGCCGCAACATGGTCTTCAGTACACACGTTTACTAGGTTCTACCAGGTGGACATTAGAAGTCAGGAGGATATCGCCTTTGGGCGCAGTGTGTTGCAGGCCGCAAAGGATCCTCATGTCTGATGGCGCCTAGCTTATGTATGGTGTACCCCCCCCCCTCATTTGGCATTGCTTTGGGACGTCCCACATAGTAATGACTATGTCGCTCTGTGTCCCCTGATGTACGAAAAAGAAAAAGGGATTTTTATAACAGCTTACCTGTAAAATCCTTTTCTTGGAGTACATCACGGGACACAGAGCTCCCACCCCTCTTTTTGGGGACACGTATTGCTTTGCTACAAAACTGAGGTACTCCCGGATGGGAGGGGCTTATATAGGGGAGGGTACTTCCTGTCTTGGAAGTTGCCAGTGCCAGCACCTGAAGGTAATCTATATAATCGCACATAGTAATGACTATGTCGCTCTGTGTCCCGTGATGTACTCCAAGAAAAGGATTTTACAGGTAAGCTGTTATAAAAATCCCTTTATTTGTGGGGAAAAAAGGACGTCAGTTTTGTTTGGGTACAGCGTCGCATGACTGCGCAATTGTCTGTTAAAGCGACGCAGTGCCAATACGCAAAAAAATGGCCTGGTCATTGAGGGGGTAAACCTTCAGGTCCTTGAGTGGTTAAAGCGAAAATGGAAATAAAAAATTGCTGAGGTTTTTTGCATATTTGTGGTGCATACTTATCAAGAGGTCACTCCCTACTTAGCTGATTCAACAATATATTGGAGGTGTCCGACGATTTTACTTGTGTGAGACTAGGTTTCATGCAAGATATTATTTTTTTTCGTTTCATATATAATCTTTGTCTTTCTAGCACAAAGCTCCGAACTCTCCGAGTTAACACTGCCCAGTTACTCACCATGCTGATGCCGGATCTGAATTTAGGAGAGATGGACTATGATGTTGACGTGATTGATGACATTCTACAGCAAGTCCTGGAACAGGCAGAGAAACAAGTCAATGGGAACGAGTAACTTTCACTGCACAATTGAGCAATTACCGATTGTCTGAACTCAATGAAACTCTGCCCTCTTAGTGCTGGGAAGACTGCAAACGTTTTGGATTTCCCAGCTTCCACAGCATCAGCACGTTATACCTTTACAAGCAGACTAATGGTTAAATTTTATACAAGAGAAGATTTTTTCTTTTTTTTTTTCTTTTTCTTTTTTAAAGGTATAAAAGAGAAGTTTTATGCACTCTGCTGTTACCTCGGTTTTTATACAGATTTTCAGATCTTTTGCTGTATTTTTTTTAAAGCTTAAATTGCCAAATAAAAAAAAGAGTGGTACAATAACATTTTACAAATATTCACGGATTTTGGACAAGCTAGAAATTGTATTGACTCAAACATTCAACAAAACTGCCATGTTTTTAACCTTGCGCAGCATTACACCGTTTCTGTTATTACCCGTTGCTGGTGGGCTGTCGTATAAAACAGTGTTGTCATGCAAAATCTGAACTCTGACAGCACTACGGCCAAAGTGAAAGATGGATTCCAGTGTATAGAAATGCCATCACAAGAGTAACTACACTGAGCAGAACCTTTCACAGCTCGTAAGCTATACATGCTGAGATATCTATATATGTATTTGTTTCCTTTATAGGTTTCGTGAAAGCACAGTGAGCATGCCCTAAGCCAATAGCATGGCTGGTCGTGCTAAAGTAATAATTTCTGGGGAAAAAAAATGATTTGCGTAAAGTGTTTTCTGTTTATGCTCTAGATGTCCGGTCTGTAGGGCGCTAATAGTGCCATAAGTCTCCCGAAAAGTTGTATTTGGGAATTCAGCCACTTCGTAATATGTGTAGGCACACTATGAGTTAAGGCCAATGAGGTGTATACCATATCCTGGAGTTATGTCTATTTACATCTGAGAAAATCGGTAGTAGGAAAAATGGACTTTAAAGGCACAAGTAAAAATATTATATAATATACCTTTAAAAAAAACACAAAAAAAATAATAATAATAAAGAGGACCCATTGGTTCTCTTTGGTGGAGCTCTACTGTAAATATCAGAAAAAAAGGGCCCACACTGAGATAAGGTAAAAACTCTTGGGCGTTTCCAAAGGTCCTTGAAGGGTTAAAAGAGGCTTTACATGTTTCGTGAATATAAACTTCGCTTCTTCAGGAGCGTCTGTATTTCTAGAAGAACAGACTTCAATTCGTATATAATATATACAGTAAAATGTAAGATTGTTGGAGTACAATACATGCATATACATATGAATTACATGCAAACTCACCACAGACGATGCTATAGAACAGTGATGGCGAACCTTGGCACCCCAGATGTTTTGGAACTACATTTCCCTTGATGCTACACTGCAGAGTGCATGAGCATCATGGGAAATGTAGTTTCAAAACATCTGGGGTGCCAAGGTTCACCATCACTGCTATAGAAGGTATCACCACTAGCCTACACCAGAGTAGGCACCTGAACAAACCCCTAACTTACATCTGACAGGTTTATAGCTCTGCTGGAGGATACAATTGTGGCTCTGAGATCAGAGAAGCACACACAGCAGCTATGCCTGCCCATTCACAGAAGCCTTTTGTATTTTGTGAATGAGTTCACAAAATACAAGGTCTTCTGGGATTGGTCAGGAGGAGCAGAGGGGCAGGCATAGCAGCTGCATCTTCACTACTATTGAAGATGATCGGAAGGTCCGCATTGGGCTCTCGGAACTACAGCAATAGTTGTCTTCCGGGAGTTCTATAAACCAGTTATGTCTAAATAATAGAGATGAGTCCAAAAGGTGTCATGCACCTCGTTGGACTTAACTCATAGTATGCCTTTACTTTTTACAAAGGAGATGAATTTCTGGAATTCAGCTTTAAAGGGACTCTGTTCCAGAAACAAACAACTGCTATGGCGCCTTGAGTTACACATCACTGCAGCAGCTTCCAAATACCTGCAGATGTTGCTGAAAGGCAAAGCTCAAAAGTGTCCAAGTAGTTTTGGAGCTTCATGTCCCTACAAGCTTATCACTATAATGGGATTTTTTTAACTGGCCAGTAAGAATGTGCAGTAAAGCTTCAGCACTATTAGGACTTGTTATGCAGGTGTTGCAAGACTAACAGCCACATGTTTGACTCCCAGAGGCTGCACGTTTTGTTCAGAGGCTGTGCTTTAAAATATTGGAAGTCAGACAGCCAGGCGATGGGCATTTTTTTATATTGAGATCTGTATTGGCGGCCTCTGAATTTTTCTGAAGATTTCTTTATAAACTGGAACAGAAGTGAAGCTGTGTGTAGCAATGACTGCATTGTTATTCTAATGAAGGAAATGTGTTTTCATTCACATCACTCCCTGCCTTGGAGAGCCCATATAGGCCTACAGAGCCAATACATGCAGGAGGGTCGCTATGCATAAAGTGTGTGTGTGTGTGTGTGTGTGTGTGTGTGTGTGTGTGTGTATGTATATGTATATATATATATATATATATACATATATACACATACATACATACATATATATATATATAATTATATATATACACATACATATATATAATTTGTGTGTGTGTGTAACATTTTGGAAGGAAACTCAAATGATTATAGATAATGGGACCCAGGTTTCATTTGACCAAGTAATACTACTAATGCTTAGCCCATTGTACTGCCTGACAGGGAGAATCCTTTCTGACCAATGGGTGCACCAACTCTACTACTTAATTTCCTCTTTGCAGTTTTCATATTTATGCACATTTTGTTTCCAATAATTCAGTTTTGTCATGGTTTCCTTTTGGATCTGATAGGATGAATATTGGGCTGGTCCACAAAATAAAAAAAAATAAAAAATCTTTGTCGATTTATACTGTGGCAACATTCATCTCATTATCTGTTAGAATAAGGGAACATAGAGTGATATATTGTTGGTGAATACATTTGGGGTATTTTTTTTATATTATAAAGGAGTTTAATAATATTGGACCTCAATGATTAAAGTGTATGTATGGGTACAATGTTCAGTACATCACGTTTCCCCATGTTTTGGTTCTTTAAAAGCACTGCAAGTACACAATAATACCTGTTTATCCTGGCAAAAACTCCTGGTTTTCTGTGCTGCACCGAAATGCAAAGCAGTGTTTTTAGCCAACTTCTGTGTGCTATAGGACACCTCCACCCTATGTTACAGTGAGTGTACTCCAAATCAGAAGCAAGCATCCTAAGGTGACAACACTGAACCTGCAGAATAAAGTGCAGTGAGTGAGCGTTGCTACTGGCAGATAAAAGCAAATGGGGAACAAAAAATCTTAAAAAAAAAAAAATAAAAAAAGCAAACAGCACAAGGACTGGTAAGCTGAAACATATTAGATTTTCTTTGGGTTTAGAAAAACTTTATCAAGACCCATTGGATTCCATAAACAGGAGTAATACTTTTGTAAATGCCTGAGAAGTTAACCTAACGCAGGAGGAAAACTCAATTTCATTGTGGGCCGCATCAGCAGTATGGTTGACCTCAAAAGGTTGGCTGTATCTGGGTGCGCTACTTAAAGTGCAGAGTACAGGATTACACTATGTAGTAAGTTCAGGAGTGTTTTATGTACAGAGTGCAGGGTTTTAGGGGTTTGCTATGTACAGAGTGCAGGGTTTTGGGGGGGGGGGGACTGCATACATAGTGTAGAGTTCAAGGGTGCACGATGTACAGAATGCAAGCTTTAGGTTGTGAAGAGTTCCCGGGGTGCACTATGTATAGAATGCAGGGTTTAGGTTGTGAAGCGTTCAAGGGTGTGCTGTGTACAAAGTGCAGCGTTATGGGTGCACTATGTACAGAATGCAGGGTTTAGGGGTGTTCTACATACTGCAGGGTGTGCCACCCCAAAGTTTCCTTGCATTGCATCTCTCTCTCCTACCCGTGTAGGTGGTCCACCTTGCAGGGAGATTCCCTCCCTGGAGATTTGTTTCCACTGTGAGCAAGTGCAGTGATCTGTTAAATCCGGGAGCCATTGAGCAGAGCTATCCCTTTTTAAAGGCTTCTGTGATTACAAGTGACAGTGGGGAGCCAGAGGTGGTGGAATGTAGTTCCGTCACGTTCTGGCTGCAAAACAGGGTGCAAGGGCTACATGACAAGGCCTGGCGGGCCGGGTTTGGCCCATGGGCCTTGTGTTTGACATGTAATCTAATGCATTTGAACTTAAGATGGCTAATAGAGTATCACTTAGTGTTACTAAACCCATAACTGTAAAATCAGTGTGCATATGCAGTAAAGCATGCTTGTTATACTTACTGTGAAACCTAAGGGGTTAATCCTCGGCATTGTGTAAAAAGGCTGTTTGATCCTGTCTTCTCGGATCCTGCCCTTCTTTCACTGTCTCAAAACAGGTCTGAAATGTACAGAGTCTATGGCGTCACTCTGCACATGCTCAGTTTGGTGTGTATTGCTAGAGGGTTTTTTCCTTGGGAGAGTGCATGTGATCAGCACAAGGCCAATTGGCACTGTCCAGACAGAGGGTCAGGGGTCCTGCATCCTGATAGGACAGCCAGTGCAGTATGAAAACTCCTACAAATTTTAACCACACACTGATAGAAGTCACAAGACTGCTATATGCTGCTGTTGAGAAAATGTATTTGGCAGTTTTATATTTACTAAAATAATTGCATTTCCATGTTCTGTGGGTGAACAGATATAGTGAATGCAGGCTCCTGGGTTTAGTACCACTTTAAACACCATCATTTCCAATATTACCGGTTTTTGGTTGTTTTTTTTTGCGTTTAAATAGACTTTAAGGGGGCATATTTTTTTCAAAAATTTGCTGTGCATGTCTTAGCAGTCACACAGCCGTCAATAAAAATCCCTGTATTGAATCTAATCTGTTAAAGGTCCATTTCTATTTACTTTATATGATCATGAGCTCCATCTAGTGGCCATAATGCAATATCTTTCTGATTGCAGTATTTCAGGAAAATACAGCATTATGGCCACTAGATGGAGCTGAAGATTATTGGAAATAAATTAAAACTCATTTTCACACATAATACACACATTACAGGGATTTTTTCGAGATGTCTAGGTATACATTTTTTATTTTTTTTATAAATACACCCAGAACTGTCTGAAGGACATTTCATGTTGGCCATTGCAACCATATTGTCCCTTGCATGTTTCTAGAGCAGCATGAGAGAATCTGATAAGTGGTTGAAGTAGATTTCTTCCCTGAGCCACGAGTCTTGTGGAGTATGAAAAGTGTAAAAGAAAAATAAAGAAACATAATCTGACTACTTATGGACAAT
Source organism: Rana muscosa (assembly GCA_029206835.1). NCBI lineage: Eukaryota > Metazoa > Chordata > Amphibia > Anura > Ranidae > Rana > Rana muscosa. The sequence continues at coordinate 67,035,131 of CM055117.1, read as the reverse complement.
AAAAATCAAATAAGTGCACCTAAAGACTGATAGTTGGTGTTGCCTCTGACTACTTTCTTATTTATTCTTAATATAAAAAAATAAAATAAAGCTTTTGCCATTGTAGTCAATACATTTTAGTGGCTGAAGAGAATAGAGACAGCCCATCTCTGGAGATGTACCTCTGAAAATAGCTAATCTGATTGGCATCCACACCTGACCACCAGGATAAATGAAACGTATCTAAACCCAAGAAAAAAATATATTACCTCTTACCAGTCCATATATGTAGTTGTTACAGAACACCTCCAGGTAGCCATATTGCTTTTCATTCTCAGAAAATAACGGCGGCTGCAGATTGAAAAGGAAAGATAATTTATTAAATAACAAACAATTACAATATGACTTGTGTCGCAGTTGTATACGCTGTAATATTTTATTTTTATTTTTTTCACGAAAGTGGAGTTACCCTTTAATGGACCAAAATGGGAGAAAAGTGGAAAAATTGCTAGGTTTATCTTCTTAAAGAGATGTGGGTCCTTGTGGAGGCCGTACACAGTAAATGGGCTGTTTTGTTTTATGCAGTCATGTGCTGCATGCAGACCTCACAAATGCGCTTCTGGAAGAATGGTCAAACATTCCCATAGACACACTCCTAAACCTTGTGGACGGCCTTCCCAGAAGAGTTGAAGCTGTTATAGCTGTAAAGGGTGGGCCAACACAATAATAAACCCTACAGACTAAGACTGGGATGCCATTAAAGTTCATGTGTGTGTGTGTAAAGGCAGGCGTCCCAATATTTGTGGTAATATAGTGTATGTGCATTTAACAGTATGGCATTGTGAGACTGTGATTGGTTGGTATAAAATACTGCAATCCCTTGTTCTTTAACATCTTGGCAAACTGTTGAAAACAAAATATATTCTTCACATTAGAGACAATATCGAGCTTTTCGGTGTTAAATTAATGAATTAAATGATATACGTTTTATTTTATAATTGTTAGCCAGGTATTAATGTATGACTATGATGCAAGGCTCGATAATGTGATGTGGTGCCAGCAAGTGTCCGTTTTGGGGCATATGCCCCCCTTCTAAAATAAAGGTACATAGATAAGTGTTAGTTATCTCAGAGGTGACTATGCAAAATCCACTGGTATTAGGAGCATTTAATTTATTTAATGCTGTGAAGGCACTGACCAGGAGATGTCACGGCAAAAGTCATTTTATCCTTGATTTTTTTTTTTTGGTCAAAAATTTATAAAAGGTAAAAAAGAAGAAAAAAAACAGCTTTGTTGCATCACTCTGAACCTTGGCTGAGTATTGTACATAGATGTAAGATGTTCTCTGTATACTTCTAATATGACTTTGTAATGTTTTCATATCTAGTGTTATCAGTCAGAAAAAGAGGATTGAATCAGAGTGCTAATGTCTTCATACCTGTATTTATATTTCTGAGATTTTTTTTCCATTTACCATTTCAATAAATACAATTTGTTTTGATTTTTTTTTGTGTGTATGTGTGTGCATTTTTTTTTCTTTGACATGTAGCCCTGCAAAAATGTCCCTAGCATAATCCGTTCCAGGACAATGCTTGCAATCCAAAGTACTCGCATATCAAAGCGAGTTTCCCCATTGAAGTCAATGGAAACAAAAATAATTTGTTCTGCATTGACTTCAATGGCATGCAATACCGCATTCGAAAGACTTAGTTCCCGAGTCAGCCGTGCTGTCCTTGGGCCTTTCCGTATATTTCCGATCTGCAACGTTCGGCGCCCCCCCCACCTCAGGCCAAACGTGGTACTGCACACCGCTTTGGCCTGAATTGTGCTCGTTTTGCGAGACAACACTCGCAAGACAAGTTACGATTTTTAAAAATACAGTGCTCGTATTGCGAAACGCTTGTTAACCGCGTTACATGCAATCTGAGGTTCTACTGTATGTGTTTATCACTGTAAAGCCTTCCTAAAACTGAAGTTAATTCATTCCATCACATACAGTGCCTTGAAAAAGTATGTCATGTTACAACCAAAACCGTAAATGTATTTTATTGGGATTTTATGTGATAGACCAACACAAAGTGGCACATAATTGTGAAGTGGAAGGAAAATGATAAATGTATTCCAAATTTTTTACATATCTGAAAAGTGTGGTGTGCATTTGTATTCAGCCCCCTTAACTTTTATACCCCTAACTGAAATCTAGTGGAACCAATTGCCTTCAGAAGTCACCTAATTAGTAAATTGAGTCCACCTGTGTGTAATTTAATCTCAGTAAAAATACAGCTGTTCTGTGAAGCCCTACATAGGTTTGTTAGAGAACCTTAGTGAACAAGTAGCATCGTGATGGCCAAGGAACACACCAGACAGGTCAGGGATAAAGTTGTAGAGAAGTTTAAAGCAGGGTTAGGTTATAAATATATATATATATATATATATATATATATATATATAATCAAAGCAAGGATGTATATATACGGCCTTCAATACACCACTCAGCGCCTAGGACTAAGAAGCTGCAACTATACTGACAGTGGACGTGCTATCATATAATATGAATGGTACAAAGATCAATAAAATCAAGGTACTAGCACAATAAGAGAATTCTCTAATGACAAACACTGAGAACTCCAAAATGAGCAGCTGTTTAAAAATAAAACTAAATTGATATAAAAAGAATAGTATAAAAACATAAAACAGTGATGAACTGTGTCAGTGATATACTAAAACAGCGCTAGTGTTGGTATAAATCAGATGGCCAACACCACCTAGAAAGTGAAAAACAGTTTCAGGCAGATGATTTAAAGTGCAGAGTGTCTGATAATGTCCATAGATGATCTTGGAAGTAAACAGCATCCACCTTCACCGAAAACTCCAGGTCCACCCAGTGAAAACACACTCCCCCTCAGGGGTTTAAACTCACCAGAGCAAGCTCAAACATAAGCCTTAATAGAGGTGGATAAACCAGAACCTGCATAAACCTTGGCACTCAACATCAGCCTAGGAGATGACAGATCTGTGGGAGCTCCCACGAGTGGTAAAAACAAACAGAAGAGGGCATATAGCGTAACTATAGTTCCTGTTTACATGCTCGGCCATCGAGCTGCTCCCTTCTGTGACGGTGAAGTGCAATTTATGCTTATTGATTGACTGATTCTTGTACGTTTAATGTATAAAGGGGTTTTGATGTGTGGGGACTGTTATTAATAAACAGAGTTATGCTATATGCCCTCTTCTGTTTGTTTTTACCACTCGTGGGAGCCCCCACAGATCTGTCATCTCCTAGGCTGATGTTGAGTGCCGAGGTTTATGCAGGTTCTGGTTTATCCACCTCTATTAAGGCTTATGTTTGAGCTTGCTCTGGTGAGTTTAAACCCCTGAGGGGGAGTGTGTTTTCACTGGGTGGACCTGGAGTTTTCGGTGAAGGTGCATGCTGTTTACTTCCAGGATCATCTATGGACATTATCAGACACTCTGCACTTTAAATCATCTGCCTGAAACTGTTTTTCACTTTCTAGGTGGTTTTGGCCATCTGATTTATACCAACAATAGCGCTGTTTTAGTATATCACTGACACAGTTCATCACTGTTTTATGTTTTTATACTATTTATTTTATATATATATATATAATCTCCCAAGCTTTGAACATCTCACAGAGCATTGTTCAATCCATCATCCAAAAAATGGAATGAGTATGGCACAACTGCAAACCTTCCAAGACATGGCCGTCCACCTAAACTGACAGGCTGGGCAAGGAGAGCATTCATCAGAGAAGTAGCCCAGAGGTCCATGGTAACAATGGAGGAGCTGCAGAGATCCACAGCTCAGGTGGGAGAATCTGTCCACAGGACAACTATTAGTCGTGTACTCCACAAATCTGGCCTTTATGGAAGAGTGGCAAGAAGAAAATAACTTTTAAAAGAAAGCTATAAGAAGTACCGTATGCAGTTTGCGAGAAGCCATGTGGGGGACACAGCAAACATGGAAGAAGGTTCTCTGGTCAGATGAGACTGAAATTTAACTTTTTGGCTTCAAAAAGCAAAACGCTGTGTGGGAAAGCAAACACTGCACATCACCCTGAACACACCATCCCCACCGTGAAACATGGTGGTGGAAAGCATCATGTTGTGGGAATGCTTTTCTTCAGCAGGGACAGGCAAGCTGGATGTGCCAAATACAGGGAAATCTTAGAAGAAAACCTGTTAGTCTGCAAAAGACTTGAGACTGGGGCGGAGGTTCACCTTCCAGCAGGACAACGACCCTAAATATACAGCCAGAGCTACAATGGAATGGTTTAGACCAGGGGTCTTCAAAGTACGGCCCGCTGGGATGGTTTTTCCGGCCCGCAGGTTGAGTCGTCAGACTCACTGCATGGTCGGTTCCTGCTCAAGCTATGTCGGGTAGCAGGACCTGCGCTGCATAATCACCCCTGATAGTATGCAGCACAGGTCCTGGAGCCTGTCCAACCCGGCGCCTCACTAGTTGATTCCTAGGACATACTGCACGTCCCGGGTCCCGCCCCTCTGTTCGCATCAGTGTCCTTTACGGCTGTGCTTTTGGCTACTACGTGTCTGTGTAAAAGCCGGGAGGTGCAGCAGAACAACAGCACTGAAGCCGGACACAGATATAAGAGGGACACTGCTGGTGGTGATGGGGACACAAATGTGCGGCGGGGGGCTCTTTTGAGGGATGCAATTGCGCTGGGGTCTCTGATGGAGGGCATTAATGTGGAAGGGGGGCTCTAAGGGGGACACAATTGTGCTGGGGTCTCTGATGGGGGAAAAAAATGTGGAAGGGGGGCTCTGAAGGGGATATAAATTGTGCTGTGGTCTCTAATGGGGGGCATAAATAAGGAAGGGGGGCATAATTGTGTTGTGGTCTCTGATGGGGGCAAAAAATGTGGAAGGGGGCTCTGAAGGGGATATAAATTGTGCTGGGGTCTCTGGTGGGGGGCATAAATGTGGAAGGGGGGCTCTAAGGGGGGACACAATTGTGCTGGGGTCTCTGATGGGGCAAAAAATGTGTGGAAGGGGGGCTCTGAAGAGTATACAATTGTGCTGGGGTCTCTGGTGGGGGGCATAAATGTGGAAGGGGGGCACAATTTTGCTCTGGTCTCTGATGGGGGGCATAAATGTGGAAGGGGGGCTCTGATTTGGACATAAATATGTGAGGGGCTCTGATGAGGTCACAGATGTGCAGCAGGGGTCTGATAGGGACACAAATGTGCGACAGGGGTCTGATGGGGACACAAATATGGAAGGGGGCTCTGATGGGAATACAAATATGCAGGGGGTTCTTATTCGGGCACAAATATTCGTGGAGGGGGGCGCTGTGATGGGGACACAAATAAGGAAGGGGGTTCTAAGGCGGACAGAAATATGCAGGGGGGCTCTGATGAGGACCAAATGTATGGAGGTGTTTGTGTGTGTTGACGGTAACACAGATGTAAGGCCCTGTGCACACTGGAAGTTTAGCCCCCGTGCATGAGGTTACAGCTTTTAGGTGTGGGCGGAGGATACAGGTGTGCCATCAAGCTCTACTGCTGTCAGCCTGTCGATTTTCTATTTAATTCTGCTGCAGATTCATTGACAAAAAAAATAAAAAATTCGGCCCGCAAATATGTATAAAATGCACAATGTGGCCCCCGAAGTGAAAAGTTTGGAGACCCCTGCTTTAGATCAAAGCAGATTCATGTGTTAGAATGGCCCAATCAAAGTCCAGACCTAAATCCAATTGAGAATCTGTGGAAAGACTTGAAAATTGCTGATCACAGACGCTACCCATCCAATCTGACAGAGCTTGAGCTATTTTACAAAGAAGAATGGCCAAAAATGTCACTCTCTAGATGTGCAAAGCTGGTAGAGACATCCCCAAAAAGACTTGCAGCTGTAATTGCAGCGAAAGGTGGTTCTACAAAGTATTGACAGGGGGGGCAGAATACACATATTTGTAAAAAACTATTGAAAAGCATTTATCATTTTCCTTCAACTTCACAATTATGTGCCACTTTGTGTTGATCTATCACATAAAATACATTTACATTTTTGGTTATAACATGACAAAATGTGGAAAATTTCAAGGGGGTATGAATACTTTTTCAGGGTACTGTATCCTAAAAATGAGGATTATTCCTCATTTCAAGATGGTAGGCAGAGCCATGCAAATCATTGCTTGTTACCCCTCTTGCCAGATGCTTATTCCAAAGTGCAAGCAGCTGGGTCGGGCTATTTGGCCATCATCAAAACAGTGTATGGAGTTGAGCTTGGGGCCCAATGAAACATGAAAATCATAAAGGGTATGATGAAAAGAAACCTAAAAGAATCACAAAGCCCTCTCCTGACATTCCTCTTAAACATTTGCATTACGTTATGCTAATATAGCATGCTTGGACTTGTAGTGCCACTGGTGCTGCCCATTTATAGTCACCCCTTTCTTTTCCCTCGCCCAAGTTTGGCACAGGGTAGAGAGATGAATGACGGGAGTGATGCTGCTGCACCCCCATTAAGATAAAAATTTAGAATTATATATACTATCTGCCTCCTAAAAATAAATAAATTAAAAAAAGCATTCCCTCCCATAAAGAAAAAAGAATCTCCAGGTTGCAAGAATGGCGTCAGATGATCTGGACTACATTTGCGTTCACTGCGCAAGCCACAAATGCTCCTGTTGGTGAATGCAATGGAATTGGATTTTCTAGTGATTGCAAATCTGTAAAAAAAAAAAAGTGATCGTAAACAATCTCCTTTCAGTTTAACCACTTCCTTATTGGGCACTTAAAATACCCTCCTGCCCAGACCAATTTTCAGCTTTCAGCGCTGACGCACTTTGAATTACAATTGCGCGGTCATACAACACTGTACCCAAATGAAATTTTTTATATTTTTTTTTACACAAATAGAGCTTTCTTTTGGTGGTATTTAACCACTTAATAACCGGCCCATAGCCGAATAACAGCTACAGGGCGGTTCCTTAACTCTGGGAGGACGTTATATAACCTGAGGACCCGGCACATCACGGATCACGGTAAATGGCTGCTGATAGCGACCGCTTACCACGTGATCGCTCCGTCAAATCACTTGTAAACAAACCGGCGTCATGTCATGATGCCGGTTCCTCTCTCCCCTCTGTACCGATCGATACAGTAGGAGAGGGGGAGAGATACATCCATCCCTGCCCTACCCTGCAATACCCTGCAATATCCTGCATTACCCAGCCATATTCTGCAATACCCAGCAATACTCTGCAATACCCAGCCATACTCTGCAATACTCGGCTATACTCGGCCTCTGTATGTGGCCAGGCTGTGGAAGTCTCACACATGTGGTATCGCCGTACTCAGGAGGAGTAGGAGAATCTATTTCGGGGTGTCATTTTTGGTATGTACATGCTATGTGTTAGAAATATTGTATAAATGGACAACTTTGTGTTAAAAAAAAAAAATCCCGCTTCCCGCCCACCGGCGATCATATGACGTCCTTGACTTTGTGTGGGGATATCTGCATACCTCCCAATTTTTAAAAGTCACATTTTTCAGCCAGCGATTACCTACACCATAAGAATGATCATAGCAGCTGTTCTGCCGCTTAATCGTTCTTACGGGAGGCGAGAGGGGACGTCCCCCCCCCCCTCCCGCCACACTCCGGTGCTTCTATCGACTCACCGCTGCGATCGAAGCCAGGATCGTTTTTTTTTTATTATTATTTCAGGCTTCAGTTCCCAGCCTACAGGTGAGATGTGGGATCTTATTGACCTCATATCTCACTGTAAAGAGGACCTGTCATGCCATATTCCTATTACAAGGGATGTTTACATTCCTTGTAATAGGAATAAAAGTGATCAAAAAAAATTTGGGGGGGAAAAAACATGTCAAACTAAAATAAATAAAGTAAAATGAACAATAAAAAAAATAATTCTTTTTTTAAAGCGCCTCTGCCCCCGTGTGCTCGCATACAGAAGCGAACGCATACGTAAGTCCCGCCCACATATGAAATTGGTGTTCAAACCACACATGTGAGGTATCTCTGCGAACGTTAGAGTGAGAGCAAATATTTTGGCCCTAGACCTCCTCTGTAACTCAAAACATGTAACCAGTAAAAATATTTAAAGCGTCGCCTATGGGGATTTTTAAGTAGCGAAGTTTAGCGCCATTCCACGAGCGTGTGCAATTTTAAAGGGTGACATGTTAGGTATCTATTTACTCTGCGTAACTTCATCTTTCACATTATGCAAAAACATTGGGCTAACTTTACTATATTTTTTTTTTTAAAGCACAAAACTGTTTTTCTTCCAAAAAAAATGCGTTCGAAAAATTGCTGCGCAAATACCGTGCGAGATAAAAAGTTGCAATGACCACCATTGTATTCTCTAAGGTCTTTGCTAAAAATATATATATATATAATGTTTTGGGGTTCTATGTAATTTTCTAGCAAATAAATGATGATTTTTACATGTAGGAGAGAAATGTCAGAATTGGCCTGGGTGCTCCAGAACGCCTGAAGGTGCTCCCTGCATGTTGGGCCTCTGTATGTGGCCACGCTGTGTAAAAGTCTCACACATGTGGTATCGCCATACTCGGGAGTAATAGCAGAATGTATTTTGGGGTGTAATTTGTGGAATGCATATGCTGTGTGTGAGAAATAACCTGCTAATATGACAATTTTGTCGAAAAAAAATAAATCTTGATTTTGCAAAGAATTGTGGGAAAAAATGACAACTTTAAAAAACTCACAATGCCTCTTTCTAAATACCTTGGAATGTCTTCTTTCCAAAAAGGGGTCATTTGGGGGGGATTTGTACTTTTCTTGCATGTTAGGGTCTCAATAAATGAGATAGGCCGTCAGTACTTCAGGTGTGATCAATTTTCAGATATTGGCACCATAGCTTGTGGACTCTATAACTTTCACAAAGACCAAATAATATCCACCAATTTGTACTTATTTTTTACCAAAGATATGTAGCAGTATAAATATTGGCCAAAATTTATGAAGAAAAATTACTAATTTGCTAAATTTTATAACAGATACTAAGTGTAGCGCCCCTTTACTTTCAGGGGAGCTAGGTACCTAAATTTAGGGGTTGATCTGGGTTAGTAGCCAGACCCAGATCACTTCAATTGTTTTTGTTCTTCTGCTTTTGCCAAGTGGTGTTGCTGGTGTACAGTTCCTTGTGGCCTGTAGGTGGCGCTGCCATAACAGGTCAGGGTTGAACCACTAGTGGCATTACTGTACCTTTGGGTGTCCTCTCCAGGCAGCTGTACGGGGGTGTGGTCGGCCGCTGTGCATGCTGGGAGAGGATACATAAGGGGCAGATGCCATCTTAAGAAGGGAGAAGGAGGGGTACTGAGGAGCGGTACCGTCTGCATCTCGTGGCCCTCCAGGCCATTGGAGTGCGCAGGGGAAGATCAGTCTCAGGCACCTTTAGCCTGGGGCTGCAACTTTTCATGTAGGCCCAGCACCTTTAGCTGGCCTACCATCTAAAGAGGAATTCTAGGGCACTCGAGGGTGACCCGTTCTGGAGCGGGAGCCAGGGTTACCGGTGAAGGAAGTCACTGCCTCGGATGAGGCCTGGTCACCTACAGAGGGATTCCACAAGTCCGCCACAGGCATTGTAGCGTGCTTCAACTTGCACCTAGGTCCTTATGCTACAAGTGCAGGGAGGTTTGGAACTAGGCAAATGGTTTCCGATCGTATCCCTAGGACAGTAAAGTAAAGTTTGTGCATCACTCCGGCTGCTAGGACCGTGAGAGGGAACTATCCGGGTGAGCGCAGTCCACTTGGGATTGAGTGGTGATATTTAGTGCCTGACCCTGCCTCCCTGTTATTCTATTCTTCACTTTCAACTTTCCTGTCCGGTTTAAAGCATAAAGAAAATAAACCTTCAGCCATTGAGGTTTAACCTTGTCTGGACATTGGCCTTATTGATACACAAACAACAGACTTTTCCCTACACTCTAGGGAAAGGAACCAGCCTAGAGGATCGGATGTAACTCGCTGCGGAACCCAACAATTGTGAACACCGCTTAACCTCTTCCAAGAGGAGGGTACGGGCATATAGCACGGTGAGCCAGGTGAGAAAAAGGTCTGTGTGCTACATAAGAAAAATTCTTTTTTTTTACAGAATTTTCAGTCTTTTTTTCTTTTATAGCGCAAAAAATAAAAAACCCAAGGGTTATTAAATACCACCAAAAGAAAGCTCTATTTGTGTGAAAAAAAGGACAAAAATTTAATTTGGGTACAGTGTTGTATGACTGAGTAATTGTCATTCAAAATGGGAGAGCATATTATTATTAAGGGGGTTTAAGTGCCCAGTTGTCAAGTGGTCAATCACCGTTGGGGTTTTTATTTTTTGCTAAACAAACAAAAAACCATGGAAAATTTTGAAAAAAAAATAAAAAAAAATCATGTTTCAGGTAATTTTTCTCCTTCATTGATATGCGCTGATGAGGCGGCACTGGTGGGCACTGATAGGCACAGATAAGGCGGCACTGATGTGGACAGATAAGGCGGCACTGATGGGGACAGATAAGGTGGAACTGATGGGCACAGATAAGGCGACGCTGATGGGTGGCACTGATGGGCACTGGTAGGTGACACTGATGGGTGGCACTGTGGGCTCTGATGGGTGGCACTGTGGGCACTGGTAGGTGGCGCTGGTGGTCACTATTAGGCAGCACTGTATTGCACTGGCAGATGGCACAGGTGGCACAGATGAGCATCGGTCCCGGTCTCCTTCATCGGGACCGATGTCCCCCTGACAGCCGTCGTGATCTGCTATTTTTTTTTCTCCTCACACTATCAGCGTGAGGAGAAAAAATAGCCGATTACCGGCTCTGTTAACATCACGTGATCAGCTGTCATTGGCTGACAGCTGATCACGTGGTAAGGGGTCGGGGCTGACTCCTTACTACGATCTGTGATCAGCCGAGTCTCATTGACTTGCTGATCAGAGAGCGCGCCGCACGCCCTGCAGGGGGCATGCAGGCCACTCGAGCACGGGGGGACGTCCAGGGACGCCCTCCCGTCAATTCAGGTCCACACTGCAGCCGTCTTTCGGCTATACCGCGGATCTGAAGTGGTTAAAATAGAAATGAAAGGCAAAACATTTTTGTATAGATATAAAAAATAAAAAAAAATTATAAATACTTTTTTTTTTTGTCAGGACTCTGATGGAGATTCTGATGTAAGGGAGGCGCTGATGGGGACCTTGATGTAAGGGAGGACTCTGATGGGGACCTTGATGTAAGGGAGGACTCTGATGGGGACCTTGATGTAAGGGAGGACTCTGATGGGGACCTTGATGTAAGGGAGGACTCTGATGGGGACCTTGATGTAAGGGAGGACTCTGATGGGGACCTTGATGTAAGGGAGGACTCTGATGGAGATTCTGATGTAAGGGAGGCGCTGATGGGGACCCTGATGTGAGGGTGACTCTGATGGGGACCCTGATGTAAGGCTGACTCTGAAGGGGACACTGATGTGAGGGTGACTCTGATGGGGACCCTGATGTAAGGCTGACTCTGAAGGGGACCCTGATGTGAAGGTGACTCTGATGGGGACCCTGATGTAAGGCTGACTCTGAAGGGGACACTGATGTAAGGCTGCCTCTGAAGGGGACACTGATGTAAGGCTGCCTCTGAAGGGGACACTGATGTAAGGCTGACTCTGAAGGGGACAATGATGTGAGGGTGACTCTGGTGGGGACCCTGATGTAAGGCTGACTCTGAAGGGGACCCTGATGTTAGAGTGACTCTGAAGGGGACCCTGATGTGAGGGCGACTCTGATGGGGACCCTGATGTAAGTCTGACTCTGAAGGGGACCCTGATGTGAGGGTGAATCTGATGGGGACCCTGATGTAAGGCTGACTCTGAAGGGGACCCTGATGTAAGGCTGACTCTGAAGGGGACCCTGATGTAAGGCTGACTCTGATGGGGGACCCTGATGTGAGGGCGACTCTGATGGGGACCCTGATGTAAGGTGGACACTGCAGCAAAAACTACATGTAGCATGCTGCCCACTGAACACGGCTCATTCAAATGAATGGGGAAGTGCTACAAGATCCCCCGTTGTGGCACGTTTGTTGGCAAAAAATGGGGTTAAAACAGGTGGTGAGTAGGTGTCACATTGTCTCAGAAAAGTGATCCAAATGTGGATTGCTCTTCAGAGGACTGGAAGATTAAGCTGCACGTCTAAATCTACTCTTAGGGCTGGTTCAGGCCACATGCAGTGGGAACGTGTTGTGTGGCTATTCCAGCGCAGTCCCACCGCATAGAAAAGGCAAAATGCTTTGTTTCCTATGTGCCCAGGTCACACCTCTGCATTGTGAGATGGTGTGTGGGCATAGTGTGTGTGGGCATGGTGTGTGGGCATGGTGTGTGTGGGCATGGTGTGTGGGCATGGTGCTCTGAGAACAAGTATTGAACGCAGTGAGACTCAGTGCGAAGCCGGCAACTGGACTTTATGAGATATCTGTGCGACATCTCAAACAGGCTCATTCTAAAAAAAGGAAACTGCGCGATTGGCTGAGCTGATCGCTGCGCCAATTTCGGCCCCGCTGCACCACTAACCAGCCGATGTGTTGCAATGCATCTGTTGTTGTGAAGCAGCCAGAGGGGCTCATTTACATCAGATGCAGTGCAGTGTAAATGCCCATGAATACATACAAACATGTAAACACAACATATCAAAGAGAAAAAAAATGAAAAAAGTATTCCATACAAGGCTGGGTTCACAATTATGCGATTGCAGACATTGCATGTGATTCGCACCACATTCCTGTGCACATCATATGCGATGCAAATTTAGCTTTACAGTTTGTATGGCTGAAATTGCATCGCATTCGCACCAAAATGGTGCAGGACGCTTTTTTTTTGGTCCGCACTGTGTTCAGACCCATGCAACCTGATTCCACAGTTCGCACTGCGTTCTGCGAACCGATTTGGGGTTGTCATTAACCTTATATTGACACCCGCAGCAGTTTGCAGAGCACATCTCTACAGGAATGTGTGCGTTGGGAATATTGCATTGAAAGCACTGAAATGAAAGTTGCACAAAAAACGCATACAGTGAGATCATGCTGTTAATGAGCCCTAAGTGCCAGTATACATCAGTGCGCTGTGTGAGATTGCATGTGATTCGCACCGCACTGCAGTGCACATCAAATGCATTGTCTGGACGATGCGATTTCAGCCACACAGTTGTATGGTTGAATTTGCATCGCATTCGGACCAAACTTGCACAGGAGCCTTTTTTTGGTCCGCAGCAGAATCGGATCGCATGGGGTGTTCCTGTCTGAACTGACAGTTCGCACTGCGATATGTGAACGGAAATGGGGGTGTCATTAACTTTATAATGACACCCACAGCAGAGCGCAGTGTGAACTGCCTGCGAGTCAGATGTGATGTGGGATCCCGGAGTGGATTTGCAGGGTTCCTGCATCGCACCAGTGTGAACTGAGCCTAAGGCTAGGTTCAGGCTGGTGCGATTCGGGAATCACAGTGATTTCTGTACGAGTTTCCACATCGCATCTGAATCGCAGGCAGTTCACACTGCCATATGCAAACTGCTGGGAGTGTCAATATAAAGTTATTTACTCCCCCAAATCGGTTTGTAGAACGCAGCGCAAACTGTTGAATCAGATGGAGTCGGATCATATGGGTTAGGTCTTAACACCCACGTGATCTGATTCCAGTGCAGACCAGTGGTAGCTGGTGCTCAAAATTTTTGGGGGGGCGCAAACAAACTGAAAAAAACCCCAAAAAACATCAAATGCAGCCACTGTGCCCATCAAACGCAGCTACTGCGTCCATCAAGTGCAGCCACTGTGTCCATCAAACGCAGCTACTGTACCCAAAAATTGCCGCCACTGTGCCATCAAACGCAGCCACTGTACCCAAAAATTGCCGCCACTGTGCCATCAAACGCAGCTACTGTAACCATCAATTGCTGCCAGTGTGCCCATCAATTGCCGCCACTGTGCCCATCAATTGCTGCCAGGGTGCCCATCAATTGCTGCCAATGTGCCCATCAATTGCTGCCAGTGTGCCCCATCAATTGCTGCCAGTGTGCCCATCAATTGCTGCCAGTGTGCCCATCAATTGCTGCCAGTGTGCCCATCAATTACTGCCAGTGTGCCCCATCAATTGCCGCCAGTGTGCCCCATCAATTGCCGCCAGTGTGCCCATCAATTGCCGCCAGTGTGCCCCATCAATTGCCGCCAGTGTGCCCATCAATTGCCGCCAGTGTGCCCTATCAATTGCCGCCAGTGTGCCCTATCAATTGCCGCCAGTGTGCCCCATCAATTGCTGCCAGTGTGCCCCATCAAATGCTGCCAGTGTGCCCCATCAAATGCTGCCAGTGTGCCCCCCCCCCTGCCCAGCACTTACTTGTCTCGGGTCACGGCGCTGTCCTCCTTGTTCTGAGTCCTCGATGTCTTCTCCCGTCCTCTGCTATGATTGGACGCCTAATAGTCGCTTCAGCCAATCAGGTGACAGGTAACCAAACCGGATGCACCTGATTGGCTGAGAGGTGGGTCAGTGTTAGGGAAGCGATTTATTCGCTTCCCTAACACAACACTGAGTAAACAGCGAACGCACAGCAGTGCGCCCGCTTTTTACCAATTTGGAAGCCTATTAGAGCACACGGCTCTAATCAGGCGCTTCAAAAAAATAAAACGCTGCTGTAATTCAGATGCCCGGCGCCCGACAAGGGGCCGGACACCTGAATAGAGGGTGGCAGCAGCGACAATAGATAGATTCATGCAATGTATGAATCCTTTTAATTGGTGATGATAGACAGGTGCAGGAGAGAGGGGGGCGGCGCTCCTGCGCCCTTTATGGACGCACTGCAACTGCTGCAGACCAAAGAAAAGGGTCCTGCACTATTTTTCAGCCAATTCGCATCGCACAGACATCGCATGTGATTTGCACAGGAAATGCAATGCGAATCCCGTGCGATGTCAGCAATCACATAAGTGTGAACCCAGCCTTAGGGTGATTGTATAATGAGATTGTATAGTATATGGTGACCTTTAGTTATACATTAGAAATTGTTTAAAAAGAAAAAGAAAAAAAGTAAATATGTATTCAGGGAATGGGCTCTGGAGCTGAAGTGCCCCCTAGTTGCCATGGAGACGCTGCAGTTCTCCCGCCGCGCCGGCAGATGTCGCTGTAGTAGCCGCTGCCGGGGAGGAGCAGAGAGAGGGGCGCGGGCGGGAAAGTTTCTGCAGTCAAACACACGGAGGGGAGGTGAGTGCCGGTACCGGGAGAGGAAAGGATAGGGGGAGGGGAGGCGCTCACACCCGAGATCTGCTACACGTATCGTACGAGGCCCGGGGACAGGGAGGTGGGTGTGCGGGGTTTGTGGTGGAGAACGGGCGGGGAGGTGACAGGGATGGAGTGCAGGTTGTTCTCTATGTGTGTGGAGGAGGGGGTCCCGGTATATGGAGGAGGTCAGGACCCCGGGGCTGTACATAGGGGGCGCTGTGTGTGACTTATTACTTCATTTCTGAGGATTTGGCTCCCAGGGGCCCCTGAAGGTGTAGAATACATTCCATGGCTGTCTGCCAGTCCCCTCCATTCTATATACAGACAAAGCTCCATTGTTTGTTGTGGTGGATGGAGCAGTGAAGGGTTAGAGCCCCTGTCAGGTGACTTTACTCTCCTCCTGTGTCCAGTGGAGGAACTTTCCTTTCACTTCCTGTCCCAGAGACCCAACAGGAAGTCTCCTCTTAGGTGTCACCATTGTTAGATTTCCGCTGCGGATAACACATCCGAGTATTTTCTGACACGTCTCTCTTACGTCTTAAATGTCGTTCTGTTTTTTTTTTGCTAGAAAATTGCTTTGAAGGGCGGCGGTGGCAGTAAAAACGTGGTTTTAAATATAATGAAGTAGCGCTAATTACTATTTAACAAAGTGCTATGTGATTAAAGTTAGTGCAAATGAATCTCATAATAATAATGATAACGCGCATCACAAGTGTATAGTTAATAATATAAAGTCCATTTAGGTAAAATATATACTAAACTAAAACCAAGTCCATGTGAGAAAGTGCTATCATTTGTGCATCCGCAGAAAAAAAATCAAAAACGTGGCGCAACTACCTGCCGCGACCGCCAACAATCCCGTAGTGCATCATTTGAGGGGAGCGCCACATCTCAGTGCCCCGCCATCTTGTAATCATGTATGTGGAACAGGATATGTAGAAAACCTTTTGTGTGTGTTGTTTTTTTTTGCAGAGAATTTAAAGCGGAGCTCCACCCAAAAATGCATCTTCCGCTTATCCGCCCCCCCCCCCGGTGTCACATTTGGCACCTTTCAGGGGGGGGGGGGGGAAGCAGATATCTGTCTAATACAGGTATTTGCTCCCACTTCTGGCGAAAGATCGCCGCAAGATCCGTGGCGATCTATGCCATGTCCGGCCCCTCCTCCGTCCCCCGTCCCAGAAGAAAGCAGGGACCAGTCAGGACGCGCAGCGCGACTCGCGCATGCACAGTAAGGGCCCTTTCACACGGGGCGGATCCCGTGATGATCCGCCCCGTGAACATCCGCTTGCTGAGCGGAGATCGCTCCGTTGATCCCCGCTGAGCCGGCGGATGACTTGTCCGTCTCTGCACGCTGTGCAGAAACAGAACGGTCAGATCGCCGCTTTCCTCTATCGGGGGGATCGGATGGAAACGGACTGTCTGTCCGTTTTCATCCGATGACGGATGGAAAAATAGGATTTTCCTCCGTCATGCTAAACGGACCATAGCGGAGAGTGATGTCATCGGATGTTCATCCGCTATCCCATAGGGATACATGTATGTCCGTTTTTCATCCGAAAACGGATGGATGGAAAACGGACATACGGAACGTCCGTGTGAAAGAGCCCTAAGGATAAGCTCAGGCGGGTTCTGCACGTGCAGGCTGCGAACACGCTTGAGCTCATCCTTCGCTGTGATTAGCACTGCGCGGTGTCAGCTTCCTGGCGGGCTCTGCACATGCTAGTTGCGAACATGCCTGAGCTCATCCTTTAATGCACAGCAGGGATCCAGGCTGTGAAGCTGCAAGGCTTTTTGATTCCCTTTACTAGCAATGCCGGCGCCTCCACCCAGAGCCAAGGGACGGTTCGGGGGAGGACATCGCGGGCGTCCTGGACAGGTAAGTGTCCTTATTTTAAAAGTCAGCAGCTGCAGTATTTGTAGCTGCTGACGTTTTAATACTTTTTTTTTTTTTTTTTTCAGGCGGAACTCCGCTTTAACTTTTTCAGCCCCGGAAGATTTACACCCCCCCCTTCATGACCAGGCCATTTTTTGCGTTATTCTAACTGACAATTGCGCGGTCGTGCGACGCTGTACATTAATACAATTTAAGACCTTCCCCCCCACCCCACCAATAAGCCTTTCTTTTGGTGGTATTTGATCACCTCTGCGGTTTTTATTTTTCGCGCTATAAACAAAAAAAAGAACAACAATTTTGGAAAAAAAAAGCAATATTTTTTGCTATAATATCACAAAGAATACAAAAAAACAATTTTTTCCTCAGTTTAGGCCAGTATATATTCTTCTGACATTTTTGGTAAAAAACAATTAAAAATAATATCGCAATAAGCGTATATTGATTGGTTTGCGCAAAAGTTGTCTACAAAATAGGGAATAGATTTATGGCATTTTTATTATATATAATTTTTTACTAGTAATGTCGGTGGTCAGCGACAGATCGGACACTTAAAGTGGTGCTTCACCCTAAATTTTCACTTTTGCTATTTGGAACCCTCCCCCCCCCCCTCCGGTGTCACAATTGACACCTTTCAGGGGGGAGGGGGGTGAAGATACCTGTCTAAGACAGGTATTTTCACACACATCCGGGAGTCCTCTCTCCGGGAATCTGACGTCACTTCCCCCAGACTTCTCGTAGTGTTCTGGGAGACACTCGGCTCCCAGAACACAGGAGGACGAATCAGAACGGCGCAGCGCGACTCGCGCATGCGCCGTAGGGAACCGGGCATGAAGCTGAAGTGCTTCACTTCCTGGTTCCCTCAGCGAGGATGGCGGAGGGGGCAGCAGAGCGACGAGCGATCGCTCGTCCTCTGCTGCGGACGTCGCTGGACTCCAGGACAGGTAAGTGTCCAAATATTAAAAGCCAGCAGCTGCTGTAGCTGCTGGCTTTTAATATTTTATTTTTTCCGGCGGAGCTCTGCTTTAACTGACATTTTTGTATCTAATAAAAAATAAATGTAAAACAAAACAAAGTTCTTCATCAATTTAGGCCAATATGTATTCTGCTACATATTTTTGGTAAAAAAAAACCCCAATAAGCGTACATTGATTGGTTTGTGCAAAAGTTATAGCGTCTACAAAATAGGGGATAGAATTATGGAATTTTGTTAATTGTTATGGCAGTGATCGGCAATTTTTTGCGATATTGCGGCACACAAATCTGACACTAAGTGGCTTTTTTTTTTAACCCAGTGACCCCAATACAGTGATCAGTGCTTAAAAATATGCACTGTCACTGTACTAATGACGCTGGCAGGGAAGGGGTTATCGGGGGCGATCAAAGGGTTAAATGGGCTCCTAGGGCAGTGATGGTGAACCTTGGTACCCCAGATGTTTTGGAGCTACATTTCTTATGATGCTCATGCACTCTGCAGTGTACTTGAGCATCATGGTAAATGTAGTTCCGAAACATCTTGGGTACCAAGGTTCACCATCACTGTCCTAGGGAGTGCTTTCTAACTGTGGGAGGTGCTTTGACTGGGGAAAGACAGAGATACCTGTTCCTGCTGATCAGAAACACAGGATCTCCATCTTCCCCTCTGACAGAACAGAGGCCTTGTTTACATAAGCAGACCGACGTTCTGCCTCTCCTTAGAACAATCGCGGGTGCGGGTGAACAGTAGGTCCGCCGGTCCCGCTGATTGCCCACCCCCTTCCCCAGACAACAAAATCATGTACAGGTACGTGATTTCGCACAGGAGGGCCACCCTGCCGGGTATATATCTGTGTGGGGCGGTCCATCCTGTCCTTGGCAGGAGAAAGGACTTGCCCACAATAGTATCCTTCCCTCTCTTGCCTGGGTTTTAATTACCTGTTTGAGGCCTCCATTGGGAAGATCTCCCCTCACTTCCTGTTTCAGTGGCATTGTTATTACCAAACAGGAAGTGGAAAGAAATCTGCTGCTGGAATACAGAGCAGCAATAAACATAGCTATGCGCTTATCTACTTAAAGTGAAACTCTAGGTCAAAAATAAAACACGGGAAAACAGGCAGGAATTTTAATGCAGAAGAGACGTGCTTCGTCTCTTCTGCATTAAAGTTACATAATGTGCCTGTCCGCCCCTCGTACAGTTCACTGCATGAAATGGAGAAATGCTGCAATCTGGCTGAACTCCTGCGCATGTGCAGAAGTGCCGTCATCCCCGCCCGGCCAATGCAAATGGCTGGCGATCAAGACCTTGAATCCCCATGACTAAGCTCGGGGGGGGGGGGCGGTATGATACATGTTGGGGGGTGTGGCCTGGCGGGAGCCCAGGCTGGGGTTGTCTCTCTCATACCACCATGAGAGTCGGTGGATGTGCGGCACCGAGGATCTTTCCTCTCTTAATTCCAGTAACTACAGAAGGTGGGAGGAGCTCCATCCCTCCTGCAGTGGTTGTAGCTTCACCCCACACTACTCCACATAGTGATGAAGCCTGAGAGGCACATTAAACAAGCCGTGGATCGAGACCTGAAAATATCAGCGGCCAGGCGTGAACCCCCGGTAAGTGTGTCGCTGGAGCTGAGGTGAGTATAGTTCTGCTTTAATAAAAAGACAAAGGTTGTGTTGTCTGTGTTCTTGTTGGTTTCTTGTCCTGGTAATATTATTGTCACTAGGACAGTAAGAAAAGGAAACATATTTATTTTGGGGTCCTGGTAGGCAGAATTGAGATTCCAAGGCATTTTTATTTTATTTTTTTAAGTACTTAAAACGGAGCTCCGCCTACATTTTTTTTATTAAAAGTCAGCAGTTACAAATACTGCAGCTGCTGACTTTTAAAATAAGGACACTTATCTGTCCAGGGGGCCCGCGATGTCCTCACCCGAAGCTGACCTGCAGAGGTGCCGGCATTGCTAGTAAGGGAATCGAAAAGTGAAGCCTTGCGGCTTCACAGCCCAGTTCCCTGCTGCGCATGCGCGAGTCGCGCTGCAAATTTTAAGTGGTCCCTGCTGTCTTCTGGAGCCTGTGCCTCCCCCAGAAGGCAGCGGGGGGAACGGAGTAGAGGCTGGACACGGCATAGATCGGCGTGGATACTGCGGCGATCTTTCGCCAGAAGTGGGAGCAAATACCTGTATTGGACAAAAAAAGGAGCCAAATGTGAAACCGGAGGAGGGGGGGAGGAATCTGGACAGCGGAAGTTCAATTTTTGGGTGGAACTCTAAGGCCCCTTTTACACTCGTGCGACCTGAAAGCCGTGTGATTTTGCCACGACTTGAAGCAATGCCTGTGTAACGTTGAGGTCCATGGACCTCAAGTCGCACCACAGTAGTGCAGGGACTACTTTGAAGTCGCACAGATATAAATGGTACTCATTGAAAATCATGGAGTGCGACTTGTCATGCGACTCTGCAGACCCAAAGTGACTTTGTTGGTCGTTTTTTATGAATTTTTTCCTTCTGTTCTGTTATTTTCCAGGTCCCAGCATTTAGAATGAAGGTCAAGACCTGTGAGATTTCCTGGCATAACCGTGAGCCCGTCTATAGCGTTGATTTCCAGCATGGGACAAGTAAAGTGAATAGAATGGCATCAGCAGGAGTGGACACTGCGGTGCGGGTATGTTACTTCTACACTGAGATATAAATGGAAATACATTGTAATCCTCCCAGCAACTAGTTAGGTTAAAAAAAGACACAAGTCCATCTAGTTCAACCTATAAAAGGGAAAAAGAAAAATATATTTCACACAATCCCATAGACATTATCCTATACCCACTAGTGCTGAACTAGTGACAGATGCCCCCGGGGCCCGCCTTAGCGCCCTTTTCACACCAGTGATTGTGCAGGTGTCCTCTGATGTGTTAAAATGGAACTTTACCCATAAAAAAAACTTGAAAAAATTATTGTTCTTTTGCACCGATACCGAGTATTTTCACGAGTACTCGTGAAAATGCTCTTCACGAGTACTCGTGAAAATGCTCCGATACCTAAAACTGATGCTTTGCGGTGCGATTTGCGGTCATACAAAATGAATGGGCTCAAATCGCACTGCAAAGAATCGGGGGAAAAAAATAAAACACTGTGCCCCCCCCCCTAGATCATACCAAGCCCAATGTTCTGGCATGAATTTTGAGGGAAGCCCCACGAAAACAAAAAAATCGGTGTGGGGATCCACCACATAATTCATACCAGACCCTTATCCGAGCATGCAGGTCAGGAAAGGGGGGGGGGCGAGCCAGCCAGGCAATATGCCCCAAACATAAGGGGGGGTGTTTATGGGGACAAGGGCCTGTTCCCGACAACTCTGGGCAGTGGTTTTGGGGGAAGGGGGTTTATCGGAGTATAGGGTACATTGTACTCCTACCCATTCACACCAAAACAGTGTAGTGTAAATAAAAACAAGAGATGGTTTTTGACAAATAATTTATTAGAAATGAAGAATGTCTCCCGTCGTAGCTCCAACGTGTCTTCTCCCCCCGAGGCCCTCCTTGGCCCCCTTTCCTACCAGTGGCCGTGCATTGTGCGGGTGTCCTCTGATGTGTTGTTAAAGCGGAACTTTACCCATAACTTAAAAAAATGATTACCGAGTATTTTCATGAGTACTCGTGCTTGTGAAAATGCTCCGATACCCGAAACCGATACTTTGCGGTGCGATTTGAACCCATATAAAATGAATGGACTCAAATCGCACTCCAAAGAATCATCGCATGCGATTTGTCCGAATTGCATGCGTTTCCCCGCACTGCTCCTGTGTGAACCCAAGCCGAATTCACTATGACAAGCCTACGTTTACACAGGAGCAGTAAGGGAATCCGCATGCAATTCTTTGCAATGCGATTTAAGCCCATTCATTTTGTATGTGCTTAAATCACACCGCAAAGAATTGGTACTCGGTGAGTTCTTGACCAAAAGTGCCAGTACTCCTACTCGCTGATAAAAAAAAAAAAAAAGGGTATCAGTGCAACTCTCTACATTCCACTATAATTATGCAACCAAAATGAGTGTGAGCTGTATATTGCCTCCAGCATTGCTCCTGTTTCTTCTTGCCGGAGGCTGCCATTTTGCTGAAGCCCAGAGCCTCTGAATAGCAGTAGATCTTTAGGCTGTCAGCAGATTGACCTCTACATTTTTGGCACAGTGACCAAAAAATAGAGCAACTGAGCATGTGCAGAGGAGGATGAGACAGTGTATTACTGGATTCTAAACCGTATAGACACTTATTTTTTTGTTTTTACTTGGCTATACCTGCGAATGGGGCCAGCCTGAACTGATCTATCAGGACTTAATTTTTCTGACTAAAGTTCCATTTTAAAATGCATGGCGGTGTTTACCTTTTTTTCCTTTTTTTTTTTTTCTTTAACTTGGTTAACACTTAATTTGTAACGCCTTTTTTATGCTGCATAAAAATGCAGCATATACCATCACATTTGTATGGTTTGAACTGGGCACATAGCAAAGCAATAGTTTTCTCAGTTTCCATGCTTTAAAGTGTTACTAAACCAACAACAGTAAAATCAGTCTGTATATGCAGCATAGCATGCTTGTTGTACTCCCTGTGGAATTTAAGGGGTTGATCCTCCGCATTGTGTAAAAAGGCTGTTTTATCCTGTATGCACAGATCCTCCCTCCCTGCACTGTCTAGCTTGGGAAGGCCACCTAACACACAGGCAGTAGCCAACCTGCACATACTCAGTTACTGGAGAGATCAGTTACTTGTTCTCAGAGATAGCCAGGTCACGTGATATTGACATCACACATGTGGGCGTGTATACAGGCTGCAGGGAAAATTTCCTCCTTCCTGAACTCTGCGGATTGGAGAAACTGTACAGTTTATCATGTAATCGTGGTATACAGTTCAGCGAAAAAGGTAAATAGTGGCAATATTTTAATGTAAAAAAGATGTGGGTGCTGTGTGGGGGGTTGGGGCAGATGAACCATTTTTCATATTACTGGGTTTAGTAACACTTTACGTTTGCATTGATCCATGCAGATGAACTGGTGTAAGCGAACCTTCCTCCATCCTGGAGAATAAACTGATATGCAGTCTATCTAGTAAAATAAATAAAGTTAGTAGTACTTGCCTGCCTCCTTCCTGCACTCTCTTCCCAGATGCATGACCTCCCAGGTGGAAGGTGCAATAAAAAATAAATAAAAAAAGTTGCCAGCCCAACAAATTACTAATATTTTTTTCAAGATTGCGGGGACACAGGCAGATCCGGTGATATGTCATACGGCACATGCAAGATCTCCGTTAAGGCATTGATGGGGGCATCTGTGAGGCCAGGGCTATGTCACCAGTGCCTTACTTAACCAGGAAGTAATAAATATAAGTTTGCAAGTTTATTTTTATTTGTTTAATGATTGGCATGCACCTAAAACTATTTGTTTAACGGTGGGAAAGGTCCACTTTAAACTTGATGTCAGCGCAAAAGACCTTTTCATTTAAATATCCTGTATTCCTCAATAGCCAACAAAAATACAGGACCACTTTGTGTGCACCAGATATTAACTTGTAAAAGTAGCACTGTGCCGCACATTGCCTGTACAGAGAGCAGAGCTGTGGGAGGTATCCACCCAATATAGGTTGTCTGCAGAAAACTATGAGGGGGGCAGAAACCAGACCAGGCACCCTGCACAAAGAGAGAGAGCAGCAGTGAGCGGTCTTTATTACAGGAAGCTTCAGCACAGAGATGAGTATCACACGGGATTACTGCACAGATCTGGAAGAAATGCACAAATCGCACCACGATTCAAGAAAGAATACACATGATTAATGGATTTAGTTAACCACTTGACGTCCAGCCGCTGTCATTATACTGCGGCAGGTCGGTTCTTTCCTGCAAATCGCCATCGTACGATGGCTCTGGAACTCAATTTTGTGGGCGCGCCCACTGTCCAGCAGGGGAGCCAATCAGCAGGCGGGGCGGACTCGATATACGCCGGCCACCCGCATTCATTCCCCACAGTGACAAAACGGGGATCTGCCTGTGTAAACAAGGCAGATCTCCATTCTGACAGGGGAGATCACACAGATCCGGTCTTTCTGCTATGCAGGAAGACGAATCCGTGTTTCTCCAGTCACACAGTCCCCCATACAGTTAGTAAACACAAACAGGGAACACATTTAACCCCTTGATCGCCCCCTGTTAACCCCTTCCCTGCCAGTGTCAGTACAATAACAGTGCATATTTTTTAGCACCGATTACTGTAATGATGTCACTGGTTCCCAAAAATGTCAGTTAGGTGTCCGATCTGTCTGCCGCAATGTTGCAGTCCCGCTAAAAATCACTGATCACTCTTGTTAAAAAAAAAAAAAAAAAAAATCACTTATCACCGCCATTACTAGTAAAAATATAATTTTTTCTACTAGTAATGGCTAGGGCTGGGGAAAAAATCGATTTGAATCGTGAGTCGAGTTGCGAAGTCAAATCGATTCAGATTTTGATCAAATTTACGTTTTTTTTTTTTTTCCATAGGACCGGTGCTCCGCAGACTAGGCCGCAGCCTCGCCTAAAACATCCTGCCCACAGCGCGCCGCTATCCTGGGAAAAGGCCGCGAGGCCGGATGCCACGGCCTCACTGCCTTTTCTCAGGATCGCGGCGAGCTGCGGGCAGGATTTTTTAGGCGAGTCCGTGGCTTCGGCCTAGTCCGCGGCCTTTTCCCAGGATCATGGCGGACTAGGCCAAAGCCGCGGCCTCGCCTAAAAACTCCTGCCCGCAGCTCCTTAGGACCGGCGTGGTGTCCATCAGAAAAAAAAACTTTTTTTTTATCATTTTTTTGGGGGGCAAAAATCACCCAGCTCTAGTAATGGCAGTGATCTGTGATTTTTATTGGGATTGTGGCGGACAAATCAGACACCTTTGACACTTTTTTTGAAACCAGTGACATTTATACAGCGATCAGAGCTATAAATAGCCACTGATTACGGTATTAATGTCACTGGCAGGGAAGGGGTTAACACTAGTGGGTGATCAAGGGGGTTAAATGTGTTCCCTCACTGTGTGTTCTAACTGGGGGGATGGGACTGACTGGGGGAGGAGACCGATCGATGTTCCTATATACTAGAAACACGCGGATCTGTCTCCTCTCCCCTGACAGGATGTGGATTTGTGTTTTTTACACACACAGATCCACATTCTTGCTCTGTCACGAGCGATCGTGGGTGGCAGGCACACGCATCGGCCCCTCAGCAACTCGGCGGGCGCCCCCTATACCCCTTAAACCGGTCACCGTACAGCTACGGCGATTTAAGCAGGGGAGCCATTCTGCCGCCGG
The DNA here is from genome assembly GCA_029206835.1 of Rana muscosa. Taxonomy (NCBI): domain Eukaryota; kingdom Metazoa; phylum Chordata; class Amphibia; order Anura; family Ranidae; genus Rana; species Rana muscosa. The sequence continues at coordinate 67,009,708 of CM055117.1, read as the reverse complement.
TGGCGGGCGGTCAGCATGTGGTTAAGTTAGTTTGTAAACAAAGTAAGTTTTTATTGCAGAAAAGACGCGTTTGTCCCCTATTCAATCCTTCTTGCAGATTTTGTTTTTAAGGCAAAGTTGCAGGTAAATTTCAGTATGCAGCAATATCTTTATACTCCTCTCTTCATAGAGGAAGGGGCTGTCTGCAGATAACACACTCCACCTCCATACAGCCATCGCACTACTTCCATCACGTAGGCTGAGAGCTGCAGCTCTCATACAAGGAAGCAATTCTGTCATTTATCCGTCATCCCACTTTCTGTGAATGGAGGATAAATGACGCTACGGCTTCTGTGTATGAGAGTTGCTGGTCTTATTGTCTCGGTGACAGAAGTCTTGCACTGGCTGTTCTCTCCGGCATCAATGAAAATATTCCTCCAGCACACTAGTAATCCGGGGGAATCATCATTAGAGGTAATTTGTTTGCCTTGTATGTACAAAGAAACTTTTTTTTTGTTTTTCCCTATAGGCCTGCTTTAAGTAACCAGTTGCAGGAGGACACTTGTAAGATAAAGCTCGGTGTATTTGTATTTCTCTAGATATGGAAGGTTGAAAAGTCAAAAGATGGAACAGGTTTTGTGGAGTTCTTGGCAAGCCTTGTGCGGCACACCAAATCTGTCAACGTTGTTCGATTCTCTCCTAATGGTGAAATTTTAGCCTCGGGTGGAGACGGTAAGATTTCTATGAATTTTTTTTTGCCAGATGTTTTGAGCAAACAATAACTAGAAAAGGAGGAACGATCCTTGATGAAATATATTTTATTAAATGCAAGCAGTGTAAGTACCTGAATTTGACTTTTGTATTGACCCCTTAGGCCTCATGTACACTGCTGCTGGTGAACGGACGTTTAGGAGCAGTTGGGCATTTTTTCAGCTGCCCCGAAAGTGGTTGTAAACCCTTTACAACCACTTTTAACCTACAGGTAAGCCTAGATTAAGGCTTACATGTAGGTGCTTTAAATATCTCCTAAACCTCCACGGTTTAGGAGATATTTACTAAAATCACGGGTGAAGCTGTCTACGGCGCATGCCGTTCCTCATTGAGGCCAGCTCCCGCGCATGCGCGGGAGTGACGTCATCGCGGCTCCGGCCAATCAGAGCGCCGGAGCTGCGATACGAAGAAGTAACCCCCAGGCAAGGTGTCAGCTGCAAGGGCGGAAGAGGATGGCTGCGGGGGCTTCGATGGAGGCGAGTATTACATAATGAGCTAGCATACTAGCTCATTATGCCTTTGCCTTGCAGGTGGTGTTTTTTTTAATGCCTGGGTTTACTTCCTCTTGAACTCTCCTCTGTTATCTGATCAGTACATGTACACAGGGTCGTTTCTAGGCAGTTGAGCAAAAAAATTAGTTCGGACGCTAAAAATAGAGGCATTTCAAACGCTTCTAAACGTGGTAACCTGCGTTTATCCGTGGTTCGTTTACAGGCATTTTGAATTTTTTGGCAATTAAAAAAAACAAAACTTTTTTTTTTTTTTTTTTTTTTTTTTTTAGAAACGCTTCTAAACGCAAACACGGCAGGTAAACGCAGCAAAACGGACATTTTAAATGTGGGTTACTCTCTGTCAAGTTAAATCGTTCAGGAGAGGTTGGAAAAATGTCCCGTGTACATTAGGCCTTACTGTTCCTGTATAGCAGAGCTCAGACTGGGAGAGAGGGGAGAACGACAAAGTCTGTTGTGCTATTGTACAAACATGCATCATTAGAGGGATCACCAGCAGGAGGAAGGAGGTCTTGATTCCCTATTATTGATCTTTAGTGAGACCTCATTTAGAATATTATGCCCAGTTCTGGAGACTTAACTTCCAAAAAGATATTGGTAAGTTCAGAGACGGGTAACAAAAATGGTGAAAGGTCTGGGGTATAAAACATATTACAAAGTGACTTCGGGAGCTTAATATGTACAGTCTGGAGGAAAGAAGGGAAAGGGGAGATGTGATTGAAATCTTTTAAATACATCAAGGGGGTGAATAAGGTTCAGGAGGGCAGTTGTTTTTTTTTTCCTTTTTTTTTTAAACCACTTAAAGGGGTTGTAAAGGTTTGTTTTTTATTTTCTATGTTTCAATATGTTTATTCAAGTTTTGTCATACAAAATGTATAAAAGCCGCATCATAACATTGTACAGTCACAATCAACATTCGAGGCCACATAGTGAAGATCCCTGCGTGTAGGGGTCCATGCAAAGAAAAAAAAATAAAAAGAAAAAATTCTCGCCACTTAATAGCTCACATAAATCCAATGCTCCGCAGAACCGTTGGCCCCTCTTCACATCCCAGATCCTATCTGAACCGCCCGCCCAGAAGAGCCGTCCCCCCATCAGCCTATCGGGGGGGCGCAACTCCGCTGGCCGTGCGGGCAGCCCAGAGGCCAGATCAGACTGACAATGATCCCGTAGGAGCTTTAGAAAACAGGGAGCCGCACAAACCTCTAAGGTCTGGATCCGACTCCAAAAATAAACAAAAAGAAAAAAAGAAAAAAAAGAAAGAAAGAAAGAGAAAAAAAGGAGAGAACAGAGGTAAAGAATAGAAGGGAGAAGACAGAGCGAGGAAAGAACAGTTGAGAAGGGGGAATGGGGGGAGGGGGGGAAGGAGCTCCGATTCAGCACCCGGACACCCCAACCTAACCCTTTAGGTTAAGCTGCAAACATCCTGGGGTCATTTGTTATGTAACAAAGCCATGGGTCCCACACTTTATGAAACAATTTCATTTTATCTTGGGCCAATGCAGTCAAGCGTTCGTTTAGCATCAACCATGACAATTTACCTTTAAGCTGCTCGAATGGTAGAGCTGCCGATTTCCAGTTCCTAGCGATGGTGATTTTGGCTGAAATAAATATAAATGTCAAAAGCCTCTTGCAGGACTTGGAGGCTTTAACATCTCCACCCCCCAGTAGTGCTTGCTTAGCTGATTTAGCCAGGTTTAGTTGGGTAAGGGAGTAAACAAAATTATACACCCTGATCCAAAACTTCCTAACCTTCGGGCACGTCCACCAAATATGATAGGTTGTGCCCACCTGGCCACATCCTCTAAAGCACAGCTGGGTAGCCCCTGAAACAAAAGTTGCCAGTCTGACCGGCACCATATACCACCTCAGCAGAACCTTATAATTGGCCTCAATTATTGAAGTATTGATGAGCGAACGTGATGCTGTCTCGGCTATCTTATGCCATTCGTCCAGATCCAGGGTTTCCTGCAAGTCGGTCTCCCATTGGATCATATAGTTCAGCTTTGTCGATGCGCTCAGCAATATTGAATATATAGCAGATAAATGGCCCTTAATTTTGTCATAATTTTTGCATAAATGTTCCATGGGAGTTTGGGTTGCTAGGTCGCTCTTACGAGCCAAGGTTTGTACATAATGTGAGATCTGGGCAAACCTATAACCCTCTGCTGGGGGCATTTGATGCCTGTCAGTCATAGTCCGTTCGGACAGCATACCTCTATGATCACAAAGGTCTGCAATACGCATGAACCCCTTATTAGTCCACCATTCGAACGCTAGTGGGGCGAGACCCGGGGTGAATGCATTGTTTTGAAGCAGAGGTGCCAGCGGAGAATGAGGAGACTTGAATTTATGAGATCTGGAGAGTCTGTCCCATATTTCCAATGACATGGATAAAGTAGGGCAAAGTATAGGAGGTCGCTCCTTAATAGGTAGCCATAAAATATGGGAAATAGGTTTGGGACGGCAAGAATAAGATTCCATAGCCATCCAAATGGCCTGTGCCCGTTGGGTGTGAAACTTTGTGAGTTGTGCTACCTGGGCAGCATAAAAATATTTTAAGAAGTCAGGTAGACCAAGTCCTCCTCTCCGCTTCAATGCGTATAAAGTGCTCCTATTCACCCTGGGTCTTTTGTCACCCCAAATAAATTGTAGAACTTTATTCTGAAATCGTTTAAGGTCTTCACGGACCAATGAGACTGGCAAGGTGCGGAAGAAATACAATAAGCGGGGTAGAACATTCATTTTAATTGAGTGAAGTCTGCCAAACCACGATGGCGGGTGAACCTGCCACTTAGCCAAGTCTTCTGTTAGCCGTTTGAAAAGGGCTGGATAATTCCCTTTGTACAATTTGCCGACAGATGAGGTTAGTTGTATGCCTAAATAAGGGAGAGCTGTGGATTCCCATCGGAATTGAAATGATTTTTCAAGTGTTGCCTGGGTGGAGCTTAGCAAAGATAAGTTCAGTGCCCTTGACTTACTATGGTTGATTGCCAACCCTGAGATGTTGGAAAAAGGTTGCAAAATAGCATATAAATTAGGCAGGGATGTGATCGGTGAGGTCAAGGTCAGCAACAAGTCATCCGCAAAGAGTAAACATTTGTGTTCATAGTCTCCGCAATAAATGCCCTGAATATCTTTGCATGTGCGAATTTTGATCGCTAGTGGCTCAATCGCCAGGGTGAATAATAACGGTGACAACGGGCAACCCTGTCTAGTTCCTCTCCTGATCGGAAATGTTTGGGAAGTATATCCTCTGAGCATTAGCGAGGCACTAGGGGAATCATATAATATATGAAGGAGACCCAGAAAGCGTCCCCCCAAATCCAAAGCGAGTGAGTACATCAAAGAGATAGTCCCAGGAGATGGAATCGAACGCCTTCTGGATATCCAAGGAAAGTAACATCCCCCTCCTAGTCCCCTTTCCGTCCCAATCAGACTGAACCACCGAAATAAGGTTAATTAAGCGGCGGGTTTGGTCTGATGCCTGTCTTGTCGGGACAAAACCTGCTTGGTCAGGATGAATATAACACTGAAGAAAAGTATTAAGTCTCTGGGCCAGTATTTTGGTCAGGATCTTTAGATCCGTATTGATCAAGGAAATTGGGCGGTAATTGGTACAGTCTCCATGATCCTTCCCCCGCTTCGGGATAACACTTATATAAGCTACATTTTCATGGCAGGGGAGCTCACTACCGCTTCTCAGATCATTAAAGTAAGTACAGAGATGTGGGGCTAGAAGATCTTGATACTTCCTATAGTAGTGGCCCGGGAATCCATCTGGCCCAGGGGCCTTAGTAGGGTGCAAGGTTTTGATTGCAGCCCTGATTTCAGGCTCCGTAAGAGCACCGTCCATCAGTTCCGCATGGGTTTGTGTCAATTTAGGCAGCTGTAAGTCGTGAAAGAATGTGTTTGCTCCTGATGGATCGAATTTGTCCTGTGCTCCATACAGCTTAGTGTAAAACTTGTGAAATTCTCCAATTATCCGTTCAGGGTTCTGGGAGGTAAGGCCCGTGGATAATCTTAGTTTAGGCAAAGTCGGAGTGTACGGTCGAGGAACCAGCTTTCTAGCTAACATTGTGGTAGGCTTATCCCCCATCGTGTAGAACCTGTGTTTAGACCAGCTAATATGTTTCTCCGCTTGTGTAGTCAAGCTAAGATTGAGTGCTAATCGAGCCTCGTCAATTTTATGCCTTATATCTACCAGGGGATTCCTATACTGTTCGCTAAGTAAGTCGTCTAAGTTTGCTTCAAGACGCTTATTTGCCTGTTCCCTATTGCGTTTAACCCTGGCCGCCACTTGTAACAATATGCCCCGAATCACTGATTTATGGGCCACCCAGTTAATTTCGGGGGATGTGTCTGACGCCTTATTAAGTCTAAAGTATTCCTGTATTTCCTTTTGAATCTCTAAAAAGATTATAGGGTCATTCAGCAGGCTTACATTAGGTCTCCACGGGGAGGGTCTAGATTTAGTCCACAGCCCTGTAGTAGAGAGTTTGATCGGGGAATGATCAGACCAAGGGGTAGATAAGATCTTAACTGACTTAATAAATGGGAGCAAAGGCGTGCGTACTAAAACATGATCTATCCTAGAGTAAGTATGATGGACCTGCGAAAAGTGTGTAAAGTCTCTGACCGTAGGGTTATTTTCTCGCCAGGCGTCAATGAGGTCATGTAAATGAAACAGACGTGCAACCTTGCTGCTGCCAGTCGGTGGGCGCTTTAATATTGGTTTAGAGGAGTCCGATTTATCCATAATTCTGTCCAAGGGAATATTGCTATCGCCCCCCATAATGACCTGACCCTGGACTTTGGGCATTAGAATCTTCAGCATTTTGCTAAAGAATTCCGGCTGCCCAGTATTCGGGGCATAGTATGATATAAAGGACACCTCCTGGTCATGGAGCCGCCCCACTGCCATAATATACCTACCGCCCTTGTCCTTAACAATAGTGATGGGGGTAAAGGGGGTCCGTTTCGAAAAGCAGATGGCTACACCGCCCTTTTTTTCCCGACCCCCTGCTAAATAAAACTGTGGATACTTCATATTAAGGTAACGGGGCGCTGAGACGTTGGAAAAATGAGTCTCCTGTAATAGCAGGACTTCAGCCTTCTGTTTATAATAAAACTGGAAGGCCTTAGTTCTCTTAGCAGGGGAATTAAATCCATGTACATTATGGCTAACTATCGAGTAGTCTGTGTTATATGTGGTAGCCATCGTGGTAGGGCAGAGCACTCTTACCTTTTGCAGTGAATAAAGCGGGAAGGGCCCCGAAAATGAAGGCTGTTCGGTTGGGTGACCTCTCAGACCATGACATAGGGGGAGGGTGCCGAATCGAGGCTCCGAAGAAAAAGGAGGAAGGGAAAAAAAGAAAAGGCATTAGAGAAGCAGAAAAACAAAAATAAAAGCAATAAAATATAAGCATAGGCCTTAGGCCCAAATAACCAACATAAACCATTCCTAACTGATAAACAAAGGTATGGGGAATAACCCCTGCCAGATACAACATCCGGCAAATTAAGTGCAAGGGTACCATCCTCGACGGAGGATAGGTAGTCTCGCAGTTGGGTGGCAAGCATGACCACCCCGACCCAAATATGAATACACTCTATACAAGCAGGCTATTAGAGATCATATCGGGAATGACATAAACCAATCAATACAGTTTAACATAACAGGCTACCTATAGTAACGTGTCCCCAAGGCCAGTGACGCCGGGGCCGGAAGGGTCCCCATCGGTCGTTCCGGCCCCCGAGCCACAGCCCAACAGGGGAACCACATTGCGGTCCGACTAGGGTCCCCATACTGCAAATTAGCAAAGTTCCGTTGACCAAGTTGGGGCCAGTCGGGGTTGTAAAATAGTCGGCTGATAGCCATTTCGAAAAACCAGGAACTCAAGTAATTTTGTAACCCGTGAACGGCAACGATGGCCCAATCAGGCCCATAGTCCTCCATGAGCCCGGGCCATATCAGTGCAACCAAGCACTAACAGTTTCCAAAAAGGGGTAGATAAGAGAAATGAGCAATAATACTCAGGTATTCCGGCGAGCATTTCTGGCCTGTGAGCGTGTGCGATCCTGCCACATCGGGGAGAGGGGACGACAACCCGGGTGAGGGGGAGACGAAGTCTGAGAGTCCTGCGCAATGATGCCGAGACCAAGCAGCAGGTCTTCCCCTGCTTGGAACGTGGAAAAGGAGTGGGACTTTCCGTTGTAGGTGAATGATAACTTAAAAGGGAACGCCCATCGATACTTAATCTGTTTGGCTATTAGTTGCTGGAGTAATGGTCGTAGGTTTCTCCGTTTCTGGACCGTTGATGGCGCCAAATCTGTGAAAAGCTGTATTGGTGCTCCAAATAGCGACAGGTCTGGCCTGTTGCGGGCCGCAAGCATCATCTTTTCTTTAATGCGGTAGTGATGTGGCTTAACGATAATGCCACGTGGCAGGCCGTCGGCCCTTGGGGCTGTCAGTGCTCGGTGAACGCGATCCACTTCCATTTGGTGGGTAGCGATGTCAGGGATAAGGGTTTTCATCAGGTCTTTTATAGCCCCTTCTAGATCAGTGTGAGTTTCAGGGAGGCCACGCACGCGGACATTGTATCTACGTGAACGATTCTCCAAATCTTCGATTTTTATGAACGCCTCTTCCAATCTTTCCTGAAGGTCTGTCACCATGGCTGAGTTCTGATTGACCCTTTTGATGGTACCGTCTACTTTGGTTTCAATTAGCTCAAAACGCTCTCCCAAGCTGTGGATATCTTTTTTTAGGTCTGTGGTAATTAATGTGCAGGCCTTAGAGAGCTCCTGCTGCAGCATGGTGGAGAATCTGCCCAACAGTACAGCATCAGGGGAATAATGCGATAGCTGGGGAAGTGGCATATCCTGGCTAGATTGGCTGATGAGGACTTCTGTTAGATCAGCCATGTTCCTATCCATAGAGGAGGCAGGGGAGGCAGGGGAGTTAATAGGGTCATGTCCGTCAGTGTATAGGACTGGGGATGGGGGATGTGAAAGTGACTCACCCCGCTGTCCGGTCTCTACCTCTCCTGAGGATTGAGAGGAGAATGGATCCCTGGATGGCTCCGGATTTTGCTGCTTGTCTCCTCTCTGTGCAGCGCCGTCAAATCTGGCTGTTGCAGTGCTGCCCCGCGTGTCTGGCTTGCCGGGCGCCATCTTGGATCGCGGCTGTGCTGTAGGGGAAGGTCCCGCTCTCCTCTGGGCTATATTTTGTTTGTGGTGCCCTTTCCGCGGCTGTCCCTGAGCTCTCCGGTTCATTACCGCCTCGGGGTTCGTGTGTGATCGGTCCTGGCTCTCGGACCTCGCTGCCTGCGCTATTATTAGCTCCGGTGGGTCGGGGTACCGGGAGCTCGGTCAGCGCACGTCCGTCTCCGAGTCCCCGCGCATGCGCCCTTGTTGTTTTTTATTTTCTAAATGGCTTTCTTTAAGCTAGTGCATTGTTGGTTCACTTACCTTTTTCCTTCGATTTCCCTTGTAAATGTTTTTTTTCTTTGTCTGAATTTCTCACTTCCTGTTTCTCCTCAGTAAACTTCACACCATCATCCGAGTGGTGTGGAGTCAGCCAGAACAGCTTACTGAACAGCTTACTGAGAAGGAACAGGAGGTGAGAAATTCAGACAAAGAAAACAAAGAAAAAAAAACATTTAGAAGGGAAATCGAAGGAAAAGATAAGTGAACCAACAATACACTAGCTTAAAGGAACCTTTTTAGAAAATAAAAAACAAACCTTTTAAGGACCAGCTCATGTACATATACGTCGGCACTTTAAAGATGGATATCTCGGTAACGGCGGTAGCTGCTGCCACAACCGAGAGAGCCATCTTTTCTGTGAGCGGTCCTGTAAACGATAATGGTGGTCTCTGCGGCGGATTCGCCGCAAGATCACCGTTATCGGCGGTGGGAGACGGGCCCTCCGCCGCTTACCGGAGCCGTCGGTAGCGGCGGAGGCGATCGGGACCTCCTCCCTCTGTGGTATGGATACGAGTGAGGGGAAGGAAGATGGCCCCCACCCGTCTCCATACCATAGCCGGGCTGAAGCGACGTCAAAACGTCACTTCCGCCTATACGTCTTAAAGGCACATTTTTTTTTGTTGTAATTTTTTCAAATGACATTTTTTTTTTTTTTTTTTTTAATTGCATTTTAGTGTAAATATGAGATCTGAGGTCTTTCTGACCCCAGATCTCATATTTAAGAGGACCTGTCATGCTTTTTTCTATTACAAGGGATGTTTACATCCCTTGTAATAGGAATAAAAGTGACCCATTTTTTTTTTTTTTATAACAGTGTAAAAATAAGTAAACTAAATAAAACAAATATTTTTTTCAAGCGCCCCGTCCCGAAGAGCTCGCGCGCAGAAGCGACCACATACGTGAGTAGCGCCCGCATATGAAAACGGTGTTCAAACCACACAAGTGAGGTATCACTGCAATAATTCTAGCCCTAGACCTCCTCTGTAACTCAAAAGATGCAACCTGTAGAATTTTTTTTAAACGTCGCCTATGGAGATTTTTAAGGGTAAAAGTTTGACGCCATTCCATGAGCGGGCGCAATTTTGAAGCGTGACATGTTGGGTATCAATTTACTCAGCGTAACTTTATCTTTCACAATATAAAAAAAAATTGGGCTAACTTTACTGTTCACTTAATTAAAAAATAAGACAATTTTTTTCCAAAAAAAGTGCGCTTGTAAGACCGCTGCGCAAATACAGTGTGACAAAAAGTATTGCAATGACCGCCATTTTATTCTCTAGGGCAGTGATTCTCAACCGGGGTTCCGTGGAACCCTAGGGTTCCTCCAGAGGTTGTTAGGGGTTCCTTCAGCATTGGGCAATTTCTAGCTCTCAGATAAGTTCACACTGAACCCCATTGATCTTTTTAGCTATCTGTAAGGAGGTAATTCTTCCCAATTGCCACAAGTGTAAGGACCATTCTTCCCACTGACCGTCACACTAATGTATCATGCGTTGTAGATTTCTCAATTTTAGCAGGGGTTTCCTGAGACCGGAAAACTATTTCAAGGGTTCCTCTGCGTTGAAAAGGTTGAGAAAGGCTGCTCTAGGGTGTTAGAACCCCCAAACATTATACATTTTTTTTCTAAGTAATTTTCTAGCAAAAAACCTGTTTTAAACTTGTAAACACCGAGTCTGAAAAACAGGCTTGGTCCTTAAGTGGTTAATATGAAGCCAAGATCAAGAACAGCTGAGACCTGACTTCCAACTATCAGGAGGAAAGTTCAAAACGAATCTTATAAAGTATTATTTTAGGGTAGTTGATGTTTGGAATAGACATCCAGCAGAGGTAGTGAGACAGCCAACAGTAAATGCTTGGGGCAAACGTAGATCTATAGTAAGACAAAAAAAAAAAAAGTTAACAAAAAATGCAAAACTTGTATTTAAAAAAGAAACGGGCAGATTCAACTACTCTGTCTTTTTTCCTGCCGTCACTTTTCTGTTTCTAAAGAGGATGGTGATAAAAGTAGAAGGGACAGAAGGAAGAGATCATCAGTTTGCTGCTTCTCCTTCAGTGTCCAGTCAGATTGGTGTGGGGGGGGGGGGGGGGAGACCTAAAAGTAAAACTCCTGCAGAGAATAATGAAGTTCCCTCTGGTACTAGACAGGGTGATGCTGTGTGGCAGAGCTATGCAAGTACTCAGTACTGGATGAACAGAAATACAAATCCTTTGGCAGGTAAAACGACTATCATGTGTGTATTTAGCTGTTTGCATGGAGTTCAGCTTTCACTGTGCTAAAGAAAGTGCTGGAGTTTACTTGGACTGCACAACAAAAACGTTTCTTTATGAAGATAATTGATGATCACTGATTAAACGGGGTTAGTGAATTGTGTTTTGCAGTGAAGGATTGTAATGTGGTGTAAGTGAACAGCAACACGGTGTAATCACAGGAAGTGAGAGGTAGCTCCACCCACACCCTGTCACATGACAGTATATTGTGACGTGTGCTGCAGGCAGATCTCCATGTTTATTATTATACTAGTGAAAGACTGCTGTGCTGTGTAACTTTTTCTGGATGTGACATACTGCAAACCGCACCATTCTGTGCATTGTTGCAGGCTGTGAAGCCCTCCGCTCTGAATGCTGTGCTGTAAATGATGTACACCACACTAATTATCACATTAAACAAACATAATTTTCTAATGTTGTGCAAAGCTGAGTGGGTCTCCTCTTGCACTGCAAGGGTTAATGGGTTAAATGCTTGTTTATGTCTTGGGTACCAGTAAAAAAAAAAAATGTACATGCCTTATCCCTCAGCACCCAGTGTTCAACCCTTCTCCCTGACTTGAGTTTCAGGCAGACCCCCTAGGCCAGTGATGGCGAACCTTGGCACACCAGATGTTTTGAAACTACATTTCCCATGATGCTCAACTACACTGCAGAGTGCATGAGAATCATGGGAAATGTAGTTCCAAAACATCTGGGGTGCCAAGGTTCGCCATCACTGCCCTAGGCTTTACTCACGTACAGTGCAGAGCTATTGGCCTTGCATTGCACTTGACATTAGCCTGCCTGTGCACCATAGAGAGGATGCAGTGAGGCCTGTGGGGGTGAGGGATTAGTTAAGTAAAAATCCTATTTTACTGGTACCTTAGACCTAAGCAAGCATTTAACCCTTGGGGGTAGATTTACTAAAGCTGGAGCACTCAGAATTTGGTGGAGCTGTGCATGGTAGCCAATTGGCTTCTAGGTTTATCTTGTTCAGTTAGGGCAGGGATATGCAATTAGCGGACCTCCAGCTGTTGCCAAACTACAAGTCCCATGAGGCATAGCGAGACCCTGACAGCAGCAAGCATGACACCCAGAGGCATGATGGGACTTGTAGTTTTGCAACAGCTGGAGGTCCGCTAATTGCATATCCATGAGTTAGGGTTTGGCAATCAAACCTGGAAGCTGATTGGTTTCTATGCAGAAGTGACGCAGATTTTGCACTCTCCAGCTTTAGTAAATAAACCCCTTAGGCCCCTTTCACACTAAGGCGTATTTCAGGCGTTTAGCGCTAAAAACAGCGCATAAATAACGCCTAAAATACCCCTGCCCCAGCATTCTCAATATGAAAGCCCGAGGGCTTTCACACTGAGGCGATGCGCTGGCAGGAGAAAGAAAAATCTCCTGCAAGCCACATTTTTGGAGCGGTGTGTATACCACTCCTTTACCGCTCCTTCCCATTGAAATCAATGGGACACCGCGGTAATACCGCCCGCAAACCGCGGCTTGCGGGCGGTATTAACCCTTTTTCGGCCGCTAGCGGGGGTTAAAACCGCGCCGCTAGCGGCAGAATATCGCAGTAAATACGACGGTATAGCGGCGCTAAAAATTGTGCCGCTATACCGCCACTGCACATACCCGCCCCAGTGTGAAAGGGGCCTTAGTGTAGTGGGTACCCCAGATTTTTCTGTTTTTTTTTCCCCCAGATTTTAGATTTAAAACAGACCTTGCAGTGCAACAAAATGGGTACAGAGATAATGACTCTGTTAAGTGATACTAAATTATATGTTTCTGTTTTTTGCTCTAAAATAAAACATGTTCTACTTACCTGTTCTGTGCAGTGATATTACACAAAGCGGTCCCTTGCCTCCTCTTCTGGTGTCCCCCCCCCCCCCTGACGCTCTCCGCTCCTTCTTCTTAGTGCCCTTATTAGGGATGGACCAAAATGTAAACGGCCAAAAAGGTGTTTTCAGCATTCTGCCGATAGAGGGGAAAAAAGGTGCTGATAATAGCATCAAAAACATGCGCAATTTTACCGCGATTGTTCTGTGATTTTACTGTGCTTATGGTGTGTTTTTCATAGTTTTTATGCGTTTTTTGAGTCGCATGACTTAACGGGTGCCTTGTTGATGATTTTGCTGCGTTTTCAGTGCATTTCGATGGGAAGGTGGGGGGGGGGGGGTGTTTCTGACCAAAAATGCAGCAAGCAAGATTTTTAACACCACAAAGGAAGCGTAACGGACCAATGTGAAGACATACAGAATTTAAAGGGATGCATCTTTCTTAAGCTTTTCTTGCTCTAAAGGTGGCAATAATGTCCGATGACATATTTTTGTATTCATTTAAATTCATGATATTAAAAAGTAGAATATAATTTATGTATAAAAATTATATATTTAAAAAAAATATAACAAATTTTTGGTTTCAACTTTAGGCCAAGTGCATTCTGCAGTTTTGGTTTCGGTACCAAAAATTTCCATTCGGTGCATTTCAAGCCCCCTGTAGCAGGCCATGGGCTAAAGGGGCACCCATGCGGGTGCTCTCGTGAGCTGGGCTGTGTGAGTCCATATACACACACAGTACTAGTAAGCCACATCCCTGCTCTGTCCAAATTCTGGCCACACACGTAGCAGTTTGATGGCTGTTTCAGCCACTTTGCACCATCTTTCAATTGCAGTGAACTTTTTTTCAAATGGCAAAATTTGCCATCGAACACTTATGGCAACATCGGACAACTGAAGCTATTGATGGCATGTTGCCTTTATGCTTTTGGTCATTTTTTGCTAGCAAAAGCTGGTTGGTAATGACTGTAGTAGTAATGACTAGAAAGTTGCTGTGTGTAAGAGAGAAATGGGTTGATTATATGCAACAAAAACTTTTTCCTTCAACACTGATACATTGGGGTCACAATGTCAGGGGGTACCCGGGGATTTGAAATGTCTACAGGAAAACTCAAATGATCTTTCTGCACTGTAGATGCTGTAATATTATTATGGAAACTGAGTGAAAGCAAAGACGTAAGCATGGAAATAACCCCATTCAATGAAGACGATGAGGCAGAAATGAGCAAGGAGACCTGGACTGTCCACAAACACTTGAGGTATCTTCTCCAATGTTTTCAGCATCCATTGATCTTTCTAAATGAAGTCTCTGAATGGATACTATAGTGACAAGTTTACACGGGAGGAAAGCAGAGGATAGAGGTGTTGGGTGATGACTATAGATATAGACACGGATCTATGTAACTGACTCATAATCCAGTCAGTCTCTCTGGATCAACTTTTTTTTTTTTTTTTTTTTTTTTTTTTTTTTTCATAGTTTTTGTTTGCATAAACCCAGATTTAACAAATTCTAGGTACTTGGAAATTATGAGGAATTTTGGCGCTAAGCTCAAATCTGTGAGCAGCAGCTTTTATTTAGTTATGGCATTGTGGATTTATGGTGGACACCGTATTACCATACAGCCTCATTTACAGTCGGCCTCGTTGGCATTCTGTACTTAAAGCTTATGGAAAAAAAAAGGGATGGTAATGTGTGTAAATTTGTCTTTCAGTACCATTTCATCCTGCAGTTTTAAAGCTCCAGCATTAGGCAACCTCCTATACATCTTTGGCCCACTTATTTAGGGGAGATTGTTATGTATGAAAATGCACTGGGTGGATCCTTTAGAATGATATGTTAAGAGGTTAGGAAAGATGTAAATGGTACAACGTTCGAATGACACCACCTGCCCTCTACAACACAAAGTTCCCTTTTTTGGAGCTCCTAATATTGCTTTATAATTTGTGTGTTAATCTACTTTTACCTTTTAACAGGGGTCATCTAGAGGATGTGTATGACATCTCCTGGACACAAGACAGCAACTTCATGGTCTCGGCATCTGTGGACAACTCCGCTATCATGTGGGATGCTGTTAAAGGTGTGATCGCTAAATAGATTATTGGGTATTCTCAGTAAAAGGCTAAAGACTCACCCCCCCTTTCTACTGGTTACTCTGCTATAGCAGCGTATCTCAAAGTGGCTTTTCTAGGCATTGAAGGAATCAATCATATTAAGACTCGTTAACTGGCTGACCTAATTAGGGGATGGTGGTTTTAAGGGTAACTCCACTTTCATGAGGGGGAAAAAAAAGATAATGTAGTGTATACAATTGTGACACAAGTCATATTGTAATTTAAATGTTTCTAAAAACGACCTTTTCATTTCAATCTGCAGCACTGTCCTTTTCTTTAAAATGCAATATGACTACCTGGAGGTGTTCTGTGTACAGAACGCCCCCCAGAAAAATCATTTCCTGCTTGTGTGTGATTGGCTCACTGATTTTCCCAGAAGTCTACACTAAGATACAAGTCAGATTTCAGGCATCCCCCTGCAACAACAATGTAATTTTTGGTGAGATACTCCCAATAGGAAATCATGCCTAAAGGGATGCAGACCCTGCAATTTTCCTCATTGGAGCCCTCTGGGTTCCTCAGCTGGTTGATAATTATGAAACCACTCCCATTAGACTCGACGCAGGGCCACAGAGAAACAAACAGTGATTTCTTCAGAATGACAAAAGGCAGCAACAAAGTTTTCTCTTGTCATCCATGGACTGACACAGCGTGTCTTATACACCTTTACACGTGGGTTATGTCCCTGCTTGCAGGAGAAGACCTAGGCAGAATGTGAGATGTTATACATACATTCTAAACAGCCAGAGCTGAACAGCCCCGCCCAGGGGGGCGGTCCCTCCGGGCATAACCCTCCCACTGCAGCCAGCAGACCTCAGTTTTTTTCTGCCTAGCAGAAGGAGAAGACGTGGCTCTCTCGGGAGCCAGTCTCCTGACCTATTTTTATTCTTTTGGAAAAAATTTTCCTATTTTATTTTTTTATTTTTTTGAGATCTTCTATCAACTGTCGGCTGGGCAACAGGTTGGGTACAAGATATCCTCGTAGTCTTCCCTGTCCGACCATCGAGCGTGCTGATCCTCGCCTTGTGTGCGTGAGACTCAGTTCACGACATGCCCCACGACTCCAGGGGTGGCCGGTGGGCTTCCAGCTCCGCGGTCCTCTCAAGATAGAACAGTCCGGCTGTATCTTTCGCGGTGGACCGGGCCGACAGCTACTTAGTACCGCACTGTGATAGTTCTGTCAGGAACACACCAGCGGGTCCCTCAGGGGACGGGTAAGTAGTCTCTCCTGGCTGCAGGTGAGTACATGCTGTGTTTCTTGTGTGGGGGGATTTCCCTGTCTCCCCCTGTGTTTTTAATGTCACTCTCTGTTCACTAGTGCTGGCGCTGTACTATGGGGGGTGCCTGGGGGCCATACTGTCCTGGGGGGGGCTCATGCTGCTCTGCACTCGCTGGGGCTGTTTTGTTTTTGGAGGTGAGGGGCCTGGGCGCCGTTCGGCGCCATGTTTTGTGTGTGTGCTGATTTTTACATTGGCGGCCATCTTGCCGGGGCCCGCCGGAGCACATTGCGGCGGCCATTTTCTTGTAGCCGCACGTCCTTTCTGGCACTAGTTTGGCCTCTAGCGCCGCTGGAAACGGCGCGAATCTCCTCACACTCTCTCCTCTCAGCTCACTCACGCTGAGCAGCGCGGCGCAGTGAGACAGAGCGGCGGAACCGAGCGGTCCTGGTCAGGTTGGTGGGTTCCCCTGGGCATTCCCCTACTTCAGTCAGCACGGCCTGTGGGTGGTCTGAGAGGGACATTATGGAGTCAGAGTCACCAGCTTCCCCTAACATGCCAGAGGCAGCAGCCAGTGCTCCAGCACCTGCGGTCCCTATGGACCAGTTGTCGGCAGTCCTGGAATCATTTCTGACCAGGATGGAAGCTGTGTGTGAGCACAAGGGAGCAAAAAAGCGCCCTCTCCCCACTTTATCTCCACAAGGGGAGTGCTCTGCTTCAGATATGGGCCTAGTTATTGCTGCTCAGGACCCTAGCTCTGAATATTTGGATGGTTTTGAACAGGACATTCCTTGTGAGGAAGACTCCAGTTCTGAGTCAGTAAATGACAGGGCGCTTGTTAGTGAACTCATTGATGCTGTGAGGGACACTCTCAAGCTAGATGCTGCGACCGCAGAACCTCAGGCGGATACAGTCTCCTTTTGGTTTTTTTAAGACCAAGCCTTCTAAAAAGGTTTTTCCATATGTACCTTTTTTTGACCAGCTCATTGACCAGGTCTGGGAAAAGCCGCAGAAGACTTTTATGGTCCCGCGGCGTTTTGTCTATTAGATACCCCTTTGCAGACGCCCTGCTTAAAAAGTGGGCTTCTCCCCCGGTGGTCGACCCTCCAGTCGCCCGTTTAAACAAGGCCACCACTCTCCTGATGGAGGGGACTCCTGCGTTTTAAGGACCCCACTGACAGGAGGTCAGAAGTGGTGAGTAGAGCCATGTTCGCCTTGTTGGGATCCGTCCTACGGCCCATAGTAGCGGCGACCCTTGTGTCTCAGACACTCACGGAATGGGCAAAAATTTTGCACCAAACTGTGCAGGAGTATAACCTTCCTCCAGACACTATTGCTCTGGCCCACCAGATGGTGCAGGGTCTGATATATGTGTGCGACGCCACGTTGGACGCGGCCCCTTTAATATCCAGGGCCTCTGTCTCGGCGGTGGTATTGCGTCGTCTCATCTGGTTGAAATGCTGGTCTGCTGACCTAGCCTCTAAGAAGCTCCTGACGGATCTACCTTTTAAGGGTGGTAGACTTTTTGGTGCTGCTCTGGATGACATCATCAAGGATGTCACGGGAGGTAAAAGCACTCTCCTTCCTCAAACTATCAAGGGTAAGGAGGCCCGACGTAAACCGGGTCCTTCCTTTCCAGCAAAAAAGGGTTTTTTTCGTCCGTCAGAGTCCACGGGTAAGCCATCCCAGACTGACAACAGTGCGGCTGGCGGGCACAAGCGCCCCTGGGTGCGTAAGCCGAACAAGCCGGCTCCCAAGCCCGCCTCCGCGTGAAGTCTTGCCCCCGCCCGTCTCTGGGGTGGGGGGACGACTTCGCAGGTTCACAGATCGTTGGACCTCCCGGATCTCCGACCGGTGGGTGTGCGGGGTGGTCACCTCAGGATACAGAATAGAGTTCCGCTCCTGGCCCCCAGACAGATTCTTTCCCTCAAATCTCCCTCTCCTTCCTGCCCGTCGGGCAGCCCTCTTGGGGGCTGTACAGGATTTGATCGGGTCCGGAGTAATTGTGCCGGTTCCGTCCCAGGAGAGGTTTCAGGGGTTCTACTCGAATCTGTTTGTTGTTCCAAAAAAGGACGGGGTTCGGCCGATCCTGGACCTCAAGGCCCTGAATGCCTTCGTGAAGGTGCAAAAATTCCGCATGGAATCCATTCGCACGGTGGTCGCTACACTCCGTCAAGGGGATTTTCTGGCATCCTTGGACATCAAGGATGCCTACTTGCATGTTCCGATCTGCGCAAGCCACCAGAAGTTTCTGCGCTTTGCGGTCGGCGAAGTCCACTATCAATTTGTGGCTCTTCCCTTCGGCCTGGCCTCGGCACCGAGGGTGTTCACCAAGGTGCTTGCTCCGGTCCTAGCTTTGCTGAGACAGCGAGGCATTGCTATCGTGGGCTATCTGGACGATTTCCTTCTAAGAGCAGACAGTGGCTCAGAATTGGAAGAAAGTGTGACTATCGTCAGTCAGACCCTCAGGGAGTTTGGGTGGCTCCTGAACGTTCAGAAGTCGGTTCTAGTCCCGACTCAGCGTCTGGAGTATCTAGGTCTGATTCTGGACTCCTTGGAAGCAAGAGTCTTCCTACCTCCAGACAAACTACTGACACTTCAGTCTGCAGTACGGGTGCTGACGTCCCGGAAATGGTCGTCAATCCGCTTTTGCATGAGAGTCCTGGGACTCATGGTGGCCTCCTTCGAGGCTGTTCCTTATGCCCAAGCGCACACCAGGGCCTTACAGAAAGAGATCTTGTCCACTTGGGACAAATCCCAGTTGTCCTTGGATCTTCAGATCCAGGTGAGTCACCTGGTCAGGGCATCCCTGACGTGGTGGTTGAGGTCCCCGGCTCTTCGGTCCGGGAAGTCGTTCCTCCCCATCCAATGGACGGTGATCACGACGGACGCCAGCCTGACGGGCTGGGGGGGGGGGGGAGTCTGGGGAGTCCTGTCGGCCCAAGGGCTTTGGACTCCGGACGAAGCCCTCTTACCGATCAATGTGCTGGAGATACGGGCAATCAGACTGTGCCTCTCCTCATGGTCGGAGAAACTACAGGGTCACTCCATCAGGATACAATCGGACAACGCCACAGCAGTGGCGTATGTCAACCATCAAGGGGGGACTCGGAGCTCAGCTGCGGCTTCCGAGGTCGCCCGCATCCTGAGGTGGGCCGAAAGAAGCGTGCCGGCTCTGTCGGCCGTCTACATTCCGGGCGTAGACAATTGGCAGGCGGACTATCTAAGTCGCCAGACGCTGGACCAGGGGGAGTGGTCCTTGCACCCGGAGGTCTTTCAACTTTGCAGACGGTGGGGCACGCCGGATGTGGACCTGATGGCTTCTCGACTCAATCGCAAGGTGTCGAGGTTTGTGGCCAGATCCAGGGATCCCTGGGCGGATGCCTCGGATGCGTTGGTGGCCCCATGGGGTCAGTATCGCCTGGTATACGTTTATCCTCCGCTGCAGTTGCTCCCTCGCCTGCTCCGCAGGGTAGCGTCAGAGGGAATTCCTGTGATCCTCATTGCTCCGGATTGGCCTCGGCGTCACTGGTACGCCGATCTGGTACGTCTCGTCGCAGACGTTCCCTGGCGGTTACCGATACGGGGGGACCTTCTGTCTCAAGGTCCTATATTTCATCCTGCTTTACAGTCTCTGGTTTTAACGGCATGGTTATTGAAAGCCAGGTGCTGAGAGACCGAGGTCTCTCGGATTCGGTCATTTCGACCATGTTAAGGGCACGGAAGTCTTCCTCCAGAAGGATCTATCACCGTACTTGGAGAGCTTACATCGCCATGTGCGAAGAGCTGGACTGGCGCCCACGAACGTATTCCGTTCCCAGAATCCTGCATTTTCTGCAGCGTGGCGTGACCCAAAAGCTCGCTTTGAGTACCATTAAGGGTCAGATTTCGGCCTTGGCCATCTTCTTTCAGCGTCCGCTGGCGGGTCATCCCTTGGTTAGCACCTTTGTGCAGGGGGTTCGACATGTGCTCCCCCCTGTCAAGCCTCCTCTCCCCCCGTGGGATCTGAATTTGGTGCTCTCGGTCCTCCAGGAACCTCCCTTTGAAAATATTAGAGATATTCCCCTCTTGACTTTGTCTCAGAAGGTGGCCTTCTTGGTGGCCATTACTTCCATTAGACGAGTGTCTGAATTGGCGGCCTTGTCCTGCAAGTCGCCCTTTTTGATCATCCATAAGGATAAGGCGGTGTTACGTCCGCGACCTTCCTTTCTGCCAAAGGTGGTCTCGGCCTTCCACTTAAACGAGGACATTGTCCTCCCGTCCTTGTGTCCTCACCCATCGCATCCCAGAGAGTTTGCGCTACACACTTTGGATGTGGTACGAGCCCTGCGGGTGTACCTGTCTGCTACTGCTTCTATTCGGAAGTCTGACTCACTATTTGTGGCTGTCTCTGGGCCAAAACAGGGCCAAGCGGTTTCGTCTGCCACCATTTCTAGGTGGATCAGACAAACCGTCATTCAAGCTTATGCTCTCAAGGGGCGGGCGCCTCCCTTTCCGGTTACGGCACATTCCACCAGGGCAATTGGTGCTTCCTGGGCTTTCCGACATCAAGCGTCGGTTGCACAAGTGTGCAAGGCGGCGACCTGGTCGTCTGTTCATACCTTTTCTAAGTTTTATAAGGTTGATGTGGCTGCATCTTCGGATGCTTCCTTCGGCCGCAAGGTGTTGCAGGCCGCTGTTTGATGTTGCAACTCCTCCGTTGAGGAGCTCTGCCTTGTTTGGAGTGAAGTTTTTGGTTTTCCATTTATACTGCTCCCATCCCTCTTGACACTGCTTTGGGACATCCCACGTGTAAAGGTGTATAAGACACGCTGTGTCAGTCCATGGATGACAAGAGAAAATAGGATTTTTGTACTCACCGTAAAATCCGTTTCTCTGGCATCCATGGACTGACGCAGCACCCACCCTTCTTTTTAAGTTTGTACTGCTTTGTTACGAACTGAGGTCTGCTGGCTGCAGTGGGAGGGTTATGCCCGGAGGGACCGCCCCCCTGGGCGGGGCTGTTCAGCTCTGGCTGTTTAGAATGTATGTATAACATCTCACATTCTGCCTAGGTCTTCTCCTGCAAGCAGGGACATAACCCACGTGTAAAGGTGTATAAGACACGCTGTGTCAGTCCATGGATGCCAGAGAAACGGATTTTACGGTGAGTACAAAAATCCTATTTTTTTTTTTTGTGTAAAATCCTTGTAATGTACATAGATCACCCAGAGGGGGATGTTTTTATCTCAACAAAAGTGGAGTTACTTCTGTCGAAGGGGCATGACTGAAAAGGGTTTGCCAACTGGCTCCCGATCTGCGTGCTCAGCCAATGGCAAAGCAAACTCATTCATCCATCCATGTCTCTATGCCAGCCTTTTTCAACCAGGGTGCCTTCAGGTTTCTTCAGGTGTGCCTTGGCAAAATTCCTAACGCCTGGTTCACACCTATGTGTTTTTTTTAGTGCCTTTTTAGTTTTGCAAAAATGCACTACAGTCCATGAAACATGATTTCCTATGAGTCATGATCACATCTGTGCGTTTTCAACCGGTGCATTTAAAAAAAGAAAAAGATCAGGGACTTTTTTTGCCCTGCAGCAGGTTTCTTTTTTCATAGACTTCAAGGGAAACGCATCAAAAACGCAGTGCTTGCTGGGTTCTCCTACATGACAACTGATACCTCCCAAAATAGCGTACTGCTTTAAAAATGTCAATGCGTGTAAATAAATAAAAACCCTTAGTTTTAAAAGTTACAGGTTTTAATTGAACCCCTTTACAACCTTTCAGCCACAGGTGTCCTAACAACCCTTGATCAGTTAATAAAGAGGACATCAGGCACCTGCACAGCATCCTTGTTTGACCCTCCCCTGCCCCTGTCCATCAGCACTTGGGGTTATATTAGCTGAGTGAGGTAGAGCAACTGAGGGACAAGAGAAACAATAGAATTACTAGTCAGTATCAATGTGCAAAGGGGTATTTGCTTTGTAAGAATAAATCCCTTCTAATATTTGGTGTTCTAAGTGTGTGGATGTTGCTGCATTGTGTAAAACTATTTGTTTTGTTTTTTACACGTTACAATGGGGTGCCTTGAGAGTGCACATAATTTTAAAGGATGCCTTGACTGAATGCTCCATGCTTGATTTTGCGGAGAAATCACTTTGAAAAACACTCCCTAGCATTTATGCCCACGACCATCTTGAGTAAGGGAAGATGATTCATATTCATGTAGCATTAACTTCCTGTGATCCATCTGCCCTTAGCTTAGGCAGGCATGCAGGCAGGCGGATGTGCTTAGCTGAAAACGCCCCTCCTGAAGACTCCTGGGTGGTTTGACCTAATTTTTCTAGGTCTGGAAACCAGAAAGGAACTGAAGAAATAAAAAAAAAAAAAAGTATAAAACAAACTAAATTGATATACTTCCTCTCTTGTTAAAAAAAAAAAAAAAAAAAAAAAAATAATATACTTCCTATGTACTAATGCTAGCAGCATAAGGATTAAAAAATATTCAATGTTGATTGAGAGCGCGAAGAGTTCCACTTTACCCACTTCCCGCCCGCCGTATGCAGAATGACGGCCGAGAAGTTGTTCTGTTATCCTGACTGGACGTCGTATGACGTTCAGCAAGATAACATATTGGCGCGCGCCCGTGGGGGGCACGCGGCGATCGTGGCGTGTCAGACATGCTGCATCTCCAATCGTGATAAGGAGCCTCTGTCAGAGGCTTCTTACCACGTAATTATAGCTGTGACCAATCACAGCTGATCATCACGTGAACCAGAAAGTGCCGGTAAATGGTATTCCTCCGTTCACGATGACAGGGAGAGCCGATCAGGGGCTCTCCCTGTCAGAGGGGGGGTTCTGTGCGGATAATCAGCACATTGATTATCAGCACAGGCCCATCAGATGTACCTATAAGCTGCCAATCGGTGCCCAGTCAGTGGCCCATCATAACCCCCTGCCAGTGCCCACCACAGTGCCAATCAGTGCCCAGCAGTACCATCTGTCAGTAACTAATAGTACCTGCCCATCACAGCCGCCTGTCAGTGCCCATCACAGCCGCCTGTCAGTGCCCATCACAGCCGCCTGTCAGTGCCCATCACAGCCGCCTGTCAGTGCCCATCACAGCCGCCTGTCAGTGCCCATCACAGCCGCCTGTCAGTGCCCATCACAGCCGCCTGTCAGTGCCCATCACAGCCGCCTGTCAGTGCCCATCACAGCCGCCTGTCAGTGCCCATCACAGCCGCCTGTCAGTGCCCATCACAGCCGCCTGTCAGTGCCCATCACAGCCGCCTGTCAGTGCCGCTTATCAGTGCTCATCAGTTCTACATATAAGTGCCCATCAGTGCCCGTCAGTGAAGGGAAAAACTAAATTTCTCTTACCATCCATGGACTGACACGGTGTCTCTTTACACTTTACACGTGGTTATGTCCCTGCTTGCAGGAGAAGACCTAGGCAGAATGTGAGATGTTATACATACATTCTAAAAGCCAGAGCTGAACAGCCCCACCCAGGGGGCGGTCCCTCCGGACATAACCCTCCCACTACAGTCAGCAGACTTCAGTTTTTTTCTGCCTAGCAGAAGGAGAAGACGTGGCTCTCTCAGGAGCCAGTCTCCTGACCTATTTTTATTCCTTTTCTGGAATTCTTTTTTATTTTATTTTTGAGAATCTTCTATCAACTGTCGGCTGGGCAACAGGTTGGGTACAAGATATCCTCGTAGTCTTCCCTGTCCGACCATCGAGCGTGCTGATCCTCGCCTTGTGTGCGTGAGACTCAGTTCACGACAGGCCCCATGACTCCAGGGGTGGCCGGGTTTGCTTTCATGCTCCCACGGTCCTCTCAAGACTGAACAGTTCCTGACTGACTGTATCTTTCGCGGTGGACCGGGCCGACAGCTACTCAGTACTGCACTGTGATAGTCCTGTCAGAAACACACCAGTGGGTCCCTCAGGGGACGGGTAAGTAGTCTCTCCTGCCTGTAGGTGAGTACAAAAAGCTGTGTGTTTCTCTGTGGGGGATTTTCCCTGTCTCCCCCTGTATTTCATTGTCACTCTCTGTCACCATTGCTGGCGCTGTGCTGTGTGGGGTGCCTGGGGGTCACACTGTTCTTGGAGGGGCTAATGCTGGTCTGCAGATATGCTTGGGGCCTTTTTTTGTGTGTTTTGGGGCCTGAGTGGCGCTGTGTGTGTGCTGTTTGTGTGCTGTTTGTTTCACTTTTGCTGAGTCATGGCGGCCATCTTGCCGCGGATCGCCTCAGTGAAGTGCGGCGGCCATTTTCTTGTAGCCCGCGCGCTCTTCAGCACTAGTTTTGGCCTCTAGCGCTGCTGTAACAGCGCAAATCTCCTCACAATCTCCTCACAGCTCACCAGCGCTGACACAGCGCGGTACAGACAGTGGAACTGAGCGGTCCCTGGTCCGGTTTGGTGAGTCCCCTGGGCGCCCCCTCCTCAGTCAGCACAGCCTGTGGGTGGACTTTTTATCTGAGGAGTCTCAGAGGGGGGCAATATGGAGTCTCTGTCACCAGCTTCCCCTAAATGTCAGTGGACAACAGGCAGTGCTTCAGCACCTGCGGTCCCTAGGGACCAGTTGTGGGCAGTCCTGGAATCATTTCTGACCAGGATGGAAGCTGTGTGCAAGCGCAAGGGAACAAAAAAGCGCCCTCTCCCCACTTTACTTCATGAGGGCAGTGCGCTGATTCAGATATGGGCCTAGCCACTACCGCTCAGGACCCTAGTTCTGAATGTATTGGATGGTTTTGAACAGGACATTCCTTATGAGGAAAACTCCAGTTCTGAGTCAGTAAATGACAGGGCGCTTGTTAGTGTACTCATGACTGCGGTGAGGGACACTCTCAAGCTAAGATGCTGCGGATGCAGAACCTCAGGCGGATACACTCTCCTTTGGTTCTTTTAAGGCCAGGCCTTCTAAAGAGGTTTTTCCATATGTACTTTCTTTGAACAGCTCATTGATAAGGTCTGGGAAAAGCCGCAGAAGAATTTTTTTATGGTCCCGCGGCGTTTGTCTATCAGATACCCCTTGAAGATGCCCTACTTAAAAAGTGGGCTTCTCCCCCAGGGTCGACCCTCCAGTCGCCCGGTTGAACAAGGCCATCACTCTCCCGATGGAGGGGACTCCTGCATTTGAGGACCCCACTGACAGGAGGTCAGAAGTGGTGAGCAGAGCCATGTTTGCCTTGTTGGGATCCGCCCTACGGCCTGTGGTAGCGGCGACCCTTGTGTCTTAAACACTTACAGGTTGGGCAAAAATGTTGCACCTAGCTGTACAGGAGCATAATCTTCCTCCAGACACAGTTGCTCTGGCCCACCAACTGGTTCAGGGCCTGGTTTATGTGTGCGACGCCACGTTGGACGCGGCCCCTTTTAATATCCAGGGCCTCTGTCTCGGCGGTGGTATTGCGTCGTCTTATCTGGTTGAAGTGCTGGTCTGCTGACCTAGCCTTAGGAAGCTCCTGACGGATCTACCATTTAAAGGTGGTAGACCTTTCGGTGCTGCTCTGGATGACATCGTCATGGATGTCATGGGAGGTAAAAGCACTCTTCTTCCTTAGACTAGCAAGAGTGAGGAAGCCCGCCGCAAACAGGGGCCTTCCTTTCCAGCAAAACGGGGTTTTTTCGTCAGTCAGAGTCCACGGGTAGGTCCTCTCAGACTGACGGCAGTGCGGCTGGTGGGCACAAGTGCCCCTGGGTGCGTAAGCCGAACAAGCGGCTCCCAAGCCCGCCTCCGCGTGAAGTCTTGCCTCCGCCCGACTCTGGGGTGGGGGGACGACTTCGCAGGTCACGAATCGGTGGTCCTCCCGAATCTCCGACTGGTGGGTGTGCGAGGTGGTCACCTCAGGATACAGGATAGTATTCCGATCCTGGCCCCCAGACAGATTCTTTCCCTCGAATCTTCCTCTCCTTCCTACCTGTCGGGCAGCCCTCTTGGGGGCTGTACAGGATTTGATCAGGTCCGGAGTGATTGTGCCGGTTCCGTCACAGGAGAGTTTTTTCAGGGATTCTACTCGAATCTGTTTGTCGTCCCAAAAATAGGACGTGGTTCGACCTATCCTGGACCTCAAGGCCCTGAATGCCTTCGAGAAGGTGCAGAAATTCCGCATGGAATCCATTCGCATGGTGATCGCTACACTCCACCAAAGGGATTTTCTTCTGGCGTCCTTGGACTTCAAGGACGCCTACTTGCATGTTCCGATCTGCGCAAGTCACCAGAAGTTTCTGCGCTTGCGATCAGCGAAGTCCACTATCGATTGTGGCTCTTCCTTTCGGCCTAGCCTCAGCACCAAGGGTGTTCACCAAGGTGCTTGCTCCGGTTCTAGCCTTCTGTTACAGTGAGGTATTGCTGTCGTGGGCTGTCTGGACGATCTTCTGCTAAGAGCAGAAAGTGGCTCAGACTTAGAGGAAAGGTGACTATCGTCAATTAGACCCTCAGGGACTTCGGGTGGTTCCTGAACATTCAGGAGTCAGTCCTGGTCCCGACTCAGTGTCTGGAGTATCTAGTTCTGATTCTGGACTCCTTGGAGGCAAAGGTATCCTACCTCTGGAGAAGTTGCTGACACTTCAGTCTGCGGTGCGGGTGCTGACATCCCGAAAATGGTTGTCAATCCGTTTTTTTGCATGAGAGTCCCGGGACTCGTGGTGGCCTCCTTCGCGGCCGTTCCGTATGCCCAATCACACACCAGGGCATTGCAGAAGGAGATCTTGTCCACCTGGGACAAATCCCCGTTGTCCTTGGATCTTCAGATCCAGGTGATTCACCTGGTCAGGGCGCCCCTGACATGGTGGTTGAGATCCTCGGCTCTTCGGTCCGGAAAGTCGTTCCCCTCCCATCCAATGGACGGTACTCACGACGGACACCAGCCTGACGGGCTGGGGTGGAGTCTGGGGAGTCCTGTCGGCTCAAGGCCTTGGACTCCGGACGAGCCCGTTTACCAATCACTGTTCTGGAAATACGGGCCATCGGACTGTGTCTCTCCTCAGGTCGGAGAGAGTACGGGGTCGCTCCATCAGGAGCCAGTCGGACAACGCCACGGCGGTGGCGTATGTAAACCATCAAGGGGGGACTCGGAGCTCAGCTGCGGCTTCCGAGGTAGTCCGTATCCTGAGGTGGGCCGGAAGAAACGTGTCGGCTCTGTAGGCCATTTACATTCTGGGCATAGACAATGGGCAGGCGGACTATCTGATTCGCCAATCGCCGGACCAAGAAGAGTGGTCCTTGCATATTTCAACTCCTTTGCCGACGGTGGGGCACGCCGGATGTGGACCTGATGGCCTCTCGACTCAATCGCAAGGGTCGAGGTTGTGGCCAGATCCAGGGATCCTTGGGTGATGCCTCGGATGCGTCGGTGGCCCCATAGGGTCCTTATCGCCTGATATAAACTCTGGTGATCCTAATTGTTCCGGATTGGCCTCAGCATCACTGGTACGCTGATCTGGTACGTCTCGTCGCGGACGTTCCCTGGCGGTTGCCGATGAGGGAGGACCTTCAGTCTCAAGGTCCTATGTTTCATCCGGCTTACAGTCTTTGGCTTTAACGGCAGGGCTGTTGAAAGCCAGGTGTTGAGGGACCGAGGTCTCTCGTACTCGGTCATTTTGACCATGTTAAGGACACGGAAGTCTTCCTCCAAGCAGATCTATCACCGTGCCTGGAAAGCTTATATCGCCATATGCGAAGCGCTGGACTGGCGTCCTCGGACGTATTCCGTCCCCAGAATCCTGCGTCCTCTGCAGTGTGGAGTGACCCAAAAGCTTGCTTTGAGTACCATCAAGGATCAGATTTCGGCCTTGGCCGTCTTCTTTCAGCGACCTCTAGCGGGTCATTTCTTGGTTAGCACCTTGTGTTGGGGGTTCGCCATGTGCTCCCTCCTGTCAAGCCTCCTCTCCCACCGTGGGATCTGAAGTTGGTGCTCTCGGTCCTCCAGGAACCTCCTTTTGGGAATATCCGGGATATTCCCCTCTTGTCTTGTCTCAGAAGGTGGCCTTTTTAGTGGCAATCACTTCTGTTTGACGAGTGTCTGAGTTGGCGGCTTTGTCCTGCAAGTCGCCATATTTAGTCATCCATAAGGATAAGGCGGTTTTGCATCCGTGACCTTCCTTTTTGCCAAAGGTGGTGTCTACCTTTCACCTACATGAGAACATTGTCCTCCCTTCCTTGTGTCCTCACCCATCGCATCCCAGAGAGTTTGCGCTGCACATATTGGATGTGGTACAAGCCTTACGGGTGTACCTGTCTGCTACTGCTTCTATTCGAAAGTCCGACTCACTGTTTGTGACTGTCTCTGGTCCATAATAGGGCCAAGCGGTTTCGTCTGCCATCATTTCTAGGGGAATCAGACAAACCGTCATTCAAGCCTATGCTCTCAAAGGGCGGGCACCTCCCTTTCCGGTTACGGCGCATTCCACCAGGGCAATTGGTGCTTCCTGGGTTTTCCGACATCAAGCGTCGGTTGCACAAGTGTGCAGGGCGGCGACCTGGTCGTCTGTTCATACCTTTTAAGTTTTATAAGGTTAATGTGGCTGCATCTCCGGATGCTTCCTTCGGCCGCAGGGTGCTGCAGGCCGATGTTTAAAGTTGCGACTCCTCCGTTGAGGAGCTCTGCCTTATTGGAGTGAAGTTTTGGTTTTTCCATTTATACTGCTCCCATCCCTCTTGACACTGCTTTGGGACATCCCACGTGTAAAGTGTAAAGAGACACCGTGTCAGTCCATGGATGGTAAGAGAAAATAGGATTTTTTGTACTCACCGTAAAATCCTTTTCTCTGACATCCATGGACTGACACGGCACCCACCCTTCCTTTTTAAGTTTGTACTGCTTTGTTACGAACTGAAGTCTGCTGACTGTAGTGGGAGGGTTATGTCCGGAGGGACCGCCCCCTGGGTGGGGCTGTTCAGCTCTGGCTTTTAGAATGTATGTATAACATCTCACATTCTGCCTAGGTCTTCTCCTGCAAGCAGGGACATAACCACGTGTAAAGTGTAAAGAGACACCGTGTCAGTCCATGGATGTCAGAGAAAAGGATTTTACGGTGAGTACAAAAAATCCTATTTTTATGACAAACTAAGAAAAACTTTTTTTTTTTTTTTTTTTTTTTTTTATATATCAAAAATGTTGGTCTTTTTTAGTTTTAGCAAAAAATAAAAAACCCCAGAGGTGATCAAATACCACCAAAAGAAAGCTCGATTTGTGGGAAGAAATTGATAAAAATTTAGTTTGGGTGCAGTGTTTCATGACTGCGCAATTGTCATTCAAAGTGTGACATTGCTGAAAATGGTCCTGGGCAGGAAGGGGCAAAAGTGCCTGGTATTGAAGTGGTTAAAGAGGAGTTTCACCCCCCATGAAAATGTTTTAAGTCAGCAGCTACAAATACTGTAGCGGCTGACTTTTAATATTGGGACACTTGCCTGTCCTGGGTTCCTGCAATGTCGGCACCCCAGCCGATTTTTGGATTGGCTCTCGGGTGCAGCCGCCGCCATTCATGGTAAGGGAAACTGGCAAGAATGCCTTTTCGGCTTCATAGCCGGTTCCCTACTGTGCATGCGCGCTGCTCTTTCTAACTGACCCTAGCTTTGCTGCGGTGCAGTCTCCTGGAAGTGGGGAAGGGTACCTGTCAAAAACAGGCCCCCCCCCAGTGTGGCACCGGAGGGGGGCAGATAGGCAGAGGTTCCACTTTTGGGTGGAACTCCGCTTTAAGTTGTTTTGCCTGGTTTCCCTGTAAAATGTGGTCCCTGTATGCTTTCCACTGCTTTTAGGCCAATAACTCTGTTAGCTGAATATTGTTAAAGCGTTTGTTACCCCAAAACTTCATATTCCTAAGATATGCCTGTTGTACCATGTACTTGTATGGGAAAGTATCCTGTTCTCTTTGCATTGCTTCTTTTTGTGTGAAATCCCTGGTGATCCTGCCAGCCCTTCTGCTTTCCTATTATAATCTGACCACAGTAAGCAGAAGAGCACTACTTGGTCAGTTCTCTAGCTTTGCTAGTGTACTCTCCTCCAATGATGGCATTGGAGTGATAAGACTTGACCTGACACGCCCATGCTGCACAGACATTCACTGGGAAGAGCAGTGTGCTGCTGCTTCTCCTCCCCCAGCACTAATGATGCAGCTGAGAACAGGGGGAATGTGATCACTTATTAAAAAAAAAAAAAGACAAAAATCCTATTATTTATAATGTTTTTTTTTTTCTTTTTTATATCCAAAAATGTTTTGCCTTTTGTATTTTAAACAGAAAGGTTTGTCTTACAAGGTGATTGTTTACAATCAAGTTATATATGTGTTTTTTGATATTTCCAGGCCAGAAATTGTCTATATTTAATGAACACAAGAGTTATGTGCAGGGAGTGACTTGGGATCCCCTGGGCCAGTATATAGCAACACTGTGCTGTGATCGGTAAGGGTTCTGACTTGGGCTTTGGGTTTTGTTGTATATACACGTCACTGTGGTGTCAGGAATTTTTATTTCTTTTTTTATTGCTATTACTGTGATACATCAAGTCATGCATCCGAACAGGACAATTTTTAATTTTAGTTGTTACTGTGAGTATCACCTAACCGTTCTTCTCTGCATGTAGTATTATGAGAGTGTACAGAACAGAATCAAAGAGAGTGGCCTTCAATGTAAGCAAGATGCCATCTAACAGTGCAACTGATGGAGAGGTATGTGAGCATGGGGTGCCATAATACATTCCTTCAAGATACTGTGTATAGCTGAGATACCAAATTTTTCGCTCCATAAGACGCACCTAGGTTTTAGAGGAGTAAAATATGAAAAAAAATATTCTGAACCAAATGGTGTACTAAAATATTTAATAAAATATAACAGAATAATAATATGTCTACACTAACAACCAATGTAAGGGGGCTCCCTACACTGATCCCCCAATGTTACTTAGACATTTACATGACCTCAACACAACAGAAGTATTTACATCAACCACCAATGTATTGAGATATTTACACTGACCAATGATGTAACGGATGTATTTACAGTAACCTCCCATCTCTCTACTAATCTCTGCATTCTTATCTCCCTCTCAGTACAACTCTGCCCCTCTAAGGGCCTTTTCACACTGTCCGTGTGCGGGCTCCGCTTTGCTCATCGGGGATCGCTTCGTCGATCCCTGCTGAGCAGGCAGATGATCGGTCTGTCCCCGCGCACACTTCAGGGACCGACCTGTCAGAGGGCCGCTCTCCCTTATGGGGGATCGGATGACGACGGACCGTAGAGTCCGTTATCATCATCCAATCCACCAGACGGATGGAAAATTAGGGTTTTCCTCCGTCACAGTTTGGCGGGTCGGATGTCAGCGGGCATATCACCGCTGACATCCGTGGCTCCATAGACCTTTATGCACTGCCTGTTCAGGTCCGCCTAAAAATCTGACAGGCAGACCTGAACAGTCCGTCCGTGTGAAAGAGGCCTAACTCTTCATCTGCTAACCTCTGTCCCCCAAATCCTCTCATCTACTAACCTCTGCACTCCAACCCCTCCTTCCCATTCAACTCTGCACCTCAGCTGGTTACATCTTCTAGGTGGGCGCCATGCAGAGGAGGGGGTGTAATTAGCATATGAATCGGGGCGGCTGGACTCATTTACATTACAATGCCCGCGCGATTTACATGTGAATGCCGATCCTGTGGGGGTTAAATAAAGAACGATACCTTTTTGTTTCTCTCCCTCTAGCTGCTGAAGGCTGGGGAGAAACAGGATTTAGCTGGGGCAGAGAGATGCATAGGGTATCGTTCTGCCGCCGAAACAATCCCTTTATCAGCGGCTCTGCTGGTCAGTATTCGCTCCATAAGACGCACAGAAATTTCCCCCCGTTTTTTGGGAGGGGGGTGGGGGGTGGGAGAGTGCGTCTTATGGAGCAAAAAATATGGTAAGTGCACATTCTTTTTTTGTTACTGCATTTAAATACATAATGCGTAAGGAAAAAAAAGGGGGGGGGGGGTCTTAATACTTGCCAGCCTGCTTTCTTGCAGAGCTGCACCCACCAAGTTTCTTAAGAATCCAACACTTTAGGGCTTCTTTTCCCCACTGAGCATTCTGGTCTCACCTGCCAGCCGCCAAGTCATTACTGTCTCCCTCCCAGACCTGTAGTGACCGAGTAGCTGAAACCTGAGCATGTGCAGTAGGGGATGCAGGCATTACGCACACCCACTGGGGGATGCTGAGATTCCTCAGTTGATGTTGCTCTGCAAGATTGGCATCACTGAAGGGATTGTTAAGTGTTATGACAACTTATACAGGCTGCTTTTTTATTTTCCTTTTGTGAGTGAGGTCTTAAACCTTTTTTTTCCCCTCAGAAATGTTTACTGAGTTAAATTAATTTACCCTGATGATGTATTGTCTACATAGTATGTTTGGATAAAAATATAAATAAACACGTTTGTTTTGTTCTTTTCATGACAGAATAAAACGTATCGAATGTTCCATGATGACAGCATGAAGTCCTTCTTTAGAAGGCTGACATTTACACCTGATGGCTCTCTCCTCCTTGCTCCAGGTTTGACTCCTAATATGTAGTAAATTATTCATGTACTCCTGCATGTACAAGTAGTCCAAGATGTGGTTTCTTCTCTGCTTTTTTAGCTGGCTGTATTGAGGTTGGGAACGTTCTTGTCAACACAACATTTGTCTTCTCCAGGAATCATCTGAAGAGGTGTGTATTCCTTACGGTCTCTGTTTGTTTTTGTCTGATAGAACTCCTTGTTCTTTCTCATCCACTGAGGGGCACGGGAAGTCTTTAACCTTGGGGTGCACTGGCTAAAAATAAACTTTCGACCAGTCCAGGATGCTTCAGCTACTTTTAATGTCCTAAGATCATCTTTTCCTCAGCTCTGTTTTGTGTTAACTCCCCCCCTTTTTAGAGCTTTCAGAGTTTGTAAAAGACCCCCCCCCCCCCCCAAACCAGATCTCCTTTTTTTTTGGAAAGCTCATGACCAGTAGAATGAAAGAAAGGTGCTACTGATTTTGAAACCCCTGCTGTATTTGTGCACATGTTTATCAAAACAATATTTTCGCAAAAAATTCACTAAAATCATTATTAGCAGACAAACAGAACATTTTAAAAAATTCCTGTTAAGTATAAAAACCTAACCCATATTGAGTTTATAAATAACAAATATTTGTCAATTTTAAATTGCGTATTTTTGCAAAATGGTAAAAATCGAACGTACGCAAAAAATTTAAATATCGAAATTTCTCTAAAAATTGGAAGGTTTAAATTTTTCCCTTACAGCTTTCAGAGTTTGTAAAAGACCCCCCAAACCATATATTGTCTGAGAGCACATGACCTGTAGAATAAAAAGAAGGTGCTACTGATTGTTAAAGCCCTGCGATATTTGCTCAAATATTTATTAAAACAATATTTCTTTCTCGTACATCACTGGACACAGAGCGACATAGTCATTACTATGTGGGTTATATAGATACCTTCAGGTGCTGGCACTGGCAACTTCCAAAACCGGAAGTACCCTCCCCTATATAAGCCCCTCCCATCCGGGAGTACCTCAGTTTTTTGCCAGTGTCTAAGGTGTTGGCCAAGAAGCAACATGTGTTTTTCACTGAGCTTGCGTACAGGTTCTTTTGGGCCTCAGTAAGCTATTCCGGATCCGACCAAAAAAGCTTCATAGCTAAACGGTCGGTACCCGGGCCTTGCAAGAGAAGAGCAAGGTTTTGCCTGTAATGCCTCTCTTAGGAGGGCTGGACCCTGGGATCCAGAGCTCTGGTCATACCCACGACCAAGATGTTTTCTGTGCAGGGTGCTATACAGGTCCAGGGGAGTGGAATCCTTGGGGACCCGGTCCCTGAAGGTTTAATTACAATGCCTGCCGTGATAGGTGAAGTTTGGGCTTCTGTGGACCAAACAGAGTCCTGCGGCGAGGAAAAGGTAAGTGGGGGCCCTCAGGAACTTGGTTCTATTGGGGGACCCCCAAGCCTAATTTGTCTTTCTGCCTGTTACCTAAGGTATTCCCGCTAATATTCTGTGCATGCCTGTTACTACCAAGAAAATGTAAAAAAATTTAATAGTAGGCAAGAAAAAAAAAAAAAAATTGGTAAGACCGCGGTACCTGTGTTTAAACACTAGAGGCCGCTATGGTTCTTTTTTCTTGTAATGTGGATTTTTTTCTTCCAAAGTCAAATCCAGGCAGTTGGTAAGTTCTCTGCTGGGAAGCTGTCTCCTCTGCCCTGTTGCTGCGCTCATCCATCCCCGGGCCCTGCGGCAGGGACCCTGGCTCCCATCTAGCTCCTTATTTTTTTTAAAAAAGAGTGCCGAAGGCGCACGTGCCCGCGCGCGTGCGTGTGCACGCGCCTCTATATATAGAGGCGATCTGGAAAAAGGGGCGGAGCTGGTGGATGACGCTCGGTGTGCGGCGCTACTTCCTACCTCCAGACAAACTACTGACACTTCAGTCTGCAGTACGGGTGCTGACGTCCCGAAAATGGTCGTCAATCCGCTTTTGCATGAGAGTCCTGGGACTCATGGTGGCCTCCTTCGAGGCCGTTCCTTATGCCCAAGCGCACACCAGGGCTTTACAGAAAGAGATCTTGTCCACTTGGGACAAATCCCCGTTGTCCTTGGATCTTCAGATCCAGGTGAGTCACCTGGTCAGGGCGTCCCTGACGTGGTGGTTGAGGTCCCCGGCTCTTCGGTCCGGGAAGTCGTTCCTCCCCATCCAATGGACGGTGATCACGACGGACGCCAGCCTGATGGGCTGGGGGGGAGTCTGGGGAGTCCTGTCGGCCCAAGGGCTTTGGACTCCGGACGAAGCCCTCTTACCGATCAATGTGCTGGAGATACGGGCAATCAGACTGTGCCTCTCCTCATGGTCGGAGAAACTACAGGGTCACTCCATCAGGATCCAATCGGACAACGCTACAGCAGTGGCGTATGTCAACCATCAAGGGGGGACTCGGAGCTCAGCTGCGGCTTCCGAGGTCGCCCGCATCCTCAGGTGGGCCGAAAGAAGCGTGCCGGCTCTGTCGGCCGTCTACATTCCGGGCGTAGACAATTGGCAGGCGGACTATCTAAGTCGCCAGACGCTGGACCAGGGAGAGTGGTCCTTGCACCCGGTGGTCTTTCAACTCCTTTGCAGACGGTGGGGCACGCCGGATGTGGACCTGATGGCCTCTCGACTCAATCGCAAGGTGTCGAGGTTTGTGGCCAGATCCAGGGATGCCTCGGATGCGTTGGTGGCCCCATGGGGTCAGTATCACCTGATATACGTTTATCCTCCGCTGCAGTTGCTCCCTCACCTGCTCCGCAGGGTAGCGACCGACGGAATTCCGGTGATCCTCATTGCTCCGGATTGGCCTCGGCGTCACTGGTACGCCGATCTGGTACGTCTCGTCGCAGACGTTCCCTGGCGGTTACCAATACGGGGGGACCTTCTGTCTCAAGGTCCTATATTTCATCCTGCTTTACAGTCTCTGGTTTTAACGGCATGGTTATTGAAAGCCAGGTGCTGAGAGACCGAGGTCTCTCGGATTCGGTCATTTTGACCGTGTTAAGGGCACGGAAGTCTTCCTCCAGAAAGATCTATCACCGTACTTGGAGAGCTTACATCGCCATGTGCGAAGAGCTGGACTGGCGCCCACGAACGTATTCCGTTCCCAGAATCCTGCATTTTCTGCAGCGGGGCGTGACCCAAAAGCTCGCTTTGAGTACCATTAAGGGTCAGATTTCGGCCTTGGCCATCTTCTTTCAGCGACCGCTGGCGGGTCATCCCTTGGTTAGCACCTTTGTGCAGGGGGTTCGCCATGTGCTTCCCCCTGTCAAGCCTCCTCTCCCCCCGTGGGATCTGAATTTGGTGCTCTCGGTCCTCCAGGAACCTCCCTTTGAGAATATTAGAGATATTCCCCTCTTGACTTTGTCTCAGAAGGTGGCCTTCTTGGTGGCCATTACTTCCATTAGACGAGTGTCTGAGTTGGCGGCCTTGTCCTGCAAGTCGCCCTTTTTGGTCATCCATAAGGATAAGGCGGTGTTACGTCCGCGACCTTCTTTTCTGCCAAAGGTGGTCTCGGCCTTCCACTTAAATGAGGACATTGTCCTCCCATCCTTGTGTCCTCACCCATCGCATCCCAGAGAGTTTGCGCTTCACACTTTGGATGTGGTACGAGCCTTGCGGGTGTACCTGTCTGCTACTGCTTCTATTCGGAAGTCTGACTCACTACTTGTGGCTGTCTCTGGTCCAAAACAGGGCCAAGCGGTTTCGTCTGCCACCATTTCTAGGTGGATCAGACAAACCGTCATTCAAGCTTATGCTCTCAAGGGGCGGGCGCCTCCCTTTCCGGTTACGGCACATTCCACCAGGGCAATTGGTGCTTCCTGGGCTTTCCGACATCAAGCGTCGGTTGCACAAGTGTGCAAGGCGGCGACCTGGTCGTCTGTTCATACCTTTTCTAAGTTTTATAAGGTTGATGTGGCTGCATCTTCGGATGCTTCCTTCGGCCGCAAGGTGTTGCAGGCCGCTGTTTGATGTTGCAACTCCTCTGTTGAGGAGCTCTGCCTTGTTTGGAGTGAAGTTTTTGGTTTTCCATTTATACTGCTCCCATCCCTCTTGACACTGCTTTGGGACATCCCACGTGTAAAGGTGTATAAGACACGCTGTGTCAGTCCATGGATGACAAGAGAAAATAGGATTTTTCTCAATGTGATATCACCTATGAATAACGTGCTGAACAATATGACTTAACCACTTAAGCCCCGGACCATTTCGGGCCATTAGGACCAGGCCTGTTTTTGGGATTCGGCACTGCGCTGCTTTAACTGTAAATTGTGCGGACATGCAATGTTGTACCCAAATGAAATTTGCGTCCTTTTCTTCCCACAAATAGAGCTTTCTTTTAATGGTATTTGATTGCCTCTGCGATTTTTATTTTTTGCGATATAAACAGAAAAAGACCGAAAATTTTGAAAAAAAATTATATTTTCTACTTTTTGTTATAAGAAAAATCGAATAAACTCAATTTTAGTCATACATTTAGGCCAAAATGTATTCAGCCACATGTCTTTAGTAAAAAAAATGTCAATAAGCGTATATTTATTGGTTTGCGCAAAAGTTATAGCGTTTACAAACTAGGGTACATTTTCTGAAATTTACACAGCTTTAAATTTATGACTGCCTATCTCATTTCTTGAGGTGCTAAAATGGCAGGGCAGTACAAAACCCCCCAAATGACCCCATTTTGGAAAGTAGACACCCCAAGCTATTTACTGAGAGGCATGGTGAGTCCATGGAATATTTTATATTTTGCCACAAGTTGCGGGAATATGACAAACTTTTTTTTTTTTGCACAAAGTTGTCACTAAATGATATATTGCTCACACATGCCATGGGCATATGTGAAATTACACCCCAAAATACATTCTGCTGCTTCTCCTGAGTACGGGGATACCACATGTGTGGGACTTTTTGGGAGCCTAGCCGCGTACGGGACCCCAAAAACCAAGCACCGCCTTCAAGGTTTCTAAGGGCATAAATTTTTGATTTCACTCCTCACTACCTATCACAGTTTTGAAGGCCATACAATGCCAAGATGGCACAAAACCCCCCCAAATGACCCCATTTTGGAAAGTAGACACCCCAAGCTATTTGCTGAGAGGCATGTTGACCCCATTGAATAATGACAAAAAGAAAAAAAAAAAAAAAAGTACAAAAAGTTGTCACTAAATGATATATTGCTCACACATGCCATGGTTATATGTGGAATTGCACCCCAAAATACATTCTGCTGCTTCTCCTGAGTACGGGGATACCACATGTGTGGGACTTTTTAGGAGCCTAGCCACGTACGGGACCCCGGAAACCAAGCACCGCCTTCAGGATTTCTAAGGGCGCAAATTTTTGATTTCACTCCTCACTACCTATCACAGTTTCGAAGGCCATAAAATGCCAAAATAGCACAAAACCCCCCCAAATTACCCCATTTTGGAAAGTAGACACCCCAAGCTATTTGCTGAGAGGCATGGTGAGTATTTTACAGCTCTCATTTGTTTTTGAAAATTAAGAAAGACATTTTTTTTTCTTTTTTTTTTTTCTTTTTTTACATTTTCAAAACTTTGTGACAAAAAGCGAGATCTGCAAAATACTCACAATACCTCTCAGCAAATAGCTTGGGGTGTCTACTTTCCAAAATGGGGTCATTTGGGGGGGTTTTGTGCCATCTGGGCATTCCATGGCCTCCGAAACTGTGATAGGCAGTGAGGAGTGAAATCAAAAATTTACACCCATAGAAATCCTGAAGGCGGTGCTTGGTTTTTGGGGTCCCGTACGCGACTAGGCTCCCAAAAAGTCCCACACATGTGGTATCCCCGTACTCAGGAGAAGCAACAGAATGTATTTTGGGGTGTAATTCCACATATGCCCATGGCATGTTTGAGCAATATATAATTTAGTGACAACTTTTTGTACATTTTTTTTTTTTGGTCATTATTCAATCACTTGGGACAAAAAAAAAAAAAATATTCAATGGGCTCAACATGCCTCTCAGCAAATAGCTTGAGGTGTCTACTTTACAAAATGGGGTCATTTGGGGGGGTTTTGAACTGTCCTGATATTTTATGCACAACATTAGGAAGCTTATGTCACACATCATCCACTCTTCTAACCACTTGAAGACAAAGCCCTTTCTGACACTTTTTGTTTACATGAAAAAAATTTTTTTTTTTGCAAGAAAATTATGTTGAACCCCCAAACATTATATATTTTTTTTAAAGCAAAGGCCCTACAGATTAAAATAGTGGGTGTTGCATTTTTTTTTTCCACACAGTATTTGCGCAGCGATTTTTCAAACGCATTTTTTGGGGGAAAAACACACTTTTTTTTATTTTTAATGCACTAAAAAACACTATATTGCCCAAATGTTTGATGAAATAAAAAAGATGATCATAGGCCGAGTACATGGATACCAAACACGACATGTTTTAAAATTGCGCACAAACGCGCAGCGGCGACAAACTACATTCATTTTTAAAAGCATTTAAAAGCCTTTACAGGTTACCACGTTAGATTTACAGAGGAGGTCTACTGCTAAAATGACTGCCCTCGATCTGACCTTCGCGGTGATACCTCACATGCATGATGCAATTGCTGTTTACATATGACGCTAGACCGACGCTTGCGTTCGCCTTTGCGCAAGAGCAGGGGGGGACAGCGGTGCTTTTTTTTTTTTTTTTTTTTTTTTTTTTTTATTATTTATTTGGCTTTTTTATTTTATTTTTAAACTGTGCCTTCCATATTTTATTTTTTTACCATTTTTATCGTTATCTCAGGGAATGTAAATATCCCCTATGATAGCAATAAGTAGTGACAGGTACTCCTTTTTTTGAAAAAAATTGGGGGGTTAGACCCTAGATCTTTCCTCTGCCCTCAAAGCATCTGACCACACCAAGATCGGTGTGATAAAATGCTTTCCCAATTTCCCAATGGCGCTTTTTATATCCGGGGGGGGGGGGACATTCCCTCCCACTGCTTGTAAAAGCAGTCTAGAGGCTAATTATCTGCTAGAATTGCTTTTACATGAAAGCCGGCTGCTGGCTGAAAAGAATGATACCAAGATGATACCTAAACCCGCAGGCATCATTCTGGTATAAACATTCAAAGTCCAGCAACATACCAGTACGTTGCTGGTCCTTGTTGGACATGTATTGTAATCTTTTTTTTCATACAGCCTATTGGCTGAACGAAAAAAAGAAATTGATTGGTGGGTATGCCCACCATTAGAATACCTCCCTTCATCCACCCACTTCTAATGATGGGCATATATGCCGAAGCATGGGGGCATCCTCCCGCAAAAAAGTTATGCCGCGTACACACGGTCAAGCCTTCGTCGGAATTTCGACCGTATGTACGCGGCATAAAAGGTTATGCCGCGTACACACGGTCGGACTTTTCCACGGGCAAGCCTCCGTTGGAATTTCGACCGTATATACGCGGCATTAGGAGCAAAATCGCTCCTCCGCCCCTGCTGCCCCCATGCTTTGGCATATATGCTCTTTTTTTTAACTGTGGTGGTGAAATCACCTCCTACAGCACTGGAGTCACGGCTTTATGTATCGTGGGAGCAAACGCTGTTGCTGTCAAGATAAATAATTCCGCGCTGCAGTTGAATGGCGCACCTGAAAACAAAAAATTACATACCTGAAAAGCAAGCATGATAAAACATTGCAGAATAGAATACAGTAAAAAAGAGCAGAACAATAGAGAGAAAATAGAGAGAGAGAGAACAATAAAACGACAACTATTTTTGTTTTTTTTATTTTATATTTTTTTTGTTTTTTACGTTTTTTTTTTTTCTTTTTTACACTTTTTTTTGTAACTTTACAACTGTAATGGTTCGGGTCTCTCAAAATGTAATGGCATCTTGGGAGACCCTGTGTAAGTGTGTCCTTGTCTGTGAAATGCTGTACCCTACGCTAAAACTTCACTTTTGAGTGGTAGCGTTCAAAACATTCACCTTGGCAAAGACCAGGCTTGTCAGGACAGAGTGGACAAAAACTACGGGTGTCACGCCTAAATCCGCGCTTGCTACAGACACGACATCTTTTTTGGGGGTGGCTTTGGGTAGGGGTACTCGGGAGGACATACGAATAATGCCTCTCATGCAGCCGGCTTACTGCATTTGGTTGGGGATGGTGAGGTGCAGAACCGCCTGGATACAGGAGTTCTGTGCAGGGTTCGTACGGTCATTAAATTCCTGGAAAAGTCATGGGATTTTGACATGGCACTTTCCAGGCCTGGAAAAGTTTTGGAAAATGACTGAACCCCACTAAGTTTTGGAAAAGTCATGGAATATTTTAGTCACTACTAGTCGTGCAACGGATCGTAAGCGATCCGAACAGGTCATCCTGTTTTGATCGGCACACGGCGCGATCCGCGGAGCGCTCC
Source organism: Rana muscosa (assembly GCA_029206835.1). NCBI lineage: Eukaryota > Metazoa > Chordata > Amphibia > Anura > Ranidae > Rana > Rana muscosa. The sequence goes on along the minus strand of CM055117.1, from coordinate 66,968,654 downwards.
GGAGCCTCGGCCATTAGGAAAGGCCGCGGCTTCGGCCTAGCTCCGGAGCCGCGGCCATCTTGGTACACCCGGCAGCAGCCTATTGGCGGCTTAGCGGCACGCTGACGTCAGCAAGAACTCGAGGGACACACACCGCGCCGTGTATTGCTGTTCTGAGGTCTGTAAGGGGGGTGCCTGCATTACTGGGGGTGTCTGCCTGCATTACTGGGGCGTGTCTGTACTGGGAGGTCTGCACTGGGGGTGTCTGTACTACTGGGGGTGCCTGCACTGGGGGTGTCTGCACTGGGGGGTGTCTGTACTGGGAGGTCTGCACTGGGGGTGTCTGTACTGGGAGATCTGCACTGGGGGTTTCTGTACTACTGGGAGGTCTGCACTGGGGGTGTCTGTACTGGGAGGTCTGCACTGGGGGTGTCTGCACTGGGGGTTTCTGTACTACTGGGGGTGTCTGTACTGGGAGGTCTGCACTGGGGGTTTCTGTACTACTGGGGGTGTCTGTACTGGGAGGTTTGCACTGGGGGTGTCTGTACTGGGAGGTCTGCACTGGGGGTGTCTGTACTGTACTGTACTTACGTCAGTGCTACAGTTTGAATTTATTTGTGTGAGCTGTGAAGTTAAGTCATGGATTGTGGAAACTAACTAGTGTCGGGTGATTGTATATAGTGTTTATACCACATTTACCACTGACTAATGCAGAGTTGCAATGCAAGGAAATCAGCTAAAAGTAGTTGCATCTGTATGTGCGTTATAATTAATTAATCAAAATTAGTCGTTTAATCGATTAAAAAAAAAGATTAATCGAACACAAAAATTTTAATCAGTAACAGCCCTAATTTATATTAGTAAAAATATGCTGGGTGTGACATGGATTTTCTTCTTATTTAACATGTATACATAGACATTTCATGAAACATAAGGGCATGAATATTTACGAGAAGTCATGGAAAAGTCATGGAAAAGTCATGGAATTTGATTGGTAAAAATGTGTATGAACCCTGTCTGTGACTATCTCATTCTGGAATTTTAGAAGAGATAACGTCCCGCCTGAAGCTCTGTATAGCACATGAGCGTTCAGCAAAGCCAATTGGAATAATGATAGAGACACTTTTTTGTACCAGCGTCTCGCCTTACGGTCAATTAGATACGGCGCCATCAACTGGTCGTTGAGGTCCACCCCTCCCATATTTTGGTTATATTCGTGGACACAGAGGGGTTTCTCCACAACACCAGTCGCCGTACGAATTTGGACTGTGGTGTCTGCATGAAGGGAGGTAAGAAGGAAAACATTCTTATTGTCCCTCCACTTCATAGCGAGCAAGTTATTACACTTCAAGCAGGCTCTCTCCCCCAGCCTAAGACGGGCATCTACAAGCCGCTGGGGAAAGCCCCGGCGATTAGGTCGCACGGTGCCACATGCTCCAATCTGATGATCAAACAAGTGACTAAACAGTGGCACGCTCGTGTAATAATTGTCCACATACAAGTGGTACCCCTTTCCGAATAAGGGTGACACCAAGTTCCACACTAACTTGCCAGCGCTCCCTATGTAATCCGGGCAGTTGACCGACTCAATCTGACTATCTTTTCCCTCATAAACTGTAAAGTTCACTACATAGCCTGTTGCCCTGTCACAGAACTTGTAGAGCTTGACCCCGTATCTGGCACGCTTGCTGGGAAGGTACTACTTGAAAGACAAGCGGCCAGAAAATTTAATCAGGGACTCATCAACGCAGACAACTTGATCGGGAGTAAACAAGGCTGCAAAACGTTCGTTGAAGTGGTTTATGAGGGGCCGAATTTTATAGAGCCGGTCGTATTCAGGGTCCCCACGTGGACGACAAAGTTCATTGTCGTTGAAGTGCATGAACCGCAAAATCTGCTCGTATCGTGCCCTGGACATGGAGGCAGAGAACACGGGCATGTGGTCAATTGGGTGCGTGGACCAATAAGCACGCAATGACGGGAATTTATGTGTGCCCATGTTGAGGGAAAGGCCCAGAAAGGTCTTAAATTCGGAAACCGTAATTGGTTTCCAATTTCTGGCAATTTTAGGCAACTGGGGGTTAGCGGCGATAAATTGACCAGCATATAAATTACTCTGGTCCACAATAGATCTATAGAGATCTTCCGTGAAAAACAGCGAATAAAAATCAATTGGAATAAAATCAGCTGTTTCCACCTGAATACCGGGTTGGGCAGTGAATGGGGGAAGTACGGGTTCTGCAGAAGTGGTGGGGACCCAATCAGGATAGGCGAATTCTGCAGGAAGGGCAGTATGGGCACGACGGGCCTGCCTTTGTCTTCTTGGTGGCAGCGGGACACTACTTGTGCTTGCCACCTCGCCAGCTTGAACTGCACTTATGGGACTCGCCACGTCACCAAGTGTTACTGCAGTGCTGGATGTACGTCCAGGCTGTACTAGGCCGCTGGTGCTTGCCAGTTCACCAGAAGGAATAGCGGCGCTAGTACTACTCTGCTCCATGATACGAGAGACCTGCGGTTCTTGCTCCTCAACAACCTCAGAAGATCGGGATCGGGTACACCTGACCTTAGCAGGGACCTCAACTTCGTCGTCAGAGCTATCTGACGTGGGGCCGCTGACGTCACTGTCTTCTACGGGAAGATATTCTGAGCCTGAATCTGACAGATACGTGACCTCCTCTTCACTATCTGTCATGCTCAGAATCTCGTAGGCCTCTTTACTAGTGTACCTTCGTCTTGCCATTTTGGGCTCTAAATTTAGGGGTACACTAGTAAGATTCACAGGAAAAAAAGCACCTGACTGTCGTCAGCAAATATATCAAACGCTACAAAAAAACTGTTAGCGATCGCAGGGATCAGGCCTGTCTCTGCGAATGCTGCAGTTATGTGTGTTGTGTTTGGTAAGTGACAGTGATCGATCGATACTGCACTTGGGTGGGCTGGGCGGAGGGGCTAAACGCAGGCGCTAGCAGGTATCTGGGCTGATCCCGCTAACACTGCGTTTTTGGGAACCCTAAACCGTTGGGGATGCTAGTATAGATCTGATCAGATACTATACCACTAAGGGGGGTGTATGCTTTGCGCGTGGGTGTTAGCGTTACTGGCACTAACCTAACACTGCCTGGGGCGACGCAGACCCTCTCTGGCGCTAAAACCTAATTGATCTCACCCGCCGGGCGATCAGGGGGGTTAAACCTTTATTGGGTTATATACGGCGGGTGCCCTGATGCTATAAAAAGCAAACTAATCAACCAGCGTCACCCGTAACCTTTATATGGTGATCACTGGTGAAAGGGTTAACTAGGGGCAATCAGGGGGTTAAAACCTTTATTAGGTTAAATATGGGGGTACCCGACGCTATATAAAAACCTGACGGGTTACCTAAATAACTAGATAACTTACTGGCTAACCAGTGACGCTTATACGGCGATCACTGGTGAAAGGGTTAACTCTAGGGGCAATCAGGGGGTTAAAATAATATATGGGGGTACCTGACACTAATAAAAACCTGCGGCGAACCTAAAAAAAAAATAACTGCCTATCTAAAACACCAGCGACACGAATACAGCGATCGGAAAAACAATCGCTTAGTGACGCTGAAGTTAGGGGGTGAAAGGGTTACCTGGGGGGTGATCAAGGGGTTAAACCTTTATTAGGGGGGGGGTTAGGGGGCTACCCTGGACCTAAAGGGGCCTAATCCTAACTGCCCTGCAACTTTTTACAATCACAGATGACACTAAATGCAGTGATCAGTAAAATAAATGATCATTGGAATCAGTGACACTGTGATTGGGGGCTTTGGGGTGACCTGGGGGGTGACTGGGGGGTGATTTGTGTGCCTATGTGTACCTACGTGTCAGTGGACTGTTGGAGCACTAACCTCTGTCTTCTCTCCTCGGCGCCGGGAACGAAAAGACCGCGGCGAGGGAGATGACATCACTTCCTCCAGCCTTGTTTACATCACATGGCGGAGGAAGCATTTTCATTGGCCGGGAGTGATCGCGAGGGGGGGGGGGGCGGAATCGAGAGGCCGCCCCCTCATGCCTGATCGCTCCCGAACACTTAACGGCCGCTCACTGCAGTGAAGGGGGGTCCGGATGGACCCCCCAACTGCACAAAGGCGATCACGTAGATCTACGTGATTCTGCCTGTCCGTGCCATTCTGCCGACGTAAATCGGCGGTGGGCGGTCGTTAAGTGGTTAAGGAATACAGGATGTTGTTCTAAGCGTCTCTAGGTGATAAATGGTACTTAAACTAAATTCCTTGGTAATGACACAAGAGAGTTCAAAGATAGTCCATAGGTAACTTAAAGTCCCCAGAAGGAAGAAAAAAAGATTCCGAACTCTTCAGAACTGTATTAGTGACTTCCAAAAATGAAACACCATAGAAGGAGTGATGATATGACAGAAAAGGAATCCACCACCTTGTCCCTCTCGGGCTGCTTACCAGAAATTCTGATCCCTGAAAGAGATCGATCTGAATAGGTGGCTGTTATCCCCGCCAAGGACTCCAATTGGCTCTCTCTGTGCTCTCTATTCATCCAGGTTCCAGTCTGTAGTCCCCAAGTAGCTCCGTGAGTCACATTTAGGGTAAAAGAGAAAACCCCATAGCGTAATCCAATATATAAAAAGTTTTATTATAATAAAAATGCACTTACAGCATGTTGAAATATAAACAGCGATGGTTTGGTGTAAGGCCGGCCGGCTCTCACTACCCGTTGCTTCCGGGATTCGTATCGTGGTGACGTCAGCACGCCGCTCCTCCCTACGTCGTTTCGACAAACCTGTCGTCATCCAGGGGCACGGGGGTGACGACAGGTTTGTCGAAACGACGTAGGGAGGAGCGGCGTGCTGACGTCACCACGATACGAATTTTTATTTTTATTATAATAAAACTTTTTATATATTGGATTACGCTATGGGGTTTTCTCTTTTACCCTAAATGTGACTCACGGAGCTACTTGGGGACTACAGACTGGAACCTGGATGAATAGAGAGCACAGAGAGAGCCAATTAGAGTCCTTGGCGGGGATAACAGCCACCTATTCAGATCGATCTCTTTCAGGGATCAGAATTTCTGGTAAGCAGCCTGAGAGGGACAAGGTGGTGGATTCCTTTTCTGTCATATCATCACTTCTTCTATGGTGTTTCATTTTTGGAAGTCACTAATACAGTTCTGAAGAGTTCGGAATCTTTTTTTCTTCCTTCTGGGGACTTTAAGTTACCTATGGACTATCTTTGAACTCTCTTGTGTGTCATTACCAAGGAATTTAGTTTAAGTACCATTTATCACCTAGAGACGCTTAGAACAACATCCTGTATTCCTTAAGTCATATTGTTCAGCACGTTATTCATAGGTGATATCACATTGTGTTTTTCACAACAAATCATTTTTGTGTTTTTTTCACATTTAGCTGCGCAGCCTTAGTTCTTTATGCTCTCAAGAATTGTATATAGCATAGATATGTGGACTTACACGCTGATAGAACAAAAGTTGCATGGTCTGGGAGCCTTGAAATCACAGGACAGCAAACATTCAATGCATAGAAGAACCATTTGAGTATGTTCTATATCTGTCAGTGGTATAGAAAAAAGGAAATGAAATTAACTTTTGTGAATGAGAGCACTGTAAGGTCCAACAATGTGTAGAGAACCCCGCAGCCCATTGAAACAAAGAGAAATACCTTGAACTAGGTGAGAAGCCTTATAAATGCTCATAGTTGAAGCAGGCTAGAAGGCTTGGGGAAACCGCCGAACCAATGCAGTCTGTATGAGCAAAAAGGCAACATCAGTAGTGTAAACAAAAGAATATGCCAGATCTTCAAGCTTGGAGCTCTTGTAGCAGCACGTACCTGTTTGCTGTGTGAGTGGCGTGGCTCCCAGAGCGGATCCCATGACGGCTGCTCCATCATCATGGGTCCTATTTGTATCCCCATTGTGCGGTGTATTGGCGCCGCAAGTGACAAAATGACGTCAGCGGCGCGTTACGGACGCTAGGTGGTGACGCGTATGGTGGGGTGAGCACCAAAAAGAAGCGAAAGGACACGCGCAGTGGGTTCCCGAAGGATGTAAACTGACGCGCACGGCGTCACTATGTGGGCGGTGATGACACCGCTGCTGTTCTCCCAATGCGCATGACCCTCTCAACGGCAAGTATGTCACCATTCGGCCGCGAAAGGGTTAAAACCGCCCGCAATGCGCTGCTGAAGCAACACATTGCGGCGGTATAGCCGCGCTGTCCCATTGATTTTAATGGGCAGCAGCGGAGGAGGAGCGTTATACACACACCGCTCCTTCTCCGCTCCAAAGATGCGGCTAGCAGGACTTTTTTTTTTACCTTCCTGCTAGCGCACCGCTCCAGTGTGAAAGCCCCTCGGGCTTTCACACTCGAGTGAATGGGGACAGATTTTTAAGGGCGTATTGCAGGCGCTATTTTTAAGCTTATAGCAGGAGGAGGAATGAGGTTCATATAGTGTACGGACTTGGCCAGCTGTAAACAGTGAAAGGGTTAAATGACTACTTCACTTTTTTTTTCTGATTCATCAGTGAAGAATTCTGTACATAGTTGCTGCAGCTTTGTCTCTCCAATTTGCAGCTATACTGTTTGGTCATTCTTTGCCTGGCCTCTGCTGTACCACATCAGGACCCTGCTTGAATGGATAATGTGGGTATAGTCTGGAAGTGGGGTATTTTCCAGACTCCATAATGGTATAAGTTGGCTAAGGAGCACTTTCCATTTCCAGAATCCCTGCACTGCCTTAGCACTTGCCATGTCACTAAGGACTTGGTAAGTAGGCCGGTTGGGTCAACAACTTGGAGCAAGTTATATAGTTACATAGTTAGTCAGGTTGAAAAAAGACACAAGTCCATCCAGTTCAACCGTAAAAAAAAAATAAAAAAAAAAATAAACATATATCGTACAATCCCATATACCCAATTCTATACCCACAGTTGATCCAGAGGAAGGCAAAAAAAACCCAGAAGAGCATGATCCAATTTGCTACAGCAGGGGAAAAAATTCCTTCCTGATCCCCCGAGAGGCAATCGGATATTCCCTGGATCAACTTTACCTATAAATGTCAGTACCCAGTTATATTATGTACATTTAAGAAAGAATCCAGGCCCTTCTTAAAGCAATCTAATGAGCTGGCCAGAACCACCTCTGCAGGGAGTCTATTCCACATTTTCACAGCTCTTACTGTGAAGAAACCTTTCCGTATTTGGAGGTGAAATCTCTTTTCCTCTAGACGCAAAGAGTGCCCCCTTGTCCTTTGTTGACCGTAAAGTGAATAACTGAACACCAAGTTCACTATATGGACCCCTTATATATTTGTACATGTTGATCATATCCCCCCTTAATCTCCTCTTCTCAAGAGAGAATAAATTCAGTTCCTCTAATCTCTCCTCATAGCTGAGCTCCTCCATGCCTCTTATCAGTTTGGTTGCCCTTCTCTGCACTTTCTCCAGTTCCCCAATATCCTTTTTGAGAACTGGGGCCCAAAACTGAACTGCATATTCCAGATGAGGTCTTACTAATGATTTGAACAGGGGCAAAATTATATCTCTCTCTCTCTCTGGAGACCATACCTCTCTTAATACAAGAAAGGACTTTGCTCGCTTTGGAAACCGCAGCTTGGCATTGCATGCCATTATTGAGCTTATGATCTACCAAAACCCCCAGATCCTTCTCCACTACGGATCCCCCCAGTTGTACTCCCCCTAGTATGTATGATGCATTCATATTATTAGCCCCCAAGTGCATAACTTTACATTTATCAACATTAAACCTCATCTGCCACATAGTCGCCCAATTAGACAGAGCATTGAGGTCGGCTTGTAAATTGGCGACATCCTGTAAGGACGTTATTCCACTGCATAGCTTGGTGTCATCTGCAAAGACAGAAATGTTACTTTTGATCTCAGACCCAATATCATTTATAAACATATTAAAAAGTAAGGGTCCCAGCACTGAACCTTGGGGTACACCACTGATAACCTTGGACCATTCAGAGTAAGAATCATTAACCACTACTCTCTGAATTCTGTCTTTTAGCCAGTTATCTATCCATTTACAAACTGATATTTCCAATCCTGTAGACTTTACCTTACACATGAGCCGTGTGTGGGGAACTGTATCGAACGCTTTTGCAAAATCCAAGTATACCACGTCCACTGCCACCCCTCTGTCCAAGGTTTTACTTGCCTCTTCATAAAAAGAAATCGGGTTTGTTTGACAACTTCTGTCTTTCATGAATCCATGCTGTCTGTTGCTTAAATAGTTTTTTTCCAGCAAGAACTCATCTATGTGGTCTTTTATTAATCTCTCCAGTATTTTCCCAACTATAGAAGTTAAACTAACAGGTCTATAGTTACTTGGTAAAGACTTAATTCCCTTTTTAAATATAGGCACCACATTGGCCCTGCGCCAATCCAGTGGTACTATTCCTGTCATTAATGAGTCCCTAAAAATTAAATACAATGGCTTTGAAATTACAGAGCTCAATTCTTTTAGGATCCGTGGGTGTATGCCATCTGGTCCAGGTGCTTTATCCACCTTTATTCCATCTAAATATTTCTGGACCATATCACTTTTGAGCCATTGTGGATTTAGGGCTGTGTCACTACCACCCCCATTTTGGACATGAGCTCCCCCATGCTCCTTTGTATACACAGAACTGAAGAAAGTATTTAATAAATTAGCCTTCTCTTTGTCCCCAGTCACCCACTCTAGATTATTTTGTAAAGGGCCTACATGCTCAGACTTGACCTTTTTACTATTAATATATTTGAAGAATTTTTTGGGGTTTGTCCTACTATCTTTTGCAATCTGTCGTTCATTTTGAATTTTTGCATCCTTGATTTCCTTTTTACATATCCTGTTATATTCTTTGTAACATTTAAATGACACTAGTGTTCCCTCATTTTTATATTTTTTAAAAGCTCTTTTCTTATAGTTTATAGCTTTTTTTAACTTTGGCAGTGAGCCACATAGGTTTTATTTTCAGCCTTTTAAACTTATTGCCCATGGGAATATACTTTGCAGTGAGTTTACAAACAGTCTTTTTGAAGAATTCCCATTTCGGTTCTGTGCCCATTGATGCCAATATTCCTTCCCAGTCTAAGTCCTGGAGAGCAGCGCTCATCCTTGGAAAATTTGCTCTCTTGAAATTAAGTGTTTTTATCTTTCCTGTATGTGATTTTTGCTTACAACTAACATCAAATGAAATCATGTTATGGTCACTGCTACCCAGGTGTTCCTTTATCTGAACATTAGTAATACGCTCTGCATGGTTTTAGATTACCAGGTCCAACAGAGCATCATTCCTAGTTGGGGCCTCAATAAACTGGACCATAAAATTGTCCTGCAATAGGTTTATAAATTTTTGCCCTTTAACTGTCCCAGCAGTTCCATTACTCCAGTCAATTTCTGGGTAGTTAAAATCCCCCATTATTATCACCGTCCCAGCCCTTGCAGCCCTTTCCATCTGTGCAAGGAGCTGAGTCTCTAACTCCTCATTAACATTGGGTGGTCTATAACAAACTCCAATGATTAGCTTTGAACTACGCACATCTGTATGCAGTTCCACCCATAATGCTTCAGACTCATCACACTCTCCATCCACCAGGTCCTCTTTCACACTCGCTTTGAGATCACTTCTCACATAGAGACAGACCCCGCCACCTTTCCTTTTTACCCTGTCTTTCCGAAAGAGTGCATAGCCAGGAATATTAATAGCCCAGTCATGTGAGGAATGAAGCCAAGTTTCAGCAATACCGATTACATCATAGCTCTCCTCATGCACCAGAGCTTCCAACTCTCCTATTTTGCTTGGCAGACTTCTGGCGTTGGTGAACAGACACTTTAATGCATTAATATTATTTGACCGGTCACATACTATCCTCTTGGGTGTTCCCAGATTGCAACTAGGACTTGCTACTATACTTACCTTGGGTTTATGTTCTTTGGTTACCCTACCACTAATGCCCCTAATACTACCCTTTAGAATATGTTCCCCGCTGACTCTCACTATCTCTGGACCCTCCCCCCTGTCACCTAGTTTAAAAACCCCTCTAACTTTTTGGCCATCCTTATTCCCAGCTGATCTGCACCCTCCTCATTTAGGTGCAGTCCGTCCCTTCTATAGTACTGGTTATCGACTGAGAAGTCGGCCCAGTCCTCCAGGAACCCAAACCCCTCCTTACTACACCAGCTCTTCAGCCACTTGTTCACTTCCCTAATCTCCCTCTGCCTTTCTGGTGTGGCTCGATGTACCGGTAGTATTCCCGAGAATACTACCTTGGAGGTCCTTTTCCTCAATTTAGCTCCCAAGTCCCTAAAATCGTTCTTTAGGACACTCCATCTGCCTCTGACTTTGTCATTGGTGCCAACGTGCACCATGACAGCTGGGTCTTCCCCAGCCCCTCCCAGTAATCTGTCCACCAGATCCGTGATGTGCCGAACCCGAGCGCCCGGTAGACAACATACAGTTTGGCGCTTCAGGTCTTTGTTACAGATTGCCCTCTCTGTCCTTCTAAGAATTGAGTCCCCTACCACCAGAATCTGTCTTTCCTTTCCCTTCGCTTCCCCCCCACTCTCACTGGAGGAGTTTTTCCCCTGGCAGCTAGGAGAGTCCCTCAGCTCCAGCAGTGCTGGTCCCGGACTGGTTTCACCAATGTTACTCAATGGAGCATACTTATTGGGATGCTCCAGCCCTGGATCGGCCTCCCTGGCACTTCGCCCTCTACACTTCCTGACTGTCACCCATCTACCCAAGTTCTTTTTACATAGGTCACTGGACGCCTTTACTCCCTGGCTTTGCTGTGTGTTAACCCTTTGGGACGTCAGTAATTACTAGGAGCTGATGTCATCTGCTTGGGGGGAGTGTCGTTTGTATGCGCTGCATGCTCTTTCCCACCATATAGTGTCAAGCAAGCATCTTATGCCGCGTACACACGACCATTTTTCTCGTCTGGAAAAATTAAATTTTTTCTCTTTGACGAGAAAAACGACCGTGTTTTGGCTTTTGGTCATTTTTCCCCGACGAGAAAAACGGCATTAATCACGACGAGAAAAATTAGAACATGCTCTAATTTTTCTCGTCGTGATTCACTGCATTTTTTTCTGCGGCAGTTTTCCCATAGGGAAACACTGCCGGGGAGCCTACACACAGTCGTTTTTCTCGACCAAGAGAAAACATGTTGGGAAAAACGGGTGTGTGTAGGGGAACAAGCCGTTCCTCGATTTTCTCGACTGTGTTTTTACTGTCGAGAAAATCGATTCATGTGTACGCGGCATCACTGCTGCTTCTCCTGTTTGGAAAGAACTTTGTGGAACATTGATCTTTCGTTCTGCTGTAGTCTTGGTTATCTCTGGCAATCTGACCTTCACTTATTACCATCTGTCTGGATTTTGTGGGTACCTGAGGTTTGCCTTCTACCCTGAGCCTATACCCTCGCCTTACCACCATATGTCTGATTCTAGGAATAGATTGGACAGTACTGCTGTACTGTGGGGCCCCCAGGTCACTCTAACGGCTCCAGGGCACCTCCTGACAATGTCTGCAGCCTAGAGTCAAGTTGTCCTCTTATCCTTGCACCCAGAAAGTTTTTTTTTTTTATTATTTATTTTTTTACCTTAATGCATTTTATGTAGAAAAATTTTCTGTTTTTTTGATAGAGGACACGCCTGTCTTCAAGATACCAACTGATAAGTGGCTGGAAGCCCTTTCTTAGAGTTAAGTTCGGGTGGGTCCTGCCCTCATATCAAACCATGGCAGATGGGTCAAAATCCATAAAAGATCTAACCACTGCTGCAATTGATCCCTTGCTTATTGAACTCATGGAGCAGATGGCTTTAGTGTTAAATTTGAGCTGTGCCCATTTGCAAAAATACTTCTGTCTCATTTCATCCATTTATCTTATGATGACACTTTGGCTTAAAGTGGTGTTGCGCCGCAATTTTCTCTTTTCATCCATGGACGGACACAGCTCCTTTAAATTCTTTTTTTTTTTTTTTTTAAAAGCTGTTTATTTTCAGATTTTCAAAAGAAACAATACAAAATAAATCAACAACAGTACAGTCTGACAATTGAGCTTGTAGATGGAATCGTCCACAAAGTTTAAATGAGTGCATAGACAGACTGCAATAACAGAAGTACCCCAAAAAACAAACATAAGAGGCAGTCACACACACATACATACAGGAACATTCAACCTCACAGCACCAAAAACCCCATAACATCAGTATTGCGCTAAAGGTCCGTAGACCACATAACCACCGTGACTCAGCTCCTTAATTCTTGACAGTTGGGTTATGTTCCTGTTCTATTAGGAGAGGACTAGGCAGAACATGTTATATTTAAATACATGTTACTTTAACAGAGTTGAACAGCCCCGCCCAGGGGGCGGTCCCTCCGGACATAACCCTCCGCCCTGCAGTCAGCAGCTCAGTTTTTTTCTGCCTAGTAGAGAAGGACCTGGCTCCCTTTGGGCCCAGGGTCCGGAAGAAGTTTTTTTACTTTTTATTGTTTTTTTATTTTATTTTTCTTGATCCTGAGATCCACTATCAACTGCCATTTGGGCGACAGGCTGGATAATATAGTTGTAGTCTCCCTAGTCCAGCCATCGAGCGTGAGCAGGCCTTGGCTACGCACTGGGTCGGCCACGACATACCCCATGGCTCCAGGGGTGGCCGGTGAGCTATTGCTCCGGGGTCCACATATGACCGGGCTGCTTGCTGTCTCAGTCACAGTGGACCGTGGCCGACAGCCACTCCGTATTGCTCGGCTGTGGGTCTGTCTGGAACGCACCAGCAAGTCCTCGCATGGACGGGTAAGTTTAGTTCCTCCTGTTTCGACAGTATGGAACAGCTGGGCATTCCCGGGGGGTTGGTTAGGGGGTCTCCTGTCCTCCCTTCCTCTCCCTCTGTCCCCCCTTTTTTTCCTCCTCCGCCTTGAGGGGCCTGCTACGTCGGACGGGGTATACCTGAGGGGGATTCCGTATCCCAAGCTCGGCATTAGAGGAGGGCGTGACTATAGCCAGTCAGACCCTCCGGGAGTTTGGTTGGATACTGAACCTCCAGAAGTCGGTGTTAGTACCAACCCTGCGCCTAGAGTACCTGGGGTTGTTTCTGGACTCCTCGGAGGCCAGAGTCTTCTTCCTTTGGAAAAGTTGCAGACACTCCAGACTGCGGTGAAGTTGTGACATCCTGCAAATGGTAGTGTCTCCGTTTTTGCATGCGAGTTCTGGGCCTCATGATAGCCTCTTTTGAAGCAGTACCATATGCCCAATTCAACACTCGGGGCTTGAAGGAGATTCTTCCCAAATGAAACAAATCTCCATTGCCTCTGGATCGTCAGATTCAGATAAGTAGTTTTGTCAGGACCTTGCTGATATCTCCAACTCTTCGGTCCTGGAAGTCGTTTTTCCCCTTTCATGGCCTGTGATCACGACAGACGCCAGCCTGACCGTTTGGGAGTATGGGGGTTCAGACGGCCAAGGGCCGCTGGACTCCGAATAATTCCCAACTGCCGATCAATGTCCTGGAACTCCGGGCGATCAAGCTGTGCCTCTCCAAGTGGTCACAGAGGCTAAGAGGGCGTCCAGTCAGGATCCAGTCAGACAACGCCACGGCAGTGGCATACATCAACCATCAAGGAGGAACAAGAAGCTCGGCTGCAGCGTCGGAGGTCGCTCACATCCTGCAGTGGGTGGTAAGGACCATGCCGGCCCTATCGGCAGTTTACATTCCGGGCGTGGAAAACTGGCAGACTATCGGAGTCGCCAGATGCTGGACCAAGGGGAATGGTCGTTACATCCGGAGGTATTTCAACTCCTTGGCCGGAGATGGGGCACGCCAGACGTGGATCTCCTGACTTTTCGACTCAACCGCAAGGTGTCGAGGTTCGTGGCCAGGTCCAGAGATCCCTGGGCAGACACGTTGGTGGCCCCGTGGGGTCAGTATCGGCTAATTTATGCCTATCCCCCACTGAAGTTGCTTCCTCGTCCATTCCGCGGAGTAGAGACTGAGGGAATTCCGGGGTTTCTAATCGCCACAGATTGGCCCAGGTATCCCTGGTACACTGACCTTGTGCGCCTGGGGGCAGATGTACCCTGGCGACTGCCAATGTGGGAGGACCTTCTCTCGCAAGGTCCTATTCTTCATCCTGCTTTACAGTCGCTAGCCTTAGCGGCATGGCTATTGAAAGCCAGGTACTAAGGGACCGAGACCTGTCGGATTCGGTCATTTCAACCATGTTGAGGGCACGGAAGTCTTCTTTTAGGAAGATCTACCATCGCACGTGGCGAGCCTACATCTCTGTGTGAGATGGAGTGACGTCCACGGGCTTATTCGGTTTCCGGGATCCTGCTGTTTTTACAGCGCGGAGTAGATCAGAAACTTGCCTTAAGCACCGTTAAGGGGTAGATTTCAGCCTTGGCTGTTTTCTTTCAAGCGACCCCTGGGGGCTCATTCACTGGTGAGTACGTTTTGTGCAAGGGGTCCGACATGTGGCTCCTCCGGTGCGACCACCACCACCTCCGTGGGATTTGACTCTGGTGCTCTCGGCACTTCAGAAACCTCCTTTTGAGAACATCAGGGAAATTCCTCTTTTGACGCTCTCTGACGGTGGCCTTCCTGGTTGCCATCACATCCGTCCAGAGGGTTTCTGAATTGGCGGCCTTGTCTTGCAAGTCCCCATATTTGTTCCTCCATAAGGATAAAGCGGTGCTTCGCCCGCAGTCTTCCTTCCTTTCCGAAGGAGGTTTCGGCCTTTCACCTGAATGAGGACATGGTACTTCCATCCTTGTGTCCTCGGCCATCGCATTCCAAGGAGGTTGTACTACATTCTTTAGACGTGGTACGTGCTTTGCGGATGTACCTGTCTGCTACGGCTCCGTTCCGGAGGTCTGACTCACTGTTTGTGTCGGTGTCTGGTCCGCAGAAGGGCCTGGTGGCTTGTCGGCCACCATTTCTCGGATCAGGCAGGCCATCATTCAGGCCTATGCCCTTCAGGGGCGGGCCCCTCCGTTTCCTGTCACGGCGCATTTGACCAGGGCTTTTGGTGCCTCCTTGGCTTTCCGACATCAAGCGTCTGTATCACAAGTGTGTAAGGCGACGACCTGGTCATCCGTTCACACTTTCTAAAATTTTACAAGATTGATGTGAATGCATCTTTGGATGCTTGCTTCGGCCGCAAAGTTTTGCAGGCGGCTGTTTGAGGTTGCAACTCCTCCGTTGAGGAGCTCTGCTTGTTTGGGGTGAAATTGTTTTTTTTTCATTGCTGTTCCCACCC
Source organism: Rana muscosa (assembly GCA_029206835.1). Lineage (NCBI taxonomy): Eukaryota > Metazoa > Chordata > Amphibia > Anura > Ranidae > Rana > Rana muscosa. Next base: position 66,953,382 of record CM055117.1, on the reverse strand, counting down.
CTCGTTTTTTTGACACTGCTTTTGGGACGTCCCAACTGTCAAGAATTAAGGAGCTGTGTCCGTCCATGGACGAAAAGAGAATACAGGGGGTCCCCGGGTTACAAACAAGATAGGGACTGTAGGTTTGTTCTTAAGTTGAATTTGTTTGTAAGTCGGAACAGGTACACTTTTTAGGGGTAGCTTCAGCCAAAAAAATTGTTTTTATACTTTTTGGATAACATAGGGAAGGGTTATCACCCCTGTAACATTTGTTTTGCTGTCTGTGCACCTGTTCAGAAGATTTCACCTCACTTTCCATCCCAATGACAAATGGATTTTGAAAATTTTGGGTTGTTAGGGAAACATGGACTGGTGATAAAGCTCCAGTGGAGGTATCTTCTTCCCATAAAAATGCTTACAGGAGTGAATTTCCCTTCCTAGGAGTAGATTTCCTCTCACTTCCTGTTGTCCCCTCTGTAAGTAGAAGTAGTTTGTAAGTAGGTGACCCCCTGTACCGGATTTTTTTGTACTCACCGTAAAATCCTCTTCTCTGTCATCCATGGACGGACACAGCACCCACCCCTCCTTTTTTTGGTTTGTACTGCTTTTCTACGAACTGAGGCTGCTGGCTGCAGGGTGGAGGGTTATGTTCAGAGGGACTTCCCCCTGGGCGGGGATGTTAAACTCTGTTAAAGTAACATGTATTTAAATATCTAACATGTTTTGCCTAGTCCTCTCCTATAGAACAGGAACATAACCCAACTGTCAAGAATTTAAGGAGCTGTGTCCGTCCATTGACGACAGAGAAAAGGATTTTACAGTGAGTACAAAAAATCCTCTTTTTTTTATTTTATTTTTTTATTATTAAAAAACAGCAGCTATACATACTGCTGGCTATACAGCTGCTGGCTTTTAATAATAGGACACATACCTGTCCTGGAGTCCAGCGATGTCGGCACTGCAGCTGATGTTTCCATCAGCTGTCGGATGCTGCCGCCGCCATTGCAACTCCGCTTTAAGTGATGGATTGCAAAACCCTTGCATAAGAAACAGGTGCTCCACGTGGCCTTCATGAGAAGGTGTCTCTTCAGACTGGCTCTTGACGGTATTATCAAGGATGCTACTGGTGGCAAGGGCACCCATCTTCCTGAGCAGAAGAAGCCTAAGGAACTGACTGTGAAGTCTTCTTCCTCATTAAATAATAACATCCCTTTTTGTTTCTCCCTCAACCTCCTGGTGTTTTGCTGCTAGCACTGTTGAGAACAGCGTGTGAATTTGTATCTTTTGGAATATTATTAACTTTCCTTTTTAGATATGTTTTGCTTGTATTGTGATGCACTGTATTGTCTTGTTTTTATTTATTTTTTCATTATTGCTTTGTAATTCTTTTTATTTTTTTTTATTTCATCCTTTTATTTCAGACCTGTATCTCACCTGCCCTGTCCAGCAAAAGTCACACTTGCTGTACGATGCTCCCCTGTGTTCTATGAGCTGAGGCCAGAAGTGAAAGGTGAGATTTACATTCAGTTGCTTTCTCTGGTATAATCCTAGAATGGTGACAACTGTCCTTTGAATGTCTGGTGTGTCTCCAGGACAGGAAGTAAAGGAAAATCTCCCCAATGGGAACAAGATGGGTACAAAAAAACAGCCTTTCCCTCACTTTTCTTCTCTGCCTTGCAATGATTACATTCAGGGTGTATTTGATTTAAATCACTAGTAAAAAGGCTTGATTTAAAGGGACACTAAAGGTTCCCGTTTTTGTTATTAAAAAAAACATGTTATACTTGCCTCCACTGTGCAGCTCGTTTTGCACAGAGTGGCCCCGATCCTCGACTTCTGGGGTCCCTCTGTGGCCGTCTCAGCTCCTCCCCGCAAGAACTAACCCCCTTCATGGGAGCTCTCTTTATACAGCCTGCGGCTATAGCTGCCGCCTGTATCACTCGGCCCCACCCCCCGGCGCGCCGCGTAATTGATTTGATTGACAGCAGCGCGAGCCAATGGCTGCGCCGCTATCAATCAACCAATAAATGAGCCGAGAAGCTTTCGAGGGGTCAGGTAAGTAAATGGGGGCTCGGGTGGGCCGCTAATCCTCTGATGTTTTTTTTACCCTAATGCATAGAATGCATTAAGGTGAAAAAACATGAACCTTTACAACCCCTTTAAGTCAACTCGATTTAAAACATCATTTTTAAAGAGCAACTGTCATCTCTGTCCCGCAGTGGCTCCTCCTCTGACCCGCTGTTGACTCACCGACAGTCCCATTCACTTTAATGTGACGGCTGGTGATGTGGCAGCAGGTGAGTGGATGCCCGCTAATAGGCGCTGCCATAATGGATCTGAATTGACAGGTGATCTTTAAATGTAAGGACTTATTCTTGCTGGTAGTTAGAATCTTTAATATTTGCAAACAAAATTAAAGTTTCCTAATAAGCGGTTAGGTTAGTAAAACGGCGATATCAGAACCGATTCAATCATACAGTTTGAAGTGTACATAGATTTGCAAAACAATGGGATTAAAGGAATATTCCTGAACTTTTTTTTATATCACGGTTACTGTGAAATTGTGTGAATGCATCAATGCAGTGCATGTCATCTCAGCTTGCAGAGCTTGGATTCATTGAATGAGTTTACCAAAATTTTAATATTGCAGAATATACAGTCTTGTGCTACATAACTAAGCTCCATTTCATGCTGAATTAACTAACTTAATGTATCTTAAATAGAAAACTATCTTTTTATATAGATTTTTTTTTTTTTTGTTTTTTTTTTTTACTTCAAAAGCATTTTATTAAAATACATTTGATTATCAAAAAAAAAAAAAAAAAAAAGATTTTTAAATAATAAATAAAAAAAGATTAAAAAAAGAAATCATTGATTTTTATTCACCCTGATTACATTGCAGAGCCTGCATATTTAAGCAGGAAAAGCTCCTTTCCCCGACGATAGGCTGGCATGGTAACCCTAGCAAACTCATTCTCCTCCTCTGTCCGTTAAGCAAAGGGGTGTGGGCAGACAGAGGTAGCTTTAAAAGGCAGCGGAAGCGGGGCGTGGCCTGACGCAGCATGGAGTAGGACCTGTATTCCCTGAGCTCCCTATAGTACTCCTGAAAAAACCTATCCTGCACTCCGCAATTCCTGCCATCTGTCTAGGATAACTACCTGGGGACCCAGTACATACCATAACTGTACTCCGCTGACTCCCAAACCGTCTGACGGCCCGAACGGACCGACGATCCCCCGTACGCGGCGGCCACATTCAGGAAAGTCCGCGGCTTCGGCCTACACACGGAGGTCGCGGCCATCTTGCTGCACCCGCTCTCCGGACCACCACTGCCGCCGGCCAGCACACCGCCGAACAGTACCCTTCTGGAGCCCCCCCTCAGCATACTTGGCGCCTGACAGTAGGAGCCCCTGGCCATCCACAAGCTACATCCAGGCAAGTCTGTGGCTTCGGCCTTCACGCGGAGGCCGCGGCCATCTTGATACACCCAGTATCCAGGCTGACACTGCCACCGGCCACTCTGACACTGCCTGCTTCCCCTGGGCACCCAGACACACCTGGCCTTTTGATTTTATGAGCCCTGATCACCCATCGGCCAGTGTGGCCGCAATCAGGAAAGTCTGCGGCTTGGGCCTACGGTAGGGGGTCCGCGGCCATTTTGCTGCACCTGCCTTTAGGTCAGCGCTCTGTCCAGGCTCGGTCACCAGTCGGCCTAACGCTGATAGCCTCCCAGAGATCCCTCAGTACACCTAACCTTGGATCCCACAGGCCCTTAGCCATCCCCTGGCCTGTGGGGCCGCGTCCAGGACGGATTGAGGCCTGGGCCTACTCCCGGAATCCCGTGGCCATTTTGATCCTTTTGGTCCCTCGGTACGTGCACTAAACTGACATTGCTGTTTTGCTGATTCACCTTCGAGAGCTAGGGGCGCCTTGTCACGGTACCCCTGATTCCCCCAGTATGTCGCCCTCCAAATCCCAGAAGGCAGCGGCGGCGAAACTTGATCAGTACCGCCGACAAGAAGGGGAAGATATGGCGGGAGATGATGCTCCTGAGAAGACAGGAGGGGGAGAACGAACAGCAGGTGACACTGACCGTTTGCTTGAAGCGATTACCTTATGCAGAACTTCCCTTACAGCGCAAATAGAGGAGGTAAAGGTGGACATTTCCCTCCTTAGGCAGGATTTTCAAAAACTTAGAGAACGGGTGACGGAGACAGAGACCAGACTGAGCACAGTGGAAGATGCCATCCCACCCCTACAAACATCGTCAGACCGCATGCAACAGCAAATACGTCAAATCCTCGCCAAACAGGATGACATGGAGAACAGGCTTAGAAGATGTAATCTGCGCCTTATAGGTCTGCCGGAGGGGTCCGAAGGTAGGGACCCCACCACATTCCTAGAACAACTCTTAATCAACGCATATGGTAGAGAAGCCTTCTCCCCCATGTTTGCAGTGGAACGAGCGCACCGCATGCCAGCCAGACCTCCCCCGCAGGGAGCCCCCCCTCGCACGTTCATAGCCAAACTCCTTAACTATAAGGACAGGGATGCAGCTTTGAGAATGGCAAGAGAGAAAGGGAACATCCCTATGGGAAACGTCACAGTGGCAATTTTTCCTGACTTTTCGGCAGAGGTGCAGCGCCGCCGCCAGAGCTTCACTGAGGCCAAACGCAGGCTCCGGATCAAGCACTACAAGTATTCCATGCTCTTCCCTGCCCGCCTCAGGGTGGAATGTGACGGCCGTGCTGTCTTCTTTGAGGACCCGGAGGAAGTACTATCCTGGCTGGATCGCCGCGCTGACCCTGAAAGAGTCGCTTGACCGAGTCCCAGATATACAACTATGACTAACGTTGCTCACAATCATTTGTAGTACTATTCTTTTCCAATGTCACATAGCCGCGCAGTTTCCTGGAGCCACATGGACTTTTCCTTGCAACTATCTACTCCTGGAAATGGAACGTCTTGTGTCACACACAGCGCGCTCCCTGATGAGCTACGGAACTGCTCGTGTACCAACGTGAGTACAAAACACGAACCCCAGACATCTACTTTACAGGAGTCTATTCATTCATACCCATTATATCTTTGAGACACTGTACACTATTTCAGACCACATTGACCACAGGAGCTCGGGGATACAGAGGCCCTGCCAGCAACGTGCACTGTGCAGGGAGACTTTGCCCCATACACCACTGGGAATCATTCTCATGTATACTGGAGCTCTTTCCGGGGCACGTTTGGTGCCCTCTACAGGAACCGAGAAGGCCAACCTGCCTTGACTAATCCTGACCTACCAATATGGAGGGTGTACCTTGACCCCTCTAGATCTCAGAGGCCCCACCAGCTCCATTATCTCCTTTATGTACTTTTGCAGATAGAGTTTTTCCCAGTTGGGTCACACAAGTTAAGGGATTACGCCCGCACCAGTTGGGGAAGGTGCAGGGCAGGGAGGGGGGAGGGGGTTAATTTGTTTATCGTTGTGTCGAACTTGATTGTGCATACTAACTTCAGAGAACAGGTAACATTACGAGAGATATGTTTATGTGAGTGTACATATATGTTGGGTGTAACAGAACCAATACATTTATGTCTACCTATTGGGAACCTTGGGAATACCCACACTAGGGGAATATTACATGACAGGCCTGGGACGCACGATTCCGACACCGTCTCTCGATGGCGTCTTTAAAATTTCTCACGTGGAATGTGAGGGGCCTGCGTGACAAGCTTAAGTGTGCGGCAGTCTTCACATTCCTTAAGAAGCAATGTGCTGATGTGATAGCCCTGGTGGAGACACATGTGGAGGGGAGCGTACAGATGGCATTACGCCGACCTTGGATTGGGTGGGCATTCCATTCTACCCATACATCCCATGCCAGGGGAGTGTCAATTTTGATAGCTAAATCTGTACACTTTGAACTATGTGAACTATCCACTGACTCACAGGGGCGGTACATATTTCTCCTAGCTAAACTATATGGTGAACCCATCCTAATATTGGCCTTCTATGTGCCACCCCCATTCAACATTACAATCATTAAAGAGGGATTGTCATTCATGGCCCGACACCCTGCCATTTCTGCGGTTTGGCTGGGGGATTTCAATACTACGCTAAATCCCAATCTAGACAGGCTACAACTGACTCCTCCCACCCCGATCGCTCCCAACGAAACTAAGTTTTATAAGCTCATCTCCACCTTTCATTTAATAGACACATGGCGCCACATCTTGGTACACCTGGACCTATATCTACAGGACTTTAACAGTACTACAGTAATACAAACAGCAAGAACTGCTAATACAATTACTATCATCTTGCCCTCATTCTCAGCAACATCATCACCCTCCTCATCTGCATCTTCAACTAGGTAAGTATACCGGGTTCCTCCATTAGCTAGCTGATCCAGGGCAACCCGATCGCCTCTAGAGGGATCAGGAAGGAATTTTTTCCCCCGCTGTAGCACTATTGGCTCGTGCTTGGCCGGGGTTTTTCGCCTTCCTCTGGATCAACGGGGGGGGGGGGGGGGTTAGATAGGGTAGATCATCACCGTCTTCACCAGGACCACCAGCGACATCACCATCATCACTCATCTTTACCCAGGTAAGTATATCAGGTTCCTGCCATTAGCGGGAAGGCTCAGGGTAGCTTCAACAGCCTCCAGGGAGCAGCAAGGAATCATCATCATTGGGATCATCATCATTATCGTCAGCTGGATCATTCTCAACATGGGCAATATTAAATACTCAGCTGACACCATCCGAAGCCTAAAGAACTTTACCACTATACTACCAACACCCATCCAAAAAAAAACTACAAAAAGAACGAATCCTAAGAATTAGTCAACTATCAACAGGAAAAAACATTAGAGCCCCACGGATACTACAACATCTATCAAGTGCCCTAATCAACACCAGATCAGCAGTCAAACACAGACAGGAAATCCATGATTTCATCACTCAACACAACATAGATTGCCTCTTCATCACTGAAAGCTGGCTAACACCCGACTGCAATACCATCCTAGCAGAACTAGTGCCGGAGAACTACCGCATCCAAACGGAGCACAGAACAGGACAAAGAGGAGGAGGAGGCCTAGCAGTAATTTACAAGGACCACCTCACGTTCATCAAACCAACTCTACAGAACTCATTACCTTTTATGGAAACGCTCACTTTGCAACTTCAAACTACACCCCAGGATACCGTCCACATACTGCTCTGCTACAGACCACCGGGACCAAAGACACAACTCCTCACACATTTCGATGAATTTTTCTCGACATACACCATGAAAACCAAAAACCTCCTGCTACTCGGAGACTTCAACCTCTGGGCCAATGCCCCCGAAGACCCTATCGCCACCGCCTGCATCGACCAACTAGAAAAACTAGGCTTGCAACAACTGATAAATACTCCTACACATGTATCAGGTCACACTCTTGACCTAATCTTCAAACAAAATATGAACATCAACACACTGGACAACCAGCCTCTACCATGGACAGACCACCATGCCATCAAATTTACCATAACGACCAACACCACCCGACAAAAATCAATACAATCAGCAATAACATACTGGACAAGATCACAGAAGAAACTATACTCTGAACTTTTCAAAACCACACTACAGAACAATATGGAAATGCTAAACCAAAACCACTCAACAGAAGAAACACTCAACTCCCTGAACAAAGCTTTGCTACAGACAGCAGACACGGTTGCTCCAAGACGCAGAGCGCGCATCCGCAAAAACAACGCGGGCTGGTTCAATGACGCTCTGACTTTACTGAAACAAGAACGCAGAAGAGCAAAAGGAGCATGGAGAAGAAATTCAACAAAGGAGAACTACACAATCTACAAAGCACTCACTAGGAAATATCATAAAGCAATCTTCAAAGCAAAAAAAGACCATTTCGCTAACACCATCGCAAAAGCCCTAAACCGCCCCCGTGAACTCTTTAAACTAGTGGCCCAGACCATGAATCCCATCTGCTTGGAGTCTTCAGCAAACGAAACACAGGAATTCTGCAATGAACTGTCGAATTTTTTTATCAACAAAATCGATAACATTAGGAAAATAATTAAGAAGGAAAAATCAAACAACCCCACACGGCCAAAGGATGAAAAGAACCAGATAAATAATCTGCAATCAAAGAAATTTACTCTGGTCCCAATTACAATCGACACTACTAAAAACATCATCAGAAGCCTCCGAGATAGTACTTCACCGAACGACATCATTCCGGCAAAACTACTGAAAGAATGTACCGACATCTTAGCACCGCTCATAACGCACTTCATCAACCAATCGTTCAAAGAAGGTATTGTGCCGACTTCCCTTAAACAAGGAATAATCAAACCCCTCCTGAAGAAACCTAACCTTGACCCGAATGACCCAAATTTTAGAAGACCGGTAACAAGCCTGACCACCATCTCCAAGATCATCGAGAAAGTTGTAACACAACCGCTACAACTTCATTTGGATACCCACAAACTCCTGGATCCACTTCAATCGGGGTTCCGCCCAGGCCATGGGACGGAAACGGCACTTCTTAAAATATGGGACGACGCACTAGAAGCAGCAGATGACGGAGAATCGTGCCTCTTGGTGCTGCTGGACCTTAGTGCAGCCTTTGATACAGTAGATCACAAAATTCTACTTACGCGCCTCACAGAAGTGGCAAGAGTCGCGGACGAGGACCTACCATGGTTCACATCCTTTTTGGAAAACAGATCCCAGACAGTGAAACTGGGAGCCTTCACCTCGGCACCACGCATAAATACATGCGGAGTCCCTCAAGGATCATCCCTGTCACCGGTACTCTTCAACATCTACCTCCGACCACTCCTCAAAATCATCAGTGAACAGGATCTACGTTATCACTCCTATGCAGACGACACCCAACTTTACTTTCGCATCAACAACAAAAAAGAACAATATTACGGGCTGGAAAAATGCCTTACATTAATCAACAATTGGATGACAGAGAGCTCCCTCAAGCTTAATGCATCCAAAACAGAACTGTTCATTTTCCACGCTAACCGAAAGAAAAACGCCAGGACCACATGGACACCATCCACCATCCTTGGACAAAACATAACCCCAAGCACCAAAGTAAAAAGCCTGGGAGTCATCTTTAACTCAGACATGACTATGGACGCACAAATAGGATCAGTAGTCAGCGGATCTCACCACCTTCTCCGCCTGCTACGAAGACTTATCCCTTTCATCCCAGAAAAAGACAGAGCAGTAGTAGTCGGAACCATCATCAATTCCCGGCTTGACTACGCTAATTCCCTTTTATCTAGGACTTCCGAAATACCAGATTGCACGTCTACAAGTCATCCAAAACACAGCGGCCAGACTGGTAACAGGGAAAAAACCCTGGGAATCAATCACACCATCCCTGAGAAGCCTCCACTGGCTATCCGTAAAGGATCGGGTCACATTCAAGACCCTCTGCCTCACCCACAAATGTGCACAAGGAAAGGCACCACAATATCTATGCGAAAAAATAAAACACTATACCACTACTCGTGACCTTCGATCAACCAACCAAAACCTCCTCCATATCCCCAAGACTCGCTACAAAGCCAAGGGAGAACGAAGGTTTGCTGTCCAAGGACCAAGACTATGGAATGCGCTACCCATGAACATCCGCATGGAAGAAAACCATCGAGCCTTCCGGAAAAAACTAAAGACCCATCTCTTCTAAAGGATCTCAACGACACTGGATGCCAAGCGCCTTGAGGCGATTTAGTTCGCAATTGTAGCGCTATACAAGTTCTCACTCACTCACTCACATGTTCCCACATACGAAATCATACTCCTGCTTTTCATCTACCCATAATTCTCTGTCTCGCATAGACTTTATACTAATATCTCACAGACTGACACCACGATTAATTGAGGCTGCATTCTGCCCCAGAATACTTTCGGATCATAGTCCCTACTGGATAACTTTAAGCATACCCATTAATAAACCACCTAGATCTTGGCGTTTAAACCCGTTTTGGCTCTCACTCCTACCGGAGGATGACGAGCTTGCGAATGAATGGGCACTATACTTTGCGGAGAACGACGACTCGGCGCCACCCTCTGCGGTTTGGGACTCCTTTAAGTTGTTCGCTCGCTCCACATTAATTACTAGAATCAATAAAATCAAGGCTGACTCGGCCACCGTCCTTGATAAGGCAATAGCGGATCTGTCCTCCTCTGAGCGAGATTTTGCCACAGCCCCGACTCCCGCAAAGGCAAGCCAGCTCAAACTACACACTAGAGTAGTCGCCCAGCTTCAGTTTCAAAAAGCAAGACAAAAACTATTTTTCTCTAAACAAAAACTGTTCGAACACGGGGGGAAAAAGCCGGCAAGCTCCTAGCTTACCTGATACACAGTGAGGACAGACCCCCAGTGGTTATCACATTACATGGCCCTGATGGACAACGCATTACAGACCCTCCCACAGTAACTTCAATGTTTAGAGACTTTTTTGCTGACTTGTACAAAACGACAGCCCCTACCGAGTCGGAAAAGATGTCCCTCTTTCTAGAGGGGGTCGTTTTCCCGCAACTGACCAGGGAACAGATGGACCTTTTGGAGGCACCCCTCACCATAGACGAAATTACAAAGGCAATCGCTAGCTTTGCCGGGTCTAAATCTCCGGGATCGGATGGACTCCCCATTGAGTTCTACTCCCATTTTAGCGAAACTCTCGTTCCTAAACTACTAACGCTGTACAACCATCTCTTCGAGTCTGGCACACTGCCTCCATCCATGACGGAGGCTACTATAGTCCTCATTCCCAAACCTGGGAAAGACCCAGGATACCCTGAATCGTACCGCCCCATATCCCTATTACAGGTCGATATCAAAATACTAGCCAAAGTACTATCTATTAGGCTCAATCAGGTCATCTTGTCCCTAATACATACGGACCAGGCGGGTTTCATGCCTGGCCGTAATACATCGTTTAATCTTAGAAAACTATATATAAATCTGCAGGCCACGCATAAGGAGGTTGGGTCCCGGGTTGTAGTGACGTTAGATACAGCAAAAGCTTTTGACTCGGTGGAGTGGAAGTATCTATGGAGATGCTTGGAGGGCTATGGCTTTGGTCCCAACTACATTAAGTGGGTTCAATTGCTGTATCAGGCGCCCACAGCCAAGGTGGTGGCCAACGGGTGGCCCTCTCGAATGTTTGACCTCAGTAGAGGCACGAGACAGGGCTGCCCTTTGTCCCCGCTACTATATGCCCTCGCGGCAGAACCTCTTGCGATGTCCATCCGAGCAAACCCAGGGATTAGGGGTCTGAGATTGGGCTCCCTGATCGAAAAAATCAGTATGTATGCTGATGATACGCTGCTATATTTAGCAGATTCGGGCCCATCTCTACATACTGCACTCCACACGATCGAGCGGTTTGGGATATTCTCAGGATTAAAAATTAATTGGGACAAGTCCCAAATTCTGCCTATCGACAGCTTCCCGCCCCAAGAATCCCAAACCAGATTGCCACTGCAAAGAGTCGATGTCATTAAATACCTAGGGGTTCATATATCTAGGTCCCCAGTGGATTACATTTCCCTCAATATAGAGCCCCTTCTTTCCATGGTTAAAACCAAAGTGCGGATCTGGTCCCGACTTCCACTTGGGATCTGGGGCCGCATAAATTTAATTAAAATGGTCTTACTCCCTAAGATACTATATGTTCTGTGGCATACCCCAGTATACCTACCTTTGAAACACTTTAAATTGCTCAAGGCCATACTCAAGCCCTTTGTGTGGGGAGCCAATAGACACATATTAGCATGGCAAACTCTCAAGAACCCGACCGATCTTGGTGGCACGGCCCTCCCTGACTTCAATTTATACTACATTGCATCACAGTTGTCACAGATGTTTCATCTGGACAAGACGGACAGTGAGAGATTCCTCACCCTCTTATGTCCAAAGTGGGCACAATACACCAGGGACTCGATATATGCAATCGCATCGGGCTCGGGAGGGGCGGAGCCAGGGACAAATGGGCATACCATGCTATATCATTACAGGAAAATATGGGACTTAGCCTCTTCCAAACTCAGTACTCCACACTACAATGACTACACACCACTTTGGCATAACATGAATCTCCCTGAGCTCGCCAAAATACAGAATACGAGTACGTGGTCCACACAGGGGGTGTTCTACCTTCATCACCTCTTGGACAAGGGAAGTCTAAAAACCTTGGATTCCCTTAGAGAAGAATTTACACTTCAAAACCGAATGTTTTTTAGGTTTTTGCAACTTCGCCACGCGACACAATCGCAATTCCCTGACTCCGTCCCACACCCCACGCCCAATGTAATTATGGCCGTAATTAAGAGCACAGATTCGCACAAACTGATTTCAGCATTTTACAATATGCTTACCACCCCCATTTCTACCAAAATAGCGTACGATCTGAAGCCCAGATGGGAGCGGGAGGTTGGGCCAATAGAAGATGAGGAGTGGGGCGGGGCGCTGGAGTCCTGTAAAGCAGTGTCTCCCAAGCTGTCCGATCGACTTAAGCAACTTTATGTCTTACATAGAGCGTACCTCACACCCCTCAGAGTGGCAAGATACAAACGCACCCATTCCACCACATGTTTGATGTGTGGACAAGAAATGGGCACTTTCTTCCACCTTATCTGGACATGCCCTAAGATACAGGGTTTGTGGAAACAAATTGTAACATTTCTACACGACGAGATGGGCTCACCCCTAGCATTAGACCCCAAACAATGCCTTCTGGGAATGTTACCAGACTCAATAGATAAATACACTAAAACATTTCTTCATGAGACACTGTTTTCAGCCAGAAAAATCATTGCTAAAAAATGCATGAGACAAGCGCCTCCCAAAATAGTAGAATGGAAAATAGAAGTGAATAATACCCTGCCATACAAGAAATGCATATATATCAACAGGGGCTGCCCCAATAAATACAATAGGATATGGGACCGCTGGCTTCAAGAGTCGAGTACTTGTACATAACAAAACCATATTAGTTAGACATGAGGGCTCAGACATATGTTATTCTAGGTAGTAATTGGATGTACAATGTATTCGTATAGAGCACGCTCACATGACAATGATGATGAATATTTTGCTTTGCCTACCTCAAATATGACTCTCAATGTATCAGTTACCAAATGTATATGTAAAGTATGCTTCACATGTATGCACCCTTTGATCAATAAAAACCTGTGTTTAACGTTAAAAAAAGGCAGCGGAAGCCATCCTGCTCGCTCTCTATGCTGTATGTGTGTGTCAGAAAACTGAGCAGATCACCATTTAACAAAAGGGCTTTATGCCTGTGCCACTATTTTATTTGCCCCTATGTGTTTATGTAAATGAGGAATTCATCATATAAGCAGTAATCTTTATTTCCTCCTCAGGTGAAAATGGTAAAGTTCCTCCTGGCCTGATCTCTCAACCCTATCGGATGGTCTTTGCAGTGGCCTCTGAAGATTCTGTGCTCTTCTATGACACCCAGCAGACTTTCCCCTTTGGTTATGTTTCCAATGTTCATTATCATACACTAAGCGACATATCTTGGTAAGACTACATCGCATGAAATCTAAATATGCACTGTTTCAGGGTACGAATAAGCATGTTGCCTGACCAGTAAGAAACTAAGAAGAGTGTCTGCTAACACAGGTTAGACGCTAGTTATGGATAAATGAACTTGGTGGAACTTTTTTTTTTTAAAGGGTAAATTTTTTATTGTACATTTCATCATTAGCATACAGTGACATAATACAGTACACATTTTCATACACTATGATTTGCGCATGTCAACCTATTCAGCATCTTGTAATCAAATCATGTCTCTTTTCCTTCCCTTGTCCCTACCTTCTCTCTTCCCCCCCCCCCCCCCTCTCCTCTTCCCTCTTCCCCCCCCCTCCTCCCTCCTCCTCCTCCCCTCCCCCGGATAACAGGAAAAGCTTGTATATTAACATCACTGTCCAAACATAAATGAGCTAATTGTATTACAAAAATCGAACTACAAAAAGAAAAAAAAAACAAAAGGTCTTTCCCTTTTTCCTGAAATACCTGTAAATCTACAGGAATAAACACTGGAAGAGTTATGACTCCCACTTTACAACCTAGTCTTTCCTATCCTTCATTTCCCCAGTTATCCCCCGCCAAACCCTAGGTATGTACTACTATTACACCTCCACTTCTCCCGAGACTCTATCCAACCATCCCGCCCACACTTTCTCAAATTTTTTAGGGCACCCTCTCGCCATATAAGTAATTTTATACATCGGTAGGGCCTTATTCACCAATGTCACCCAACCCTGCAAAGAGGGGGGTGACGCGCTCCGCCACTTAATAGCTACCGCCTTTTTAGCATAACAAAACAGGATTCTGAGCAGAGTTTTTTGTGAGGTGGATATATCCTCCCCCTCCAGGTCGCCCAAGAGACATCTGGCCGGGGAGTAAATATTTGGTAGTTCCAGGGTACCCTCTAGAAATGTAAGTATCTCTTTCCAGAAGTTCTCTATTCGGGGGCACTGCCACACCATATGGAAGAAATCTCCTTCCTCCGCATGGCATCGAGGACACTCAGCAGACTCCCTCCTACCCATTTTATGAAGTCTTTTGGGGGTGTAATATATCCTATGAAGATAATTAAATTGTGTCAATTTATCTCTAGCCGAGACCATTGAGGGCACCAATGTACCCAATGCTCCCGACCAGTTCTCCTCCGTGAGGGACGGTATATCCGTCTGCCATTGTGCCAGCATCTTCCTCATTCTGGGAGAGGAGGACGTGAGAAGCCTGAAGTAATATCTAGAAATCAGCTGCGAGTGATCCCCCTCCGTCACCGCCCTTTCCATACTGGAGGGGGAGAGCACCACTATCCCCCCCCCCGTACTGAGCCGTAGCCGCATGGCGCAGCTGAAGATAACGGAAAAAAAACACATTGGGGATCCCATATTCTGTCCTCAAGTCCAGGAAGGTCCTGAACACCCCCTCTCTAAACAGTTGGTGAGCGTATTTAATGCCATAAGTCGCCCAACATGTACCGTCCGGCACTTTGGCTATTTCATGGAGTTGGGGGTTATGCCACAGAGGAGCATTAGGAGAGGTTGCCAAACTGGATCCCCCCACCCTAGCATTGCAGATGTGGAATATTTTATACGACAATTTCAGTAGTCCCGCCCCCTTTACCGGATAAGGTCCGTTCCTATAGAGGACATTAATCAGTCCTTCATACGAGTGGACCTGTGCCGCCTGGGTTGCCACAGATGCAAAAATAAGATCTGGGAAACCCCACCAATGCACATGTGTCAGTTGGGCTGCTAGGTAGTAACACTGCAAATTTGGTAGGGCTAATCCCCCCTCCTTTATAGGCAAATAAAGTGTGTCCAATGAGACTCTAGCCGGCCTAGGGCCCCAGAGAAATGCAGAGAGCATTTTATTAATGCCCGCAAACCACTTCTTAGGGATATAAACCGGTGCGTGCCAGAACAAGTACAAAAATCTAGGTAGGTATATCATTTTAAATATATTGATTCGACCGAGGAGACCAAGCGGCAGCCTGGCCCAAGTTTGGAGACTGTCCCTCAGTCGTGCTTTCATAGGCGCTAAGTTATTATCTATATATACACTGATCGGCAACTGCACATCCACCCCCAGGTATCTAAATTTAGAGACTATCTTTAGGGGGGCCCCCGGAGGGAGGTCCGGGACATACTCAGGACTAAAGGGGAAAATAATGGATTTGTTCCAGTTCACCTTAAATCCTGAAAATCGTCCAAATTCCGAGATTTTGCCCAGAGCAGTGGTCAACGATCCCCCTGCCTCAGCCAAATACAATAACATATCATCAGCGTAGAGGGATGTTTTTTCCTCCAGCTCATTAATCATGCACCCCTTCACTCCAGCATCCGCTCTTAGGAGGGCCGCCAGCGGTTCTATAGCCAGGGCAAACAGGGGCGATAATGGGCAGCCCTGCCGAGTGCCTCTCGCTATATTGAACGATTCTGTGATGGTGTTATTGACCCTGAGCTTTGCCCGTGGTTCCGCATATAGTATCTGGACCCATTTTATGAATCTCGGGCCCAACCCCAGCCGCCCAAGGACCGCCACCAAGTATGGCCATTCGATAGAGTCAAACGCTTTGTGCGTATCCAGGGAGAGCACCACTCGAGTATCCGGCGTGGGCCCCTCAGATTGTAGGATAGTGAACAGACGACGCAAGTTGATAGCCGTCGACCTTTCAGGTATAAAGCCCGTCTGATCCCGATGAATAACTGAAGCAATAACTTTATTCAGGCGTCTGGCCAGTAATTTAGCTAGGATTTTCGCATCTACATTAATTAAGGATATCGGTCTATAGGATTCGCAGAGATCATGATCCTTGTGCGGCTTAGGGATCAGCACAATGAGTGCCTCTCTGAGACTCAGGAAGCACCCCCCCTCCATAAGCGTCCATGTACATTTTGAGCAGCTGGGGGGCCAGATGTTCAGCAAATGTGGCGTACCATTCCGCTGGATATCCGTCCGGGCCTGGGGTCTTATTTGTATTTAATGATCCGATTGCCGAGACCACTTCCTCCACTGTAAGGGGGAGGTCCAAGTCCTCCGCCACCTCCCCTGAGAGTTCCAGGAGGGGTATTGGAGCCAAATATTCCTGAACCTCGTCCCTACTGTATGTAACTCTCAAAGCATATAGCTCAGAGTAAAAGTCCACAAAGGCCTTAGCAATCTCTGTTTGTGATGTACAAAGATGCATCTGTGCATCATATATACGTGGGATAGAGGTCGGTGCCTGGTGTGAGTGTGCCAGATAGGCCATCAGCCTATACCCGTTGTGCCTGATAAAGCAGTTTCTTTTGTGTTTTTTCTACCAGAACCAGGTCTAATTGTCGCATATTCTCCCTCCACCTTTTATAAGTAGCATGATTAGGATCCTTGATGTAGTCTATCTCAGCCTCAGCAGCTACCTGTTCCGCGTTCCTGAGCTTCCACTCTCTATCCGATTGGAGTCGCTTGATGTCCGTTCTAATAATTCCCCTAAGCGTGGCCTTGAACGCATCCCACGTAGTTCTTGCTGGGACCTCCCCTCTATTCTCTAGCCAGAAAGTATTAATGGACCTGGCGGTGGACCTCTCAAAACATTCCTCCTTAAGCCAGAGGGGGCTCAGCCTCCAGAGAGCATGCCCCCGGGGCCTCTCCATATCAAAAGTGATAAGCAGGGGGGAATGGTCCGATACAGCCCTCAGTAAATATTGGACTCCCACCACCCTCGGGAGGGGTATCCTGGATACAAAGCACATATCCAACCTAGATAGGGTATTAAATGTGGAGGAAAAGCATGAGTACGCTCTAGTATCTGGGTTCTTCCATCTCCATGCCTCCTCCAAATCATATTGTGCCACACATGCTCCCAACGGGGATCCCCCCACAGCCGCCATCCCAAACCTATCATTTTCGGGGGACAACACTGCGTTCATATCTCCAGCCAGGACAACAGGGCCCTCTGCCACTCAAATCACCTCCGCCATTATTTCATCCCACACCCCTACTGTAAAAGGGGGTGGTATATAGATTGCAACAAAGGTATATGGTTGGTTATTAATAGTCAACACCAGGGCTACAAATCTACCCATTGGGTCTAGTTTCACAGATTGAACTGTAAATAGTAAGGATTTGCAAACTAGGATCGAGACCCCCCTGGCGTAGGTGGAGTACGCAGAGTGGAAAGCCCTCCCCACAAAGGCCCTATGCAGTGCCAATGTCCTGGACCCTACCAAGTGCGTTTCCTGGAGAAATATGATATGCGGTCTGCGTTTCAGGATATATTTAAACACCAGCGCTCTTTTAATCTTGGAGTTAAGCCCCCGTACATTCCAGGACAATAAATTAAGGGTCTGCATCCCAGCTGCTAAGGGCATATCCACCCATAATAACCTGCGGCCCAGGAGGTGGCGATAGTTGTCCACCTCTCAAGCTCGGACAGATCACACACATCATTAACAGTAGTATAGGTACATACATCTTGGCTTCAGAATAAGCATGTGCTAGGGTCATACATGTACGTGGGTGGTCTAAATGCATAACATTCAAGTACAGTTGAGGGCTTAGGTCGATAGCTTTCGAAGGCATATTCAAATACTGGGAGAGATCAAAATGAAAGCAGAGAAGAGCCAATAGGAAAAAGGAAAAAAAAAACAAAAAAAAAGGACAAAACATGAACCATCCCGGATCCACAATGGCGGATCCCAACACCCGTTCCCCCCACCCTGCCTGCAGCCCCAAACATCCCACAGGCTTCCTCCCCAAACTTCAACAACAAAAGTCCCCCTAAAGGGGGGTGTATTTCCTGCACCAGCCGGGCAGGAAAATTTAGGGGGTAAGTACTTGATTCCATGTAGAGCTGAATCCAGACCGCAGTGAACAGTAGACCTCCACCAGTGTTCCCACTAAATAGGGGTCAGGTAGGGTTTCTCGAACCGGGAAAAGTTATAAATGGTGCTTCAGGATGGGCCACATCTCATGCAGAATTGTCTGAAAATCAATATAGCAGCCCCCCCCCTGGGAGCTCACCCCCAGGGTTACCGTGGAGCGCATCCCGCATCATAGAAAAGGGAGTGTTACCCATGTCCCAGCGATTCCAGCCAGCGATTAGCCTCCTTGGGCGACATGAAGAACTGTGTCTTTCCCCCGTGTACCACACGGAGCTTGGCAGGATAAAGCATGCTGTATGGTAGACTGCGCTCCCTCAGGCGTTGCTTCACACTCTAGAACGCTGCCCTCTGTTTCTGCGTGGCCGCCGAGAAGTCCGGATAGATGGAAATTCTGTTGTTATAAGGCAGCTCAGGCATATTGCAAGCCTTGCGGAGAATGGTTTCCTTATCTTTAAAGTATAGGAAGCGTGCTATCAGTGGTCTAGGGAATCTGCCCGGAGGGGGTGCTTTCAGAGGGATCCTGTGCGCCCTCTCTATGGCAAACAGGTGGGAAAAGCTGTCATCTCCGAAGACCTGCTTGAGCCATGTCAGTAAGAATCCCTCCGGGTCCCTTCCCTCTGAACCCTCAGAAAATCCCAGGAACCTCAAATTGTTCCTTCTAAGCCTGTCTTCAATTTCTCCCAACTTGGCCTCCTGGGACTTGTGGTTCGCCGCCATATCTCTCACCTGCACCATCAGAGGGTTAAGATCGTCTTCCATATCACTAATGCGCTGCTCGGTCTGCGTCACCCTCTGCCGTACCTTCTGCACATCATCCTTGAGAATGGCAAAGTCCACTCTGATGGTATCAATCTGTGTGGACAAGGCAGCGTGGCAGCTTTTTATGGTATCCATTATCTGCAGCAGCGTCGGCTCACCCTTGCGTGTACCGGAGCCATCCTCCCCCTCAACAGACTGGGGAGAAGGCAGGGGAGACTCCAGTGGATCGGTCAGGTCCGGCCACTCACCATCCCCCTCGGCACCTTTGCGATTCGGTGGAGCAGATGAGGCCTTCCGCTCCGAGCGGGCGCCATTTTGGGAGACCTCGTGAGCAAATTTGGCCAGCTTCTCCGCGGGCGTGGGCTCCACGCTGGGGCCGTATTTCACCATTATTTGGTGCTCGGTACTATCCCCCGTCGGTTCCGGTAAGTATCGGGGCACTGGGACAATTCTGGGGTCCGTCAGGATATTGCAGGATTCTAATGCGGCCAGAACTCTGTGAAGAAGCGTCCTCACATACCGGAAGTTGGTCACGCCCCCAACTTGGTGGAACTTTAGTCAGAAAATTTAAGTCCTGCTAGGATGACAGGGTTTATGTAAGAAAAAGGGGGGCTCTGGGGGGCAGCTGAAGCACAGTAGATTTTTTTCACCTTAAGGTGAAAAACTTTACTACTCCTTTTAAAGCAGAACTTTACCCATAACAAAGAAAGATGTATACCACTCTCCAGGTACAAATACCAAAACCTCACCTCCCCTACACAGCCTGGGTGCTGGCTCTGTGTATAGAGCACATGTAATAGAGGAAATCCAGACAGCCCCACTCTCTTTATTGAATAAAATCAGTCCATACAGCACAGGTGCTTAGTCATAACAACTCGATAAATCTCTGAATGTCTGGCTTGCAGTGCTAGACATTCAGGGCCCATGCTGGAAACGGCGGCACCTGCGCGCATGTGACTTCATCGCGCCCCTGGCCACTCTTGTAACCGGAGGCCGTGAACTGGGAAGGAAGACGGGGGAAGATGTCAGCCATCTCAGCAGTGACATTGTGGAGCTGGAGTGCTTCGTTCTCAGGAACAGTGGATATAAAAAGTCTACACACCCCTGTTGAAATTGCAGGTTTCTGCGATATAAAAAAAAATGAGACCAAGATAAATCATTTCAGAACTTTTTCCACCTTTAATGTGAGCTATAAACTGTACAACTCAATTGAACAACAAACTGTGCACACTAATACTTTGTTGAAGCACCTTTTGATTTTATTCCAGCACTGTCTTTTTGGGAATGAGTCTATCAGCGTGGCACACCTTGACTTGGCAATATTTGCCCATTCTTTTGCAAAAACACTCCAAATCTGTCAGATTGTGAGGGTATCTCCTGTGCACAGCTCTTCAGATCACCCCACAGATTTTCAATCAGATTCAGGTCTGGGCTCTGGTTTGGCCATTCCAAAAATGTAATCTTCTTCTGGTGAATCCATTGCTTTGATTTGGGTCATTGTCATGCTGTAAGATGAAGTTCCTCTTCATGTTCAGCTTTCTAGCAGAAGCCTGAAGGTTTTGTGCCAATATTGACTGGTATTTGGAACTGTTCATAATTTCCTCTACCTGGACTAAGGCCCCTGTTCCAGCTGAAGAAAAACGGCCCCAAAGCATGATACTGCCACCACCATGCTTCACGGTGGGTATGGTGTTCTTTTGATGATGTGAAGTGTTGTTTTTGCACCAAACGTATCTTTTAGAATTATGGCCAAAAAGTTCCACCTTGGTATCATCAGACGAACACATTTTCCCACGTGCTTTTGGGAGACTTCAGATGTGTTTTTGCAAAATTTACCAGGGCTTGGATGTTTTTCTTCGTAAGAAAATGCTTCTGTCTTGTACCACACAGCCAGTACTTGCCAGATATTCCTGCAGCTCCTTTAATGTTGCTATAGGCCTCTTTGCAGCTTCCCTGACCAGTTTTCGTCTTGTCTTTTTATCAATTTTGGAGGGAAGTCCAGTTCTTGGTAATGTCACTGTTGTGCCAGATTTTCTCCACTTGATGATTGATGACTCTCTTCACTTTATTCCATGGTATATCTAATGCCTTGGAAATTCTTTTGTACCCTTCTACTGATGGATACCTTTTAACAATGAGATCCCTCTGATGCTTTGGAAGCTCTCTGCAGACCATGGCTTTTGTTGTAGGATACGACTAAGAAAATGTCAGGAAATACCTACTAGAACAGCTTAACTTTATTTGGGGTTAATCGGAGGCACTTTAAATGATGGAAGGTGTGTACTGACCTCTACTTAACATGAGTTTGAATGTGATTGCTTAATTATGAACACGGCTACATCCCCAGTTATAAGAGGGTGTGCACACTTGTGCAACCACATTATTTTCGTTTTTTTTTTTTACTCCCCCCCAATTGTTTTTCACTTGAGTTGTACAGTTTATAGGTCACATTTAAAGGTGAAAAAAGTTCTGAAAATGATTTATCTTTGTCTCATTTTTTTACATCACACAAACCTGACATTTTAACAGAGGTGTGTAGACTTTTTATATCCACTGTAAGTCTATCATAATGTGCCAATATGCGATGCATACTAGCACATTATGACATTGCCTTGCAGGTAAACGCTGCCTCTGGATACAGCAATACTCTGTGCTATGGCCATATACAAACTGCCCGATTACCTGTGGCCAGTTTTTGTGCGGCCAAAGCTCTAGAAATGCCCTGGATGCACACTGGCTGCATCCAAGGTCGATCAGAGGATCTATTCTTGTGAATGGTTACATGTGAACATTCAGATGATTGGTTACATGTGAACATTCGGATGATTGGTTACATGTGAACATTCGGATGATTGGTTACATGTGAACATTCGGATGATTGGGTACATGTGAACATTCGGATGATTGGGTACATGTGAACATTCGGATGATTGGGTACATGTGAACAGCAGTGGCTCCTGTGTGTGCAAGCAGCATTTACAACCGTCGGCAAGTAGATTGCCGGTGGTTGTGGCTGACTGCAGATATTCAGTCGTCTGAATGAAGCCTAAAACCCAATAGAAACAATCTTGTAATATTCTCTTTTCTCTTGTTCCTTAGGTCTAATGATGGGACCTTCCTAGTTATCGCCTCCACGGATGGATATTGCTCATTTGTCACTTTTGAGGAAGGTGAGATTGGAGTGCCACTTAAGGAGAAGCCTGCTTTAATTATAAGGACTCCTTCCACAGCGGAGAAGAAGATTAGGAAGTCTCAAGGTAAAAGGTTTTCCTCTCCAATTCTCCGACCAGGGGAGCAGACCCTTTCTGCAAAGCTATTCGAGCAATCCAGTCCATGCACCCCGATCCACAGCAAGATCAAAGCAGCTTCCACAAGTCAGCCAACAACTCCGGTGGGCATAACTAGTATTCCTGCCACGCCGACCTCTGAGGACAAAAAGAGTGGACAAAACAGGAAAGCTGCACAGCCCAGAAGGATTACACTCAACACTCTGGAGGCTTGGAGCAAACCTAGCACACCCAGCCCACGGTTAGTTGATGCTATCTTTTAGTTTAGTGGACCTTTTCAGCTTTGAAGCTTAATGACTTGTAAGGTGTGGTAGTAGTTATGAATGGCAGGTCATTCTTTATTTTATTCTTGTCCCTGGCTCGGACGCCTTTCCCATTTTTATTAATTTTTTTATTTTTTGAGTGGTGTCCTGTGTTTCAGTTGCTTAGTGCCTTTCTTCTGTGAAGTTTTATTTATAAAAATTAGTGTATGTATAGCAACAAATCTTCTTTTTAGTTTTGGAAAGAGTAGTGAATGAGTAAATCATCTAGAAATGGTACAGCACTATCTCTCAAAGTGCAAAATCTAACCAAATCAATAAATATAAGCAAAATAATCTTACAAATCATATGGTGCTACCATTTGATGATCCATAAGCTTAGTTCATCATATGTGGAAAGTGCAAAATAAATAATGAAAAAATATCAATATAATACATATTTAATAAAATTTTTTATAAAGTGCTTGATGGAGAAGGTATATCTTGTGGCAGAAAAAATCTATATTAAGTGCATACAGATAAAGTCTATATAAAAAAAATCCACTGATGGTGTTTGTCCCATATAATATTTGAAGATATTAAGTGTTGTATGGGACAAACACAACTACAGGTTTTTTTTTTTTCTATCTTCGGTACACTGACAACTATATGGAATTATATTCTATGAAAACATCAAGAGGGATTGCTGCACAAAAAGTGTTTTAATGAAAGAATAAAACTTCCAAAAATTACAGGCAGTCATTACAGTAACTGCTATGGCTGCCTGTAATTTTTGGATGTTGTAATCTTTTCATTAAAACACTTTTTGTGCAGCAATCCCTCTTGATTTTTTTCATGTAATATAAGCCCTTGGGAAGGCTTGATTGCTTTTGCACATACATCTGTGACCACCTCACCCTTCCGTGTGTGTGTGTGTGTGTGTGTGTGTGTGTGTTATGTATGTGTTATGTATAGTCTCACAAAAGTGAGTACACCCCTAAGTGAAAATGTCCAAATTGGGCGCAAAGTGTCAATATTTTGTGTGGCCACCATTATTTTTCAGCACTACCTTAACTCTCTTAGGCATTAGGGGTCTCAAATATAATCAGCACATCGATGCATCGCGATTCAGCCTTGCTCAATTCTGCATCGATGCAGAGATCAGCTGAATCGCGATGTGTGTGACGTCACCCCCCCCCCTCCTCCCCCTTGTCACATTCCTGATGGCTCTACTCTCCTCCTCGGAGCTCCATAAGCTGGCCGCCGCCACTCTTGGCAGCAGGGACAGCTCCAGCCACCGCAAGCTCCAGAGCTCCATCTTCCCGCCAACGTGCACACAGCGTGGCTCCTCACTTCCACCATGACGCCGCCTGGGATCACTTTCTGTTGGTTGATGAGGGAAGGGAATTGATGGCCTTCCATCAATCTTCTCTTCTCACTTTTATATAAGTCTATTGCTTGTATATTTTTATTTTGCACTCCACTTGTGTAAAGTAAACACATATAATGAACTAAGCTTGGGGATCATCAGTTGGTGCACCGTATGTATGATATGTAATATTTGTTTATATTATTTGGTTAGATTTTGCACATTGAGAGAGAGCGCTGTACCATTTACAGCTGATCTAGGTTTGCATCTTTTTGGATTGGTGGATGTTTTAGGTACTAGCTGCGCTCTTGCAGATAATTGCTGTTTTCACACTCATCCACTTGGTGTGGTGTAGGTTTTTGTAAAATTTGTGTTTTTGAGGTGTAAGGTAGCGCAGGGAGTACCCTAGTTTGTTTTAGTGCATGAGTAACTGTGTTTTTATTTTTGGGGAGATTTCCCTTCCTGTCCTGAAGACTCAACAGGAAGTGAGAGGAGATCCCCTTTTATACAGTTGTTACCTGAACAGGTATTTCCACTTAACAATTTCTCCTCCCCTCCCGATCCAGCGACAACTGCGACATTTTGCATTTCCTAACACTTTGTCTTATGACAGTGGTAATCCGGTCAAATAGGATGCATTTACCTGGCAGGGACACAGTAAAAACATGAAGGGTTAAGCCCTACCGATCAACTTCCGTACAACCAGCCTGTTGGATTTTCCCCACTTGATCAGCGCCACCCGCTATAGCCGGCAGCCCTGATAGTTTATTCTGATGATGAGGAAGTCCGCCTCGCTGTCAGAAATTCAATAGCTCAGTGAGGAGGATTCCTACATCCACACCGAGTGTGTTTTTTTTTTTGTTTTTTTTTATATGTAATCTTTAATATTTAGCATATTTGACGATGCATCAAAAAGCAGTAATGGTGAAAAAAAAGAAAATAGAACAAGGTTGTCAAACATGGTCTAAGGAGTTCTCAAAATGAAACTGTGAGATATGTCAACATATTGCAACAGCAGGGATTCCTTGTGGACAGACCTCTCACCTGTCAGGAGAGAATAGGAGGATCCCAACTTTAACTATAAGGCCTCATGCCCACGGACGTTTTTACAACTGTGTTTTTTACAGCTTAAAAACGCCTGTCCATGTTATTGTTTACATTTTTTGACCGTATTTTTTTAGAAAAAAAACAAAAAACGTCGGAGCTCAAAAACGCAATCGCAGCGTTTTGGGCATTTTTTAACACTTCGTGTTTTTTTATGCCAACGCAGAGGAACGCACTGGTCCTGGGTTTTTTTTACAGCTTAAAAACGCCTATGCTATTTGCAGCTCAAAAATGCCTAGGTGGGCATGAAGCTATAGACTAACATGGACAGGCATTTTTAAGCTGTAAAAAACGCGGCTGTAAAAACGTCCGTGGGCATGAAGCCTAACGAGTAGTGGTTACATAACTCAATGATTGTCTAGGGCATATAACTTTGTAAGGTACCATGAACTGACGTAAAAACATACTACCGCTCATAGGTCCATAACAGGAATGTATAAAATATACAAAGTGATAGGTTCACCCCTGTTTCATCAGTTGATTGGGCACCACGGAAGCAAGGCTGTCGACCATAGAGTGTTGGTCTGCTTGGACAAGTCGCTTAAAGGCCAGGTCTAGCATCTTATAGAGGGTTGAGATCATGTGGGGGGCAGGCAGGTCACTAGTCTCCAAAAGGCTTTCAAATTCAGTGAGAGTGGTCCTGATCTGTGAGTTTCTATGTCTTGTATTGATGAAAGCAGCCAATTGGCGATGCCTTCAGAAATCAAAGAGGAAGCTGCCATATCGTTCCTTGAGGGTGGTGAGCGGAGCCAATGTGTGATCCTCTAAAAAACATGCCAAACTAATAACCGTTGCTCGCCCAGGTTCCAAAGAAGGAAAGTCGCTCCTCAGGGGGAAACCAAGGGTAACCGCCTAACTGAGACGTCAGAGGCGCTAGGGCAAAATGCCCATTCAATCCATCCCACACCTTCAGAGCATGAGAGGTCAGTGGGGAAACCCAATCAGAGAAACCCCCTGTCCTCCCAGAGGAGCCCATGGTGCAAAAGACAGTTCTCTATGGTCTTTTCCAGGGGAACCCATAGCTTGGAGGAGAAATGGAACCTCCAGTTAAGAATCCATTGCAATGCAACCGCCTGATAATATTGTAACACATTAGGTACTCCCAGTCCCCCGGCCCATTTGAATCTCTGGAGCAAAGTCATGGTAAGTCATGGTCTCCTACCCCCTCCCCACAAACCCAATGAAAAGGCTGCGTAGTTCTGCAAAGAAGCGCCAGGGTAGGGGCACAGGTATCATCTGCAGGAGAAATAGTATGGGGGGCAATACTGTCATCTTGATAATGTTTGTGCGGCCAATCCCACGTGAAGGTAGCCTTATCCCAAGACTGTAAATCAAGGCGAATCTTCTTGAGTAGAGGGACATAATTATATGCATACAGTTAAACTAGACAATCGGTGAGTTGGATACCTAGGTAATGCATTGAGGGTGATGCCCATGAGAAAGGAAAAGATCCCTTCAAGGAGAAAGCCAGAGTCGAGGGAACGGTGACCGTCAGAATTTCAGACTTGGCGTAATTGATCCGAAAATTGGACACTTGGCTATATACAGACAGCTCCTCCATCAAGTTGGGCAACGAGACAAGGGGGTCTATGACGTGGAAGAGGATGTCATCTGCATACGCAGAGAGCCTATGCTCCACAGACCCCACATGAACCCCCCCAATGCTCGGGTTAGATCTGACTCTTCGGAGCAGTGGTTCCAAGACCAGTGAAAAGAGAAGGGGAGAGAGTGGGCACCCCTGTCTCGTACCATTCCAGATGGGGAACACTGAGGAGAGGCCGCCGTTCACCCTAACCTGCGCAGTGGGGGAGGTATATAATGCTGAAATCCATCGTAGCATATGTGGGCCTAAACCTAGCCTCTTCAATACTGCGTTTAAGGTTATCCGTTATCCCAATCAACGCAATCAAATGCCTTCTCGGCATCGGTTGATAGGATCAGGTAGGGAGGTAAGAGATCCTGCATACGAACCCAATCAATGAGCTGGAGAGCCCTGATGGAGTTGTCGCTCGCCTCTCGACCATCAATGAAGCCAGTCTGATCAGCATGAATTATGTCGGGAAAAAGGTGTTTAAGGCGATTGGCAAGTATTTTGGCAAAAAACTTGAGGTTCGTGTTCAATAAGGAGATAAGGCGGTAAATCTGGGGATGCGTAGGATCCTTCCCTTCCTTCGGAAGAACAGTGATGTGGGCCAGCCAATGCCCCTGTGGGAAACGTCAGTCAGTGGCAAGGGAGTTGAAAAACACACACATGGGGGCCTGAAGCCAATCAAAGAACTTTACATAGTAAGCCTTTTGTAAAGCCATCCAGCCCTAGGCTTTTCCCTTCAGGGACAGACCTCGCGGTGGTCAGCAGTTCCGTCATAGAAATGGGAGTTCCAATCCTGCTTGCTGTTCAGTGGCTATATTAGGGAGCCCTACCAAGGATAGATAGGTCTCCATACGGGTCCGCTTTTGCGCAACCTCTGCAGGGAGGAGGAGATATCCAGGCTGTTCAAGGCTGCGTAATAATTGTGAAACGATTTTTGAAATTTTGCTGTACAGACGCACCCGACGGAGAGTGCAGCTTATGGACATAAATAGCCGCACTGTTCTTACGGAGCGCCCTCGCCAGTAACCTCCTGCATTTATTGCCATATTCATAGTACTTATGAGCCACATGGTGTAACCGTCGGGTAACTTTGACGGAATTGCGCGCGCTTTTGGATCGCAATCGGTGTAACGCTTCCGAGTCTGATATTTGTTTATGGCACCACTCTGCCTGTTGCAAAGCCCGGAGGACTCTCTGGAAGTCCGCCTGTCTCCTTTTTTAGTTTGGTTCCCCAAGCGATAAGGGCCCCTCACACTACAGCTTTGTGGCCTTCCCATAGAATACCCTCACTGACTTCTCCATTTGCGTTTTCTGGAAAATGAGATGGCATCTCCTGTACCCCTGAGAACACCCGTAGGTCATCCAAAAGATTCTCATTTAATTTCCAGGACCACACTCTGGTCGCCTCACGAGGCAGCGAAAGGGTCACTGGGGCATGGTCAGAGATGTTAATCTGGTCAATAGTAGAGTATACTAATAGGTCAAGGGTGCCTTGGTCAATCAGCAGGAGAGCTATTCTAGTGTATACCCCGTGTACGCTAGAATAGTAGCTATAGTCCCTCTCGGAGGCATGCAATTCCCTCCAGCAGTCAATTATAGTGTGGCTCTGAAGGGATCTGTGAAAATGCCTAAAAAATGCATAGGAGTGCGTCGAGCAACTCAAGGCTGTATCTCTAAAGAAGGGTCAGGACCAACTTTGAAATCCCCACCCAGGATAAGTCTACCCTCGCGGATGCCGGCCAATGTGTCTAGGACCGAGTCTATAAATGAGAGCTGTTCTGAATTTGGGGCATGCAGTGCGGCAAATGTGTACATCTGGCCCATGATGCTGCCTTTCAGAAATACGAAGCATCCCTGTGAGTACGCAATAGTGGGTTGGAACTGACAATTCTTGTGAATGACAATGGCCAAACCCCGGGGTTTCGTGAGTTACTCGAGTACCAGTGTGGATAAAGGTGAGTGGGTAGCCTATGGGTCGAGGATTTTGTAAAATGGGTCTCCTGCAGAAATGACACCTGTGCCCGAGGCACCTCAGTTCCAACCACAACCTGTCACGTTTGTTAGGGGAGCACAGACCACAAACATTATATGACGATACTTTAACCATTTCCATTGTATAGCAAGAGTGAGTTGTCCAAATGATCATCTGAATACTGCTGAACCGGGTGTGAGCAATAGCAGTTTTGAATGCTGAGCAAAGAAGAAAAAGACAATGAGATAAACAAAGCATAAAGAAAACATATATAAATCAGTATAAAGGGCCAGCAGGTAAGGCATGATGCCCCAAACAGGGCTAACACCCAATAAAGTTTCCTGGTGGGAACGAGATCAGACGTATAGAGTCAAGGCAGTTCCTGCTCCCCACAGAGTAAGGAGCTGTAACTTCTCAGGGGAATAGCAGATGAGGAGAAATAGGGCTGTAGCGGTACGCTATTATTGTGTCCATCAAGCGGCTGCTCGAGCAGGCCAACCAGAGGTATAGTGTCTCCCATGCTAAAACAGGTTGGTGATATCAAGAGCGTATAAAGCTGTAGTATAGTCTGCAAACAACAAAGAAGGCAGGGGAGTTCCGGTAGACTTTGTGTAGAGACGGTACCCAGGCCAGAGGATTTCTCAGTTACCCTCAGTGGGTGCTTGTGGTGTAGAAGCCAGGGAGGAGCGTTTACGACCCCGAGACCGTAGTTTGGACCTTGCAGGTAGCCAGGGCTAGGATGCGGTTGGCATCTGTACATCCAGGGAGTGCCGCCAGTCCAGGAAATCCACAGCCTCCAGGCCCAACTGAGACAGGGAATACGGAAGGTCATCTTTAGTGCGCAAAGGTGTTTTTCTGCCACCCTGCACAAAGCGGAATCCCCACCGATAGGCAATGCCAGCTGTTCGCAAGGCTTCTAGAAGAGGGTGGAGTGCCCTGCGTTGCATTGGAGTGCAACCGGACAAGTCCTGGTAAAAGAACTGAGCCCCATCAAAGTCAAAGAAGGGCCGTTTTCTCATACGCTGCAGGATTTGCTCCTTGACCGTATAGTTTTGAAGCTTACAGATAATGTTGCGTGGATTCACAACATTTTGTGAAGGGGGTCTGAGGGCCCTGTGTGCCCTGTCAATCCTGACTGCGTGGGGAGAGGCCCAAGATTTCCTTAAATATACCTTGCAATGTAGAGATGATGTCCTTGGCTGCTGTTGCTTTGGGTGACCCCCGGATCCAAATATTAGAGCGGCGACTGCGATTTTTCGTTGTCATCCAATTGAAATAAGAGTCTCTATTCTCTGGTCCTGAGCTAAACACTTGTCTCTAAGCTTGGTGAGAGCTGGGAGTGTATTCTCCACCTTCTGTTTCAGAGTTTCCAGTCTGGAGCCCAAGTGAGTGGTCTCTGCCTGCAGCTGCTCGGTGTCCTGTCTGAAGGCCTTTTCCAGCCTGCAGGCAAAACGATCAAGATCATCCCTAGTGGGGAGGAACCAGATATGTTTCAAGTTTCGGTCACAGCAGCTCAGATGTCTGATCCCGGCTCCTGTGAGGCTGAGGAGCTAGTGGAGCCATGTCACCTAACAGCCGTGGAGATGTGATAGAAGAAACAGCAGGGCTTTGTGAGGTTTTGGCCACCACTACAGTGTCCCGCCCACGTTCTATGCCGGGTGCCATCTTGGATTTTGTCCCACGCTGTAGCCCGCCGCTAAAAAATAATTTATGGGGCCCTTACTGCGCTTGTCGGTTCCCCCGAGGCTGCGAGGAGGCTCTCTGGTGCTGTGACATCCTGGCAGGTACCTCCTTTGAAGCAGTAGGTCCACTGGGAAGAGCCGTTGTAGCTGCGTTCTGTGAGGAGCTCTGGAAATCTGCTTCCTCACTTGGCCATGTCCAAGTCACGTCCCCACATCAAGTGTTTTCATGGGGGATTTAGTCTTCGTTTGTTTGTTTTGTTTTTTGTTGTTTTTTTTTTTTTCAACCAGCAGGTTGAAAAAAAAAATTCTTTGGTCTGCTTTAGTTCATCTTTACTAAAAAGCTGCCTATGTAGCTAAGGGGCTCATGTAGATGAAAACATGCTGTGCAGCTTTGACCAAAGTTGAATAATGCCCTTGCTAAGGTCATTTACGTACCTCATGAAGCCTGACCTGAAAACTTCCAGGACGTTGCTAAGAGAGGCCCAGTTATTGCTGCTCACGATCACAGGAGTGAGCTCTCAAAAGCTGAGCTCAGAGCTACTGCATCAGAGGAGAGCGAGAACGCGCTTGAGGGGGGTCTGAATCAGAGAGAGAGCTCACTCCTGTGACGCTAAAGGTAAACAGTAATAGCTAGGCCTCGCTTGGCAACACCCTGGGAGTTTTTAGGTCAGGCTTCATGAGGCATATAAATGGCCTACACCTAAAGAAAGGGTATTATTCACGTCAGAGCTGCACAGCTTGTTTTCATCTACAGACATCCCTTTCTGCATAGTTTGTGTTTTGGTAAAGGTGAACCATGCCTTTAAACAAAGTGAGTGCTGCCTGGATGGGATACACTCTGTTCAATATTTTTATGAAAACCTTTTTGAGATTTCCAGAGGTACAGACAGAAGAAAATAAATGCAGTGGTACAAATACCTTTCAATTACCGGTAATCTCATTGTGAGAACATAATTATGAGCATCACAAAGAAGTTGTTAAAGTAGACGTTCAGCCTAATGCTGGCCATACACTATACGAAAAATCGGGGGAAAATTTGAACAGTTAATGGGCACAAAATCGATAATCGTTGGGACGTTTTTGAGCCGAAAAAACGAAGGACAATTTTGGAAATTTTCTGCCGAACAAATGATAAATCGGAAGGTTAATGTGTTTCCCGAACTTTCTGCACTAGGTATATGTAAAAAAAATATATATTTTATTTCTGTCCACTGAACGATTTATCGGTCATTACATGATGGCAATATCGTTTGCGCTCACGGCTGAACGTTCGTTCTCCGAAAGTTCGTTCGGACAATTTTTCGTAGAGTGTATGGCCAGCCTAAGGCCCCATGCACACAGGACACTGTTAAACGGACGTTCAGAGGCAGTTGGACACTTTTTTCAACTACCCCTGAACTCATTCAATGTTATCCTATGTGGCCATGTACACCGTTTCATTTATTGCAGTTTTTAGGCAGTTGCGTTTAGTGTTAATTTGAAATCAAAAAGATGGGTTCAGACGCAGAAGATTTCCACGTTTCAGACACCAAACGCGGTAACTTGCGTTTTAGCAGCGTTTCGTTTTATAGGCGGTTTTGGCCATTTAAAAAAATATATATAAATCTTTTTTTTTTTTTTTTTAAACGCAAACGCGGCATGTAAACGTGCCAAAACGGACGTTTTAAACGTGGGTTACTATCTGTCAAGTTTAATCATTTTGTAGTTGTAAAAACTTACCGTGTACATGGAGCCTTAAACTAACAACCTACTTGCAGCCACATTCTAAGACTAATCTATCGAGCCCTGTAAAGCAAAAATCTCTGTACATACCTTTTCTGCAGCCGGTCCCACACTGAGCTGTCAGCTTCTCTGTGTTGGCGTGTGCAGAGGAGACAGCCGACAACAGAAGCTCCATAGTAAGTCTATGGGTTACATCACTTCCCAGCCATTGTCGGCTGTGTCTTCCACACAGCATCCGCTGCTGGAGACCGGATCGGCTGCAGAAAAGGTATGTACAGAGATTTTTGCAGGGTTAGATAGGTTAGTCTTAGAATGTGGCTGCAAGTAGAGTTAGAGTTCGTATCGGGCTTAACTTTTACTTTCATTTTTGAACAAAGTAGTAGTGCTACCGATGTTCTGTTGATAAGCCGCTACCATTGAACTGATTGTACTTTTAAGATTACTTTCGCACTTGGGCGAGTGGCGTTAGCAGCGCATTACCACTGTTATAGCGGCACTTTTCGGCCGCTAGTGGGTGCTTTAAATCCCTGATAGTGGGGCACTTTTGCAGGTGCTTCGGCAGCGGTGCCCAGTGATTTACATGGCAGGGGCGGTAGAGGAGTGGTGTATACACCGCTTGAACTTTTTCAATCGCTATTTTTCGCCCTTTAGCGCCTTAAAAACGTTTGAGTGTGAAAGGGGTCTTAAAGATGTTCAATGTCCTTGACAAAGCGGAGTAGTAGATTGGTACAGGGGGTTTGGCGTGTCGGCTTGTTAGGTTTAAAGTGTCAAAATCCTGGAATGAAGTACTTATTGACAAGGTTTACTAAACCTTTTGGTAGATGAACATTTTATTTGTTTGGCTGTTGGTTTTTCATCGATCATTTTTAAACTCTGAGTTTTACAAGGAATCTGCGATTTCTGGCAGTCAATATGATGGTTGGTGCCTCCCGCTTTCTTGTTCAGCAGAGCATCACAAGGTTTTTTGCATAGGTAGCAACCATAAAATTGGGGGTAGATTTGATTTTAAATCAAGTCGATTTAAATCACTAGTAAAAAGGCTTAACGTGGAAGTAAACCCTCCTATCTTTTTAAACCAAGGAAGCTGCCATCTTGGCCTCTGTTTATTCTTGAACTGTCATGATTCTGCGCATGTGTTCAGTTATGACTCCAGCCATTGGATGGTTTGACAGTTTGGTTGAGGACACATCCATGTGCCAGAAATGTAAGTTTTTCTTAAACTGTTAAGTCTATAGGTTTACTTCCACTTTAATTTAAACCAACTCCATTTAAATCATAATTTTTAAAGAGCAACTGTCATATCTGTCCTGGAGCAGCACCTCTGTCCCGCTGTTGCCTCCTCTGTCCCGCTGCTGCCTCCTCTGTCCCGTTGTTGCCTCCTCTGTCTCGCTGTTGCCTCCTCTGTCCCGCTGTTGCCTCCTCTGTCCCGCTGTTGCCTCCTCTGTCCCGCTGTTGCCTCCTCTGTCCCGCTGTTGCCTCCTCTGTCCCGCTGTTGCCTCCTCTGTCCCGCTGTTGCCTCCTCTGTCCCGCTGTTGCCTCCTCTGTCCCGCTGCTGCCTCCTCTGTCTCGCTGCTGCCTCCTCTGTCTCGCTGCTGCCTCCTCTGTCCCGCTGCTGCCTCCTCTGTCCCGCTGCTGCCTCCTCTGTCCCGCTGTTGGCTGCCTCCTCTGTCCCGCCGCTGCCTCCTCTGTCCCGCCGTTGCCTCCTCTGTCCCGCCGTTGCCTCCTCTGTCCCGCCGTTGCCTCCTCTGCCCCGCCGTTGCCTCCTCTGCCCCGCTGTTGCCTCCTCTGCCCCGCTGTTGCCTCCTCTGTCCCGCGGTTGCCTCCTCTGTCCCGCTGTTGCCTCCTCTGTCCCGCTGTTGGCTGCTCCGCCTCCTCTGTCCCGCTGTTGGCTGCTCCTCCTCCTCTGTCCCGCTGTTGGCTGCTCCTCCTCCTCTGTCCCGCTGTTGGCTGCTCCTCCTCCTCCTCTGTCCCGCTGTTGGCTCCTCCTCCTCCTCCTCTGTCCCGCTGTTGGCTCCTCCTCCTCTGTCCCGCTGTTGGCTCCTCCTCCTCCTCCTCTGTCCCGCTGTTGGCTCCTCCTCCTCCTCCTCTGTCCCGCTGTTGGCTCCTCCTCCTCCTCCTCTGTCCCGCTGTTGGCTCCTCCTCCTCCTCCTCTGTCCCGCTGTTGGCTCCTCCTCCTCCTCCTCTGTCCCGCTGTTGGCTCCTCCTCCTCTGTCCCGCTGTTGGCTCCTCCTCCTCCTCCTCTGTCCCGCTGTTGGCTCCTCCTCCTCCTCCTCTGTCCCGCTGTTGGCTCCTCCTCCTCCTCCTCTGTCCCGCTGTTGGCTCCTCCTCCTCTGTCCCGCTGTTGGCTCCTCCTCCTCCTCCTCTGTCCCGCTGTTGGCTCACTGACAGTCAAATTCACTTTAATGGGACGGCTGGTGATGCGGCAGTGACACAACAAGGGGAAGGACATGGCCGCAGCAGCTGAGTGGATGCCCGCTAACAGGCTCCACCATAATGGATCTGAAATGACAGGTGTTCTTTAAATGTAAGGACTTATTCTTGCTGGTAATTAGAATCATTAATATTTGCAAACAAAATGAAGGTTTCCTATTTAGAATAATGAGCTGTCAGGTTAGTAAAACAGCGATATCGGAACCGATTTTGGGTTAATCAAACATAGTTGGAAGATTACTCATTCTTTTATTTATTTCAAACATTAACATTATATTACATATTCTTGTATTTGCTAGAACATCAATGTTTAGTAACTGAAGTGCATAAAAAAATATCTTTGTAAAAACAAAAAAGAACTTAAAGCAGAGTTCCACCCAAAAGTGGAACTTCCGCTGATTTGTCTATAACCCCCCCCCCCACCTCTGGTGCCACATTTGGCACCTTTCAAGGGGGGGCGGATACCTATCTCTGCTCTCCCTTCAGCTTTCTGCCCGTGCCTCTGTGTTCAAGCTTTCAGTTGCAGAGCTGGAGAAAGTGACACAATGGGCTACGAGTGCACTATCTGGCACACTCTGACTCCATTAAGAACTTCAAGTTCATTTGCTGCAGTGGAAGACGGGACTTGTAGTTTATTCATTAAAGTGGTTGTAAGGCTTAAAGTGATTTTGTAAAGTCTCGTTTTTTTTTTTTCCCCCTATAAAAATAACAAACGTTGTACTTACCTGCTCTGTGCAGTGGATTTGCACAGAGCAGCACCGATCCTCCTGGGGTCCCTCTTCGGCTCTCCTGGCCCCTCCCCTCTGTTCAGTGTCCTCACAGCAAGCGGCTTTCTATGGAGGCACCTGAGCTGAGCGACAGCTCCCTGTGTGCAGTCAGACACTGAGCCCCGACCTGGCTACGCCCCCTCTCTCCCCTGATTGGCAAGCTGACTTTGATTGACAGCAGTGGGGGCCAATGGCACCGCTGCTGTCTCAGTCGATCAGGAAGGAGAATCTCAGACAGCTGGACAGAGAGGGACCTCAGGTAAGTGTTAGGGGGGTTGAGGGGGTCTGCTGCACACAGAAGGCTTTTTTTTTTTTACCTTAATGCATTCTTTGCATTAAATTAAAAAAAAATTGTAATAGGGAATACGCCCCCCCCCCCCCCCCCCCTTAAATACATGGGGCATATTGATAGCAGTGGGAGCCATAGTGTATGGATGCATGCAGCGGGGCTCAGGATTGAGCCTACACGAGTGCTCCCATAGGAACCGGCTTCCTGTGGAGGCACATGCCAAATAGGAGGAGCCAGGCGTGCCGGTGGGGGACCCCAGAAGAGGAGGATCGGGGCTGCTCTGTGCAAACACATTGCACAGAGCAGGTAAGAATTGCATGTTTATTTTTAAAAACAAAAAACAAAGGTTTAGAATGACTTTCACAGATTCCTGTGAATAATTGACGTGGCTGTGGAGCCCTGTACAGCTGTGTTTATTTTAA
The DNA here is from genome assembly GCA_029206835.1 of Rana muscosa. NCBI lineage: Eukaryota > Metazoa > Chordata > Amphibia > Anura > Ranidae > Rana > Rana muscosa. Next base: position 66,917,319 of record CM055117.1, on the reverse strand, counting down.
CCCCAGATGATTTTCCCCCTTAACCCCTTAATGACCGCCCACTGTATATATACGTCGGCAGAATGGCACAGACAGGCAAACTCACGTACCTGTACGTGCCTGCCTTCGTATGGGTGGGGTGTCCGATCGGACCCCCCTCCGGTACAATGAGCGGACGGGATCGCTTCGGGAGCAATCCGTGATGAGGGGGCCGCCATTCGATTCTGGCCACCCCCTCGCGATCGCTCCCTGCGAATTAAAAGCTTCCCCTGCCTGTGTAATGTTTACACAGGCAGGAGGAAGGGATGTCGTCTCTCCTGAAGGCGGTGCTTGGTTTTCGGGGCTCCGTACGCGGCTAGGCTCCTAAAACGTCCCACACATGTGGTATCCCCGTACTCGGGAGAAGCAGCAAAATGTATTTTGGGGTGCAATTCCACATATAACCATGGCATGTGTGAGCAATATATCATTTAGTGACAACTTTTTGTAATTTTTTTTATTTTTTTTTTGTCATTATTCAATCACTTGGGACAAAAAAAAAAAATTCAGTGGGCTCAACATGCCTCGCAGCAATTTCCTTGGGGTGTCTTCTTTCCAAAATGGGGTCATTTGGGGGGGGGGGGGGGTTTGTACTGCCCTGCCATTTTAGCACCTCAAGAAATGAGATAGGCAGTCATAAATTAAAAGCTGTGTAAATTCCAGAAAATTTACCCTAGTTTGTAGACGCTATAACTTTTGCGCAATCCAATAAATAGACATGTGGCTGAATACATTTTGGCCTAAATGTATGACTAAAATTGAGTTTTTATTCGATTTCTCTTATAACAAAAAGTAGAAAATATCTTTTTTTTTTTTTCAAAATTTTCAGTCTTTTTCCGTTTTTATATCGCAAAAAAAAAAAAAATTGCATAGGCAATCAATTACCATTAAAAGAAAGCTCTATTTGTGGGAAGAAAAGGACGAAAATTTTGTTTGGATACAACATTGCATGTCCGCACAATTTTCAGTTAAAGCAGCGCAGTGCCAAATTGTGAAAACACACATGGTCATTAAGCTGCGTATTGGTCCGGTCCTTAAGTGGTTAATGACCAGTCCATTTTTTGCGATACGGCACTGCTTCGCTTTAACTGACAATGGCGCGGTCGTGCGATGCTGTACTCAAATAAAATTGACGTCCTTTTTTTCCCCACAAATAAAGCTTTCTTTTGGTGGTATTTAATCACCTCTGTGGTTTTTTATTTTTTGTGCTGTAAACAGAATGACGATTTTGAAAAACAAAAACAATATTTCTCTTTCGTCCATGGACGGCCACAGCTTCCTTTATAATCTTTACTTGTGGGTTATGTTCCGTCTATTAGAGGACTAGGCAGACATGTAAATGGTTAAACATGTAATCATTAGCAAAGCTCAACAGCCCTGCCCAGGGGGCTGTCCCTCTGGTCATAACCCCTCTCACTGCAGTGAGCAGCTCAGTTTTTTTTTCTTCTGCCTAGCAGAGAAGGACCTGGCTCCCTGGGGCCCATTGGTCCTGTGGATTTTTTCTATTTTTTTTCCTACTTTCTTTCTCGTACATCACGGGACACAGAGCGACATAGTCATTACTATGTGGGTTATATAGATACCTTCAGGTGCTGGCACTGGCAACTTCCAAAACCGGAAGTACCCTCCCCTATATAAGCCCCTCCCATCCGGGAGTACCTCAGTTTTTTGCCAATGTCTAAGGTGTTGGCCAAGAAGAAACATGTGTTTTTCACTGAGCTTGCGTACAGGTTCTTTTGGGCCTCAGTAAGCTATTCCGGATCCGACCAAAAAAGCTTCATAGCTAAACGGTCGGTACCCGGGCCTTGCAAGAGAAGAGCAAGGTTTTGCCTGTAATGCCTCTCTTAGGAGGGCTGGACCCTGGGATCCAGAGCTCTGGTCATACCCACGACCAAGATGTTTTCTGTGCAGGGTGCTATACAGGTCCAGGGGAGTGGAATCCTTGGGAACCCGGTCCCTGAAGGTTTAATTACAATGCCTGCCGTGATAGGTGAAGTTTGGGCTTCTGTGGACCAAACAGAGTCCTGCGGCGAGGAAAAGGTAAGTGGGGGCCCTCAGGAACTTGGTTCTATTGGGGGACCCCCAAGCCTAATTTGTCTTTCTGCCTGTTACCTAAGGTATTCCCGCTAATATCTGTGCATGCCTGTTACTACTAAGAAAATGTAAAAATGTTTAATAGTAGACAAGAAAAAAAAAAAAAATGGTAAGACCGAGGTACCTGTGTTAAACACTAGAGGCCGCTATTGTTCTTTTTTCTTGTAATGTGTTTTTTTTTCTTCCAAAGTCAAATCCAGGCAGTTGGTAAGTTCTCTGCTGGGAAGCTGTCTCCTCTGCCCTGTTGCTGCGCTCATCCATCCCCGGGCCCTGCGGCAGGGACCCTGGCTCCCATCTAGCTCCTTATTTTTTTTTTAAAAGAGCCCCGAAGGCGCCCGCGCCTCTATATATAGAGGCGATCTGGAAAAAGGGGCGGAGCTGGTGGATGACGCTCGGTGTGCGCCGCGGCGCTACTGCGCATGTGCGGGCGTCCAGCGTGTTTAAAGGCACAATCACAGCTGGCTATTGAAGTGCACAGACAGAGCTAGCAACAGTAAATAAGGCACACAGAGGCGGTTGATGCAGGCATCCCCTAGAAAGGCACTTTAGTAGACACCAACTGTTATATAGCAGCAATTGTGCTAGACTATTATCAGTAAAAGTGGTGTATTACGGCTGGAATACCTCAGCTTTGGGCTTAGGAATATGCCGTCCAGAAGCTCCGGAACTAAATCTTCCAGGAAGCGAAGGGGGTCTCCATCGGGCTCTGAGGATCTTGGGCATGCTTCTGCTGCACCTGTCTCCCCTGAAAATTCAGAGGTTAGTGACCGTAGAGACCCCACAGGAGTACCTGGTACTGTGGCTGTCCTCAGTTCACCTGCTCCTGTGTATGTAACAGAGGAGGTTTTTTCCTCAGCTCTGGGAGGATTAGAAGAGAGATTGTCAACATTGATCGCTGACTCCCTGTCACAGGGAAAGCACGCCCGATCTCAGTCTCCTCCTTCAGAGTACCTGTTAGCGGAGCAACAGTCCCATACAGGGATCGACCTGCCTGAAGGGGGTCAGGATGAGGTTGATTCTGTTATAGAGGAATCAACAGTGGAGGAACCTTTCTCAGCATCTCAAGCTGAAAGATTATGGGTTCAGTCTCTGACTAACCTGGTCCGATCAGCATTTAAAATGCACCTTGCGGAACCATCAACCACTACTGTCTCCTCGCTGGGGTCGCTAAAAGCTCCCCAGACTGTCTGTTCCTTTCCACTTCACCCTTTACTGGAAGGGCTCATCTACCAGGATTGGGAACATCCTGATAAAATATTTACTCCCCCCAAGAGATTTCCGGTGGTCTATCCCATGGAGGATAAGTTCATCAAAAAATGGAGGGTCCCTACAGTGGACGCAGCCATCTCTTGTGTGAATAAATCACTGACATGTCCAGTGGATAATGTCCAAATGTTCAAGGACCCAATAGATAAAAAATTGGAGTCCTTATTAAAATCTGTTTTTTCTACAGCAAGCTTGGTGACACAACCAGCAGTGGCAGCTATTGGGGTCTGCCAAGCAGTGAAGGATCAGTTGAAACAGGTCTTAAAGGGACTTGCCAGATCAGCAGGCCCTTGCCCTAGCTGATCTACCTAGAGCCTTATGCTTTGCGGTTGACGCCATAAAGGATTCAATCCATCAGGCCTCCCGCCTTACGCTGTCTGTAGTACATATGTGCAGGCTTCTATGGCTCAAAAACTGGTCTGCTGAAGCTCCCTGTAAAAAATTGCTGGTTAGCTTCCCATTTCATGGTGAACGCTTATTCGGGGAAGACCTGGACAAATATATCCAGAAAATTTCCAGCGGTAAAAGTACACTCTTGCCGGTTAAAAACAGAGTTAGAGGTCCCTCTTTTAAGAGGCCTGCTTCTCCAGTCCCTGGGGCATCGGCTGTGAAACAGTTCCGACGGCCTCCTCGGTCAAATCCCGGGGGTAAAAATCAGGGACAATCGCAGGGTAATAAGAAACCCTGGGTCAGGAGAGGTACAAAACCTCCCTCAAAGTCAAATTCATGAAGGGTTGCCCCCACTCAATCGGGTGGGGGGAAGACCCCAGTTGTTCGCAGAGACCTGGCGGGACACGATCAGAGACAGATGGGTGCTCTCCGCAGTAAGTCTGGGATACAGATTGGAGTTAAAAGACTCTCCTCCTTCCCATTTTATGAGGTCAAACGTGCCAAGGGATCCCCGGAAGAGAGGATCCCTCCTGTTGGCACTAGAACAATTATTGCTCCAAGCAGTAATTATAGAGGTTCCCCTGGAAGAATGGGGGTTCGGGTTTTACTCAAACCTCTTTACAGTCCCGAAGCCAAATGGAGACGTGAGGCCCATATTAAATCTAAAAGGGCTAAACAAATTCCTACATATCAGGACTTTCCGGATGGAGTCGATCCGATCGGTGGCCACTGCCCTACAAGGGGAGGAATGGTTAGCCTCGATCGACATCAAAGATGCTTATTTGCACATTCCCATCTTTCCAGTCCACCAAAAATTTCTACGCTTTGCAGTAGAAGGGCGCCATTTTCAGTTCAGAGCCTTACCCTTCGGTCTGGCCACAGCACCACGAGTGTTCACAAAAATTCTGGCCCCATTATTGGCCAATCTAAGAACACAAGGTGTAACGATAATGGCATATCTAGACGACTTGTTGCTGATAGACCACTCAGGGAAAAAACTAGAAGTGGTCGTTCACAAGACAATCAAGTATCTGGAATCTCACGGTTGGATTATCAACCGAGACAAGTCGGCCCTAAAACCAGTCAAAAGTCTGGAATACTTGGGGCTAAGGCTGGATTCAGGCCAGAGGAAAATATTCTTGCCTCGAGAAAAAGTGTTGTCTTTGAGAGATTTGATCCACCTAGTGGGTACAAAAAGACAGCCGTCCATACGCCTGTGCATGAGGCTGCTGGGAAAAATGGTGGCATAATTCGAAGCAGTACCCTATGGTCAATTCCATTCAAGGAATTTGCAAAGGGCCATACTGTCAGCCTGGAACAAAAAAGTTCAGGCCCTAGACTTACCAATGTCCTTGTCCCCTTCCGTTCGCAAGAGCCTCCATTGGTGGTTGGTTCTCCAGAATCTGGAAAAAGGGAAATCCTTCAGTCCGATTTCTTGGAAGGTGGTCACTACAGATGCCAGCCTTATAGGCTGGGGAGCAGTACTGGAGCAATGGTCTCTCCAGGGCAGATGGTCGGATGCAGAAAAGGCCCTGCCCATCAATCTCTTAGAGATACGAGTAGCCCGGTATGCCCTAGTAGCATGGACATCCAAACTCCAAGGGTCCCATGTCAGAATTCAATCAGACAATGCCACAGCAGTGGCATATATCAATCATCAGGGTGGCACCTGTAGTCGTGCAGCCCAGAGGGAAGTAAATTACATCCTGAAATGGGCAGAAAGATATGTCCCAGCCATATCCGCGGTATTCATTCCAGGAGTGGAGAATTGGAAGGCGGACTTTCTAAGTCGCCAACAATTATGCCCAGGGGAATGGTCCCTTCACCCCGAGGTTTTCCGGACAATATGTCGGAGGTGGGGAACACCGGATGTAGATCTGCTAGCATCCAGATTCAACGCAAAGGTGGACAGGTTTGTCTCTCGGACAAGGGATCCCCTAGCTTGCGGCTCGGATGCCCTAGTGTTCCCTTGGGATCAGTTCAAGCTGATATATGCGTTCCCACCGCCACAATTGTTACCTCGATTACTCTGCAGAATCAGGGTAGAAAAGAAACCAGTGATTCTGGTGGCTCCAGAGCGTGGCCCCGAAGAGCATGGTACGCGGAGATTGTAAAAATGTCAGTGGGGAGTCCTTGGACCCTCCCACATCGTCCGGACCTGCTTTCGCAAGGACCGATATACCACCCTTCCTTACCAGCCCTAGGTTTGACGGCCTGGCTATTGAAGCCCACATTCTAAAAAAGAGAGGGCTCTCTAATCCTGTGGTATCTATCATGATCAATGCCAGGAAGCCGGTATCCAGGCAGATCTACTATAGAATCTGGAAGGCGTACATCGCGTGGTGTGAGGCCAAGAAATGGCATCCACGTAAGTACGTAATAGGTAGGATTCTGGACTTCCTACAGTGGGCTGTAGATAGGAAGCTTGCCTTGAGTACTATCAAGGGTCAGATTTCGGCCTTGTCAATATTTTTTCAAAGGCCCTTGGCTTCGCATTCACTAGCCTTTATACAAGGAGTGATGCGTATTAATCCTCCGGTTAATATTCCCATATGTCCATGGGATCTAAACCTGGTTCTGTCGGTTCTACAGAAACAACCATTTGAACCATTACAGCATATTTCCTTGGTTCTTCTCACCAGGAAATTGATTTTTCTAGTAGCCATTTGTTCGGCTAAAAGAGTGTCGGAATTAGCAGCTATGTCCTGTAAAGAGACATATCTGGTTATCCATAAGGACAGAGTAGTGTTACGTCCTCATCCAGCCTTTCTTCCTAAGGTGGTATCGAGGTTTCATTTGAACCAAGATGTGGTTCTTCCTTCTTTTTTCCCCAAACCAAGCTCGGTAGAGGAAAAGTTATTGCATTCTTTGGATGTAGTAAGAGCAGTTAAAGCTTATCTAAAAGCCACTGCTCAGATTCGCAGAACGGATACTTTGTTTATTCTGCCGGAAGGCCCCAGAAAGGGTCAGGCAGCGTCAAAATCTACTTTAGCCAAGTGGATTCGACAGGTCATAATGCAAGCCTATGGCTTGAGAAGGAGACCGCCTCCGTTCAAAGTTAGGGCGCACTCCACGAGAGCAGTTGGAACTTCATGGGCAGTGCATCACCAGGCCTCCCTGGCTCAGATCTGTAAGGCCGCAACATGGTCTTCAGTACACACGTTTACTAGGTTCTACCAGGTGGACGTTAGAAGTCAGGAGGATGTCGCCTTTGGGCGCAGTGTGTTGCAGGCCGCAAAAGATCCTCATGTCTGATAGCGCTCAGCTTATGTATGGTGTATCCCATCCCCTCATTGGGCATTGCTTTGGGACGTCCCACATAGTAATGACTATGTCGCTCTGTGTCCCGTGATGTACGAGAAAGAAAATAGGATTTTTCTAACAGCTGTAAAATTCTTTTCTTGGAGTACATCACGGGACACAGAGCTCCCACCCCTCTTTTGGGGACACTTATTGCTTTGCTACAAAACTGAGGTACTCCCGGATGGGAGGGGCTTATATAGGGGAGGGTACTTCCGGTTTTGGAAGTTGCCAGTGCCAGCACCTGAAGGTATCTATATAACCCACATAGTAATGACTATGTCGCTCTGTGTCCCGTGATGTACTCCAAGAAAAGGATTTTACAGGTAAGCTGTTTTAAAAATCCTATTTTTTGATCCTGAGATCTACTATCAACTGCTGACTGGATGACAGGCTGGATCCCAGATCCTTGTAGTCCCCCCAGTTTCGGCCATCGAGCGTGTGCCGACCTTTAGCTACGCGCTGGGTCGTCCACGACTTGCCCTGTTGCTCCAGGGATGGCCGGTGAGCTATATGCTCCAGGGCACACATATGACCGGGCTATATGTCCGTGTCACAGAGTGCCGGGCCGACAGCCATGCCGTAACTGCGCGGATGTTGGGTCTGTCAGGAATGCCTTCAGCTAGTCCACGCAGGACGGGTAAGTAGCAGTCCCCCTGCTTCGGCAGGGTGGCACGGCTGGGCATTCCTGGGGAGGTCGATTAGGGGGTTCCCACCCTCCCTTTCCTTTCTCCCTGTCCTTTCCTTCCTTTCCATGCTCTGTGGGGCTGGGCCTGCTGTACTCACCGGGGGGGGGGCTCCGTGTCCTGACTGGGGGCTGTGCGGGGGGGCCCAGGGTCCGCTCTCTATGGGGGGTGTTGTTTGGTGCCATGGGGAGGCCTAGCGTGTTTTATTTTTTCCTCAGCAGCGCTCGGCGGCAATTTTGGCGGCGCCCAGCGCCATTTTCTTGTAGTCCGGGCGCTTTATTCAGGGGCGGCTGGCGGCCATTTTTCTTGTAGCCCCAGCTCGGTTTTTGCTTCTAGCGGTGAAAACGTCTCTTCTGGATGGCGCGAACAGCGCAGAACACCTCAGGCACAGGAAGACACCGCACAGCCATGCCTGTTAGGAGGCATATGGGGAGAGCGGACGGCGGCGCTGGCAGCACCTGGATCAGAGCGGTGAGTCCCCTGGGGTCCCTCACTCTAGGCAGCTAGGAGGGTGAATTTTTTTGCTGTCTTGCCTTGGTCCCTATGGGTGTCAGGCAAGTGTGGGTTTGCATGGCGTCAGAAGCTGGCGTTTTCTTTCCCTGACATCCCTGTGGTGACAACCGGTGCCCTGTACCTGGGGGTGCTTATGGACGCCTTGCCGGTGGTCCTGGAGTCCCTTATTACCAGGGTGGAAGCGGTGTGCGGACGTAAGGGGGGGTAAAAACACCCCCTCCCCCCACCATCTTCGGGAAAAACAGTTCTGATTCAGACTCGGGCCTTGCTGTGGCAGATGTCCCCTGCTCTGACTTGTCAGAAGATGCAAACCAGGACCCTTCGGACAGTGCGGAACTGCGTCCTTGCTTGCTTCCGTGTCCGGGTCAGCGCAGACAGGCGCTTGTTGGAGCACTTATCACTGCATGCGGGATCCCCAATAAAATGGAGGTTACGGCGAGGGCATCTATTAATGCTGTTGGTCCATTCTGGGTCCCACTAGCTGGCCCGCACCGCTAGGTTTCCCCACCTAGTTAATTTGAGTTTTAAAAATAGAACGGCCGCAGCATTCCAAAAAGATTGCATTGCTGTCCGTTATCCTTTTGGGGAGTGTTTCCTGAAAAAGGACATCTCCCCCCGATGGGGGCCCCCCGGCATCCAGGGAATTACCACGGTCCGGTGGTAGGGACCCCTGTCTTTAAGTACCCTGCAGACAGGAGGACTGAGGCAGTGGTCCGGTCCTTGTTCATGGTATTAGGGGTCAGCATTGCGGCCACTGTTGGCCACGCCCCTGGTGTCACTGGTGCTTTTTTAAATGGGCAAAGATTGCTGCACCGTGGTTGAATAGCAACAGGCTTCCCCTGGTCTGCATGATAGCGGACCGGTTGGTGCATGACCTCAAGTATGTCTGTCTGCAATACATCCTTGGATACAGCTCCCTGGCCGTCCAGAACTTTCAGTATCTGCGGCGGGGCTACGCCGCATGATTTGACTGAAATGCTGATCTGCGGACCAGACGTCCAAGAAGACTGGTGGATTTGCTCTTCCAGGGTTGGGGGGCCTTTTGGGGCCTCACTGGATGACATTATTAAAAATGTCATTTGGGGAGGGAGCACAGTGCTCCCACAATCCAGAAAGGCTAAGGAGCCACGCCGTAGGCCAGGGGCCTCCCCTTTTTTTCCGCTCACAGGCGGTGTTTTCTTTCCGCCTGGTGCGCAGGTGAGCGTTCCCAGGCCTACAAGGGGCCAGCTGAGGGGCAAAAGTGTCCCTGGGTTCGCAAGCCAGACGGCCTGTGAAAAAATCTGCGACTGCATGACGGGCTGCCCCTGCCCGACTCTCGGGTGGGGGGTCGCCTTCGTGAGTTTGCGGCTCGGTGGACTGCCCTGCTTTCCAACCAGTGGGTTGCGAAATGGTTTCATCAGGGTAAAGGATAGATTTTCTGTCTTGTCCACAAAACAACAGATTTTTTCCCTCCATCCTTCATCTTCCTCCGGCTCGTCGGTACGCCTTGTTTGGGGCAGTGCAGGACCTGCTGAAGCGCAGAGTGATAGCTTCTGTGCCGCTGCCGGAAAGGTTTTCAGGGATTCTATTCCAATCTGTTTGTAGTGCCACAATAGGACAGGGTTCGTCCAATCCTGGACCTCAAGGCCCTCAACTCCTTGGTAAAAGTACGAAGGTTCAGGATGGAATCAGTTCGCTGCTCTCCGTCCGGGGGGATTTTTCTGGAGTCCTTTGAAATCAAGGATGCATATTTACAAGTCCCTGTATATGTCGGGCATCAAATTTGTGCGTTTTGCAGTCGAGGTCGCTCACTACCAGTTTGGGGCTTCCCCTTTTGTCCTGGGATCGGCCCAAGGGTTTCTCCAAGGTGTTCACCACGATCCTGGCCTTGTTAAGATAGCGAGGAATTGCTATTGTGGGCTACCTGGACGACCTTCTTCTGAGGGCTACTGCGTACTCAGAATTGGAGGCGGATGTGGCAATTGACAGTTGGACCCTTCAAATATTTGATTGGGTGCTGAACCTCGATGTCGGTGTTGGTGTCGACTCGGCGCCTGGAATACCTGAGCTTGAAACGGGTATCTTCAGAGGCAAGGTTTTTGTCTCCCATTGAAAAAATTGCAGGCTCTTCAGATGGCGGTGAAGCTGTGGCATCCCGCTGGTGGTCGTCGCTGCGTTTTTGCATGTGAGCCCTGGGTCTTATGGTAGCCTCCTTCGAGACAGTACCGGTTGCAAAAATTCCATACTCGAGTCTTGCTAAGGGAGATCCTGTCCAAATGGGACAAGTCTCTGTTGTCCCTGGATTGTCAATCCTGGGTGAGCCACCTAGTCAGACCTCCCCTGGTCTGGTACCTGAAATCTCCGGCCCTTCAGTCCGGAAAGTCGTTCCTTCCTTTTCACTGGACGGTACTCAGATAAAGCCACGACGGTAGCATGTCTACCGTCAAGGAGGACCAAGCAGCTCGGCTGCAGCATTGGAGGTCGCTCACATCCTGCGGTGGGCAGAACGGAGCTTGCCTGCTCTGTCGGCCTCATTTCATTCTGGGTGTTGGAAACTGGCAAGCTGGCTACCTAAGTCGCCAGATGCTGGACCAAGGAGAATGGTCGCTACTTCCGGATGTATTTAGACTCTTTTGCCTGAGATGCGCACGCCAGCCGTTGATCTCCTGGCTTCTCGATTCAATCGGAAGGTATTGAAGTTTGTGGCCAGGGCCAAGGATCCCTGGGCAGACGCGACAGAAGCGTGGGTGGCCCCGTAGGGTCAGTATTGGCTAAGTTATACCTTTCCCCCACTGAATCTTCTGCTTCGTCTGCTCCGCAGAGTGGGGACTGAGGGGATTCCGGTGACTAATTGCACCAGATTGGCCTCGGCGTCCCAGGTACGCCGACCTAGTGTGCCTGGTGGCTGATGCCCCTTAGGTCCTATACTTCATCCGGCTTTGCATGCAGTCGCTGGCTTGGCTGTTGAAAGTCCGGTTCTGAGGGATCGAGGCCAGTCGGACTCTAATTTCCTCCATGCTGAGGGCACGGAAGTCATCTTCTCGGAACATCTATCATCACACGTGGAAGGCCTACATCTCTGTGTGAGGAGATGAGTTGGCGCCCACGGGCATAGTCGGTTTCCAGGATACCTGCTGTTTTTTATAGCATGGTGTGGATCAGAAACTTGCCTTAAGCACCATTATGGGGCAGTTTTTTTTTTCAGCCTTGGCCGTTTTTCTTAAACTGCCCTTGGTGGCTCATTCACTGGTAAGTACGTCTGTGCAAGGGACCCAACATGTGGCTCCTCCATTTCGGCCACCCCTATCTCCGTGAGATTTGAATTTGTACCCTCTGTACTTCAGAGACCTCCCTTTGTGAATATCAGGGAGATTCCTTTTTTTACACTTTCTCAGAAAGTTGCCTTTCTGGTGACTTGACCTCTGTCAGGAGGGTTTCTAAATGGCGGCATTGTCTTGCAAATCCCCCTACTTGATCCTCCATCTGGATAAAGCGGTGCTACGTCCGCAGCCTTTGTTTTTTCCAAAGGTGTTTTCGGCCTCTCCTTTGAATAAGGACATTGTACTTCCATCCTTGTGTCCTTGGCCGTCGCATCCCAAAGAGGTTGCGTTACATGCCTTAGACGTGGTACGTGTTCCGCGGGTGTATTTGTCTGCTACAGCGCCGTTCGGAGGTCAGACTCACTGTTTGTCTCTGTGACGGGCCTGGCGGTGTCGTCGGACACCATTCTCGATGGATCAGACAGATTGTGCTTCAGGCCTCTGCCTTTAAAGGGCGGGCTCCTTCTTTTCCTGTCACGGCGCATTCTACCAGGGCACTTGGTGTCTCCTGGGCCTTCTGACATCGAGCGTCTGTTTTACAGGTGTGAAAGGCAGCGACCTGGTCGTCCGTTCACACTTTCACTAAGTTTTACATAGTTGATGTGCATGCATCTGCAGATACTTGCTTCAGCCGCAAAGTTTTGCATGCGGCTGTTTTAAGTGGCAACTCCTCTATTGAGGAGCTCTGATTGTTTGGGGTGAAGTTGTTTACTGCTGTTCCCCCCCCCCCCTCGTTTTTCTGACACTGCTTGGGGACGTCCCACAAGTCAGGATTATAAGGAAGCTGTGTCCGTCCATGGACGAAAGAGAAAATAGGATTTTTGTACTCACCGTAAAATCCTTTTCTCTGAAGTCCATGGACGGACACAGCACCTACCCCTCCTTTTTATGTTTGTACTGCTTTTGACGAACTGAGCTGCTCACTGCAGTGAAGAAGGGTTATGACCAGAGGGACCGCCCCCTGGGCGGGGCTGTTCAGCTTTGCTAAAGATTACATGTTTAACCATTTACATGTCTGCCTAGTCCTCTCCTAATAGACGGAACATAACCCACAAGTCAAGATTATAAGGAAGCTGTGTCCGTCCATGGACTTCAGAGAACAAAAATCCTATTTTTATACTTTTTTGCTGTGATATCCCAAAAAAATGTAAAAAAAGAAATTTCTTCATCAGTTTAGGCAAATATATTCTACATATTTTTGGTAAAAAAAAAAAGCATATTTTTTTTACTAGTAATGGCGGTGATCTGCGATTTTTAGCGGGAGTGCGACATTGTGGCGGACAGATCGTACACTTTTGACATATTTTTGGGACCATTGACATTTATACAGCGATCAGTGCTATGAAAATGCACTAATTACTGTGTAAGTGTCACTGACAGGGAATGGATTAACACTAGGGGGCGATCAAGTGGTTAAGCGTGTTCCCTGCTAGGTGTTTCTAACTGGGGGGGATGGGACTGACTAGAGGAGGAGACAGATTACTGTTCCTAATTAGTAGGCACAGACGATCTGTCAGAACGGGGATTTGTGTGTTTATACACACATCCTCGTTCTGGCTCTCGTGCCCGTGATCCCGTGTGGCCGACGGGCATCGTGCACCCTGGCCACGCACATCGGGGAGTGCGCCTGCTATAGCTGTTTAAAGGGCCGACGTACAGCTACGACGTTTTGCTGGAACGAGCCAACCTGCCGCAGTATAATGATGGCAGCTGGTCATCTAGTGGTTAAATGTTGCGGTGGGGGAGAAGAACCCCATCCGCCGTCACAGGGGATTGTGCTCTCTGGGTGGTGTGTGGGTTCTTAGGAGAATGTTGCACCCCAAGACCCCACTCACACTAAAGGCGTTTTTCAGGTGCTAAAGGGCTAAAAATGGAGCCTGTAAAGCGCTGCCCCTGTGTAAAAGCCTGACTGATTTCACACTGGGGTGCTGCGCTGGAAGGACGTTTAAAAAAAAAAAGGTCCTGCAACCAGCGTCTTTGGGGCGGTGGAGTCGTCGTGTATACACCGCTTCTAAACTGCACCTGCCCATTGAAATTAATGGGCACCGCTGCTGAAGCGCCTGCAAAGCGCTTTGGCAGCGGTGCTTTTAGGGCACATTTAACGGTTTCTTTCGCCGCTAGCGGGGATTAAAAACGCGCTGATAAAACTTTGCTAACTCGGCCTGCGGCTCATTGTGAAAGGGCTCTTAATATGGGTTATAACATGTTTCTAAACGTGAGCTTCGTTGTTATTTAGTCAGGTGTTAAATACACTTCAAGATGTACGGGAAGTAAAAAAATAAACATCTAGCATTGGTCCCTTGCCACAGCTGTGCCCCACTGTACTGAGCGATCATGTAACTAATAATCGCTCAGTTCTCAGGTCTGCTCTAAGAAGAGAGTGGTGATTGTCAGTCACTGCTCTCTGTTCTGCCCCTCCAGCACTCATTGGAGCAGCTAGATCAGGCTCTCAGCGGCACACTGAGAGGTTGAGATAGCTGCAGGTCTGGCATCTGGGTGGATCCCGACATTGTCAGGATCCTCTCAGAGACCAGGATGGCTCTGTGGCGTCAGCCAACAGCAGATTTTAGCCCGCTGTTGGTTTATTCTGGATTACAGGAAGGGCAAATGCACTCCTGTGACCATTATGAGAAGTATGACCAAACAAGCTTTGGCCATACCTCTATTTTTAAGCACGATTGTTATCTGTTCCAACAAAGTTGCTGTTGCTGTCTGTGCCATCATGTCCCGGGACAAGAAGGGAAAATCTACCCAACATTGTCACCGACAAACATGAAAAACCTGACCTAAATTTTAACTTTTTGTTTTTTTCACCTTTAGCCAGAAAAAAAACCTTGCCCATGGTTAAGCTTTAAAGTGATACTATAGGATCACGTTTTAAAAACAAAAAAACAAACAAACATGTCATACTTTCTTCCTCTGTGCCGTTAGTTTTGCAGTGTGGCCCCGATCATCCTCTTCTGGGGTCCCACCGCGGCTCTTGCGACTCCTCCCCACAATAGATAACCCCCTCCGGGACGCTCTCTCCCGAGGGGGTTACCTTGCGGGCGCGCTCCCGTGTCATACACTCGGCGTACATAGCCGCCGAGTGTATGACTCGCCCCCTGGCGGCTGCGTCATTGGATTTGATTGATGTAGGATGCATTAAGGTGAAAAAACGCGAGGCTTTACAACCCTTTTAAGGATGTCCTCGCTCTCTAAAACCTGTCGAGTTGCATCCTGCCTGCTTTTTGGGTTGCTAAGGTGGATCATCTCATTGGTAACCCCTGAACCCTGCAAGTCCTGCTAAGTGGGTTCTCAGACTGGCTTGTTTAGTGTTTCTCTTCTAAACTTTGTATCCCAAAAAACTGTGTATATAGCTTTTGATGCATCTGCCAAGCAAGCCATTTCAAAATATATTATTAATCTCTAATCTTTAGCTAGCAATCATTTTTACTCTTTCGTTCATGAACCGACACAGCTTCCGGATGACATAGTGGGTATTATCCGCTATTTAGGAGTGACTAGGCAGAAAAATTTGTAAAAAGGGTTGCATCGCACCTTCTACAGTCCCGTCCAGGGGGCGGACCCTCTGGGTATAATCCCTCTCTCTGCATTCAGCAGATCAGTTTTTTTTTGTCTAGCAAGGAGTAAGACATGGCCCCCTTCGGGCCCATTGGTCCGGGGGAATTTTTATTTATTTATTAATTTTGTTTCCTGCGATCTTCGATCAACTCCCAACTGGATGACAGGCTGGGTCCTTGATCCTTGTAGTCCCCCCAGTTTCGTTCATCGAGCGTGTGCCAACCCTAGCTACGCACTGGGTTTTCTACGACATGCCCGTTGCTTTACGGGTGGCCGGTGAGCCTACTCTCCAGGGCTTGCATCGGACCGCTTTGCTTCGGCTGACGTTATGGCCGAGTCGCAGTAGCCTGTCTGGTGAGCTAGCGCTCCAGGGCATGCATATGATCATTCCCTAGGGTTCAATCACAGCATGCCTGGCCGACAGTCGCCTTTCGTGTGCGGATGATGGTCTGTCCGGAATGTCTTCCAGCATGAGACACGCAAGATAGGTAAGTGGCTCCCCTGCTTCGGCAGGGTGACTGGGCTGGACATTCCTGGAGAGATCAAGTAAGTGGTTGTGGCTTCTTTCTTTCCTCTCTCCCTGCTTTCCCTCCTCCCTGGGCTCTGAGCTATGGGTGCTGGGGGTCACCTAAGGGGTTCCACCTGTAGCGGGGCTGGTTGTAGCTATCATTTAAAAGATGTCATTTTGCTTACCTGTGTGTGCTTTTCCCCCTCCATACTGTCGGCGGCCATCTTGCGGTGGTCCATGCCTGTTTCGGCCTCTAGTGACTGTCCGGCGGCCATTTTCTTGTGGTTTTGCGCCCATGTGTAAATATCACCGCTCGGCGGCCATTTTCTTATGGTCCGCACCCGCTTTGGCCTCTATCGTATGTTCGGCGGCCATGTTTCCTAGGATTTTTGCTGTATGAAGACCGCCGCTCAGCGGCCATTCTTTTGTGGTCCGCGGCCGCTTTGGCCTCTATATTCGGCACAGCGCCCATTTTTCTTGGAGCCCACATGTTTCCATACAGCCGCTTGGCAGGCCATTTTGCGATAGTCTACGGACTCTAGGGTGCATTTGCACTGGCGCGAATTTACACAGGAAAGGCTGATAAATATCAGACGGAAACACAGGCAGCGGTGGGATAGCATCACAGGCGGAGCACACGGCAGCACAGCGGTACCATTCCAAGGGTGGTGAGTCCTCTGGGCGACCCTGCATCTCTGTATCAGCTATGAGGGTGGCCTATTGATACCTTGCCTGGAGCCTGTGGGTGTCAGTGCGTGGGTCAGCATGGCGTCTTAAGCAGGTGCTTTATCCCCTGAAACACCTGATTTGGCAGCTGGTGTCCCTGAGGTATCTGTGGACACTATGTCTGTTACCAGGGTGGAAGCGGCACACAGGAACACGGGAGGTAGTAAATGCCCCCGTCCCCTGCTATCCTTCGGGGATAATTCTGATGCAGAACCAGGCCCAGCTATGCTCATGGACCGGATTCTGATGCATCAGAGACTGCAGACCGTGGCTGGTTGGACAGTGAGAATGGTCCAGGTCAGCACGCAAAGAGGCTTTGGTATCTGAACACTGCAGTGCAGAACACGCTAAGAATACAGAATGCTGCAGAAGCAGCAGAGACACCGGTTCCCTAAAGCCAGCCCGCACTGCTCAGGCATTTCCTTGTGTGTCTTATTTTGATAAGCCCTTGTACAAGGAGTGGAAAAACCCACTGAAGGTTTTTTCTTTGGCAGCCCCAAAAAGGGTTTTACTTATTTATCTTTTTTGGGGCAGTCCGGTACCCCTTGAGAGTTCCTAAGAGGGACCTCTCCTCCGATAGTTGACCCCCCTGTGTCCAGACTTAACAAGTTACCACGATTCCAGTGGAAGGGGCTCCTGTCTTCAGGGACACTCGCTACCTATACACAGTGGGGGGCTCAGAGGTACGTCCAGCATTGGCTTGGGTTTGTCTGATTCCTCAGACACTTACCGAGTAGGTAAAGATGCTACTCCAAGGGTTAAAAGCACGGGAGGCTCCTCCGTACGAGGTAGCTCTGGCCGACCAGTTGGTATAGGGCCTTGAGTCTGTCTGCGAGTCAGACTTGGATACTTTCCCCTTGCTGTCTTGGACCTCGGGTTAGGCGGTGGCGCTACGCCACGCCACCTGATCTGGCTAAGGTGCTGGTCTGCGGACCAATCTTCCAAGAAAGTCCTGTTGGATCTGTCCTTTTAAGGCGACAGACTTTTTGGGGCCCCTCTGGATGACATAATTTAAGATGCCACAGGAGGTAAGAGCACATTGCTTCCACAATCCAAAAGAGGAAAGGAGCCACGCCATAGGCTGGGGCCCTCCTTCACTGCGCACAAGCGGTCCCTTCGCCGCCTGGTGCGGCAGGTAAATGACCCAGGCCGATAAAGCGCCTGCTGGGTTTGCAAGCCCAATCTTGCTTCCCTACTGAACAGATTTTTTTCCCTCTTAACCACCAGCTTCAGCCGACTTGTCAGCCCTACAGTGGGTGGTCCAGGACCTGCTGAGACGCAGGGTAGACTTTCCTGACTTAGTACAGGAACAGGTTCAGTGGTTCTACTCAAATCTGTTCGTAGTACTGGAGGGGGTTCTTCCAATCTTGGATCTCAGACCCTCAACTGCTTTGTGAAAGTTTCCCCCTAGGGGAAAGTTGCAGACCCTTCGGCTGCGGTGCGGCAGTGGACATCCCAAAGATGGGTTGGCACGCCACTATTTTCAGGCAAGTCCTGGGCCTCGTGGTAGCCTCCTTCGAGGCAGTATCTCACACGTGAGTGTTACAGAAGGTAACTCTGTCCTGAAGGGTCATGTGCCCTTCATCCCTGGATTATCAAGATCCAGGTGAGCCACCTAATCAGGACCTCCCTAGTTGGTGGCCGACATCACCGGCATTTGTCTGGGAAGTTGTTCCTTCCTGTTTACTGGGGGGTGGTCACGGCGAACGCCTGGCTCCCCAGTTGCAGAGGAGTCTGACTCCGGAGGCCGATTGCAGATCATTAGCCGAAATCTGGGCAATCTGGCTTTGCCTCTCCACATGGTCTCAGAGGCTACTAGGGCATCCAGTCAGAATCCAGTCGGACAAACACCACAGTGGTGGCGTATGTCAATCATCAAGGAGGAACAAGCAGCTCTGCTGCAGCATCGGAGGGCTCCCTTACCAGAGGGGAAGCATGCCAGTCGTATATATCCTGACTTCTCGACTCATTCGGAAAGTATGAGGTATGTGGCCAGGTCAAAGAGACCCATGGGCAAACACGATAGATGCGTTGATGGCACTGTGGAGTCAGTACCAACTAATCCTATGCCTTTCCTCCTCGGAAACTCCTTCCTCATCTGCTTCGCAGACTGGTGACAGAGGATTACAATGGTCCCAATTGCTCTGAATTGGCCTTGGCGTCCTTGGTACGCCAATCTAGTGCGTCTGGTAGCAGACGCCTTTTGTCATCTACCGCTAAGGAAGGACCTGCTGTTGCAAGTTCCCATACGCCATTCTGTTTTTACAGTCACTGGCTTGAGAGCCAGGTGCTAAGAGACCGGGACCTGTCAGACTCGGCGATCTCTACCACGAGGAGTGCTTGGAAAGCATCCCCTAGGAAGATTGCCGTTGCACTTGGAAGACCAACATATCCATCTGTGAGGAAATTAGGTGACGGCCACGTACTTATTTGGTTCCAGAGTCCTGCTGCTCTCAGCAGGGAATGGACCAAAAGATTTTTACTTTAGGTACGAATAGGGGGCAGGTATCTGCCCTGGCTGTCTTTTCAATGACCCCTGGTGGCTCACTCTCTCTAGTGAGAACGTTGTACAGTGGGTTCGGCAGGCCGCCCCTCCGGGCCAACCTCCACTACCTCCGTGGGGCTTGTGTAGCAGACGTCCTTTTGGCGTCTACCACTATGAAAGGATCTGCTATCGCAGGTCCCATATGCCATCCTGCCTGCAGTCGATGGCTTCAACGGATTTTCCTCTAAGTGTCTCAGAAACCACCGATTGAGAACTTCAGGGAGATTCCCTTGTTGACACTTTCTTAGAAAGTGGTCTTTCTGGTGGCTGTTATGCCAAATAAGACGGGTTTCTGAGCGGGCAGCCTTGTCATACAAGCCTCCCTATTGGACCTTCCACTAGGATAAGGGCAAGGCTCATTATCTGACCTTCCACAAGGATAAGGTGGTGCTGCGTCCGCAGCCTTCTTCTTCCTAAGGTCGTGTTTCGACCTTCCATCAAGGAAGACATTGTACTGCCATCCTTGTGTCCTCATCCGTTGAATCCTAAATAGACGAAGTTGCATTCCTTGGAAGTTGTCCGAACTCTGAGAATGCTTGTCTGGCACTGCTCCGTTCCGGAGTCCATGCTCACTGTTTGTTTCAGTGGCTGGTCCCTAGTAGGGCCCAGCGGTCCCGTCGGCCACAATCTCTAGGTGGATCCGACAGATTGTGGTCAGGCTTACGGCATGAAGGGTCGGGCGCCTCCCTTTCCCGGCGCATTCGACCAGGGCAAGAGATGCCTCTTGGTTTACGTCAGACGATTTTCTGAGCCGGCAGCCTTGTCATGCAAGGCTCCTTATCTGATCTTCCAGGATAGGTGGTGCTGCGTCGCAGCCTTTCTTCTTCCTAGGGTCTTTCGACTTTCCGTCAAGGAAGACATTGTACTGCCATCCTTGTGTCTTCATCCGTTGAAACCTAAGAAAACAACGTATTTTTTTTGGATGCTGTCCGAGTTCTGAGAGCATCAAGCGTCTGTTTTCACCAGGTGTTTAAGGCGGCGACCTGCTCGTCCGTTCACATTTTCACTAAACTTTTCAAGTTGATGTGTGTACATCTTCAGATGCTTCTTTCGGCCACAAGATATTGCAGGCGGCCGTTTAGAGTTGCAACTCCTCCATGGAGGAGCTCTGTTTTGTTTGGGGTGAAGTTTTAATGCTGTTCCCACCCCTCGTTTTTTGACACTGCTTTGGGACATCCCACTATGTCAACAGGAAGCTGTATCCGTCCATGAACGAAAGAGTAAATAGGATTTCTCTTACCATCCATGGACTGACACGGTGTCTCTTTACACTTTACACGTGGGTTATGTCCCTGCTTGCAGGAGAAGACCTAGGCAGAATGTGAGATGTTATACATACATTCTAAAAGCCAGAGCTGAACAGCCCCACCCAGGGGGCGGTCCCTCCGGACATAACCCTCCCACTACAGTCAGCAGACTTCAGTTTTTTTCTGCCTAGCAGAAGGAGAAGACATGGCTCTCTCAGGAGCCAGTCTCCTGACCTATTTTTATTCCTTTTCTGGAATTATTTTTTATTTTATTTTTGAGAATCTTCTATCAACTGTCGGCTGGGCAACAGGTTGGGTACAAGATATCCTCGTAGTCTTCCCTGTCCGACCATCGAGCGTGCTGATCCTCGCCTTGTGTGCGTGAGACTCAGTTCACGACAGGCCCCATGACTCCAGGGGTGGCCGGGTTTGCTTTCATGCTCCCACGGTCCTCTCAAGACTGAACAGTTCCTGACTGACTGTATCTTTCGCGGTGGACCGGGCCGACAGCTACTCAGTACTGCACTGTGATAGTCCTGTCAGAAACACACCAGTGGGTCCCTCAGGGGACGGGTAAGTAGTCTCTCCTGCCTGCAGGTGAGTACAAAAAGCTGTGTGTTTCTCTGTGGGGGATTTTCCCTGTCTCCCCCTGTATTTCATTGTCACTCTGTCACCATTGCTGGCGCTGTGCTGTGTGGGGTGCCTGGGGGTCACACTGTTCTTGGAGGGGCTAATGCTGGTCTGCAGATATGCTTGGGGCCTTTTTTTGTGTGTTTTGGGGCCTGAGTGGCGCTGTGTGTGTGCTGTTTTTTTCACTTTTGCTGAGTCATGGTGGCCATCTTGCCGCGGATCGCCTCAGTGAAGTGCGGCGGCCATTTTCTTGTAGCCCGCGCGCTCTTCAGCACTAGCTTTGGCCTCTAGCGCTGCTGTAACAGCACGAATCTCCTCACAGCTCACCAGCGCTGACACAGCACGGTACAGACAGCGGAACTGAGCGGTCCCTGGTCCGGTTTGGTGAGTCCCCTGGGCGCCCCCTCCTCAGTCAGCACAGCCTGTGGGTGGACTTTTTATCTGAGGAGTCTCAGAGGGGGGCAATATGGAGTCTCTGTCACCAGCTTCCCCTAAATGTCAGTGGACAACAGGCAGTGCTTCAGCACCTGCGGTCCCTAGGGACCAGTTGTGGGCAGTCCTGGAATCATTTCTGACCAGGATGGGAGCTGTGTGCAAGCGCAAGGGAGCAAAAAAGCGCCCTCTTCCCACTTTACTTCATGAGGGCAGTGCGCTGATTCAGATATGGGCCTAGCCACTACCGCTCAGGACCCTAGTTCTGAATGTATTGGATGGTTTTGAACAGGACATTCCTTATGAGGAAAACTCCAGTTCTGAGTCAGTAAATGACAGGGCGCTTGTTAGTGTACTCATGACTGCGGTGAGGGACACTCTCAAGCTAAAATGCTGCGGATGCAGAACCTCAGGCGGATACACTCTCCTTTTGGTTCTTTTAAGGCCAGGCCTTCTAAAGAGGTTTTTCCATATGTACTTTCTTTGACCAGCTCCTTGATAAGGTCTGGGAAAAGCCGCAGAAGAATTTTTTTATGGTCCCGCGGCGTTTGTCTATCAGATACCCCTTGAAGATGCCCTACTTAAAAAGTGGGCTTCTCCCCCAGGGTCGACCCTCCAGTCACCCAGTTGAACAAGGCCATCACTCTCCCGATGGAGGGGACTCCTGCATTTGAGGACCCCACTGACAGGATGTCAGAAGTGGTGAGCAGAGCCATGTTTGCCTTGTTGGGATCCGCCCTACGGCCTGTGGTAGCGGCGACCCTTGTGTCTTAAACACTTACAGGTTGGGCAAAAATGTTGCACCTAGCTGTACAGGAGCATAATCTTCCTCCAGACACAGTTGCTCTGGCCCACCAACTGGTTCAGGGCCTGGTTTATGTGTGCGACGCCACGTTGGACGCGGCCCCTTTAATATCCAGGGCCTCTGTCTCGGCGGTGGTATTGCGTCGTCTTATCTGGTTGAAGTGCTGGTCTGCTGACCTAGCCTTAGGAAGCTCCTGACGGATCTACTATTTAAAGGTGGTAGACCTTTCGGTGCTGCTCTGGATGACATCGTCATGGATGTCATGGAAGGTAAAAGCACTCTTCTTCCTTAGACTAGCAAGAGTGAGGAGGCCCGCCGCAAACAGGGGCCTTCCTTTCCAGCAAAACGGGTTTTTTTCGTCAGAGTCCACGGGTAGGTCCTCTCAGACTGACGGCAGTGCGGCTGGTGGGCACAAGTGCCCCTGGGTGCGTAAGCCGAACAAGCGGCTCCCAAGCCCGCCTCCGCGTGAAGTCTTGCCTCCGCCCGACTCTGAGGTGGGGGGACGACTTCGCAGGTCACGAATCGGTGGTCCTCCCGAATCTCCGACTGGTGGGTGTGCGAGGTGGTCACCTCAGGATACAGGATAGTATTCCGATCCTGGCCCCCAGACAGATTCTTTCCCTCGAATCTTCCTCTCCTTCCTACCTGTCGGGCAGCCCTCTTGGGGGGCTGTACAGGATTTGATCAGGTCTGGAGTGATTGTGCCGGTTCCGTCACAGGAGAGTTTTCAGGGATTCTACTCGAATCTGTTTGTCGTCCCAAAAATAGGACGTGGTTCGACCTATCCTGGACCTCAAGGCCCTGAATGCCTTCGAGAAGGTGCAGAAATTCCGCATGGAATCCATTCGCACGGTGATCGCTACACTCCACCAAAGAGATTTTCTTCTGGCATCTTTGGACTTCAAGGACGCCTACTTGCATGTTCCGATCTGCGCAAGTCACCAGAAGTTTCTGTGCTTGCGATCAGCGAAGTCCACTATCGATTGTGGCTCTTCCTTTCGGCCTAGCCTCGGCACCAAGGGTGTTCACCAAGGTGCTTGCTCCGGTTCTAGCCTTCTGTTACAGTGAGGTATTGCTGTCGTGGGCTATCTGGATGATCTTCTGCTAAGAGCAGAAAGTGGCTCAGGCTTAGAGGAAAGGTGACTATCGTCAATTAGACCCTCAGGGACTTCGGGTGGTTCCTGAACATTCAGGAGTCAGTCCTGGTCCTGACTCAGTGTCTGGAGTATCTAGTTCTGATTCCGGACTCCTTGGAGGCAAAGGTATCCTACCTCTGGAGAAGTTGCTGACACTTCAGTCTGCGGTGCGGGTGCTGACATCCCGAAAATGGTTGTCAATCCGTTTTTTTTGCATGAGAGTCCCGGGACTCGTGGCCTCCTTCGCGGCCGTTCCGTATGCCCAATCACACACCAGGGCATTGCAGAAGGAAATCTTGTCCACCTGGGACAAATCCCCGTTGTCCTTGGATCTTCAGATCCAGGTGATTTACCTGGTCAGGGCGCCCCTGACATGGTGGTTGAGATCCTCGGCTCTTCGGTCCGGAAAGTCGTTCCCCTCCCATCCAATGGACGGTACTCACGACGGACACCAGCCTGATGGGCTGAGGTGGAGTCTGGGGAGTCCTGTCGGCTCAAGGCCTTGGACTCCGGACGAGCCCGTTTACCAATCACTGTTCTGGAAATACGGGCCATCGGACTGTGTCTCTCCTCAGGTCGGAGAGAGTACGGGGTCGCTCCATCAGGAGCCAGTCGGACAACGCCATGGCGGTGGCGTATGTAAACCATCAAGGGGGGACTCGGAGCTCAGCTGCGGCTTCCGAGGTAGTCCGTATCCTGAAGTGGGCCGGAAAAAACGTGCCGGCTCTGTAGGCCATTTACATTCTGGGCATAGACAATGGGCAGGCGGACTATCTGAGTCGCCAATCGCCGGACCAAGAAGAGTGGTCCTTGCATATTTCAACTCCTTTGCCGACGGTGGGGCATGCCGGATGTGGACCTGATGGCCTCTCGACTCAATCGCAAGGGTCGAGGTTGTGGCCAGATCCAGGGATCCTTGGGCGATGCCTCAGATGCGTTGGTGGCCCCATAGGGTCCTTATCGCCTGTTATAAACTCCGGTGATCCTAATTGTTCCGGATTGGCCTCAGCATCACTGGTACATCTCGTCGCGGACGTTCCCTGGCGGTTGCCGATGAGGGAGGACCTTCAGTCTCAAGGTCCTATGTTTCATCCGGCTTACAGTCTTTGGCTTTAACGGCAGGGCTGTTGAAAGCCAGGTGTTGAGGGACCGAGGTCTCTCGGACTCGGTCATTTTGACCATGTTAAGGACACGGAAGTCTTCCTCCAAGCAGATCTATCACCGTGCCTGGAAAGCTTATATCGCCATATGCGAAGCGCTGGACTGGCGTCCTCGGACGTATTCCGTCCCCAGAATCCTGCGTCCTCTGCAGTGTGGAGTGACCCAAAAGTTTGCTTTGAGTACCATCAAGGATCAGATTTCGGCCTTGGCCGTCTTCTTTCAGCGACCTCTAGCGGGTCATTTCTTGGTTAGCACCTTGTGTTGGGGGTTCGCCATGTGCTCCCTCCTGTCAAGCCTCCTCTCCCACCGTGGGATCTGAATTTGGTGCTCTCGGTCCTCCAGGAACCTCCTTTTGGGAATATCCAGGATATTCCCCTCTTGTCTTGTCTCAGAAGGTGGCCTTTTAGTGGCAATCACTTCTGTTTGACGGGTGTCTGAGTTGGCGGCTTTGTCCTGCAAGTCGCCATATGTAGTCATCCATAAGGATAAGGCGGTGTTGCATCCGTGACCTTCCTTTTTGCCAAAGGTGGTGTCGACCTTTCACCTACATGAGGACATTGTCCTCACCCATCGCATCCCAGAGAGTTTGCGCTGCACATATTGGATGTGGTACAAGCCTTACGGGTGTACCAGTCTGCTACTGCTTCTATTCGAAAGTCCGACTCACTGTTTGTGACTGTCTCTGGTCCATAACAGGGCCAAGCGGTTTCGTCTGCCATCATTTCTAGGGGAATCAGACAAACCGTCATTTAAGCCTATGCTCTCAAAGGGCGGGCGCCTCCCTTTCCGGTTACGGCGCATTCCACCAGGGCAATTGGTGCTTCCTGGGTTTTCCGACATCAAGCGTCGGTTGCACAAGTGTGCAAGGCGGCGACCTGGTCGTCTGTTCATGCCTTTTAAGTTTTTTATAAGGTTAATGTGGCTGCATCTCCGGATGCTTCCTTCGGCCGCAGGGTGCTGCAGGCCGATGTTTAAAGTTGCGACTCCTCCGTTGAGGAGCTCTGCCTTCTTGGAGTGAAGTTTTTGGTTTTTCCATTTATACTGCTCCCATCCCTCTTGACACTGCTTTGGGACATCCCACGTGTAAAGTGTAGAGACACCGTGTCAGTCCATGGATGGTAAGAGAAAATAGGATTTTTTGTACTCACCGTAAAATCCTTTTCTCTGACATCCATGGACTGACACGGCACCCACCCTTCCTTTTTTAAGTTTGTACTGCTTTGATACGAACTGAAGTCTGCTGACTGTAGTGGGAGGGTTATGTCTGGAGGGACCGCCCCCTGGGTGGGGCTGTTCAGCTCTGGCTTTTAGAATGTATGTATAACATCTCACATTCTGCCTAGGTCTTCTCCTGCAAGCAGGGACATAACCCACGTGTAAAGTGTAAAGAGACACCGTGTCAGTCCATGGATGTCAGAGAAAAGGATTTTACGGTGAGTACAAAAAATCCTATTTTTTTACTCGCCGTATAATCCTTTTCTCTGAGTTCATGGACCGACACAGCACCCACCCCTCGTTTTAAGTTTGTACTGCTTTTTGGCGAACTGATCTGCGAGGTGCAGAGAGAGGGATTATACCTAGAGGGTCCGCCCACTGGGCGGGACTGTAGAAGGTGTGATGCAACAATTTTTACAAGTTTTTCTGCCTTGTCACTCCTAAATAATGGATAATACCCACTATGTCAACAGGAAGCTGTGTCCATCCATGAACTCAAAGAAAAGGATTTTACGGTGAGTAAAAAATCCTATTTTTTTAAATTGCCCAAAAAATAAAGATAACGAGTGTTCTCCATCTTTCAAGTTTCATGCATGTGCATTGTGCTCTCCCACCCCATTGTAGCAGTGATGCTCTCAGCTGCTGCTGTGACAGAGGGAGCACTGTGTTTGCCTGTGTTACCCTGTCAGAACACAATAGAACAGTAGGGTAACTCTCTGCACGAACATTGGATTGCTAGTACAGCGGCTCTGTTTTTTTTGTTTTTTTTTCATTCACCCCGCTGGGTTGAATGGAAAAAAACGAATGGTGTAGCTTGAAAGGATTGTAAAGAATAAATAAATAACAAACATGTTATACTTAACCTCCACTGTGCAGCTCATTTTGCACAGAGTGCCCCCCGATCCACATCTTCTGGGGTCCCTCGGCGGCTGTCTCGGCTCCTCCCTGCAATCACTCACCACCTTTATGCGAGCTCGCATGGTGGTGAGTTAAGGATGCATTAAGGTGAAAAAACATGTACCTTTAAGCTTACGGTTATGGCATTTATACTCCATAAAAAGCTGCACAATGTTTTTTTTTTAAGTACCGCGGCCCCTTGACTGCACAATGCATTTCATTACAAAGGTAGCCTTTTTAATACATAATTGTCTGTGTGATTAGGTTTATAGTGAATCGTGTATGACTTTGACCTTTCTCTTTCTATCTGCCACTATACAGGAGAATCGCCCTAATCCCTGTAAAGACAAATTCACCCAACACACATCAGCTCGCTCCAGTGTCCCCAGGACCCAGTAGGATGGAGTGCAGTAGTACTGGTAAGTGATAAAATCTTTTTGAACTTCTCTAGAAAATCGTTACACAAAAAAAAAAGGGGGGGGGGGTGATTAGTGTTTGTGCATATTTTTCTATTATGCTTGTATGGGTGCCTGGGGAATCCATTGTGGTCTATAAGAAATATTTTAAATGAGTTACAATTATGTAGTTTCCTGTTGAAATACTCCAAAACTGAAAAATAAAATGCTCACCCTTTTTATAATGCATATTATACTATAACCTTAGAAATTTTTTCACTGTGGAGAGGGACCCAAGCTTCTGTGGGGAACCTAGAAATTCACACAATTGCAGCAGCATTCCAGATCTCCCTGGTACATCCAAGTGCCAGATTGCTCTGACAGGCAAAGCGCTTACATTTCCCAGTATTGTCAGATCTTCCCAGCAAGCCTTGGCCCTACGCATTCCTACTGTCCCATCACTGTCATGGGCAGCCTCACTGGCCAATAAGCATGCACAGGATTCCGAAAGGGAAGAGCCCAATATTTGCCTTTCAGAACTGCAGTGACAGGAAGGTTTGGGAAGCTGCTGCATGTACTGTATGTGCAGCTCTTCCTCCCACTGAGTCTCTTTAACCACGTGACCGGAAGATTTACAACCTTCATGACCAGGCCACTTTATGCGATGCGGCACTGCATTACTTTAACTGACAATTGTGCAGCTTGAGTGACGACAGTGGGCTTTAGTTACATGAGTGCAGAATGAAGTACACTCCTGTGATTCATACAAAAAGGGCCAAAATAGCTTACAATGCACTGTATACAGATATACTTGATTACCTTTAAAGTGTACCTGTCATGAAAGTATCAAAGGGATTTAAAGCGGTAGAAAAGTATTTTTTTTTAAATTTATGCCTACAGGTAAACCTACAATAAGGCTTATCTGTGGGGTATAGTGAACATTCACCATTCAGCAGATGATGTCACTGGCTCATGCGCACTGTGCTATCAATGGACAGCATTCAGTCCATTGAGAGAGCTGTGCCATGGTTGTGACTCCTGTGCGCCAGCAAGGGAGTGATGTCATCGCGGCTCGGCCAGAGCAGATAAACACAGAAGGAAGACCAGATGAAGACGGAAGCTCTTTCAAGCGGTAACAACGCACTGCTGGAGAGATCTGTTTTGGAGGCAAGTCTGTCATAATGTGTTAGTAAGCAAGGCATGCTAGCACATTATGACATTATCCTGCATGGGTCCAATTTTTTTTCTTTTCTTTCTTACGGTTTAAAGTGACACTAAAGTTTCACGTTTTAAAAAATAAAAATTAACACGTCATTCTTGCCTCCACTGTGCAGTTCAGTTTGCACAGAGTGGCCCCGATCGTCCTCTTTTGGGGTCCCACGGCAGCTTCTCCCCACGATAGCTAACCCCCTCTGGGAAGCTCTTTCCCAGGGGGGGTTACCTTGCGGGCGCGCTCCCGTGTCATACACTCTGCGTACATAGACGCTGAGTGTATGACTCGGCCCTGCCCCCCCCCCCCGACGCCCGCGTCATTGGATTTGATTTAACGCAGCGGGAGCCAATGGCTGTGCTGCTATCAATCTTTCCAATGAAGAGCCGAGATGCTGTGGGGAGAACGACGCGGTATCGCGCCCATGGAGGTTCGGGGCTCAGGAAAGTAAAACGGGGGCTCGAGGGGGCTGGAGAGTGCAAAGTGTTTTTTCACTTGAATGCATAGGATGCATTAAGGTAAAAAAAAACTTGAGGCTGTACAACCCCTTTTTAAGGATATTTTTAATGGATCTTCATTTCAAACCAGACCCAAAGGTACAATGAAAATGCCCTAAACAAATATTGTTTTTCTTATTTAAGTCTAACAAGCTTCCTCTGTTCTACAGACAATTCGCCGGTTCAGGACCCGTTCTGCAGACCTCCAGAACCCAAGCGTCTGAAAACAGAGGTTCCACCAGTTATCATTATAGATGACGAAATGCCAAGCTGTAGCAAAGATTATGATGAAATGTCATAACAAAACAAAAAAAAAATCTTGCTGGACCATGTTGGATGTGTTAAATGATATGTACAGAACACAGCTGCTGGTCACCCTACTGTGCAACTATCAATGGATCGGAGTGCTATCCGCACCTCCTAGTGTGCCACATGTATAAATGTTGAGAACTGGCTCACCTGCACTTCTGAGGATCTTCTGCCTTCCAAAGCTTGATGTTTCTGATTTTTCTATTTAAAATGTATCTCCACATTTTGACAAACTTGATCCAGTGTGATCAATCCAGATATTCATTTTACCGGTAACTCATGTAGATGAGCTCCTTCAACAGGAGGAATAACTTCTATGTGGTAAAATGTCATTTTTTGTTTTTATCCATGGACTTTAAGTGAATTCCTCATCTACTGGGTTTTAAAATATCACATGGGGTACTCTGTTTTGGTCCGAGTGTTCATAGGGCTGATTGTTATCAATTCTGTGGTGTCTACCATGTTGTCCTGTACTGGGAAGATCTGGTTAGTGTACACAGTCCTGGGGCCCGAGGGATGTTTAGCGTAATACGTTCTAGGGGCATCGGAGCAAAAGGTTTTCAATCTTTTACTATTCCCCCCCCCCCCCTTTTTTATTATTACACGTCCTCTTTCTAAAGCAGCCGCAGCCCATGTAGAAAAACTTGTTCCCTGCCAGTATGCTGTAGAGAAGGGCACTTGCTCATTGTGGGGAAGCAATGGTCTCTCTGCAGAGCTTACATACCTTCTATTGAGTCCAACTGTAGGTCTGCAATCGGCACAGATCATGCTGGCTGCTAATTGGAGAGCTCTGAATCGGGGGGGGGGGGGGTCAGACCTCTGCAAAGAGCAATTGCCCCTTTCTGCAGCATGCTGGCAGGGGACAGGCTTTTCTGCTCATGCTGCGGTTGCTTTCCAAAGAAAACAAAGTGTATAACTTTGACTGAAAGTCTGGCTGGCTCTAAGGTTGTCTTCACATCTATACATTACAGTGATGCCTGTGACCTTTCTTTTTATTTTTTTTCTCTGGCAGCTTATTCAAATAAACCTTTTACACCAGAGCAGACAGGTATGAAGGGACTGTAAAATTGGTTCTCCAAAAATAGTTGAATTCTTTCCACTAATGAAGGGAATTTTCAGTATTTTTAAAGCCTTCATTTTCAATAAATTAAACTTGTACTGAGGATGTATAGGGACTGCCATTGCTGACCTTTCCTTCTGAAAACGTTTTAATTGGAA
Source organism: Rana muscosa (assembly GCA_029206835.1). Lineage (NCBI taxonomy): Eukaryota > Metazoa > Chordata > Amphibia > Anura > Ranidae > Rana > Rana muscosa. Next base: position 66,887,258 of record CM055117.1, on the reverse strand, counting down.
TTTTCTGATCTGCCTCCTAGTTCTGGGTCTGTCCCTTGTATGCATCTAAAGAATCAATTTTAGGCTATGACTAAAGTGCACCCCCCTGATTTCACACAGCACTCACAATGGAAGGTAGAGTCCTCATCTCAGACCAGCCTTAAGCTGGTAATACGTGACTCGATTGATCGATTTCTCGCATTTACTTTGCACCTCCACTGCCGGCCATGGTATTCAGGCAACTGTGGCAACCCCCGCACCCAGCTGTCCTGCTGATATAATGCAGTCACTGTTTAGCTGATGATTCTCCACCTTGCTCAATCAGTTTTTTTGTCAAGCTGGGTGGTGTTGAAGAGCCACCCAAGGCTCGAATTCCGTCCGGAATTGCATGGAGACCTTTCCAGAGACAAGCTGCCATAGACACCTGCTCATTTCTATTGTATGGCAGCATCTCATTTAGGCCCCTTTCCCACTTGTACAACTTGTCACATGATTTGGGACTGCAAAGTAGCATGTCAAGTCGTTCCCCATGATTTCCAATGACAGCTATTCATATTGGTACGACTTCAAAGTAGTCCCTGCATTACTTTGATGGCAGTTACACAGGCATTCCCTGAAATCGCGCGACTTTGGAGTCGCAGTAGTGATAAAGGAGAAAGTAATGAACTGTGGGCTTTAAAGGATAAGTTCACCTTTTTACTAAAAATAATAAATGCAGATTTTTATTTTTTTTGCAGGTAAAAAATGTGCATTATTTTCTTTTTGTTTTGGGAGCCTGTATAGCATTGCACCAGTGATCAGCAGATCGTTGATGCCATGTAGATCCCTTGCAGATCTGTGAGTGCATCAGCTTGTTCATGCTTCGTACAAGGAAGCCAATATATTCCGATAGGAAGACATGAACTACCACAGAACTCACAGCGCCGTGGTAGTTCAATGAAAACTACAAGCCGACAGCTGCAAAGGCTCCCAGACCTTGTCGTTTTCCATTCAGAGGACTGTAAATGAGTGATGTGGCCGGCAGAGCCCCGCACCATCTTTTTTGATTTGTGACAGCTAGCAGGAGGAGAAGATTCCTGGGGGTGGGGACCAGTGCATTCATAAGATGTTGCACCCTGAATATGGGTATAACCTGCTATGAAAGGTGAACTTCTCCTTTAACTGAACAGAGATGAACCATTTTACCTTTTTAAATGCATAGGCGAAGACTGTTTTTAACATTCCTATCATTTGAAGACATTTACATGACAACCAGTATAGGAGCTGGCTAGGGATGCCGATCTGTGCAGCTTTTGTAACCACTCTTCTTGCTATAGAAAGTTGTAAAGAGACACTAGGATCTCCAAACTACGGCCCTCCAGCTGTTGCGGAACTACACTTCCCATGAGGCATTGTAAAACTCTGACGTTCACAGACATGACGAGGCATGATGGAAATTGTAGTTCCTGAACAACTGGAGGGCCATGGTTTGTAGACCCCTGCACAAGGTTTCAAATATAGATACTTCAGCAGCCTGTTTGAGCATAACAGAATGGGATGGATAAATACGATTTAAAAAATTAACTATTGTATTGCTCAGTTTTGGAAGTTTAATAATTTATATTAAAAAGTGAAGTTCCACTTTTAAGTTGATATGTCATTTTAATGATGACTCAACCTCTGAGTGCAATATTTTCAGCACAGATAGGTGAATAAATGTAAATTTGTATGCACCATGTCGGTAACGAAAGTGTATAAAATCATCTTTTATAGGCTTCAGCTGCTTACAAAGTTTTTAGTTCTGGCAGGTATTTGGCAACAAAGGTAACTCTTGAAACATGCAGATTATTCCTTGACGGCTGTAGTAAGATTAACAGTAGTCATCCATACCTTAGGGCCCCGTGCACACAGCATGCAGAACCTGCGATATGACATTCTCAGGACCTTTTGCAGCGCATCGGGGGTTACATTAAGTATCTGTCCGTGCACGAATGTATGCTCCAAACGCAGACTGTGTTCGAAGCATACATCTCCATGCATGTGTGGGTGCTTACACAACCCCTGGCACACAACCATGTACAGTCAGCCGCCTCTTCTAATGGATCTTAGTGGGTGGCTGTATGCGGAGGCAGCGGGTCCCAGGAATGTCATTATGCAATCTCTGCGTGCTTTACGGGCATGTGTATGAAGCTTAAAGCGGTATTAAACCGCAGCTTAAAAAAAAAAAAATCCCCTGCAAGGCAATGTCATAATGTGCTACTATGCATTGCGTACTAGCACATTATGAGAGACCCTCCTTAAAACGAAGCCCTCCTGACCGTGCTTCCATCTTACCCCGGTCTTCCTTCCGGGTTCGTGGCCTCTAGCTACATGAGTGGCCAGGGCCGCGATGACGTCACTTCTGTTCTCAGCTACAGCACGGAGCTCTGAAGGGAACAATGCCTTGAACGTAAACTAGTAAGCCAGTCCCCCTAAACCCCAAATTCAACCAACATGAGATAGAACCTTTTGGTATTTATTGCCCTCTGCATTTCTGTGGTACAGATTTCCCTCACAATCCAATGGTTAGACAAAATAAATAAAAATGTTAGTATAATGGTAAAAAGGTTTAAAACATGGATGCCGCTTTTATTTGTTCTGTACCTTCTTGTGTCAGTGACAGCTGCTTCCCCCATTTCATTCTGTACATGTGTCAGACAGGAAGTGTGGGAGTTTCTTTATGACGGGGTCACAGACAAAAATGAAATGGGTATCTTAAAGCGGGTTGTATACCCTATTTTTGAACTTTTACTTTCAGGTAAGCCTATAATGAGGCTTACCTGTAGGTAAAACGAATATCTCCTAAACCTGTACGGTTTAGGAGATATTCCCCTCGCAATGAGCCGCTGACTGCAGCGGGGATTCTCGGCTAAAGACCGGCAGCCGCCGGACCTTGCTGACGCGCGGAAGTGACGACATCGCCGCTCCAGCCACTCGCAAGCGCTGGAGCGGCTATACTCGGAAGACATGCCGAGGCAAGATGACATCTCCCTCGGCGTGGGCCAGGTAAGTTCCCGACGCCTCGTTCTAAGGTAAGTATTTCATAATGAGCTAGTATGCGGTGCATACTAGCTCATTATGCCTTTTGCCTTTCAGGTATGAAAAAAAAGCAGCAGCGGGTATACAACCGCTTTAACTTGTTCTCATTCTGGTTTTTATCTTTATTTTGTGCCCTTTGCTGTAAACTATGATTCTTCGCACCATCAATGTAACCTATGGGAGAAGGGGGGTGGCAGTAATAATAATAAAAAAAAAAAGCAGCATTTTAGTTTCAGTACTGAGAGATCTAGAGAAGCTGTTGATTTCAATTAAAAGTGGAGACCCCCTTGATGCTCAATAATTCGGTGTAAGTATGGACAAATTCTTTATACTGTATGTAAAGACAGTATTTTTTTAGTTTTGGGTAAAGTAGGGAATAGTTAGGACCTCCATCAGTTATTTTATTCTGTTGCCTTCCGTTCAAATTACTGTGGAACCTGGGAAGTAAAAGGATATCCTACCTCCTATTTCTGTGACAATGCAAACATTTTGGATTGCAAATCACTTTGGTCTAAAGAGCCAGTGGTGAAACGATACTTCCCAGCAGGCATACATAGCAATATAAACATGACAGATGCCCTACCCTTTCCTCATTCTATCCACAACTAGAATAACATGTTTTGGCTTTGCATTGGTAGACAGTGGGGTTGATTTACTAAAACTGTAGAGTGCAAAATCTGGTGCAGTTGTGCATGGTAGCCAAGTCAGCCCCTACAAATACTGCTTCTGCTGACTTTTAAAATAAGGACACTTACCTGTCCAGGGCACCCGCGATGTCGGCACCCGAAGCCAATCTTTCCCTCGGCTCTCGGGTGGTGCCACTGCCATCTTCACTAAAAGAATCGGGAAGTAAAGCCTTGCGGCTTCACTTCCTGGTTCCCTACTGCACATGCGCGAGTCACGCTGCACGATCCCACTGGTCCCTGCTGTCTTCTGGGACCTGTGTGTCTCCCAGAAGACGGACGGAGAAGGCGTCGGAAGTGGCGTAGATACCCGCGGGTGGCTCGGGTATCTATGCCCGGACGTGGGAGCAAAATACCTGTATTAGACAGGTATCTGCTCCCCCCCCCTCCTCCCTGAAAGGTGCCAGGAGGAGGAATCCGAAAAGTGGAAGTTCCATTTTTGGGTGGAACTCCGCTTTAAGCTTTGACAAAAAAAAAATAGAAGCTGATTATAGTGCTGCTCTGCATAGTAACCAGATTTTGCGCTCTCCAGTTTTAGTAAATCCAATTGATTTACTAAAACTGGAGAGTGCAAAATCTGGTGCAGCTCTGTTAGAAACCAATCCGCTTCCAGGTTTGTTTTTGTCAAAGCTTAATTGAACAAGATGCTGATTGGCTACCATGTACAGCTGCAACAGATTTTGCACTATCCTGGTTTAGTAAATCAACCCCACTGTGTCTAAACCAGTAGAGCTGATGATTGTGTTATGTGGTGTATACAAGCATGTGCTCCCTGATTTCCTTAGACCCCTTTTACACTGGGGTTAAAACTCCTGTTTTGCGGCGCATTGAAATCACTGCCCATTCATTCCAATGGGCAGGGCGTTTTGGAAGCGATGTATACAGTGTTCGCAAACGGCCCCAAAGATGCTGCTTGCACAACTTTTTTTTTTTTTTACCGTCCCGAAAGTGCACCACTCCAGTCTGAAAAGTTGCACTGCAATGAATGGGAGGCGGTTTTCAGGTGCTTAGCAGAGGATAATTCCAGCGCTAAAGCGCCTGAAAATCGGCCCAGTGTGAAAGGCGTCTTTAAAGTAAACCTTGAGCTGCGTCAAAAGAGCAAAGCCAGCAGCAGTAAGTAACTGGCAGTACAACCGACCCTACATGCTTGCTATTGAAAGTTTATCTATTGTTTGTCCACCTATTTCCTCTGATGTCACATGTTCTGCACTTTTATATTCTACAATACGGTCATTTTGTAATTCCTCTATTCTTTGGCAGCATTGCCTTGTTGAGTACTCCACTCTGACAGATCAGATATTTACGCAGTTCAATGTAGTTTGATACAGTTTTTTATATATATAAATATGTGTATGTTTAATAGTTATTTGCTCAAGCGAAAAATGGATGCTAAGTGTATGTTTTGTAAATGTTTGTATTAAGAACATCATTAGTGGTTTATGGGGAAATTTTTGCTACTCGGATGAAAAATCACTAAAGATCTTTTTTTGCTCATGTTTTTGTGTCATTTTTATTCTCAACAGATTTTTTATTTCTATGTAATGTTTGCCTTGGGTCAGTGCAATGAAATTAACAACTTGCAGACTGTCTGCCAGCAATGTGCTGTGGACAGGAGGTCTATACAGGCACAGAGATGTACTGGTTCTTGGTTTAGGGTGCGCAGGGAATCTGTCAGCAGGTCTCAGACAATTATTCATGTCCAATCACAGCCCAGAGCCCTGTGTTATCCAAACATACAATGTAGACCATACAATACATTCTCAGTGTAAATAAAACACAGTAAAACTTTCTGAGGTGTGAGGGGGCGCAGAGGGAGCTGATCTGCGAGTACCGTGGACCTAATTTCCACAGGCACTCGCCGATCGTTGGGCAGAGAGCCGGAATGGCGATCTATGTAAACAAGGCAAATTGCCATTCTGTCAGCAGGAAAGGCATGGATCCTGTGTTCCTGCAAAGCATGGACATGGATCCATGTCTTCCCCTAGTAAAAGAACCTCCCCCACAGTACACAAACACACTAGCTAGACACACTTTTAAAGTGATTGTAAAGGCTCATATTTTTTCCTATAAAAATAACAAACATGTTATACTTGCCTGCTCTGTTGCATTGGATTTGCACAGAGCAGCCCCGATCCTCCTCTTCTCTGGTCCCTCCCTCCCTCCCTGTTCAATGCCCCCACAGCAAGACGCTTGCTATGGGGGCACCCGAGCGGAGTGAAAGCTCCCTGTGTCCATTCAGACACGGAGCCCTGACTCTGCCCCACCCCCCCCTCCCCTGATTGACAGCAGCGGGAGCCAATGGTGCCGCTGCTGTGTCTCAGCCAATTGGCAAAGAGAATCTGAATGGCTTGGACACTCGTGGACATAGAGGGACCTCAGGTAAGTGCTGGGGGGGGGGGGGGGTCTGCTACACACAAGGCTTTTAATCTTAATGCATTAAAATATATATATATATATATATAAAAAATCTGCCTTTACAACCTCTTTTAACCCTTGGAACGCTCTAGGTGTTTAACCCCTTCCCAGCCAGTGTCAGTACAGTGACTGTGTATTTTGGTGTCAGTGTCCCATTATAAGTTGCTGATCATGCCCATTATAGTATATAAATTACAGTATATAATAGTTTGTAGACTCTAACTTTCACGCAAGCCAATAAATATACACTTATTGGGTGGTGTTTTTTTTTTTTTTTTTTACCAAAGACGTGTAGCAGAATACATTTTGGCTAAAATTTATGAAGAAATTATATATAAAAAATTTGTGTTTTGTATCAGACAGTTGCGGTTTTTCAAAATGTTTGGTCTTTTTCCGTTTATATAATAAACTTAGTGGCGAACAAATACCACTAAAAGCTCTGTTTGTGATAAGATAAAAATGTTCATTGGGTACAGTGTTGCATGATGAGCAATTACCAGTTAAAGTAGCGCAGTGCTGAACAGCAAAAAATAGCTTGGTCATCAAGGAGATGAAACCTTCCAGAGCTGAGATGGTTAAGAGGGCAAGTGGCAACCCTCAAATTTTGTTTGGTTGACAACATGCCCCCCCCCCCCCCAAATAGGGTCTGTTCAAAGCTTACAGAAATATAATTGAATCATTGGCAGCCCTGCCTGGCATAGAAGCAACTTTTTTTTTAGTACACCAGATCCTTAACTGCAGGCCTCCTATCACAGGCTTGTATTTGGGCTCCTGCTGTGCACCAACATATCTGTCTGTAGTTCCTCAGCATGCTTGTAGTCTGTTCTCTGCCAGCTCCTGAGACTGCTTTAAGAGGAAGTCCTGCATGGGACAGAGTGGTGACATCACAGTCACATGATGTGCTCCTGTGCCTTACACCCATCCACAGTCCACTGTGGTCATTGAGAGTAAGCAGTTATGAAAATAATCAGGAATAGGATAATTTAAAGTAAACCTTCCTTCCAAAGTTTAATTTGTCCTCCCTGCAATCCTCCCCCTACCCTATGATAGAGAAAAAAAAAAACCTGCAACTTTTTTTTTTTGTATACTTTTTGCTTGCAAATTTTTTTGCTTAGGCAAGAATGTGTCCCTGTGGCCTCCTGAGATATCTCCCCCATCCCAGCAGGGAACATGGCTTTCAATGGGCGAACCTGACAGTGCATCATTGGGGGCTGGCTGCAAGAACTTGAGAGAGCAGAAGTCTGCTCCCAATGACACAGGAAGGAAAGATGGTGGGCTCGGACCCAGCTGGAAGCAGTAGATCAGAATGCTGGATTAGCTCAGCCAGGTGAGTATGTTTTCTGAAGAGGACAGGGCCAGAGGTGCAGATATTTATACAGTTGTGTTCAAAATAATAGGAGGCCAACATCACTAACTAGATCCATCGCTGTTTTTGGTATAAATTATATTTCTACATGGCAAATAATTTACTAGTAGGTGTAAATGAGTAATAGAAAACCAACAGTCATGACATGCATGCTGCTGATTCTGTGTAATTGAATCATTCATTGAAAGGGGTGTGTTCAAAAATAAAAGTGTGAAGTTCAATTAGTGAGGTCATTCTGTATGTTAAAAAAAAACAAAAAAAAAAACAGGTGGCCCTTATTTAAAGGCTAAGTTCACCCCCCCCCCTTTTTTTTTTTTTTATGAAACCGGCCACCGTATGTACAAATTTTCTATTAATGTACCGTTGTTACACAAAAAAGGTTTCTTTGATTTTGAAGACGAGGGCTACCTCATCCATGGCTGTATTTTGCAGATCACTTCAGAAACTTCCTGGTATACAAAGAGAACAGACAAGCCAGTGAGACACAGGAAGGAGTTTACCAGCTGTCCTCATTAGCACACCTTCACCCATTAACTGTTTCCACAGCACCTCTGGCATTCCTCCATGCGGGCATTTGTCTGACTTCCCCAGTGTCCCTTCAGATGGGCTCAGGGTGCATGCTAAACTCCCTGGGGCCACATGCAGCCCACGGGACACCCCTAATGTGGTGCAAAAGAGGGCCTGATTGGATACAGAGTAATTGGATTGATGGTGTGCCCTCCTATTATATAGTTTTGGTAAATCTAAAGAGATTGTTCAATCAGATTGTATAGTGTATGGCCACATTTATACACCTAAAATTACCTAGTTGCGCTTTCAGTGTCATTATTTGTGTTTGTGTTTTTATATATATATATATTTGACAATTTTTATTAGATTTTGACATGTGCAATACAGAGGTTTAAAACATAAACCAGAGAGAGTAAAGTAATAAAAGGGACGTAGTCACAAACAGCTCTGGAGTGGGCATGGTGGTCTACTCATGACAAACTGAACACCCAATCCACAGACATAGGTCAACAAGGAACAGCACTATGTAACAGGGGGTAGTAGCGCTGGGGTAATTACAGTGCAGGCTTCTCTTGATAGACAGACCACCAGTAGGGTCTGTGATATAATTGCGTGATCCACTATTTCAGAGAAAAAAAACAAAAAAAAAAACAAAGGGAGGAGGGGTGAGAGGAAAAGCAAAGAGCAGGGAAAAGGTATAAGAAAGTTCCAAACAAAACAAAAGGGCTCGTCATTCCTGGGCTTCGAGCGATCATAGTGTACAGAACGAAGGGGAGGTACTCATGAGGTCATGGGGAGGGTCTATTTTCTGATGCCATGGTTCCCATGTCATTGTATGCCGGTCCGTTAGCCTAGATGTCATGGACTCCATAACCTCTACAATCCTTAATTCTGGTATAAAGATGGGATAGAGTCATTATTTGTTAATGGCACACCAAACACAGAAGAAAACACTCATTTTGCCACATGAAAAGACAGGTGACAAATGCAGTAAAAAAAAAAAATTACAAAAATGTCCCAAGAGCTACTTTGCCAGGTGTAGCGCAGGCCATTGAAATCAACGGGCTGCCCTATGTGTGTCGCTGGAAAATCAAATTAAAAAAATGTGCTCCCACTATTAGGTGTGAATGGGGCCTGAAAGTGAAATTGATGCGTTTACACAAGAACAGTGAGGCTCCATTCACATCTGCGTGTTTCCAAACGCATGGCAAACTGCACAGAAAATTGGGGATTCGCCATGCGTTTAAGAAATGCTGCAAATGTACATCGTGTTTTGTTATTACATGTTAACCACTTCTCTACTGTGCACGAAAACCCCCTTCCTGCCAAAGCCATTTTTCAGCTTTCAGCGCTGTCACACTTTGAATGACAATTGCGCGGTCGTGCGACGTGGCTCCCAAACGAAATTTGCGTCCTTTTTTTCCCACAAATAGAGCTTTCTTTTGGTGGTATTTGATCACCTCTGCGGTTTTTTTTTTTTTGCGCTATAAACAAAAGAAGAGCGTCCAGTTTGGAAAAAAAACACTATTTTTTAATTTTTGCTATAATAAATACCCATTTTTTTTTTTTAAATAAAATTTTCCTCAGTTTAGGTCGATACGTATTCTTCTACATATTTTTGGTAAAAAAAAAAATCGCAATAAGCGCGTATTGATTGGTTTGCGCAAAAGTTATAGCGTGTACAAAATAGGGGATAGATTTATAGCATTTTTATATTTGTAATGGCGGCGATCTGCGATTTATTTATTGTGACTGCGATATTGCGGCGGACACATCGGACACTTTTGACACATTTTTGGGACCATTCACATTTATACAGCGATCCCTGCTATAAAAATGCATTGATTACTGTATAAATGTGATTGGCAGGGAAGGGGTTAACCACTAGGGGGGCGGGAAGGGGTTAAATATGTTCCCTCAATGTGTTCTTACTGTGGGGGGAGGGGACTGACTGGGGGAGGTGACCGATGGTTGTCCCTATGTACAAGGGACACACCATCGGTCCCCTCTCCCTCACAGGACGTGGATCTCTGTGTTTACACACAGAGATCCACTTTCCTGCTCGTTTCCCGGGAAATCGCGGGTGCCCGGCGGCAATCGCGGCCGCCGGGCACGCGCACCGGGGCCTTGTGAATGCGGCGGGCGCGCGCGCGCCGCCTAGCTCGTTTTGAAGGGAGGACGTCATATGACGTCCTCCCAGAACGGGAGTATCCTCCGCCCACCGTCAATTGACAGTGGGCGGGGGACAAGTGGTTAAAGGCTCCCCAAGTGCAGCAAATGCACCGAAAACTGCAGAAACGCACCATACGCCGCTCTTAAAATAGTTCTGGGGCAATTGTGTGAAGCACGGCCAATTCAAGTAAATGGGCTGCCCTATGCGTGATGAGTGAAAATGCTCCAAAACAGACGCATGCAGGTGTGAGTCTTCGCTATGTGGAGATGTGAATGAGGTCAGTCAACTCCCTCCTATGTACTTGTATAAAGATGGCCATACACTATGCAATCTGATTGTGCAATCTCTGTACAAAGTTCTTTGGATTTACCAGACCTATGGAACCGAAAGACACACCTGAACAATTTGTATCAAAATCGGACAACAGGCCCTACATAGCTGATGGGAGATCTAAAGTAGATTGTACAATCAGATTGTATAGGGAGTGGGTAGAGGGTAGTATTGTAACGAGGGAGGTGTGGTCTAGAGTGGTGAGCATGTCCTATCATGTCCTCTTCTGTGATGCAACAAGGAAGTGAAGGCTTCTGGGAGATGACCTAACAGGAAGTGAATGCTGGTACAAGATACAGGAAGTGATGTAATGTGACAATCCGTCCAAAAATACAAAAAGATTGACAAGATTCTAAGCATCCTGTGGATGATGTAAGTGAGAGAAAAGCACATTGGGGTGGCTGGACAAGAAATGGCATATTGGAAAACTCTTCTATTTATTATAAAAAGTGAAATTTTGCCCGAAAAGGTGAACTTATCCTTTAAGGGCTCTTTCACACGGGGCGGATCAGTCATGATCCGCCCCGTGAAGCTCCGCTTGCTCAGCGGGGATCGCTCCATTGATCCCCGCTGAGCCGGCGGATGACTGGGCGGTCCCCGCACACTGTGCAGGGACCACCCTGTCAGAGCGCCGCTCTCCCTTATGGGGGGATCGGATGACGACGGACCGTAGAGTCCGTCGTCATCCGATCCGCTCCGCCGACGGAAGGAAAAATAGGGTTTTCCTCCGTCACACTTTGGCGGAGCGGATGTCAGCGGACATGTCTCCGCTGACATCCGTGCCTCCATAGGGCTACATAGAAAGTCCGTGCAGGTCCGCCTAAAAAACTGACAGGCGGACCTGAACAGACCCTCCGTGTGAAAGGGGCCTAAGGAGGAAGGCAGCAAATGTTGTACATGTTGGGTATAGTGCATTTCTCTCTAAAATGGGTCGTTAAAGACATTGTCCAGAAGAACAGCGTACTTTGATTAAAACGTTGATTGGAGAGGGGAAAACATAAAGAATTACAGAAACTGATAGGCTGCTCAGCTAACATGATCTCAAATGCTTTAAACTGGCAACCAAAACTAGAAAGACGTGGAAGAAAATGGAAGACTACCATTCAAATGGATCAAAGAATAGGCAAAACGGCAGAGACTCAGCCAATGATCAGCTCCAGGGTCATGAAAGAAGGTGTAAAGTTACCTGTGAGTAATTAGAAGACGCCTATGTGAAGCCAAGCTATCGGGAAGAAGCCCTCGCAAAGTCCCATTGTTGAAAAAACTACATGGGCTGAAGAGGTTAGAATTTGCCAAAGAACACATTAACTGGCCTAAAGAGAAATGGCGCAACATTTTGTGGACTGATGAAAGCAAGATTGTTCTTTTTGGGTCTAGGGGCCACAAACAGTTTCTCAGATGACCCCCAAACACAGAATTAAAGCCACAGTACACTGTGAAGACAGTAAAGCATGGTGGCGCATGCATCATGATATGGGAATGTTCCTCATACTACCGTTTCCCTGAACATAAGACCTAGCGTTATTTTCCAAGAGGGCTGCAATATAACTCCTACCCCGAAAATAAGCCCTAGTTTAAAATGCTTGTAAAATCCTATAATCCACTCTATTACAGTATATGTATATAATGTACAATGTGTGTGTTTCTGTAATATAATTGTGGTGAAGAAAGCTCCGGCGGGTCACAGAAGAGCAGAGCGGCACTATAACAAAGCATTTTAAGTCAGTTCACACTGGGGATTCCTGTTAGGCAGGGAGAGAGAAGACAGCACATTACACGGTAAGACCTATCCTGAAAATAAGCCCTACTGTGTCTTTTGTTGCCAAAATTAATATAAGACCCGGGCTTATTTTCGAGGAAACACGGTATGGTGTTGGGCCTATTTATTGCATACCAGGGATCATGGATCAGTTTAAATACATCAAAATACTTAAAGGGGTCATGTTGCCTTATGCCGAAGAGGAAATGCCCTTGAAATTGGTGTTTCAACAAGACAACGACCCCAAACACACCAGTAAGCGAGCAGCATCTTGGTTCCAGACCAACAAGATTAACATTCTGGTGTGGTCAGCCCAATCCTCGACCTTAAGGCCCCTTTCACACTGGGGCGGGAGGTGCGGTGGCGGTAAAGCGCCGCTATTCTTAGCAGCCCTTTACTGACAATTTTGTGGCGCTAGTCGGCCGCTAGCGGGCGGTTTTACCCCCCGCTAGCAGCCGAGAAGGGATTAAAAACCACCACAAAGCGCCTCTGCAGAGGCGCTTTGCCGGTGGTATGGCCGCGGTGTCCCATTGATTTCAATGAGCAGGAGCGGTGGAGGAGCAGTATACACACCACTCCTTCACCGCTCCAAAGTTGCGGCTAGTAGGACTTTTTTTACCGTCCTGCTAGCACACTGCTCCAGTGTGAAAGCCCTCGGGGATTTCACACTGGAGAAACAGCAGCCGCTGTTTCAGGTCGGTTTTCAGGTGCTATTTTTAGCGCAATAGCCCCTGCAAACCGCCCCAGTGTGAAAGGGGTCTAATGCAATAGAAAACTTGTGGGGGTGACATCAAAAATGCTGTTTCTGATGTAAAACCAAGGAGTGCAGAGGAATTGTGGAATGGACGTTTTTAATACTAGTTAGGTTGAGGTTTGAATTCTACTTTAAAAAATGAAAAGGTGAACAAACACGTGGATGGATCACTCTGATTCATCCCAGAATCCCTAAGGAAAGTGGGGGAAGAAGAGTGGGGCTTTCAAATGCCTAGACTGCTTAACCTGGCTGTGTGGGTAGTGACAGCTAATCGCCCATGGAGGTAAGTGTGGGGCGGGGAGAGGGGGCTTTGGGGGGGGGGGGGGTGTAAGGTGTTCACCTTTTCATTTTTTGTTAAAAGGTGAACTTGCACATAATGTGAAAGATAAAGTTGCGCCGAATAAATAGATACCTAACATGTCACACTTCAAAAGGCTGGGAAGCCTAAGATCAAAAAAACAAAACTATCACGGCTTCCCAGCGGAGGCGGCACCATTTTTTTTGAATGCAGAGGCCGGGCGTGACGTCATAACATCGCGCCGGCCTCCGACGATCATAGAGACTCTGGCGACCATCTGGTCCGCCGAAAATCTCTGTGGTGGACATCCGGGGCTGGCGGATCCGTTCTCCCACTCACCGATCGCAGCGGTGAGTCGATAGAAGCACCAGAGGGCGGTGGGAGGAGGGGGGACATCCCCTCTCGCCACCCCTAAGAACGATCAAGCGGCTGACCAGCAGCTATGATCATTCTTATGGTGTAGGGCAGGGATATGCAATTAGCGGACCTCCAGCTGTTGCAAAACTACAAGTCCCATCATGCCTCTGCCTCTGGGTGTCATGCTTGCTGCTGTCAGGGTCTCGCTATGCCTCATGGGAATTGTAGTTTGGCAACAGCTGGAGGTCCGCTAACTGCATATCCCTGGTGTAGGGAATCGCCTGCTGAAAACGGCAATACATGAATGATGCCTGTAGCTGCACCCATCATTCAGATATACCACCACAAAACCCAGCCCCAGCCGTTGGCAAGTGGTTAATGATAGGTGCATATTGACAAGTGATTCTTGTGGATTTTTATAAGAGCACAACCAGTTTGATTGGAATTTCCTACGGGCTGTTAACTGCTGATTCAGTGTGTAAATTTCAGCTTCAGCTAGTGAGCTCTGTAAACAGTTTTTACAGCAGGAAAACACATAAAAATTAGCCATGAGCTCCACCTGCTGGCAAGACATCTACATCATTTTTATATGCAATATTTCCCTAATGATTTTTCTTTACAATAATAAGGAGACTATGTATAAAATCACTATACATGCTTTTCTTTGATATCTTCAATGAATTGCTGACCTCTACCCCACACTCGCTGCCAACAAGCTGATTTTTTTTTTTGTAACAAAATATTGGCCTAATGGTGGGAAAGTGCTTGAAGCGCAGTCATTGAAAGGTCATTAAGCCGGCCGTTTGCATACTCAAGCAGGAACTGAATTTAATCGGCATTTTCCTTTCGGAAAAGTCATGAAAATAAAGTGTTCGAAATTGAACACAGTATTCTGAACAATGCTAGCAAGCAAAATAATTCATATCTTGATGGTTCACTTTCAAAAAGCCAATATAGTTTTCCTAAAACTTTTACAGGTTTTCTTTATAGGAAACCCACATAATCAGACTGCACTTGCTGACTGTTCTGGAAAATGCTAGTTGCCTGGCTGTCATGCTGAATAAGTAATATAACATAATTAACCACTTCAGCTCTGGAAGATTTACCTCCCCCCCCCTTCATGACCAGGCCATTTTTTTCCCGATACAGCACTGCGTTACTATAACTGACAATTGTGCGGTCGTGCGACGTTGTCCCCAAATAAAATGTATGCCCTGTTTCTTTTCCACAAATAGAGCTTTCTTTTGGTGATATTTGATCACCTCTGCGTTTTGTTTTTTTTGCGCTATAAACAACAACCGGCAATTTTGAACAGAAAAGCATTTTTACTTTCTGCTATAAAACATATCCAATAAAAAAAATAAAAAAATAAAATCAAATTTCTTCATCAATTTAGGCCAATATGTATTCTGCTACATATTTTTGGTTAAAAAAAAAATCCCAATAGGCGTATATTGATTGGTTTGCACAAAAGTTATCGTGTCTACAAACTATGGGATATATTTATGGATTTTTTACTAGTAATGGTGGCGATCAGCGACTTATAGCGGGACTGCGATATTGCAGCAAACAAATCAGACACTGACACTTTTGACACTTTTTTGGAAACCAGTGACACTAATACAGTGATCAGTGCTAAAAATATGCACTGTCACTGTACTAATGACACTGGCTGGGAAGGGGTTAACATCAGGGGCGATCAAAATGTTAACTGTGTGCCTAGCCAGTGTTTTTGTACAGTGGGGGAGGTGCTTTTACTAGGGGAAGACATGGATCCTAGTCCATGCTTTGCAGGAACACAGGATCCATGCCTTCCCTATTGACAGAACGGCAATCTGCTTTGTTTACATGGGCAGACTGCCGTTCTGCCTCTACTGAATAATCAGCAGGTGCTGACTTCATATTGAGTCTCCGATAGCCGCTGATCGACTCCCGCTGTGTTTTTAATCCACAGCGGGAGTGACCCGCCGGCGGCGTACATTTCCGCCCGCTACCTGGAAGAGCCAGATCACGTACTGTATATACAGATGATCCAGTGCACAGTGATTAAATACATGCTAAATCACTGACTTAGAACAAGTATACAGGAAATCTGCTTTCGTTGACCTTCCTGATTTTCACGTTTGTCCCGGTTGGTGACTCTGAGTGTGAAAGCTAAAGGCAGCCAGGCAGCTAGCATTTTCAAAAAGAAGTTGGTAATAAGTTTCTGTATTTTTCTCAGTATAGTACTATAATTTAATATCACATTCAACCACAAGGTGTCACTAGCAGTGCATACAATTTGTGCTGCTGTTCCGGATTCATCTGTTTATTTTCTCTCCAGCATATAGTACAGTACATACTGGTTTGTGTTTTCGTCTTTTTACTGGCAAATCTTATTTTCCCTAGTTGTACCATTGTCTTGTAAGTGTTTTATATGTAATGTATGATCATTTTTAAAGCATTTTTAAAGCATCTCTACCTCTATTTTTAAAATAAAAACAGGGTCTTCCTGCACAGAAAATTATACTTAACTGCCCCGCTTCGCTTTACTTTCTCCAGAGACAGCCAGGCAACTAGCATTTTCAGAAAGAGGTCATCTTTCTCCTAGTTTTAGCCCTTCACTCAGCTTGGCAAACTGTCCTGCTGCGAATGGCAATGGTAACTGATGGGGTTGCTGGTACCAAACGTAACAGGGGATTGGCCCTGGGGGGAAAGAAGTTCAATGGATCCATTGTTTGGATACATTACATCCAAAGGGGCTAAACTCTGATTTCAATCTGTATTTATTTCTTTGTTTGGTAAATTTTGTAATATCTTTAAAAGTGTTTACTATTCCAGTTATTTTAATGGTTCAAATTGAATGTTTATTATATTTCTTCTGACACTTGTTTGAGAAAAATGCTAATCAAGTCGTTAATTAATTAAGAAATTGATTCCAGGCTTTCAATAGATATATAAGTGTATGCAGATACTTGTATTGTGGCATGTGAGCTTATCTGAAGAATGGCGCTAATAACCACGGCCGAAACTGTCATAATATGGAGCACATTATGCATTATTTGTAACTTTCTTGTTTTTTTTTTTTTTTATTAAAATTTATGTGCAGCAATCCTTTGTTTTTCTTCTCTCTCTCTCTCTCTCTCTCTCTCTCTCTCTCTATCTATCTAACTATCTCTATATATAGATATAGATCTATATCTAGATCTAGATCTAGATCTATATCGATCTAGATCTATATATATATATATATATATATATATATATATATACATACATATTTTTATATAGATCTATATATCTATCTAGATATATAGATATATATATATCCATATTTATATATATATATATATATATCTACAGTGGAACCTCGGTTTAAGAGTAACGCGGTTAACGAGCGTTTTGATTTACGAGCAACTTTAAAAAAAAACAAATTCTGACTTGGTCGGTTTGTGAGTGTTGTCTCGCAAGACGAGCAGAATTCAACCTAATAGGGCCTGCATTACCGCATTTGGCCTGAGGTGCGGGGGCGCCGGAGCCGAGCAGACCCGAATAGCGACGATCGCAGCCGATCGGCAGTGTTCGAAATGACATGGAAATACTCTGTTTCTGAGCCTTTCCGACCGTTTGCCGAGGTCCGCCGACGTGTCCTCTGGCCTTTCCGGCCATTTCCGAGGCTCTCCGGCACCCCCCCACCTCTGTCCTTATGCGGTATTGCATCACATTGAAGTCAATGCGGAACTAATTATTTTTGTTTCCATTGACTTCAATGGGGAAACTCGCTTTGATATGCGATTTCTTTGGATTACGAGCATTCTCCTGGAACGGATTATGCTCATAATCCGAGGGTCAACTGTGTATATATATATATCTATATATAGATATAGATATATATATCTTAGAGCTGCACGATTCTGACTAAAATGAGAATCACGATTTTTTGGCTTAGAATAAAGATCACAATTCTATCACGATTCTCGCAGTGTAACATCTTCTTTCACATTATACAAAAAAAATTGTATACAGTGGAACCTTGGATTACGAGCATAATCCGTTCCAGGAGAATGCTCGTAATCCAAAGCACTCGCATATCAAAGCGAGTTTCCCCATAGAAGTCAATGGAAACTAAAATAATTTGTTCCGCATTGACTTCTATGGCATGCAATACCGCATGTGGCCAGAGTTGGGGGGCGCCGGGGAGCCCCGAAAATACTTGGGACAGCTCAGCTGAACTCGGAAAGGCTCGGGAACGGAGTATTTCTGAGTTTTTCCAAGTATTTCCAAACTGCTCTGCTCGGCTCCAATCGCCTCTGGCGCCCCCGCACCTCTGGCCAAATGCAGGACTGCACACCGATGGGGCTTGAATCTTGCTCCTTTTGCGAGACAACACTCACAAACCGAGTCAGGATTTTTTTTAAAAATGCTCGTATTGCGAAACGCTCGTTAACCGCGTTACTCGCTATGCGAGGTTTCACTGTAAAATGGACTTACTGTTTATTTTTATTTTTTTAATTAATTAAAGTGTATTTTTTTTTTAAATTGCGTTTGAAAAACCGCTGCCCAAATACGGTGTGACAAAATATTGAAACAACCACTATTTTATTCTCTAGGGTCTCTGCTAAAAATATATATATATATATATATCACGTTTGGCTGTTTCAAGTAATTTTCTAGCAGAAAATAATGATTTTGTCTTTAAATGGTTAAACTGAGTTCTTTCCTTTGATAAAAGAACAAAAAGATACTTTGTTTACACTTATTCGCTGATTTTGTAATAAAACTTGGCAGGCTGCCTGGATTTTTTTCCCCTAGCTGTGAGAACTCTCTGCAGTTGTTAGAAAGATCGTGACATGCGGTTTTGAAGATCGGGAAGGGAAAAAGATCGCAATTTCGATTCTTAGCGATTAATCGCGCAGCTCTAATATCTATCTATCTATAATGTGCAAACGTTTTAGGCGGGTGTAAAAAAAATGCTGTAAACGAAGAATGCTTTCAGAAATAGAAGTGTTAATAGTTTATTTTTTATCAATTAACAAAATGGAAAATAAATGTACAGAAGAGAAATCTAAATCAAATCAATATTTGGTGTGACCACCTTTTGTCCTCAAAGCAGCATCAGTTCTTCTAGGTACACTTGCACACAGTCTTTGAAGGAACTCGGCAGGTAGGTTGTTCCAAACATCTTGGAGAACTAACCTCAGATCTTCTGTGGATGTAGGCTGCCTCACATCCCTATCTCTCTGCATGTAATCCCAGACAGACTCCATGATGATGAGATCAGGGCTCTACGGTTGGTTCTCCAAGATGTCTGGAACAACCTACCAGCTGAGTTCCTTCAAACATTGTGTGCAAGTGTACCTAGAAGAATTGATGCTGGTTTTGATGCCAAAGGGGGTCTCGCCAAATATTTATTGATTTTTCTTTGCGTTTTGTAAATTGGTAAAAATAAACGATTAAAATATATATTTTTGAAAGCATTCCTACTTTACAGCATTTATTCACACCTGCCTACGACTTTATTGATTTATTAAAACTTGATTTATTGCTTGTAGAACTTGTAACAGAAGAGTGGTTGGGGTGGTATGAGATGCTCCAGGAATGCTGACATGTAACAGGACGACACACTTCACTAGGTGCAAGTCCATTAATCTGGTTGTAAAGGCAGAAGGTTTTTTTACCTATGTATGGAGGTAAAAAACCTTCTGTGTGCTGCTCCCCACCTCACCTGAGCCCCATCCCAATCCAGCACAGGAGCCTTGGCTGTCCCGGGTCTCTCTCTCTCCTCATTCAATGGGACAGCTGTCAATCACAGCCAGTGAGCCAATAAGGAGAGAGCGGGTGCAGAGAGAGCCTCGGCTGTCGCAGGTCTCTCTCTCTCTCTCCCCTCATTCACTGAGACGGCTGTCAATAACAGCCAGTGAGCCAATGAGGAGAGAGCGGGTGGGGAGAGAGCTTTGGCTGTCCCGGGTCTCTCTCTCCTCATTCACTGAGACAGCTATCAGTCACAGCCAGTGAGCCAATAAGGAGAGAGCGGGAGGGGAGAGAGCCTCGGCTGTCCCGGGTCTCTCTCTCTCCTCATTCACTGAGACGGCTGTCAATCACAGACAGTGAGCCAATGAGGAGAGAGCGGGTGCAGAGAGAGCCTCGGCTGTCGCAGGTCTCTCTCTCTCTCTCTCTCCCCTCATTCACTGAGACGGCTGTCAATAACAGCCAGTGAGCCAATGAGGAGAGAGCGGGTGGGGAGAGAGCTTTGGCTGTCCCGGGTCTCTCTCTCCTCATTCACTGAGACAGCTATCAGTCACAGCCAGTGAGCCAATGAGGAGAGAGCGGGAGGGGAGAGAGCCTCGGCTGTCCCGGGTCTCTCTCTCTCTCCTCATTCACTGAGACGGCTGTCAATCACAGACAGTGAGCCGATGAGGAGAGAGCGGGTGCGGAGAGAGCCTCGGCTGTCCCGGGTCTCTCTCTCTCTCTCCTCATTCACTGAGACGGCTGTCAATCACAGACAGTGAGCCAATGAGGAGAGAGCGGGTGCGGAGAGAGCCTCGGCTGTCCCTGGTCTCTCTCTCCTCATTCACTGAGACGGCTGTCAATCACAGCCAGTGAGCCAATGAGGAGAGAGCGGGTGCAGAGAGAGCCTCGGCTGTCCCGGTTCTCTCTCTCCTCATTCACTGAGACAGCTGTCAATCACAGCCAGTGAGCCAATGAGGAGAGTGTGGGTGCGGAGAGAGCCCTACGGACACATAGAACGGGGCTCGGGATCAAGCACGCACTAGTGCCCCCAAAGCAATCAGATTGCTATTGGGGGCACTGGTTGAGGGGTTGTTTGCAGAATATGACCAGGCTATACCTTCATTTAGGCAAAGTGGACTTGCCCGTTAAAAGAAGAGTTGTTGAAGTGTATGGCTACTTTTATTTTTGGATAGAGTTGGGAAGGATCAGGAGCTTTGCCAGTTTTTGCTGCTAGCTGGAGCTACAAGGGAATTCCCCTCATTACTGTCCAGGTGACAATGGTTTAAACAGGAAGCAGGGATAAATCTCCATCAGCAACAAAGACAGAAATATTGTTTGTAGAGTAGCGGAAGGCGAGAACTCCCTCTCACCTTTTAATACTTTCTGTGTCTCTGTTGTAAATCCCCCCTCCAATTTCTCTCTGGTGAAACCATTGTCACCATGACATTAACAAGGGGAAATCTCTGTAACTGAGCCCTGGATAACAGTAAAAACCTGACAGGGGCACAAATTTATCTGTTCTCCATCTGAAAAAAAAAAAAAAAAGTTTTAATTGGTCTTACACTTTAACCCAAAAGAGAAATGACATTGGTACGCAAACAATTGCAGATCATTAGAGGATAGAGAAGAGGATGGACATGTCACTTATGTGCACAAAGCCCGAGATTGGCTGCTGATCAACACTAATCTCTCCTCTCCCTTCCTTGTCCGTCTCCTATACATACATTACAAATGCCTTTTCATCTCTCTCCGCTAACACATATGTTTTACATTTAATGTCCCTTTCAACCAAAAGGCTTAGACGTATGTGCTTTACCTTATTTGCAAAGCAGCAATTATTGGAGAAGAAAGACATACACTACATCATTTGAAAATCTACGAGTTGACATAACAGGACTAGAAAATGAAAAGTGAGAATGTAACACCTTTCTGTGTTTTGGAGGATAGATGGGAACGAAATTCCTGTCTAAAAGAACTCGTTCTGTGCACTGAATCAACCCCCAGACAACAATAAACCTCCCTTTTTTTTACTCACAGAGAATCAGGCCGCGTACACACGACCGGTTTTCTCGGCAAAAAACGACAAGAAAACTGCCGGGAGAGCTTTCTTGCTGAGAAAACCGGCTGTGTGTACGCGGGTTTCAGTTTTCTCGTCAAGAAAACTGCCCAGATTCCCCAACGAGAAAAAAGACGACCCGCGGTCTTTTTTCTCGTCGAGAATCTCGTCGGCCTGTTTCTCGAGCGTGTGTACACTTACCTGTCGCCGTGGAAACCCGCGCATGCTCAAAATGACTTTGACGCATGCGCGGTAGCTTCCTAGGCATAGGCATAGGGTGTAGCAAGATGGCGGCGACGGCATCGAATGTGACGAGCGCACGCTCGTTGTAGTCGATGACGTCACCGCGTTCGGGCCATTCAAAAGAACGGCGGTTCTTTTGAATCGTACGTGTGTACACTCGGCCGGGACAAGTTTCTTGTCAAGATTCTTGATTCTTGTCAAGATTCTCGTCAGGAAAAACGACGTTTTTTTCCTGACGAGAATCTCGGCCGTGTGTACGAGGCTTCAGACTTTTAGTCATTAATGTTACATAGTGACTTCAAATGAAATGAAAGCCCACCCAAAAGGGTAACTTTAGTCACTATTAAAACCTATTGCAAAAAAAAAAAAAAAAAAATGACCTTCTGGCTTCATATACTGTACACTATATTACCAAAAGTATTGGGACACCTGCCTTTATACGCACATGAACTTTAACCACTTGAGGACCGCCACACGTACAGAAGAGAAATCTAAATCAAATCAATATTTGGTGTGACCACCTTTTGCCCTCAGTGCACAAAGCAAGGTCCATGAACACATGGCTGAGCGAGTTTGGGGTGGATGAACTTGACTGGCCTGCACAGAGTCCTGACCTCAACCTGATAGAACACCTTTGGGATGAATTAGAGTGGAGACTGTGAGCCGGGGCTTCTAATCCACATCAGTGCCTGACCTCACAAATGCACTTCTGGAAGAATGGTCAAACATTCCCATAGACCAGTGATGGCGAACCTTGGCACCCCAGATGTTTTGAAACTACATTTCCCATGATACTCAACTACACTGCAGAGCACATGAGCATCATGGGAAATGTAGTTCAAAAACATCTGGAGTGCCAAGGTTCGCCATCACTGCCATAGACGCACTCCTAAACCTTGTGGACAGCCTTCCCAGAAGAGTTGAAGCTGTTATAGCCGCAAAGGGTGGGCCAACTCAATATTGAACCCTACAGACTAAAGCCTTGAACGCACGTTCCGATTGTTGGCAGGGGATTGTCTGATGACAGACTGTTGGCCTAAAATCCAACCGTTAGTACGCTCCTTCAGACAATTGTTGTCCAACTTTCGGCCAACAAATGTTGGATTGCAAGCTAGTAAATTTTCGGCGGACAACGGTCTGTTGTCAGATTTTCGTATCGTCTGTACAAAAGTCTGTCACACAAAAGTCCAAAGTACAAACACGTGTGAAAGGGGAGAAAATACTGCGCTAAACCCAAAAACAAACAAAAAAAGGGAAGGGAAGTAGCTGCTAACGCTCCAACAAACAAAGCCAAAAGCAATATACAAAATAGAGTGTAGCGCTGATAGTGAGACCAAACATCCGTCCGTGAGGGCATAAATAAAAAGTGAATCACTGACTAGCAGTGGTAATATCAATATGGTGGGTATGCACCCACTATAACACATGTGACAGTGTATACATATATTATTGAGTGCAATACAGATAAAACACACTGTGGATATAAAGATATTGAACATTAAAGTCCATAAGGTGCTTAAAAGAAATGAACTTCCAGTAATGTAGTCAAGGTAGACCAATCAGATGCCTGGAAGAGCTTCTGGTAGTTTTCAAGTAAATAGTGAGGTACTCTTACCGGAAACGGTGGACACACATGCCATATGACAGTGAGTCAAACGAGCTTTGAACCCATGGTTCCTGGTGCTGCAACGCTGAAAACGTGCCACGCTGTATGCAGTGTTACGGCTCCACACCCCGAGATCGACCGGTGTTTAGAGGACCATAAGCCACATGGATCCAAAGGATAATGGAAAGAGATATACAGGAATGGTCACGGGGGCCCGGAACGTGAGAATGAAAAAAGAAAAAGGCTCCGTATGGTGCAGGTCAACCAATGGCGGTTTATTGTATAAAAAATATCATACAAACAATGTAGGATATATCAGAATAAAAAGTGATCACAAAATGTAAAATGAGAATAAAAGCAATGTGGGAAGCAAAAGCATCAGTGTTGGTCTCCTTATCCCACTTGGATTGGGCACTCCCTCTGTGGCCATGTTGGAGTTTGACAATTGGAATGTTTCATATTTTGCGTTTAATATTTTTGTGTTTTATATACGATAAAGATACTCATGTGTTATATATATGTTGCTTATGTTCTTTTTCTTTTCACATTCGTTGCCTAAGCTCCTGAAGAAGCGCTTGGCACGTAACATGTAGAGCAAGAGCAAGTCAGGACACATCTCTACATCACAACTAACACTCTGGAATCAACTATATTATAGATATTATTTTTATTCTATGTAGTGCATAAGGTTGATGGTAGAGTTCTATTACATTTCTAATAGTGTGAATTTTAAATTGCTTTGTTCTATTTTTCTTTGAATTTTATATTTAAGATATATTTTTTTCACAAAAATGTGTACTGTAGTACCTACAAAGTCCAAATTCCATGTTCTCTAGTTAATCCTCAATTAATCCGGACGCAGCACATATTACATTCCCAGTATCCACAGTACCACTCTGTGGTGATACGCGGTAAATTTATTCAAATGGGTGTAAGTCATCTGGTTCAGGTGTTTTAGTTCACCTTTATTTTGTTTGTTTCTGGACCATGTAAATCTTAAACCATTGTAGTTCAATTGAGGTTGTGGTAATACTTCCATTTTGAACTTCCTCATGTCGGAACCTCCAGTAAGAACAGTAGTGACATCACCAAATTTCCTGAGACTAGCAGTCAGAGGCAGCAGTGCCTTAGATCCCACACTGCAGATATACAGGTATGAGGCTGTAGGCACAAGAGTACCGACACTCTCACATAGCAGAAAGTGCATTGCTATTTGTGAGGATAATTTAGGACAAAAAGGTTTTCAGTCAGTGCTCAGGCACATGTTAAAGCGAAGGTCCCACTAAAAAAAAAATATTAAAAGCCAGCAGCTACAAATACTGCAGCTGCTGACTTATAATATATAGACACTTACCTGTCCAGGGCGCCCGTGATGTCGGCAGCCAAAGCTGATCTGTCGCTCAAGGATCGGCTGCTGCCGCCGCCATCCTCAGTAAGGGAATCAGGAAGTGAAGCCTTGCGGCTTCAGGTCCTGATTCCCTACTGCACTTGCGCGAGTCGCGCTGCGCGTCCTCACTGGTCCCTGCTGTCTCCTGGGACCTGTGTGTCTCCCAAAAGACAGCGGGGGAGGACAGAATAGGTGCCGGAAGTGGCGTAGATCACCGAGGTGATCTATGCCAGGAAGTGGGAGCAAATACCTGTATTAGACAGGTATCTGCTCCCTCCTCCCCCTGAAAGGTGCCAAATGTGACACCGGAGGGGGGGAGGATTCCAAAAAGTGGAAGTTCCATTTTTGGGTGGAACTCTACTTTAACATGTCTAGATGTTCCCTATCACATAGCTTCACCTTTTGAGTTCAGGTCCACCTTATGGTCTCATTTACATTTGTGGCTGTTTTTAGTGCTCTCTGAAAAGTGGATGGTTTTTCAGGGGGAAGTCTATAGGTGGCTGGGTGACGATATGTTGCTTCATCGCCACCTGTTGTAATCCTTGAAAGGCCACAGCAGTGCACTGCAGTCACATGCGTTACACGCAGTTGCAGAGTGGTTGTGGCATTGCCGCAAATTTTGCTATGACTGCAAAGCAGAGAATTGTACTGTTCAGTCTGGCTGCAATGTTGAAGGAAAGAGGAGCGGACTCCGCTCCAGGTAAGTGTAACATCCTGATGGACTCAGCATCTGGGTGCTAGCCCCAGGAACACTGATTACCAAACAAAGTCGGCTGCACACCACGGTCAGTCCAAAATGTTATTATAGGAATCCTCACAAAAGAAGAACCACCACCAGGACACAGTCAAGTTAGGGCAGGTTGACGCGTTTCACACAAACTTTGTGCTTATTCATAAAGCTGCAATGTTATGGTAAGGTGGGCGGTTGGTAGGCAGTAAAAATGTGCCTATTTTTACAACCCTCATCCACACGTGTTAACAAGCACTAACTGGGAATCCTAAAGATAATCTGAGCAGGTGTGCAGGCCCAGGAACGTATATCTCTAAGGCTGGACAAAAATTTCAAATTCTATTTCTGTTCAACCAACGGGTTGAACAAAATAAATTTACTCAATTCTTTCCCCATTCACACATTTGAGCCTCTGGATTCTGACATCGGAAAGACTTCCCCCACCGTCAGAACACACTGATCAGCACTGCAGGCTGATCAAGAGTAACATTTCCAACAGGCTGGTTGTACACAAGTCGAAGGATAGATCAATTGTGTACAAACAGCCTTGCCCATACATGGATCAAAATGTATTTGGTCCCTGCTGAACCAGCTGGATTTCGATCCATGTCTGGCCAGCTTAACACTTCACCGCTATTAACACAGCTAAACA
Organism: Rana muscosa; assembly: GCA_029206835.1. Lineage (NCBI taxonomy): Eukaryota > Metazoa > Chordata > Amphibia > Anura > Ranidae > Rana > Rana muscosa. Next base: position 66,861,194 of record CM055117.1, on the reverse strand, counting down.
TTTTGGCTGAACAAAAGTCCAGTATAGTCACATCGCCTCTAGTGAGCCAATGTCTGTAGGCTCCCTTGTTGGCACCAACATTTTTACCCAGGCTTCTTCTGGGTTTGCCATCTTTGGCCACTTTGTTTGGCTGGGTTGGTATGATATAACTCTCATGCATGTGCACAGAAGAGTATTAATTCCAGCACCACAGCGTGCTGAGAATGAGCAGCGCATGTACAGTGCCTTGAAAAATATTCATAGCCCTTGAAATTTTCCACATTTGTCATGTCATGTTACAACCAAAAACGTAAATGTATTTTATTGGGATTTTATGTGATAGACCAACACAAAGTGGCACATAATAATTGTGAAGTGGAAGGAAAATGATAAATGGATTTCCAAATTGTTTACAAATAAATATGTGAAAAGTGTGACGTGCATTTGTATTCAACCCCCTTTAGTCTGATACTCCTAACTATAATCTAGTGGAACCAATTGCCTTCAGAAGTCACCTAATTAGTAAATAGAGTCCACCTGTGTGCAATTTAATCTCGGTATTAATACAGCTGTTCTGTGAAGCCCTCAGAGGTTTGTTAGAGAACCTTAGTGAACAAACAGCATCACGAAGGCCAAGTAACACACCAGACATGTCAGGGATAGAGTTGTGGAGAAGTTTAAAGCAGGGTTAGGTTATAAAAAAATATCCCAAGCTTTGAACATCTCACAGAGCACTGTTCAATCCATCATTCAAAAATGGAAAGAGTATGGCACAACTGCAAACCTACCAAGACATGGCCGTCCACCTAAACTGACAGGCCGGGCAAGGAGAGCATTAATCAGAGAAGCAGCCCAGAGGCCCATGGTAACTCTGGAGGAGCTGCAGAGATCCACAGCTCAGGTGGGAAAATCTGTCCACAGGACTACTATTAGTCGTACTCTCCACAAATCTGACCTTAATAGAGGAGCTGCAAGAAGAAAGCCATTGTTGAAAGAAAGCCATAAGAAGTCCTGTTTGCAGTTTGTGAGAAGCCATGTGGGGGACACAGCAAATATGTGGAAGAAGGTGCTCTGGTCAGATGAGACCAAAATTGAACTTTTTGTCCTAAAAGCAAAATGCTATGTGTGGCGGAAAACTAACACTGCGCATCACCCTGAACACACTATCCCCACCGTGAAACATGGTGGTGGCAGCATCATATTGCGGGGATGCTTTTCTTTAGCAGGGACATGGAAGCTGGTCAGAGTTGATGGGAAGATGAATGGAGCCAAATACAGGGCAATCTTAGAAGAAAACTTTTTAGAGTCTGCAAAAGACTTGAGAATGTGGTGGAGGTTCACCTTCCAGCAGGACAACGACCCTAAACAATACAGCCAGAGCTACAATGGAATGGTTTAGATCAGGGCTCTCAAACTGGGTGGCCCTTCAGCTGTTGCGAAACTACAAGTCCCATCATGCCTCTGCCTGTGGGAGTGATGCTTGTAACTGTCAGCCTTGCAATGCCTCATGGGACTTGTAGTTTTGCAACAGCTGGAGGGCCGACAGTTTGAGACCTCTGGGTTAGATCAAAGCATATTCATGTGTTAGAATGGCCCATTCAAAGTCCTGACCTAAATCCAATTGAGATTTGGTGGCAAGACTTGAAAATTGCTGCTCACAGACGCTCTCCATCTAATCTGACAGAGTTTGAGATATTTTGCAAAGAAGAATGGGCAAAAATGTCCCTCTCTCTAGATGTGCAAAGCTGGTAGAGACATTGACTCGGGGGGCTGAATACAGCATTTATAATTTTCCTTTCACTTCACATTTATGTGCCACTAAAATCCCAACAAAATACATTTAAGTTTTTGATTGCAACATGACAAAATGTGGAAAATTTCAATGGGTTTGAATACTTTTTCACTGTAAAGACTGCCTGTTAGCAGATGTCTCCAGGGGGTGGTGAAGCTCCACTTTAAGGGGAAACATTGGCAGTCTAATTCCACAGCCTCTGAAAAGTGGGGAACTGCTGGCCTGGCAGTGATCAGAGAGGCAAGTGAAGACTTACAAAAGAGGTGTAATGTATTACCTGAGGAAGAAGCAGCTTTTCATCCATAACTAGCGGAGTCCACTTCCCAGTGCCGGATCTCTGGGGTGTTCTTGGCTTGTTTGTCTTGGCGTGTGGGCCCGGGACTAAACAGCTGCTGTGGCCCTCTTTATAGAGGTATTAACCTTGCACACCGGCTGATGTAGCTCTTTACTTTCATGAGAATAGCACAATATACACTTGCTATTTTTCTTTGAGAGCGGAGAATCAGCCAGGCACTGGAGGCTGTTAATACCTCGTTCATGTAAATTTATAAAGGAACCTTTAAATGGGAAAGCCGGGCCAGGGAGGCTGTGAGTCAGTGGAGATCCCATAATTAGTCTGCTGGAAAAGTTATAATTTTCACATCATGCTGCAGCTGAATTTTGTCGCCATTTAATACCTCCTCAGGTCACCTGGGCATATCGGCTGTCATGGAGGACAATTAGCGTTTTCAGCTTTCATAGAAGAAAGTCATTGTTTTTACTGCCTGTGGGCTGCTGGAACACAGTTCTGGGTATTGCCAGGCCTCAGGTAATATTTACGCTGGAATTTAGAACTTACAACTCACTATTGGCTTTTGCATTTGTGACCATGGCTGCGTTACTCAAGGTTATAGTATGTACTGTACCCCTGCCTATAAGAAAAATTCACTGCGTACCCCCCCTGACAAAAGGCATCTTAGTTAAATGGTTACTTACTGAACCCCGTCATATACAGTAAAAACCTTGGTTTGAGAGTAACTTGGTTTGAGAGCGTTTTGCAAGACAAGCTAAATTTTTAAATACATTTTGACTTGATATACAAGCGAAGTCTTGATATGCAAGTAGCGTCAAGTCACAACTGAGTATAAAAGAGAAGAGAGGCGCCTCTAAGTGTAGCAATATGGTTACGTTTAATGAAGGTACAACAATTAGCAACTCACATGGTTGATGATTAAAACATCCAAGTATACAGGCATCCGATGTAAAGCTGTCCACATAGACCATCCTCTGCACAGCCATTGACGTCATCTCTTCCACTCTGCGTTCCATGAGCGCTTCAAGCCTCGCTTTCAGATCGCTCTATTGCAGGGTAGTCTTCCCGGTCACGATTGCAGACTGACAGCGGTGAGAGCTGGCGGTGCGGGGGATGGTCTTTGTGGATACTTAGATGTGCCTCTTTTAATCATCAACCATGTGAGTTGCTAAATGTTGTACCTTCATTAAATGAAACCATATTGCTACACTTAGAGGCACCTCTCTTCTCTTTTATACTCTGTAGCTCCTGCTGGATTTTGCTTTCTAATCCCCTTGTGGAGGCTTTTATTTGTGGATGGACATTTTATGGTTACACAACCTATCACATTGCTATAATCTTGTTATATGGACTATAAACTGAAGGACTTATGAATAAATGGTTGTGGAACGAATCATCTGCGTTTCCATTATTTCTTATGGGGAAATTCGCTTTGATATAAGAGTGCTTTGGATTACAAGCATGTTTCTGGAACGAATTATGTTCGCAATCCAAGGTTTTACTGTACATGCAAAATACCTACATATTTTGAAAAACCTTTGTTATTAAAAAAAAATATGCTATTCACATCTGAACTGTCCATGTAACACAGCCTTTCTCAACTTTTTTACCTAAGAAGATCAGCGGGAAAAATGTCCCATTCATTGGTGACTAGTGGGGGGAATGACCCCTTTATAGTGGTGGAATGCCACTCTTGGGTTATTTTTACATTGACACTGTTGGGCATTAATACCAGGCAGTTGAGGTGCATTTTTAACATGGCTTAGATGCCTGTGGAAACCAGGCAATGGCCGCTGGACGGCCCCATACACAGCTTAGCGGCTTGGAAGAGTAATAGGGTACGCTTCAGTGGGCAGCAAGTTGCCACCACACCCGTTTCCACCACATGGGAATGGGGCCATGCCACAACCATGATGCAACAGTGTCTAACAGATTTGTTTGCAATAAGGGGTTTTCGGGTGTGAAATCTCTTGTTCAAACAGGAGGGAGGAAGGCGTCATATCCCTTCTTGATCTCCTGCTATCTGTACACCAGCTGCTATTGACAAAACGTTCCATCATGGATCACAAGTCAATAGCTGGACCCATAGGCCTTACAGGTACAGATAAAACGATCATTGGTGCCAATCAGTTGGCTTTGCCAAGTGGTGTTGGCCCTGGAAATAAGCAGGTACCCTCAGCAGGAAGATCAATTAGCCACAGCTCAAGGGACTCCTAACATCCTCTGGAGGAACCCTAAGGTTCCACAGAAATCTGGTTTAGAATCGCTGAACTAATATAAAGTCTCATTGAGAGAAGTGGAAAAATAGTGCTGGACCTGTAAGATTATCTTTTTGCTATCTTAAACTATTGAAGCTGTGGTAAATATTCTGGTTCCCAGGCAGGCGTCTTCTACACCCCCAGAGGATCTCCAAAGTCTCCTTGGCTTATGGTGTATTATAGCAAACATGGAGATGAAGTGCCACACCACTCCTAATGCCGCGTGCACACGATCGGACATTCCGACAATAAAACCGTGGATTTTTTTCAGACGGATGTTGGCTCAAACTTGTCTTGCATACACACGGTCACACAAACGTTGCTCGGAAATTCCGAACGTCAAGAACGCAGTGATGTACAACATGTACGACGAGCCGAGAAAAATGAAGTTCAATGATTCCGAGCAGGCGTCGAATTGATTCAAAGCATGCATGTTTTTTTGTGCGTCTGAATTGCATACAGACGATCGTAATTTCTTGTCGGAAAAATTGAGAATCAGCTCTCAAATTTTTGTTGTCGGAAATTCCGACAGAATAAGTCAGATGGAGCCTACACACGGTCGGAATTTCCGACCAAAAGCTCACATCGAACTTTTCTTGTCGGAAATTCCGACCCTGTGTACGCGGCATAAGAGTTTTATTCAAAAAAAAAGCCAGGGGGATGATCCAAAGATTAGCCACGCATTTTGGGGGTTGTTTAAATCAAAAGGTTTATCAGTTAAACTCAATCTGACTTCTCTGTAATGCACAGCAGCTGGGGGATCGCATAGAGTCACTGGGGAGTCAGCGTGGAGTATACTTCCTTAAAGATGAAAACTGTGCCAATATGAAAGACACACTATGATGCAGGTATGTCTTCTTTAACCACTTCAGCCCCGGAGGATTTGGCTGGCCAAAGACCAGGCCACTTTTTGCGATTCGGCACTGCATCGCTTTAACTGACAATTGTGCGGTCGTGCGACGTGACTTCCAAACAAAATTTACGCCCTTTTTTTTCCACAAATAGAGCTTTCTTTTGGTGGTATTTGATCACCTCTGTGGTTTAACTTTTTTTTCCTCAGTTTAGGCCGATATGTATGCTTCTACATATTTTTGTTAAAAAAAATTGCAATAAGCGTTTATTGATTGGTTTGCACAAAAGTTATAGCGTCTACAAAATAGGGGCTATTTTTATGGCATTTTTATTAATATTTCTTTTTTAGTAGTAATGGCGGTGATCAGTGATTTTTATTGTGACTGCGACATTATGGTGGACACACCGGACACTTTTGACACATTTTTGGGACCATTGCCATTTTTACAGCGATCAGTGCTATAAAAATGTACTGATTACTGTGAAAATGACACTGGCAGTGAAGGGCTTAACCACTAGGGGGCGCTGAAGGGGTTACGTGTGTCCTAGGGAGTGATTCTAACTGTTAGGGACGTGGCTACGAGTGACACGTCACTGATCACAGCTCCCGATGACAGGGAGCAGTAGATCACTGTCCTGTCACTAGGCAGAACAGGGAAACGCCTTGTTTACATAGGCATCTCCCCGTTCTGCCTCTCCTCACTGCAGTCGTGGGCCGCCGGCGAACATCAAGTTTGTGGGACCCGTGGGCACATTCCCGTGGCATCTCCCTGTTCTGCCGCTCCAGGTCCCGCGGGCACGGTCACGAAGACCGCGCGCGCGCCCCCGCTAGACGGCAGATTCAAAGCAATGTACCTGTACGTTGCTTTCCCTGCCCGTGCCATCCTGCCGAAGTATATCTACGTGAGGCAGTCGGCAAGCGGTTAAAGATGACATCTGTGCCAATATACACTTTGATGCAGGTATGTCTTCTTTAAAGGATAGGTACACTTTAAAACACCATGTCCTTATCCTTTCTGCTTATCTGTAGATGCATAACTCATCCTATGCATTAAGGTGAAAAAAAATCCGACAATACCGGCCCCCCCAGCCCCCCCGTTTTACTTACCTGAGCCCGTTTACCTGCTGCGCTCGCCCCCGACGTCCTCTTCGCTGCTCAACCTGGCCGTTGATTGGCTAGAGTGGATGGATTGAAAGCAGCGCAGCCATTGGCTCGCGCTGCTGTCAATCACATCCAATGATGCAGCGCGCCAGGGGGGCGGGGCACAGTGATACAGTGAGCGGCTATAGCCGCTGGCTGTATCACGGGAGCGCGCCCGCAAGAACTAACCCCCATGCAAGAGCGCTCGCATGAAGGTGTGGGCAGGAGCCGAGACAGCCGCCGAGGGACCCCAGAAGACGAGGATCGGGCCACTCTGTGCAAAACGAGCTGCATAGTGGAGGTAAGCATAACATGTTTGTTATTAAAAAAAAAAAAATGTGCCTTTACAACCCCTTTAAGCTTATACAGTTATAAGAATACAACTGTAGAAGCTTCATGCCATTATAAAAGAATTTAGTAAAAATCAAACGAAATCTTCATTTTTGATCTTATATACAGTATGTATACACAGTGTATCTTTTGATGTATATCTGTTGAGTATTCATTACACACAGGGCTTTTTTTTTCAGAGAAAAGGTGCAGGAACTCCTCCCTTCCAAGCCACCCTTGACTCCACCCCCTACCCACCTCCGAGCACCGTTCCTTCGTTCCACCCCTTACCCACATCCCATTACCCACCACCCCTTTTAGAGAATACAGAAACAAGTAGAATTTTGTGGTGCTAAGTATTTTGTATGGAATTTGTTAATGATAACAAGAAAGGCAGTAAAATAGATCTGGCAAAAATGGACACCCCAGCGACAATAGATCCACCCTAGCAACAATGGACTCCCAACAGTCGCCCTCCAGCAGCCAGCAGATCCCTCACAGCAACAATTGACCCCCTGCAACATAAGACTCACCCTCCAGCAACAATAGATCCCCCACCAGCAACAATAGACCCCTCTGCAAAAATAGATCCCCTCCAGCAACAATAGATTCCCCTGTAGCCAGCATCAATAGACCCTCCAGCAGCCAGCAACAAAGACCCCTCCCTCAACAGTACAGCCCTCCTTGCAGCGACTGACCCCCCAGCAACAATAGATCCCCCACGAGCAACATAAGATCTCCCCAGCAACAATAAACCCCCTTCCTTCGCAAAAATAGATCCCCTCCAGCAACAATATATCCCCCAGCAGCCAGCAGCAATAGACTCTCCAGCACACCCCAGTACCTCTTTCCATTACATACATTCAGTTCAGGAGGTGCCGGAACTGCGTTCCCCCACGTTCCTGCTGAAAAAAAGCCCTGATTATACACATAATGTCATTTATTTTTTTAAATCCAACATACAAATAGCAGATCAAAATATGCCATCAATGGACATCATTCTGTCCTGTGTGCATCACTGTATAATAAATAAAAAAGAAAAACATGAAACGTACAAAGTTACATATTTACAAGTCTTTCTTACTCTCCACTTAGTCATCCCAACAATACAGTAAACATTATATAGTCTTAAATAAACTCTTGAGTTAATAAGAATATAATAGTCTGTGCTCATTTGAGGGGAGCTAAGGGAGTTTTGGCCACTCAGACAAAGTCATTGATTTGGTAGCCAAGGCGCGAGGCAGAGGACCAGGACGGGGTATGGCTGCTTTTGTGGACCGGTGCTGGCTTGCTCAATGGTGCCCTCTGTAGGTGATGTGATGGATGGAGATATGGCACTTGCACAACAGACTTTTGGCAAGACGTAAACAGCAGCATGATTCCTCCAATGATAGTCAAACCTGCTGAGATAAAGCCAACATAAAGAGCTTGTCCAATCTCAAACTTCATACCATAGGGAAGAGCTGGGTTGTAAAAGTCATTGACAACGTCATTGGTACACCAGGCCACTGGAATCAGGCATGTAAAGCCAGCCAGGAGGAAGAAGACTCCACCAAAGACTGAGATCTTCTTCTTGGCAGACGATCCTTTGGCACATTGAGTGCACTTCATGCCAAATACAGAGACCACACAGGCCAGTAGTGAAAGGACACAAGACGTGACCATCATACCTCTGGCAATCTGAAGATCTCGAGGAAGGGCCAGCTGAGACTGGTGGACCTGGCACTGGTAAATTCCTGTACTGTGCCAAACGCATTCCATCCAAAGGCCCTTCATGTATGCCACAGCCGTGATGATGTTGGTGCCAACGTGTGCAGTCCGCCACCAGTGGGGAAGCACTGTGGAAATGATGGTTCCTATAAAACCAATAAGGCAGGTGAAAAAGCCCAGTAACTGCACTGCCATGCTTGCCATGGTAACTTCAGGACCAGGGTTGATTTTCCTCACAACCGCCAACTTCCCCTTCTTCTTAAAAGTGATGGCCAGTTCACATCTGTGCCTGCACTAATAACACAAGGAACGTCTGCAGAAGTTAAACATTACCCAAATGCATTATTCAAGTGGCAAGTGAGACAAGAGCTATTAAATGCTCCATTAACAAATTAATGACTGGGCACTGCTAGGAAGGCTTTTTGCTGTAGAAGAACGAGAAAACTAAATATGAATTTAGTGCTACTTTGTAAAAACATGTGTTATGTTATAGTTACTATTAGGGTTGTCCCGATACCACTTTTTTAAGACCAATTACAAGTACCGATACTTTTTTTCAAGTACTCGCCGATACCGATTACCGATACTTTTTTTAATGTCATATGACAGTTTTCAAAGCACAATACAAATAAGGTGGCACTGATATGCATCACTGATGGCTGACACTGACTGATGGCTGGCACTGACTGATGGGCACTGACCGATGGCTGGCACTGATAGATAGATGGCTGGCAATGACAGATGGCTGGCACTGATAGATAGCTGGCACTGATAGCATTGATAGGTGGCACTGACAGGTGGCTGGCACTGATATATGGCACTGCCAGGTGGCTGGCACTGATAGATGGCTGGCACTGATAAATGGCATTGATAGGTGGCACTGACAGGTGGCTGGCACTGATAGGCGGCACTTCTGGGCATTGGGCACTGATAGGTGGCATTTATTGGCACTAATGAGCACTGCACTCGGCCGCAGAAAGCCAGCAGCGGACATCTTGTTACACCCAGCCTATATAGTTCGGGCTGGGTGTAACAAGATGGCCACTACTGCTTTTAATGCTCCAAGTGCAAGGAGTACCAAGATGGGCGTCGGGATGTCGTCACTTCCGTTGTTCCGCCCGCTGACTTCCGGTTGCGCTGGGTCGCCTAATCTGAAACACTGCATCTCCCAGGTATCGGTTCAAGCATCTGGAGCATTTGTGCGAGTCCAAGTACTCGCGCAAATGCTCGGTATCGGTCCCGATACCGATACTAGTATCGGTATTGGGACAACCCTAGTTACTATAGTAACAGTGGTGGATGATCAACTGCTTTACAAAGCACAGCATCACCTAAAAAAGAAGATCTCTATGTATCACCACCTTTATCGCATATTCAGAAAACCAAGCAGGGCCATTTATTAGGCAAATTGGCAACAAAACTAATTGTGCAACCCCCTGCTCTTGGAATCTTGGACATATTTACAAGGGTCGGCACTGTAGGGGAGACACATTTTTACTCTAAACTGACCAACAATTGAAGCTCATCTCAATCCAAAACTAAAAAAGAAATTGGGCTATACGTTGTGACACACCAGGGTTTCTTGGCTCAACGGTAGCGCCAAAACAGTGAGTTTACGCCACTCCAGATATAGTTTTCAGGGTTTTCCTACCGACTTTTATTTAAACGAACATCAAAACTTTACACGGGTATGTCTTCCCACATTGAAATTTGGATGAATTTTCATTTTTCGGAAATTCGGATGTATCCAAATTTCTGAATTACAATAGTGCTAAATTTAAACTAATCGGAAATAACAAAAAAAAACATTTCGCCCGAATTTGAATCGTTTTAGAATCATTTTAGAATAGTTTTCAAATTCAAATAGTTTTTAAATTCAAATTCAAAAAGTTTTTGAATCCGAAAATTTATTTTATTCAATTTCCAAAGAGAATAAAAATAAAGTAGAAAATTAAGGAATAGAATAAAAAAAAAAAATAGAATAGAAAAGAATATAACCGAAAATAAAAGAATAGATAATAATAGAGTAAAACAGAAAAAATAGAATAGAAAAAAAAGAACAGAATAGACTACAACATAATAGAAACAAATAGAGTAGAATAGAATAACATAGAAAGAATATAACCATCTTCTGAAATTCTAATTTCAGATAGAATAAATTTGAATTTGAATACATAAGAAAAGAATAGAATAGAAAAGAATAGAATAGACCAGTTTTGGATTTGAATTGTTTCTTTGAGGTACTGCATCACTCTTTTTACTGCGTTCCATTCACACTGACAGGGAGCTGAAACTTTCCTGCATAGTATGCCCACTGTTGCGGCTATGTCTGGTCTTGTCACAGTGGCAACATACAGCAGCTTACCGATTGCTCTGCAATACATGTGATTGTTGGGTAGCAAGTTTTCTGCTTCATTGCTCTTTAGCTAGCCATAGGAGTTTTCACTTCCTTTGCATCTTGCATATGGAATTGTTCCAAGATTTCATAGATTTTAAGGGATTGGTTGAAAAGATAACTTCCATCTTCTTCTCCCTCTATTTGGATTCCCAGATAGTAGCTAATGTTCCCTAGCTCTTTGATTTCATAATTTTTCTTTCAACTTGTGAACTATCTGATTATAATCCCCTTCTTGTTCAAAACAGGTTATAATGTCATCAACATAGATAAGGATGTATATCCATCTGTCTTCTTGATTCCTGGAGTAGAGACAGAGGTCTGCTTTACTTTTTGAGAATCCCTCTCTAGCAAGCACTTTGTTTACTTTCTCATTCCACATTCTTGCATATTGCTTAAGACCATAGATGTTCTGCTGAAGTTTACACACAAGGTTGTCTCCTTGCTCAAACCCTGGTGATTGCTCCATGTAGAGGTCTTCCTTAATGTCTCCATATAGGAAAGCAGTTTTCACATCTAGGTGTTTGACTTGCATGTCCTTCCCGGCTGCAATGCTAAGAAGCGCTTTGATAGTGGAGTGTTTTACGACGGGAGCAAATGTTTCATCGCAATCTTCCCCCAAATTTCTGGGAGTAACCCTCGGCAACTATTCTGGTATTTGTGGATATTCCCTTCTGTGTCTGACTTTACTTTGGAAGTCCACTTACTTCCTACAGTTTTGCGGTAAGGAGGGAGCTCCAGGTTTTATTTTCTTGAAGTGACTTTAATTTTTTTTCTGCCGCCTTTTCCATTTATTGGCTTCATGTTTTGGCAGTTTTTCTATGTCTTCCCAGGATGTTGGTTCAACTATGCTGTGTTTTGACAGTGTATGACAGCTTGTGGGGTGGTATCCCCTTAGTAGTCCGAGTGGATCTTCTAACGTCAGGCAGTTCAGCAGAATCTGGTGGGGAACTTGATTTAGCCATTGTGGGTTCCACCTCTTGTTCTGACTCTTGTACAGGTTTATTTTGGTTGACCTTTTCCTCTCGTTTGCTTGGCATATTCACTTCACAGCTTTCAAGAATCGGTGTTTCTGGTTACATAGTTACATAGTTAGATAGTTAGTCAGGTTGAAAAAAGACACAAGTCCATCTAGTTCAACCATAAAAAAATTAAATGTAAAATATTGTAAATCCCATATGCCCAATTCTATACCCACAATTGATCCAGAGGAAGGCGAAAAACCCCAGCAGAGCATGATCCAATTTGCTACAGCTGGGGAAAAAATTTCTTCCCGATCCCCCGAGAGGCAATCGGATATTCCCCGGATCAACTTTACCTATAAATGTTAGTACCCAGTTATATTATGTACCTTTAGGAAAGTATCCAGACCTTTCTTAAAGCAATTTACTGAGCTGGCCAGAACCACCTCTGGAGGGAGTCTATTCCACATTTTCACAGCTCTTACTGTGAAGAAACCTTTCCGTATTTAGAGATGAAATCTCTTTTCCTCTAGACGTAAAGAATGCCCCCTTGTCTTCTGTGATGACCGTAAAGTGAATAACGCAACACCAAGTTCACTATATGGACCCCTTATATATTTGTACATGTTGATCATATCCCCCCTTATTCTCCTCTTCTCAAGAGAGAATTCAGTTCCTCTAATCTTTCCTCATAGCTGAGCTCCTCAATGCCTCTTATCAGTTTGGTTGCCCTTCTCTGCACTTTCTCCAGTTCCCCAATATCCTTTTTGAGAACTGGGGCCCAAAACTGAACTGCATATTCCAAATGAGGTCTTACTAATGATTTAGTGATGGACTCTCATCAAAATAAACACTACGGCTTATTGTCACTTTCTCAGTCTTTTGGTTTAGGGAGATTCTGTAACCCCCAGTTTGTCTGCTGTAGCCTACTAAAATGCCCTCTATGGCTCTGTTCTCCAGCTTGGATCGCATTTCACTTGGAATATAGGCATTAACTTTACATGCAAACACTCTGATGTGCCCTATGCTAGACTTTTATCAATGCCTCATTTCAAATGGAGTACTTTTAATGGCTCTTGAGGGTAGTCTGTTCTGTAGATAGGTTGCAGTCATGACTGCTTCTCCCCAGTACTCGTGAGGTAGGTTGGCATCGGACAACATGCATCTGGCCATTTTGCTATAAAAGTGTGATTTTTCCTTTCTGCTACATCGTTTTGTTCAGGAGTGTATGGTGCGGTTGTCTGGTGAACTATTCCTTGTCTCTTCAGGTATGAGGCCACTTCTTTGCTTATGTATTCTACACCATTGTCGGTGCGTATTAGTCCTGGTTTCCATTGGAATTTGTTACTAGACGTGGCAACAAACTCTTGAAGTTTCTCTGATGTTTCGTTCTTGTGTTTCAACAGATAAGTGGTTGTGTAGCTGTAATAATCATCATCAATGAAAGTCAGTAGATATCTGTTCCTGCCTGATGTGGGAGTTTTCATTGGACCGCATACGTCACTGTGTATGAGCTGCAGGGGGTGGGTGTTTTTTCTTTGAGAAGTCTGTGAAAGGGGAGCACGTGTGGCTTTTGCTTCAATACTGCACTTGCATTTCATGAGCACTTTATAACCAAACTCTACTTTAAACTTCTCCACAGGCTGTCTGGTGTGTTCCTTGGCCTTCATGATGCTGTTTGTTCACTAAGGTTCCCTAACAAACCTCTGAGGGCTTCACAGAACAGCTGTATTTATACAGAGATTACATTAGACACAGGTGGACTCTATTTACTAATTACGTGACTTATGAAGGCAATTGGTTCCACTAGAATTTAGTTAGGGGTATCAGAGTAAAGGGGGCTGAATCCAAATGCACACCACACTTTTTAGATATTTATTTGTAAAAAATCTTGAAAACCATTTATCATTTTCCTTCCACTTGACAATTATGTGCCACTTTGTGTCGGTCTATCATAGAAAAAAACCCAATAAAATACATTTACATTTTTGGTTGGAACGTGACACAAAGGTGGAAAGTTAAGGGGTATGAATACTTTTTCAGGGCACTGTACAGTATGTTGTGCAGAAAATAAATGAAAACTCAGACACCATTTTTGATTCTTTTTTTTTTAAATTGTTTACTTTTCTTCATAAAAATTATCTATTTAGGAAAAAGGGGGCACTTCTCAGGCCACCAATGCGAGGGAACACTGCAATTTTTATTGTCTATATGTCTTTTCTGGCCATTACTGTAAATTGCTTTGTCGTATAGAGCAGCCCCAGGTGTTAATTACTATTAAGGTACACTACATTCCTTATTTTTAGATCCCAACTTAAGCAGGCAATACACGGTTTGAATCTTGTCCGGTTCCTACTAAACCGGCCGAGATTCAAACCATATATGGGCAGGCTGAATGTACCAAGTTGATCGATCGATCAACTTGGGTACAACCAGCATGCCAGGTTTTACCTGCGATTATCGATAGCAGCTGCTATAGCCGCTAGCAATAACCACTGTCTTCTCCGGGCGGGGACTGCTTCCCCCGCTCACCCCGCCCCCTTGCTGGGAGAACACAATGGCCCTACAGGAGGGATTCCCGCATCAACACTGTTTGTGTTGATTGGGGATTTTTCGAAAATTTCTTTCCTGCAACCTGAGGTTGCAGGAAAAAAATTTGCACTATCTATGGCCTGCCTTACTGTTTAACCACTTGGCGTCCGCGCTATAGCCAAATGACGGCTACAGCGTGGACCTGTATTGCTGGGAGGCCATCAATAGACGTCCTCCCGTGCTCGATCGGCCTGCGCGCCCCATGCTGGGCACATGCGGCTCGCTCTGTGATCAGCGAGTCTATGAGACTCGCTGTATCACAGATCGGAGTAAGGGGTCAATCCCGACCCCTTACCATGTGATCAGCTGTCAGTGTTTGACAGCTGATCATGTGACGTAAACAGATCGGCTATTTTTTCTCCTCACGCTGATAGTGCGAGGAGAAAAAACAGCCGATCACCGGCAGGTGACAGAGGGACATCTGTCCCGATCAGAGGGACATCAGTCCCAGCTCATCTGTGCCCATGTGTGCCACCTGTCAGTGCCACCTACAAGTGCACAACAGTGCCACTCATCAGTGCCCACAGTGCCCCTATCAGTGCCACCATCAAAGTCACTAATCAGGGCCTCATCAACAGTGCTGCCCATCATTGTCACCTACCAGTGCCCATCATTGTCACCTACCAGTGCCCATCAGTGCCATCTATCTGTGCCCATCAGTGCCACCCATCAGGGCCCATCAGTGCCCATCAGTACCGCTTTGTCTGTGCCCATCAGTACCGCCTCATCTGTCCCCATCAGTGCCACTATATCTATGCCTATCAGTGCCGCCTATCTGTGCCTATCAGTGCCCACCAGTGCAGCCTATCAGTGCCCATCAGTGCCGCCTCATCAGCGCATATCAACGAAGGAGAAAAATTACCTGTTTGCAAAATTTTATAACAAAATATAAAACATGATTCTTTTTTTTTTTAAATGTCCATCTTTTTTTGTTTATTTAGCAAAAAATAAAAACCCCAGAGGTGATCAAATACCACCAAAAGAAAGCTCTATTCGTGGAAAAAAAAATTATAAAAATGTCATTTGGGTACAGTGTTGTATGGCCGCGCAATTGTCATTCAAAATGCATCAGCGCTGAAAACTGAAAATTGGTCTGGGCAGAAGGGGGGTTTAAGTACCTGTGTTCTGTATATATAATAATTATTAGCAGGGGTTCCCTGAGACCAAAAAGTTATTTAAAGGGTTTATATGATGAATAATTATACTTGTGTAAGCGTGTGAAAGTGCACACTGTCTGCTTAGCTCTCACTATCAGTTCTGCCATTTTGGAACCCTTGAGCACAACCTCAACATGTGAATGCTGTAGAACAATAAGAAACGAAAACCCTTCCATTTACTTAGAGCTGATCCATCCAATATGCTGAGGATTACCCCATTAGGATTTATAGAATTCTCTGCAGATTTTGCAATTTTGCTTGTTCAGATAAATGCAAAAAGATTTGATAATTCGCCTGGTATTAGCATTGATTCATTTGTCACTACATAGCATATCAAAGCCCAGTGAATTCATAACTATACTTAAAGATATTTAAACAAAAAAAAGCAAAAAGCAATAAATATTAAAAAGCACACAGAAATGCACCAGAACACAATAAAATGCATGTTAAGCTAAAATTAAGAGTTTTTATAATGCCATAGAGGGAATCCAGAATAAAAATTATCTTTTTATTTTAAATAAGGAGTTATTTTATTTCACAGGTTAATATTACAATTTTGAATTATTAAAGAATAAAAGAAAAAGTGCTGCGTCCCTTTAACTGGATTTCAAGGTCGTTCATTAAACAAGATAACTGATTACAAATACGGGGTCATAGGAAATACTCTCCCATGTTAATGAGAGTTAAAATATTCATTTTCCTAATGATCCTAACTATTTTTAGAAACCATTAGTGTGCTATTTTTGTCATCTGGCTCAAGGCTAAATCTTATGTTTCTAAATTTGGAAAGTTTGTGTTAAGTAGGACACGACCTAAACAGGGTCAGTTGCTAATGATGGGATTAGTATTTGCTAATTTCTAACTAACGGTTTGGTTACTTTATCAATTCATGTGCCATGAGCATTTTATACAGTTGTGCTCATAAGTTTACATACCCTGGCAGAATTTATGATTTATTGGCCATTTTCAGAGAATACGAATGATAACACAAAAGCTTTTCTTTCACTCATGGTTAGTGTTTGGCTGAAGCCATGTATTATCAGTCAACTGTGTTTACTCTTTTTAAATCATAATGGCAAAAGAAACTACCCAAATGACCCTTATCAAAAGTTTACATACCCTGGTGATTTCGGCCTGATAACATGCACACAACTTGACACAAAGAGGTTTGAATGGCTATTAAAGGTAACCATCTTCACCTGTGATCTGTTTGCTTGTAATTTGTGTGTGTGTATAAAAGGTCAATGAGTTTCTGGACTCCTGACAGACCCTTGCATCTTTCATCCAGTGCTGCACTGACGTTTCTGGATCCTGAGTCATGGGGAAAGCAAAAGAATTGTCAAAGGATCTGCGGGAAAAGGTAGTTGAACTGTATAAAACAGGAAAGGGATATTAAAATGAATTGAGAATGCCAATCAGCAGTGTTCAAACTCTAATCAAGAAGTGGAAAATGAGGGGTTCTGTTAAAACCAAACCACGGTGAGGTAGAGTAACTAAACTTTTAGCCACAACTGCCAGGAAAATTGTTCGGGATGCAAAGAAAAACCCACAAATAACTTCAGGTGAAATACAGGACTCTCTGAAAACATGTGGTGTGGCTGTACAAGATGCACAATAAGGAGGCACTTGAAGAAAGATGGGCTGCATGGTCGAGTCGCCAGAAGAAAGCCATTACTACGCAAATGCCACAAAGTATTCCGCTTACAATACGCCAAACAGCACAGAGACAAGCCTCAAACCTTCTGGCACAAAGTCATTTGGAGTGATGAGACCAAAATTTAGCTTTTTGTCCACAACCATAAACGCTACATTTGGAGAGGAGTCAACAAGGCCTATGATGAAAGGTACACCATTCCTACTGTGAAACATGGAGGTGGATCGCTGATGTTTTGGGGATGTGTGAGCTACAAAGGCACAGGAAATTTGGTCAAAATTGATGGCAAGATGAATGTAGAATGTTATCAAATACTGGAGGAACATTTGCATTCATCAGCCAGAAAGCTGCGCATAAGACGTACTTGGACAATCCAACATGACAATCATCCAAAACACAAGGCCAAGTCGACCTGTCATTGGCTACAGCAGAATGAAGTGAAGGTTCTGGAGTGGCCATCTCAGTCTCCTGACCTCAATATCATTGAGCCACTCTGGGGAGATCTCAAACGTGCCGTTCATGCAAGACAGCCCAAGAATTTACTGGAACTGGAGGCTTTTTGCCAAGAGGAATGGGCAGCTTTACCATCTATGAAGATAAAGAGCCTCAACCACAAATACCACAAAAGACTTCAAGCTGTCATTGATGTTAAAGGGGGCAATACACAGTATTAATAAGAACTGGGGTATGTAAACTTTTGATCAGGGTCATTTGGGTAGTTTCTGTTGTGATTATGATTTAAAAAGAGTAAACATAGTTGATTATTTATAAATGGCTTCAGCCGAACACTAATCATGAGTGAAAGAAAAGTTTCTGTATTATCATTCATATTCTCTGAAAAATGGCCAAGAAATCATAAATTCTGCCAGGGTAGGTAAACTTTTGAGCACAACTGTATATACAATGCTTTTTTCATGTTTACAATTTCATTTTACACCTTTCTCTTGTGTTTATAACCAGGGCCGGGACAAGGCACTGTGGTATCATGTAAGCTGGGGGGGGGGGGGGGGCACCGCAAGGAGATTGGGGGTGGGGATTTGTGTTGGGAAGAAGAATTTGGGGGACAGCGGGCGATAAGATTTTTTTTAGGTGGAGAAATCTGAAGAGGGGGTGCGAGGAGTGGTGATTTGGTGGAGATTTGTGTTGGGAGGGGGGATGGGGATCTGTGCTAGGAGGAGGGATTTGGGGGGTATGTGCTAGAAGAGGTCATATGGTAGAGGGGGAGGAGATTTGTGGTAGGAAGAGAATTAAAAAAAAATCTTGGAGGGGGGGGTTGTGCTTGTAGGAGGAATGATTGGGGTGTATTTGTGCTAGGAGAGGAACATTTTTTTTTGGGGGGGGGGTTTATGCTAGGAAGGGGGGATTGAGGGGGGGATATCTGCTTGGAGGGGTGATTTGTACTGGGAGGAGGGGGAATTTATACTTAGGGGGTGAGCATGCAGATTGGTGTTCAATTTTGGCATGTGCAGTTTGGCATGCTCGCCCTGGGCTCTGAATGACCTTGTCCCGTCACTGTTTATAACATACCCTGCAAACAGTTTTAAAGGTGAATTACACTTAAGCCGTGTACACACGATCGGTTGGACTGTTTTCATCAGACGAACCGATCGTGTATGGGCCCCATCGGTCTTTTTTTCCCATCGGTGTGAAAAAATAGAACATGTTTTAAATTTATCCGATGGGAAAAAAAACGATAGCAAAATCCGATCGTCTGTGTGGAAATCCATCGGATAAAAAACCCATGCATGCTCAGAATCAAGTCGACGCATGCTCAGAAGCATTGAACTTAATTTTTCTCGGCTCATCGGAGTGTTTTAAGTCACCGCGTTTGAAATGGTCTGTTTTTTGACTGATGGTGTGTGGGCAAGACTGATGGAAGACAGTTTCATCAGATTTCCGATGGAAAAAAACATCGGATTAGAATCCATAGGATATCTGATCATGTGTACAGGGCTTTAAGGACCGAGCCTCTTTATGACATTTGATGTCGCTTCCGCCATTCAATGTTATGGAGCCGAGCGGGGGCCATTTTTCCCTCACTCGGCTCCAGGCCTGTCAGGGGAGAGGAAGCGATCATCTCCGCCACTACCGACGGCTCCTTTAAGCGGCGGAGACGGCTGGAACGTGATGGGAGGGGGGCCCCTCTCCCGCCCCTGATAAAAGTGATCTTGCTGCGAATCCGCTGCAGAGAACACTTATCTTAAAGCACACTGCCTGTCGTTTCAGAAAATACCGGAGTTATGGCAGCTAGCTGCTGCCATAACAACGGTATTTAGCGTCAAAGTACCAACATACAATGACGTTGATTTATCTGGCTATGCCTAAAGTAAATGAACTGTATGACCCTTTCCGTTTGTAGCACCCTCCAATTCACTCGGTAGACTTTTGGCTTCTCTGTTGGCTGCTCTACCTCGAGCAGGAATTCCCCACAGCGGGTACATCCCCCGAAAGGCCGAAGATGCACAATCAGTCCCTGACACTTTACACAGATCATGCCCAAGGCCTCTGCATCTCTACATGCATAAAGGGCGAAACGGCCTCTGGGCTTCAGCCAGATTCCTGTGTCAGTCAAAGAGGCAGCAATAGGGGTCACATCCATGGTTGGACCAGGCAAAAGAGCACAAGATCCCGGTGAAGCAGGTTTCAGGAAGGAGCGGACATGTCGCTTCGTCAATAGTCCAATAGATAATGTCCCTTTTGGCGCCAAAGGCACCACGAGGAGCTCACACTTAGCGGGGCTCCTCCCCTTTCTTTTTCCTTCGCTGCACTTACTTTGCGGGCTTTTCCAGACTTGCGACACGCCCACGAACTACTCAGCCAGAAATTGCCAGGCCTGAATCTTCCTTTCTCTTACTTGTGACACAGGTTGAATTTCACACAAACATGGCCGACCTCCACGGAGCCTCACAGGGGAATAAAGTCCAACTTTTTTCTTCGGGGGGTACACACTACAAAAATCCCGAACTCTGAGCCCCCACGTGTAGCACCCTCCGCCCTCCTTCTCCTTCTCTTTGGCTCGCTCACAGGAGAAGAAGGCACAGAGTGTCCACCATGCCCGTACCCCCTGGGTTGCAGAGGTTAAGCACACTTGTTTTCACTTATGATTCTTTGCAGCAGACTCCCCTCGGTGTTGGCTTCCGTCCCTAGAATGTAAGGACAAAGTCTCTATGCCCCAAGTAACTCCAAGGTCCACACCAGCTTCAACTCCAACATAGAGTTTATTTCTTTATGCATGAACATCCACAAAATGAGGAGAAGAGAGAAAGGTGTTAGGAAGACAGATCAATTCAGGCACCCTTGTTTCTTCGCCACTCGATCCCGAGTGGGTATAGCTCACCCAGATAGTCACCCAAAGGCACCAGCAGCCGGCGTGTAACTCGAACAGTCTATTGGATTCCTTAATGGATGCGTTCAGGAGATCCTCTGCCACAGAATCTATAGTGTCCCAAACCTCCTACTGGCCCCGTTGTTAGATCCCTGTTTTCAGATGGATGACATCACTCCAGAGAGTTACTGGGCCCCTTCCTTCACTGTGATCTCTCACCAGTCCTTCGGAACGGTCCTCCCCCAGCCTCCTCTTCTAGAAATGGGTCCCCTCGCAAGGTGGCACCCTGGGATAACTCCTCCCGAAGTGGGCTCTAGCTAAAGGTGCTGGGCCCAGGGCTGAAGTTGCAGTCCCAGGACTAAAGGTGCCTGGGACTGAGGCACACGTGGCCCCATAGCCTGGAGGGCCACGCACCACGCACCAGGACTCCGACTCTTGAACCAAAAAGAACCGACCCCTCCCAGGTGGCGTCTGCCCCCTATGTATCCCCTCCCAGCATGCCCAGCAGGTAGACCACACCCACCGTACGGCTGCCGAGAGAGGACACCAAATCACTGCCCCATTACCTGTGGTTCAACCCCGAGTACAAGTGACAGCACCACCCATACTTCCAAGGAGAACTGCACACCAGGCAAAACAGCAGCAAGGCAGAGTCCAGCAAATCAAAGATTCGAGCCAACTACCATTCGAATCACCCTTAAATTTGGCATAGCAATCCCTAAATTTGGGACCCCCGCTACACGTTTTATTGCACATGGAATGTATTTTGCTGATTTAAACCGAAGGCTCAATTGGGGATGGAGTGAACCTGTTGCTTTGCCCATCATGCACTCAGTTCCAGTCACCAAAATCTGAGAAAGGTTTGCGTTAAATGAAAAATGGAAGACTGGAACTCAGATGGCAATAAGCATTTCTTTCAGATAGAAGAAACTCACCTTGAAATATGTAAATCTTTGCATCGTGTTTAAATTGCTTTTGTTCCTGAAAGGTAAAATTACACTTCGGTGGCTTGTGAATCGGGGGGGGGGGGGGGGGGGAACTGTTTGCGTTAAAACCTGTCCCCTACAAAGGAGAGAATAAAATAATATTCTTTATTTATTCAGATGTATAAATGACTGCGAAATATAACCTTTCCAAGAAAACACTCTTTTAAAAAAAAAAATGATCTCAGAATGTCGGCGCATTGTGTAGTAGCAGAATATACATCCTGTGAAAGTTTGAACAGCTCTGGGAAAGAGTCATTAAACTTTACAGTAATATGTGGCCTGGGTCTACTCAGATTGTATGGCTCTTGTAAGCAATCTCCCAGGGAAGTGAAATGGCACCTGGGGTAGAAAGTGGATATCAGCCATGACTTGGCTCTTTGGCGCTTTTCACTGTATGCTGTTTCACAGGTTAATTGCCTTATATATTTTACGTACTGGAACACTTCCTTGTAGATTATAGATGGGTTTTCTGACATTCTGTGCTATCGCAGATTGCAACCTATGGAGCTAATTTACTAAAGGCAAATACACTGTTCACTTTGCAGGGGAATTTGCAGTTTTCAAGGGAATTCGCCCCAGAACTTTAGTGAATGATGAAGCTCTGCAGACTTACATCATCCAATCACGTGCAAGCAAAAATTCAGTTTTTTTTCTTTACAAGTAACTGGGTTTTCTTGACAAAGTGCAACGTCACCGCTTTCACTAAACTCTGGGGCCAATTTCCTTGCCTTTCTAAAAATCAGCCATCGTAGGTTACAATTTGCAACAATTTCTGTTTTATACAATAGCTATTACAGCTGCTGCTGTCAAAAAACAGACTTTCTGAACGCTGCTTATAAACCCTACTCAGAAGCATAAAAGAGATATACAAAGTAACATTATTAATTGACTCTATTCCATTTATCTGAAAGTCAAAAGAGTGACCTTTGATCTGCATACAAGGCCAGTTTAAGCAACCTCACCAGTAAAAAAAAAGTTTACCCTAATTAGCTCTTTATTACCCCCCCCCCCCCTTCCCTTTGCTATTCATTTGTATTTATACATTTTTTTGGTTGATTTTGTTGTTTATGTTTTTTGATTCTTTAACCGCTTTAAGACCAGCCGCCGTCATTATACTGCAGCAGGTTGGCTCTCCTGGGCGAATCGCTCTAGGTGTACATCAGGCACTTTAAGAGCGATAGGGGGCACGCGCGCACCGGCGGCGCAACGCCAGAGCTGATACGCGTGCCCGGCGGCCGCGATGTCCGTCGGCCACCCGCGATCAACGTAAACAGACAGATCCCTGTTCTGACAGGGGAGGAGAGACAGATCTGCTGTTCCTAGTGATCAGGAACAGCGATCTCTCTCCTCCTCCAGTCAGTCTCTCCCCCCCCCCCCCAGTTAAAAACACCTCCCAGGGAACATATTTAACCCCTTGATCGCCCCCTAATGTTAACCCCTTCCCTACCAGTGACATTTACACAGTAATAAGTTCAGTTTTCTGGCACTGATGGCTGTTTAAATGTCAATGGTCGCAAAAATGTGTCAAAAGTGTCCGATCTGTCCGCCGCAATGTCGCTGTCACGCTAAAAATTGCAGATCGCTGCTATTACTAGTAAAAAAAGGCTAGATGCTATAACCTTTTGCGAAAACCAATCAATATACGCCTATTACGATTTTTACCAAAAATATGTAGAATACATATTGGCCTAAACTGATTTAAAAAAAAAATTGGGATATTTATTATAGCAAAAAGTAAAACATATAGTTTTATTTTTTTCAAAATTGTTGCTCTTTTTTTGTTTATAGCGCAAATCATAAAAACCGCAGAGCTGATCAAATATCATAAATTCTTTACAATAATAAAAAAAAAATCTTGCAAAAGGAAGTAGCAATGTTTTACTACTTAAGGCTGCATTCAAACCTCAAAAAACAACAAAACTTCCCAGCTGACTTACCAGCTGGCCTGCAACAAACTGAATTATCCTGTCTAACAGTTTATGTGATCACAAGGGGTTTAGTTTGCACACATTTGCAAATATATGCGTAAGCAGCAGACGCCACGGCATGGCACCCCAGTGTACCGCAGTCCTAACTCTATAAATTTTGACAGTCTCCAAAGTTGGAGACTGTATATAATAACGGATAGATTGAGGGTAGGTATGCCTGGTGGGAGCCCACCCCTCCTTAACCACTTCCCGCCCCGTCAATAGCAGATTGACGTCCGGGAAGTGGTTCAGTTATCCACACTGGACGTCATATGATGTCCTGCGGGATAACAGCCACCACGCGCCCGGGGGGGCGCGCATCGCGGCGATCGATGGAGCGGTGTGTCAGTCTGACACACCGCTACACTGATCTCGGTAAAGAGCCTCCGGCGGAGGCTTTTTACCACGTGATCAGCCGCGTCGAATCACGGCTGATCACAATGTAAACAGGAAGAGCCGTTGATCGGCTCTTCCTCACTCGCGTCTGACAGACGCGAGTAGAGGAGAGCCGATCGGCGGCTCTCCTGACAGGGGGGGTTCGCGCTGATTGTTTATCAGCGCAGCCCCCCCTCGGATACCCACACTAGACCACCAGGGAAGCCCCCCAGGACCACCAGGGAAGCCCCAATCATGTGGATGGCCCCCATGGCCATCCACATGTAGTAAAAAAACAAAATAAAAACATTAAAAAAAATATGCCAATCAGTGCCCACAAATGGGCACTGACTGGCACTTTCACAATGTGTGGTGGCTGGCATTGCTGGGCACCAGTACCACCAATGCCACCTACTAGTGTCCATCAGTGCCACCTATCAGTGCCCATCCGTGCCCATCCGTGCCAATCTGTGCCCACCTATCAGTGCCCGTCCATGCCACCTATCAGTGCCACCCATAAGTGCCCATCAGTGCCGCCTATAAGTGCCCATCAGTGCCGCCTATGAGTGCCAATCAGTGCCGCCTATGAGTGCCAATCAGTGCCGCCTATGAGTGCCAATCAGTGCTGCCTATGAGTGCCCATCAGTGCCGCATACCAGTGCCACATATCAGTGCCCATCAGTGCCGCCTTTTAGTGCCCATCATCAGTGCCCATCAGTGCCACCTCATCAGTGCCACCTCATTGGTGCCACCTCATCGGTGCCCATCAGTGTCGCCTTATCAGTGCCCTTCAGTGCCGCCTTATCAGTGCCCGTCATTGAAGTAGAAAAGGTACTTATTTACAAAAAAAATTAACAGAAACAAAGAAAAACGTAGTTTTTTTTAAAATTTTCGCTCTTTTTTTATTTGTTGTGCAAAAAATAAAAATCGCAGAGGCGATCAAATACCACCGAAAGAAAGCTCTATTTGTGGGAACAAAATGATAAAAAAATTGTTTGGGTACAATGTAGCATGACCGCGCAATTGTCATTCAAATTGCGACAGTGCTGAAAGCTGAAAATTGGCTTGGGCAGGAAGCTGTATAAGTGCATGGTATTGAAGTGGTTAAAGTGGTTGTAAACCCACTTTTGAAACTTGCACCTACAGGTAAGCCTAGACTAAGGCTTACCTGTAGGTGCAAGAAATATCTCCTAAACCTACACGGTTTAGGAGATATTTACTAAAATCACAGGCGCCGCTGTCTACGGCGCATTCATGGGGTTAAGCCCATTCCCAAATTCGGCTAAGTCCCAGCAATGCTTGGGCTTAGTCGAATTTGAGGGCTCCCGCGCGCATGCACGGAGTCACGTCTTCGCCGCTCCGGCCAATCACAGCGCCGGAGCGGCGCTGTGATTGGCTGGAACGGCGATACCCGGAAGTAACATTCCGGCTTTCGCTGCAGCGATGGCTGCGGCTGGAGAGAGGGACACGGACGGCTTCAGGGGCCCCGATCTAAGGTAAGTGGTACATAATAAGCTAGTATGCTAGTCATACTAGCTCATTATAGCTTTGTCTTGCAGGTGGGCTACAAAAAAAAAATATATTATATGGGTTTACAACCACTTTAAAGGTATAGGAATGCACTGAACACCTGTGAATCTGCTTGCCCCCATTTCCATAGTGGCACAGTGTGAATGCAAAGAAAGAAAGAGAAAAAAATTAAAATTGGATCAAATACTTACCGTAATTTTCCTTTCCTGACGCCAATACATGGCAGCATACATATGATATAGCTCCGCCCCTATATCCACCCACAGGACCTGTTTAGCTCTATAAAAGTCTGACTGAGAGCTACCTTCCCATTCTCCATATAAAGCATAAAGATCAAATGCGTATGCTGCCATGTATTGGCATCAGGAAAGGAAAATGACAGTATTTGATCCAATTTTCCATTTTCCTGACGCCAACATGGCAGCATACATATGATAAATAATGAGATTTTGAGAGGGAGGGTTTAATGTTGCAAACTTAGTCTTTATTTGACAATAGACATAGAAGCTTGGATAGTTTTCCTTCCAAACTCTACTCAGGGGCGGATCCAGAGTTTAGTCTTGGGAGGGGCACTGCCAGAAAATACTTTTTTTGTGGGCAATTTATCTGGGAAATGGCTGTTGTTGGCGCTTTAATCATCCTGGTTGTCGATATGATGTCGAATGATGTCGATAGCTGCCTCACCTACAACGTCCGCTGAGAGTTTTTTCTCAACAAGAGTCTTGATGATTTTTTCTTTTGGCAGCTGGTTTTTGATCGCATACTCCAAGTTCTGCGCCCACACTTGCATATCGCTTGCTTACAAGCATCACCTGCAGAGAGGTAAGACTTTCTTAAGTCCATATAAATATGTCTATCAAGGATATTGCGAATGGAGGAAGAGTCTTCCATCAGAAGTGTCACAAAAAAACTGTTTCATAGTTTGTTATAAAATTTTGAAATCAGGTAATTTTTCTCCTTCATTGATGTGGCTGAGGCTGCACTGATGAGGCTGCACTGATGGGCACTAATAGGCTGCACTGATGGGCACTGATAGGCTGCACAGATGGGCACTGATAAAGTGGCACTGATGGGCACTGAGAGGTGGCACTGGTGGGCACTGATGAGGCGGCACTGATGGGCACTGAGAGGTGGTTTTGATGGGTGGCACTGATGGGTGACAATGAAGGGCACTGATAGGTGACATTGATAGGCAGCACTGATAGGTGGCACTGATGATGAGGCACTGATGGGCATTGATTGGCAGAATTGGTGAGCATTGATAGGTGGCATTGGTGGGCACTGGTAGGTGGCACTGGTGTGTACTGGTAAGTGGCACTGGTGGGCACTGGAGGGGAATGACAGGTGGCACTGGTGGACACTGGCAGGTGGCACTGGTGGGCACTGCATAACAGCAATGTCTCTCCGTGTGAGGAACTGATGTCCCTCTGACAGAAGACGGTGATCGGCTTTTTTCCCCACGCTGTCAGCTGCCGGCGCCACCATCCTAACGAAGGGAAACAGGCAGTGGAGCCTTGTGGCTTCACTGGCCATTTCTTACTGCACACGCGCGAGTCACGCGGCGCCTTGTGAATGGGCGGCTGTCTTCTGGGACACACACAGGTCCCAGAAGACAGCGCGCCCCATTTCCCAGGAGGCAACGCGAGGGATGAAGAGAAGGAACAGCTCCACGGAGAAGGAAGTGGCAGATTAGGACGACTGCCTAGCAACAACCATTTCTGGTAAGTATATATAAAAAAAAAATTCAATTATTTTTTAATGTATTTTAATGAGCCTTTTTATGTCATTTTTTTATTTTAATTTTTTTGGGTGGACCTCCGCTTTAGCGCCAATGCAAAACATTTCTAAAAGCGCCTTTTTACAGCCGCTTTTTCCTGGCGTCGTACTGGCTTTGCAGCTCGTTTTTTTTAATGCCCTGTGTGCATGAGGACTTAAGTTAATTCTCTGATTTTCTATATATATTATTTTTTATTCTGAGACAATACAGACAGATAGGTGATGTGTTCAGGATATACCTTGATGTAAGAACACAACGTTCGTATTTACTCGCACCTGTAAAAATCAGAATCATCATGACCAGCTCCACCATCATTGCAAGACGCTGTTATAGAGAGAGTCCTAAGTGCTCTCAGGTGCCTGGAAGTGGCATGTCTCAGGATGTCACGCAATAATTGGGGTAATGAGGACCACCCACCATACATCAATGTTTAATTATGCAGATTCCTGTGAGTAGTCAGAATTCCACTCTAGCGTTTGATTAATGGCCGCATTCTTAGTGATTTTGTTATTTATGTAGTTAGCTGGAGCGTGGTGCTGGGGGAGATGGGCTGACGAATCCCTCGTCTCTACAGAACATCACTTGACTACTACAGGGTCCTTGAATGTCTACAGGTACACAGCATAGAAAACATTTGTCATTATAAGGACTTTTGTTTATTGATACAAGTCATTGCCTATTTGATTCTTGACCATACCCTAGAACATTCAAAGGAATTATGACAGTACAGCTTGCGTCAATGTGATACTTGTCTAAAAAAAAAAGGAAAATCTATAATAAACTTGTCACCACAATGTATTCTACTGGAAACATTTCAGGAAAATATGTCTTTTATGAAGCAAGATCATGGGGCTATAGAGCAGATGGAGGAAATAAGAATCTAACTAAATTCATGCTGACATTACCAAAAAATCAGCAAGAGGAAATCAACCAATTGGCCACCTTTTTAAATCTCTTAATTTAGAAAGCCCCACAAAGTTGGGAGGATTGCCGTGTCCCAGGATGTTGAGGAGAATTATTCCTATGGTTAGGACCACAGGGTCTTAGTATTGTATTAAAATGACACAATGGCAATATATATGTGAACAGTGGTCTTGGAGCCAAATATCTATTGGATTTGAAAGCAAAATATTCATCAATACTCAGGTAATGGAGACCTTTGAACAATGCACAGGCCTATGCACATTTTTAATATATAGGCAAACAATTATTTTGATATAAACTAGGGCTGTGGAAATTAACTATTAATTCCTCGATTAATCGATTAATTTTTTTGATCGATCAAAATTCTTTTGATCGGTACTCACCTCTCCGCCGTCTTCCGGGTCTTCAGGGAGTTCTGTCGGAGATCCGGTGACGTCACAGACACCGGTGGGGCTTGCCGTGTCCATCTGAAGGGCTCCTTTGCTGTGCCTTCATATCTGCATGCCGGCGGGACCTAAATATCCGCCACACGCAAGGGCTGTTACACTTCCCTCTATCAACCTGGGATTCTACAGCCATCCACTGGGAGTTGTGATAGTTCCCTTCACAGGACATCTACATGCCGACGGACTGATGTTAACCCCTCCTCATCTGGATTTAGGAGTGGTATCGTTGTACACATTTTTATACCAGTATCTTACTTAGCTATATGTTTTTTGACTGCTTTTGCTACCGTTTGGTATTACTTGCACCATTTTTACAGTTTATGTAGCTACATCGATTTTATCTCCAGTGCAATATTTATTTTGTTACCTACTTGAAGACTATAAAAGTTTTAATGCTATTCCCATCAAGCGCTGCCTTTGTGTGTTTTTTGTATCCTGCTATCCATTTTTCCAGTGGTTGGTAGCTGCACTGGGAATCGGCCTGCAAGGAGATCAGCTAAAAGTAGTTGGATCTGTATGTGCATTATAGTTAATCGAAATTAGACGATTAATCGATTAAAAAAAAAAAAACGATTAATCGAACATGAAAATTTTAATCAGTAACAGCCCTAATATAAACATGTGTTATCATAAATATTACTATCGTTTATGTTTTGTGTCTAAATTATGTCATTTTCAATTTATAGTGACCATATATGCAGCACCTGATAAAAGTTCTCCTGAAGAAGCCATCGTTTGGCGAAACATGTAGAGATTAGAATCAGCTGCATCTGTTCCATGTATTGTATGGCTATTTATGACAATAATTTGTTGATTTTTAGATGTTTCTAAATATTTTTTTTTTATATATTTTATCATTTTTGTCATTGTGTTTTGGCACCCTAAAAATCCCATTCTGTTCTCTCGCCGTGTATATATGTGAACAGAATTTTTTTATGACATCATTGACCAGGGCATGCTGGGTCGATGATGTCACAAGGGGGCAGGTCATCCAGTGACATCATTGGGTGACCCCCGCTCCTTAGTTTATTTAGCAGTGAGAGGGAAGCAGAGCTGTCAGTCGGCGGGAGCCAAGTGTTGGGTGCGGACAGTTTTTTTTTTTAAGTCGGTTGACAGGCGACGTTTATCATCATTGACGCTGGATTTACTTGGGGGGACTTTTTTTACTTCCTTTTTTAAATAATGGACATATCAAAAAGGGGTACTATGTACGCCATACTGGCATACTCATTCACTTTGGGGGGAGGGGGCGTGGTTGTGATCTGGGGCCCCCTGTTAAAGGGGGCTTCCAGATTCTGATAGGTCACCCTCTGCACCCCCCACAACCACCATGCCAGGGTCATTGAGTTTGAGTTGTTAGAAAATATAGTTAGGCCCCCTTCAAACCTATGCATCACTGAGCAGTGCACCAGTGCCATTCATTTAGAATTGTACTCCAATGAAAAAGTGCCATAGGTGCCAATAGGCTCACACTGCACTACACCACAAAGTATGTGCCTTGCATGTTGGTGCTCTATATTAAAAGAAGGTAATGACATTGTGTCACTGCTACACATGAGTGGTAGCTTTGACATTTAAATGTAGACCAGCGCCATTCACAGCAGCCAAACCCATTGGGAGCACATCCAGAGAGATCCATTTAGCAAGCAAGTCCCCCAACCCTCCTGTTACCATTTTAGTTGCATTCCCCTTCCTACCACCATGCCTCAAACCACCCCACCACTGCGCCTTCACACCAGCAACCACCCCACCCTGAGCTCCCACCACTGCAGCTGGCCCCTGCACCACACCTGCCCATCAACCCACCACCTCTCCCATATGCACCCAGTTTACTCAATGCTGCATCATCGGTGCCTGCCCCAGCCTTCGCCACCACTGGACTAATGAACACTTCTGTGCTTCCTCCCTTTACAGTGACACTTCCTTTCTTATTTAGAACACTTTTGCTAATACTCCTTGGAAATAAACTGTAATTTCTCTTTAATTCCCCTGTATTTGTTTAAAGTTGTAAGTGTTTTAAATGAGTCCATACAGATCACTCCCTGTATAAATGATCTGTTAAACATTCATCAAGTGTTCAGGTTTTAAAAACCAGATCTTGCCTCTAGGTGGCGCTACTTTACTATCAATGAAAGTAGCTGGTCGAAAACATGTCTGCAGTCTCAGAAAGCCACAGATGTGTATATATATATATATATATATATATATATATATATATATATATATATATATATATATCTATACATACATATATATATATATATAAAACAAATATATAGAGAGATGACTTTGTACGCAATTCTTTTAAAATTGCTCCTTCATAGATTGTGGTTGCTGTCTCATTTGTCATACTGTATTTTGTTCTCCTGTGATATGCCTGCTAAGTGGCAAACCGTTAAGATTGTGAAAATAATTATCAGAGTCAATCAGCTTGTTCATTAAAGTACAACTAAAGCTGATGATACAATAGTAGATTTTCCAACAAATATTCGTAAGAATATTCATAAGCACATTCATATGAAAAATTCTATATAAAATAAATATAAATTCTATATAATTCTATTGGACGTGATTGTAGCCGTATTAGTGCAATTGTGACAGAGAAAATTGAGTACTGTCCGTGATACTTTGTTTTATTTGCACTAACATACAATTTTTCAGGACAAGCTTTCGGGGTATGTCCCCTTCTTCAAGGTCCAAGCAGTACTGATTCACAATTTTTTTTAGCAGAATGTTAAAACAAAACAAGAATTATTTTGTTTTTTTCTTGTTTTGTTTTAACATTCCGCTAAAAAATTTGTGAATCAGTACTGCTTGGACCTTGAAGAAGGGGACATACCCCGAAAGCTTGTCCTGAAAAATTGTATGTTAGTGCAAATAAAAAAAGTATCACGGACAGTACTCAATTTTCTCTATATAATTCTATTCTAATTCTAGTACATTGGATGACTTCATAAATGTTGTTCAAATTGAAATGCTTTCAAAATTGAATTTGCTTTTAACATTAACTTTATTTTTAATGTAATTTCTCGAATGAAAAACACGTTCGCTAATTTGTTCAGGAAAAGTTTTCCATCCTGCTTTATCAAATTTTCTTGTCAATGTGGTAAAAAAATGAATGTCGGTTGCAGTACCACGAAGGATTAGAAAATTGAATGAATATTCTTAAAATGAAAAATTTCAAACAAGAATCTACTAGTGTATGGCTAGATTTAAGGCAAAACTTTTTAGTTGTGGATATCGTGGAGAGGGATTAGAGCACCTATTAGGTTTTTGTTGTTGTCTATGTCCCTATTAGGGAGATTCACCCTCCCTATTTGTCCTGATCAGAGGTATCACTGAGAGTGAAAGTCCCAAATTCTGAGTTGTCACCAGAACAGGAATAGAGAGGAAATCTTCCAATGGGAACACTTGTTCTGGCAAAAACCAGGAATTTCCCTCAATTTGGAGGAGTTCCTTTCTATTTCTGCTTTGGCTATGGGACAAGAAGTGAAGGGAAATCTCCCCAATAGGTCAGAGATAGCAAAAAAAACAAAAAATAAACTGACAGGGGTTAAATAATTACTCTAACCAGGGCTTTTTTTCTCAGACAATAGGTGCAGGAACTCCCCTTTTCCAAGTCACTTTCTCCGCCCCTATCCACCTCCGAGCAACGTCCTTTGGTTCCATCCCCTACACACCTCCCAGTACCGCCCCTTTTAGACAATACAGAACCAAGTATCATTTTGTTGTGCTAAGTAATTTGTATGGAATTTGGTTTCCCCTTCAGCCAGCAACAATAGATCCCCCTAACAATGTACCACCCACAACAAAATCCCCCCCGCCAGCAACAATAGACTCCCGGCAGCATCAACGGATCTCTGCACAGCCAGCATTAATAGACTCTCTGGCAGCCATCAACAATAGACCTCTCCCCCAACAGTAGATCTCCTTCAGCAACAACTGACCCCCCAGCAACAATAGGTCCCCCACCAGCAACACTAGACCTCCTCAGCAACAATAGACCCCCCTGCAAAAATAGATCCCCTCCAGGTAGAATAGATCCGCCAGCAGTGAGCATCATTACCCTGCAGCACACCCCAGCACCCCTTGACATTACATACAGTCAGTCCAGGAGGTGCCGGAACTGCGTTCCCCCCCGTTCCCGCTGAAAAAAAGCCCTGACTCTAACCAAAATGTAGGAAAAAAATATTTTTTTAGTTGCATCTACTTTAAAGTGGTTGTGAACATTATACTACGACTTTTACCTACAGGTAAGCCTATAATAAGGCTTACCTGTAGGCACCGTGAATATCTCCTAAACTTGCACTGTTTAGGAGATATTCACTGTATCTGCATGTGCTGACATCATCGGTACATGCGCACTGAAGAAACAGCTCGCTCGTGCCGTTTCTTCAGTAGCTGCGGGGGAGTGACGTCATCACGGCTCCGGCCAATTACAGCGCCGTAGCCCGCAAACCCGGAAATAACTCCAGGAGACATGACAACGGTCACAGCGGTGTACGGGGATGGCTGCAACTGCTTCGATCTAAGGTAAGTATTTCATAATGAGCTAGTATGCGATCCATACTAGCTCATTATGCCTTTGTCTTGCAGGTTGTTTTTTTTGAGAGAGTTTACAACCACTTTAAGGTAGATGTTAAAGTATAACTAAGGCAAAACCTTTTTTTTAGTCTTGGATAGCAGGAAAAGGGATTAGAACTCCTGTCAGTTTTTATTGCTGTCTGTGCCCCCCCGTTAAGGAAACCCACCTTCTCTATTTATCCTGTTTACCTTTATTATTAAAAGTGAAATTAAAAGTAAATTTTGAGTTATAAGAAAAAAAGCCCTAGAGCTAACGCTGCGCTAGAAAGTAATTAATGACTGAGTGAAATATGTGAAAATAGAATAAAGCAGCCAGCACTTAAAGTTCAATACAAAAAACTTAAACAAGATAAATTACAAAGTGAGTGCAGCGCTAAGCGCTCTAGCACTGCACACACTTTGTAATTTAAATTTTGAGTTGTACCCAGAAAATTAAAAGAGGGGGAATCTTTTAATGGGGACATGAGTTCTGGTAGCCTGGGGGTCCCCGAGAGATTCCCTATAATTTGCAGAGATTTCCTTTCACTTCCTGTTTGGCCATGGGACAGAAAGTGAAGGGAAAGCTCTGCAATGGGACATAGATGGTCAAAAAAAATAAAAAAATCTGACAGGGGTTATAACCCTCCCATAAGCCTAGTACACACGACCGAGAATCTCGTCAGGAAAAAAACTGTCGTTTTTCCCTGACGAGATTCTTGACAGGAATCTTGTCCCGGCAGAGTGTACACACGCTCGATTCAAAAGAACCGCCGTTCTTTTGAATGGAACGACCGCGATGACATAATCGACTACGACGAGCGTACACTCATCACATTCGATTCCGTCGCCGCCATCTTGCTATACCCTACCTATGCCTAGGAAGCTACCGCGCATGCTCATGAGCCCCGTACACACGACCGGTTTTCTCAGCAAGAACCAGCAAGAAAACTGCTGGCAGAGCTTTCTTGCCCAGTAAACCGGCCGTGTGTACGAGGCTTTCAGGTTTCTCGTTAAGAAAACTGGCCAGAATCTCGACGAGAAAAATAGAGAACCTGCTCTCTATTTTCCCGTCAGGATTCTCATCAGCCTGTTTCCCGATGAGAAACCAGAGAGTGTGTACACTTACCTGTCGCCGTGGAAACCCGCGCATGCTCGAAATTACTTTGACGCATGCGTGGTAGCTTCCTAGGCATAGGTAGGGTGTAGCAAGATGGCGGCGACTGCATCGAATGTGACGAGCGCACGCTCGTCGTAGTCGATGACGTCACTGCGTTTGTTCCATTCAAAAGAACGGCGGTTCTTTTGAATCAAGCGTGTGTACACTCGGCCGGGACAAGATTCTTGTCAATAATCTCGTCAGGGAAAAACAACGTTTTTTTTCCTGACGAGATTCTCGGTCATGTGTACTAGGCTTTAGTTCTACTTTAACCCTAAGAGCCCATTCACACAGGGGCAACACGACTTCCAGCACGATTTCATGAGGCAACTCAGACACGACTTGAGTATGAATCACAGCGCGACTTGGGGCTACTTACAAGGCAACTTCAAGTTGCCTGCAGGACAGGAGACATTCCAGTGGCCAATCAAACAAGAATCAGCTCTGTGGGAGGGAGGGGGGAGGGAGAGGTTTGCCTGAGAAATGTATTTTCTCTTCCTGGAGAGTTGCTCCTATTTGGACAGGGGATCCGACTTCTGAGGCAACTCCCATTGAAATTAATGGGTACAGGTCGCCTAGAAGTCGGATTGAAGTAGTACAGGGACCTTTTTTGAAGTCGGAGCGACTGCAGTAGTGTACATTAAGACGGCTCCATTCACTTACATTGATTTCCTCAGCCAGCGCGACTTGAGGCAACTAGGGGCGACCTGGGGCGACTTGAAGTCGGATCCAAAGTTGCCCCTGTGTGAATGGGCTCTAACTGAGAGACGTTTGGTTTGCTGTGTGCACTGTGGGACATGTTTTCTAAATAAAATCCTATTGTAGTGATTGTCCGAGTCACATCGAATGATCCAATGGAACTGTAAATTGATAATATCCTCAGCCTATCAGCTCTCTCCAGACTGGGAAATCGTCAACCAACACTCTAAGACCAAAAGAGAGTGCACTAGTAGCCTTGTGCAAAATCTTCAATAAAACTTTATTAGTACCCAGGCTACTCTATTGCTTTAGGACCTTACCTATAGCAGTCCCCAGGCAGGAACTACAACAACAAGGTTGCAAAACTATCACAATCCTTCTGAAAGTCTCCTTCAATGTAAATATATAAAATATACAGGAATCTAATAATAAACTCTGCAGTAGATGGTAACGCACACTAACGTGGTTACATAAAAATCTCCACGGTCATTCCAGATATATGCTGGTGATATCTGCAAGAAAAGGACACCCTTCTACACATCTGGTGGTCTTGTTTATGGATTCCACACCTGATAGAGATACAGACTGGTTCCAGGAGAATAGACCAGGTAGCAGAGATGGAGGAACTAATACACATAAGCAAAGAGAGAACATGACATGTATGTTAGAAACTGGACAGGTTTCTTGTTTCTCAAAGCTACAGACCTATACAAACCACACATGCCAGCATACAGTATCTTACAACTATAAGTGGAGCTCCACCCAAAAGGGGAAGTTCTGCTTTAAGCACTCCCCCCTCCCCTGCAACATTTGGCATGTCATTTCTTACCGGCTCCCACTTTTGCTTGGATCACCTAGATGACCCAAGCGGAAGTTCTCCTCTCCTCCTCAGGTCCCAGAAGACTGCTCGACCATTCAAGAGGTGCAGCGCGACCCGCACATGCACAGTGCGCACTCGGCTGTGAAGCCGCAAGCTGTCACAGTCGGGTGCCCACAGTTGAAATGCCGCCTCCGGGGAGAGGAGAAGGAGAGAAGTGACGGTTTGGGTGAGGACATCGCTGGATCCTGGAACAGGTGAGTGTGTGTTTATTAAATTATTAAATTATACAAAAAGTGTAGCTGCTGACTTCTAATAAACACAAAATTGACTGGAGTTAGGCTTAAATCCTACTTTTGCTATTATAGGAAATGTACTAATCCCACCCTAGGAGTTCCTGCCCACGGACCCTCTCAGCATTTCATTTGTTGAAGTTTTGCTTGTGCCATAGTCCCTGCTTTCTCCTTATTACCTGCCCTCCTCCTCCCCTTCCCTCATACCCTTTGCCCCTCCATCACATCACCCCCTCCTATATTTTGGCCCACTTATAGAATTCAGACAGATCTGATTCCTATTGGATATCCTGCCTTTGTGACACCTGAATTGCCCTGGCCTTGCAACATTTCTCCTCACCATTACTAGCAGTACTTGCATTTCATCGACTAACTGGTGACACATTGATATACCTCCCAACTTTCTGGAGATGGGAACGAGGGGCACCTATTAGCAAATGTATGCAGACATAGGACACACCCCCTGCTACTTCCAAACCGCCTACCGCAGATGTACTGTGGCAGGTCAGCTCTATTGCACGAAACTAGTATGTACCTGTACGTCATTTTGTGCAATAGACACTGGGGGCGTGCACGCTGATTGGACAGAGATGTCTGCCGGCCACCTGCAATTGTTCCCCAGAGAGCCAGAACAGCGATCTGCCCATGTAAACAAGGCAGATCGCCATTCTAAAAGGGGAGAAGATAGAGATCATTTGTCCTTGCTAAGCAGGGACCCCGATTTCTGTCTTCACCCAGTCAGATCACCCCCCACACAGTTAGTAAGCACCCCCTAGGGACGCACTTAACCCTTTGATTGCCCCTGATGTTAACACCTTCCCTGCCAGTGTCAATAACAGTGCATAGAAAAGAAAGCTTAAAAAAGAAAATAATGCATCCACCGCGTCTAATGCTGCGTACACGCGACTGTTTTTCATGATGAGAAAAATGCAATTTTTTAATTTAGTCATTAAAAACGATCGTGTGTAGGTTCCAGAGCATTTTTTGCGACGTGAAAATTAAAAATTTGGAACATGCTCTATTTTTTTGTCGTTTTTCAGGTCGTCGTTTTTCACGTCATGAAAGACGGCCGTGTGTAGGCTTTAACGACGTGAAAAAAAAAACGTGCATGCTCAGAAGCAAGTGATGAGACGGGAGCGCTCGTTCTGGTAAAACTAGCGTTCGTAATGGAGATAGCACATTCGTCATGCTGTAACGGACTGAAGCGCACAAGGCTGAAAACCGCAAATCGTCTCTCACCAAACTTTACTAACACGAGGATCAGCAAAAGCAGCCCAAAGGGTGGCGCCATCCGAATGGAACTTCCCCTTTATAGTGCCGTCTTACGTTTCGTACGTCACCGCGCTTTGCTCGAGCATTTTTTTTCACGAACGTGTGTAGGCAAGGCAGGCTTGAGAAGAATCACGTTGAGAAAAACGTTGTTTTTTCAATGACAATAAAAACGGTCGTGTGTACGTGGCATTAGAATTGGTAGGCTGAAATATAATAATAATGTTTGCTGTGGGTTTAATACTGCTTTAAGTGTGATTGACAACACTGCTAGAGATTTTCCAATCTGAGCGTTCACTTAATCAAAAAATCTGTTTCTTGTGGGAAAATGAAAATAAGGCATATGCAGGGAACACTGAGCGCTGTACCTTAATGAATTATTAAGGCTGGAAATAAATGGATGCCCCATGGTTATATTCAACTTTTTTTCTTTGGAAAATTGCGTTTGCCATTCATGTAACATCTGCTACATGGCTTTCATCGAGTACTGACAACTTTATTAGTGTTTTCTCAGTCTCAGTGCTCATGAACATGCAGTTTAATCTCTCTTGCATGAAATTTTCAATATGGTTGTTATCTTCACCCCACAGTTTTGGTGTCTCCTACCCTTATTGATGGGAATTCATATATTCCATAGTTCCTGCATAGTTCTGTTACAGAGGCTCTACTAAAGACAATATACAGTGGGTAAAATAAGTATTGAACAGGTCACCATTTTTCTAGGTAAACATATTTCTAAAGGTGCCATTGACATTACATTTTTACCATATCGGTAACAACCCATGCAGTCCATACAAAGAAACCAAAACAAATACGTTCAGAAATGAAGTTATGTGTCATTAAATGGAATGACACAGGGAAAAAGTATTAAACACATGAAGAAAGGGAGGTACAAAAAGGCATGGAAAGCCAAGACACTAGCTGACAATCTATTAGTAATTAGAAAGCAAAACTGCCCCTTGACAGTCCAAATTCATTTTAGCTGGTTCAGTCTCAACTGATGGCCTATTAAAAGGTGTCTCATTATCAAGGTGTCACAGAAGGAACATCTCATGATGGGTAAAAGCAAACAGCTCTCTCAAGATGTTGCAAAACATCTGATGGCTTTAGTTACAGAAGGATTTCTAAACTTCTGAATGTTCCAGTAAGCACTGTTGGGGCCATAATCCGAAAGTGGAAAACACATCATTTCACCCTAAACCTGCCACGACTAGGTGCGCAGGATTTCTGACAGAGGAGTGAAAAGAATTATCAGAAGAGTTGTCCAAGAGCCAAGAACCACTTGTGGAGAGCTTCAGAAAGACCTGGAATTAGCAGGTACAATTGTTTTAAGGCAATCAATAAGTAATGCACTCACCCGCCATGGCCTGTATGCACGCTCACCAAGCAAGACTCCATGGCTGAGGAAAAAGCATGTTGAAGCTCGTTTAAAGTTTGCTGCACAACATTTAGACAAGTCTGTGAAATACTGGGAGAATATAGTCTGGTCAGAGGAGACCAAAATTTAACTTTTTGAATGCTTGGAGGTCAAATGGTACTGCACATCACCCCAAAAACACCCCCATACCAACAGTGAAGATTGGAGGTGGGAACATCATGGTGTGGGTCTGTTTTTCAGAATACAGTACTGGCAAACTTTATCTTTGAAGGAAGGATGAATGGGAAAATGTACCAAGACATTCTTGATACAGAATTCTTGAACATTCTTGATGCTGCCATCTAATAGGATGATGGAGATGAAACGAGGGCGGACATTTCAGAAAGAAATTTGATCCCAAACACAAAGCCAAGAAAACTCTCAGTTGGTTTCAAAGAAATAAAATAAAGCTGCTAGAATGGCCCAGACAATCATCTGACTTGAATCCAATAGAAAATCTATAGAAAGGACTAAAGATCAGAGTTCATAGAAGAGGCCCACGTAACCTTCAATTTGAAGACTGTTTGTGTGGAAGAATGGGCCAAAATCACACCTGAGCAACGCATGCGACTAGTTTCTCCATACAGGAGGCGTCTTGAAGCTGTCATCACCAACAAAGGATTTTGTAAAAATAATTAAATAAATTTCAGTTAGCGTTTTTAATACTTTTTCCCCATGTCATTCCATTTTATTACACATACAGTAACTTCATTTCTGAACTTATTAATTCGTTTATTTTGTATATGTTGCAGTACCCGCGTGAGGGCTGCTAATAGACTCTGCACCCCACTGATTACCTCGACTCTGCAAAACCTCTGCTGCCTCTGACACCCAGGGTTCAGTCATCTTACCAACTGTAGTAGTAAATAGAGACTCACACAATATTAAAGAAACAGTTAAAGTTGTTGTAAACCCGATAAAAAAAAAACCTGCAAGACAACGTCATAATGAGCTAGTATGCTATGCTATGCATACTAGCTCATTAGGAATTACTTACCTGAAATTGAAGCCCCCGCATTGGTCCTCGTCCCCCCCTCCGGTGGCAACATCTCTTCCGGGGGTTATTTGCTGGTATTGTGGTTCCGGCGCTGTGATTGGCCGGAGCCGCGATTACGTCACTCCCGTGCATGCGCATGGGAGCTGCGGTAGCGGCACCATGGACTGAAGCAACGGCACATATGTGGCATTGCTTCAGTTTGCCCCAGTGCGCAAGTGCCGATGACTTCGGCACATGCAGGGGACAGGGGATATCTCCTAAACCGTGCATTCACAATACATTTTCTCTACCCACTATACCTGGTATATGCCTTCCAGTCTATCAGCTGTGTAATTAACTTACTTCCAATCCATTAATTTCCACAGATACTCCTGGGATTTTAATCGTACAATGAATTATATTATATATATTATCAACTACACATATCCCAGCTGATGACTGGCTACCCCACTTTTATATACTTACCACTGACTGCTGGTGCTACCGCCATGCCTCTGGTGTTACCGTCTCAGCTCCCGGGGATGACTTCTCTGATACCTGCCCCCTACCACTGACACCATCCTACAACTATACCAATATGCTATTGATAGGTGAGAGCGTTTGGGACCTTCTTGCTCCCCCTCTTTCTTCTATGCATTATATATATATATATACTATATCTTTTTTTACTACCATCATATTACTTTGGAATTTTTCATTTTATTATAGATACCCCTATACTGTGTATCTGCTCCTGACGAGTGGTAATGTAAACCACGAAACGTGTAGAGATTCTTCATAATGATATGTCACAGTAGATGTTCAATATCTGCATTTTAATATTTTAATGGACCAACTACCATTGTTATTTAATTTATGTGCTACCATTGCAAATTCGGTTCACATACCCAAGGCTCATTACCATGTATGTTACCTTGAGATCAATATGTACAACTATGTATTGTCTAGACCCTATTTAGTGAGACCTATGATTACTATACATTACCATGTATGCTACGTTGAGACAATTAGGTGTTATCTTGCATTGTCTAGACTTTACTTATTGAGACCTATGGTTATTTTATTTTATCATCTTATACTATGTGTATGTCATGCCCTCTTGGTAATCAATAAACAATGTTTACCATAGTTGGTTCATACAATCCAGCAGTGTGCTTTATTTAAAGTCCCACAACTTAGCCTTTCTTTCGAGAAAGATAACTGCCGGGCGGGGGGGGGGGGGCAAACTGGCGGTATTTGATGGCTGATGGGGCAATCTGGCGGCATTTGAGGGGGCAATCTGGCGGTATTTGAGGGGGAAAACTGGCGGCACTTTATGGGGCAAACTGCCGGTATTTGAGGGGGCAAACTGGCGGAAATTGATGGGCACAGTGGCGACAATTGATGGCACAGTGGCAACAATTGATGGTTCACAGTGGCTGAACAAATTGCTGGTTTGTCAGCTTCCTGTGTACCAAGTTCTGCTAATCACTACCTGATCTCCTGTTGTGACCCGGACCGACTTGGCTTCCCCTGTACTTCTCCTGGATTTGACCCCCT
Source organism: Rana muscosa (assembly GCA_029206835.1). Classification (NCBI taxonomy): domain Eukaryota; kingdom Metazoa; phylum Chordata; class Amphibia; order Anura; family Ranidae; genus Rana; species Rana muscosa. The sequence continues at coordinate 66,820,000 of CM055117.1, read as the reverse complement.
GGCTTGCTTACGGACTTCTGCCTTCTCCTGTGATTGACCCTCGGCCTGCTTTCCGGATCTGTTGCCTGTCTCCTGCCCCTGACCTTGTGCCTGCACCTTGGACCTTCTCGCACTCTCTGCCCTGATCCACTGCCAGCTCTGATCTGAATTAGTAAATCTGCTGCTAGCCCTGATCTGGACTTTTGCTCACCCCCGCTAGCTCAGACCTGGACTGTGCTTATCTGACGCTAGCTCCTGCCAGAACCTGTGTACCTGCTGTGTTCTACCTCCAGCCAACCCGGCCCTACCAGACCTTCCAGCAAGATTCCTGCACCTGCTGGTAACCAGTGCCTTTTTGTGCCATCTGCTCCCTGTCTCACCTCCAGGGGGCAGAGTGCACTGAGTCGCAAGGGGGAACCACTCTCAGCATCTCGGCCTCGGTAAGTACGCACCTGATATGATGGCACAGTGGCTGCGTTTGATGGCACAGTGGCGACAATTGATGGCACAGTGGCGACAATTGATGGCACAGTGGCAACAATTGATGGCACAGTGGCAGCGTTTGATGGCACAGCGGCTGCATTTGATGGGCACAGTGGCGACAATTGATGTTTTTTTTTTTTTCATTTGTTTGCGCCCCCCCAAAAATTTTGAGCACCAGCCGCCACTGCATAGTTATCTTATCTATCTTATCAAAAAGTCATTAAAATAGTACAAGCTTCCTTCAGTGAATAAACACAAACATTAACCCAATCACAGAAATCTATGTGAACAGGTTAACAGGAGGGTAGACAACTGGCTCTATATTTTCTGTGTGAGGTTTCTCCCTTCTGTCTCCTCAACTCACAGCACAGGCCATAAAATCCTGCACATGTAAAGAACAATATATAGACTATTGTATTCAAATAGGCTGGCTCCCTCTAGATGGAGTCCAATGCAATTAAGGCAGATGATGGAAAAAGAGAATAATAAAAGGGCAAAGTGTAGTCCTTGAAATCCAGATATCTTCAGCTAGCCTCTTTGTGTTGTAACTAAAGTAATCCTTGATGACAGGGTGTAGCAAATTGTATCCTTGTTGTATGGTAACTTCCTTCTTTTATGATCCTAGTGATGTTATCCAATATAGCTGCTAGAATCAATAATGTGAACTGGGCATAGATGTCTGCTTTCAGTGTTCGTTATAACATAAACTTCCGTGGGACTACAAGTACCACCAGCTGAACTGTTGTGAATGATGTCTGAAAGCAGTGTCTTTCATTATAACATGGGCTATGCCCGCTCACCACTCTGCAACTCTGATGAAGTTGGCAACGATGCAGATGATGCGAAGACTTGAACAGGAACTCGCTCTCTGTATCCTGGCTCTGGGGAATGGCGCCCGCCGCACCACACTGGCAGCCCACAGGGATCTGAATTGCAGGCGTCTCTGGATGGCCCCGAACACCCTCCGCTATACTGCAAGGAAGAAGCGATGCTGTCTGCATAGATCCCTCTGGGTATAGCTGTCTGGCTCCCCGCTGTGTAGGCTGCAAATCATCAGCAACTCTCTGTCACACAGACCTCCTGCTGGCAGAGTCAAACGGCGTCCCAAGAGGCTGATATAGGCCACAGCAGCCCCTTTTATATCCTTTCCCAGCAATCCGTTCTGTCCACTCAGCATTCTGTTAATTGTAGTTCAGATCAGTCCTGCTGGCATAGTCACTTCAGCATTCTGAACTACACATCCCATGATGCTTTGCTCTAAACCCTATCACAAGGAAAGGGAAATTCACACATAGAGTTCCAGCAAACACTAGAGGGAGCCAACCCCACATCAACAACACAGAAAATGTCTCTGGATTTTAGGCATAATAGCCAGCCCTGGCTACATATGTATGGATTGCATGGGTTGTTACCGACATGTGGTGAAAATGTAATGTCAATAACACTTTTAGAAATATATCTACCTATAAAAATGGCGACATGTTCAATACTTATTTTGCCCGCTGTATGAAATGATCGTGACGTGATTGAGAGTCGATCCATTGGGTCAAAATTCAAAAAGTGACAGGTCCACTTTAACATGGATACTTGAACATATCCCAGTACACAGAAGCCTGGGGTGATCGGTGGAGAGATGTATTTATGACCCTAACGGTAATCATTTTGAACAACTGCTAAGTTATCAATAACATGCTAAGCTAACACGGCTGGAGTGTTTTCAGAGAGCTGTAAACCGAGGAAGATTTATATGCTGCTGAAAAGAGGTTGGAGAGGAGAAAATAGAGAAAGAAAAACCTCACATATCCGAGGTAAGCCAGGAGCCCTGTCCAAGTCTGTAATAAATGACTAATACAGGTGCCTCTCTTATTTTCCTACAGATTTAAAGCAGAACCTAGAGAAGCTTCAAGGAATAAGGCATGTTCTCTGTGAAACAACGGTCATTAGACACTCCGTGCCTTGAAAAAAACAGCAGACATTATCCCCGTGAGTTATTTATCAGGGAGACCAAGGGTGTTACCATTGCAAGAGTGTGTGAGGTAGAGGCACAGTACAAAAGATCAGTTTGTCTATGGGAATCACATAAGCTTTGTGGATGGCTCAATTGAGGGTGTCCTCTACTTTCCTAGTCATTATCTCTACACATCTGTCTGCAGGGCCCATGCAACAAGCATGAATAATGAATAGCAAATTGCTATAAGCAATTGGCAGTTTAAAAAAAAAAATACCCCCCCCCCCCCACCTTGGGAAAGCATTGTGCTTTTTTTCTAAAAAGAATCTGCAGTGGGTTGTTATTACTACTACTATACATTGGGTGCTGCACCACGTAAGGTGTGCTTGAGGGTACAATATATATGCAAAGAGCTGCGTAAATTGACAGCGCTATGTAAGTACCTATAATTAATAAATCAATCAATTTAACAAGTGGCAAATATTGGGAGCTTGGCAAATGTTTTGTTTATTTATTTATGAAGTGGGGACTCAGGACCACCTCATATAGACCTCAGAATTGCCACCCTGGTGTCTTCACTTTCTCTCTATGGTGGTGAAAATTATGGACAATTAGGTTCCCCACTGGTGGTGAGATCTATGACTGTTATCATATCTCCAGTATGTACTGTATTAAGGGTATAGAATTTCCATGTGCCTGGCTAGACTATTTGGGTATTGTCATTAACCACTTCAGCCCCGGAGGATTTGGCTGCCCAAAGACCAGGCCACTTTTTGCGATTCGGCACTGCGTCGCTTTAGCTGACAATTGCACGGTCGTGCGACGTGGCTCCCAAACAAAATTGACTTCCTTTTTTCCCCCACAAATAGAGCTTTCTTTTGGTGGTATTTGATCACCTCTGCGGTTTTTATTTTTTGCGCTATAAACAAAAATAGGGGAAAGGGAGTTACCGCTCCAGGTGGATGTGCTTATGCAATCAATGTCTTCTCAGGGAATCATGGGTGCTGGCAATGCACAAGGCAAATAGTAGAAAAATGGATGGACAGCCGCACTCCAAAAAACCATAGATGGTTGTCTTTATTGTAGACACGCGCGGTCGTGAAATGCTGTACCCAAACAAAATTGACTTCCTTTTTCCCCACAAATAGAGCTTTCTTTTGGTGGTATTTGATCACCTCTGCGATTTTTATTTTTTGCGCTATAAACAAAAGAAGAGCGACAATTTTGAAAATAACACAATATTTTGTACTTTTTGCTAAAATAAATATCCCCAATTTTTTTTAAAAAAAAGCGATTTTTTTTGCTCAGTTTAGGCCGATATGTATTCTTCTACATATTTTTGGTAATAAAAATCACAATAATCCTATATTGATTGGTTTGTGCAAAAGTTATAGTGTCTACAAAATAGGGGATAGATTTATAGCATTTTTATTACTATTTTTTTTTTTACTAGTAATGGCGACGATCTGCGATTTTTATTGGAGCTGCAACTTTATGGCAGACACATCGGACACTTTTGACACCATTTTGGGCAATTAGTGCTATAAAAATGCACTGATTACTGTAAAAATGCCACTAGCAGGGAAGGGGTTAACACTAGGGGGCGACCAAGGGGTTAATTGTGTTCCCTCATGTGTGTTCTAACTGTGGGGGAGGGGACTGTCCTAGAGGAAATGATAGATCGTGGTTCCTAGCTATTAGGAACTCATTATCTGTCTTTCCTCAGCTCACAGAACAGGGATGTGTGTGTTTACACACACACGTCCCTGTTCTGCCTCTCGTGCCCGCGATCGCTTGTCACGAGCATCGGCACCCCCGCGATTCAGTGTGCACCTGCTAGCCCGCTTGAAGCGACCGACGTACAGCTACGACGGTTGGCACAGCGAAGCCAACCTGCCGCAGTATACCTGCGGCGGCTGGTCCTCAAGCAGTTAAAGTGGTTGTAAACTCTCAAAAAAAAACAACCTGCAAGACAAAGGCATAATGAGCTAGTATGTATCGCATACTAGCTCATTATGAAATACTTACCTTAGATCTAAGCTGTTGCAGCCGTCCTCGTACACCGCTTTGACCGGAGACATGTCTGAGTTATTTACGGGTTTTCTCCCGTTTAAGAGATATTCATTTTACCTACAGGTAAGCCTTATTATAAACTTACCTGTAGATAAAATCACAAATGAGAGTTTACTATCACTTTAAATCTCTTAATACTTTTAACACTCCCCTCCCTCCAGACTGACAAGCCTGTGGTCTGATGTGCCTCCTCTGATCATTCCTCCAGAGTGGTGAATCACTAATATAGAAGGTGTGTTACTGGCCATATCACCAGGTGAAAAATAGAGGGGATAAAGCCAAAAAAAAGAAAACGGATGCAGCTACCACATCTAGTGATGATGTGTATTTTTTTTTCCTATAATTTTTATTGACATTTCAAAAAAGGGGAGTACAAGTTTCCAATACTTATAAACAGGGATGAGCCGAACACCCCCGGGTTCGGTTCGCACCAGAACCTGCGAACAGACAGAATGTTCGCGTGAACTTCAGAACCCTATTAAATACAATGGACTCGAACGTTCGAAATCTAAAGTGCTAATTATAAAGGCTAATATGCAATTTATTGTCCTAAAAAGTGTTTGGGGACCCGGGTCCTGCCCCAGGGGACATGTATCAATGCAAAAAAAAGTTTTGCCGCAGGACACTGGATTTCATCGCTGGAATGTTTTTTTTTTTGTTTTTTTTTTAATAAAGGACTTTCCCAAGGTGTTTGTGTGTTTTTATTAACATTTTTTTACACTTTCTTCGTGAAATGGTAGGGGTACAATGTACCCCTTACCAATTCACATAGGGGTCTTCCAGATTTCGATAAGCCCCCTGCCCGCAGACCCCCACAACCACCGGGCAAGGGTTGTGGGGATGAGACCCTTGTCCCCATCAACATGGGGACATCCTCCCCATGTTGAGGGCATGTGGCCTGGTACGGTTCAGGAGGGAGGGGGGGCCGCTCTCTCATCCCCCCCTCTTCCCCTGCGGCCGGCCAGGTTGCGTGCTCGGATAAGGGTCTGGTATGGATTTTTGGGGGGACTCCACGTCATTTTTTTTTTAATTTGCGGCGGGGTTCCCCTTAATATCCATTCCAGACCTGAAGGGCCTGGTAATTGAATTTGGGGGACCCCCACGCTTTTTTTATTTTATTTTATCAATGACTTTTCTATGTATTGATAAAAGCCGACAATTCATTATAGCCGCGAGTGAGTTTTAAATTACTTTTTTTCCTTCAAAAATGACACTTTGTGCAGGGACAGTTCTAAGCACAGGAAACATGCGCCACTTCACATGCATATCATACACACCCCCTAGGTACGAAATTTAAAGGAATATTTCACTTTTATTGTTTCATTTTAAGCATTATTAAAATCACCGCTCCCGTAAAAAAACGGCCGTTTTTAAAACTTCTTTTTGCATTGATACATGTCACCTGGGGCAGGACCCAGGTCCCCAAACACTTTTTAGGACAATAACTTGCATATAAGCCTTTATAATTAGCACTTTAGATTTCTCCCATAGACTTTTCGAATTTGCCGCGAACACCCCAAATTGTTCGTTGTTCGGCGAACGGGCGAACAGGCAATGTTCGAGTCGAACATGAGTTTGACTCGAACTCGAAGCTCATCCCTACCTTATGAACAGTGGCGGCTGGTGCTAAAAAAAATTGGGGGTAGTGCAAAGAAACCACTCCAGGTCCGTACTCACCAGAGGACGCCATGCGTTCCACGGGACGATAAGCTGGAAACCGGAAGTGACGCAATGACGAATATCGATTTGCTAAAATCAAAAGTAGACATGTGCACTGCCGAAAAATGTGATTGTTTTCGTTCCTTTCTCACGGGTCATTCGTTATGATTGAAATTCGTAAATTTGCAAATTCAATATCTGGAAATTTTAAATTAACTAACTAACTAATAATAACTAACTATTATATTATAGGTATTGGAATTTCCTTTCAAATTTGGCTGTTAATGAACGTAACGAATACGAATTCATCCGAAGTTACGAATTATCCAAAATAACAAATGTCGCATCTAAACAAATAATGAATCCAGGGCTTCCACACTTTATTGAAATAGGCCTGTTGATCAAGTAATATCGCCTTTCGGCGATCGTTGACCATGATCCAAGATAACTTATTTTTCACCAGGTCAAGGGGGATTGTAGGTGACTTCCAGGACCTGGCTATTGCAATTCTAGCCACAGTAAATATAAAAGCTATACATTTTCTCGCATTTCCCGGCGCCTCCCCAACTGGGCGTCCCAGCAATGCTTGCTGTGGTGATTTAATAAGATTCAGGGAGTATATAAAGTTATAAATGCGGATCCAAAATCATTTGACTTTTGGGCATGTCCACCATGTGTGGAACAATGTGCCTTCCACGCCACATCCCTAAAAACACATGGGGGAAATCGACAGGACACACGTGGCCACCCTCACGGGTACCATCTACCACCTCACCAAAACGGTATAGTTAGCTTGGATCAGGGAAGAATATGTGTATTTTCTGAGCACCATCTTCTCTCTGAGGCTGCTAAAGTCTCACCTAGGGCTGCGCGATTTATCGTTAAAAGATCATGATCTCGATTCAACCACCAACACGATCTTAATCCATTACACGATTCATGAAACAACAGTTCCCTGCTCACAGCTGCCAAAAAAAAGCAGCTGGCAATGTTTATCAACAACATTGCTCAGCAAGAGAGATAAAAAGAAACATTGTAGCTTTCTGTTCATTTACAGATCAAAGGGATGAACTTCGGTCTATAAATTAGGTCAGTTTCAAGCTTTTTTTTTTATTATTAAATTGTTCCTCTGTTTAACCCCTGTCCTCTGTTTAACCCCTTATTAACTCTTAATTTACTCTAATCAGCCTTAGTAACTCACTTTTGTTGCCAGCGGTTTAGACATTAATGGCTGTGTGTTGAGTTATTATGAGGGGACAGCAAATTTACACTGTTATACAAGCTGTACACTCACTACTTTACATTGTAGCAAAGTGTCATTTCTTCAGTGTCGTCACATGAAAAGATATAATAAAATATTTACAAAAATGTGAGGGGTGTACTCACTTTTGTGAGATATTGTATATTTACACGTTTCACATTGAAAAAAGCACACAATTTAAAATAAATACATTTATTTCATTTGTAAAATAACTTTTTAATGCTTTGTACCAGCTGAAGTATAAACAAAAAAGTTGCGGTAGGTATCAGTATTTGGTATTGGCGAGTACTAAAAAAAAAGACCCTAATACCGCGTACACACGATCGTTTTTTCCGATGAAAAAAGACCGATGGACTTTTTTCATCGGAAAAAACGATCGTGTGTGGGCCCCATCGGTCTTTTTTCCATCGGTGTAAAAAAAATAGAACATGTTTTAAATTTTTCCGATGGAAAAAAAAAACGATAGGAAATTCTGATCGTCTGTGTGGAACTCCAAAGGAGAAAAAACCCACGCATGCTCAGAATCAAGTCGACACATGCTCCGAAGCATTGAACTTCATTTTTCTCGGCTCGTCGGAGTGTTTTACGTCACAGCGTTTTGGACGGTCAGAATTTTGTCTGATGGTGTATAGGCAAGACTGATGAAAGTCAGCTTCATCGGAATTCCCATGGAAAAATCCATTGGATTTTATTCCATCGGAAATGCGATCGTGTGTACAGGGCATAATATAACTTAATGGTAATTTTTTTTATTTCTTTACACAATACGTTATTTTTCATTACATTTCTTTAAAAAAAAATTGAAGCAAAGAGTATTATGTCTTATTTTATTGCCATCTTGTTTGATAACCTTATGTTGAGGGGTTGTAAATCTTTAAAATAAAAATGTTTTTCAGAATCGTGATATTTATTCTAAGCCAAAAAAAAATTGTGATTCTCATTTTATCCAGAATCTAGTCTCTAGTCTCACTAAAGCCTTATACACACGATCGGACTTCCAACTGACTTTTTTGTGGATTTTGGTCCGAATGGGTGTTGGCCGTGAACTTGTTCTGCATACACACAGCAGAACATTTTCAGCCAACATTCACCAAATCACGTGGTTTTTCAGCTCTTTACCGCCACCCTTTGGGCAATTTCTGCTATTGTTGTCTAATCTTTAGCACTGGTTCTGAGCAGTGATGTAAGTGACTGAGTTAGAATAAACGGAGTTACGTAACGCAGTTACTTTAGAGGGTAACAAGTAATCTAACTGATTACTCTTCCCCTCATGGTAACGCAATTACCATTACTTGGGTGGCGTTACCCCAATTACATCTACCGCCACCAGATGCCAGTAGTGTAATTCCTCCTCTCCTCTATGACTGGGTCTCTCTCATTTCACGGCACTGACGGCAGTCACGCTGTTCCCGGGGAGTAGCGTGACTGTCGTCAGTGCCGTGAGATGAGAGAGAACTTATTACACACGCTTCCTGCGCTACTCTGCATGGCTGGTAAACAATGTGCTATGTGCCCTGCCCTGATGTGCTATGTGCCACATGTCCTGATGTGCCCTCATGTGCTATGTGCCCCATGCCCTGATGTGCTATGTGCTATCATGGGCCCTGATGTGCTATGTGCCCTGATGTGCTGTGTGCCCTGATGTGCTGTGTGCCCCGATGTGCTGTGTGCCCCGATGTGCTGTGTGCCCGATGTGCTGTGTGCCCCGATGTGCTATGTGCCCCGATGTGCTATGTGCCCCGATGTGCTATGTGCCCCGATGTGCTATGCGTCCCGATGTGCTATGCGCCCCGATGTGCTATGTACCCCATGCCCTGATGTGCTATGCGCCCCGATGTGCTATGCGCCCCGATGTGCTATGTACCCCATGCCCTGATGTGCTATGCGCCCCGATGTGCTATGCGCCCCGATGTGCTATGTACCCCATGCCCTGATGTGCTATGCGCCCCAATGTGCTATGCGCCCCGATGTGCTATGCCCCCCGATGTGCTATGTGCCCTGATGTGCTATGTGCCCCATGCCCTGATGTGCTATGTGCCCTCAAAAAGAAAGTCAGTTACTTTGCTGAGTAATTAATTACTTTTTCAATGTAGTAACTGAGTTACTAACACAATTACTTTTTGGGAGAAGTAATTTGTAACTGTAACTAATTACTTTTATAAAGTAAGATGACCAACACTGGTTCTGAGCATGTGTGTTTGCACTTTGGACTTTAGTCCGATGGACTTGTGTACACACGATCAGGTGATGCTTCATCGGACATTTGTTGCCGAAAAGTTTGAGAGCATGCACAGCGAACATTTGTCCGATGAAAAAGCGAAAACAATTGTCCGATGGAGCATACGCACGATCGGATTATCCGATCAAACACGTCCATCGGACCGTTGTTGTCAAAAAGTCAGATCGTGTGTATGGGCCTTTACATATGACGGAGCATATGAGCAAGTTTGCAGAGCAGAAAAATCATGTAAGAAAAGACTACAATCCCATTCACAAACCCTGCGGGAACCTTGCCATTTCGGCTTTCATTGCAGTATAAAAAGTTGGTCCTGCAAGTCCGTTGAAATACAAGATTTATTTTTGGAATTTTGAGCAAAAACCAACAACATGACGTCACATACAGATATTAAGCCGTCTAACCTGTGCCCACACAAGTTACATTTATCATGATATTTTTCTGATGAAGTTTAAACAGAGAAGGCTTTTTCTTCACTTAATGTTTTTAGGCGAGTCAAGAACAAAAAAAAAAAAAAAAAGATTCAAGGCCAAATATCAGTACAAATGATACCACTAAGTTACTAAACTCATCGATCATCCACTCCAAAACATTTGCAGTTGATTATAGTGTTGAGAGTTGGCAGCGATCTACAAGTTTTTTTTTTTTACACAGTTTGCTTTTATGTGCCAGAGAGAAGAGGAAAAATAAAAGTCATTTCTGAAGCAGGGGTCCCTATAAAAGTGCTTCCGTGTGAGAAGAATGATGTCGTTGTTTTGTCTTTAAAGAAATGAACCCCTTGAATAGCATTAAAAATGACAATATTGTAGGACACAGGTCCTCGTCTTTTGTTTCACAGCCCCATCTGCCTGAGAGTCTGAAATTAAAGTTGTTTATCAATGATGCACAAGAAAGGCCGCAAACAGTTTGCTGAAGGCAAGCAGACTAAGGACATGGAGTACTGGAACCACGTCCTGTGGTCTGATGAGACCAAGATAAACTTATTTAGTTCAGATGGTGTCAAGTGTGTGTGGCGGCAACCAGGTGAGGAGTACAAAGACAAGTGTGCCTTGCCTACAGTCAAGCATGGTGGTGGGAGTGTCATGGTCTGGGGCTGCATGAGTGCTACCGGCACTTAGGAGATACAGTTCATTGAGGGAACCATGAATGCCAACATGTATTGTGACATACTGAAGCAGAGCATGATCCCTTCCCTTCGGAGACTGGACCGCAGGGAAGTATTCCAACATGATAACGACCCCAAACACACCTCCAAGATGATCACTGCCTTGCTAAAGAAGCTGAGGGTAAAGGTAATGGACTGGCCAAGCATGTCTCCAGACCTAAACCCTATTGAGCATCTGTGGGCCATCCTCAAATGGAAGGTGGAGGAGCGCAAGGTCTCTAACATCCACCAGCTCCGTGATGTCGTCATGGACACAACTTTCATTCAAGATTCACATTTTTTCAAAATTATTTATTTTATCACATGACGGAAACTTACACGTATATTTGCACAAAGTTTCAGTGACATACTTCCATTGCCATTCAAACATAGGGATGAAATACAAAACTAATATACACTATATTACCAAAAGTCTTGGTACGCCTGTCTTTACATGTACATGAACTTTAATGGCATCCCAGTCTTAAGCCTCGTACACACGACTTGATTGTTGGCCAAGTGTCTGATTTTTGTCTTAAAGCGGAGGTTCACCTGAAATATTTTTTTTAAAAGCCAGCAGCTACAAATACTGCAGCTGCTGACTTTTAAAAAATGGACACTTACCTGTCCAGGTCGCCCGCAACGTCGGCAGCCGAAGCCGAGCGGTAGCTCGGCTCTCGGCTTCCCCCGCCGCCATCCTCAGTGAGGGAATCGGGAAGTGAAGCGCTGCGGCTTCACTGCCCAATTCCCTACGGCGCATGCGTGAGTCGTGCTGCGCCGTCCTCACTGGTCCCCGCTGTGTTCTGGGAGCTGTGCTTCCCAGAACACAACGGGGGGGGGGGGGGGGGTGACGCAAAGGGTCGCGGGAGTCTATTCCCAGAAGTGGTGCAAATACCTGTGTAGCAAAATACTGAAACTGAGAAATGGTTTTGATCACTTCACAGGTGACAGCAAAGACTCATTCCAGGAAATGTAGAGACAGAATGTCTACTGATGTCTGAATAAGTAAATTGGGTTAATTGGGGGTCTGAGGTAGCGTTCTATTCATCTATTGCCAGTGTGTTAATGACCCCACCTATTATCTGCTACGGGATGTAATTACACTCCTAGTAATGTGTCTGGCACGGTTTCATTGTTATGGGTAAATATGCGGAGACCAACGTCTCACACATCTTGGTTGTTAGAAATAGTTACAGGTAATTAAATCACTGTCATCTGTTAATTGTTGAAGGGAATGCCCCTGTAAAATGAGTTAAGAAAACCCTTGCATGGGAAATGATATAAAAAGCCAGCCTGGGCAAAATAAAGCGTTGATTTACTCCCAGAACTGTGTGTCGTCCAGTTACTGGGGGGGTAACAGGTGCCTTGGATAAGTCAGTACTTCCTCAGCTTCAAGGATTTCTCAGCGGACTTTGGAGTGCCGTAACACTGGTTGGCAGCGGTGGGATTAAAGCCTTGAAGCAAGAGGAAGCAGCGTTCATGCAAATTCGGCTACACGAATGGAAGTGTGAATGGAGACAAACTATGCTGGATTAAAACAAGCGACGTTAAAGGATTTGCTGGAAGCAAGAGGGAAGATCGCCAGCAATAAAACCAAAGCCAAGCTGATTGCAGAACTGACCGAGGGAGATCGGGCACACAGTATGGCTACAGAAGCCATGGAGACCGAGTTTAACCAAGAAGTGAAACGCAGGCTAGCGTTTTATGGAGAAAACCCCTCCACCGAGCTGGTACAGGCAACGTTAGCCCAAGTGGATGCCTTTATCACGGCGAGAGAAGAAAGGGAGACCCAACTCCGGCTGGCGGAACAGCATGCCTCTGAGAGACTGCTAACGACTACACCGGCACCAGAGACAAAACTAAAAGTACCCCATGATGCCTTTAAAAAAATTATGGAAGCAGAGGAAGAGATCGATAGCTTCCTGCAAGATTTTGAATGGCAATGCAAGCTGTACCAGGTACCCCAGACAGACTGGGTATGGATCTTAGCTGGTAAGCTGTCAGGCCGTGCAGCAGAAGCCTACAGAGCCGTGCCAGAGGAGGAAATCGCAAGCTATAGCCGGGTAAAGGAAGTTATTTTGGCAAGGTATGCCATCACCCCAGAAGCATACAGGAGACGCTTCCGGGACACAAAGAAACAGGAGAAGGACTCCAACACCGAATGGGCTTGCCGAATGCAGAGGGCAGCCCTAGCTTGGCTACAAGCCAGTCAGGCAACCACAGCAGACGCGATCACCCAGCTGATTTTACTGGAGCAATTCTTTAATGGACTAAACCCAGAGGTACAGGAGTGGGTAAGGGATCGCATACCTACCACTCTCTCGGAAGCGGCCAGGCAAGCTGATGAATATCAAGATGCCCGCCGGCCATCACAGACTAGCTTCCGACCAAGCACCAGACCACTGAACCATAACCCAGGGCCCCCAGCTACACAACGACCCGGGCTAATCCCTAACTCCCCTGCAAATCGATACCTCGGGCGCAAGGGAGTGCAGTGCTATTCATGCAAGCAATTTGGGCACTATCAGAGAGACTGCACTCAGAACCAGGACCAAGCTGCATGGATTCGACCAGGGCCACCCCCTCCAGCACGGGCTGCCGCTCTTTGCTATCACACGGAAGCGGCCCCGGTCAACCGAGGAGCAGGAGAATTGGAGGAACACTGGAGTATCCTACACGAGGCTGACCCAGTACAGGCGGCTACCGACAACAGGCAACACCATCGCCAGTCAGTACAGCTGAACGGGAAGACTGCTCAAGGTCTACGAGATTCCGGCGCCACCCTCACACTGGTCAAACGTCACCTGGTTCCAGAGGCCGACCACACCGGGAGTTCCGTAGTTGTGCGGGTTGCAGGGGGAGCAGTACACAGGCTACCCACGGCAAGAGTACACCTGAACTGGGGTGCCGGCTCCGGATTAATTAAGGTGGGGTTGATCCAGGAACTTCCCGCTGATGTCCTGCTGGGGAACGATCTTGGCCAGTTGACTTCTGCTTTTGCATCAGCCCCGGTTACCAACGAGATCTACCCCGTTACCACCCGGTCCCAGGCCCACACAACGGAAAACAGAGCATCCTCTGAGGCTTGGATGCTTCAATGTTTGGATTGGGCGCGGTATTGAGCCAGGTTGGAGCAGATGGCGGAGAACACCCCGTAGTTTACTTGAGCAGGAAGCTTCTCCCCAGGGAAGTGAGCTACGCCGCCATAGAAAAAGAATGCCTGGCTGTGGTGTGGGCCCTAAAGAAGCTTCAGCCCTACTTGTACGGACAACAGTTCACCCTACTCACAGACCACAACCCGTTGGTATGGCTAAATCGAGTGGCAGGGGACAATGCCCGGTTGTTGCGCTGGAGTCTGGCGTTACAACCGTATGACTTTACTATCCACTACCGCCCCGGGAAACAGAACGGCAATGCTGACGGATTATCGCGGCAAACTGAACTGGAAAAGTGATCCGTGAGTACTCTCCGGACATCCCCAAGCCGATCCGTTAAGGATCAGACTGTGTATGCCGGCTTGTGGGTAAGGGGGAGCAGTGTAGCAAAATACTGAAACTGAGAAATGGTTTTGATCACTTCACAGGTGACAGCAAAGATTCATTCCAGGAAATGTAGAGACAGAATGTCTACTGATGTCTGAATAAGTAAATTGGGTTAATTGGGGGTCTGAGGTAGCGTTCTATTCATCTATTGTCAGTGTGTTAATGACCCCACCTATTATCTGCTACGGGATGTAATTACACTCCTAGTAATGTGTCTGGCACGGTTTCATTGTTATGGGTAAATATGCGGAGACCAACGTCTCACACATCTTGGTTGTTAGAAATAGTTACAGGTAATTAAATCACTGTCATCTGTTAATTGTTGAAGGGAATGCCCCTGTAAAATGAGTTAAGAAAACCCTTGCATGGGAAATGATATAAAAAGCCAGCTGTGGCAAAATAAAGGGTTGATTTACTCCCAGAACTGTGTGTCGTCCAGTTACTGGGGGGTAACAGGTGCCTTGGATAAGTCAGTACTTCCTCAGCTTCAAGGATTTCTCAGCGGATTTTGGAGTGCCGCAACAACCTGTTTTATACAGGTATCTGCACCCCCTCCCCCTGAAAGGTGCCAAATGTGACACCGGAGGGGGGGAGGGTTCCGAAGAGCGGAGGTTCACTTTCGGGTGAACCTTCGCTTTAAGGGCGTGTGCCAGGATCTTGTCTTGCATACTAACGGTACACAATTGTTGTGCAACAAACACGAACGTAGTGACATACTACGAGGAATTTCAGCTCTTGAGCGCCACCCGTTGGGCCCCTTCTATTAATTTTGTGTTTGAGCATTGATTCCGAGCATGCGTATTTGTATTTTTGACTTTTGTGTGACGGATTTGTGTACTGACCATCAGAAAATCTGACAACAGACTGTTTACTAGCATGTCATCCAACATTTGTTGGCAGAAAGTTGGACAATAATTGGAAGGAGCGTACTAACGGTCAGATTTTAGGACAACAGTCTGTTAACAGACAATCCCCTGCCAACAGTCTTACCATGTGTACGAGGCTTAACCAGCCTTTTAAATCTCAGCAAAGCAAATTTCTGGTGTTTTCAGGTATTTTTTTTGGAGCGATTTTGCTTGGTTTTGTGCACATGTATGAGTGATTTAGAAGCGTATTTTCAGCATTGTACGTGTGTATTAAAGTTCTTACAGGCTAAAAAAACATGTTCCTATGCTAGTCTATAGGGCCTAATTCTGCCTCAGAAGTAGCCTATGTAGTTAATGGAACATCAGGAATCAACCTACAGGACAACAGTCTGTCAACAGACAATCCCCTGCCAACAATTGTATCGTGTGTACGAGGCTTTAGGCACCTTTCACACGGGCTTTCCAATCAGGTCCGCCTGTCTGCTTTTCAGGTGGACCCGATCGGAGCCTCCATTCACTGCTATGGCGACATGTCTGCTGACACCTGCTGCTATCCGATCCGATCCTGTCCATGAAATTCAGATGGATGGAGACCCTATTTTCCATCCGTCTGGCGGATCAGATGGGATCGGATGAAAATGGACAGGCGGCCCTTTTTCATCTGATCTCCCCATAGAGGAGGAGATCTGATCTAGACTCTATGCAGGCCAGTCAAGTTTCTCAACCCCAAACTCGCTCATCCATATCTTTATGGACCTTGCTTTGTGCACTGGTCCAAATCATTTGGTGGAGGGGGGATTATGGTGTGGGGGTTGTTTTTCAGGGGTTGGGCTTGGCCCCTTGGTTCCCGTGAAGGGAACTCCTAAGGCGTCAGCATACCAAGACATTTTGGACAATTTCATGCTCCCAACTTTGTGGGAACAGTTTGGGGACGGCCCCTTCCTGTTCCAACATGACTGCATACCAGTGCACAAAGCAAGGTCCATAAAGAGATGAATGAGCGAGTTTGGGGTGGAGGAACTTCACTGGCCTCACAAGTCCTGACCTCAACCTGATAGAACACCTTTGGGATGAATTAGAGTGGACACTGCAAGCCAGGCCTTCCCATCCAACATCAGTGCCTGACCTCACAGATGCGCTTCTGGAAGAATGGTGAAACATTCCCATAGACACACTCCTAAACCTTGTGGACAGCCTTCCCAGAAGATTTGAAGCAGTTGTAGCTGCAAAGGGTGGGCCAACCCAACACTGAACCCTACAGGCCAAGGCTGGGATTCCATTAAAGTTCATGTGCGTGTAAAGGCAGGAGTCCCAATACATTTAGTAAAATAGTGTGGTTCAACTTAGTAGAAGCCATATTATCTTTATTCATTAAAAAGTGGAGAGAAATCTAGATGGTAGAGGCCTAATATCAGGCCCTGACTAACCACTAAACAAAATAGAGGAGATTCACACATTTGTCTAATTAATACTATGTGAACAAAGTATGAATCTTGGGTGAATATTGTGTGAATCTTGAAAACTTTGACAAACGGACCCCTAAATTAATTGTTTGTTTTCAACTTTTTTTTTTTTGCAATATATAGACTGTGTGACCCGAAGACTGTGCCGGTTGCCTGTAGATTTTAGAGCTCTATAGTATCAGGAGGGAGACAGATGTGGGGAGGCCAAAAGGTGGGATGGTGACTACCTATAAAGAGTACCATGGAGTAATTCTGAAAAATTGCTAAAGTGGAAACTCTCAATTTCACTTATTCAGGTTATAGGAAATACCCCCCCCCCAAAAAAAAAAAAAAAAAAGATTTACACTTTATATTCTTTTATTTCTTTTTTTTTGGGGGGTTTGTATTTAGTGTAATTTTTTTGGTGTATTTGTCTGTTGTTTTACCTTTGTTTAAATTCCTTTTGTTTATCTTTTTACGTAAAAACATAAAATAATTAAACTAACTTTTTTTGAACCATCATTAACTCTCAGGAACCATAAAAAAGCCCACAGCTCCCTTAAAAATCACAAAGAACTACTTTAAAGTGGCTGTAACCTTAAAGAAGGGTCCTGCTTCTTTATTGCATGATCTATAGTATAGAGCTTGGGCCATTTGTCCTATTCTATACTGTAAAATACCTGGTTGATCCTGCCTGCTACTGTTGTGTCCCCTTGTGTGTGCTGACCACGGTAATTATGGCTACTGATCAATGATACCATGGTCAGTTTATGTGCCTGCATCATCCCGCTGTGTGTTCTGAGTCTTTCCCCTCTCACCCTCTCCCCCTTCCTCCCTGCCTGTCATTTCCTAGTCAGTGTGAGAGCTGATCTCCTTATTTGTAATAAACTTTTGGGAAATAGAAACACTCAATCCCAAATAACAAGCAAAACAACTATCTGGATTTTAAACATTGCGAATCATTTGTTATAAAAATGTGAATAAATGGAAGTTAGAACAGATATTATTTATCTTTCTATGAATGCAACTACAATTACCATGATATGAAAACAAAAAGAAGCTTATTTAGCTATTTAGAAAAATAAAAGCACATCATTATATTATATTTCATATAATAATTCAATAAATAGTCATGAATTAAAAAAATAACATATTTTTACGGAAAAATGCTCACAATTGTTTAGTTAATAGCCAATTAAAAAGGACTAGTGCCAACTTTCTTGATTACTATTACTAATATAAATGTAATTCTGACATTTATATTATTAAATAATTTGTATCTTTTTTTTTTTTATAATTATTTTTTTTTATAATGTGAATGAAGCAACTACAATTAAAACATATGAACATTTTTTAATGTTGCTCAGTTTCTCCTGTGACATTCTAAAGCAAATCCCTGTGGTATTTTTTTTAAATAAATGTGGTCACTTCATACTACAAACACCTGGAACCGAATAACAGGGAATGGAGAATTCACAGACTGAATATTAAAATCCAATAAGCATAATAAATCAATCTAATGAAAAAATGGCAAATATTTAGAAAAAGAATGTGCAATGTAAATTTGATTTATCCTCTATAGATGTGCCTTATGCCGTGTACACACGATCGGTTTTACCGATGAAAACAGTCCGATGGACTTTTCTCATCGGACAAACCGATCGTGTATGGGCCCCATCGGTCTTTTTTCTATCCGTAATAAGAAATAGAACATGTTTTAAATTTATCCGATGGGAAAAAAAACGATAGCAAATTCCGATCGTCTGTGTGGAACTCCATCGGACAAAAAACCCACGCATGCTCAGAATCAAGTCGACGCATGCTCAGAAGCATTGAACTTCATTTTTCTCGGCTTGTCGGAGTGTTTTACGTCACGGCATTTGGGACGGTCGGATTTTTGACTGATGGGGTGTAGGCAAGACTGATGGAAGTCAGCTTCATCGGATTTCCGATGGAAAAATCCATCGGATTAGAATCCATAGGAAATCTGATCGTGTGCACAGGGCTTTAGCAGATTTTGAAACGTGTGGTCAGGAAAGGAGTTCCTATGTGTGTACTGCAACAGCATATATAGATATTTGGCTGGAGTTATTCTTTAGGCTCTTCTCTCGGGTTGCTAATCCAACTTGGTCTGGCGGAAGCAGACATTCACTCAGGCATTCTACTATGTACATCAATTTCAGAAAATTTACTTGAGCCGTTCCCACAAGAATGAGGTGTCAGGGAAATGAGGAGGAATTCGTTTTGTTGACATTTTAGTCAGTGCATTTTTTTTTTTTTTAGATAGAGAACCTCCAAAGCAGAGTGGCATTACCAACAAATATATTTACTGCATTTACCTTGTGGGATACAGGGGTTCTTAAAATTTCCTATCCCTATATCTATTGAGTCAGCTGTCCACCCAACACCAATATTTCAATTATGGGAAGACACTGATTGGCAGAATCACATACTAGCCATTGAGGACCACCCACTGCTGAGGAACATCGGGAGAAGAAGAGGACCCAGGGTTTCATGCAGTGGTGTATTTAGGTGTTGTGCTGCCCTAGGCCTGACCAAATTTGTGCAACCCCTAATTTAAATAGGATCCACACCTTCCTGTCAAGGTCACACGCCTTCCTGTTTAAGACCTGCCCTGAAATTTTCCAGTGGGGACACTAGTTCTGAGGGCCTTGGGGGGGAGGGGGGATTCCCTTAATCTGCAGACATTTCCTCTCACTTCCTGTTTGGCTATGGGGCAGGAAATGAAGGGAAATGAACGGATGGCAAAAAAAAAAATGAACAGGGGTTATAACCATCCCTTACTCTATCCAAGTGTTGCCTATAGTTCTACTTTAAGCACAAATTTCTGCTAAATGTATGGAGGACTGAGAGGATATAACCATGCCAGTGGTGCAGCAGAAAACATATAGCACAGTGATGAAGGTATGTGGTCCAGGCAGTGAGCAAAGGAAGGATTAGGGGGCAGGAACAAATAAATCCATCTGTTTATTTTTCTCATCAGCAATCAACAGAAATTAAATTAAGATTCCCTAATATGTACAACATTTTAGATTGTTGCTTTCTCTGAGAGTCACGATTATTTTTTACTGTGTCATTTAATAGTCACCAAGTGCAGAAGTTTTTTACACAATCGTCAAAGGCAGTGAGGCTCCGGATCGAGCATGCACAAGTTCCCCATAGCAGGCAAGGGGAGGAACTAGGAGTGCCGACGGGGGACCTGAGAAGAGGAGGATCATGGCTGCTCTGTGCAAAACCATTACACAGAGCAGATAAGTATAACAAGTTTATTATTTTAATGAAATTTTTTTTAAAGCTTTACAGTCACTTTAAGAAGCAAGAGATTTTAAAATTGAGAATTTTACAATTATATTGGAGACTAGAGAAAGGCTTAATACTGAAGTATAGATTGTGAGGACAGAAAAAAACTTCTTCTGAATAGAACAGATCCTCTATCCCTGGATAACAGGAAATAATTCCCTATATATTTTGGGAGTGGAATGTGTAGGAATATAAAAAAAAAATTAAAAATTTATAAAAAATCCCCTGAGAATTTGATATATTTTCCTAGTAAAGGGAAATGTTTCATTACAGGATTTAATCGTATATCCTGTTCTTGGGGTGAAGCTAGAAGAGACCCCTGATGTCTCCATTGAGAGGACCTTGTCACTACTGTCACATAAGGGACTTGTCAGTACATACATGTATACATGGTTAGGACACATGTTAATACACAAACACCTATTACACATCCGTATACACACCAGAAGTGCAAGAAGTAGCCATAGAGCCCCTTCCAGCCTTGCAAATGTGGCCTGTGCATCCAAGTGATAATGATCCCCGGTCATGAAAGGATTCAATAAAAGAGGAAGCAATTCAAATGTAAATATACCAAATTTTTATTGTGTGTTTATGAAAGTATAATTATGGACCTATACACATTTTTTCCTTTTCCAACTATATATACTCTGATTAAACCAAGAGTCCTTTTGTAAAATCAATTGGCCAGAACTGAAGATCTAGTGATCCTCTTGCCCATTCGTTGACACACTTTTGACCAGGAGATTCCAAGCCTGCCCACCACGGCAAGGTAGACTCTTTTAGGGCAGGACCTACACTAAACTACACTAAGCTACCCCACTGGATGCTAGTCATCATTTTTCTAATGTTGGATGTATGTTTGTAGTAGGCCTCATCCTATAATCTGTGAGTGCGATCTACTCTCTCCTAATGTGGTTCTCCGTCTGTATGCATCTATCTAAAGCATGGGCCAGTTAGTTTTTGTACGTCCTCTGTTAGTGTAGGTCAGTGCATGGCAGTCATTGTATGTTTGCATAGCTCCCAACTGTCCCTGATTTCGAGGGACTGTCCCTGATTTGGAGCAATGTCCCTCTGTCCCTCATTCCTCCTCATTTTGGTCTGATCTATATAGTTGTATATAAAATGCACTTTTTATCTATCAAAAAAGTGTTTCCCAGTGCTAAACCTTTCATCTGATTTCTAAATGGCTGCATTTGTAAAATTCAAAAGCCAATATAAAGGAATAATAGTGGTAAAAAAAGCACTTGTGGTTTTAACCAATCTTGTTTTTTTTTGTACAATTCTACTTTAAGGGGGTGTGGCAAGGGGTGTGCCCTATGCCTGCATACTTTTGCTGATAGGTGTCCCTCATTCCCATCTCAAAAAGTTGGGAGTTATGTGTTTATGGAGAGATTTGGGGTCTATAAGACCCCAAACCTCTCATCTGGCCTGTGGTATGTGGTCCAGGCAGTGAGCAAAGTAAGAATTGGGGGCAGGAACAAATAAATCCATCTGTTTATTTTTCTCATCAGCAATCAACAGAAATATAATTAAGATTCCTTCATATGTACAACTGACACAAGCAAGGGATTGCAGGAGAGTCCTACTACCTACCTGCCAGGTATAAGTGACCATGTCAGTGTCCCTTGTGTATGCACCATCCCATATCATAGCGGCAGCAGTGCTTTATGGGGGGCACCAGACCGATTTGTCTTGCGGCCCAGTCCACCTCATAAGACTGGCGCTACACTAAAAGTGTAGCGCAAGCTGCAGGGACTCTTTCCGTGCTGCCCCCCTGCAAAGTGATGCCCTAAGCCTGGGCCTTGTTGGCCTAGGCCAAGATACAGCGTTGGTTTAATGTAGAACAGGGTTCTAGAAGACCCCTTAAAAAAGTTAAAATAGAACTAAAAGAAAAACTTTGTTGTTTTCATGGATTTGAGCATGGGTGATTTGTTAATGAATTACCGCACCACATCCCATGAATTTAGACAAACTTGGAAGAGGGTATTTGGGATTTTTCAGGTTCTTTGAATCAAACGACACTACATTCATTAAAAATTCATAATTTATTTAGACATCATTAAAATATTTTTTGAGCTCCAATAAAAAACACTTACACTTAAGTTTCATTTCATATGGTTCCTGCTTTACATGACTGTATTCTGTTGGCAAAATCCCGACATGTTTCGCCCGCTGTGTTTCTTCAGGGGATATATTGTCTGCTACTGGTCACAGCATTACTATATTGTTTAATATACTACAAGTGTTACACACCCCTTGTCTCTATGGGTTTTAACCATATACGGTATTATGCGGTTTTGAGGAAATGTTAGCGCTTGATAATGACTCTTGACAAGTTTAAAGTCTTATGGTTTATTTGGCTCTGCTTCTCTTCCTCTACTACTCTCACGGAAATGCTCTCAACCCCAGAGGGTGCATCATCATCCCTAGCATCCCTATTATATCATAAGCATGTGGTACAGTCTCCCTACCATCCCTTTCCCTTAGGTATTCTTTTACCTTATTTTGTAATTGTTCATGTGTTATCTCTCTCCACTAGCTAGCCCTTAGACCCTAAGCTACCTTTTCCCTCCTGCTTTCCTGTCTCCCCCCCTATCCTTTCTCCCCACTCTTTTCTCTGTCCCTTTCTTTATACAACCATCTTTGAACACCTGGTATACCAGCAACGCTGTATCCTGACCTAGGCCAACAAGTCCCAGGAATAGGGCAGCACTTTGCAGGGGGGCAGCACGGAAAGAGTCCCCGCCGACTTGCGCTACACTGTTAGTGTAGCGCCTGTCTTATGGGGCGAACTGGGCTGAGAGGCAAATTAGTCTAACGCCCCCATAAAGTGGCCGCACTGCTTCCAGTATGTGGGTGGCCGGCATTCCACAACTGTGGGGGGGGCGCTGCTTCTAAGTTTGACTGTCCTATCATCCTGGACCACAAACCTTCCTCACTGTGCTATATGTTTTCTGCTGCACCATTGGCAGTCCTCTCCATAAAATTATCAAAAATTTGTGCTTAAAGTGGAACTACAGGCAACAACTTGTTTTTTTTTTTCATTTTGGATACAGTAAGGGATGGCTATAGCCCCTGTCAGTTTATTTTTTACCATCCCTGTCCCATTGCAGAGATTTCCCTTCACTTCCTGCCCCATAGCCAAACAGGAAGTGAGAGGAAATCTATGCAAATTAGGCGAAAATTTAAACAGCAAGGGGTGTGGCCTTGACAGAAAGGGGTGTGCCATATTTAAATTAGGGGGTGTACGAGTTTAGTCAGGCCTAGGGCAGCACAAAACCTAAATACACTACTGTATACCAGGCCATGTTTGGGTCATCTTCCATTGTGACTTAGACAATAGAAACGTGTATGATGTCAGATACTGATATACCGGTATGTGCTTTTCTGTATATATTTTACTTGTGAATTTAATATGGATATGTTGTTCCTGCTGTAGCACTACCCCCGTAGGAGCTGCTGGTTATATTTTTGTGTCATGCCGTTACCTGTCTGTTCCACCGTATCCGTCATAGGGGTTCCATTGAAGAGTTTTCACAGATGTCAGCACCGACACATAGTCTCTTTTCCAATGGTTTTATTAAAAAAATGTCAAAGGGATGGAGGGTTAGGGGAGATTCAGGTACCTTGCTTTGCGGATCACGAGTACTTCCTAATCCAGAGGACAAACAGTGTCCACACTGGATCTAGCAACCACCGGATAGGCCTCTCTCACTGACCTAGCAGCCGGTGCGGTGCTCGGTCAAAAGTCTCTGCCACAGACTTGAAGAACACAACAGTCTCTGTACAATCCTCTACCACAGGATTGAACGATCCAGGACTTTTGCAAAGTTTAAGTACAGTCACACAGTACCAGTTTCTTTCAGCCAATCCGGCGATACTGTGAGGTAGATGGGTTGGGATGCGTCCTCCAATTGAGGCTCCAGGCTCTTCCTGAGATACCAGCCCTTCTGGTTCGGTCCTCTCCGAGAAAAGTCCTCACCTGGTTTCTTCAATTGCTCGGCTTCTCCCCACAGGCAAGACAGCACAGGACCACCCCTGACTAGTAGGCCCCAGAACTCCTGGGCCTACTTCCAGTAACGAGGCCTCGGACCAGCCGGCCCCTGCGGCAGGAAACTGCTACAGCACACCTTAGGCCAGGAGGGCCATCAGGTCAGAGAGACCCGGACAACGGTGTCTGTCCCTTAAGTACCCTCTCCCAGAATGCACAGCAGCGGGACCAATTCCACTGAGCGGTTTCTGGGCAAGAGGTACCCAATACATCCAGCCTGCTGCATTTCCAACCTTGACCTGTGGTGACAGCGACACCCACAGTCAAGTGGAAAAATGCGCAACACAGCTGGACTGGAACAGAAACCAGAAATTTACACAATTATTCTGAGCCAAACTACAGCTCAGACAACTAAATTTACAAATAGCGCCTACCCAATAGGAGCAGGGCACTACACTGCTATTCCTTGTTATTTTTTCTGCTTTGTCGGACACATCCTCCAGCTTGGACTGTATTGTGTGATATATTGTGTGAATGATATATGTCATGCTTTGGGCGATAGCCCTTGTTGCTGACTTTCAAAATTATATTACTGTGTCCTATTTTCCTCCTTGTTTCAAAATGACACAATAAAAACATTTTCACAAGTAGTATATTAAACATTATGGGCATGTTATGACCAGTAGCGGACAAAATATCCCCTAAAGAAGCCCAGCGGGTGAAACATTTTAGGATTTTGCCATCAGAATACAGTCATGTAAAGCAGGAACCATATGAAATTAAACCTAAGTGTAAACATTTTTTATTGTAGCTCAAAAATGTTTTACTGTCTAAATAAATGATGAATTTTAATGAATATATTGTCGTTTGATGCAAAAAACCTGAAAAAGGGGAGTAAGGGAGAGTTGTATCCCATGCCAGTATTTTTTATTTCTTTTTTCATCTGTGTCCCATAGGGGAGATTTCTCTTAACTTCCTGTTCTATAGCCAAAACAGGAAATTTGGGGAAATTCCTACAAACTGAGGAAATCCCATGGTGTCACCAGGGCCACCAGAACTCGTGTCCCGTTTGGAAGATTTCCTCTCTGTTACTGTTCTGGTGTCAACCCTAAATTTGGAATTTTCTATTACTTAACTTTCGATGATAATGCTAACAGGACAGGTAAATCTCCTTAATGGGGGCACACCTTTAAAAACTTTATAGGTGTTCTAACCCCTCTCCACTCACACCCCACTACAAAAAGGTTTTCCCTTTAGTTACACTTTAGATATATTCTTTTTTTCTGCAGGAACGTGGGGGAACGCAGTTCCAGCACCTCCAGAACTGAATGGCAAGCAGTGCTGGGGTGTGCTGGAGGGTCTATTGATGCTGGCTACTGGGGAATCTATTGTTGCTGGAAGGGATCTATTTTTGCAGGGGGGGTCTGTTGTTGCTGCTGGTAGATCTATTGTTGCTTGGGGGTGGGTCTTATGTTGCAGAGGGTCAATCATTGCTGGGAGGGATTTACTGTTAACGTAGGGGGCTAATTTTGCTGGCTGCTGAAGGGCATATTGATGCTGGCTATTGGTAATCCATTGTCGCCGGGGTGGATCTATTGTCACTGGGGGTGTCCATTGTTGTTAGATCTATTTTACTGCCTTTCTTGTTATCATTAACCAAATTCCATACAGAATACTTAGCACTTCAAAATGATACTTGGTTAGGTATTCTCAAAAAGGGGTGGTTCTAAGGAACGGTACTCAGAGGAGGGTAGGGGGTGGAGTCAAGGGGTTACTTGGAAGGGATGAGTTCTTGCAACTATTCTCTGAGAAAAAAGGCCTGGATATATTGTATTAAAAAAAAGTACAGCATGGGGGCTGCTCTGTATTTTTGCAATTTATTAGGCTTGTGCAATTCGTTTCGTAACGAATCAAAATTCGTCCGAATTTAGCAACTTTCGGACATTCGGAAGCATTCGAATTTCCGAACAAAGCAATTACGAATAAAACCGAATCCGAAATAAATTATACCGCAAAATAGCGAATGCCCGAAGGTCTTCGGCATAATTCGTTATGAAAAAAGTTACGAATGTACGAATCCATTCGAAGCACAATAACACTCACTCTGCTCTCTGCTTCTCCCTCACCATGCTGAACTCCCTCTCAAAATGGTGTACAGGGGCGGAGGCTATAGCCGCATGAAAAAACGAAAGTAAAATACGAGATTTCAAATCCATTCGAAGCACAATAACACTCACTCTGCTCTGCTCTCTGCTTCTCCCTCACCGTGCTGAACCCTCTCAAAATGGTGTACAGGGGCGGAGCCTATAGCCGCATGTAAAAAACGAAAGTAAAATACGAGATTTCGAATCGTTACAAATAACCGCTATGTATTTCGAAAAGTACAAATCCATTCGAAGCACATTAGGCATAATAGTCAGCGTCGTTGTGAGAGAGACACGGAAAATTACGAATCAACGAACCCAAAAAAAGTTACGAAAGTAGGAGTTGTGTCCAGAATCAACGAAAAACAACGTACTCTACCGAAAGTACGAATTATAAAGCAACAAAAAATTAAACGAAAAATGTCGCTTGCAAAAATACGAATGAGTCCGAACACGAAAAATCCCGTCTAGCAAAATTACGAATGATTACGAATCAACAGGACCGGAAAGAAACGAACCGAAACGGAACTAATTTTTCCGTTGTGCACAAGTCTACAATTTATTCCTTTTGCTACAGGGTTTCTTGATATGAGGATAACTGTGTGCAAACTAGGTGACGTGTGACGTGTCACGCCAAGCCACGCCCCCTACAGTAAGAATCACTCACTAGGGCACACTTAACCCCTACAGCACCACCTAGAGGTTAACCCATTCACTACCAGTGTAATTTTCACAGTAATCAGTGCATTTTTATAGCACTGATCGCTGTAAAAATGACAATGGTCCCAAAAATGTGTCAAAAGTGTCCGATGTGTCCGCCATAATGTCGCAGTCACAATAAAAATGGCTGATCGCCGCCATTAGCAGTAAAAAAAAAATATTAATAAAAATGCCATAAAACTATCCCCTATTTTGTAGACGCTATAACTTTTGCGCAAACCATTCAATAAACGCTTATTGCGATTATTTTTTACCAAAAATATGTAGAAGAATACATATCGGCCTAAACTGAGGAAAAAAAATGTTTTTTTTATATATTTTTTGGGGATATTTATTATAGCAAAATGTAAAAAATATTGCTTTTTTTTTCAAAATTATCGCTCTATTTTTGTTTATAGCGCAAAAAATAAAAACCGCAGAGGTGATCAAATACCTATTTGTGGGAAAAAAAGGACATCAATTTTGTTTGGGAGCCACGTCACACGACCGCGCAATTGTCAGTTAAAGCGACGCAGTGCCGAATCGCAAAAAGTGGCCTGGTCCTTTAGCAAAAAAATGGTCCGGGGCTTAAGTGGTTAACCAGCTAACAATCTTATCCTTCTAGGACAGAAATATGAGAGTCATAATTCTAGCTTAAACATACTAAATACATTTTCTGTCTAGACAGAGCTTATTGTAACAGACTGTTAAAAAAGGTGATGATTTTTCTTTTTCTTAAGCTTTTGCAAGGTCTGCTGTGCAAGCCTAGAGCTGTTTCTTAGTTACAGACATATCTGATTGGACGAGGTGGGCCACACCTTAAATCACCAATACCACACCCAGATTAATCAAGAAAACATCTATTTTAAGAGAGTCTACACCTTCTCCAGGCTCCAAAATTAGGGGAACTTGATGAAAAAAATGGGAATACCTCCAAAAATGCTTCTTCCCTGAAGTACTAAGATCTTTTTTTTTTTTCACACTGCTGAAAAACAACCAAATGAAATAAGCACACAGTGTTACCCTTAGGTCCATGCGAAGATTGGTAATCGTTGGCTTGGCTGTCAGAACACCTTGTTTGCTGTGAAAACACCTTCAAAAACATGAAAACTCTTTTTTTAATATTGAAATTGTATAATTTCCAAGTTTTCAGAAAGCCTCAAAAGGACTTGAGTATTTATTATCTTCTCAATCTATTATCTGCCCTTTCCAACCTTTGAAGACTTTTAATAGAGGTGTATAAAATTCCAGAATTGTCATCCAAGTTTAATACTGACCTTACATGAACATAAACACTACATTGCATAGTAGACATGTAGAGAGATGTCAATGGTCTGTATAAAAATTCCCTGTCTCTGGAACTCTGGGTGCTGACCAAGGGGAGTCCAACTACGCTCTATGGACCCAATAAAAAAGCAGTAAGTTGCACACTGCTGACGTCAGATCACATCCAAGTTTAACCACTTCCGCCCAGGAAGAATTGGCTGCTCAATCACCGGGCCATTTTTTGCGATTCGGCACTGCGTTGCTTTAAATTGACAATTGCGCGGTCGTGCGACGCTGTACCCAAACAAAATTGACGTCCTTTTTTTTCCCACAAATAGAGCTTTCTTTTGGTGTTATTTGATCACCTCTGCGGTTTTTATTTTTTGCACTATAAACAAAAGAACAGCGACAATTTTGAAAACAAAAAAAAACAATATTTTGTACTTTTTGCTATAATAAATATCCCAATTTTTTTTTTTAAAACGATTTTTTCCTCAGTTTAGGCCGATACATATTCTTCTACATATTTTTGGTAAAAAAATCGCAATAAGCGTATATTGATTGGTTTGCGCAAAAGTTATAGTGTCTACAAAATAGGGGAATAGTTTTATGGCATTTTTATTATTATTATTTTTTTACTAGCAATGATGGCGATCTTTTTATTGGGACTGCGACATTATGGCAGACACATCGGACACTTTTAAAACATTTTGGGACCATTGGCATTTATACAGCGATCAGTGCTATAAAAATGCACTGATTACTGTAAAAATGTCACTAGCAGGGAAGGGATAAGCACTAGGGGGCAATCAAGGGGTTAAATGTGTTCCCTAATGTGTGTTCTAACTGTAGGGGGGATGGGACTGACTAGGGGAAGAGAGAGATCAGTGTTCATACATAGTATGAGCACATGATCAGTCTCCTCGCCCCCTGAGAGAACTGGGATATGTGTGTTTACATACACACACCCCCGTTCTCGCTCTGTAACGAGCAATCGTGGGTGCCCGGCGGTCATCGCGACCGCCGGGCACTCGCATCAAGTCCGGGGACATGTATTGGGCACTCGCGCGCGTGGCGCCTTAAAGAGCTGACGTACAGCTGCGACGGCTCGCGCAGGGGGGCCAGCCTGCCGCAGGATAACTGGTCCGGCGGCTGGTCCGAAAGCAGTTAATAAACCCGGACATAGCACACTACTGCCCCACCTAGGACTGTCCCTGTCTAACATTTCACCCAATATGTACTTAATCAAGTCCATATTGGGGTAAACATTAGAGATCAGTTTGATGAATCCCAAACTGGATGAAATGCCGGAAAGGGGTGATCCTAGGTGGGGCTGTGCTATTTCCAGGATTAATAAAGTTGGATTTGATCTGATATCATCAATGTGTGACTTCCTGGCTTTCTGTTGACTAGCTTTCATAAATCTCAAACAGCGATAGCAAGCAATACCTTCTAATTGAAGTATACATTTACTCCTATATTTTGTATATATTCCCTTTCCTCTACAGATCTCAAACAGATATCAGCATCTTCTAGGCCGTACTGTTTTAATTTAGTAAATACAAATATTTTTACCTGATATGTCTAATTGGGATTAAAATGTCTTCCCCTCTAAGTATTTAAACACACACAAGAAGGGAAATTTTCCAATAAGAACAGGGCATTTTCCTGTCTTTTAAGAGATTTACTCTCATTTCCTGTTGAATATTGGAGGTAGAATATCACAGGTGAAGGCTATACCTAATGGCGGAATTCACATCCCTTAAAGAGACACAGTGAGTGGATATTTAACCGATTTTTAATAGTGTTGTTTGGACTTATCAGCACTAGACTTTATTGTGTTTGTAAAGACAGGGGTTAACGTAGTTTAAGATATTCCATTCCCGAGCACACGACAGCTACCAGACACTCCCACCAGCCGAATAAGACCCCATACAAATAATTCTCCCTCCACAAACGAGACAACACTCTGTGTTGAGGTTCCAAAAACAGGGAATGACTCTTTATTTTCCACCTGGTAACATATCTTTTGTCAAAACACTCCCCCCCCACCCTTGGGAAACAGGGCGGGTTAGACTGTCCAATGACAATGGGGATACAGGTCAGGTGTGTTCCAACTTCTCATCAGTACACAGTCTTTGCAGGGGGGGGGGTTTGCTGGAGTGACCCCCCCCCCTTTCCTCACAGCAAGACACTTAAACATCCCATAATAGGCAGCCAGGCTGTCTACCAAGCTCCAATCCACATCATCACAAACAACAATGAAAAGGTCTTTAAAAGTTAGTCTGGATTCATTAACATTACAACAGGCAGCCAGGTGGTTGGAGGTGATGACATTAACATCTTTCAACTAACATGTTGAATTCAGAATCAAGCACACAGTAAATAGTTCTTTACAGATATCCTGGGGAATATTGTGGATTAATATTACAGACCCATTTTAAAGCAATCTAAGACATATTCTCAATGTCCATTATTTTCTGGCTCATATTTTCTAAGAACGTCTGGGTTCCACGGGCCCTCCCGTTACAGTGTTTATTTATGATCACTGGATATTATTGGAGTATTTTATGAGCATTAGTACCTAAATTTATATTTACTATTCACTTTTTGGATGTATATATATAGTATTTTTCATTGCACAGATTGGAATATCACAGCAGCGCAGTACTCTTTATTTATATATTTAGAAACACTTTAACCATCCTCAGCTCTATCAGAAACCTAAAACAAGAGTTTTTATTTAATTTTTTACAGTTTTTTATATGGCGTCAGCAATGTTATGCAGGGCTTTTCATTCTTTACACTTACATCTGTCCCCGTCCCTCAAGGAGCTTACAATCTAAGGTCATTGATTCAGGGAATATCACATAGCCTCCTGGGGGATCAAGAAGAAACCCCCCCCCCCACTGGAGCAAATAGGATGATGGTTTATAGGGTTGTGTCTATTTTCAGCCTAACTATGTCACATGTAGTACCTACCTACACACACATACTAGGAAGCGGTGTGAACAGGAACATCATTCAGATTGTGTACTGACTGCGATTTGGAGAGGGAACCCCAATGCAGCAAGGCAGAAGTGCTAACTATTAACCGCTTGTCGACCGCCTAACGCACTTATACATCGGCAGAATGGCTTGGCTGGGCAAAACAACGTACCTGTACGTTGCTTTGAAAATCCCGCCTTGTGGGCGCGCGCCACGAGCTCCGTGACTGCGGGACCCGCGGACTCAATGTCCGATCCGGTGTCCCGCGATCCTGTCACGGAGCTGCAGAACAGGGAGATGCCCTTGTATACAAGGCATTTCCCTGTTCTGCCTAGTGACAGGACAGTGATCTACTGCTCCCTGTGATCGGGAGCAGTGATCAATGTCGTGTCACCGGTAAACATAAGCAAAAACAAAAAGTCCTGTAGGCGCTACAAACTTCCAGTGTTAGCATGACCTGTAATGCCACGTACACACGATCGTGATTCACGGCGGTGAAAACACCGCCGTGAATCACGACAGGAAAAACGAGGGAACGGCTTGTTCCCCCACACACGGACGTTTTTCCCGTCATTTTTTCTCTTGACGTGAAAAACGACCGTGTGTAGGCTCTGCGGCAGTGTTTCCCTATGGGAAACACTGCCGCGGAAAAAAATGACAGGAATCACGACGAGAAAAATTAGAGCATGTTCTAATTTTTCTCGTCGTGATTAATGCCGTTTTTCCCGTCGGGAAAAACGGCAAAAAGCCCACAGACGATCGTTTTTCTCGTCCAAAGGAAAAAATGTAATTTTTCCCAACGGGAAAAATTATTGTGTGTACGCGGCAGAAGGCTGGTAACCAGTGCAGCTGCAAACCACTGGAAAGGTGGATAGGAAACACAAAAAACACAAAAAGCAGCGCTCAAATGGAAAAAGGCATCAAACTTTATAGTCTTGAATTGAATAAATAAACAATAAAAATAACATAGCACATGGCAATTATACCTAAAAATGCACAAACATGACAATAGATGTGGTATGGTATGAGGAGCAACAATGGTACCACTGCAGAGTCAGGGATGAGAAGGGTTAACATCAAACCATGATGTGGATATCCATGGGAGAACTGTCAAAACTTCAACAAAGTGACCACCAGTAGGGACAGTGCGGTGTAATGGCTCAAGTGTACCTGCTATACTGGTCCTCCCAATTGCTCGAGGAGTGTGGAGCCCAGCCCCCAGACAGTTAGAATCACTCCCTAGGACACACTTAACCCCTTCCTCGCCCCCTAGTGGTTAACCCCTTCCCTGCCAGTGTCATTTACACAGTAATCAGTGCATTTTTATAGCACTGATCGCTGTATAAATGACAATGGTCCCAAAATAGTGTCAAAAGTGTCCGATGTGTCCGCCATAATGTCGCAGTCATGATAAAAATCGCTGATTGCCGCCATTACTCATAAAAAAAAATTAATAATAAAAATGCCATAAAACTATCCCCTATTTTGTAGACGCTTTTAATTTTTTTTTTTTAAACAAAAATATGTAGAAGAATACGTATCGGCCTAAACTGAGAAATATATTTTTTGGGGGATATTTATTATAGCAAAAAGTAAAAAATATTCATTTTTTTTCAAAATTGTCACTATTTTTTTGTTTATAGCGCATAAAATAAAAATCGGAGAGGTCATCAAATACCACCAAAAGAAAGCTCTATTTGTGGGAAAAAAAGGACGTCAATTTTGTTTGGGAGCCACGTCGCACGGCCGCGCAATTGTCAGTTAAAGCGACGCAGTGCCGAATCGCAAAAAGTGCTCTGGTCAGGAAGGGGGTAAATTCTTCCGGGGCTGAAGTGGTTAAGCTGAAATTTTAGCTTTACATACTGTACACTTGAACACTGCCATATTAACGTAAAATTTGAGCTAACTTATAATACACTATTCTTTTTCTTTATTGATATATTTACTCCATACTGTTGAATAAAAGTGAAAAGCGATATGTCCCTTTAAGTCTGTGCAGACATTTATTACTGACTTATGTCAGTTCATATGGAATGTTACTTTCTTTTAAGGCTCTGTGTTCTGCCTCCGCGTGTTAGTAACTGTATCCCATAACAGCTAATAAGCAAGCTTTTGCCAAATGTAAATATATTCAACGTGTCAAAAGTGATCACGCTCGACTGCCTCTAAGGTGGCGAATAAGAATGATAGCCGCAGACTGGAGGTTGAAGCTGATTGCACAGGACTTTCCCCGCTGTGGTACTCTCTCGTATTAAAGCCTGTGGCTTCGTAACGCCGCTTTTCAACAATACAGCAATTCATGGCAAGCCTTGTGCACTTTATTGAGCTTAGTGGCCATTTACAATTTGTGCCATGTTTACAGAAATAAAAAACTCATGTTATAGCAAGTGAATGAAGACATCAAGACCTTTAAGGGGCAAGCATAATGTTTTCTGATTTTCTGTAAAATTTTATTTGCCGTTTTTTATAAATTTTTTAGAACTTGATGCTTTATGTGATTTTTTTTTTTTTTTTAATAATTAAAAGAATCTTTTATTTTACCAATACACTAATGTGAAAATCCAGCAGTACTCACATGCTTGTT
The DNA here is from genome assembly GCA_029206835.1 of Rana muscosa. Lineage (NCBI taxonomy): Eukaryota > Metazoa > Chordata > Amphibia > Anura > Ranidae > Rana > Rana muscosa. Next base: position 66,786,374 of record CM055117.1, on the reverse strand, counting down.
TGTAGACTGTTTAAAGCTAGGGTTGCCACTTCATCCCTTTAAACCCGAACACATATTAAAGTGATACTAAAGGTTCAAATTTATTTATTTTTAAATAACAAACATGTCACACTTACCTCCACTGTACCTCGTTTTGCACAGAGTGGCCCCGAACGCTGTTTTCTGGGATCCCTCGGCGTCTCTCTCGGCTCCTCCAGCTTCAGATAACCCCCTCTGGGAAGCGCTCTCCCAAGGGGGTTGCCTTGCGGGCGCGCTGCCGTGACCTGCATTCGGCATCCATAGCCGCCGAGTGCAAGACTCGGCCCCACCCCCTGGTGCCCACGTCATTAGATTTGATTGACAGCAGCGGGAGCCAATGGCTGCGCTGCTATCAATCTATCCAATGAAGAGCCGAGAACCCCGGGTAAAGGAAAAGCGCGTTCTTGACACGGGACTTTCCAGAGCTCGGGTAAGTAAAATGGGGGACTGGGCGGGGCCGGTAATAGTCAGATGTTTTTTCACCTTAATGCATAGGATGCATTAAGGTGAAAAAACATGAGGGCTTACAACCCCTTTAGTTACACAGGTTTCGTTGATGATTAAGGTGGTAATTAAACTCACTTTGTGCCTTGTCTGCGTTAAATTAGGATCAGAACCTGTGTATTTCATATGTGTTCGGGTTTAAAGAGGATGAGGTGGCAACCCTAGTTCAAAGCTCAACTTTGGACTCCGTGGCCCCAGTGGCCTTGTCCCCTCCTTGAGCTCTCTAACAGGTTTTTATACATTTTTTAAATGTTTCTAATATTTTCTGGCCAATCATGTGATGCTCTAAGGCCCCTTTCACACCAGCGGACTGTATGTCCGCTTTTTCATCCGTCCGTTTACAGATGAGAAAGGGACATACATTGGTCCCTATGAGATTGCGGGTGTCAGCGGATGAACATCCGCTGACACCCGATCTCCTCCGTGTCCGCAATCCCCCGATTCCGCAGACGGAGGAAAATCCTATTTTTCTATCCGTCTGCAGAGCGGATCGGATGAACATGGACAGACGGTCCGTGTTAATCTGATCCCCCCATAGGGGAGAGCGGAGATCTGACAGGGCGGTCCCTGCACAGTGTGCGGGGACCGCCCTGTCATCCGCCGGCTCAGTGGTGATCAGCGGGGCGATCCCCACTGAGCAAGCGAAGGTTCACAGGGCGGATCTTCACGGATCCGTCCCGTGTGAAAGGGGCCTAAGTCTTCTTCCTGTTCAGTCTTTTCTTGCTGCTGGGCAATTTTGGATCAATAAATACATTGCAAGTGCCTGGCTCGCAGTCTCCGCACGAATTCATCCCAAAAGTGTTTGGAATTGGGTTGAGGTCAGGACTCTGTGTAGGCCAGTCAAGTTCCCACACCTCAAGCTCACACATCCATGTCTTTATGGACCTTGCTTTGTGTACTTTTTCAGGGGTTGGGTTTTTCAGGGGTTGGGCTTGGCCTCTTAGTTCCAGTGAAGGGAACTCTTAAGGCGTCAGCATACCAAGACATTTTGGACAATTAAATGCTCCCAACTTTGTGGGAACAGTTTGGGGATGGATTCTTCCTGTTCCAGCATGACTGCGCACCAGAGCACAAAGCAAGGTCCATAAAGATGTGGATGAGTGAGTTTGGGGTGGAGAAACTTGACGGTCCTGCACAGAGTCCTGACCTCAACTCAATAGAACACCTTTGGGATGAATTAGAGTGGAGACTGCGAGCCAGGCCTTCTCATCCAACATCAGTGCCTGACCTCACATAGACACACTCCTAAATCTTGTGGACATCCTTTTCAGAAGAGTTGAAGCTGTTATAGCTGCATAGGTGGGCCAACTCAATATTGAACCCTACAGACTAACACTGGGATGCCATTAAAGTATTACCAAACCCACAACAGTACAATCAGTCTGTATATGCATGTTTTATCCTGTATGCATAGATCCTTCCCTCCTGCAATGTCTATCTGGGGAAAGCCAGCTAACACAGGAAGAGTAGCCGACCTGAACATGCTCAGCTGTGTCTTTTATGCTGGAGAGAATAATTACTTGTTCTCAGAGATAGCCAGATCACATGATATTGACATCACACATGTAGGCGTGTATACAGGCTGAAGTGGAAGTCTCCTCCTACCTGAACTCTCAGCACTGGAGAAACTGCGCCGTTTATCATCTAACCATGGTATATAGATCATCCAAAAAGGTATATAGTGGCAATATTTTAATGTAAAAAGAAGATTTATAAGCTGTGGGCACTGTGGGGGCAGGCAGATGAACTATTTTCATATTAGTAACACTTTAAAGTTCATGTGAGTGTAAAGGCAGGCATCCCAATACTTTTGACAATATAGTGTACCAATCTGCTGACTGGATAAATATAACATCAAATAACAATTATGCCAAAGGCCTACACATGGCAGGTGGTACATGACAAAAAAAATGTGTTAACTTGAGTAGCAACGAGGAACAAATCCAAAGTCACCTCTAAGAAGTGTCGTGGAATTATTGGTTGTTTGCAGAGCACACAGCCCATAATTCCTGTGCTAATTAAGCACACACTTTAGATTCATCTCTTTGCAATAATGCTATCTTTAGCTAAGTTTGCTAAGATCCAGTCACCGTCCATTCGTCCCATCATTCATCCCAAAAAGGCAGCATCACACAGCTTATGTTCTCATCTCAGCCGACCAGCATGACTGCCTTTTTGGGATGAATGATAGGACGAATGGACGGTGAGTGGATCTTAGCAAACTTAGCTAAAGATAGCATTATTGCAAAGAGATGAATCTAAAGTGTGTGCTTAATTAGCACAGGAATTATGGGCTGTGTGCTCTGCAAACAACCAATAATTCCACGACAGAATGGCGACTCTGGTGGGACCAATGAACGGTGAGTGGATCTTAGCAAACTTAGCTAAAGATAGCATTATTGCAAAAAGATGAATCTAAAGTGTGTGCTTATAGAGCACCGGAAATATGGGCTGTGTGCTCTGCATAGAACCTATATTTCTACGACAGAATGGCGACTCTGATTGGACCAATTGCGGCCTCTTTGAACATCACATCAGCAGAGGGGGAGAGTGGACCTGCGATGTTATGCGTGAAGAGGCTGTACTTTGTAAAAGAACAATTTTTTTTTGTCTTTTTGAAATAATGCTGTTTGCGTGTGTGTGTGTATGTCTGTGAATCCGATCGTATGCTTGTGAATTTGATTGTGTGTGCCTGTGTGGGTATGCCTGCATGTGCCTGTGTGTGATTAGATTGTTACCCATGAGTGTGATTGAAGTTGTGTAAGAGATGGCTATTTGTGCGATGTATTGAGAAGTTTGCAGCCAGCCATGGCTGCTGCATTGTTCTGGTCCCTGTGTGAGATGAGGTTTAGCGGGGGAGGGGAAGGCAGCATGGCCATCAGTGACCAGCATGTTTGATAGCTCTGTGTATCTGATGTTCCAATTTTCAGAACAAAGTTGTGTGCAGCATTTGTGCCTGTGTGAATGCTGATGGAGACTGTATATGGTGTATGAAATGAGAAATATAGACTGTATGTGATTAGATTGTTTGGCTGCATTGTTATTGATGGCCGCTGCATTGAGCCATAAGCCATGTGCTTTAGTGGGGGAGGGGCAGCCAGCATCTATCAGTTACAATGGTGAAAGTTGGTGACTCTCTGTCCCTGAGAGATGATCTGATGTTGTACTGTATGTGTGTGGTGAATATCTCAGAGTATATTAACGTAGAGAAATTAATTTGTTTTTAATATTGTCATGTAACTAACATCTATTGAATGTGCTGTTTAGTTGGCCAAAGGGTTTAAGTTTGTAAGTGTACATGTGGTCCTTGTAGAGTGTAGCTGACACCTTTTTCAGTGGATTTTGATGATAATTTAGAAAAATCTCAATGGTGTAGTCTGTCTTTGTGGAGAAAAACATTTTTGATTTTCTTTTGATGTCCCATGCTGGTTTTGGCGGGAAAAAGTAATGGCGCCATTCTTGGCTTTTGTTAGCCTTGCAGGTTTGTCTGCCATTTTGAGGCACAGTTTTTCCTTAGCCTGTGGGCATCCTATAAGGGAAGGTGCAGCCACCTTTCCTTTGGGTATGATATCATGTGACCATGCTGTGGCATTCGTCAGCTATGTTGCTGGTGGAATTTCTCAGCTTTTGGGGCAGATTTTGATGTTTGGTGCGAATTGGGTAGTGCGGTCTTTTCTGCGTTGGAACCTGGTGGAGGTCATTTGTGTTTTTCTTTGTGTGGGGGAACCCATGTGGTGTTCATTGTGACGTCCCATGCTGGTTTTGGCGGGAAAAATTGCATGGCGCCATTGTTGTTGTTGTCCATGAGGCTTGCGATGGTTCATCCACCATTCATGGGCTTGCCTCTGGTAGGCTGTTGCCTTACCTTTGTTTGCTGATGTCACTGTATGTTGCACGGTCATCTGCTGATCTCAGCTTGTGATTTTGCAGGATTTATGCCTTTGCAGTGAGACTATTAATCCATCATTTTTAGCTCTATGATTCAGTATTGTGGTTTAATTTTTGGGGTTTTTATTGCATCATCTGGGCATTCATCTGGACTTTTGTCATATGTTTTATAATCATTGGCCATTGTTTTTTTGGTATCTAGTGGTTGGTGCACATCAGCCCCTGGATACTGTGTTGGCATTTGTTGATTGGCGCAGTTTTGTCCTGTTTTATGCGTTTGCTAGATTAAATAGTTTTTCTAAGCATCGCCTTTTGAGTTGAGTAGAGTGGTATCTTGAGATAGCGCAGTCTTACCCCGAGGGGCCACAACGTGCTTGCAGACACACACACTATGCTGGGAGGCTGAGATGAGAACATAACTGTGTGGTGCTGCCTTTCTTGGGATGAATGATGGGACGAATGAACGGTGAGTGGATCTTAGCTATGAGTAAGCATCAATTGATGTGAAACATGTCAGCTAATTTTTGATCAGTGTGTCGTGATGTGCAGTGTATGCTTTGGATTCCTAGACTTTTGAAATAAAGGCTTTTTATCTTGGAGTGCTGCTATCCAGAAAAATCCTTTTCCTGTTTTGCTGGATCTTAGCAAACTTAGCTAAAGATAGCATTATTGCAAAAAGATGAATCTAAAGTGTGTGCTTATAGAGCACTGGAAATATGGGCTGTGTGCTCTGCATAGAACCTATATTTCTACGACAGAAGGTAATTGCTTACACTCAGAAACAGCTTAGTATGACATCAATAGAACATTCTGCAATAACTCCCTTGTCAGGAAGAGGGGTACTCACCCAATCATTTTTCCCAAATTAAAAAAAAAGAGGCAAGAATTAGTTGGAGAAACAGAAGAGTAGAAAGATGAGAAGATAAAGGGGACCAGGAGGTGTGGAGGGGGGTATGGGGAGGAAGAGAGAAGGATACAAAAAAAAAGGGGGGGGGGGTATTGTCGGTTTGATCCAAGAGAGGGTGCAAAGTATCCAATCACTCAGCAGGGTCCACCTCCTCAGAATAGATGAACATATTTCACAGGGTCCATGTTTTGGAGCACACTTCTTGTTTGTGTTGTTAGGTAAGGACCAAGTCCTCCATCTGATTTAAATCTTGAACCTTCAGGAGCCAGAGTCTGATGGATGGAGGTTGCGTACTTTTCCAGGTAAGTGGGAGGTGACGGAGTATCTTCCTGCGTAAAGGAGGTGACGGAGTATCGATTTTGTATACTTTGGCGGGTATGTTGGAGGCCTGCAGAGGGAAAAAGGCTGGGTCGTCCGGAACTGCATAATCAGTAAATTGTTGAGTTACTCTACGGACCTCTTTCCAAAAACCTGTCAGTGCAAAATACATTTTTACCACATTCACTAGGTTTGGCGGAAAAATATTTTCTTTTCTTGATTTTAACCAGCAAGGAGTTTAAAGTGGTTCTAAAGCCTTAAGGTTTTTCCTCTTAATGCATTCTATGCATTAAGGTGAAAAACATCCTGTGCTGCAGCTCCCCCTGGACAACCCCCTCCCTTTTCTTTACCTGAGCCCATCCGATCCAGCGATGTGCACAAGCGCAGTGGCTCTCACCGCTGTCTCTCTCCTCATTGGACTGATTGATATCAGCAGGAGCGGTTGGCTCCTGTTGCTGTCAATCAAATCTGGTGACAGGGAAGTGGAGGGCTGGGCCAAGTCCTGCTGTCTGTGTCAATGGGTGCAGCAGTGGGGCTCGTGAGCGAGCGCGCACGGTTACATCCGATGAAGAGGAGGGGCCTGGAGCACTGGCGGGGAACCACAGAAGAAGAGGATCAGGGCTGCTCTGTACAAAACCATTGCACAGAGCAGGTAAGTATAGGCATGTATAGGTATGTTTGTTATGTTAAAAAAACAAACAATAAATTAAGCTTTAGTATCACTTTGAGCTTCTTTTACAGCATTTTCCAGTTAATTTTTTTTGACTGTTGAAAAATATCTGTTGTTTATTGAGCTCAGTAGCTCAAGTTCAAATTTACACATCTAGCGACCTCACCCCTTTCCTCCCGTCTATTTGGCTCACTCATGGGAGGAAAAGGCACAAGGCGCTGCCATGCCCGTACCCTCTGGTTTGCAGAGGTTAAGCACACTTATTTCACCTACGGGTCTTGCAGCGAAGTTCTCCTCAAAGTTGGTTTCTGTCCTCAGTGTGCAAGGACAGAGTCTCTACACCCCAAGTAACTCCAAGGTCCACACAAGTATATCACTATAACGTAGAGCTTTATTTTCTTTGCATGAAGAGAGAAAGGTGTTAGAAGGATAGACAGCATTCAGGCACTTCTGGCTTCGTCGCCACTCGGTCCAGAGTGGGCACAGCTCACCCGGATAGCCCCCTATGGCGCTAGCAGCTGGTGTGCAGCTCGAACAGTCAATCTAGATCCCTAATAGATGCGTCTAGGAGATCCTCTGCCACAGGATCTATAGCGTCCCAAACCTCCCGATGGTCCAGATTGTTAGGCCCCTGGGTTCCGGATGGATGACATCCCCCTGGAGAGTTACTGGGCCCCTTCCTTCACTGTGGTGGCTCACCAGTCCTTCGGAACGGTCCTCCCCCAGCCTCCTAATCGAGAAATGGTCTCCTCGCAAGGCAGCACCCTGAGATTCTTCCTTCCGAAGCGGGCTCCAGCTAAAGGTGCTGGGCCCAGGGCTGAAGGTGCAGTCCCAGGACTAAAGGTCCCTGGGACTGAGGCGTACGTGGCCCCATAGCCTGGAAGGCCATGTACTCGACTCCCGAACCCGCAGGTTCCCTCGGGTACAGGTCCCCGGATCACTCCCCCTGAACAATGGCGTCCGCTCCTTTTGTATCCTCTCCCAGCATGCACAGCAGGCCGACTCCGCCCACCGCACGGCTGCCGAGAGAGGACACCAAATCACCACTCCAACACCTGTGGTTCAACCCCGAGCACAAGCGACAGCGCCACCCATACTACTTAGGGGAACTGCAAGCTAGGTGAAACAGCAGCAAGGCAGAGTCCAGTAATTGAAAGACTTGAGCCAACTATAACTCAAGTCACCCCTAAATTTGGCATAACATAACCTCAATTTAGGAACCCGCTGCACACATATAAATGAATGATTCAAAGCCTTAACTCTTCCCTCCTCCCTCTCACCATCCACCTTCATACATCTTCTACTGTGCTATATTTTTAGAATACCCAAAGCAATCTGTAACTCTAGTGTAATGGATGCACCCTGTATTAAAATGAAGTTAGTTAAAAAAGTATAAACTTAGTGAACATTAACCTCAAACCACTATAGTTTCCCTATAAGACAGCATCATGGCAATTGAAGCCAACTGCAGCGTTATTTTATTTTTTATGCAATTGTAGCCAGGTGCTGGTCTACAACAATATTGCCCTTCATTCTTCTCTCCCTTTATTGAGATACTGATCCATTCTCCTCCGATCCTTCTGGGGCAGAGATAAAGCCAAGCAAGCCTGTAGACTTCAATGCAGAGCGCTGAGAATCCTGGGAGTTGTAGTTTGAAAGGCAGCCATATAATGGGATGAACTCCTTACACTGGAAATCCCAATAGGCACTTGTCAGTAGGAGGAGTGGAGAGATGATTTTTTTATTAAACTGCCCGGGAAAGTTCTTGCTCTTGGCACCGAGGGAGTGGGAGAGAGAGAGCACCTCTACCTGGCTATTCGCCTGCCACTGGGAGACCATACCAGATGAGACCTGAGCTTGAGACTGGGAGTGAAGAAACCCGGGGACAGTGCAGCACCACCCACATCACAGCACCTGCACCGCTGCCAAATGGAGACTGGAGCGTCCAATCACCCTCTGCTTCCCACCACTAATCACCAGAGGCCGCTGGGTAGAGACCAAGGGCCCCCCCTTCTACAGGATCTCAGGGACTTGTGAGAGGGCTATTCACACATTGCTGATACTGCTAGCAGGGACTGGGCCACTGAAAGCAGGACACCAAGTGAACCTAATTTATACCGCTATACTGCACTTTATACTTTTTCCAAACCTAGACTGCACCTGTACCAACCCTATACTGCATTATACAAAACCTTTACCGCATCTGAACCACATCTACCTTGCACCTGGATTGAGACTATACCGTACCTATACTGTACCTATACTGCATACAGGTTAACTTGGACTGCCATTAAGTGCACCAATGCTCTTCGAGGGCCCCAATGATAGCCAGCTGAAGAACATCTCAAAGGACTGCCCCTCCCGTAATAACTATTCTGCAAGCTTTTTTTGTTCCCCTGCCCCTTCCACTGCCATCCTCCTGTTCTTTTGGACAATGCATACCCAGTCGGTCTAGGACTAGCATCTCCATCATATATACACTCTGGCAGTATAGTTCCAACACTCTGTAGATTAAACTTTATGACAGCTCAGTGCTGTACTTGTGGTGGCCTTGCTGCTGTTTATGCTGATCTGGATGCCAAATGTCATGTTATACCTAGTCTCTACTGTTAATCATTTTGTATGCTAAATTGTGTTATTACCATGGTTAATCCATTTTATACTTGCTTAGTTACCAGCTATATTGGGAGACAATATATTAGGTTGCCTTCACTACCTGATTTGGTATCTGTTTTCCTTGGCATAGCACTACTATTGGGCACTAAGCATTACTCTCAGGGAATTCCTGTGATATTGTATGTTTGTACACTCAGCCTGGTGTGTCAGAGGGGCTAAAGTTCTTGAGAAGGTCAAGACAAAGAACAGAGAATCCATGTATCCAGAGGCTCCTACAGGGGTAGCGCTACACAATAAAAACGTTTTATTTCCTCTCCTGTGAGAAAATAATAGTCATTGCCATCCATTAGTCCCCAGTACCACCCCTTTTAGAGAATATAGAGCCAAGAATCATTTTGTGGTGCTATGTAAATCTGTATGGAATTTGTTAATGGTAACAAGAAAAGCAGTAAAATAGATCCCTCCTCATCCAGCAGCAATAGCCAGCCTGCAGCAACAGTAGATTCCCTAAGCAGCAATGGCCCCCACAACAAAATATCACTCTAGCAACAACAGACCCCTGGCAGTAACAACAAATCTCCCAGCAGCCAGCAGCAATAGACCCCCCCTCAACAGTAGATCCATTCCAGCAAAAATGGACTCCCCAGCAACAATAGATCTTCATTAAGCAACAATAGACCTCACAGAAACAATAGACCGCCATGGCAAACATAGATCCCCTCCAGCACCAATAGATCCCCCAGCAGTCAGAATCAATAGACCCTGCAGCACACCCCAGCACCCCTTGCCATTGCATCCATTGAGTGTTGGAGGTGCCGGAACTGCATTCCCCCATCTTCCCTCTGAAAAAAGCCCTGTATTTATAGTTGTTTAAGTTCAATGCTTAAAAAAAATCAAATTTCTTCACAAATTTAGGCCAATATGTATTCTGCCACATATTTTTGGTAAAAAAAATCCCAATAAAGGTATATACTGTACTAATGACACTGGCTGGGAAGGGGTAAACATCTAGAGCAATCAAAGGGTTAAATGTGCTCCTAACCAGTGTTTTTGTGTTTTTTCTATGTGGTGCTTTTACGAAGGGATGTGCTGGATTATTTTCCCTGCTTTGCAGGGAAACAAAATCCAGCACATCCCCACTGACAGGACAGAGCTCTGCGTTGTTTACATAGGCAGAGCTCTGTTCTGTCTTTCTCCTCGTCGATTAGCGGGTGCGAAGGGACATCCATTGGCATTTTTATATATCTAGAGATAAGCTAATGGATATGCAGACCTGGGGAATTAATTTTAACTTAGAGAAGTGCAAACTTGTTCAGAGCACCCATCTGTGAGCAGGTTTTTAATTCAAGTTTTCAAAGGAACTTAGGCAGTTAAAAAATATTTTTGGCTCTTTTTTTTGGCAGCCATATCTGTAAATAAAATTCTCATTACTTCTGCGTGTTAACAAAATAAACAGTATCAAAGATTCGGCAGGTTAGAGAGCAAGCTAAGTCCTTATTTATTTTAAAATACACTTTTATTAAAAAAATAAGTGGCAGTTTGATTTGACTTTGCATGTGTGAAACCTGTGATCCTATACATGTGTATGTTTACCTTACAGGGGTACGGGAGAAAACTGTTTATTTGTGTCTAAGCTGCTCCAATGCAAATGAAGATTGTATTGGCTGCTCAACCCACTTCCCATGAATGAAGGTAGTAAATGTTCCTGATAGATTTAGCTTTGTGCCTTGTATAGTCACACCAATGGCCATGGGGAGTGTGAAGTGAGGTCAGTGAAGGTCCCAAACACAAAGGCACACATTGGTCCCCCAATGATACATTTTTCTCTACATGGTTAAATTGCTGAAGACAATTTAGCGCCGACCGTACGCCTCGGCTTTAAGGGGTTACATCGGGATGATGCTTGCAGCTGCAGGCATCATCTCGGTACCGTTCTTTAGAACGGGCGGTCGGCTCTTCAGGGATAACAACTGCTCGGCTGTTATCCCGAAAGATCGAGAGGGGATGTCCCCCCATGCCGCCGCCTTTCGCCACTCTTCCCGATCCTCCCGTCCCACCGGGAGACCTGGTCCATGATCCGGCACTTCCGCCCGGCTAGAGTGAGACTGGAAAGAAAGCCGGAAACGGCTTCCTTCCAGTCTCCTATGTGTAAAAACAGAAGCGACGTCACAACGTCAACGGCACTTCCGGTTTACTCGGCTGCCAATGACGCCATTGAAAAAAAAAAAAAAAAGACCCCCGATTCCTCCATAAAGAGTACCTGTCACCACCTATTACTGTCACAAGGAATGTTTACATTCCTTGTGACAGCAATAAAAATTATAATTTTTTTTTTTAAAGTGACAATGTAAATAAATATAAATAAATATATAATATATATATATATATATATATATATATATATATATATATATATATATTTAACCACTTGCTTACTGGGCACTTAAAACCCCCTTCCTGCCCAGGACAATTTTCAGCTTTCAGCACTGTCACGCTTTGAATGACAATTGCGCGGTCGAGCGACGTGGCTCCCAAACAAAATTGACGTCTTTTTTTTCTCCACAAATAGAGCTTTCTTTTGGTGGTATTTGATCATCTTTGCGGTTTTTATTTTTTGCGCTATACACAAAAAAAGAGCGACAATTTTGAAAAAAAAACACAATATTTTTGACTTTTTGCTATTATAAATATCCCCATTTTTAAAAAAAATATATATTTTTTTCCTCAGTTTAGGCCGATACGTATTCTTCTACATATTTTTGGTAAAAAAAAAAAAATCGCAATAAGCGTTTATTGATTGCTTTGCCCAAAAGTTATAGCGTCTACAAATTAGGGCATAGTTTTATAGCATTTTTATTAATATTTTTTTTTTTTTACTAGTAATGGTGGCGATCAGCGATTTTTATTGTGACTGCGACATTATGGCGGACACATCGGACACTTTTGACACCATTTTGGGACCATTGTCATTTTTACAGCAATCAGTGCTATAAAAAATGCTCTGGTTACTGTAAAAATGACACTGGCAGTGAAGGGGTTAACCACTAGGGGCGCTGGAGGGGTTAAGTGTACCTAAGGGAGTGATTCTTACTGTGGGGGGAGGGGAGTGACTGGGGGAGGTGACTGATCTGTGTCCCTATGTACAAGGGACACACCATCGGTCTCCTCTCCATGACAGGACGTGGATCTCTGTGTTTACACACAGAGATCCACGTCCGTCTCTGTAAATGCCGATCCCGGGTACCTGGCGGACATCGCGGCCGCCAGGCACGCGCATCGGCACCCGCGTGACGCGGCGGACACGGAAGTTCACCGATGCGCGCTCAGGAGCGTGCGCCGGGGACGAGGAAAGGGGCGGACGTCAATTGACGTACTCCCGGCATTCTAGGTCTGCGCTGTAACCGTCATTCGGCTATAGCGCGGACCCCTAGTGGTTAAAGCACCCCCTTTCCCGCGAGCTTGCGCAGCAAAGAAAACGCAGACGTAAGTCGGCCCGCATATGTAAATGGTGTTCAAATCACACATGTGAGGTATCGCCGCAATCGTCAGAGCGAGAGAAATAATTTTAGCACTAGACCTCCTCTGTAATCTCTTAATTTATTTAAAGCCCTGCCTATGGAGATTTTTATGTACCGTAGTTTGTCACCATTCCACTAGTGTGCGCAATTTCAAAGCATGTTATGTTAGTTGCCTATTTACTCAGCGTAACATAATCTTTCACAGTATATAAAAAAATTGGGCTAACTTTACTATTTCGTTTTTTTTTTAATTCATGAAAGTATCTTTTTTCCAAAAAAATTGTGTTTGAAAGACCGCTGCGCAAATATACAGTGTGACATAAAATATTGCAACAATTGCCATTTTATTCTCTAGATTCTCTGCTAAAAAAAATATACATAATGTTTGGGGGTTCTAAGTAATTTTCTAGCAAAAATACGGATTTTAACTTGTAAGCAACAAATGTCAGAAATAGGCTTAGGCATGAAAGGGTATTAAATAACAAAGTTTGACTCCAGCAATGGACACCATTGTTCTGACTTGGGTTGAAGACTAAATTGGCTCATCCCAATCCCTCACCCCCTCAAAAAAAAAAAAAAAAATGATCTTTTCATTGTCACTTGTCTGTTCTTGTTTGATGAATTACTAAACAGAGAGGGAAAGGCAACAATCCTTATTCCTAAAATATTATTGAATATTATGGATGATCTTGCTGCTGAACATACTTTAAAAGATTTGTAAAGGCAAAAGGTTTTTTATCTTAATGCATTAGGATAAAAAACCTTTTGTGTGTAGCAGGCCCCCAGCACCCCCTAATACTTACCCTGAGTCCCATCTTTTGTCCAGCGATGTGCACAATTCCCTTAGCCATCCGGGACTCTCCTCCTGTTTGGCTAGGGCACACCCAGGGCGCCACTGGCTCCCGCGGCTGTCAATCAAAGTCAGTTAGCCAATCAGGGGAGAGAGGGGGCGGGGCCGGGTCAGGGTTCCAAGTCTGAATGGATACACGGAGCTTTGAATCGGTTTGGGTGCCCCATAGCAAGCTGCTGTTCTATGGGGGCACTCATCAGGAGGGAGGGGCCAGGAGCACAGAAGATGGACCCAAGAAGAGGAGGATCGGGGCTGCTCTGTGCAAACCACTACACAGAGGAGGTAAGTATTACATGTTTGTTATAAAAAAAAAAAAAATTTAAGCGAGACTTTACAATCACTTTCATTGGCAATGCTCTCTGGCATACATTAGATTGGATTAGATCTAATCAGACCAGATCAGATTAGATTCTTTATTATTAATATATTTAATACAATGAAATTTTACATGGTAGCCCTCTGACGACAGCAATAAATAAATACATACTGTATACTTATCCACGCATACATATATACAGTATGTATGCCAATATACATACATTTGTGATATTCTTGAGATTTCACTCCAGTGTAGTGCTTCCCAATGAGTTCAGTCCAGCCAGGGAATACTTTTGTAGGGCTTGTCAGACCACTTTTATTTAAAAAGAAAGTAAAAGTCCAAGGAAAACGGCTGCCTCCACAGGGGTTTCCACCATCATACATAGTTGCCAACATTGTAAAAAAATTTAAAGGGACACTTTTTTGCCAGTAGGTGGAGTCTAATTATAATTAGGGGATCAAAAAATGTGTCGCGCAAAGCATGTCGTGGCGAAAAAGGGGCGTGGTTTAATCAAATTATTGGATGTGGCTTAAAGGGGGTGTGGCTCAAAGGGGTGTGGTTAGAGTCTGAGATGAACGAGGGATGAAGGGAGAAAGAAAGGGAGAGCGAAAGAAAGAAAGAGATAGGGAGGGAAGGAGAGAGAATGAAGGAAAGAAGGAGGGGTGGAGGGACAGCAGGCCCAGATCCTATACCACAATAGAAATATGTGTATTCCAGAAAGTTTAACAAATCAGCAGATAAAGATACTTCAAACACCTCGTGCTGGCGCTTCAATTATCCCGGCACCATGGGTGTTATGGTGTCAGGATGATTGAAGCGCGTTATTTCTATTATTACATTGTAATATAAAATTAAATCATTCAACTAACCATAATGCAGAATCAGTGGGAGCCCTGAGCATGTCACTTACCACCAGATGCCATCAGGTGCAACTAGCAGAGTCCCTCCTTACATCGGGTGCCCCCAGCAGAGTCCACCCTTAAATCAGGTGCCCCCAGCAGAGTCTGTCCTTACATCAGGTGCCCCCAGCAAAGTCCGTCCTTACATCAGGTGCCCCAGCAGAGTCCCTCCTCACATTAGGTGCCCCCAGCGGAGCCCCTCTTTACATCAGGTGCCCCAAGCAGAGTCTGTCCTTACATCAGGTGCCCCAAGCAGAGTCTGTCCTTACATCAGGTGCCCCCAGTATAGTCTCTCATTACATCAGGTGCTCCCAGCAGAGCCCCTCTGTACATCAGTGTCCCTAGCAGAGCCTCAGTCCTTACATCAGTGATAAAGGACGGTTTTCCCCAATGGGGCTTTGGACAGCAATATAAATGTGATCAAAGAATTGTTTGTCGAATAAAAGTATAAAACATATTTATTTGAAAGTTGTCAAAAGTATAGAATAAAACATGTAAAACGGTCTGGCCAGATAAATTCCTGCATATTCCAATATTACCATACATGCAAAATGTGAAACAAGATTGCATAACAAATGTATGTGGGTGTAAATCCCAGACGCGTTTCGACCATAAGGTGGTCATCTTCAGGTCACCAGTGTGGCTTCTTGTAAGCCCAAAGGATCGGGCTCCTTCCCCCTGTGTGTGAGGAGGTGGCGGGCGACTACATGACCTACCGGATTGCTCCACAGTTTCCTGACATTCCTGGCCATGCAACTGTCTACTCCATTTAAGCGGTAACTATATCGGCATGCCATACTTGTACTGTGATGTATGATTATATATTTTTTGAATATTTGAAGTTATTTTATATGTCTCTTAGAGTCAACGATCCCCTGAAGATGATCACCTTATGGTCGAAACGCGTCGGGTTTACACCCACATACATTTGTTATGCAATCTTGTTTCACATTTTGCATGTATGGGAATATTGGAATATGTAGGAATTTATCTGGCCAGACCGTTTTACATGTTTTATTCATTGCAACCTAACTGTGACTTTTGACAACTTTCAAATAAATATGTTTTATACTTTTATTCGACAAACAATTATTCGATCACATTTATATTGCTGTCCAAAGCCCCATTGGGGAAAACTGTCCTGTATCATATATACCGGGGTTTGCAGCGCTTACATCTCTCCCATGTGTGTTTCTTTTTTCCAGTCCTTACATCAGTGTTCCCAGCAGAGCCCCAGGCCTTAGACCAGTGTCCCCAGCAGAGCTCAGTCCTTACATCAGTCTCCCTAGCGGAGCCCCAGGCCTTAGATTAGTGTCCCTAGCAGAGCTTAGTCCTTACATCAGTCTCCCCAGCGGAGCCCCAGTCCTTACAATGCTGTCAATCAAATCCAATTACGCGGGAGGCGGGACCGAGTCCTGCTGTCTGTGTCAATAGACGCAGCAGCAGAACATGGGACCGTGCCTGCACGAGTGCCCCGAGGGAGAGCCAGGGTTACCACCTTTCCAGGATTCACCCAGACAGTCCGGGTTTGGAATCATGTGTCTGGGTTTCAGTCTGTCTGAAATCCGGACACATTATTTCGACTGGGCTGTGGCTCCCCAAGAAACCTAGATAGTCGCACACAAATCTGTTTCCGTCCGGGAGCTGCGATTGGCTGTCTGTGGGCAGGTTTGGCATCAATGGGGGGTGGGGGGGGTGGGGGCGATGATGTCAACAAGAGCAGTTTAGCAACACCCACTGTTTGCCGCAGCATACATAGCTACTCTCCTTGGGGCACCCAAAGTAATGCCAGGTCTTTTATTATTTTATAGTGTATACTATGTAGAGCAGCACGATTAATCGTAAAAGAATAGATATCGCCATTCAACCCCCCTCACGATCTTAAAACAGCATTTCCTCGATGCAGTATTCATAGAAGGGAGGGAATTCCGGCACTCCGAATGATGTGATGCCTTTGTAAATGATGTAAGGGTGGCTTTAATAGCACATCTTAGTCAGTTAGTAAATATATATTGGGAAAAAAAAGGAGGCAGCCATCCTCAGAGGGTGTCCATTACCTCTGTCAGCAAGAAAGGAGTATAAGAAGGGGGGGGAGGGGGAGGCGCCAACTGAGATAGTCCTACTGTTAATGGAGTGTTAGTGTAGTATGTACACTTACAGGAGGTTCACTGGGTGAAGATGCCCGTCAGATCAACATACCCCAGGACACCTCTATCCCTGACGGGCATCTTCACCCAGTGAACCTGTAAGTGTACATACTACACTAACACTCCATTAACAGTAGGACTATATCAGTTGGCGCCTCCCCCTCCCCCCCCTTCTTATACTCCTTTCCTCGATGCAGTGCAGAGTTCTCTTCTGACAGGCTGCCTTTTTTTTCCAGACAGCTGTCAAGGTTATCACAACATGCTCAGGCAAGATAAAGAGAAACATTGTAACATTTGGTTCTTTTAGATCAAAGGGATGAACTTCGGTCTGTATATGAAGTCATTTTAACCACTTAAAGCGGGGGTTCCGCGGCCGATCGTTTTTTTTTTTCCGTGAATGCAATGTTTTTTTACATCACAACGTAATACTAACTTTTTGGGTGACTTCAAACCTCCCCAGTCCGTTTTCGTTGAAAAGATTAACTTATAAAAATGGATATAGGGAGTTTCCATTTTGCTTGTGGGCATTGTGAAGTCCACAAGCACTGACTTCCTGGAAGCGGTGAATGCTCATCTCCTGGCATTCACCGCTCTTTCCCGCGCATGAGCAGTGTTTACGGCGACCAGCGCCGTAAACTTCCTGGTTGCCATGACAACGGGCGGCATCATTGAAAGTTCACGCCCCGTTGTGATGGCATTCACAGCAATAGAAACAACGTGGTGTCACGCGTCACTTCTTGCTAGAAAATTTTGCGGGATTTCGAAGGACGGCGTTCTGCATTGTATCTTGGGAAGCATAACACTGTGCTCGCAGTATACATTGCGGAGAGCTCCCAGAGAACACTGCGGCGCCGGGGAGACGCCTACTCCCGCGGGAGGGAAAACCTGTAAGTCTGCAATATTAAGGTATTTAAAAGAGAAAAAAAAAATTCCTAGGGCAATTGTATCTCTATGTTGTGCAATGATGCGGATAGGATAGTCTTGTTATTTGGGTGGACCTCCGCTTTAAAGACTAACCCTTTTTCTGACACTTGTTGCTTACAAGTTAAAATCTGTAATTTTTTTTGCTAGAAAATCATTTAGAACCCCCAAACATTATATATATTTTTTTAGCAGAGACCCTCGAGAATAAAATGGCAATCGTTGCCCTGTGCCGCAAAAGTGTTCGGGCGTGGCTTGAAGAAAAGGTAGCAACCCTAGGGAGAGCGGCTCTCCAAGGGGGCACTCGAGAACAGGAAGACCCAGGAGCACCGCTGAGGGACCCCAGAAGAGGAGGATCGGGGCCCCTCTGTGCAAAACCAACTGCATAGAGGAGGTAAGTATGACATGTTTGTTTGAAAAAAAAAACACAAACCTTTAGTAAATGTAATAAAGTTGTGATGTGGCAACAGTTCAAATGCATATTCTTGATTGTTTAATCTTGCAAAGTCTTAAACCGTACACAAGAAAAACATCAGAACAATGGTTTAGGACATCTCCACCCTTTCTCAAGTCTTCAGGAAACTTACCGTAACCCTTTCACGCCTGAGCCCATTTCTGACATTTGTTGTTTACAAGTTAAAATTCATATTTTTTGCTAGAAAATTACCCCCAAACATTATATTTATATTTTTAGCAGAGACCCTAGGGAATAAAATGGTGATCGTGGCAATATTTTATGTCACACAGTTTTTGCGCAGGGGTCTTTCAAATGCATTTTTTGGGGAAAAAATACAATTTCATGAATTCAATTTTTTTTGGTATAATGTGAAAGATGATGTTACGCTGAGTAAATAGATATGTAACATGTCATGCTTTGAAATTGCGCACACTCATGGAATGGCGACAAACTATGATACCTAAAAATCTTCATAGGCAACGCTTTAAAAATTTTTGACGATTACCAGGTTAGAGTTACAGAGGCGGTCTTTTGCTAGAATTATTGCTCTCACTCTGACGATCCGGGTGATACCTCACATCTGTGATTTAAACAATGTTTACATTTGCGGGCGCGACTTGCGTATGCATTTTCTTTGCTGCGCAAGCTCGCGGGGACAGGGGCGCTTTAAATTTTTTTTTATCTTATGTATTTATTTATTTACACTGTCTTTTAAAAATAAAATAAAAATCAGGCCACTTTTATTGCTATCGCAAGGAATGTAAACATCCCTTGTGACAGTAATAGGCAGCACTCTTTATGGAGGGATCGGGGGTCTAAAAGACCCCAAATCCCTCCTTTACACTTCAAAGTATTCAGAACGCCAAAAACGGCGATTCTGAATACTGTAATTTTTTTTAAACTGCGCCATTGGCCGCCGAGTAAACCGGAAGTGGCGTGACGCCGCTTCCGGGATTGTAGCTCGGAGATCCGATCAGAGCCAAATGCGGCTTCCTTCGGGTCTCGGCCTAGCAGGCCGATGCGCCGGCTGGGTGCTCGAGTCTCCCGGTGGGACTGGAGGCCCGGGAAGAGCGGCGGAAGGTGTCGCAAGGGGGGTTGTCCTCTCCCATTGCTTTAGGATAAAAGCTGAGCGGCTTTTAGCCGCATTGGTTGTTATCCCTAAAGAGCCGACCAACACTCTAAAAAACGGTACTGGGATGATGCATGCAGCTGCCAGCATAACTTTCTGTTTATACAGCCCTTTAATCGCTTCACGCATATATACGTCGGCAGAATGGCTCCTGTGGCAAAGCAATGTACCTGTACGTTGCTTTGAAAAGCCAGCCGTGCGGGCGCACGCCCGCCGCGAGCTCTGTGACCGTGCCCGCGGGACCTGCGGACTCCATGTCCGCCGGTGTCCCACGATCGTGTCACGGAGCTGCACAACGGAGAGATGCCTGTGTAAACAAGGCATTTCCCTGTTCTGCCTTGTGACAGAACACTGATCTACTGCTCCCTGTGATCGGGAGTAGTGATCAGTGTTGAGTCACTGTTAGTCCAGCCACCCCCACAGTTAGAATCACTCCCTAGGACATACTTAACCCCTTCGTCGCCCCCTAGTGGTTAACCCCTTCCCTGCCAGTGTCCTTTACACAGTAAACAGTGCATTTTTATAGCACTGATCGCTGTATAAATGACAATGGTCCCAAAATATTGTCCAAAGTGTCCGATGTGTCCGCCATAAAGTCGCAGGCACGATAAAAATCGCAGATCGCCACCATTACTAGTAAAAAAAAATATTAATAAAAATGCCATAAAACTATCCCCTATTTTGTAAACGCTATAAGTTTTGCGCAAACCAATCAATATACGCTTATTGCGATTTTTTTTTTTACCAAAAATTTGTAGAAAAATACGGCCTAAACTGAGAAAGAATTTTTTTTAATATATTTTTTGGGGATATTTATTATAGCAAAAACTAAAAAATATAGCTTTTTTTCAAAATTGTCGCTCTTTTTTTTTGTTTGTTTATAGCGCAAATAATAAAAAACGCAGAGGTGATCAAAATACCACCAAAAGAAATCTATATTTGTGGGAAAAAAAGGACGTTAATTTTGTTTGAGTACAACATCGCACGACCGCGCACTTGTTAGCTAAAGCGACGCAGTGCCGAATCGCAAAAAATGCTCTGGTCAGGAAGGGCGTAAATTCTTCCAGGAAGGGCGTAAATTCTTCCGGGGCTGAAGTGGTTAGTTACCATTTGAATAGAGGAAGCCCAGCTACTGAAAAACTCACAAAAAAAAAATTGCAATTAATCTTTCATTTCTAAATGGTAGATAAATACGCTATTCCATATTTGTTACAAAAAAAAAAAACAATAAAATGGCCATAGCCGCAAATAGGTACAAAAGATTCGCTAAATTGTATTCCTATTACAAGCAATATGTTATTTTCTTATACACTTTATATTGATTTCAACACCTTCCTGTTATTTTTTTTTTCCACTTCTGGAATTTCTTACACCTTTTCATTTCTAGTATCTGGGTTTCCGAAAGGAGTGACCTGCAAGAAAGCGTCTGATAATACAGACAAAAATACAGATAATCTGTGAACAGCTAATACACATCTACAACACTTATGTAATGGTAGAGCAAATATGCAAAGCTGAGGAGGGCTTAACGTACAATGGTGTGAATGCACATGGATCTGACTAAGAAGGATGGTGCTTTTCCATATCTCTACACACCTTCCCTACAACTAAAGCTCTGTTGTCGTATCACAAGCCCCAAATCCCCTTTTTATTCCCTGTCCGGGCCGGCTCAGGGCTGGGCTGTTTGCAGATACCAGACTCTTGTGGCTGCAGAAGAGCAGCTGTGTTTGGGGAGGTTTTAGCACTATCTGTAGAGTAAACAGGTTCCATAAAGACATCCTGGTATTGATTTTGGTTGGTGGTTTAATGCCATGTAATGAAGGTCCAGGTAAATGTGGCACAGCACACAATAGTCCAACATCTTCCTAAATACATATAGGTGTATTCCAGGGTTAATTTTGGCAGCAAATTTCAATTTAGTTTTAGTCTTATGCCGCGTATACACGCGTTTCATGACGAGAAAGATGCCATTTTTTTATTTAGTCATTAAAAACGATCGTGTGTAGGCTCCAGAGCATTTTTCGCGACGTGAAAAACGGGCATTAAAAATTTGGAACGTGTTCTATTTTTGTCTCATCGTTTTTCACGTCGTCAAAAACGGCCGTGTGTAGGCTTTAAGGACGTGAAAAAAACGTGCATGCTCAGAAGCAAGTTATGAGACGAGAGCGCTCGTTCTGGTAAAACTAGCGTTCATAATGGAGATAGCACATTCGTCACGCTGTAACGAACTGAAGAGCACGAGGCTGAAAAGCGCAAATCGTCTCTCACCAAACTTTACTAACACGAGGATCAGCAAAAGCAGCCCAAAGGGTGGCGCCATCCGAATAGAACTTCCCCTTTATAGTGCCGTCGTACGTTTCGTACGTCACTGCGCTTTGCTCGAGCATTTTTTTTCACGATCGTGTGTAGGCAAGGCAGGCTTGAGAAGAATCACGTTGAGAAAAACGTTGTTTTTTTCAATGACGGTCATGTGTACGTGGCTTTAGTCTTATGCCGCGTACACACGACCGAGTTTCTCGGCAGTGAAAACACCGCCGTGAAACCCGACTGGAAAAACGAGGACCGGCTTGGTCCCCTTTTCCCAGTCTACACACGGCCGTTTTTCACGACATGTTTTCTCTTGGTCGAGAAAACCGGCCGTGTGTAGTCTCCCTAGTAGTGTTTCCCTATGGGAAAACTGCAGAGGAAAAAAATGCTGCGATTCGCGTCGAGAAAAATTAGTGCATGTTCTCATTTTTCTCGTCGTGATTCTCTGCAGTTTTCTCGTCGGGAAAACTGCTGGAGAGCCAACACACGCCCGTTTTTCTCGTCCAAGTGAAAAAAATGTCAGTTTTCCGACGAGAAAAATGGTCGTGTGTACGCGGCATTAGGACTAAAATGGCATTTTAGTTTTAGTCCCATTTTAGTCTTCTGCAATTGTTTTAGTTTTAGTCATATTTAGTCGACTAAAATCTCCAGTACATTTTAGTCGACTAAAACTCATTTTAGTCGTCTAAAATCGAATGGGTGTAATTAAATTGTAATGCATTAGTTAACATTTCTCTACAATTTCCAAACTTGTTATATACTGCTGGAGTGAAGAATCGAATATGTTATTATTTATGGTATTGAGGTATGAACATGCACTACAGACCAGTGTTCATTTTGAAGTCAAATTTCAATTTAGTTTTAGTCTAATGCCGCGTACACACGGCCGTTTTTAATGTCATTGAAAAAAATGACGTTTTTCTCGACGTGATTCTTCTCAAGCCTGCCTTGCCTACACACGTTCGTGAAAAAAAAATGCTAAAGCAAACGTGACGTACGAAACCTATGACGGTACTATAAAGGGGAAGTTCCATTCGGATGGCGCCACCCTTTAGGCTGCTTTTGCTGATTTCGTGTTACCGCGTGTTAGTAAATGTTTGGTGAAAGACGATTCGCGCTTTTCAGTCTCCGTGCTTTTCAGTCCGTTACAGCATGACGAATGTGCTATCTCCATTCTGAACGCTAGTTTTACCAGAACGAGCGCTCCCGTCTCATCACTTGCTTCTGAGAATGCACGTTTTTTCCCCGTCATTAAATCGTACACACGGCCGTTTTTCATGACGAGAAAAACGGCGAGGTGAAAAACGACTAAAATAGTATTCATTTAGTCGACTAAAATGTTTTAGTCATTTTAGTCGACTAAATTAACACTGGTGTATTCTGCTAGTTAAAAGGAAATATATGTGCTTTCAATCAATTAAAAAATATATATATTATTTACAAGCTTATTAACTGACGTTTCATTTTTTTTTTTTATTAAAAAAAAAAATTAAAAAAATTACACTAAAAATCTCTTTCTGAGATTTGTTGTTTACAAGTTAAAAACATTTTTTTTGCTAGAAAATTACTTAGAACCCCCCAAACATTATACATGTTTTTTCTAACACCCTAGAGAATAAAATGGCGGTCGTTGCAATACTTTCTGTCACACCGTATTTGCGCAGCGGTCTTAAAAGCGCACTTTTTTTGGGAAAAAATACACTTTTTTAAATTAAAAAATAAGACAACAGTAAAGTTAGCCCAATTTTTTTTTATATTGTGAAATATAATGTTACGCCGAGTAAACTCATACCCAACACGTTTCAAAATTGCGCCCGCTCGTGGAATGGCGACAAACTTTTACCCTTAGGCTCCATGTACACGGGACGTTTTTACAACTCCCCTTTCACACTGGAGCGGTTTGCAGGAGCTATTGCGCTAAAAAAAGCACCTGCAAACCGACCCTAAACAGCCGCTGCTGTGTCTCCAGTGTGAAAGCTCGAGGGCTTACACACTGGACCGGTGCGCTAGCAGGACGAAAAGAAAAAGTCCTGCTAGCCGCATCTTTGGAGCGGTGAGAGGAGCGGTGTTTATACCGCTCCTCCACTGCTCCTGTCCATTGAAATCAATGGGCACCGCGGCTATACCGCCGGCAATGCGCCTCTGCAGAGGTGCTTTGTGGCGGTTTTTAACCCTTTTTCGGCCGCTAGCGGGGATTAAAACCACCCAGCTCGCGGCCGAATAGCGCCGCTAAAAATAGCGGGGCTTTACCGCCACCGCCGCTCCCGCCCCAGTGTGAAAGGGGCCTAAATGATTAAACTTGACAGATAGTAACCCACGTTTAAAACGTCCATTTTGCCACTTTTACATGCTGCGTTTAGTGGCGTTTTGCCGCGTTTGGCGCGTTTGCATTCAGAAGCGTTTCAAAAAATTATTTTTTTTTAAAATGGGCAAAAACGAAAAACGCTTATAAACGAAGCGCTGCTAAACACGGGTTACCGCGTTTAGTCGCGTTTGGCGTCTGAAACGTCGAAAATCTTCTGCGTCTGAACCCATCTTTTTGATTTCAAAGAAACACTAAACACAACTGCCTAAAAACGGCAATAAATGAAACGGTGTACATGGTCACATAGGATAACATTGAATGAGTTCAGGGGCAGTTGAAAAAAAGCACCCAACTGCCTCTGAACGTCCGTTTAGCAGCGTCCCGTGTACATGAGGCCTTAAAAATCTCCATAGGCGACGTTTAAAAAAATTCTACAGGTTGCATGTTTGGAGTTACAGAGGAGGTCTAGGGCTAGAATTATTTTTCTCACTCTACCGATCACCGCGATACCTCACATGTGTGGTTTGAACACCGTTTTCATATGCAGGCACTGCTCACGTATGCTTTCGCTTCTGCACGCGAGCTCGGCGGGACGAGGCGCATTTAAAAAAAAAAATCTTATTTATTTTACCTTTTTTTTTTTTTTTTTTTACACTGTTCTTTAACCACTTCAATACGGGGCTTTTTTTACCACCTCAATACCGGGCCTATTCTGGCACTTCTCTCCTACATGTACAAATCATCATTCTTTTGCTGGAAAATTACTCAAAACCCCCAAAAATTATATATGTTTTTTTAGCAGACACCCTAGGGAATAAAATGATGGTCATTGCAACTTTTTTTCTTGCACGGTATTTGCGCAATAATTTTTCAAACGCCTTTTTTTGGAAAAAAAATGGTTTCATGAATTAAAAAATAACAAAACAGTAAAGTTAGCCCAATTTTTTGGTAAAATATGAAAGATGATGTTACGCCGAGTAAATAGATACCTAACATGTCACGCTTTAAAATTGCGCACACTCATGGAATGGCGCCAAACTTCGGTACTTAAAAATCTCCATAGGCAACGCTTTATTTTTTTTTACAGGTTACCAGGTTAGAGTTACAGAGGAGGTCTAGTGCTAGAATTGTTGCACGCGCTCTAACGCACGCGGCGATACCTCACATATGTGGTTTGAACGGCGTTTACATATGTGGGCGGGACTTATGTTTGCGGTCGCTTCTGATCGCGAGCTACCGGGGACAGTGGCGTTTAGATTTTTATTTTATTTTTACACTTATTTTGCTTTTTTTTTTTTATCACTTTTATTCCTATTACAAGGAATGTAAACATCCCTTGTAATAGGAATGTGTGTGACAGGTCCTTCCTTATTGAGAGATGCGTGGTCAATAAGTCTCCTCCAGGCTGGAAAGCATGAGATCGTGAAAAAAATTTCACTGATCTCATGTTTACTAGCCGCAATGGCGGCTTTGTTTACATCTGAGGACCCGGGCGTGACGTCATCACATCGCACCCGGGCCTCCGACAGTCATAGAGATGACTGGTGACCATCTGGTCACCAGTCATCTCTATGCTTCCTATCGTGCGCCGGACGATTCATTCTCCGGGCCCACGATGGCACGGGAGAGCCCAGAGAAGCACCGGATGGCGGCGGGAGGGGGGATGTCCCCTCCCGCAACCTATAAGAACGATCAAGCGGTGGAACCGCCGCTATGATTGTTCTTATGGCGCACAGAATCTCCGGCAGAACAGAAGGATATCTGAATGATGCCTCTAGCTGCAGGCATCATTCAGATATTCCCCCACAAAGCCCAGGACGTCATATGACGTCCACCCAGGATGGGAGATCCCATCTGTGGACGTCATTTGACTATGTGCGGGTAGGGAAGTGGTTAAAAAAAAAATCTTGTCACTGTTATTCCCATTACAAGTAATGTAAACATCCCTTGTAATAGAAAAAAGCATGACAGGTCCTTAAATATAAGATCTGGGGTCAAAAAGACCTCACATCTCATATTTACACTAAAGTACAATAAAAAAAAAGGCCCTTTAACCACTTAAGCCCCGGACCATTTTGTTGCTAAAGGACCAGGCCACTTTTTGCGATTCGGCACTGCGTCGTTTAACTGACAATTGCGCGGTCGTGCGACGTGGCTCCCAAACAAAGTTGACGTCCTTTTTTCCCCACAAATAGAGCTTTCTTTTGGTGGTATTTGATCACCTCTGCGGTTTTTATTTTTTGCGCTATAAACAAAAATAGAGCGACAATTTTGAAAAAAATTCAATATTTTTTACTTTTTGCTATAATAAATAGCCCCAAAAAATATATAAAAAAAGTTTTTTTGCTCATTTTCCTCATTTTTACGTATTCTTCTACATATGTTTGGTAAAAAAAATTGCAATAAGCGTTTATTGATTGGTTTGGGCAAAAGTTATAGCGTCTACTAAATAGGGGATAGTTTTATGGCATTTTTATTAATATTTATTTTTTTACTAGTAATGGCGACGATTAGCGATTTTTATCGTAACTGCGACATTATGGCGGACACTTTGGACACTTTTGACACATTTTTGGGACTATTGTCATTTTTACAGCGATCAATGCTATAAAAATGCACTGATTACTGTGAAAATGACACTGGCAGTGAAGGGGTTAAACACTTATTGGCATTGTAGGGGTTAAGTGTGCCCTGATGTATGCTTCTAACTGTAGGGGCGATGGGCTGTGTGTGACAAGACAGTGATCACCGCTTCCAATTACAGGAAGCGGTGATCACTGTCATTGTCACTAGGCAGAGCGAGGAGATGCTTTCTCTCCGTGAGACGATCGCGGGTGTCCCCGCGGCGATTGAGTCCGTGGGACCCACGGTCGGGCTCACGGAGAAAGCAGGAGGGTCACGAGCGCTCCGCCGCTGGCACACGCGCGACCACACGGCGGTACCTGTACGTGCCTATGCCTGTCCGTGCCATTCTGCCGACGTATATATACAGGAGGCGGTCCTTTATTGGTTAAAGTGGTTATAAACCCACTTTTTCAACTTGCACCTACAGGTAAGCCTAGATTAAGGCTTACCTGTAGGTGCAAGAAATATCTCCTAAACCTACACGGTTTAGGAGATATTTACTAAAATGACAAGCGCCGCTATCTACGGCGCATGCGCGCCGTAGACAACGGCGCATTTATGGGGTTAATCCCATTCACATACTCGGCTACTTCCCAGCAATCGCTGGGCGTAGCCGAGTGGGACGCCTCCCGCGCGCATGCGCAGAGTGACGTCTCCGCCGCTCCGGCCAATCACAGCGCCGGAGCGGCGCTGTGATTGGCTGGTGCGGCGATACCCGGAAGTAACATTCCGGCTATCGCCGCAGTGATGTCTGCGGCTGGACAGAGGGACGAGGACGGCTTCGGGGGCCCCGATCTAAGGTAAGTGGAACATAATGAGCTATTATGCTAGTCATAATAGCTCATTATGCCTTTCTCTTGCAGGTGGGCCAAAAAAAAAAAAGTGGGTTTACAACCACTTTAAGAGCAATGGGCGGAAGTGACGTTTTGACGTCGCGTCCGCCCTGCTATGGTATGGAGACGGGTGGGGGCCATCTTCCCCTCACTCTGCTCCATACCCAGCAACGAGAAGGACCTGATCGCCTCCCCCGCTACCGAAGGCTCCGGTAAGCGGCGGAGGGCAAGGGAGAGCAGCGTAAGTGGTTAAAGCAGCCCTTTCCATTGCCAATCTTTACAGAAACCGTTGGAAATATGAGCTATTTACCTCCTAAAAGCAGACTCCTGGCAGCCCTTTAAGGACTTCTAAATGACGCAAGACTAAGGCCGAGTTCCCAATCATGTAACCACTGTGATTGGCTGTCAAAGCATTATATGTAGATATTCACCAGCACACCAAGGATCATCAATTTTGTCCAAACGTTTTTTATTAAAGAAAGATCACATCACAAAACAGTGCTGTGCAATGTTTCAGAGCCACGCAGGACCCCTTCGTCAGGCATGTGATGATTCTTGGTGTGCTGGCGAATATCTACATATCGTACAGGTTCCAGTATCCAGTTGGCGGTCGCTACAGCACCCAGTATCTTAGGAGCTCATTCCAGGATTGTGTGCGATGGGAGTATAGACTGTGGCTGTCAAAGCATTCACATGATCAGAAGCCCCTCTCAGTGGCTCCCAATTGTAAATGGTGATCTGGAACTGTTGTTGTCAGCTCAGCCAGTATGCGCAGTGAGCGCATTCTCAGCACATACACTATATCACCAAAAGTATTGGGACACCTGCCTTTAGACGCACATGAACTTTAATGTTCCGTAGTCTTAGTTCGTTGGGGTAAATGTTGAGCTGGCCCACCCTTTGCAGCTATAACAGCGTCATCTCTTCTGGGAAGGCTGTCCACAAGGTTTAGGAGTGTGTCTATGGGAATGTTTGACAATTCTTCCAGAAGCGCATTTGTGAGGTCAGGCGCTGATGTAGACGAGAAGCCCTGGCTCGCAGTTTCAGCTCTAATTCATCCTAAAGGTGTTCTATCTGGTGGAAGTCAGGACTTGGTGCAGGCCAGTCAAGTTTCTCCACCCAAACTCGCTCATCCATGTCTTTATGGACCTTGATTTGTGCACTGGTCCAAATCATTTGGTGGAGGGGGGATTATGGTGTGGGGTTGTTTTTCATTGGTTGGGCTTGGCCAAACCATAATGTCACTAGTGAGTATCCTGGATCCATACCAGTCAAATTATGATGCTGTACTGCACTAGCGTCCGTATGTAAAAAAAAAAAAAAGTGTGAAAAAAACAAATTTTATTTAATTTCTTAATTTTCTCTAAAAAATTACAACTTCAAAAATCTTGCCTCTTACTAAATACCTCAGACTGTCTAATTTCCATAAAGAGGTCATTTGTTTTTGTTTTTTTATAACAGAAAGTAGAAAATAACTTTTTTTAAAAATTTTCGGTCTTTTTTAATTTGTATAGCCAAAAATAGGAAAACCCAGTGGTAATCAAATACCACCAAAAGAAAGTTCTATTTGTGTGAAAAAATGATTGCCAGTTAATTAACTTTACTTTAATTAATTGCCAATTAAAGTAGCACAGTGCTGAATAGCAAAAAACTGCCTTATCATGAAGGGGGTAAAACCTTCCAGAGGTCAAGTGGTTAAGGTACATTCATACATTTCATACATTTGCATTTTAAAGATTGAAATGCACTAAAACTTGTCTGTTTTCAAATGCAGTTTTAAACATAAAGGCCTGCAGTTCAGTTTAGAAAATGTATTTTCTAGGATGGTCATGCGCAGTCAGTACGCCGACACCTGTGCTGACTCGATGTCATCAACCAGACTCAGGAAGGAATTCAACGGAGAGCTGGCATGGTGGTTGCCGTGACAACACGTTTCATGCACATGTGCTTCGTCAACGCCTTCCCAAGTCTGGTTGATGATATTCTCAGCGTGCCAGTGCGCCGAGTCAGCACAGCAGTCAGCATATTGTATATTCGTCTCCACACCGGCCCCTTCACTGAGGGATATACTGGATCTTTTATTACAGCCCGGGTGCTTGGTAACTGGCCCTGCTTTATTTAACTGATTTTACTGATTGTTTTTTATGGCTCGCTTACTGGTTCATGTTGGGAATAAAGCTATTTTTACATGGCAGTTCCTGAATAACTATGGTTCCTGTATGATGTGGTGACTGGCTGTAAATTAGCCCCACACCTACCAAAGGCTCTGAGCGCTATCTGTATGTTTTTTTTTTTCTTTGTGAATTGGTGGGTGGCTTCACCATACAATCACAGAAAAATAAGGATTTTCACCGGCACACCTTGGTACAGTGATAATCTTGTCCTTTACTTACATAACGTAACAGGCATCACAGGCCGACAGTTTTCAGACCTTACAGGATTCCTTTTCCAAGGCAGAGGTCCTGCAAGGTTCCAAAACATTGGCCTGTGGTGCCTGCTGTGAATATATGCATGACGCATGAAAATACATGTGTAGCAGGATGTCCATATGTAAGAAGGAATCCGGCTCCCTCCGGTGGTATAAGTGTTACAATGCAACTAATGCACTTTGGGACAGATATCAGCTAGGAGAAAAGACTTTGTTGCTTTTAGTAAAAGACAGACTACATTACCCAGGGTGCATTGCAACACCGCAAAGCATTCTGGGCAGACTACTTAAACCAGGGGAGGGGCCAGCGTCTCTCTCTCTGGATCCAGCTCTCAATCAAGCAGGAAGTTGGCACGGAGGCCTGCTTCCTAAGGATTAGGCCAGAAGCCTGGGCCTAAATTACGGGAGTGCCTGAGTGATTTCCAGCAGAGGATCGTCCTGTGATTGCCCAGCAGAGACCGGAGTCGTCCATCACCATATGCTGTTAGTGACGGAGTCCGGAGACTGCAGCTGAAGCAGAAGCGTGGAGATCGAGTGACCGGGACAAGCCAGAGGAGACTATCTGAAAGTCGGGCCTGTTTGGTGAGAAGGGCACCTGCCCAGAATTGACTACTACCTTAGAGGAAAGTGATTTAGTTAGTGCCAGCCACACTTCACCTATCACGCCACAGCTTGCGGCCTAGTGTATCTCACTGGAGACTATGTGATCAGAGATTGGTGCATCCGTCATTAGTGGGTGGCAGGCACACGAGTACTCAGGTATATTGCGGATAATTACAGCATCTTGTTGAAACCCTGTGGATTACAATTTAACTTGTGCACCGACGGTGGCTAGCGAAGACTTCATTGGAGAAAGGAACTTTGAGTGGGACGCAGATAGGCCTTGCTTACCTATTATAGGGAATGAACACGTGCAAGGTATTGCAATAAAGGGGGAGCTCGCGAGCAACCAGTTAGCCGTGCAGAGACACATATAGATACATGTACATATATACAGCTGATGTTATTTCCTGTTATTACCTAATCTCAGTGATACCTATCCTTATTGGTTTATTGACTCTGCAATGCGCATGCAGAGTCAACTGTGTGTATTAATGTGATTCTTTACCCTTCCCTTTTATACTGAGTAAAGGTACCTTTGATTAAGCATATAACTTGTGTGAAGTATCTCTGTCACTTAGAAGGACTATTGACCAGCAAAGGTAATAACATTTACAGGTTATTGTGTGATGTATGCAGGATTGTGTCTCCTAATACTCAATAGGTCTCACACTCCTTATTCATATCAGTTGTGCTAAGGGAAGGTTTGAGCCACTTCCAGGGGTTGATAGGCAGGACGTAGACCCAAATCAAACAAACAGCAGCTCCTACGGGGGTAGTGCTACACATGAAAACATTTATGATTCTGTAATGATTTTTTTCTGATGAAAAATAAAAAACTTAAATGACAAAAAAAAGAAAATACATGAAAACACATATTAGCGCATGTGCACAATGCACATCATCGCACATTAAAAAACGTGTTTAAAAACAGCATATAGATGGGCACCAAAAATGTGAACCAAGCCTAAGGCTTCCTCTCTTTGGTCCCTGCAACCAAACAGAGTGGCGGGGGAGTGATAAGACGGGGAGTACTTTCTGAGGAGGGCATCAATTACGTGAGCCACATGGACAATGCACAGCTTCACTTCAGGCCAAACTTCATGGTATATATATTTTTTAAAGGTCTCAGCAGTTTAAAAGAACAGAAGGAAATAGGGCAGAAAGCAGGACTTGTATGTGCCTCATACAAAATCCGGCTTTCTGCCCTGTTTCCTTTTTAATACTAAACCGGGGTGGAGGAGGGGATTTGAACGGCCCCTGTACCTCATTTAAAGTCCCAACATCCCCCTTCCCCCTCTTTTTGTCTTTAAAAGAACAGCTTTGGCTGCAATAATGACCTCCTTCCTCTCTGATCCTTTCCACAGCGGTATTCCCATTTCACCACAAGATGTCTTTGGTCTTCTGAATTGAGGCATCATTCAGCCCAGAAGACTGAGGACATCTTGTGAGTGCAGGGTGTCATGGACCCACCCTCGGAAGAGCAATCGCTGCAGCTCCCTGCACCTTCTGTGTAATGGTTGTTGAATTGAGTGCTGATTTCTTTACAACAGTGCTGTTTTTTTGCATTATCAATGATCCCCCACCACCTTGAGGGTCATTGATGATCTGAAGAAGGAAAGGCGCCCACATGACTGGCCCAAATACTTCTGGAAATATATGACAAAGAGCAAAAAATACACAATGGGGGTCTTTAGTGGGGAGGAGCACTGGGGGGGGGGGTCCAGAGTTTGGCTTTAAGTTTATAATGTAACAAGTCCACTGGGGGGATCCAGAGTTTGGCTTTAAGTATATAATGTAACAAGTGTTCGGAGAGACAGGAACTTAGCATCTCCTAATAGGCCGCTTGCAGCACTATCAAAGTGGTACCAGGGGACCTATAAACTCTGGGCCTGGATCCATTTGTCATACAGAGAATTTGGGTAGCTGTACTTGTCAATAGTTGATATGCAAAGGAGAACAAGAGCTTTCTTTCACAACATAAAATGCCATTGCCTAGGACCGGGATATGGGATAAAAAAAAAATGACTTTCAAATACTTTCAAAAACACTTAAGCTCTGCGACTGTTAAAATGATTTTCTGGAAGAGTTAAGCCAAAAAGGCAATTTTTCGGATTAATTTACAGCAGTGTACACAGAAAACTCAGTTTGAATAAATCACCAAAATTCAAATGCAGATTGCGGGTAAAGTAAGTCTTTGTACAGGCTGTTATGGTAGAAGGGAATTATGAACGCTGCAAAGCCATTCCAGTAAAGGCTTGGTAGCCAAGTTGAATACAAGTGTGCATTTTAATGAAAATGTGCACTTTGCACAAAATTACATGATTCATGTTGAAAGTTTTATTTTTTTCATAGTGAAAAATTAAAAATATTTAAATATGGAAAATACAAGAAGCTGAAAATAAAATCACAGCACTGTTTAGATTTTTTTTGGTTTCCAATGAAAATAAGTATTTTGCTGGGGATTTATCCATTCAAAAGTGAAATTGCAGTTTTTGGTTTGGGCTGGTGACTTAAAAAAAAATTCAAAAATTAAAGTAGCTGTGTATTCATTAAAGTGGTTGTACCCTGTACAACCACTTTTACTTACAGGTAAGCCTAGACAACGGCGCAGGTGCACTTTAGAAACAGGTTGTGGTTTTAGTACTTTTTCATTATGCTGCATCATGGTGACTGTTATCACAAAGAGGAACCCAGAAACAGTAAGGGTCCCAGCTATATCATTGATTATAAAAAATACTCTTTCCTGCCGCTCGGGAAGAAGTCATATGATGAAACGCGTAGGGCCGGGCAAGGACTCTGACGTCAACACGCTATCCAGGTTCACACTCGTGGCTCGCATAACAAGCTGAGCGGCCGGAGGTGATTAGGAACACATACATGCTGGCTATCCCTAGTGTCAGGTCTGACACTTTTATATGTGAGTTGTAATGATTGCATATGTTTTAAATAAACCTTTTAAAAACGTTATTACACTATTGGAGCTTCCTTGTTCCTCTCCTATATATGTGGGGATCGTGGATTGAGTCTTGAAGAGTATTTTATGTATTGTTAAATGGCTCTCTGGATCCTAGCATTGACTGGAAAAAAGGCGCAGCTGCTGGTTTATAATCTTACCAGCCATTTCAGTCGGTGAGTCAGTTTGGTACGACTGGTGGAGGATCACATTGGGTTTCTTATCACATTTGATCTACATACAAGATATCACCGAATGTCACCATCATCTATTTATATTTCTTCACATTTATAAACTTTTATTTATGTGTATTTATCTGACCATATACCTTTTACATATATTTATATATACAGTGGAACCTCAGATTGCGAGTAACGCGGTTAACAAGCGTTTCAGAATACAAGCTTTTTTTTTCTTCAAAATCCTGACTTGGCCAGAGGTGTGGGGGCGCCGGTGACACTCGAAGCCATTCGGAGCTGTTCGGAAATACTCGGAAACACTCGGAAATACTTTGTTCCCGAGTGTTTCCGAGCCTTTCCAAGGGTTTCCGACTGCATCCGAACGGTCTCCGAGTATTTCCGAGTCTCTCCAGCGCCCCCCCCCCCACTTCTGGCCACATGCGGTATTGCATGCAATAGAAGTCAATGCGGAACAAATTATCTTCGTTTCCATTGACTTCTATGGGGAAACTCGTTTTGACATGCGAGTGCTTTGGATTACAAGCATTCTCCTGGAACGGATAATGCTCATAATTCAAGGTTCCACTGTACAATTTTTTTGGGCAGATACACCTTTCTTTCTCGTACATCACGGGAAACAGAGCGACATAGTCATTACTAATGGGTTATATAGATACCTTCAGGTGCTGGCACTGGCAACTTCCAAAACCGGAAGTACCCTCCCCTATATAAGCCCCTCCCATCCGGGAGCACCTCAGTTTTTTGCCAGTGTCTAAGGTGTTGGCCAAGAAGTAACATGTGTTTTTCACTGAGCTTGCGTACAGGTTCTTTTGGGCCTCAGTAAGCTATTCCGGATCCGACCAAAAAAGCTTCATAGCTAAACGGTCGGTACCCGGGCCTTGCAGAGAAGAGCAAGGTTTTGCCTGTAATGCCTCTCTTAGGAGGGCTGGACCCTGGGATCCAGAGCTCTGGTCATACCCACGACCAAGATGTTTTCTGTGCAGGGTGCTATACAGGTCCAGGGGAGTGGAATCCTTGGGAACCCGGTCCCTGAAGGTTTGATTACAATGCCTGCCGTGATAGGTGAAGTTTGGGCTTCTGTGGACCAAACAGAGTCCTGCGGCGAGGAAAAGGTAAGTGGGGGCCCGCGGGAACTTGGTTCTATTGAGGGACCCCCAAGCCTATTTTGTCTTTCTGCCTGTTACCTAAGGTATTCCCGCTAATATTCTGTGTATGCCTGTTACTACTGAGAAAATGTAAAAAATTTTAATAGTAGGCAAGGAAAAAAAAAAAAAAAAAATGTAAGACCGCGGTACCTGTGTTAGACACTAGAGGCCGCTATGGTTCTTTTTCTTGTAATGTGGATTTTTTTCTTCCAGAATCAAATCCAGGCAGTTGGTATGTTCTCTGCTGGGAAGCTGTCTCCTCTGCCCTGTTGCTGCGCTCATCCATCCCCGGGCCCTGCGGCAAAGGGACCCTGGCTCCCATCTAGCTCCTTATTGTTTTCAAAAAAGGCGCCGAAGGCGCACGTGCCCGCGCGCGTGCGCGTGCACGCGCCTCTATATATAGATCTGGAAAATATATATAGATCTGGAAAAAGGGGCGGAGCGGGTGGATGACGCTCAGGTGTGCGCCGCGGCGCTACTGCGCATGTGCGGGCGTCCAGCGTGTTTTAAAGCACATTATAGCTGGCTATTGAAGTGCACAGACAGAGCTAGCAACAGTATAAAGGCACACAGAGGCGGTTGATGCAGGCATCCCCTAGAAAGGCACTTTAGTAGACACCAACTGTGATATAGCAGCAATTGTGCTAGACTATTCTCAGTAAAAGTGGTGTATTACGGCTGGAATACCTCAGCTTTAGGCTTAGGAATATGCCGTCCAGAAGCTCCGGAACTGAATCTTCCAGGAAGCGAAGGGGGTCTCATCGGGCTCTGAGGATCTTGGGCATGCTTCTGCTGCACCAGTCTCCCCTGAAGTTCAGAGGTAAGTGACCGTAGAGACCCCGCAGGGGTACTTGGTACTGTGGCTGTCCTCAGTTCACCTGCTCCTGTGTATGTAACAGAGGAGGTTTTTTTCCTCAGCTCTGGGAGGATTAGAGAGAGATTGTCAACATTGATCGCTGCCTCCCTGTCAGGGAAAGCACGCCCGATCTCCGTCTCCTCCTTCAGAGTGCCTGTTAGCAGAGCAACAGTCCCATACAGGGATCGACCTGCCTGAAGGGGATCAGGATAAGGTTGATTCTGTTATAGAGGAATCAACAGTGGGGGAACCTTTTCTCAGCATCTCAAGCTGAAAGATTATGGGTTCAGTCTCTGACTAACATGGTCCGATCAGCATTTAAAAATGCACCTTGCGGAACCATCAACCACTACTGTATCCTCGTTGGGGTCGCTAGAAGCCCCCAGACTGTCTGTTCTTTTCCACTTCACCCTTTACTGAAAGGGCTCATTTACCAGGATTGGGAACGTCCTGAGAAAATATTTATTACCCCAAGAGATTTCCGGTGGTCTATCCCATGGAGGATAAGTTCATCAAAAAATGGAAGGTCCCTACAGTGGACACAGCCATCTCTTGTATGTATAAATCACTGACATATCCAATGGATAATGTCCAAATGTTCAAGAACCCAATAGATAAAAGATTGGAGTCCTTATGAAAGTCTGCTTCTTTCTACAGCAAGCTTGGTGACACAACCAGCAGTGAGGTCTGCTAAGCAGTGAAGGATCAGTTGAAACAGGTCTTGAGGGACTTGACAGATCAGCAGGCCTTGCCCTAGCTGATCTACCTAGAGCCTTAGGCTTTGCGGTTGACGCCATAAAGGATTCAGTCCATCAGGCCTCCCGCCTTACGCTGTCTATAGTACATATGCGTAGGCTTCTATGGCTCAAAAACTGGTCTGCTGATGCTCCCTGTAAAGAATGGCTGGTTAGCGTCCCATTTCATGGTGAACGCTTATTCAGGGAAAACCTGGACAAATATATCCAGAAAATTTCCAGCGGTAAAAATACGCTCTTGCCGGTTAAAAACAGAGTTAGAGGTCCCTCTTTAAGAGGCCTGCTTCTCCAGTCCCTGGGGCATCGGCTGTGTAACAGTTCCGACGGCCTCCTCGGTCAATTCCCGGGGGTAAAAAAACAGGGACAATAGCAGGGTAATGAGAAACCCTGGGTCAGGGGAGGTACAAAACCTCCCCCAAAGTTAAATTCATTGAAGGGTTGCCCCCACTCAGTCGGGTGGGGGGAGGACTCCAGTTGTTCGCAAGAGACCTGGCGGGACACGATCAAGACAGATAGGTGCTCTCCGCAGTATGTTTGGGATACAGTTTGGAGTTAAAAGACTCTCCTCCTTCCCATTTTTGAGGTCAAACGTGCCAAGGGATCCCCGGAAGAGAGAGTCCCTCCTGTTGGCACTAGAACAACTATTGCTCCAAGGAGTAATTATGGAGGTTCCCCTGGAAGAATGAGGGTTCGGGTTTTACTCAAACCTCTTTACAGTCCCGAAGCAAACGCGGACGGGAGGCCCATATTAATTCTAAAAGGGCTATACAAATTCCTGTATATCAGGACTTTCCGATGGAGTCGATCCGATCGGTGGCCACTGCCCTACAAGGGGAGGATTGGTTAGCCGCGATCGACATCAAAGATGCTTATTTGCACATTCCCATCTTTCCAGTCCACCAAAAATTTCTACGCTTTGCAGTAGAAGGGCGCCATTTTCAGTTCAGAGCCTTACCCTTCGGTTTGGCCACAGCACCACGAGTGTTTACAAAAATTCTGGCCCTTTATTGGCCAATCTAAGAACACAAGGTGTAATGATAATGGCATATCTAGATGACTTGTTGCTGATAGACCACTCAGTGAAAAAACTAGACGTGGTCGTTCACAAGACAATCAAGTATCTGGAATCTCACGGTTGGATTATCAACCGAGACAAGTCAGCCCTAAAAACCAGTCAAAAGTCTGGAATACTTGGGGCTAAGGTTGGATTCAGGCCAGAGAAAAATATTCTTGCCTCGAGGAAAGGTGTTGTCTTTGAAAGATTTGATCCACTTAGTGGGTACAAAAAAGACAGCCGTCCATACGCCTGTGCATGAGGCTGCTGGGAAAAATGGTGGCATCATTCGAAGCAGTACCCTACGGTCAATTCCATTCAAGGAATTTGCAAGGGGCCATACTGTCAGCCTGGAACAAAAAAGTTCAGGCCCTAGACTTACAATGTCCTTGTCCCCTTCCGTTCGCAAGAGCCTCCGTTGTTGGTTGGTTCCCCAGAATCTGGAAAAAGGGAAATCCTTCAGTCCGATTTCTTGGAAGGTGGTCACTACAGATGCCAGCCTTATAGGCTGGGGAGCAGTACTGGAGCAATAGTCTCTCCAGGGCAGATGGTCGGATGCAAAAAAGGCCCTGCCCATCAATCTCTTAGAGATACGAGTAGCCCGGTATGCCCTAGTAGCATGGACATCCAAACTCCAAGGGTCCCCTGTCAGAATTCAATCAGACAATGCCACAGCAGTGGCATATATCAATCATCAGGGGGGCACCAGGAGTCGTGCAGCCCAGAGGGAAGTAAATTACATCCTGAAATGGGCAGAAAGATATGTCCCAGCCATATCTGCGGTATTCATTCCAGGAGTGGAGAATTGGAAGGCGGACTTTCTAAGTCGCCAGCAATTATGCCCAGAGGAAGGGTCCCTTCACCCCGAGGTTTTCTGGACAATATGTCAGTGGTGGGGAACATCGGATGTAGATCTTCTAGCATCCAGATTCAACGCAAAGGTGGACAGGTTTGTCTCTCGGACAAGGGATCCCCTAGCTTGCGGCTCGGATGCCCTAGTGTTCCCTTGGGATCAGTTCAAGCTGATATATGCATTCACACCGCCACAATGGTTACCTCGATTACTCCGCAGAATCAGGGTAGAAAAACCAGTGATTCTGGTGGCTCCAGTGTGGCCCCGAAGAGCGTGGTACGCGGAGATTGTAAAATGTCAGTGGGGAGTCCTTGGACTCTCCCACGTCGTCCGGACCTGCTTTCGCAAGGACCGATATACCACCCTTCCTTACCAGCCCTAGGTTTGACGGCCTGGCTATTGAAGCCCACATTCTAAAAAAGAGAGGGCTCTCTAATTCTGTGGTATCTACCATGATCAATGCCAGGAAGCCGGTATCCAGGCAGATCTACTATAGAATCTGGAAGGCGTACATCGCCTGGTGTGAGGCCAAGAAATGGCATCCACGTAAATACGTAATAGGTAGGATTCTGGACTTCCTACAATGGGCTGTAGATAGGAAGCTTGCCTTGAGTACTATCAAGGGTCAGATTTCGGCCTTGTCAATATTTTTTCAAAGGCCCTTGGCTTCGCATTCACTAGCCAAAGCCTGTATACAAGGAGTGATGCGTATTAGTCCTCCGGTTAATATTCCCATATGTCCATGGGATCTAAACTTGGTTCTGTCGGTTCTACAGAAACAACCATTTGAACCATTACAGCATATTTCTTTGGTTCTTCTCACCAGGAAATTGATTTTTCTAGTAGCCATTTGTTCGGCTAAAAGAGTGTCGGAATTAGCAGCTATGTCCTGTAAGGAGCCATATCTGGTTATCCATAAGGATAGAGTAGTGTTACGCCCTCATCCAGCCTTTCTTCCTAAGGTGGTATCGAGGTTTCATTTGAACCAAGATGTGGTTCTTCCTTCTTTTTTCCCCAAACCTACTTCGGTAGAGGAAAAGTTATTGCATTCTTTGGATGTAGTAAGAGCAGTTAAAGCTTATCTAAAAGCCACTGCTCAGATTCGCAGAACGGATACTTTGTTTATTCTGCCGGAAGGCCCCAGAAGGGGTCAGGCAGCGTCAAAATCTACTTTAGCCAAGTGGATTTGAAAGGTCATAATGCAAGCCTATGGCTTGAGAAGGAGACCGCCTCCGTTCAAAGTTAGAGCGCACTCCACGAGAGCAGTTGGAACTTCATGGGCAGTGCATCACCAGGCCTCCCTGGCTCAAATCTGTAAGGCCGCAACATGGTCTTCAGTACACACGTTTACTAGATTCTACCAGGTGGACGTTAGAAGTCAGGAGGATGTCGCCTTTGGGCGCAGTGTGTTGCAGGCCGCAAAAGATCCTCATGTCTGATAGCGCTCAGCTTATGTATGGTGTATCCCCCCCCTCGTTGGGCATTGCTTTAGGACATCCCATTAGTAATGACTATGTCGCTCTGTGTCCCGTGATGTACGAGAAAGAAAATAGGATTTTTATAACAGCTTACCTGTAAAATCCTTTTCTTGGAGTACATCACGGGACACAGAGCTCCCACCCCTCTTTAGGGACACTTATTGCTTTGCTACAAAACTGAGGTGCTCCCGGATGGGAGGGGCTTATATAGGGGAGGGTACTTCCGGTTTTGGAAGTTGCCAGTGCCAGCACCTGAAGGTATCTATATAACCCATTAGTAATGACTATGTCGCTCTGTGTCCCGTGATGTACTCCAAGAAAAGGATTTTACAGGTAAGCTGTTATAAAAATCCTATTTTTTTGAATCACTAACAAGATGGACTTTGCTATTCTTGTGTTTTCATTATTGCACTTATTATAGATCATGGCACATTGCGTATATTTTTTTTGAGCACTCTGCCCTTTATTGTTATATATTTACCTATGTCAGCAGGATTTTGGGGGATTTATTTAAAATAGATGTTTTTTGTTAATTTTTTCATAGTTTGTTAGTATATTCACATTTGCATTTTATCACATAGTTGAAGATCAGCGCTGCCTCCCTTTTGTTTTTGAAAAATTATTTTTGGTCCTGCCAAAAATTAGGGCAGCTGCGATTCAGTATTGACTACATTGACCTATTCCATTTTTTTCCATTATCGATCTTTGGTGCTGTGTTGTCACCTTGTTTTAGTAAAAAAAACTCTAAAGCCCTGTACACACGATCAGATATCCTATGGATTTTCGTCCGATGGATTATTTTCATCAGACAAACCGATCGTGTATGGGACCCATCGGTCTTTTTTCCATCGGTTTTTAAAAATAGAACATGTTTTAAATTTTTCCGATGGATAAAAAAACGATCGAAAACTCAGATCGTCTATGGGCAAGTCCATCGGATCAAAAACCCACGCATGCTCAGAATCAAGTCGACGCATGCTCAGAAACATTAAATGTAATTTTTCTCGGCTCATCGGAGTGTTTTACGTCACCGCGTTTGGAACGGTCGGTTTTTTGACTGATGGTGTGTGGGCAAGACTGATGGAAAACAGTTTCATCGGATATCCGATGGACAAATCCATCGGACTAGAATCCATAGGAAATCTGATCGTGTGTACAGGGCTTTACACAGTTATAGAGTACAGTTATGAACTTTAAAACTATGCTTTCTGATTTTCATGTTTCAGGGCTCTGAAGAAAGTTCAACCTTATTTATTCTAGTGGATGTGTGAAAGAAGTGGAAAAATGTGTAGACATGTGCAATTAGATCCAGTCTGAATACAAATTCTGACAAATTTGGTTATTCTGAGATTCGGTTGTTTCCGAATCTCAGAATAAAATAGTAATGAATAGTAACGAATTTAGTTGAAATCCATTATAATTTATTTTGTTTATTCGTTTTCTAACAAATTCCAACTTTTCAGTAAGATGAGAATTCGGATCGGTCGAAAAACGATTGACCGATTTCAATTCTGTGTGAAGAAATAGCTGGTCGTTAACCTCCCTGGCGGTATGATTATTTCAGATTTTAGGTGCTGAAAGCGGTACCATTATTTTGCATGGAAATTTGGCGTTTTATATTGTAGGCCTGTAATTCTTAGGAATAACTCACTTAAATCTGTCCAAACCAGAGTCTAGTAGACATCCCGTGTAGGGTAAAGTTCAAAAAACAAAATCATAAATTATAATATAATAAATAACTATAAAATAATTATAACAAATAATAATATAATAATAATAAAAGTGTTTTTCAGTGTTTGATGATGAATTTCCCCACAAATCACTATCGCTTAATTCTGCAAGTGATTCTAATTTATTATTGCTGTTTTCTAGCTGGTCTAAAACCACTTGTGATATAAAGGGACACTTTTTGGTTGCTATGGACAATCTCCAGTTTCCAGGCAGAAAAAACAGTTTTTATAATATAAAAGTGCATGCAGGACACTGGGCAGACCACTAGGGACAAAGGGGATGTGTAATTATTTGATACAGTACTGTAATCTGTAAGATTAAAGTATACTGTATGTATACTGTGTGTTTCACTTTTTGAAATTGGCGTCGAACTCCGTCCCCGTGTGTCGCAACGCTCAGTAACGGAGCTCGGCGCTTGGCAGTGTGAATCGAGCGAGATGACAGCTCGCTCACACAGCAGGGACACATTGCAGGATCCAGGGAACAAGGTAAGTAACTTTCCCTGTATCCCGCAATGCGATCCCGAGTCTGGCTCGGGGTTACCGCTTTAGGTACTGAAATCTTACCCCGAGCCAGACTCGTGAATACCGCTAGGCGGGTTAAGCAGCGGGCCGGGAAGCCGGCCGCCTGTGTCCTTAACAATCATGAGTCATCGTGGCATTGGTTACAGAAGGATTTCTAAACTTCTGAATTTTCCAGTGAGCACTGTTGGGTCCATAACCCGGAGGGGAAAGAACATAATTTCACCATAAACCGGACACACACCAGGTGCTCTTCGCTATATTTCTGACAGAGGAGTTAAAATAATTATCAGAAGAGTTGTCCCAGAGCCAAGGACCACTTGTGGGGAGCTTCAGAAAGACCTTGAATTAGCCGGTACAATTGTTTTAAAGAAAATAAGTAATGCACCGAACCCCCATGGCCTCTATGCACGCTCACCAAGCAAGACTCCATTGCTGAAGAAAAAGCATGTTGATGCTTGTTTAAAGTTTGCTGCACAACATTTAGACAAGTCTGTACTTGACATGATTGTACCCAGACAAGCCTGTGAAATACTGGGAGAATATAGTTTGGTCAGATGAGACCAAAATGTAACTCTTTGGATGCCATAATACACACCATGTTTGGAGGTCAATGGCATTGCACCCCAAAAACACCCCCATACCAACAGTGAAGTTTGGACGTGGGAACATCATGGTGTGGGCTGTCTTTCAGCATACGGTACTGGTAAAGCACATGTCAATGAAGGAAGGATGAATGGAAAAATGTACTAAGACATTCTTGATAAAAATCTGCTGCCATCTACCAGGATGATGAAGATGATGTATGGATTGCATGGGTTGTTCCCGACGTGGTGAAAATTTCATGTCAATGGCACCTTTAGAAATATATATACCTAGAAAAATGGTGTCGTGTTCAATAATTATTTTTATTTAACGCGCTATATATATATAACTTTTAAAGATATGTATTATTGATTTTGTCAGTAAACATAAAGTACAATAACATACATAACCATGGTACTAGTCTCTCATGTCTTATTACATCAGGTAGCAACACAAGTATATCAGTGCAAATACAGTAAATTAAAAACAGTCACATTAGCAACCATTCAAAGACCAACAGCATAGATAGGGCTGATCGGGATTCTGGACCCAAAGAAACAAGTGTGTGGGTGGTTGAGACCCACCTAACCCATGTTTTATAAAATACTTTTTGAGGTTGTACAATGGTAAATACCGTAATCATTGATCAATTTCTTTCCAAATATTAATAGAAAGGGGAGAGGATCCTTTCCATGTTAGGAGGGTTGTCTTCCTAGCATAAAAATAGAGTGTACGTTACGTAGTAGCACTGTAGCCTAGATCTAGAAATTGGTAGGTCTTCAATAATGCCTAAAAAAGCAATTTTTAGGATGGGAAATATTGGGAAGTCCCAGGGCTGAGGAGATAAAATCATTGATCTTTAGCCAGAAGTCTTGGACGCAGTGATAGGAGGGCTCAAACCCATTTTAAGCAGTCTAACAGGTGTAAAGTGGCTATGATGGAGCTTGTCTCCCTCTGTCCCTACAAGAGATCACTGAGCCCTTATATGTATCCTCAAATTCCAAGCAGTCTTGGTCAGTGAGCTGGAGAGCAGGTAAAGATCACTTAAA
Organism: Rana muscosa; assembly: GCA_029206835.1. Lineage (NCBI taxonomy): Eukaryota > Metazoa > Chordata > Amphibia > Anura > Ranidae > Rana > Rana muscosa. Next base: position 66,742,932 of record CM055117.1, on the reverse strand, counting down.
GGATAATTTCACCTTTCTCAACATGTTACACTTGTATTTAGGATGTAACATGTAACATGTTGAGTATCCACCACCTCACCACTCTGATTCACCCCCCTCCCTGTGACAGCGGGCGGGGGATCTTCTCTTCGCACCCGCTGTCACAGTTTGAAACAGTGTGGTCATACGGGGCTATGCCTACATGTCCGCCTCAATTATTCACACAGTTCTGTGAATGAATGAACTACAACTACCATCAGCCATTGCGGCTAACAACTTGTACTTCTCAATGAACTGAGAAGGCACTGGTGAGCACTCTCATACTCTATTTAGCTTCCTGAACTTCAGTAACTGCCTGCCCGTATTGGAGGTATGGTCAGCCAATGTACTGAATGGCATGAGCCTGAAGTTGCACCTGCGATCTGCTGATCATGAGTGCAATGCTTTACAGGCTTCCAAGAAAAAAAGTAATTTTTTTTTACCTGCAAAAACATGTGCATTTATTATGTTTTTTAATGCGAGCATAGCATTTAGGTTGAGCCTGTTTGTTGGCAGCTGCTGTTAGCTTGCTTGCCACTAGGTGGCTCTGTTCCCATTACAGTATAGAAAAAGGAAAGTGGTAATTGGGTATTAGGCCCCTTTTAGAGAAAACCTTCCTCTGGTGATGTAGTGAGTGGCGTTAGTGCCCATATAAATTCCAATGTGGGAGGGGCCTATTGCGGACAGGGTATGGGAGCCAAACAGAGCTATCTGGATCTAGTTGGCTACTGCCCAAGAACCCTTAACAGGGCTGAAACCCCAGGCGAGGTGGTACAGAACTCAGCAGAATCACCTGTAGTTGCCCTGACACTTTTTACGGTCTACTGCAGGTTGTGAGTGGGGTGCAAAGGACCTTTTAGGCCAGGCTGGAGTTTTCTGATGTGAGTAGTGGTGGAACCTGGGGATGATCGTGTTATCTAGGAGCATGCCTGGCTGGGCAGGGCTATGGAAGGGACATTGGAAGAGACTGGTATACCAATGAGGGCTTCTTGATCTTACCTGGCGAAGGAAGCTAAATGCTGTGGACTTAGTATACATAAGGGAAGTAGTCCCAAATCTGTGGTCCTCCGAACAAGAGGAAATGCAAGGGGAAGATGGCTTAAAAAATTATGTGCTGGCGTTCTGTACTTAAAGTGGTTGTAAACCCTCTCTGACCACTTGAACCTACAGGTAAGCCTAGATTAAGGCTTACCTGTAGGTGCAAGAAATATCTCCTTAACCTACACGGTTAAGGAGATATTTGCAGAAAGGACTGCACCGATGTCTATGGTAGACATGTGCGATTAGTTTCGTACGAATCCAAAATTCGTACGAATTTTTCGAAATTCGTACATTTGTACAAATCCGAATTACAAATTTTTACGAATACGAATTCTGTACGAAATACGAAGTTTCGTTTACGAAGTTTCGTTTACGAATTTCGGCTCCAAATTGAAAATATTCGACATTATAGAGAGAAAAAGATTCGACATAGAGAGAAAAGATTCGACATTATAGAGAGAAAAGATTCGACATTATAGAGAGACAAGATTTGACATTATAGAGAGAAAAGATTCGACATTATAGAGAGAAAAGATTAGACATTATAGAGAGACAAGATTTGACATTATAGAGAGAAAAGATTCGACATTATAGAGAGAAAAGATTAGACATTATAGAGAGACAAGATTTGACATTATAGAGAGAAAAGATTCGACATTATAGAGAGAAAAGATTAGACATTATAGAGAGAAAAGATTCGATATTATAGAGAGGAAAGATTCGACATTATAGAGAGAAAAGATTCAACATTATAGAGAGAAGATTGCTGCTGGAATTGGGTGGGGGAAGTACATTTCCGGTCGAATCATTCGTTCGTTCCGGTCGAATCGTTCGTTATACGCGTCGTACGAAATCCGAATTGAATTCCGTACACGAATTCCGAATTACGATTTTTTTTTAATACGAAACGGAACGGAACAAAACAAATTTTTTGACGGCTCCCATGTCTAGTCTATGGCGCATGCGTGCCGTAGACAACGACGCAGGCGCACTGGGCGTGCCGGTTTTATCAATGGGATAATGCCGGAACCATGCGCATGCGCAGGGATCGTGCCAGTCCCGCGCGCATGTGTGGGAGTGACGTCATCGCCGCTCCGGCCAGTCACAGCGCTGGAGCAGCGATACACGGAAGGGACTCGTATTCAACATGGCGGCGGCGGAAGGGAACGAGGAGCGCTTCGGGGGCTTCGATCTTAGGTAAGTCATTCATAATGAGCTAGTATGCTATGCATACTAGCTCATTATGCCTTTCTCTTGCAGGTTTTTTTTTTTCAGAAAAAAAAAAGAGGGTTTACTTCCTCTTTAAATGACAAGTACAGAATGTTTTTTCCTGTGGATGGCATTCCATGCCCAAGAATTCTGCTAGTGTGTCAAATGTGATGTTAGATGTTACAGAAATCTTACCAAGTTACAGTAAAATATGAAAAGTGCATTTTGTGTGTTAACATTTCTTTATTCTTGAATATTAAGTGATACTAAACACACACTTTTCGTTCGGTATATGGATGATGGCACTGTAATTATTTTAAATTTAAAAAAGTACCTTTTCCTAATTGATATACAGCTGTCACATGATCCAGATCTTTCCCAGCCTGTCTGCAGGGAAACATAAGCAGGAGGAGCTTCTGGTCCTCTGCTGCTGGTCACATGTTAAAAAAAAGACAAGAAAAACAGTCTTTGGAATACAGAGTAAAAATACATGAATAATACCAATAAACTGTTTTAAATTGGCATATAAATACATATTTGAAATCAAATATTTATTATTTTGTGGCAATAACATGGTGCCGGCGGATTTCTGCCAGTTACAGGCTGTGTCACGCCCCTCCAGCCTGTGTCTTAGAATGAGAAGGAGGTGAAGCCTCCATCAATCAAGATGTATTATGCTACCCCCATTGTGTTTAGCTAGTTAGTGGGCATAAAGGTGGAGGAGGGAGGGAGTGGGCTGTTATTTACCACTGTGTATACACCCACATGTGTGACTCTATAGTCACATGGGCTGCTCAGATGTGATAGGAAGGAAGTGCTCAGCATAGAAACTCACTGAAAACTGAGCATGTGCAGAGTTACCACAACTGCTGCGAAATCTGTATCTGAATTGAGGATTTTTTTAAAGAATACAGAAAATGAATCTCATAGTGACTGATTGAGTATGAACAGCATGTAATACACCATTTACTGATAGTTTTTCATGATGTGGGTTTAGTGACACTTTAAGATCTATGGCCAGGGATGCCATAAGCGGGCCTCTGGCCAGAAGTGTGACACAAAAAGGTGGAGGGTACTGTCCGCAGCAGGTGGGTAGCTGTCCTATCCAAGATGTAATGGGGTGTGGACTTATACCATCCAAAGCACAGCCAATCATAACCCCTCTTAGATGCTGATAACTGGTTCTAGAGATGTTAGTAAGAGATGTAAGTAGAGACAAATTTGGTGGTATCTAGTAGTAATCTTAAGTCTCAAGTAGTTTATTGCAAGACCGAAAGCAGAAAAAAAGCCTATTGAAAAGCAATCTGATTTTTCTGATGAGTTTGATTGAGGCAATTTTAATTACCTCTCCTTGATCTTAGTCAAAACCACTATTATATGTCTTCAAAAAATGTAATTAAAAATTCGATTTCTTAATCGAATTGCCACATGCTTGGCCAGCTTGAAGCAGGACTTTACCCAAAAGGGGAAGTTCCATTTGGGAATTTTTTTTTGGGGGGGGTACCCAGCTTTGATAGGTACCCGCTCTCACTTCAGCTCAGATTGCCTAGGGCAGTGTTTCTCAACTCCAGTCCTCAAGGTGCCCCAACATGTCAGTGAAACTGATCAAATCACCTGTGCAAAATAATGGAAGGCCTGAAAACATGACCTGTTGGGGTGCCTTGAGGGCTGGATTTGAGAAACACTGGCCTAGGGTGTTCCAAGAGGAAGTTTGGCATCCTTCCCTTTGCCTGCAACCTTTTGCTATACATTGCAGGTCCCAGAAAGCTGCAGGAACATTCACAAATGGCTGTGACAGCGAAAAGGTGTCATTAGATACAGCATTTGTAGCTGCTGACTTTTAATTTCTTGAGGGGCGGGGGTTCGGGGGGACTGAAGATCCTGATTAACCACTTAAGGACCGCCGCACGATGATGTACGTCGACAAAATGGCACAGCTGGGCACAAGGGCGTACAGGTACACTCCCTTTAAGATCCCAGCCATGGGTCGCGTGCGCGCCAGCGGCGGCGCGCACGCGACCCGGTCCGAAGCTCCAAGACCGCGCCCATGGGACCCGCGGATCCGATCGCCGCCGGGGTCCCACAATCGGGTCACAGAGCTGAAGAACGGGGAGAGGTAAGTGTAAACAAACCTAGGGCACACTTAACTCCTACAGCGCCACCTAGAGGTTAACCCCTTCACTGCCAGTGTCATTTTCACAGTAATCAGTGCATATTTATAGCACCGATCACTGTAAAAATGACAATGGTCCCGAAAATGTGTCAAAAGTGTCCGATGTGTCGCCATAATGTCGCAGTTACGATAAAAATCGCAGATCGCCGCCATTAGTAGTAAAAACAAAATTATTAATAAAAATGCCATAAAACCTTCCCCTATTTTGTAGACGCTATAACTTTTGCGCAAACTAATCTATAAACGCTTATTGTGATTTTTTTTACCAAAAATATGTAGAAGAATACGTATCGGCCTAAACTGAGGAAAAAAAATTTTTTTATATATTTTTTGAGGATATTTATTATAGCAAAAAGTAAAAAATATGTTATTTTTTTCAAAATTGTCGCTCTATTTTTGTTTATAGCACAAAAAATAAAAACCACAGAGGTGATCAAATACCACCAAAAGAAAGCTCTATTTGTGTGAAAAAGAGCACTTCAATTTTGTTTTGGAGCCACGTCACGCGACCGCGCAATTGTCAGTTAAAGAGACGCAGTGCCGAATCGCAAAAAGGGGCCTGGTCCTTTAGCAACAAAATGGTCCGGGGCTTAAGTGGTTAAGTGGTTTGGGCACAGAGATGGTCTTTGAGTATCTGGAATTGTAATGGGATTTTGTTGAATGTTCATAATAGATGTAATGGAGCTTCTTTTAAGATTGTGTTTTTTTTTCCAATAAAGAAAACCTATAATTTTCAAAACATTGAATATGTCACTGATGACTTATTTAAAAGTTACAATCTACTGCAAGACCATCCTTATCCCAGCTTCACCACTTAGTGAGTCAATAACCTGATTATGATTTGGAGTTCGGTCTTTCGCAGGCACAGGTGTGGAGGAAGCTTCTTTCAGCCGTCATGGTTGCCAATGCATTAAAATAATTTCCAAGCGCACCACCCTGCTGAGCTAGTTTTGCAATACTCACCCCACATAAAATGGAAAAAAAGGCACAAAAAAGCCCTGTATCCAATTAAAAATGTAACTTAAATGGAACCATGCTTTTTTATTATTTTAAATGCTGTTTTTAAAATGTTAAAAATATATCCAGGCAGATATAAAGGACACAATGCAGCTCAGTAATTAAAATACACTATATTTCCAAAAGTATTGGGACACCTGCCTTTACACGCACATGAACTTTAATGTCATCCCAGCCTTAGTCCGTAGGGTTCAACATTGAGTTGGCCCACCCTTTGCAGCTATAACATCTCTCTTCTCCTATCAGCATGCTCCTTGTTAGCATCTAAGCTAGTTCGTCCACCCCAAACGCACTCATCCATGTCTTTATAGGACCTTGCTTTGTGCACTGGTGGGCAGTCATGTTGGAAAAGGAAGGAGATATCCCCAAACTGTTCCCACAAAGTTGGGAGCATGAAATTGTCCAAAATGTCTTGGTATGCTGACGCCTTAAAGCCGTGTACACATGATAGGTTTTACCGATGAAAACAGTCCGATGGACTGTTTTCATCGGACAAACCGATCGTGTATGGGCCCCATCGGTCTTTTTTCCATCGGTGTTTAAAAATAGAACATGTTTTAAATTTATCCGATGGTTAAAAAACCGATAGCAAATTACTATCGTCTGTGGGGAACTCCATCGGATAAAAAACCCACGCATGCTCAGAATCAAGACGCCGCATGCTCAGAAGCATTGAACTTCATTTTTCTCAGCTCATCGGAGTGTTTTACGTCACTGCGTTTGAAACGGTCCGTTTTTTGACTGATGGAAGACAGTTTCATCTGATTTCCGATGGAAAAAAACATCGGATTAGAATCCATAGGATATCCGATCGTGTGTATAGGGCTTTAAGCCCCATACACACGGTCGGACTTCCATCGGACTTTTCCGTGGTTTTTTGTCTGAACGGAGTTGGTCGGGAACACCCATAGCATACACACGCTCGGACTTTTCTGCAAACTTTCCCAAAACTTTTTGCAACATCACGTGGTTTTTCTGCTCTTTACCGCCACCCTTTGGTCAACTTCTGCTATTGTTGGTTGATTTGAACATTAGTTGTTTTGTCCATCGGACAAAAGTCTGATGGTTTTCTGTACACACGGTCGGACTTTGCTCCATTGGACTTTTGTTGGGCAAAAGTTTGTCCGTTTGCAGACCCAACTTTTGTCCGATGAAAACAAGAAAAAAGCAAAAAAAGTTTATCCGATGGAGCGTACACACGGTCGGATTGTTGGTCCAACTTGCTCAAAATGAAGTTTGTTGGCCAAAAGTCCGACCGTGTGTACGGGGCTTTAGAGTTTCCTTCACTGGAACTAAGGGGCCAAACCCTGAAAAACAACCCCACACCATAATCCCCTCTCCACCAAATTCTTTGGACCAGTGCACAAAGCAAGGTCCATAAAGACAGAGATGAGCGAGTTTGGGGTGGAGGAACTGACCTCAACCCAATAGAACACCTTTGGGATGAATTAGAGCAGAGACTGCGAGCCAGGCCTTCTCGTCCAACATCAGCGCCTGACCTCAGAAATTCACTTCTGGAGGAATGGTCAAACATTCCCATAGACACACTCCTAAACCTTGTGGACAGCCTTCCCAGAATGGTTGAAGCTGTTATAGCTGCAAAGAGTGGGCCGACTCAATATTGAACCCTACGGACTAAGACTGGGATGTCATTAAAGTTCATGTGTGTGTAAAGGCAAGTGTCCCAATACTTTTGGTAATAGTTATATCATTACCTTTTTAAAAAAAAAAATATTTTAACTATTTACACATTTTTTATTTATTTAATGGTTTATTTACATTTATTTTTTTAAATGGTAGAAGTATGAGTACCAGGATTTCACTCAGAGTCCCTGTACAGCAGAACTCAGACTAGGGACTGGGATGCTGATAAAGTTCATGTGCGTGTAAAGGCAGGTATCCCAATACTTTTGATAATATTTATATCATTACCTTTAAAAAAAAATTTTTCTTAACTATTTACACATTTTTTATTTATTTTTTATCCAAGAAAAACATTTTATTCAATGAAGATTGGTATACAGCCATTATCAGTGTTACATTATAATACATAGCCATGCATACATAAAGCGTAAACAGGGTACAATAAACTCTGCATTTCCCCACCATAGTGTCACCTTGTCTTATTCGTTTTCATTTGTTGGTGCTGTTCCTCACCCTACATTCAGTCCCAGAAGTCTGTCCATGACCAGGTCCACCGAGGCGAGCCCCAGTGTATCCAGCCACGGAGCCCATAGATTTTCATATTTTCGTGTACTTCCCCTGTGCTGGTAGATAGTTTTTTCCATACGGAACACTTCCCCGATATTACGAATCCATTCCCTTATGCCCTGTACACACGATCGGATTTCCGATGGAATAAAATCCGATGGATTTTTCTGTCGGAATTCCGATGAAGCTGACTTTCATCAGTCTGGCCTACACACCATCAGACAAAATTCCGACCGTCCAAAACACCGTGATGTACAACACGTATGACGGCACTATAAAGGGGAAGTTCAAATCCAACGGTGCCACCCTTTGGGCTGCTTTTGCTGATTTCGTGTTACTGCGTGTTAGTAAAAGTTTGGTGTTAGCCGATTCACACTTTTCATTCTCCGTGCTTTTCAGTCCGTTACAGCGTGACGAATGTGCTATCTCCTTTACGAACGCTAGTTTTACCAGAACAAGCGCTCCCGTCTTGTAATTTAATCTGAGCATGCGTAGATTTTTCTCCAATGGAGTTCCTCACAGATGATTTGAATTTATTATCGTTTTTTTTCCATCTGTAAAATTTAAAACATGTTTTATTTTTTACACCGATGGAAAAAAGACCATCTGTGTTTTTTCATCGAAAAAAACGATCGTGTGTTCATCGAAAAAAACGATCGCATTACAGTTGGGGGATTTTCTGACTTCCAGTGTATCATGATCAATTTCCTGGCCTTTACTCTTTAAATGACCTCCCTGGTGTACATCTCCAACTCGTATTCCTCCAGTACTCCCAGTAGGCAAGCTCGTGGATCCAAAGGTATGGTTACCTTGAATACCGAGTTGACAGTATTCACCACCTCCGCCCAATAAATGTGCAATTTGGGGCAGCGCCATAAGAGGTGAATAAGGTTGCAATGGTGCAAGTGTCCTCATCCTGCAAACCCCATCAGCTGCAATCTATGTGGTGTGCAATACACCCTCAGTATGATATACAGTTGAGTGAGTTGTTGAGCCACATTCAGTGAACATATGCCTACTGCCTGGAATATCTTCTCCCATTGCTCCCCATGTTCTGTCCATCAGATGTCTATATTCTGATTATCTGCATTTGTGTGACTAAAATGACATTTAAAGTTGTAATTTACATTTTTGGTTCTGCTTCAGTTTTTTTTATTATTTCATGCATTGTATGTGTAACCCAGGAAGTAGTTAGTAAGCAAGGTATTCTGGGTAGAATCTTAACAGGAAGAGACACATTCACCACGCTTTAAGAAGACACTGCAGGAAGCAGGACATGTCTTGTTCAATCTATTACCATCACCCCTTAGAGAACTTAAAAAGTAAGTTTTTACTATCTCATGTTGTATTATGTATCGTTTCTGCAATGTATGCTGTATTGTATGAGATATTGTACTTATTGAGGTTTATTTTTGTTATTTGTAGTTTCACCTGGCTTGTTCTAATAAAGTTGAGATCAAAGAAATATGGCATCTGAAGTTTATGGGGCAAGAAGGTTTAAACGATATGTCCTTGAGACAGAACACCCCATCCATCTGGCCTACATCTCTCTCCCACCTTTCCCTCACCAGCAAGGGATGTTGCCCCATGAAGGTTTGTTATTTACACATTTTTGATTTATTTAATGGTTTATTTACATTTATTTATATTTATTTATTATTAGTTTACAGTATTTATTATTATTTTAAATGGTAGAAGTATGTACCTGGATTTCACGCAGAATTAGCTGCTGGCAGTCCCTGCACAGCAAAACTCAGACTAGGGAGCGAGATGCAGCACAATAAGGCCCCTTTCACACTGGGGTGGTTTGCAGGCGCTATTTAGCTAAAAATAGCGCCTGCAAACCGAGCCTAAACAGCGGCTCCTTTCACTCCAATGTGAAAGCCCTGAGGGCTTTCACACTGGAGCGGTGCGCTAGCAGGACGGTAAAAAAAGTCCTGCTAGCCGCATCTTTGGAGCGGTGAGAGGAGCGGTGTGTTTACCGCTCCTCCACCGCTCCTTCCCATTGAAATGCATGGGATACCGCGGTAATACCGCCCGCAAACCGCGGCTGTAGCCGCGGTTTGCGGGTGGTATTAACCCTTTATTGGCCGCTAGCGGGGGTTAAAACCGCACCGCTAGCGGCCGAATAGCTCAACAATCCCGACGTTATAGCGCCGCTAAAAATAGCGGCGCTATACCGCCACCGCCCCCACCGCCCCAGTGTGAAACCAGCCTAAGTAAGTCAGCTTTGCTGCAGTGCACAGATGCTAACAAGGAACATGCTGATAGGAGAAGAGAGCTGAGTGAAATGACCTAATGGGTCTGCTGCTTCTCCTTTAACTGTCCAGTCACAGGCTGGTAAATGGAACACGGCCTGTAAGAAAAATCAGGTCTCCTCCCATGCCAGGCAGGGCTGTGCTGTGTACATCTTGGAACTAGATGGGTAGACATATGAATCCTTTTGACATATTATACAGCAACCTTATATGTATTTTATTCCATTACTTCACAAAAAAGCTGACATTTTTTATTTTGCAGTTCTGAACATTGTAAAAAAAAGATAAAATATGTACAAAACCACTATGTGTTGCCTTTAACAGGATCCTGTTCTATATCATGAATATGCAGAGATTTCATGTTTGTTCTGTGATTTGAGGTTAGTACTGAAATTAATCGGGAATATTTCTCCTGGAGGCTATTTACATAGCTGAGAATACTTTGCAGCCACTCAAAAAATTTGCTTTATTTGTGTAATTCATGCTGTGTCCAACTACACAGATGCTTCTTGTTTTGTGAAAATGACTTTTTATCATAAAAAGACTAACAAATCAAGCTAGTAATATTATCCAGGGCCTGTATGTGAGGAAAAGGTGTCATTATCCTAATTAACAATTAGGGGATTAGAATTTATAATGTGAGGAATGTTGCTTGTGGGCAGAGCGGGGAACATGCAAAAAATGTGTTTAGAATATTATAAATTCAGGGGTCAAATTCAGTGAAAATGCCAAAAATTTCTTGTATCCTATTTAAAAAAAAAAAAAATCAGATTACTGTTATTCTGTTGTTCCAAGCAAATTAAAACATACAGTGATGATTTACTAAAACTGGAGAGTACAAAATCTGGTGCAGTTGTGTTTCCATTTTTTTGGTCCAGGCTAAAGCCCCATACACACGGTCGGACTTCCATCGGACTTTTCCGTGGATTTTTGTCCGAACGGAGTTGGTTGGGAACACCCATAGCATACACACCACAGGACTTTTCTGCAAACTTTCTTAAAACTTCTTACAACATCACTTGTTTTTTCTGCTCTTTTCTGATCTTTACTGCCACCCTTTGGTCAACTTCTGCTATTGTTGGTTGATTTTAACATTGGTTGTTTTGTCCATCGGACAAAAGTCCTATGGTTTTCTGTACACACGGTAGGACTTTGCTCCATAGGACTTTTGTTGGGCAAAAGTTTGTCCGTTCGCAGACCCAACTTTTGTCCGATGAAAACAAAACCAAACTCAAAAAAGTTTGTCCGATGGAGCGTACACACGGTCGGATTGTTGGTCCAACTTGCTTAAAACTAAGTTTGTTGGGCAAAAGTCCGACCGTGTGTACCGGGCTTTAGGTTAAAAGTTAAGGTAAGCCTCGTACACACAATCAGATTATCCAATGGAATTGTGTGATGACAGGCTGTTTTTCTGAAAATCCGACCGTTTGTATGCTCCATTGGACAATTTTTGTTGGATTTTCCACGGACAAATGTGGGATAGCAGGCTTTAAAATTGTCCGCCAACAATTGTGTGTTGTCGGATTTCCCGATCGTGTGTACACAAGTCCGTTGGACAAAACTCCAAAGTACAAACACGCATGCTCAGAAACAATGCTCACCATAACACAACATTAGCAGAAGTTGCCCAAAGGGTGGCGCTAAAAAGCTGAAAAACCATGTAGTTTCGCGTTTTTGTCCGACAATTCTTTGCCGTTTGTATGCAAGACAAGTTTACGGAAAACGCCCTTCGGACAAAAGTCCTACGCTTTGTCCGATGAAACTCCGATCGTGTGTACGAGGCTATAGAAACTGATGATGGAGGTCTCCCAGTATGTTCCCGTTTCTCGATCAACTATCAGAGGTCAGAAGCCCTCAATGTCACCCTTTGAGATAATCACATTCACCGCCTTAAAGGAAACATTGTTTTTAGATGGCCTGAATCAGATACTTAGGGACCAATACCAATATCTATTGCAATTTAACCCTTTCCCGCCGAGGGTACGCATATATGCGTCCTCGGCTTTCCGGGGTTATACCGGGATGATGCCTGCAGCTGCAGGCATCATCCCGGTACCGTTGTTTAGAGCCGGCGATTGGCTTTCCAGGTATAACCACCGATGCGGCTAAAAGCCGCTCGGTTGTTATAACGGAGGAGCGGGAGGGGACATCCCCCCCTCCCGCCGCCTCCGCCGCTCTTACCGGGCCTCCCGTTCCACCGGCGAATGGCTTTGATTTTTTCTCTTCACTGTAACCACGGAAGCGACGTCATGACGTCACGTCCGGGTTACTCGGCTGCCAATGGCGCCGAATTTAAAAAAGTACACAGTATTCAGAATCGCTATTTTCGGCGATCTGAATACTTTGAAGTGCAAAGGAGGGATTGGGGGTCTTTTAGACCCCCGATCTCTCCATAAAGAGTACCTGTCACCACTTATTACTGTCACAAGGGATGTTTACATTCCTTGTGACAGCAATAAAAGTGATCAAATTTTTTTTTTTTTTAAAAACACTATTTTTAATTATAAAAAGAAATAAAATAAATAAGAATTTTTTTTTTTTTAAAGCGCCCCTGTCCCCGCGAGCTCGCGCGGCAAAGAAAACGCATACGGAAGTCGCGCCCGTATATGAAAACGACGTTCAAATCACACATGTGAGGTATCGCCGCGATCGTCAGAGCGAGAGCAATAATTATAGCCATAGGCCTCCTCTGTAACTCTAACCTAGTAGCCGTAAAAAAAAATTAAAGCGTCGCCTTTGGAGATTTTAAGGTACCGTAGTTTGTCGCCATTCCACGAGTGCGGGCAATTATAAAGCATGACATGTTTGGTATCTATTTACTCGGCGTAACATCATCTTTCACATTATACAAAAAAATTGGACTAACTTTGCTTTTTAATTTTTTTTAAAATTCATGAAACAAAATTTTTCCAAAAAAGTTGCGTTTAAAACACAGCTGCGCAAATACTGTGTGATATAAAATATTGCAATAATCGCCATTTTATTCTCTAGATTCTCTGCTAAAAAAATATATATAATGTTTGGGGTTTCCAAGTAATTTTCTAGCAGAAAATCAGCATTTTAACTTGTAAACACCAAATGTCAGAAATGGGCTTAGTCATGAAAGGGTTAAGACATATGAGGTCAACATCCTCCCATTCTAACCCAGATGAGGAAGGACCTCAAAGCGTGACAACACAACAATTTTTCCTGGTTTTGGAGAAACAATGTCACAAAAATGTATTTTCTGCCCCGATTGGTATATACCTCTTGCAGACATTATAACTTGCCGAACATACTTAAGTTAGCTGCCATAACCTCAATATTTATTTTTACTATGGCCAAATCTCTGTAGGATAAAAGTGGTCCCGCAGGCAGATTCGCCGCAGGAACACCTTTTAGAAGCACCGGGAGGGGTGCACCCCCCACTGCTTACTGGTCGTTCCCGGGCTTACCTGACCATTGGTGAAGCCTGAGAATGATCTGATGTGGTCTTTAGCTAAGTGTGGAGACAAGAAGACGGCCGCCACTCATCTCCATGCCCTTGGAGGGCCGGAGTGACATCTGGCATCACTTCCGGTTCCCGGGTCATAGTAAATCTTTTTTTCTTTTTTTTTTGAACAATTTTTTTTTTTTTATCTGTTAAAGGTAAATGAGAGATTTGGGGTCTTTTTGACCTGGGATCTCTCAGTCAAGAGGAACTGTCATGCTTATTTCTATTACAAGGGATGTTTACATTTCTTATCATAGGAATAAAAGTGATAACATAAATAAATAAAGGGACAGTATTGAAAAAAAAAAATAATGTAAAATAAGTAAGAAAAAAATATTAAAGCGCCCCAGAAGCGAACGCATACATAATTCATGCAATAATTTTTATAGGCAGTGGGAGAGGTGCCCTCTCCCTGCTTTGCTGTCATCTCCGAGCTTACCGGATCAGTAAGTAAGCCGGGAGCCGATCCGATCTTCTTGATGCCTGGGCAGGAAGCTGAGTGAGGGCAAGATGGCCCCCACTAGGCTTCATGCCCTTGGAGGACCGGAGTGACATCTGACGTCACTTCCTCCTCTTAGGCTTGAAGGGATTTTTTTCCCTTCTTAAAGTCAAAATATATATTTTTTTCTTTTAGAGTTAAATGAATGATCTGGGGTCTATTTGACCCCAGATCTCCCAATAAAGAGGACCTCTCATGCTTATTTCTATTACAAGGGATGTTTACATTCCTTGTAATGGAAATAAAAGTGATCCAAAAAAATGAATTAAAGGGACAGTGTAAAAATGTAAAATTAATTAAGATGTATTTTTCCCTCCAAAAAATGCATTTGAAAGACAGCTGCACACTTACTGTGTGACATAAATGTAGCGGGGCTTTAAAATCGAAGGGAATGTTTGAGTGGTAGTTGTACTCAAACACACTATTTGATAGGGTTCTGCAAAACCATTATTTTACTACAGGTGGGATGTTGGTGTATAGTTCCCTGTGGCCTGTTGATGGCGCTGCCATCGGAGGCCAGGGTTGAACCGCTGGTACAGTGCTGCGCCTTGCAGAGGCGTATATAGTGAAAATGGCGCCTATGGCAAGCACTGAAACTGCGCCCCTGTCAAAACATTTGTAACCCATCTTTCAGGCAACCTTAAAGGGGTTGTAAAGCTTCGTGTTTTTTCACCTTAATGCATCCTATGCATTAAGGTGAAAAAACACCTTGCAGTGTCCGGCCCCCCCGAGCCCCCGTTTTACTTACCTGAGCCCTGAATTTCCGCAGGCGCGATCCCGCGTCATTCTCCCCATGGCTGATCGGCTCTTTATTGGATAGATTGCAGCCATTGGCTCCCACTGCTGTCGATCAAATCCAATGACGCCGCCGCCGGGGGGCGGGGCCCTGTCATACAATCGGCGGCTATGGATACCGATTGTATGACACGGGAGCACGCCTGCAAGGTAACCCCCTCGGGAGAGAGCTTCCCAGAGGGGGTTATCTGATGCGGGGAGGAGCTGCGAGAGCCGCCGAGGGACCCCAGAAGAGGACGTTCGGGGCCACTCTGTGCAAAACGAGCTGCACAGTGGAGGTAAGTATGACATGCTTGTTATTTAAAAAAATAAAAAAATGAACCTTTTAATATCACTTTCAAAACACCTAACAAAACAACAAGGCAAAATTTTAAAATATAAAATTGTAGAATATTAGTGATGGTGACACCCCCTATTGTAAGTGGAGTTATTTTATTTATTGAGGGGTGTTACCATCACTTACATATTGCAACTTGTTATCAAAAAGATTTTGAGGGGGTGTTAATATCACTAATATGCTGCAATTTTATATTTTGATATTTTTATTTGTTTGAAAGATATAAAGTTGTATATTTGGTTTACAGGACACCACATATACAGTATATGGTATTCAGAGAGAGGGCTCCACCATCACTTAAAGTGGAAGTAAACTTCCTTTACTGCCTTTTACATATAGGTAAGCCTTATTATAGGCTTACCTATAGGTACAGTAAATATGTCCTAAACATGTACAGTTTAGGAGATATTTACATTACATGGAGCCAGTGACATCACTGGCGCATGCGCTCTGAAGGAACGGCCACTGGTGCTGTTCCTTTAGAACCCTGTGACATGAACAGTGGCTCCTGCACGCATGCACAGGAGTGGCTTCATCGTGACTCAGGCCAGTCACAGAGCCCACAAACCTGGAAGCAAAATTAGTAAAAATTAGACTTCTGGGTGCGGGAGGGCTTTGTGTTAAGGTAAGTTTACCATAATGTGCTAGTATCGCATACTAGCACATTATACCTTTACCTTGCATGGTAAAGAAAAAAGAAAGTCCAGCAGTATACAACCACTTTAAATTATGCAATTACATTTAAATTGAAACACGAAGGTGAAGAAGGAAGAACAACATTGTATATTTTATTGTAATATTTACTGTTTATACTGGTTATGGCCAGAGGGAAAAAAAGGGAGGGGGGGTGGGTGGAAGTGGTGAAAGAGAGAGAATTGGGGGGGGAGGAGAGAGAGAGGAGGGGGGGC
Source organism: Rana muscosa (assembly GCA_029206835.1). Taxonomy (NCBI): domain Eukaryota; kingdom Metazoa; phylum Chordata; class Amphibia; order Anura; family Ranidae; genus Rana; species Rana muscosa. The sequence goes on along the minus strand of CM055117.1, from coordinate 66,726,994 downwards.
AGGGGGAGAGAGAAAGAGAAAGTAGGAATACAGAATACATCAGAAAGTACAGAGAGAATAAAGAGAGGAGCATTGTAGTAAATGTCTCTTCCTGTGCACATTCTCCACATTACCTTCACCTGAATGCATTCTTCTCCTTCTCTGCCCCCTCCCCACTCCCCACGGCAGCTCAGTTCTCTCTCCAGGCTCCAGCATGGCTCCAGTACTCTGTTCTTCTCAATCAAAAGGGGCGGCTTGAGAAGGGGGCGGGTTTACAGCATCGCCCATTGGCTCAGTAAGCAGCAGGAGGTGGATCAGCTCCTGCTTTTAACTCTTTCTTGTCCTGTGGCAGCCTTCCTTATAATACAAGGTTGCTGGTTCCTTTCTGCTGTTTCTATAGTCAGGACAGAAGGGGAAGCTGCAGGGCGCTCCTATTCACACAGAGCCACAGGGAGAGAAGAGCTGCAGTGTCAGGACTGTGAAGCTGGAGAGGAGGGAGAGCACAGCACACCTCTCGGCTCCTTTCCCCTCTCCTGCACAGCAGCCTAGTTTGCAGATATTCTAGGGGGACACCAGGAGCCACTGCCTAAACTCCTCTCTCCCTTTGTGCATTGCAGCCAGGGTCTCATATGTTTCCTGTGCATGTTGGAGAAGATGCAGGGAGGAGGTGGGTGGAGCCAAGCAGTGGGCACGGAGGAGGAAGTTAAATTTCCTCGCTCTGAATGCTGGTCTCTGCCTCTCTCCTCCTCGTGACGTCACTGGTTGTTAGACGCGAGGCGGGCCGTGGATAGCAACCAGTTTGGGCAGTGAGCCAGGGGCCGGTGGTGAACGACCTAAAGCAGTCTCCGCCGGCCAGGATCCCACCCCAGGCTGACAGTGAGTAACAGTGGCTAAATCTGGGCCATTTTAAGAAGAGATCTCTAAGTGCCTTGCTGCCCAGCCACTCAGGAGCGCCCCCTTCATATAGCGCCCATGGCACTTGCCATATCTGCCATACCCTGGATACGCCACTGGCGCCTTGGATGTCCCCTCTCGGCGGTGGTATGGTGGGCGTGTTGGCCTGCTGTGCATGCCGGGAGAGGATATAAAAGGGGCAGACCCTGTCTGTAAGGGGTGAGTTCCCGGGGGTCCGACCCCAGGAGTGTGTTGTCCTGTTCGTGGCCACCCCAGGCACCTTTAGCCCTGGGGTGGAGTTCCTGGTCCGGTACACTGGTGGATCAGTCCCAGGCACCTTTAGCCCTGGGGCTGGAACTGAAGGCCTTGGGTCCAGCACCTTTGGCTGGAGCCCACGGAGGGAGGAGGAATCCCAGGGTGCTGCCTTGCGAAGAGACCCATATCTAGAAGAGGAGGCTGGGGGAGGACCGTTCCGAGGGACTGGTGAGAGATCACAGTGAAGGAAGGGACCCGGTAACTCTCTGGAGGGATGTCATCTTCCTGTTAGAGGCCTAATACCAGAACCATCGTCCATCAGGTCTGTGGCAGGGATCTAACGTTCACCAGATCTGTGGCAGAGTTTGTGCAGAGACTGTGTGTAATCTAATTCCAACATCACTCAGGCTGCTAGGATCCACTCTAATGGGAGACTATCCGGATAAGCTGAGACTACCTGAAGATATGGGTAGTAAATAAGTATTCGTTTGTGCCTGGACCTACTCCAACACCTCTTGCTATCCTGATCTTCCTCCAACCTTTCCTGTTTAAATGACTATGCATAAGAGAAAAATAAACTCTACATTGGAGTTGCAATTGGTGTGGACCTTGGAGTTATTGGGGAATAGAGACTTGTCTTTATTGCAGTGAAGACGGGAACCAATCTCTGGAGAACCTGACCATAGAGACCCAGGTACATTACACCGCTCAACCTCTTCACACAGGAGGGTACGGGCATGTGGCATTGTGTGCCCCTTTTCCTACAAGTGAGCCAAAGGTAAGGAATAGGGGTGTGTGTGCTACAGAAAATATTGCAACAATCGCCATTTTCTTCTCTAGGTTCTCTGTTAAAAAATAATTACATAATTTTCTAGCAAAAAAATACTGATTTAAACTTTTATACAAAAAGTTCCAGAAAAGCCTGGTCCTCACCTTTGATCAGTTTTCATGGGCATGTAAAGAGGAAAATTTTATACTTACCTGACGGTAATTTTCCTTTCCTGATGGGTTGACAAAGCAAAACAAAACTTTACTATAATCCCATTGACATTGCTACCTTGGTGTCACGATAAAGTACCTTTTGATTTAGTCACTCCCCCCTGTCAGCATGTTCACAGTGTTAAGCCTCATACACACGATCGGATTTCCGTCGGACAAAGCGTAGGACTTTTGTCCGAAGGGCGTTGGCCATGAACTTTTTTCTGAATACAAACGGCAAAACTTTGTCAGCCAACTTATACGAAACAACGTGGTTTTTCAGCTCTTTAGCGCCCCCCTTAGGCAACTTCTGCTAATGTTGTGCTATGGTTAGCATTGCTTTTGAGCATGCGTGTTTGTACTTTGAATTTTTTTACAATGGACTTGTGTACACACGATTGGATAATCTGACGGCACACATTTGTTGTCGGAAAATTTTAAAGCATGCTATCCAACATTTGTTGTCGGAAAATCCGACAACAATTGTCCGATGGAGCGTGACTAAACTCAGGAAATATTTGGGCACTTATACTAGCCTTTTATAGAAATATATTTAATGATTTGCCTAATAATTACATAGCTGGATTAAATGTTTTTTTTTTTTTTTTTTTAATCTGCTAGAGGATTAGCTTTACTATTACTAAAATTGATTAATTTAGTAGATGTCGCTGTTGCATTTTGCATCGTTTTCTCAGAGACTGTGGAACCACACATCAATTTCTTTCCCTTTTTCCCACAATGTTTTTTGATGGAATTTGTACAGGCTTTCGGCTTGGTTTTAAGAAGATTTTCACCTACAAGTGGTCTCCTCTTCTGAAGGCCCCAACAAGCCTCTCCATTTTTCCATAAAGATTAATTTAGACTTTCTATTTCAGGGCTGCGTCCTCCGGGCCTTGTGATCCGCGCTCCTTTTGAAAAAGAAAAAAAAATGGGTAAGACCAGCAAAGGGGCAGCTGTGTCCTGAGTCCTCGGAACAGAGGCTCTCACATAGTATGAGAATGGCTAATCTGTCCGGCAAACAGTGTTGGTTGAGACGGGTAATCCATCTACAAGTCTGTCCGGACGATGAATGTGTCAATTTACCACAGGCCCACCGCTTGTTTGGAACATTTGGCAAGTGAGGCTTTTCTCACAAGCACCTCACACATGCCTCTTTCCTTTTCACATGTTGTTCAGAATTAAGTAGTTTTAGGAGAAATAAATTGGATGCCTCTATAATAATACAAGAAAATCAAACCGTTGTATACAGTGGAAGGTGGGGAAGATGGATGAGGTAATTGTACATGACTTCATTATCATACAGTGATATAGCAGCCAATGCTTCACAATAATGGTATTTAAAACCCATCTAAAACTACAGCCCTGCCTGAGAGATGCCTTGTATTGCCTTTCTTAGCTAGAAGGACCATTTTGCGTCCCTCTCAGATCTAGTTCCATATATTATTTGCGCCAGCCTTGCCATGACTCTTTACCAAGGGTAGGCAACCGCGGCACCCCAGCTGAGGTGAAACTACAAATCCCATCATGCCTCTGGTCTCTAGGAGTCATGCCTGTGATTGTCAGGGTCTTGCAATGTCTCATGGGACTTGTAGTTTCACCACAGCTGGAGGGCCGAGGTTGCCTACCCCTGCTCTATACCATGGGTGCTCAACCTGTGGCCCTCCAGCTGTTGCAGAACTACAAGTCCCATGAAGGATTGCAAGGCTGCCAGTTACAAGCATGACTCCCAAAGACTGAGGCGTGATGGGCTGGAGGGCCACAGGTTGAGCACCCATCTATACACTATACAGCCAAAAGTATGCTGAGAGGCTCCAAATTACTACAGGGTATCCAAACCCAAAAAATAAAATATAACATACAGTAAAACCTTGGTATGAGAGTAACTTGGTTTGAGAGCGTTTTGCAAGACAAGCAAAATTTTTAAATAAATTTTGACCTGATATACAAGCAATGTCTTGATATACAAGATACGTCATGTCACAACTGAGTATAAAAGAGAAGAGAGGCGCCTCTAAGTTTAGCAATATGGTTACATTTAATGAAGGTACAACATTTAGCAACTCACATGGTTGATGATTAAAAGAGGTACATCTAAGTATACAGGCATCCGGGGTGAAAAGCTGTCTACATAGACCGTCCTCCTCACCGCCATCAACATCATTCCTTCAACGCTGCACTCCACGAGCGGTTTAAACCTCACTTTCAGATCGCTCTACTGCAGGGTAGTCTTCCTGGTCACGATTTCAGACTGACTGAGGTGCTTTGTCCAGTGCCCTGCATGCAGTTTTATATTATTTATACTGTTCTTACTGCCTGGAAACTTGAGACTGTCCATGGCATCCAAAAAGCATCCCTTTACATCAAAAGTGCATTTAGACCAGCTAGAAAACAGCGATAAGAAATTAGAATCACTTGCAGAATTGTGCGATAGCGATTTGTGGGGAAATTCGTCATCAAACACTGAAAGTTATGACAGCGACAATTCTGCGACTGAGCAAATTACAGTATTTTTTATTTGATTACATTATTAAATAAATTGTATTATTATTATATTATTATTTTTTATAATTATTTATAGTTATTTTATTATATTATAATTTATGATTTTGTGTTTCGAACTTTATCATACCCGGGATGTCTACTTGACTTTTGTGTGGACAGATTTAAGTGAGTTATTCCTAAGAATTACAGGCCTACAATATAAAACATCAAATTTCTATGCAAAACAATTGTACCGCTTTGACATTTGTGATGTTGGTGCTGGATCACTGTGACCCTTCACCCTTTTTTCCTGATGCATGCTGGGGGAGGGGCTGTACCAGGAAGTAAGTTAGTGTGTTTGTGTGGGACTGGGAAGCAGTAGCATGATACACAGAAGGGATTACATCTGGTAATGACAGAAGCCTGTTGTATTAGGACTCCATGTAACAAAGTCATCATGTTCTGAGTGAGTAATAAACCCTCTCCATGGTTAAGAAGTTCATCCGGCCTGTGTGTAACTTGCTGAGCAGATACTGGCAGCATTGCTAGCAGCACCCTGAGAGACCCCGTGTCTAAGGGACATAACAACATTCAAAAATCTGACATAATCATACCGCCAGGGAGGTTAAGGGCAGATTTGCCTGGAGGAAGTCCAATTCTCTTAAGCCCTGTACACATGAGCCAAATGTCAGAAGACATTGGCCGGTTAAAAACAAAACGGCCGACATTCAGCCCGTGTGTATGTCGGTCTGTCGGATGAGCATGCTGGAAAACCAGCAGCCAATCGACTCTGCCATTGGCAGAGAGCACTGATCGGAGTGTTCTGGTGGGGGAGATTGTCCCCCTGTCAGAACACAACAACTCAGCAGGGGAGATTGTTGTACTAACTTTGGATGGTTATTACAACCTGCTGGGTTGAACAAAAAAAGACTTGTAGTGTGTAGCAGGCATTGAAGTCACAGGATGCCAAAAGAGACCTGACATTTCCGACTTGAAGTAGTCCTTACAGATGAAGATGGAGATGCCATTGTTTTTAAAGGGGTCCTATCAAACAAAGAGAGCTGACATTACTGACTTATAGGCTTCCTATCAGGATGCAAAAGGAGAGCTGACATTGCTGACTTGATGCAATCCTGACAGATAAAATGGGATCTGCCACTGTTGACACGAAGGGATCCTATGGATGCAAAAAGAGAGCTGACATTGCTGACTTGAAGTAGTCCTTTCAGATAAAGAATGATCTGCCATTGTTGACTTGAAGGTATTCTACCAGACAGAGGGAGCTTCCATTGCTAAGTTAAAGGGATAATGACAGAAAAAGAGGAAGCTGTCATTGTTGACTTCTTTTTCAATGTGCAAGCTCTGGGGCTGTCTTCATCCTTGCCATCCATTGCCTCATGAGTCATTGATCTTGTACTTGAAATCAGCCTGTGAAGTCAGAACTCGTATTCCAAATCTGGAACTTGTACCTTTATATACAAGTCAGCAATGTATCCCTCCAGACCAGTTCCCTTTGAAACAATCTCATATGTATTCCCTTTTCGATGTAACTAATTCATAATAAGGAATTAAGGCTTTATTTGTTATAATGTTTAACTTGGGACTGAAAACCAGTATGTATGTATCTTTTTTTTATTAAATGGATGAATAAAGCAATCAAAATAATTATCAGCCTTTAATCATTTGGACAATGTCCAGAATCTTCCTGCCTCCAGAAATCTAAGCAATGTTTAGTCAGCAAGAAATAAATTCTAAAGGACATTTAATGCTTTTTGTAGACATTATCCAGTGTACAATGGGATTCCGAGAGCGGCAGCGATCTCTCTCTCTTTGAGAGGCTGATGACACACGTCTTTGTTCAGTGTGTGGCTCTCAAGACTCTCAAGAGTTACCGGGTAAGCCCTAGTCTTTGTTCTGATCAAATAACATGCAATGTACACACAAGACAGCGTCTCTGCTGCTCAAATTTCATCTCAAGGGTGGTGAGTATATAGCTGATAAATGTCATCGGAGGGGCAGATGTGATCATCCCTTGCCATGGTCAACCATGTAATGGTTAGCATGGTCGATGGACCTGTAGCTTTAAATGTACAGCAAATAAAGCCTGAATCAAGCTAACACTTTTTAAGCATTTACAGCAACAGTTTTTTATCTTTTGGAAAAAAAGTTTGAATTCTAAGTTCACCTTTTTCCAAAATATGGAAAGGGGCTTCAGTAGGTATAAAAAAACATATACAAATAAAGAACATTATATGGTGGAATTCCCTACTTGCCAGTTAAAGATAAACCCTAGTTATGTTGTCTCTACTGGTATCCCTACTGAGAATGTTTATTGTTGGGTTCTCCCTGTTTCACATTAGGAAGTCTTATGTCTATTTTAGGGGAAAATATTCCTGTGTTTATGTATGGTTTAACACCAGTTTAACCGCTTCCTGACCGGTTCACGTCTTTTTATGGGGGCAGAATGGCACCCCTGCGCGAAACCACCAGAGGGCGTGCACGCCGCCAGAGGCACGTGCGCGTGCCCGCTGTACAGCAGGGGACCCAATGCGCATGGCCGGCGGTCACGATCGCCGCCGGCCACGCACGATCGCGTGCACAAGAGCCAGCACGGGGATTTGTGTTTAAACACACAAATGGAAAAATGGGGAAAGAAACTGCGATGAGAAATTGTTGGTCTCAAATCCCAAAGTAGCTGATATAAAGGGGATAAATGTTGGAAAGCAGCCAACCTTCTGCAAACAAAAACAGTGAACAAAAAACACACAAATCCCTGTTCTGTCAGGGGAGAGGAGACATGTCATTTGTTCCTACTAAGTAGGAACAACAATATGTTTCCTCCCCTAGTCAGTTTTATCCCCTCACAGTTAGAACACACTGAGGGAACACACATTTAACCTCTTGATCACCCCCTAGTGTTAACCCCTTCCCTGCCAGTGACATTTATACAGTAATCAGTGCATATTTATAGCACTGATCGCTGTATAAGTGTCAATGGTCCCAAAAATGTGTCAAAAGTGTCCAATCTGTCCGTCGCAATGTCGCAGTACCGCTAAAAATCGCAGATCACCGAAATTACCAGTAAAAAAAATTATAATAAAAATGCCATAAATCTTTCCCATAGTTTTACCAAAAATTTGTAAAAGAATACATATCGACCTAAACTGATGAAGAAGATGAAGATGATTTGTTTTGTTTCTTATTTGGGGATATTTATTTTAGCAAAATGTAAAAAATATCGTTTTTTTAAATTTTTTATTTTGCTCTTTTGTTGTTTCTAGCACAAAAAAATAACAAAACGCAGAGGTGATCACATACCACCAAAAAAAAGCTCTATTTATGGGAAAAAAAGGATACAGTGTCACATGCCCGTGCAATTGTTAGTTAAAGCCACGCAGTGCCAAATTGTAGAAAAGTGCTCTGGTCAGGAAGGGGGTAAAATCTTCCGGGAATGAAGTGGTTAAACTATTGTTCAAAGATTGTGCTTTATATGACATTGTCTTATTGCTTCAATAACAATATTGAAATACAAACAGGTAAACCCTAGAAGGTACCACCACAAAAAAGGAGAAAAACGGTATAAAAAATATCCTTTCCCACCCGGGGACAAGATATACAGGCATACCCCACTTTTAAGTACACAATGGGTTTTATTTACTAAAGCTGGAAAGCCCAAAATCAGGCTCATTTCTGCATAGAAACCAATGAATTTCTAACTCTAGCTTGTTCAATTAAGCCTGGTAATAAAACCTGGAAGCTCATTGGTTTTTATGCAGAAGTGAGACCGATTTTGCGCTTTCCAGCTTTAGTAAATAAAACCCATTGTGTACTTAAAAGTGTGGTATGCCTGTAATGTAGGGATTAAAGTATTCCTCTAAAGGACAAATGTCACATATACTGTATATTGTTGTTTTTTTTTTTAATCAGGTAGTATTTTTTTTTTTTTTTTATGTATTTGCCAATAACATACAGAAAAACGCTTCTGCAAGATGGATAGAAGCATCATATAGATATCCAAATAGAAATAAAATACAAAGTACAAATAGAACATACGACTTCAACATCATGACAGAACAGATATAGGAGATCTTGAATTATAGCAAATATCACACAGCGAAAAGTACTATTCAAGTTACCGCCAATAGTTCACATTAAAGAGTCATATGGTGCATCATTATTAGACAGAGAGACGTAAAACTTCTGCGACCATTGTAAGAGCAACCTCCTAGCTCCCCATATCGGCTCCCAAGGACATTTACAGTTGTAGCGGCCCCCTCTCTCTCCTCTTAATTCTTATGGCTCTGGCTCTTGTCTAGGGGTACCTCTGAGGAGAGAGTGCGAGGTCACCACGCCAAGTTCCCACTGCAGATGTGTGTGTAGTGGGAGACAATTCTCTTTTACCTTCGGGTCGGTGTTCTGCATCTGGAGACCTCCTCCTGGTTTCTCGAACAGTGTCAGCCAGTAAATGAGCCCCACACCACTAAAGTCCAACACTCCTTTATTCTTCTCATGGAAAAGTGAACACAATCAGTTGGACTTCCTCAACGAACAGAACAGACAGGGGGTGTGGATGCGAGTAGGCCCAGGCACAATGAACTCTCCCACTTCCTTCCCAGAAGTAGGTTTCTGCTCCCAATCGAGGAAGACATCCCTCCCGGCGGTCTCCGGAGGCTCACCCGTCACTGGCAATTTGCTGCACCAGGTCTTCAGGTAAGTACCCCCTCCGGTCCCTTACGCCACTGGATTCGGGTACCCCCTCCCGGGGTCTCCTAGGAAGTTCCTCCCTCGCGGAGCCTTAATCCGGGACCCTCAGTCCCGGACCGCCATCCAAGTACCTCACCCCAGGCTAAAGGTGCCTGGGATGGAACACAACCTCCGAACGTTCTCCAGGCCTAGGCCGCCTAGAGGACCGACACGAACCACCACCCTCAGGCTGAAGGTGCCCGGGACTCGACTCCCGCCACCAAAAATGGCCGCCCCCTTTATACCCTCTCCCAGCAAGCACGGCGGGTTCCCCCCCCACCATACAACCGCTGAGAGAGGCCAAAAAGAGGTACGACCTGCAATGATGGCTCAACCCCGGGCCCAAAGTGACAGCGCCACCCGGTGGGCCCCAGGGAACCATACATCACAGTTTCCCCACCAGATTCAAACAGAAAAGCACATACCCGCTACACAGTATATTGTTGTTAGCATAAAAAATATAATTTATTTTGTATTACATGAAAGCTAATATGCATCAATTAAAACAACTTTGTACAGAAACCAATGCCATGTGCATACAGTTACAGTCAAGTTAAAGTGGCATAATCTTAATAACAGCACTCTACGTTGATGCATTTTGTGGTTCCTCAACCAACAACAGTTACATTTTCTTCTTGCAACTTTAAAACAAAATTTTCCAGAAAATCGCTTTTGCGGTAGGTATTAAAAACTGTGCAGCTTTGTAAAATGTTTAATAATTTTATTGTCATACCTGCAGGCCTTTTGCCCCCCCACGAAAGCTTATCCAAAACCTTCCCAGTTAGCAATTCCCACATCCCGCCTTGTTTCTAGGACATGAAAACTAGACATGTGCACTGCCGAAAAATCTTTTTTTTAGTTTTCGTCTTATTCGTTTTTTTTTGTTTTTCGGGTCATTCGTTATGATCGCAATTCGTAAATTAATTTTTTTTATAAATTCTAAAATTCTAAAATAAGACAGAATAAGTACCGTATTTATCGGCCTATAACACGCACCGGCGTATAACACGCACCCCAAGTTTAGGAGGAGATTTTAGGGAAAAAAACTTTTAGCAGGGAAGTTTAAGGAAAAATAACTTACATTTAAATGCAGCCTTGTCAGTGTCCATTGCAGCCTTGTCACAATGCAGCCTTGTCAGTGTCCATTGCAGCCTTGTCACAGTGCAGCCTTGTCAGTGTCCATTGCAGCCTTGCCCCAGAGTCCATTTCAGCCTTGCCCCAGAGTCGCCGTGCAGCCTTGCCCCAGAGTCGCCGTGCAGCCTTGCCCCAGTGTCGCCGTGCAGCCTTGCCCCAGTGTCACCGTGCATCATTTTAAAATTGGCGCCGAGACTGTGCGAACGCCGCCGAGAATGCCGGGGACGCCGGGGACGCAGGGGACGCAGGGACTGGGCGGAGCCGCCGCCGAGATACACATAGCCGAGTGTACTCGGCTATACTCGGCTTTTCATGGCTTTTCTCGGCTCCGCTCACAGTCACGCTGAGTCCCGCCCTATGATGGACATAACACAGGTCCAATGGCGGGACTGGGCGTGACTGTGAGCGGAGCCGAGAAAAGCCGAGTATAGCCGAGTACATTCGGCTATGTGTATCTCGCTCCGCTCCGCTCCCAGTCAGCGGAGACAGCTCAGAGATGTCAGTATCGGCGTATAACACGCACCCACGATTTTCCCCTGATTTTCAGGGGAAAAAAGTGCGTGTTATACGCCGATAAATACGGTAACTAACTAATAAAAACAAACTATTAAATTATAGGTATTGGAATTTCCTTTCAAATTTGGCTGTTATTAAACGTAACGAATACGAATTTATCCGAAGTTACGAATTATCCGAAATAACGAATGCCGCATCTAAACAAATGGAACGGAACAAATTAATTAAAAAACATTTCTATTATTATTATTGTTATTTATTATTAATAATTCGTTCCGTTTCATTCGTTTAGATACAGCATTTGATATTTCGGATAATTCGTAACTTCGGATAAATTCATATTCGTTACGTTTACTAACAGACAGATTTGAAAGGAAATTCCAATACCTATCATTTAATAGTTAGTAATAGTTAAGTTATTATTAGTTAGTTATTATTTCAGATTTTCGAATTTTCGTGTTTTTGGATTTTGGAATTCCTGAATTTTTGAATTTCCAAATTTATGAATTCTCAAATTTATGAATATTCAGAGAAATTTGTTAAACCTTTTTTTGTTAATTCCGATATTTCCGAATTAACAAATTTAACAAAATGAATTGCACATGTTTAATGAAAACAGTTGAATGCTCACTCCCAGCAATACGGGAAGAAAAGCCTATGGTTTTCACGTCCGAGCAACAAGGCAGGACATTGGGTTTGCTAACTGGGAATTTTTGGGCTAGACTTCCAGGGGGCCTCTTGAATGCACAGGCTATTTTCTAGAAAAGTAAACTTAGCCTTTTAGTTGCAAGAAGAAAATCTAACTGTTGTTTGCACTTATTTCAGTGTTATAATGTATCTCCCAACCCCTTCAACTGACACTTTTACTGGACAACTTTGTCTTTAACAGAAAGTGAAAAAATATTTTGTTCTCTCCCCATCAGAGTGGAAGTTTTAGGTTGTAAGTTCAACCAACCCATTGCCTAAGCTTACTAATAAATGAACCATAATAAACTGTCAAATAACAAAGGTATTATCTGCATTCCTTAAAATAGAAACAAAGGATCTGATAATTTTTACTTTCCTCATGCAGCCCAGAGAGCCTTATCCTGAGCTGAGATTTATATTCTGACAGGGAGAGAGTACAAATAAATAAAAGTGCATATCACTAAGGGGTATTATAGTGAATTAAGTGTGGAAATTAAATTTGTACAAATGCCTCAAATTGAATTGGGATCCCTTTACTGTATGCTCACTTTAATCTTAAATCGTTGTTGTATCCTTCAATTTCTTGAAAACAAATCCACACATGGCAACAAATAGGTGGCGCTGCTAAGAAATTAAGATTAAGAAATCTGCTTGCCCAAAAATCATATAGAGCATAGTTATTAGCATTCTAGGCTTTAAGTACTAGGGTCAGAAACACTATGGTGCAGGTTTATATCGATATTCACTACAATAATGACTCACACTGTGGCTTGTATTTCCCATTTGCAAAATGCAGGCCATGATATCTATGAAGTCTTTCAGACCACGTCTCCTCCACCGATCACACTCAGGCTTACCAGATTAAGTGTGGCAAAGAAGTAAAAAAATGCTTGTAACAACCAAAGATTCAGATATGAATCCTGCAGCTTCGAGTCACATAAATTCATTCCATCTCCATCTCCCTCTCCCTAGAAAAGAGCAAAAGCACGTGCAATAGTGTAAATCCGTGGCAAACTTTTCTTAAAAACAGTTAAAAACATTTACAACAGCGCGGCATGTAACATTCTCTGTGCCCCTGATGACGTCTTTAATGCCGAAATGCGTTTGGTGGGATTGTAAGCCGTGACATCGCTGTGCATGTGCGCGCCATTACCGAGGATTCTGTGAATTGTAATATTTACTGAACATGTTACATGTGCTCATGCTTGCTATGGTTCACGTCTAATGATTCATGGAATATGGCTTAGTATGAACTTTACAATCAAGGGTTTCATGCACTTTATCTATTATTGTGAAGACTTCACTGTGCACATGCATGGTTCAATATGAATTTCATTATCATCAATGTTATGATACACTTGCTTTTATGATGTTTCATTGTTTGGGTGTTCTTCAGCGCTGCACATTTGAATGTTTAATACATATGTATCACTTGGTATGTCAGAGAGTCAGATGACTGGGCTCTCACACTACTTTTTTCACCAATTCATTTTATCGATTAGCCACATTTGGAAAAAAAATCACCACGATTTATAAATGTGCAGATTATAATTTTTTGGTTGAATCTTTTTTTTATTGGTTTATATCAGTTATGAAGTTAAACCAGAGCACAACTCAATAAACAAACAAGGATGTGTTTAATGTACTCAGACAGGCAAACACTTTAGAAGTAGGCATATCCCAAAAACCATAGGCTAAATCATTAGAACTCACATACTGATGTTTAACAATGTAGTATGGACATAAAATGGGTGTCAAAGAGGGCTGGGCTGTAAACATAGCAAGTAAGCATAATGTGTTTAGTAAAGGGAGAGGTGCGGAAAGACCCCCAGAATGGGAAAGAGGAGAGGAAGAGAGGTTTTAAAAAAGAGGGGAAAGCCAGAAATTAGATAATGTTATTATAACCGGGAGTGCAAATTGACAAGCCCCCCTTTTTTTTTAAGCAGCGGTAAAGTCACAGAAAGGATAAATTGCTATATAATAAACCAATCCTTTTTAAGTTTTCATTTTCTTCCGATATTTCAGTGGAATTCTGCTGGGTACTTCTGGAAACATTATTTTCTTTCTTTATTTTTTTTGTTTAATAATTTTTTATTATAAGGTATAAAACAGTTTACAACGAAAAAATTATCCCAATATGTCAAATACAATGGTATTACATCACAGCATGTAGCAGGGGCCGCTCGTGTGAACATATTAAATACATAAATACATATTAAATACACTCAGCAAGCTTTTTTGATTAAGGACTGGTCTTTATGTCTGAGCCAGCTTATTTCTCTGGCTTAGGTGTGGAGCCACATGCAGTAGGAGTGTCTCCTCTGGGGATGATGTACCTCAAAACAACAGAACCTCAATTTAAGAAACTGTGTTCCAGTAAAGAAGAGTAAAGAAAAAGTAAGAGGGGGAAAAAAGAAAGGGATGGGGGGGGGGGGGGTTGTCCAGCCTCTACAGGATACCAGCTTATGTGCATGTCTACACAACCTAACTATCCCTGTTGGGTCATAATTTCTGCATATGTTGCTGAGAATTTAAAGGCAAGCCAACAGGACCATATCTTCTTTGATAAATCAGATGTATGTCTTAGTGTGTGCGTGCTGTCTTCCATATGGTAGATGCGATCTACCTCCACAAGCCATTGGCGTAATGTGGGGGTTTTCTGTTGTCTCCATAATTTGGGGATAAGCGCCTTAGCTGCGTTGAGGAGGTGGGGTGTGATAGATTTTCTATATGATCCTATTAGTTTACCTGGTCAGTGGAACAGTTTCACCCAAGGGTCATTGGGAACCACACTTCCCTGAATTTCTTTGATCCAGTATAATATAGTGGCCCAATATGGTCTGATGTGAGGGCAAGACAACCAAATGTGGGCATTAGTTCCCTGTTCTCCACATCCCCTCCAACAAAGATCTGATATGGACAGAAAAGTTTTATGGAGCACTACAGGGGTGTAGTGCCACCTCGTGAGCATTTTGTAGTTTACCTCTGCTGCTTTCGAGGATATGGAAGAGATGTGGGATAGCTGAAGTATCGTAGAGCGTTGAGTTTCTGATAGTGGGCTTTGGAGTTCTTGTTTCCATGTAGCCAGAAACGAGTGCTGAGCTGCAGGAGATAGAGTCAATAGAGCATGGTAGAAATATGAGATAGGTTTATCGGGTGGTTGCTCCTCGGCAAGTAGTCTCTTCACATGGGGTTACATCTGTCATGGACCGTAATGGTTGTGGAAGAGATTTAACTAATTTTAAAAGTTGATGGTACTTCCATTGGTTCATGAAGGAGACCGATGTCATTGGTAAAAGTGTGGACATGGGTAGACATTATTTTCTTTATTAGCATCTGCCTAGATTTAGTTTAAATCTTCTATGAAGAAGAAAGCCCTAGTAATCTATTGTTGTATTTTGCCTAACTGGCCAGTCATAATAAGCCAGGTATGGAAAGGGTCACCATAATGGCACAAAGTGAACAGATTATATTATTGTTTTATTATTGTTCAGTAGAATCTGACTCTTCATGTTCTTTTTTGGTCAACTGAACCTGCTACCCTGGACTATGGTGGGTTCTTTCTGTTCTGATAATATTGAATATCCATGTCATCTGTGTCTTTAATACTAGTACAATGTACAAGGTTCATATGCCATTTTAAACCTCTACTTTCTTAATTGATGCCTCGGCCATCCTGAAATAAAAAAAACCCCAGCTGTGACGGACTGCTTGGCACTCCTCTTGGGTGCTTCCGTCAGTATACAGCAGTGGTATGCAATTAGCGGACCTCCAGCTGTTGCAAAACTACAAGTCCCATCATGCCTCTGCCTCTGGGTGTAATGCTTGTGGCTGTAAAAGTCTTGCTATGCCTCATGGGACTTGCAGTTCTGCAACATCTGGAGGTCCGCTAATTGCATATCCCTGGTATACAGCTTCCTCCAATCTGGAACCAGGGACAAGGTATTATAGCTGAATATTGCACCCAAGCACTAAACGACACTAGCTTGGGTGCAAACTGGAACTGACTTTATTTAAATTCACACAAAATATATACCACACAAAATCAGTTAAGAGCTTGATCACATTATACAAACTGTTAACAGTAAGATAATTAACATAGCTAAGGAACAGCCAACATAAACATAAACCGTAATATAATTAAACAGTAATCTAATTAACAACTAGTCACCTAGGCAAGCCTAGGTGACTCATGTCATGCCCACCCAGACAATGCTTTCATCAGGGATCCCACCCCACCTCAGACTGTTCGGCAACAGTCTACAACAGTCTATGAGACAAAACTTATACAAATGTTCCAGCAGTCTGAAAAAGTGGAATTAATTTATCTTCATTGTTGATAAATATCTCTGTCCCAAGTAGAGGGGCTTCTCCAACTCATTCTGCAGTAGGGCCACCATATTTTCTCTGACCATTAACCTGTACAAGATTAAAATTGCACCTTTCTATCCACTCCAGAAGGATGCTCTATTGTCCTTATTCAGAGAATCCAAGCCTCGCTCTCAGCGTTTCAGCACGTTATCGTCCATCATTAGAGAATAATCTACTCTCTCCATGGGATCAAAGGCTGAACTGAGCTCTTCATGATCTGACCGGAAGAAGCAGGCAAAATCCCTTATTTCATCCATGGGCCATAATGAGTGGGTAGGAGGCCTGCCCTTAGTCCACTTCAAAAGCCTCTTTCACAGCAGGTATGGCTGCAGTACACACCTTCTCTCTGGCATTGCCGTCTCCCCTCAATTCTGCTATTAACTATCCCCTCTGAGGACCTCCCCACTGCTGGAGAAGAGGTGAAGAGGACCTTGTATGACACACAGAAATTGTACATTTAAAAGAAAAGCAAATAATACCCACTGAGGAAGGTGGTCTCTAGGGTGTGGGGGGGTAGAGTGTTATTGGCAGGAGAAAGTGCCTGGATTTTGGCTTTAGACTGTCCAATCAGCTATCTTGGTCTTTATAGCAAAAAACACATGGATTATAAGATTACGGAGCGTCTTCCTACTAAAAAACAGCAAAGGATTGCTTTTCTCTACCTATTTATACAA
Source organism: Rana muscosa (assembly GCA_029206835.1). NCBI lineage: Eukaryota > Metazoa > Chordata > Amphibia > Anura > Ranidae > Rana > Rana muscosa. The sequence continues at coordinate 66,710,282 of CM055117.1, read as the reverse complement.
CAACTAACGTATTCAAGGACTCGGTTGAAATAAGAACAAATATCTTTGAAATTCACACTTGCCTGTCATCGCAGATTAAGAGTTACGCTAAAAGCCTGATGACAGATTAATGGAACCAGTTACCTATAAATAGATTTTTTTTCAGGTTTCTGAGCTTGGTGGATAATGTTTTTTGTAGATGGATGGCACAAGCAATGAGTGTAACACAACATGGGGAATGGCAATTAGACCGGTGTTGGGTAATCGCTTTTGAATCAGTTTCAATTTGCTAAGACAGCTCAGCTGGCATAAACACCGTAGACATGAAAGTATTTGTGGTGCCGTAATGAGATGTTCAGACATTATGTGGTAGGTGCTTTACATTGTAAATCTTGTTTTTCTGCACGTGAAGGGTTTGTCACAGATTGTTCTTTAAGCTCTGGCTCTTGGCAACACTCAAAGGATGGTTTTACTCATAGTGAGCAGATGTTTTGTACAGCAAGCAAGAGAAGGCCAACATGACCAATGGCACTGAACTATATGTTTCCTCTTGAACATAAAAAATTAGATTATAATACCATTTTACAACAGAAACTGTACCACATAAAGTATACGATGTATATAACAGATCCTAAGTATACTGTATAGTCTATATAACAAATCCTGAGTGTTAAAGTGTATGTAGAGTCAAAACTTTTTTTATAAAGTGTATGTAAGCCCTACATTTATTTTTCTGTATGTCTGGCATTATGCCTCACTGTATACTGTGTGCATTTTTATAGCACTGATCGCTGTAAAAATGACAATGGTCCCAAAATGGTGTCAAAAGTGTCCGATGTGTCCGCCATAATGTTGCAGTCATGATCAAAATTTTTTTTACCAAGAATATGTAGAAGAATACGTATCGGACTAAACTGTGGAAAAAAAATGTATATATTTTTTGGGGAATATTTATTATAGCAAATAATAAAGAATATTGCATTTTTCTCAAAATTGTCGCTTTTTTTTTGCTTATAGCGCAAAAAATAAAAACCGCAGAGGTGATCAAATACCACCAAAAGAAAGCTCTATTTGTGGGAAAAAAAGGACGTAAATTTTGTTTGGGAGCCACATCGTACGACTGCACAATTGTCAGTTAAAGCGACGCAGTGCCAAATCGCAAAAAGTGGGCTGGTCTTTGACCACCAAAAAGGTCCGGGGCTGAAGCGGTTAAATTAAAATCTTTTTTTGGTGAATTGCTCAGTTTCTTACCTGGAGATTGTGCCAGTAACAGCCTGTTGCAAGTTAAGTATTCTAATCTAACCCACCACCTTGCAATTAGCAGCAGGATTGTAAGCACGTTCAGTTGGTTGCTGGGCTGACCTATCTGATGGACCTGATAGTCCACGTAAGGGCCAACTAAAGAACTGCCCACAGAAGGCTGACAACACTGTTGCTAATTGCAGTGGAATATCAATCTCGTGGCTTTCTCACAGCTCTCAATGGTTCCTTCTGTGACCTCCACATCTCTACTGTATCTTGTGAAAGATGGAGGTCAGCAGAAGAAACAGTAAAAGCTGAAGGAGACCCAAGGGCTCAACAATCTCAGAAGTGTTGGTCTTCCTTCTGCAAAAGATTTCTCAAGATTGGAGTCGAGTTTGGTGGCGCAGGCAGCAGGAAAGCTACATATTTCCAGATTTATGTTATATGTATGGTTTGTTTTATAGATATTCACTACATTGACAAGGTCATTCTAAAGGAGTTTTAAATATAAATTTCACATTTGAATCCTTTGAAGAAGAGGGGTTGGGGTTGAGCTGTGCTCAAAACTCTATCAAGATGACTATGTACTAGAACATATGGGAAGTTTTCCCCCGCTAGGGGTTTTTAAGGCAGCAAAAATTGAAATCATATTGGTAAAAAATAATTTCTTTATTGGTGGTGAAAACAAATGTTTGCACCAGTAAAAAATCAATCAAAATATGAGCTCTGGTACATGAATAAATTCGACATACAAAACAATATAAACATTATGTGACACATAACATTGCTGCTAAAATGCAATGGGGGTGACTACATGTATCTTGACGCGTTTCGACCCTGTGGGGTCTTCTTCAGAAGATATGTTAACTGTAAGGAAAAATGCATTTTTCCAAGTCATCTTCCAGGACGGCTTACAGAGAGATAGGCTCCTCCCACCTAGAACAGGAAACACATGATCCACATCATAAAAGCCTTACTCATGCATTAGCCCCTCAGTATTTGTGTTTCCTCAGGCTAGACAGGCACCATCCAAGGGATGTTTGTTATTTTTTTTTTGGGCCTTCGTGCCAGGCGGCAGGGGCCCCCCCGACGGCCATACCCAGTCAACAGGGGTAGTTCCCCTGGGGTATGAGTCAGTTTGGGGCCACCCAGGAGACCTGAAACAGGGGTCATGGGTGATGGTATGGGACCCCACCTCCCAAGTCGGGTGTATCCTCAGCGAGGTTACCTGTGAGGGTGGAGGAGGTGATCCAGTGGGTCCAGCCGCGGCACAGCAGGGTATCCTCCTGGCGGAGGCTCGGAGCCGGTATCCTTCCCGGGCAGACAGATCTCTAGAGGGGAGTCTCTAGCTCCAGAACAGCGTGGCGCTGGGCGCACAGCTAGAGTGTCACTTCCGGCGCAGAAAACAGGAAGTGACACGACAGGAAGTCTCGCGGCGGCCATCTTGGGACACCCATTTGGAAGCCTAGTTGAAGATAACAGGCGTGCTGTGCCGTGGGGCGGCGTCGGATCCACAGCGCCGCCCCGGACCTCCACTCCTCTCATATTTAAGGGACCCGGACCTAAAGATGGCGCCGCGCAACATGGAAGGATCCAGAGACGCAGATCTGGAGGCGCCATCGGTCGCATCGGGCCCTAAGGTAAGAAAATAGGGGGCAGACCACTTCTTTCCTTTTCTTACCCCCCTGTGGGGGCGGCACAGGGGGAGTCTGTTTTATTCCAGAGACCGTCTGTTTTCTCCTATGCTGATGGTGGCAGACGTCACATATTCTAACATAGGCTCTGGTGGTGGGTACTTCTCATAATTCTTAGACTAGAATAAGAGAGTCCACGTGGTGTTTCTGGTTTGGGTGTTTACTTCAGTGTAAGTAATATGCAGGGGCTTGTCATTTACTGTATTACAGGACAAGACCCACGAGCCCAGAGATAAGAAAGAAACACCTAGAAAAAGATGCCCAATATGTACCAGGAAGATGCAGATTGGGTGGAAAAAGAATGCTTGTCAGGACTGCATAGACAGACTTGTCAAAGAAGAAACAGGCCCTGTTCTCAAAGGCTTTATGGACTCATTAAAGTCAGGGATGAAACAGACGTTTCAGTCCTTTAAGCCCACACAGCAAGAGACACTTGCTGAACCCAGCCCAGGTACTTCAGGCACCAGTACTACCGTGAGGCCAGAAGTTAGGGCCCAGGTACGGGCAGTCCACCAGCATCGAGTCCTGGAGGACGGGGAGAACAACTCAGGCTCAGCCTCAGAGCCTGAGGAGATAGACCCGAGCGAGGAAGGGCCAGAAAAGATACAAAAATTCCTTTTTCCTTCAGAGGAGACAGAGGAGATGCCCTAAGCAGAGAGACGCTGTCTTCGACAGAATGGTGCTTGAATCGAACAGTGTTCGAAGAAATAGTGCAGAAGTGGGGAGACCCACAGATGGACCTTTTTGCTACAAGACACAACAGGCAGGTGAAACAGTTCTATTCCCTACAGAGAGATCTTCTCAGTCGGGGCCTAGATGCCCTATCCCAGTCTTGGGAGGCAGATCTGGTATACGCATTTCCACCGTTTGCCCTCATTCCGAGGATTATCCGGAAGATAAGAGGGTCCAACACAAAGGTCATCCTGATCGCGCCATTTTGGCCGAGGAGGTCTTGGTTCTCGGGTCTTCTAAGACTCAGCATTGCAGAACCTTGGAGACTACCTTACAGGTCGGACCTCTTATACCAGGGAGAAGCGAATCATCCAGAACTGAGCTCTCTTTCTCTGACGGCTTGGCTTCTGAAAGGGAACTGTTAGAGCTGAGAGGGTTATTGGCCAAGGTAATCGATACCATTCTTAGCAGCCGAAAGCCGTCCACTAACACAATTTATAATAAAATTTGGAAGAGATTTGGGGACTGGCGCAGACTCAACAACAGAGTGTCAGGTGCCATGGTCCCGGCGGTTCTAGATTTCCTCCAAGCCGGAGCAGATCTAAACCTTGCAGTTAGTACTCTTAAGGTTCAGGTGGCCGCCCTGTCCAACTTTTTAAATCAAAGGCTGTCAGAAGAACCACTGATCAAAAGATTTCTTGTGTCCATCAGCCGGAAACGAGTCCCCAAAGCAAGGAGGTTCCCTCCCTGGGACTTATCAACAGTATTACAGGGTCTCGGTAGGGCACCATTTGAACCTATAGATGAACTACCCATAAAACTGTTAACCCTGAAGACAGTAGTTTTGGTGGCCCTAGTCTCGGCTAGGAGAGTCAGTGAGATCCAGGCACTTTCAGTGATCGAGCCTTTCTGCACCATTTTACAAGACAAAATTATCCTCTCGCTGGACCCAGCTTTTCTCCCCAAGGTATCGTCTAACTTCCATAGGTCAGAAGAAATCGTGATACCATCATTCTGCGGAAATCCAAAGAATGATAAGGAAGCAGGATTTAATAAAATAGACGTCAGGAGATGCCTGATTGCCTACATAGAGCACACCAAGGAGTGGCGACGCTCCACCAGCTTGTTTGTTTTATTCGCAGGTCCTAACAAGGGGAAAGAGGCATCCAAAGGTACCATCGCCAGGTGGATGAAGTCGGCCATTGCGGAGGCATACAAGGCAGTCTCCCGCACACCTCCATTAGGTATAAATGCTCACTCCACAAGAGCGGTTTCTACTTCTTGGACTGAAAGGGCAGGAGCATCTCCCCTCCAGATCTGCAAGGCCGCAACCTGGTCCAGTTTCCAGACTTTTGTGAAGCATTACAGACTGGACCTGCTTGCCAGCCAGGACCAGTCTTTCGGCAGGAAAGTGCTGCAGGCTGTGGTCCCGCCCTGATCAGGTAGTACTATATTGTCCTCTCTGTAAGCCGTCCTGGAAGATGACTTGGAAAAACAGTGTTATTACCTGTTAACTACTTTTTCCAGGAATCTTCCAGGACGGCGTCAGTTCCCTCCCTTTTTATGAGGTGAGTAGCAATGTAAAGCATATATAAGGATAGAGCTACGCTGATCCAGGTTTAATGATTCTGAGGCCTTCGGTTATTTGTTAAATACTGAGGGGCTAATGCATGAGTAAGGCTTTTATGATGTGGATCATGTGTTTCCTGTTCTAGGTGGGAGGAGCCTATCTCTCTGTAAGCCGTCCTGGAAGATTCCTGGAAAAAGTAGTTAACAGGTAATAACACTGTTTAGTATATCATACAAGAAATTTGAAAAAACTTGAAAAAACCTGGTAGTAGCAATCATGGGATTATTTAGCATATTTACCAAACAGACTGTTGTGTATACCATCACATGACCAGAGTTATCCTTCCCTTTAATAAGGAATCCTCCTAGGATCCTATACTCGGCCCGCCGATCAGCAAAGGAGCCTCCACTGGATATGGGGTACCCCACTAAATCGTACCTGACTTGCAAGGAGTCATCACATGAAAAACAGGATCCCACGCCTGGTGCGGCGTGGGAACAGGGAGGCCACTGCACCTAAAGTGGATCATAATAAGACATCATTGAGAATAAAATAAAATAAATTAATGCGCCACAATTTTATTATGCGAATGCAAATGATAATAATATAGTCGGTTGTTTAGGAAAGGAGTTGAAGCGAGCTGATGGTGAAAATCAGATAGTCCTTTATGGATGTATATTAGTATTAATATAGTCAAGATTAGGATAGTTAATCAGAAGGAAAATAAATAAATATGAAGGATAAGTAAATGTGAATTTGAGACGAGTGCCTCTGTGCAATAGACAAGAAGAAAGAGAAAAAGAAAAGGAAAAGGGAGTGAAGAATACGCGATAATGAATAATGTGGGGGGAAAAGACATGAAAAGTCGCCGCCTGTCTCTGGTCCTCCCTTTGGGGGTTTTCCCCCTCCCGTCCTGCCTTCCTGGCAGAGTGAGGGGGCCTCTCTCCTGCCCATGGCCCGTTTGATGGTGGATCGATCTGCCCTCTGCGGGTACCGGGCGGGTTGATGCTCCCTTCAACGTCCGCTAGGGGGTGGATTATTTCCGTCCACAGCGGCGTTGCATTTCTCTGCCAGCAGCGTCCTGGATCCTCTCCGAACGCCGTGACTGTGCCCGCGCGCGCACTAGTTGCGTGCGCGTGACGTCACGACGTTGCGTTTTTACGGCGAAGATGACGGGGGACACCGAGACTACTATCTTCCAGAACGCCAAGGGAGTCACCACGGAAACCTCACCTCTGGTATGTCATCAGTAGGTGAGTATGGGGGGGGGGCTCATCACTCACCTGGCGTAGATCAGACATCACTTAATCTCCTATTTAAACCGTGGGTTATCTGACTTCAATAGTCGATCCCCAGCTCCTGATAGATGTGGTTGTGCGTCTGCAGGCTTGTCAGATAAGGTAACTTTCACTTTCCCTGTAATTTTCAGAGGAAGTCTATTTTTTGTTACCGTTCTAATCTATTACTATTACCCTTTTATATTCACTTAGGGATTTATCCATTGATCCATAAACCCCATATTTTGCCAATTTGGATAATTATTTCCTCCTTCTTAAACCAAGGTTAGCATTGTTACACTTGATTTATTTGCATTTTGTTTTTCACTGGTTATTCACAAGTTCTATATATATATATATACGTTTTAATTTTTTTTTATTTTTTTTTTACGTTTAGCATCATCTTCACTAACCCATTGCACATTGCCACACTAATTTTCATTCACTCCTCCTTTACTTCACTTATCTCTTCCCTTTTCACTCTTCCAGCTTTTCATACCTACCTCTTGCTTCCCTCCTTCTCATTTCACTTTCCCTATTCATATCACTTGCTCACATAGTCATCTTCACCCACTTCACTATGTACCTCACTCAATCTCATAATTGCTTTTCTCATTATTTTTCACATTTTTACTTTTACATTTTCATTGTTTTTAATTTAATTCATTTTAATCTACATTTACCCCATTGTCATTTAATGTTAATACCCACTGCCCATTTCACATTTTTATTCCTTGCATTTGTCATGACCACTTTTCATGTCTTTTCCCCCCGCATTATTCATTATCGCGTATTCTTCACTCCCTTTTCCTTTTCTTTTTCTCTTTCTTCTTGTCTATTGCACAGAGGCACTCGTCACAGATTCACATTTACTTATCCTTCATATTTATTTATTTTCCTTCTGATTAACTATCCTAATCTTGACTATATTAATACTAATATACATCCATAAAGGACTATCTGATTTTCACCATCAGCTCGCTTCAACTCCTTTCCTAAACAACCGACTATATTATTATCATTTGCATTCGCATAATAAAATTGTGGCGCATTAATTTATTTTATTTTATTCTCAATGATGTCTTATTATGATCCGCTTTAAGTGTGGTGGCCTCCCTGTTCCCATGGCGTGGGATCCTGTTTTTCATGTGATGACTCCTTGCAAGTCAGGTACGATTTAGTGGGGTACCCCATATCCAGTGGAGGCTCCTTTGCTGATCGGCGGGCCGGGTATAGGATCCTAGGAGGATTCCTTATTAAAGGGAAGGATAACTCTTGTCATGTGATGGTATACACAACAGTCTGTTTGGTAAATATGCTAAATAATCCCATGATTGCTACTACCAGGTTTTTTCAAGTTTTTTCAAATTTCTTGTATGATATACTAAATGCATTTTTCCTTACAGTTAACATATCTTCTGAAGAAGACCCCACAGGGTCGAAACGCGTCAAGATACATGTAGTCACCCCCATTGCATTTTAGCAGCAATGTTATGTGTCACATAATGTTTATATTGTTTTGTATGTCGAATTTATTCATGTACCAGAGCTCATATTTTAAATGATTTTTTGCCGGTGCAAACATTTGTTTTCACCACCAATAAAGAAATTATTTTTTACCAATATGATTTCAATTTTTGCTGCCTTGAAAACCCCTAGCAGGCGAAAACTTCCCATATCTTCTTTACCGGGGTGTGCAGCACCATTTCCTTGTCTTCCATGACATGTACTAGAACATGGGTGCTCAACCTGTGGCCCTCTAGCTGTTGCAGAACTACAAATCCCATGAGGCATTGCAAGGCTGATAATTGCAAGCATGACTCCCAAAGGCAGCGGCATGATGGGAATTGTAGTTTGGCAACAGCTGGAGGGCCACAGGTTGAGCTCCCATGTACTAGAAGATCTCACAGATTCTTCCCTCTTCTATATGTGATCAAGGGATCAAGCATTTACAGTAGATCACATTCAACCAGTTTGACAAAAAGTTGTATCTGGCTGCCTTGAGGGAATGATGGGGTATAATTTGATCTTAACCGCTTCCCGTGTAGATAAACATCTGGATGGGAGCAGCGCTGATGTGGGTGGAAGTTTCTAAATGTCCCACCACCACGCCAGTTACAGCGGCCATGTACCCAAATGAAATTTTTAGCATTTTTTTTAAACAGAGTTTTCTTTTGCTAGTATTTAATCATCACTGGGTTTTATTTTTTTTTGCTATATAAATGAAAAAAAAAATACTAAAAATTTTAAAAACAAAAAAGCATTTTTCTTAGTTTTTGTCATAAAATTTTGCAAATAAATAATCTTTCTTAATAAATGTAGGCCAACATGTATTCTGCTACTTTTTTGGTAAAACAAAATAACCCAAATCAGTGTATATTATTTAATCTATATATATTTGAAAATTGATCAATCCTGATGTACTGATGGCCTATCTCATTTCTTGAGGACCTATAGAGATGTGAAGATAAATAGATTCTGAGCATGCATGTTTTTTTGCGCGTCGGAATTGCATATAGACGAGCGGAATTTCCGTCAAGAACTTTTTCCGTCGGAAAAATAGAGAATCAGCTCTCAATATTTTGCTGGCGGAAATTCAGACAGAAAAAGTTGGATGGAGCATACACACGGTCGGAATATCCTACCAAAAGCTCCCATCACACTTTTTTTGACAGAAATTCCGACCGTGTTTATGCAGCATAAGACTGGAATGCCATTAACCTCCCCGGCGGTAATCCCGAGTCCGGCTCGGGGTGAGATTTCAGTACCAAATGTGGTAACCCAAGCCAGACTCAGGCTGCATCGCAGGATACAGGGAAAGTTACTTACCTTGTCCCCTGGATCCTGCGATGTCTTCCCGCAGTGTGTGCGAGCTGTCATCTCGCTTGATTCACACACAGTGCCGCCGAGCTCCGTTCCCTGCGATGTTGTGGCGCACGGGGGCGGAGATCAGCGCCAAATTCAAAAAAGTAAAAACACAATACACATACAGTATACTGTAATCTTACAGATTACAGTACTGTATAAAAAAATTACACATCCCCTTTGTCCCTAGTGGTCTGTCCAGTGCCCTGCATGCACTTTTATATTATAAATAAAAAAAAAATTCTGCCTGGAAACTGGAGATTGTCCATAGCAACCAAAAAGTGTCCCTTAATATCAAAAGTGGTTTTAGACCAGCTAGAAAACAGCGATAATAAATTAGAATCACTTGCAGAATTGAGCAATAACGATTTGTGGGGAAATATGTCATCAAACACTAAATCTAATGACAGCGACAATTCTGCAACTGAGCAAATTTCTGTGTTTTTGATTTGATTACATTATTGAATAATTTTTATTATTATTATATTATTATTTGTTATAATTATTTATAGTTATTTTTATAATTAATGATTTAGTGTTTCAAACTTTATCATACCCGGGATGTCTACTAGACTCTTATTTGGACAGATTTAAGTGAGTTATTACTAAGAATTACAGGCCTACTAATATAAAACGCCAAATTTCCATGCAAAATAATTGTACCGCTTTCAGCACCTAAAATCTGACAGAATCATACCGCCAGGGAGGTTAAAGTTCATGTGTGTGTAAAGGCAGGCGTACCAATACTTTTGGTAATATAGGGTATCTGTAAGGGGGCAATGACCACAAGTGTATTGCCGCGTACACACGACCGTTTTTAATGTCATTGAAAAAAACGACGTTTTTCTCAACGTGATTCTTCTCAAGCCTGCCTTGCCTACACACTATCATGAAAAAAAATGCTCGAGCAAAGCACGGTGACATACGAAACGTACGACGGCACTATAAAGGGGAAGTTCCATTCGGATGGCATCACCCTTTGGGCTGCTTTTGCTGATCCTCGTGTTAGTAAAGTTTGGTGAGAGACGATTTGCGCTTTTCAGCCTCGTGCTCTTCAGTCTGTTACAGCGTACCGAATCTGCTATCTCCATTACGAGCGGTAGTTTTACCAGAACGAGCGTTCCCGTCTCATCACTTGCTTCTGAGCATGCACATTTTTTTCACGTCGTTAAAGCCTACACACGGCCGTTTTTCATGACGAGAAAAACAACGACGTGAAAAACAACGAGAAAAATTAGAGCATGTTCCAAATTTTTAATGGCCATTTTTCACGTCGTGAAAAATGCTCTGGAGCCCACACACGATCGTTTTTAATGACCAAATTAAAAAATTGCATTTTTCTCATCATGAAAAAACGGTCGTGTGTACGCTGTATTAGGAGTATTCCTCCCACTGACCATCACACTAATGCATTATGAGGTGTAGATATAGCACATTTTTAGTAGGGGTTCCCTGAGACCAGAAAGTTATTTTAAGGGTTCCCCTGTGTTGAAAAGGTTGAGAAAGGCTGCAGTAAAGTAATAAGCTAATATGACCTCCCCCATAAACAGACATAAGGTTTATTAGAACTTTGACACACACTGAAAACATTATTTATACTGACCTGAATACATTCACATGCTGTTTATCCTATAGAAGATTGACACAACCATAGCTTTCCTCTAGAAGTACAGAGTTTTAGTTGTCTTTTTATAGTCATGGCACCACCAGCCAGGGAATAGTCTACAGGAAGTTACAGTAGGCCAAGAGGAAAAACAAATCCTTTATTAACCTATTTGTAGAACAAATAAAACAATTACCTTAAAAAAAGAACGTTCTTTGGGTTACACCAATACCAATGTTTTGTATTTAAATTCTCTTCATACCCAGTTTTATTTTAAAAGAGCCTTGTGTATTGAGTTTTTGGCCATGTGTTCCTGCGGTCTATTTATTTCCTTTCTGGCTGCAGACATCAATACCGCCGGGTACCCCAGAGACAACTAACCACGGTGTCTTTTGAAGTCTCCCCTTCCCCATTTGCTGACTTTATGGTCTCTCCCTGGCACAAACTCTCAAAACTCTTTTACAAACTCAGAGACAGAACAATTGGCCACTTGCCGCCTGGCTGCATATTATCGAACTCTGGCAGGATTATAATTGGGCTGGAACCCTCCGAGACATGGAGGAAGGGCCAACGAGTGAGTTCATGGGATGACTGAGCTGAGCATTTTAATTTATGTGTGTGTAAGTTTTCATGTAAAAATAAATAGCATGAATATAACATTTTCTGCTGATGTTAGTAACAAATAAGAGAGAACAGTAGTAGACTATTGGAAGTTGACCCAGCAGCATAGACCGAGCCTTGTTATGGAGTCCAGCTAAGGCACTTCAGTACAATGTTCAGCCTTCTTCGTGACTCTTGGCCCTACGGAACGCTGAGTGAGATAAATATACTGACACTCAACAAAATAAATACAACGTGATGTGATGGTTGATAACTGACTTCTTCACTCAATCTCCTAATGGTTTTCTGCCTAAAGTTTTGAATTAATAAAATATATATATAGATAGATACATATTTTCAATTTTTCTGGTACAATATTTTTTATTGAAATAGACGAAAAAGATATATAGCTGTAATAATCCCGCGCAGGGGATATCATATTTTCTATTTTTATTTACTGGAAAACATACCTATTACTGTATATTAGTCATAGGAATGTGTTTATCGGAGTATCATTGTTACTAGACCCCATACGTCCGGCCAGGACAAAAAAGGTGCCCCATAAGCACATTTGTTATTTCAAGAGCTCTCTGATGTTTACACCCAAAAACAAAACCTTTTACCCCTTGACCTCAAGAAGGTTTTTACCCCCTTCATGATCAGGGCATTTTTTGCTATTCTACTTTAAAGGGGTTGTAAAGTTTTATTTTTAAAATAAAAATAACAAAGATGTTATACTTATCTGTTCTGTGCAAGGGTTTTGCACAGAGCGGTCACGATCCTCCTCTTCTGGGGTGCTCATCAAATGCAGCCACTGTGCCCATCAAATGCAGCCACTGTGCCCCATGAAATGCAGCCACATTGCCCCATCAAATTCAGCCACTGTGCCCCATCAAATGCAGCCACTGTGCCCCATCAAAAGCAGCCACTGTGCTCCATCAAATGCAGCCACTGTGCTCCATCAAATGCAGCCACTTTGCCCCATCAAATGCAGCCACTGTGCCCATCAAATGCAGCCACTGTGCCCCTTCAAATGAAGCCACTGTGCCCCATCAATTTAAGCCACTGTGCCCATCATATGCAGCCACTGTGCCTATCAAATGCAGTCACTGTGCCCATCATATGCAGCCACTGTGCTCCATCAAATGCAGCCACTTTGCCCCATCAAATGTAGCCACTGTGCCCCATCATATGCAGCCACTGTGCCCATCATATGCAGCCACTGTGTTCATCAAATGCATCCACTGTGCCCATCATATGCAGCCACTGTGCCCATCAAATGCAGCCACTGTGCTCCATCAAATGCAGCCACTGTGCCCATTAAATGCAGCCACTTTGCCCCATCAAATGCTGCCACTGTGCCCATCAAATGCAGCCACTGTGCCCCACAAATGAAGCCACTGTGCCCATCATATGCAGCCACTGTGCCCATCAAATGCAGTCACTGTGCCCATCATATGCAGCCACTGTGCCCCATCAAATGCAGCCACTATGCCCCATCAAATGCAGCCACTTTGCCCCATCAAATGCAGGCACTGTGCCCCATCATATGTAGCCACTGTGCCCATCAAATGCAGCCACTTTTCCCCATCAAATGCACCCTCACTGTGACCCCCCCTCGTCCGCCCGCTTGCCCGCTCGCTGTCTGACCGACACTTACCCTATCTTGGTGGCGGGTCAGGCAGCGGATGGCTGCGGCGAGCTGTGGGACGGACAGTGAATCAGGCGACAGCTCCTGTGTCCTCCATGCTTTCCGTGCATCTCTTCTTCTCTTTTGCTAGGCATCCAATAGGATTGCCTGTGCCTTCAGCCAATCAGGTGACAGGTATTAGAGCTGTGCTTCCTGATTGGCGGAGAGGCGGTTCAAAGTTAGAAAAGTGAATATTAATTTGCTCTTCTTATCTTATTTGAAGGCTATTAGAGCCGATGGCTCTAATCAGGTGCTTCAAAAAACACCCCTGCCGCTGTAATTCAGGCGCCCAGCATCCGAAAAGGCGCCGGACACCTGAATAGGGGGTGGCTATGGCGGCCATGGATAGATTCATGCTATGCATGAATCTATGCATTCTACATATAGGGGGGTAGTGTGACAGAAGGGGCAGCGCCCGTGAGCCCTTAATGGCGCCTGCAAGCGATCCTGCCAGCATAAGTCCTGTCCTAAGATGACAACAATTAGTTACTGTACTTTATCTAAGGAGGAGTACAGTTATCATCTTAGCACAAAAAGTGTGTTGGAACTACAGAACACCTCCCCTTTTCTGTGGGATCCCTGCTGCATTCTGAACACAGGAGGTCAGCTACTCGGCACGGGGACCATTCAGAGAGTGCTTTGCATTTTCTCAATAAAGGCAAAGTATGCTTTGGTTGCATGAGCTGGAGAAGTGAAACAGAGACCTCCATTCACTGAATGGTGCCCGTGCCGAGTGGCCGACCTCCTGTGTTCATAATGCAGCAGGGCAGTCACTCAGCATAGAAAATGAAAACTAGTGGAGATCGACGGAGCAGCTGTATCCACTACAGTGATTTTGAGCTTCTAGAAGAATCCCACAGGTATGGTATATACATAGTTACACTGGTCTAAGCTGGACCAATGTAGGTAGGTAAAAAAAGCCATACCTGGAATTCATCTTTAGCCCTACTTTACTGATCTCATTGCGATATCCTTTTTATATTTGCTATGTATAACTTGTGCAAATGACAATTCTCTATATATTACAACTGTGAATGCTATTTACAGGCTGGAACAATATTGATTTGTGGTCTGGCACATAAGGTGATGTGCCAACATCCCTAAATATGTAAACACAACAACCCAAAAATACCCGTGGGACTTTTGTAGCGGCACATCACCAGTCATGCTAAAATTCCCATATAGTAAAATAAGATGATGTATCATTAGTACAAAAATATTAAAAATACGATTAAAAACATTTGGCTGATTTAATAACAATAGGTTTTCACAATGTGGTTTGTACATCAAAGAACCATAAAGCTTTATATGATTGGTAAATGATGTCTAAATCATATTAAATCCCCTGACTCTAATTCCCCATAATTTACACCTCTCTAAACTAAAAAAACATGATTCTTTAAGAGCCCTAAAATAAAGCCACCTAAATTAAAATTCACCACAAATAAAGTTCCCTAATCTATAGTCCCTACCCTAAAACCACTAAATAAATTCCTTATGCCTGAATTTCCCTAAACTAAAATCCCAAACCCTTAAAGTGTTACTAAACCCACAACAGTAAAATCCGTCTGTATATGCAGTAAATCATGCTTGTTATACTCACTGTGGAACCTAAGGGGTTAATCCTGCGCATTGTGTAAAAAGGCGCTTTGATCCTGTATGCACAGATCCTTCCCTTCTTGCATTGCCCCCAAAACATGTCCTGGTAAGACAGAGTAAATGGAGTCAGGCTGCACATGCTCAGTTTGGTGTGTATTGCTAGAGTTTTTTTTTTCCTTGGGAGAGTGCATGTGATCAGCACAGGGCCAATCAGCACTGTCCAGACAGAGGGTCAGGGGTACTGCATCCTGATAGGACAGCCGGTGCAGTATGAAAACTCCTCCTACAAGCTTTAACCAAGCACTGATATAAGTCACAGGACTGCAAATATACTGCTGATAGAAAAAAGGTATTTAGCAGTTTATATTTACTAAAATAACTGCATTCCCATGTACAGTGGGAGACCAGATATATGAATGCAGAGTCCTGGGTTTAGTTACACTTTAAAGCCTCATAATCCAAACAAGCTAAAGTTCTATTTGGGATGATAATGAGGTCTGGCAAACCCAAGCTGTGTGGACAGAATGGGGGAGTCATATTGAACACAATGCCAACCTCATTTTCCCCCGAAATTCTCAAGACAGTAACAAAAATGGTCAGATTTAAATCTCAAGTCTGTGCCAGGCATCCATGTGATGTGCCAAATAAAAAAAAAAAAAACATAATTTGACACAAAGCATAGAAATTTGATGGAATTCAGAAATGTCATAAACCTCCACTAGCAGTGCCTGCAAAGCTCTCTTAACGTGCCTTGTTCATAAATCGATCAGTTGTATTTAGTTTGACAGAATAGCTCAGAAATACACACCCGTGAGTCTGTTTTTTAACCCTAAACTTACAGAACCAAATTTTATACATAATCCATAATTCTTTCTGTGATGGAGTTACATAGTAGGTGAGGTTGAAAAAAGACACAAGTCCAACCTATGTGTGTGATTTTATGTCAGTACTACCTTGTATATCCCTGTATGTTGTGGTCGTTCAGGTGCTTATCTAATAGTTTTTTGAAACGATCGATGCCCCCGCTGAGCCTGTGAAAGGGAAATCCACATCCTTGCCACTCTTACAGTAAAGAACCCTCTACAAAGTTTAAGGTTAAACCTCTTTTCTTCTAATTTTAATGAGTGGCCACGTGTCTTATTAAACTCCCTTTTTGCAACCCTATTGTGGGGTCACCAGTATGTTATTTGTAAATTGAAATCATATCTCCTCTCAAGCGTTTCTTCTCCACAGAGAATAAGTTCAGTTGATAACAGAAAAACAAACACTCCTACGCACGAGTTGATCGTCAAGCAATCAGTTCAGTGCTCGCAACTTTTCCTCATAACTAATATCCTCCAGACCCTTTATTAGCTTTGTTGCCCTTCTTTGTACTCTCTTCAATTCCAGTTCATCCTTCCTGAGGACTGGTGCCCAAAACTGGACAGCATACTCGAGGTGCGGCCGGACCAGAGTCTTGTAGAGCGGGAGAATTATTCGGTTTATCTCTGCAGTTAATCCCCTTTTTAATGCATGCCAATATTCTGTTTGCTTTGTTAGCAGCAGCTTGGCATTGCATGCCATTGCTGAGCCTATCGTCTACTAGGACCCCCAGGTCCTTTTCAATCCTAGATTTCCTCAGAGGTTCTCCCCCTAGTGAGTAGATTGCATTCATATTTTTGCCACCCAAATGCATTATTTTACATTTTTCTACATTAAACCTCATTTGCCATGTAGTTGCCCATCCCATTAATTTGTTCAGATCTTCTTGCAAGGTTTCCACATCCTGCGGAGAAGTTATTGCCCTGCTTAGCTTAGTATAGTCCGCAAATACAGAGATTGAGCTGTTTACCCCATCCTCCAGGTCGTTTATGAACAAATTAAATAGGATTGGTCCCAGCACAGAACCCTGGGGGACCCCACCACCCACCCCTGACCATTCCTGAGTACTCCCCATTTATCAGCACCCTCTTAACTCGCCCTTGTAGCCAGTTTTCAATCCATGTACTCACCCTATGGTCCATGCCAATGGACCTTACTTTGTACAGTTGACGTTTTTGGGGAACAGTGTCAAATGCTTTTGCAAAATCCAGACACACCGCGTCTATGGGCCTTCCTTTATCTAGATGGCAACTCACCTCCTCATAGAAGGTTAATAGATTGGTTTGGCAAGAACAATTCATCATGAATCCAGGCTGATTACTGCTAATGATACCGTTTTCATTACTAAAATCTTGTATATAGTCCCTTATCATCCCCTCCAAGAGCTTACATACTATTGATGTTAGGCTAACTGGTCTGTAATTCCCAGGGATATATTTTGAGCCTTTTTTAACCACTTCAGCCCCGGAAGAATTGGCTGCTCAATGACCAGAGCATTTTTTGCGATTTGGCACTGCGTCGCTTTAACTGACAATTGCGTGGTCGTGCAAAGCTGTACCCAAACAAAATTAACATCCTTTTTTCCCACAAATAGAGCTTTCTTTTGGTGATATTTGATCACCTCTGCGGTTTTTATTTTTTGTGCTATAAAAAGAGCGACAATTTTGAAAAAAAAGCACAATATTTTGTTCTTTTTGCTGTAATAAATAGCCCCAATTTTTCTTTTTAAAAAGCGATTTTTTTCCTCAGTTTAAGCCGATATGTCTTCTTCTACATATTTTTGGTGATAAAAATCGCAAAAAGCATATATTGATTGGTTTGCGCAAAAGTTATAGCGTCTACAAGATAGGGAATAGATTTATGGCATTTTGTTTTGTTTTTTTACTAGTAATAGCGGCGATCTGCAATTTTTATCGGGACTGTGACATTATGGCAGACATATCGGACACTTTTGACACATTTTTGGGACCATTGGCATTTATACAGCGATTAGTGTGTAAATGTCACTGGCAGGGAAAGTTTTAACACTAGGGGGCAATCAAGGGGTTAACTGTGTTCCCTATAGTCTGTTCTAACTGAAGGGGGATGGGAGTGACTATTAGACTTGTGCACAATGGAAAAATTAGTTTAGTTTCGGTTCGTTTTTTGTGCACAACGGAAAAATTTGTTTAGTTTCGGTTCGTTTCTTTTCGGTCCTGTTGATTCGTAATCATTCGTAATTTTGCTAGACGGGATTTTTCGTGTTCGGACTAATTCGTATTTTCGCAAGCGTCATTTTTCATTGAATTTTTAGTTGATTTATAATTCGTACTTTCGGTAGGGTACGTTGTTTTTCGTTGATTCTGGACACAACTCCTACTTTCGTAACTTTTTTTGGGTTCGTTGATTCGGAATTTTCCGTGTCTCTCTCACAACGACGCTGCCTATTATGCCTAATGTGCTTCGAATGGATTTGTACTTTTCTAAATACATAGTGGTTATTTGTAACGATTCGAAATCTCGTATTTTACTTTAATTTTTACATGCGGCTATAGCCTCCGCTCCTGTACACCATTTTGAGTGGGTTCAGCACGGTGAGGGAGGAGCAGAGAGCAGAGCAGAGTGTTATTGTGCTTTGAATGGATTCGAAATCTCGTATTTTACTTTCGTTATTTACATGCGGCTATAGCCTCCGCCCCTGTACACCATTTTGAGAGGGAGTTCAGCACGGTGAGGGAGAAGCAGAGAGCAGAGCAGAGTGTTATTGTGCTTCGTATGGATTCGTACATTCGTAACTTTTTCATAACGAATTATGCCGAAGACATTCGGGCATTCGCTATTTTGCGGTATAATTTATTTCGGATTCGGTTTTATTCGTAATTGCTTTGTTCGGAAATTCGAATGCTTCCGAATGTCCGAAAGTTGCTAAACGAATTGCACAAGCCTAGTGACTATAGCAGATGACAGATCTTGGTTCCCAGCTTGTAGGAAGTCACGATCTGCATCTCCTCTTCTCTCAGAACAGGGATGTGTGTGTTTACATACACACGTCCCTGTTCTTCCTCTCGTGCCCGCGATCACTCATGACCGGTGGTCATCATGACCGCCGTTCACGAGCATCGGCACCCCCGCAGTGGGTAAGGCGTACAGCTACGATGGTCCACGGGAATGAGCCGAACTGCTGCAGTACAGTATAATGATGGCGGCTGGTCGGCAAGCGTTTTTTCTCCAATCAACTGGTACCATTCCAGTCAGTAGACTGTCAGTAAAAATTAGGAACAATGGTCTGGCAATTACTTGGCTGAGTTCCCTAAGTACCCTCGGGTGCAAGCCATCTGGTCCCGGTGATTTATTAATGTTAAGTTTCCCAAGTCTAATTTTAATTCTGTCCTCTGTTAACCATGGAGATGCTTCCTATGATGTGTCATGAGGATAAACACTGCAGTTTTGGTTACTGAAGCCCCCCGATTCCCTCGTGAAGACTGAGGAGAAGAATAAATTCAATACCATCTCCCCATCCTTTGTAACCAGATGTCCTTCCTCATTCATTATGCGGCCAATATGGTCCGTCCTCCCTTTTTTACTGTTTATATACTTAAAGAATTTCTTGGGGTAGATGTAGATTAGGAAGACTATGTTAGTCTAAATAGGTCGAGCCAAGCATGGCCGCTGTCAGGTGGGTAGGTTACCTACCCGGATATGTTTGTATGTAATGCAGGGTTTTAATGTTTTATTGTTGTATTGTTTGTATTGTATAAAAACCAAATAAAAAGAATTTATAAAAAAAAAAATAAGAATTTCTTGGGATTTTTTTTTGCTCTCCTCTGTTATGTGTCTTTCGTGTTCTATCTTAGCCGCCCTACTTGCACCCTTACATTTCTTGTTGCATTCTTTGTAAAGTGTGAATGCTGATGATGATCCCTCAGCCTTGTATTTTTTGAAGACCTTCTTCTTTACTTTTATATGCATTTTTACATTAGAGTTTAGCCATCCAGGACTTCTGTTTACTCTTTTAAATGTATTTCCCAATGGGATGAACTGGCTAATGCCCTTAGGTATAGAGTTACCTTCATAAAAAGTGGTTACATTATTGTAGCAAATACTATTTTGTGAAACACCAAGCATGCCAACATTACAAGGTCCAGATGAATAAAAAGACACATTAGACTTCTTAGAAGAAACATACAGAACATCAGAAGAATATCATGTTTGATATTCAACAAATCTTAAAGCGATACTAAGCATACAATGTTTAATTGCTTTTATCCCTTCTATTTATGTATAAAGATCATGCAACTGTATTTAAAGTGTTACTAAACCCAGGACCCTACATTCAATATATCTGGTCTCCCACAGTACACAGGACATGTTTAGCAATATGAGTACATGGAGGAGGAGGAAGGGAGGGGACTGTCATTTACTGTGTAGACACCCACATGTGTGACTCTATAGTCATGTGGTCTGCACAGATAAGAAAAAGGAGGAAATGAACAGCTTAGAAGGGAACTGAAACTGGAGCATGCTCAGTAAATGTCACAACGGCGGGTCTACACAATCTCAGGTTGAAATGGGGACAAAGACAAAGAGGGAGGGAACATCAGGATTAATCTGTTTTTTTTTTTTTTTTTTTGCAATATAGAGAAAACTAATGCTCTAGTGACAAAGTAAGTATGAACACAATGTAATATAGTACGTATTGACAGTTTATAAAGATTTGGGTTTAATGGTTTAATGACACCTTAAAGAGGAGCTCCAGGCTCCTTCAGAAAAAATAAAAAGGACACTTACCTGTCCAGGGATCCCGCTGTGTCTTCACCCCAGCTGATTTTTCAATCAGCTCTCGGGTGCTGCCGCCACCGTTGCTTGTAAGGGAAGCCGGCAGTGAAGCCTTGCGAATTCACAGCCGGCTCCCTACTGCGCATGCGCGAAGCGCACCATGCTTTGTGAATTGCCCAGCGCGGGGGAAGAAGGAGGGGGCCGAACTTCCGGGTGATCTTGCCGTAGCGAGATGACCTAAAAGTAGGAGCGGGTAAATTGGCCCTTTGTTTAGACTGTTTGGAGATCCCTAGTCTAATGGTTGGCAACTAACTTTAATCCTGATGGTAAAAAAAATGCAAATCTGCAATCAATCCTGAGGGGTCCCATCCATGTTGGGGATATGATCTGCAATTTCCATTAACCTGCAGAAGCAGAAGAAATATTTTTTCTGGAGGTTTTATTCCTTTTTATTGTAACAGTGATAAAAAGAAATAAATGCGCTACCCAAAAAACACATAAATAATAACAACTCTATAGAGGGAGGCAGCTGTGCTGGAATGTGACAAATTCAAACAAAGTGGAAGGTAATAGTACAGCGCTACATATAGGCCAGTAAAAACTGGACTGTAACTCAAATGTGACCATAAATGGAAACACACAAAAAAGTGAGAAGGGGCAGGCTGAACGCCCTACCCAATATATATAAAATGTTCACAATAATAAACAAAAACAAAAAAATTTAAGAGTGTCCAAAACAGCGGGTAAGTAACAAGGAATGGATGTAAAACTTCTGGCACAATTCTTCACGTGGATGGTGACATACATGTGCGCTTACCAGAAACGTTGGACCCGAATGTCATACGACAGCGGATCAATCGAGCTTGAGAGTATCTCCAACGGCTGCTCCACAGGAACGTCCCCGGATCTCTGATGGATGTAGAGGTATACCGGCTAGACTATCGGAGGTCTTCAATCCTGGGTGGAACTGATGGATGCAGTACTTCTCGGGTCTCCAATACCCCCAAGGCTGGAGATCCCACCAGAAGACTGGCACTCTGGATCCCGGTATTAAACCGGACGATGGGATATGATCAAACTTAAATGGAAAATACCCCGACAAGGGTATTGTAGAAGGACCAACTGGAGAAAACTGAAAAAACTTTTCCTCACCGATTTCATGCAAAGAGAAGAAAAAAATAAGGGGCTCCAATGGTGTAGGTAAAAAAAAAAAATGGGTTTTTAATCAGAAAAACACCAACATACAAAGATAAAAAGTGATCACAGTTCATATATTAAAAGACAACATGGGAAGCAAAATGCATAGCCCGACGCGTTTCGTTCCTAACAGGACGTCTACAGGGGCATTTTTATTGTAATACTGTTTGCTTATACATGTCCTCATTTATATCATTATTTTATATAAAGCATGCTGGGGTGTTTTAATTGCCACTATTTTCGTCTGGATGCACGTGTTTTTGAATAACGTTTATGGGCGTTTTTTCGCACTAGTGTTTTTTGGCGCTAGAGCTTTTTTGGCTTTTTTTGCAGTAAAAACACTCCCTATAATGTAAAAACGCCTAACAATGCCAAACGCGGCTAACAGCTCGTTACAGCGTTTAGGAGCGTTTTTGGGCGTTTTACGTTTATACAGCTCGTTTTTACTTCTCCTGGAAGCACAGGCTGACGTTTTTTTCTACTGTCCCCAAACGCTTATGGCTCCAAACGCCTCTGACAGTTTATATGTATATAGGCTAACATGGAGGGGCGTTTAGAGGCAGTTAAAAAAAAAACATCAGACGCCCCTAACAGCAAACACAAACTCAAGCGTCCTGTGTGCATGAGCCCTAAAGGGTAACTCCACTTTCATGGGAAAAAATGTATCTAATAAAAAAAAAAGTCATATTGTAATTGAATGTTATTAAAAATGACCTTTCAATCTACAGCGTTGCAACTTTCTGTAAAGTGTAATGCAATATGGCAGCCTGGATGCATTCTGTGTACAGATGGTGTACAGACCCCCCCCCCCCCAAAGAAATGTGTGATTGTGTGATTGACTTACTACTTTACCCATAATTCTGCACTAAGATACATGTCAGATTTTTGC
Source organism: Rana muscosa (assembly GCA_029206835.1). NCBI lineage: Eukaryota > Metazoa > Chordata > Amphibia > Anura > Ranidae > Rana > Rana muscosa. The sequence goes on along the minus strand of CM055117.1, from coordinate 66,687,789 downwards.
ATCCCCAGCAACGAGAATGTAATTTTTGGTGAGATACTTGGGTTGCCACCTGTTCGGGATTCACCTGGTCAGTTCGGGTTTGGAATCATGCGTCCGGGTTTCAGACTGTCTGAGACCCGGACACATTATTCAGACTGGACTAAGTCTCCCCCTCCCCCCTTCTCTCTCCTGCCTCTAAGTAAGTACACTAAGGTAAATCAGGGTTCTTAGAGCACTCATTACATCAAAGCTCCCCTTTACACCAGAGGCCACAGTGCTCCCCCTTACATCAGAATCCTTGCCATACATCAGAGCATCCCTTATGTTATAGTTCCCAGAGTTCTCCCTTACATCAGAGCCTGCAGAGTCCCCCCTTATCAGAGTCTGCAGAGTTTTCCGACGGACAAAAATTTCTATCGGAAAGTCAGTTCGTCAAGATGCGTTTCCGACGGACTAAAAACCATGCAAGCTCAGAATCAAGTTGACGCATGCTCGGAAGCATTGAACTTAATTTTTCTCGGCTCATCGTAGTGTTGTACGTCACCGCGTTTTATGGCGCTCAGATTTTAGTGTGACCGTCTGTATGCAAGACAGCTTGAGCGGAATTCCGTCGGAACTCCGTCGGACAAACCATCAGACTTTATTCCGACGGACAGTCCGGTCGTGTGTACAAGGCATAAGAGGATTTCCCTTTTTTAGTTGTCTCTGAAACAAGTGTCCCCACTGGAAGATTGTATTCTTTATGTAGCGCCTTGCTCCTGTTGACCAGGCGCTCGCATGTACATTTAGTGGGTTATCTGTTCTGTACATAGTTCAGATTCAATATTATGGCTAAATTAGCCTCTGCTCCAGCATTGGCTGTGTTGTGTGCAGTTCCACACTGTAGTCTGTAGGTGTCGTTGTTACCATAGGCCAGTGATGGAAGGATGACAGGCTAAGGTGTATTGGGTGTCCCTTTTCCCCAGAAACAGCCCAGTGGGAGTGGTTTACCGCTGTGCATTCTGGGAGAGGATACTTAAGGGGCAGACGCCATCTTTCTCGCTCTCTGACCTCATGGCCCACCTGGCCTAAGGTATGTGACAACTGCTCTTCTGCCTCAGGGCCTGCTTGCCCAAGGCTACGTGACTGCAAGTAGGCCCAGAAGCCTGTCTGGGGGCTACTGGTTCAGAGGTAGTCCTGTGCTGTCTTACCTGCGGGGAGAAGCCGAGCAATTGAAGGATCCAGGGGAGGACTCATCTTAGAGAGGACCGAGCGAAAGGCTGGTATCTCAAGAAGGGCCTGGTGACTCAATTGGAGGATGAATCCTAACCAATCTACCTCACAGTACTGCCGGATGGCTTAACCCTTTCATGACTAAGCCTTTTTCTGACATTTGGTGTTTACAAGTTAAAATACGTATTTTTTGCTAGAAAATTACTTAAAACCCCCAAACATTATATATATTTTTTTAGCAGAGACCCTAGAGAATAAAATGGCGATTGTTGCAATATTTTATGTCACACAGTATTTGTGCAGCAGTGTTTTAAACACAACTTTTTTGGAAAAATCTACTTAAAAAATTAAAAAGTAAAGTTAGCCCAATTTTTTTCTATAATGTGAAAGATGATGTTACGCCGAGTAAATAGATACCAAACATATCATGCTTTATAATTGCACGCACTCGTGGAATGGCGAAAAACTACGGTACCTAAAAATCTCCATAGGCGACGCTTTACATTTTATTTACAGTTACGAGGTTAGAGTTAGAGTAGATCTATGGCTAGAATTATTGCTCTCGCTCAGACGATCGCGGCGATACCTCACATGTGTAATTTGAACACCGTTTACATATGAGGGCGCGACTTCCGTATTCGTTTTCTTTGCTGCGCGAGCTCGCGGGGACAGGGGCGCTTTAAAAAAAAAAAAATCTTATTTATTTTATTTATTTTTATAATATAAAATTGTGTTTTAAAAAAAAAAAAAAAACATTTTTTGATCACTTTTATTGCTGTCACAAGGAATGTAAACATCCCTTGTGACAGTAATAAGTGGTGACAGGTACTCTTTATGGAGGGATCGGAGGTCTAAAAAAAAAACAATCCCTCCTTTGCACTTCAAAGTATTCAGATTGCCGAAAACGGCGATTCTGAATACCGTGTATTTTTTAAAATCCGGCGCCATTGGCAGCCGAGTAACCCGGACGTGACGTCATGACGTCGCTTCCGTGGTTACATTGAAGAGACTGAATCAAAGCCGTTCGCGGCTTCGTTTCAGTCTCTCTCTAGGCGCCGGAGGTGGCGCATCGTGGATCGGGACTCCCGGTGGGGCGGGAGGCCCGGTAAGAGCGGCGGAGGCGGCGGGAGGGGGGATGTCCCCTCCCGCTCCTCCGGGATAACAACCGAGCGGCTTTTAGCCGCATCAGTTGTTATTCCTGGAAAGCCAATCGCCGGCTCTAAAAAATGATACCGGGATGATGCCTGCGGCTGCAGGCATCATCATGGTATAACCCCCGAAAGCCAAGGCCGCATATCTGCGTCCGCTCAGCGGGAAAGGGGACTTTAGGTACTGTGTAGCTGTGTTCACTTGTCTATTACTGATCACCGAATCCTGTGGCAGAGGATTGTACAAATAGTTATTTCACTCAAGTCTGTGGCAGAGACTTTTGTCCGTGCATCATTCCGGCTGCTAGGCCAGTGAGAGAGGCCTATCCGGGTGAGCAAGATCCGCTGACAAGGAGTTGTATTTGTCTTCTGGATCTCAAGTTCCTCAGTGATCTACACAAGGTATCTGAACTTTCCCCTAACCCTCCATCCCTCTACTGCTACAAGTCGTGTTAAATAAAAAGCATTGGAAAAAAGACTAAGTGACTGGTGAATAGTGATGAGCCGAACACCCCCGGGTTCGGTTCGCACCAGAACCCGCGAACGGACCGAAAGTTCGCACGAACGTTAGAACCCTATTAAATACAATGGATGCGAACGTTCGAAATCTAAAGTGCTAATTATAACGACTAATATGCATGTTATTGTCCTAAAAAGGGTTTGGGAACCCGGGTTCTGCACCAGGGGACATGTATCAATGCAAAAATACGTTTTTTCGGGAGCAGTCATTTTAATGATGCATAAAGTGAAAAAAAAAGGTCAAATATTCCTTTAAATATCGTACCTGGGGGGTGTCTAAAGTATGCCTGTGAAGTGCCACGTGTTTCCCGTGTTTAGAACTGTCCCTGCACAAAATTACTTTTCTAAAGGAAAAAAAGCCATTTAAAACTGCTTGCGGCTTTAATGTAATGTCTGGTCCCGGTAATATGGATGAAAATCTTTGAGAAAAATGGCATAGCTACCCCATCACCCCCCCCCCCCCCACCCCAGCCCATTACCAGCCCCTTTGGGTCTTGTATGGATATTAAGGGGAACCCCGCACATAAAATAAAAAAGGCCCTATATACTCTGAACAGCAGTATACAGGTGGTGTAAACAAGACAGGGACTGTAGGTTTGTTCTTAAGTAGAATCTGTTTTTTTAATTTTGAACAGGTACATTGTTTAAGTGTAGCTCCAGCCAAAAAAATCTATTTTTAAGCTTTTTGGAGAACATAGGGAAGGGTTATCACCCCTGTAACATTTGTTTTGCTGTCTGTGCCCCTGTTCAGAACATTTCACCTCACTTTCCATCCCAATGACAAATGTTTTTGAAAAGTGGGGTTTTTATTGAAACAAGAATTGGTGATAAAGCATCAGTGGAGAGGAGACACCTTTTTCCCATATTAACTCTTACAGGAGAGAATTTGCCTTCCTAGGGGTAGATTTCCTCTCACTTCCTGTTGTATCCTTCCGTTTGCAAGTAGGAGTCGTTTGTAAGTTGGATGTTTGAAAGTAGGGGCCTGCCCTATGTACTCAGCTGAAATTTGCCCCTTACATGTTGGTGTTGCCACAACACTGTGAGCCCTCACAGTTACTCTTGGTGGGTGCATGAATGGGCCCTGCTGTGAATTATTAGATCAATAATTGTAATTACATGCCCCTGCAGATTAAATAATAATAATACTGCGCCAACTCTAAATACTAAATGAAGCAGCCAAACATAAAATCAGACAGGATATATAGAACGTATAAAAAATATATAATGTGGCGCTGTGAGAGAAGTAGTAAAAAACCCTACTTCATGTATAGCACAATGGTGCACATAAAAATATGGTGTCAAACAAAACGTTTGTACACAATAGGTGTACACAAATGAATGTGATAAAAATGTAAGTGAATACTAACAGTGAAATAATTGGTATGGGGTATAGGTGCACAACAAATACCAGCAATTAAACTGGAATTATGATCATACCCATAATTAACAAAAATAAAAATGAAAATATAATGTAGGTGGAGACAAACTCATATAAGGCATCACAGATGAGTATGTAGAATAATGTCCAATCTTATCACATATGAAAAGAAGTTCATAGGTCAAAATCCAACAAGGAGCTGCAACGTTTAAAAATAGGTTTGATGGGTGCATCTATCATATTTTCTTTATAGGCATATAGGATATATGACATCACCCGGGAGTGCCTTCACCTTGGGCCAATGGGGGAGAAGTAAATGCTCTTACCGGACAGAGTGGACCCAGCTCACCGTACGGTGGTGGATCAACAAAGCTTTGTCCACTCTGTGGACCAAAGGAACAGTCAGGATCTGCAAGACACCTCCTTCCTTATGCCGACAGCACCACTGGTCCGTATTTCCAACCCGAAAAGGAAGAAATCCAAACCAATATGGCGACAACAAGCCATGTAAAAAGGGGAAAATGTGATAGATGCACCCTTCAAACCTATTTTCAAACGTTGCAGCTCCTTGTTGGATTTTGACCTATGAACTTATTTTCATATGTGATAAGATTGGACATTATTCTACATACTCATCTGTGACGCCTTATATGAGTTTGTCTCCACCTACATTATATTTTCATTTTTATTTTTGTTTATTATGGGTATGATCAATATTCCAGTTTAATTGCTGGTTTTTGTTGTGCACCTATACCCCATACCAATTATTTCACTGTTAGTATTGACTTACATTTTTATCACATTCATTTGTGTACACCTATTGTGTACAAACGTTTTGTTTGACACCATATTTTTATGTGCACCATTGTGCTATACATGAAGTAGGGTTTTTTACTACTTCTCTCACAGCGCCACATTATATATTTTTTATATGCCCCTGCAAATGCCTGTTAGTGTAACACAAAAGAAAAAAAAACTATGAGCAATAAGGGCTAGCTTCAGGTGTATAATGTGCAGGAAGCACACTACGCCTGCTTTAAGTGCTGCAGATGCCTGTTAAGGCTCTTTCACACGGAGGGTCCGTTCAGGTCCGCCTGTCAGTTTTTTAGGCGGACCTGAACGGATGCTACATGTCCTCCTATGGAGCCACTGATGTCAGCGGTGACATGTCTGCTTACATCCGATCCGCTCCGATCCGCAAAAGTGTGACGGAGGAAAACCCTATTTTTCCTTCCGTCTGCGGATCGGATCAGATGACAACGGACTCTACGGTCCGTCATCATCCGATCCCCCCATAGGGGAGAGCGGCGCTCTGACAGGGTGGTCCCTGCACAGTGTGCGGGAACCGCCCAGTCATCCGCCGGCTCAGCGGGGATCAACGGAGCGATCCCCGCTGAGCAAGCGGAGCTTCACGGGGCGGATCATTACTGATCCGTCCTGTGTGAAAGAGCCCTTAGTGTAACACAAAAGAAAATCACAGCAATAAGGGCTAGCTTCGGTTGTATACTGTGCAGGAGGCTTAGCAAAAATATCACTGACACTGTCCCTACCTATCATTCTCTCTCCCTGCACACAATATCACTGACACTGTCCCTACCTATCCTTCTCTCTCCCTACACACAATATCACTGATACTGTCCCTACCTATCCTTCTCTCTCCCTACACACAATTTCTCTAACACTGTCCCTGCCTATGTACGTCTTTCCCTGCACGCCAACACAATACACAAGGCCGCCGCGCTGGCGGCCTTTTATAGTGTGGGGCGTGTACTAAACCCCCCTGAGCTATAATTGGCCACAGGCATCCTGCCTGTGGCCAATTATGGCTCTCCTCGCTGCCGGCGCTGTGATTGGCCAAGCATGCGGGGTCACAGTGCATGTTTGGCCAATCACAGCGCCGGGATTTTGGGTCGTTCGCGTCACTCGAATTTGGCACGAACGACCCAAAACGTTCGATCTTCGTCGAACGATCGAACAGCCGATGTTCGAGTCGAACGTATGTTCGACTCGATCACCGAGCTCATCCCTACTGGTGAATGCATCTGTGGGCTCATTGCCCAATTTAGAGCCAAGTAGTTTGATACATTGAACTGTGGGGTAACGGCAGGACCAAAAATAACCACTTTCAGGTACTTCACCCACCTCCCTCTCTGTCACTCTCCTCATTTGAGGCACATTACATTCGTCTCTTCTCCCCAGTTTCTCCAAGAATAGCTGTGATCTACCGGGCCCCCGGTCCAGTATCTTTCTTTCTTGATGACTTCTCCGCCTGGTTACCCTACTTTCTCTCTTCTGAAATCCCCACAATCATCCTTGGTGACTTCAACAACATCCCTTTAATAATAACTCTCCTGCTACTTCCAAACTTCTCAGTCTAACCTCCTCCTTTGATCTGAAGCAATGGATACATGCTCCTACTCACTCCGAAGGCAATACCCTTGACCTTGTCTTCTCCCACCTATGCACTCCATGTAACCTCTCCAACTATCCTTACCCTCTCTCTGATCACTAACTTATTAATTTCACTCTCTCCCTCTCCTCCGCCTCCTCTCCCTCCAAACGCCTAACGGTTACTCGTAGAAACCTTCGCCATATCAACCCTTCTCTTCTATGCTCTGCGACTGACCACCTCTATGACAAAATCGCACCCCTGTCCTGCACCGACCTAGCCACTTCTGTCTACAACGCTTCACTTCTAGCATCACTGGACAAACTGGCCCCCTTCACTACACGCAGAATAAGGCCCTGTCCCCTTCAACGCTGGCAAACAGATGATACTAGAAGTCTGAAAAAACACAGCCGTGCTCTCGAACGCCATTGGCGTAAGACGATGTCCCAGAAAGATTTTGGCCAGTATAAATCTGCCCTCCAAATATACAATTCCATCTTCTTCACTGCCAAGCAGACCTATTTCATCACCCTCATTAAAAACTTATCATCCCGTCCCCGTCAACTCTTCTCTACCTTCAACTCGCTCCTTCGTCCTCCACTGCCTCCACCCACTAACTCAATCACCGCCCAGGAGATCGCCAGTCACTTCAAACAGAAGATTGATACAATTCGCGAGGAGATCTCTACTGTTCAGATACCCTCTATGCTATACACCTCATGCCCACAGGTACAATCATTACTTCCCTCTTTCAGCCCCACCACTATAGACGAGGTTACTTGCTAATGTCCACCTTACCACCTGCGCTCTGGATCCTGTTCCCTCGCAAATGCTACATTCACCCTCTGGCTCTATTCTACACTCTCTAACCCACATCTTCAATCTCTCCCTCTCTTCTGGCATCTTCCCTAACTCTTTGAAACATGCACTAGTCAGCCCCATACTTAAAAAGCCCTCTCTGGACCCATCCAATCTTAACAACCTACGCCCCATCTCCTTGCTCCCCTTTGTATCCAAACTCCTTGAACGTCTAGTATACAATCGACTGAGCGTCAACCTTGCCGATAATAACCTTCTTGATCCCCTTCAGTCTGGATTTCGTCCTCAACATTCCACAGAAACTGCTCTCCTAAAACTAACAAATGATATACTAACGACCAAAACTAAGGGACACTATTCTGTACTCCTACTCCTGGACCTCTCTGCTGCCTTCGATACGGTTGACCACCCCCTCCTCCTCAAAAAACTCCATGCCTTTGGTCTCCGCGACTGTACTCTTCGCTGGTTCTCTACCTACTTATCCAACCGCACCTTTAGTGTTACTTACAACTCTACTTCCTCCTCTCAGTTGGTTCTGTTCTTGGACCTCTCCTATTTTCAATCTACACCTCCTCCCTGGGTCAGCTGATAGCCTCCCACGGCTTCCAATACCACCTCTATGCTGACGATACTCAAATCTATTTCTCTGCCCCTCTACTCACTCCTTCATTTTCCTCACGTATCTCAAATTTACTATCCGATATATCAGTTTGGATGTCACACCACTTCCTCAAACTTAATCTATCCAAAACTGAACTGATCATTTTTCCTCCTCCACATGCCCCCTCCCCTGATCTCTCTGTCAAAATTGATGGCACAACTATCAGCCCATCCCCACACGTCAAGGTCCTAGGAGTAGTTCTGGACTCTGAACTCTCCTTTAAGCCTCACATCCAATCACTGTCCAAATCTTGCCGCCTCAACCGCCGCAACATCTCCAAAATACGTCCCTTTTTTAACCAATGACACAACAAAGCTCCTAATTCACTCCCTGGTCATTTCTCGCCTCGATTATTGCAACTCCCTCCTCATTGGCTTACCTCTGAAAATTTTAACCCCCCTTCGGTCCATCATGAATGCTTCTGCCCGACTCATCCACCTTAGCAACCGCTCTGTCTCTGCCACTCCTCTCTGTCAATCCCTCCACTGGCTTCCGCTCACCCAACAAATTAAATTCAAAATACTAACAACTACCTACAAAGCCACCCACAACACTGCCCCCAGCTACATCACTGACCTAGTCCCGAAATACCAACCTAATCGTTCTCTTCGTTCTTCTCAAGACCTCCTGCTCTCTAGCTCTCTCATCACCTCCTCCCATGCTCGTCTCCAGGACTTTTCCAGAGCCTCTCCAAGCCTATGGAACTCCTTACCCCAATCAGTCCGTCTATCTCCTTCTCTATTAACTTTTAGAGGATCCCTAAAAACCCTCCTCTTCAGAGAAGCCTATCCTACCCACACCTAACAACTGTATTTTCATTTTGTCCACCTGATCATCCCCCACAGCTACTACCCTTTGTTTCACGTGACCCTCCCTTCTAGACTGTAAGCTCTAACGAGCAGGGCCCCCTGATCCCTCCTGTATTGAATTGTATTGTGATTGTACTGTCTTCCCTGATGTTGTAAAGCGCTGCGCAAACTGTTGGCGCTATATAAATCCTGTATAATAATAATAACCAGCAGCTCCTACGGGGGTAGTGCTACATTTATATTTGTTCTGCTGGCTACTCAAGTGCTTGGATCTCTCTCTCTCCTCACTTTCTGTCTCATCTATCTATCTATCTATCTATCTATCTATCTATCTATCTATCTATCTATATATCTATCTCTATTTGACTTTCATATATCTACAGTCTATCTGTAGCTTTAGTGCTCAATGTTTTTTTTTTTTAGTTTTTTAATCCAGTAGATATTTATTGAAAAAATAAATTATACAAAGAGAACAAAACACAGTTCATACGTACTTTCCAGCTGTCTGCTGCTGTCCTTACTTATGTTAACTACTTGATTTCCGGAAGATTTACCCCCCTTCCTGACCAGGCCATTTTTTGCGATACAGCACTGAGTTACTTTAACTTTAACTGACAATTGTTTAACTGCAACGTTGTACCCAAATAACATGTATGTCCCCCCCTCCCCCCACAAATAGAGCTTTCTTTTGGTGGTATTTGATCACCTCTTTTACTTTCTGCTCTAAAACATATCCAATAAAAAAAAAATTATAAATCAAATTTCTTTAACAATTTAGGCCAATGTGTATTCTGCTACATATTTTTGGTTAAAAAAATCCCAATAGGCGTATATTGATTGGTTTGCGCAAAAGTTGTAGCGTCTACAAAGTATGGGATATATATATATATTTTTTTAATGTTTTACTAGTAATGGTGGCGATCAGCGACTTATAGCGGGACTGCAATATTGCGGCGGACTAATCGGACAGCTAACTGACACTTTTACACTTTTTTGGGGACCAGTGACATTATTACAGTGATCAGTGCTAAAAATATGCACCGTCACTGTACTAATGACACTGGCAGGGAAGGCACAATCAAGGAGTTAAATGTGGGCCTAGCTAATGTTACAATGTAGTGGGGGAGGTGCTTTAACTAGGGGAAGACATGGATTTGTGTTTCTGCTTTACAGGAGCACAGGATCCATGTCTTCTGTACTGACAGAATGACAGTCTGCCTTGTTTACATAGGCAGACTGGTATTCTGTCCGTGTATAAAACGATTAGCGGGTGCCAGCAGACATCCGGTCCATGGGACCCACTGATCAGCTTCCGCTGTGATAAAACATAGCAGGAGAGAGCCTGCGGCGGCGTGCACTTTCGGCCAAAACCCAGAAGTGCAAAATTACGTAAATATACGCGATTCTGCACAGCGCAGCCGCCCTGTAGCAGTAAATCTACTATAGGGTGGCAGAAAGTGGTTAACAGAGGGACAAGCACAGCTGTAATTGGAGATTGTGATTATAGAAGTTGTGTAGCCTGCAGGGTCCACCCAACACACAGAAGAAATTAATGTGGACTACTTGAACCACTGTGATTGCTGGGAAGAACAGAGGATTGTGGGAAAAGTAGTTCCAAACAGAATAAATTACTTTATGGACTGGACAAAAATAAACTACAGATCTCAGAGTGACTACTGCTCTGAGCAGAGAATAAAAGGAGTGCTTTTATCAGTGTTTGAGAGGACGTTATCCTGAGGGCTCCAACATAAGAGTTGGGCCCCAACAAGCAGTAGACAGTATATTACAGACTGTTGAACTGTTACGGTGGAGTAACTCTGTTGTCTCTGGCAGTAGCTTCTTCTTACTGTGCCACCTGAGATGCTGGACAGCTCCCTGCCTGATACCCTTGACAACCTTACTTTCTGACCTGTTTCTCATGAACCCTGAACTCCTTGCTCCTCCCATGAACTTGTAAAGGGGCTTCTGATTGGCTGTGTGTTGATACCAAACTGCTAAAGCCCACCCCCCCACCTCCTCTTGGATAGGACAACAACCCATTGCTATAGCCCAATGTCTCTGTTATATTGCACCCAACCGCTTGCAATAGGCCTTCCCACGATATCCCTTTATATTCATAAGAAAGGAATGTCCGCACAAAGTTATAGTTTCTGTTATAAAAAGTTATAGTTACCGTAGAACTTAAAAGATGACAGTGATGCATCACATCTCATAGACATACTATCCGATGTTGCTTCACTTACTTTGCCAATCACATGTAGTAACCTCTAGTGTGCTACTTGTGGTAGTACAAGCAAATCAGTCTGGCCCCGGATAAACCTGAGTCACTGAATCTGGGTTAGGGTTATTAGAGGCCAGGGCTGGATGACTCATCCAGGCAGCTCTCTGGTGCCTTCCCCTGTTTCTAGAATGTTGGAGAATGTTCTGGAAGTTAGTTGGCAGAGGCTAAGAAGGCTGTATTGCATATTAAGGGCCCTTATCCAATGCCCAGGTTGGGGGACTGGCAGGGAACTAAGGAACCCTTAAATAGACATGAGCCATGCCAGCAGGGGAGTCGGGTGGAATATGGAAAAGCAGTGCTGACGGAGTCTGTCGATGGCCCTTGAAGGACCCCTGCTGGGGACTGGTTTTACTTCGGGCCAGAGCTCGGGCTGACCTGGAAGGATCCTACCACAGGAGGCAGTTGGAGGAGAACCTTCCGGAGAGGCAGCAGGGAGCAAAGAGAGACACAGTGAGTAGATCAGCATAGTGCAGGGACAGACAAGGGCAGAGACTGCCAGCTGTAGCAGGTCTCTCCTGAAGACAGCGGTGTGCTAAAACGTCATCCAACCTTGCCCTGGGAAATCTCCAGTGTTTCGGTTGGGATTGAATGGTGTAGAGTGCTAGTCAGGGGGACTGGAAAAAAGAAGCAGCCAGGTGGGCTAGCATTTCTGCAAGCAGTAGTACTGGGATCAGTGTCTACAGGGAAGCAGAAGGTGTTGCAAAATGCAATTTACTCCTCGTGCTACTTTTCAAGGGATTAAATGTGCCTTTTGTTAAACTAAAATGTAGTGAACTCAGTGGAGCTGTACAAGGATCAAGTTGTGTGCAGGAGGAAGAAGAGGAGCTGTAAACAGGGAGGAAGTTGTCCCTGGATTTTCTGTTGTTGTCAAGTTGGGCATCCCATAAATCCCTAACCCCATCCAAGTTATCATCCCCTCAATAAAAACAAAACAAAAAAAAACCTCAAGGACTGTTTTCCTGTGTCCGGTTGCATGTTGAAAATGCTAAGTGGCTGGCTGTGCAGCAGTGGGAAACCCTACGGGGGTAGTTTTACACCAGGGGTGCCCAACCTTTTGAAAAGCGAGGGCCACTTAAGCGACTTGGTAACTGGTCGTGGGCCAGAATGAGTGGAGGGGGCAGATGACAGATCTCTGCAAATGCAGAGCAGACATGGACACAGCCCGCTCTACTCTTTAGACCCTCCAATCCAATCCACCCAGAAGGAAGGGGACGGATCCCCTTCTGTTTGTTTTAGTGGATCGGATTGGGGGTAGGCGGGTGTAAGTAGAGGTGAATCGAGGGTCCGATCGGGTTCACCTGAAAAACGGACAGGTGAACCTGATTGGACTGATTGTGTGAAGGGGGCCTAAGGCCGCTTTCACACTGATGCACTACCGGTTTACCCACACCCTGTGTGCAGTGCAGGGCACCTGTGGCTTTCCTGTGGGTTAGCTGCACTTTGCCATAGACTTCTATTTTATCCTACAGGTGTGGTGCACTTTCTGAAAACTCACCAAACCCGCAGGTAAGAACAGAAGTTTATGGCTCAGTGCAGGTGGACATACATCTGGATCTTAGTAGCCTGTCTGCATATGTATATATATTGCCAGAAATACATTTTTGTGCATTGGGTGCAGACTTTAGCTTATCGAAACAGTGGAGGGTATATTGCATTATTTTAACATAAGGGCTCACTTGCCCTGTCTTTTATGTATTGTTTATTTTTAAATACATTGTAATAAAATATCAACTTTTAATTACGGTGGTCTCATGGTGTGCCTCTAAAGTCCATACACAGGGGCCCGGTTGGGGATAATTCCCTTATCTGGACCTCAAACATTTTTTCTGGGTTTATCTCCATTACCACTCGTTAGATAGATAGACCGACTTTGGCTTTTTCCTTGACTACGATTCTGCTTTATCCCAACCTGCAACCTTTGGTTTGTGATACTGAATATCCCTGTAGCGGGGTCTTTAAATTTAGTTGGGGTACACCTGGGGGTAGTGTGACCCAGGTGTGTAATTGTGAAGGTTCTGGACCCCTTTTGTAATTCGTGGAGGATCGGGTGGTGTATTATTCTCCTTGGCCTGTGGGTGGCGGGGTACCTACAGGCTCAAGGTAGAATCACTGCCGCAGTGCTACCCTTTTTGTCCCTTTCCGGAGATGGTACGGCTGGGGCGGGGAACCTGCCGTGGTGTTGAAGGGAGGAGATAAAAGGGGGATAAAAGGGGAAGTTGGGGTCCATCCCAGGCACCTTCAGCCTGGGGTGAGGTACTATATCGTAGGCCTGGGGCCCAGTAACTTCGACTGGGTCCCGCGAGGGCGAAGTGATCCGAGGGTGCCGCCTTGCGAGGGGACCCGCATCTGAGGTGAGGAGGCCGGGGAGGTCACCCGTCCGGAGATTCCGGAGCAGCATCAACCCGGTGACGGATGGGCCTCCGGTAACTCCCTTAGAGGGACATCTTCCCCTGATAGGGGCCGCAACGCAGCGAAGGTACTCCCATCTATGTTCTATGGAGTTTCTGGTAGAGACTCACAAGTTCTATGTTCTGTGCTAAGCGAAGCTGCTATAACCCCTGGTGAAACCACAGGGGTTTAGATTGAAATCAGGATAGTGCCTCGGCCTGTTCATCCCACCGTTTGCATTATGTTATGGGTCGCAACTAATCGGCTGTGAAAGAACTGTTTGTTGTGGAAGTATAATAAACAAGTGTTGGACCCTGCATCGGTGTATGGACTCTGGTTAATGGGAGCAAGGGAGGTTTCAGCATAGCAAGACTGAGCTTCATAACTAACACTCATTGGCCCGAGGAAGATACTGGTGCTGGCCTTCACCTCACCCACAGCTATGGGGAGGACATGGGCCGTAGCGCATCTCACCCTGTCATGTGACATACCCCTAGAAAAAGGAGATGGGGTGAGGCCGCTACATCCCTCTTCTTGATCCCTGCTTGCTACCAGACCTCGGCTTGCTTACCTCCTGGTGGGGCGATCCCAAGGACAGCAACCTGGTACTAACACGCAGCAAAACCCATCTTCGCCATCAGGAGCTCTGATGAAGATCGGCTAATGCCTAGGTCACCTGCCATAGGGTTTAGGAGGGCAATCTCTAAGCAATTGTTTGTTTTTGCAGTATATTTCATACTATTATTTAACTATTTGCTGTGTTGTTACTGTTGTCCATATTTCTTTTGCTACCTGGGCACTCATTGTACATCTGCAATAAATATTCCCAACCTATTTATCTGCCTATCGCCGTATATTTTTCTATTTGACTTTCATATAGCCACAGTCTATCTATCTATCTATCTGTCTATCTATCTATCTATCTATCTATCTATCTATCTATCTATCTATCTATCTATCTATCTATCTATCTATCTATCTATCTATCTATCTATCTCTATGTATTTTTCTATATGAAAGTCAAGTAGAAAATACATAGATAGATAGATGGATAGACTGTGGCTATATGAAAGTCAAATAGATAGATAGACAGACATATTTTTCTATCTATCTATCCTTCCTTCCTATTTTTTACATCTCCATGTCTATGTGTATCTTTCTATTTGACCTTGTCATCTATCTATCTATCTATCTATCTATCTATCTATCTATCTATCTATCTATCTATCTATCTATCTATCTCTTTGTTATCGGTCTGTCTCCCATCTGTCCAAAAACATACATGAACTAATTTATTGTCTCTGTGTAAATCCAGTCATTATGGGAACAGTTAATTTAATAAAAAGTGAGGAAACAATTTTTCGGTGTAATCTAATCATCTGATAAAGAGAAGTCATTTCTATTTGCTTAGCTTCTTCTTGTGTGGACTCACCATATGGACGTGATAGTATTAGAAAATCTGATAAGAACAAGAGGAAATTACAGTAAAAATAGAAAAAAAATGATATACTGGAGATTAAAGGCTGGGTAATGAAATCAGGATGCACAACCTCTCAAAAAGGGCGGTGATGTCGGGGGCTCACTGGGTGCATGTGAACATACAGCAACTAATTATCCCCTGTGTGTGGCCAGGCTTACAATGGAAGCATGATGAAGACGACAAGAACCAGTCACAGCAGTTCTGAGGTGTTAATCACTGCACCGGTCAGTGATCAATGGTTTTTTACTCTATTTTCAGCTTGTCCTCTTGTGAATAACACACTTCCCATCCCATCCTGTCTCCACTTTTTTATCCATAGTATCTATGGAGGCAGCCATAGTTGTCACACAGGTTGGACTTCAAACATGTCTGCCTTTGTGCATTTCCTTTAGATTGTGGATTGATGGGACTCGTAGCTAGGGATGAGCCGAACTCCCCCCCCCCCCCCGTTCGGTTTGCACCAGAACCTGCGAACAGACCTAAAGTTTGCGCGAAGTTTAGAACCCTATTAAATACAATGGACTCGAACGTTCAAAATCAAAAGTGCTAATTATCAAGGCTAATATGCAAGTTATTGTCCTAAAAAGGGTTTGGGGACCCGGGTCCTGCCCCAGGGGACATGTATCAATGCAAAAAAAAGTTTTAAAAACGGCCGTTTTTTCGGGAGCTGTGATTTTAATAATGCTTAAAGTGAAACAATAAAAGTGAAATATTCCTTTAAATTTCGTACCTGGGGGGGGGGGGAGGGTGTATAGTATGCCTGTAAAGCAGCGCTTGTTTCCCGTGCTTAGAACTGTCTCTGCACAAAGTGTAATTTCTGAAGGAAAAAAAGTAGGGGTGCGGAAATTAACGATTAATTGTTAAATTGTAAAATTTTGATCGATGACGATCCGCGGAGTGAGCTCTGCGGTCTCGTCCATAGGAAAGGCCGCGGCTTCGGCCTAGCTCCGGAGCACAGCGGCCATCTTGGTCCACCCTGCGGCAGCCTAGTAGCGGCGCGCTGACGTCATCATCAGCCGCCTGCTTGTGCCGTCTACTCTGCGGACCGTTCTACCTGGATCTTAAGGTATGGGGGAGAGGTGGACATTACGGGGGAGATGCGGACAGTATGGGGGGGAGATGTGGACATTACGGGGAAGATGTGGACATTACGGGGGAGATGTGGACATTACGGGGGAGATGTGGACATTACAGTATGGGGGGGAAAAGTGGACATTACGGGGGAGATGTGGACATTACGGGGGAGATGTGGACATTACGGGGGGAGATGCGGACAGTATGGGGGGAGATGTGGACATTACGGGGGAGATGTGGACATTACGGGGGAGATGTGGACATTACGGGGGAGATGTGGACATTACGGGGGAGATGCGGACATTACGGGGGAGATGTGGACATTACGGGGGAGATGTGGACATTACGGGGGAGATGTGGACATTACAGTATGGGGGGGAAAAGTGGACATTACGGGGGAGATGTGGACATTACGGGGGAGATGTGGACATTACGGGGGGAGATGCGGACAGTATGGGGGGAGATGTGGACATTACGGGGGAGATGTGGACATTACGGGGAGATGTGGACATTACGGGGGAGATGTGGACATTACGGGGAGATGCGGACAGTATGGGGGGAGATGTGGACATTACGGGGGAGATGTGGACATTACAGTATGGGGGGGAAAAGTGGACATTACGGGGGAGATGTGGACATTATGGGGGAGATGTGGACATTACAGTATGGGGGGGAGATGTGGACATTACGGGGGAGATGTAGACATTACGGGGGAGATGTGGACATTATGGGGGCACATGTGGACATTACAGTATGGGGACACATGTGGGCATTGCAGTATGGTGGGGAGATGTGGACATTACGGGGGAGATGTGGACATTACAGAATGGTAGGAGATGTGGACAACTAACAAACTAACTTTCTAAGTTTTTCTTAAAGCTTAATAAAAAAAAATTCTTGTAAAAACTGTATGTGCGTTATAATTAATCGAAATTAGTCGATTAATCGATAAAAGAAAAAAAAAGATTAATCGAACAAGAAAATTTTAATCAGTAACAGCCCTAAAAAAAAGTAATTTAAAAGCACTCGCGGCTATAATGAATTGTCGGCTCCCGGCAATACAGAGAAAAGTAATTGATTAAAAAAAAAAAATGCATGGGGGTCCCCCCCAATTCCATTACCAGGCCCTTCAGGTCTGGTATGGATATTAAGGGGAACCCTGCGTCAAATTTAAAAAAAAATGACGTGGGGTTCTCCCAAAATATCCATACCAGACCCTTTATCCGAGCACGCAACCTGGAAGGCTGCAGGAAAAGAGGGGGGACGAGAGAGCGCCCCCCTCCTGAACCGTACCAGGCCACATCCCCTCAACATGGGGGTCTGTGACCCCTCAAAGCACCATGTCCCCATGTTAATGGGGACAAGGGCCTCATCCCCACAACCCTTGCCCGGTGGTTGTGGGGGTCTGCGGGCGGGGGGCTTATCGGAATCTGGAAGACCCCTTTAACAAAGGGGACCCCAGATCCCGGCCCCCCCTATTTAATTTGGTAAGGGGTACATTGTACCCCTACCATTTCACAAAGAAAGTGTAAAAAATGTAAAAACATACAGACACAGTTGGGAAAGTCCTTTATTAAAAATAAAAAAAAATAAATAAAAAACCCATTCCAGCGATGTAATCCAGTGTCCCGCGGTGATCCGATGTGCAGCGCTGCAGTCTCCTCCAGTCTCCACTCCACACGAAACCCCCATGACGTATGAGGGGGGCGGGGTCACCCGTCAGATCATAGGGTAAGCCCTAGCTTTCCCCGCAAGCGGGGAAAGCCGGGGCTTACCCCTATGATCTGATGGGTGACCCCGCCCCTTGAGGTGTGGACATTACGGGGGAGATGTGGACATTACGGGGGAGATGTGGACATTACGGGGGAGATGTGGACATTACAGTATGGGGGGGGGGGGAAAGTGGACATTACGGGGGAGATGTGGACATTACGGGGGAGATGTGGACATTACGGGGGGAGATGTGGACAGTATGGGGGGAGATGTGGACATTACGGGGGAGATGTGGACATTACAGTATGGGGGGAAAAGTGGACATTACGGGGGAGATGTGGACATTACGGGGGAGATGTGGACATTACGGGGGGAGATGCGGACAGTATGGGGGGAGATGTGGACATTACGGGGGAGATGTGGACATTACGGGGGAGATGCGGACAGTATGGGGGGAGATGTGGACATTACGGGGGAGATGTGGACATTACAGTATGGGGGGAGATGTGGACATTACGGGGGAGATGTGGACATTACGGGGGAGATGTGGACATTACGGGGGGAGATGCGGACAGTATGGGGGGAGATGTGGACATTACGGGGTAGATGTGGACATTACGGGGTAGATGTGGACATTACAGTATGGGGGGGAAAAGTGGACATTGCGGGGGAGATGTGGACATTACGGGGGAGATGTGGACATTACGGGGGAGATGTGGACATTACAGTATGGGGGGGAAAAGTGGACATTACGGGGGAGATGTGGACATTACGGGGGAGATGTGGACATTACGGGGGGAGATGCGGACAGTATGGGGGGGAGATGTGGACATTACAGGGGAGATGTGGACATTACGGGGGAGATGTGGACATTACGGGGGAGATGTGGACATTACAGTATGGGGGGGAAAAGTGGACATTATGGGGAAGATGTGGACATTATGGGGGAGATGTGGACATTACGGGGGAGATGTGGACATTACAGTATGGGGGGGGAAAGTGGACATTACGGGGGAGATGTGGACATTACGAGGGAGTTGTGGACATTACAGTATGGGGGGGGGAGATGTGGACATTACGGGGGAGATGTGGACATTACGGGGGAGATGTGGACATTATGGGGGCACATGTGGACATTACAGTATGGGGACACATGTGGGCAGTGCAGTATGGTGGGGAGATGTGGACATTACGGGGGAGATGTGGACATTACAGAATGGGGGAGATGTGGACAACTAACAAACTAACTTTCTACGTTTTTCTTAAAGCTTAATAAAAAAAAATTAGCCGATTAATCGATAAAAAAAAAACGATTAATCGAACAAGAAAATTTTAATCAGTAACAGCCCTAAAAAAAGTAATTTAAAAGCACTCGCGGCTATAATGAATTGTCGGCTCCCGGCAATACAGAGAAAAGTAATTGATAAAAAAATAAAAAAAATGCGTGGGGGTCCCCCCAAATTCCATTACCAGGCCCTTCAGGTCTGGTATGGATATTAAGGGGAACCCTGCGTCAAATTTAAAAAAAAAATGACGTGGGGTTCTCCCAAAATATCCATACCAGACCCTTTATCCGAGCACGCAACCTGGAAGGCTGCAGGAAAAGAGGGGGGGACGAGAGAGCGCCCCCCTCCTGAACCGTACCAGGCCACATGCCCTCAACATGGGGAGGATGCTTTGGGGGTCTGTGACCCCTCAAAGCACCATGTCCCCATGTTAATGGGGACAAGGGCCTCATCCCCACAACCCTTGCCCGGTGGTTGTGGGGGTCTGCGGGCGGGGGGCTTATCGGAATCTGGAAGACCCCTTTAACAAAGGGGACCCCAGATCCCGGCCCCCCCTATTTAATTTGGTAAGGGGTACATTGTACCCCTACCATTTCACAAAGAAAGTGTAAAAAAATTAAAAAACATACAGACACAGTTGGGAAAGTCCTTTATTAAAAATAAAAAATAAAAAAAATAAAAAACCCATTCCAGCGATGTAATCCAGTGTCCCGCGGTGATCCGATGTGCAGCGCTGCAGTCTCCTCCAGTCTCCACTCCACACGAAACCCCCATGACGTATGAGGGGGCGGGGTCACCCGTCAGATCATAGGGTAAGCCCTATGATCTGACGGGTGACCCCGCCCCTTGTACGTCAGACCCCGCCTATGTCATTGGCTGAGCGGACCTGCTGGGGAACTTCCTCCGCAGTGTAATAAATGAATAGACCCGCCCCTTCTCACGTTCCCCATCAGGTCCGCTCAGCCAATGACGTAGGGGGAGGGGTCACCTTCACTGGGTGTAAGGCTGAGCGGACCTGATGGGGAACGTGAGAAGGGGCGGGGTCTATTAATTTATTACACTGCGGAGGAAGTTCCCCATCAGGTCCGCTCAGCCAATGACGTAGGCGGGGTCTGACGTACGAGGGGGCGGGGTCACTCATCAGATCATAGGGGTAAGCCCCGGCTTTCCCCGCTTGCGGGGAATAGCCAATGACGGAGGTGGTATCTCGCCTCCATCATTGGCTATTCCCCGGCAAGCGGGGAAAGCTGGGGCTTACCCTATGATGTGACGGATGACCCCGGTACCTCGTATGTCATGGGGTTTCGTGCGGAGTGGAGACTGGAGGAGACTGCAGCTCTGGACATCGGATCACCGCGGGACACTGGATTACATCGCTGGAATGGGTTTTTTATTTTTAATAAAGGACTTTCCCAACTGTGTCTGTGTGTTTTTTTTTTTTTTACACTTTCTTTGTGAAATGGTAGGGGTACAATGTACCCCTTACCAATTCACATGGGGGGCCGGGATCTGGGGGTCCCCTTTGTTAAAGGGGTCTTCCAGATTCCGATAAGCCCTCCGCTCGCAGACCCCCACAACCACCAGGCAAGGGTTGTGGGGATGAGGCCCCTGTCCCCATCAACATGGGGACATGGTGCTTTGAGGGGTCACAGACCCCCAAAGCATCCTCCCCATGTTGAGGACATGTGGCCTGGTACGGTTCAGAAGGGAGGGGGCGTTCTCTCGTCACCCCCTCTTTTCCTGTGGCCTGCCAGGTTGCGTGCTTGGATAAAGGGTCTGGTATGGATTTTTGGGGGGAACTCCACGCCAATTTTTATTTTTTTTGGCGAGGAGTTCCCCTTAAAATCCATACCAGACCTGAAGGGTCTGGTATGGATATTTGGGGGGAACCCTGAGTCATTTTTTTTATTTGACGCAGGGTTCCCCTTAATATCCATACCAGACCAGGTAATTGAATTCAGGGGGACCCCCACACATTTTTTTTTTTTTTATCAATGACTTTTCTCTGTATTGCCGGGAGCCGAAAATTCATTATAGCCGCGAGTGCTTTTAAATGACTTTTTTTTCCTTCAGAAATGACACTTTGTGCAGGGACAGTTCTAAGCATGGGAAACATGCTTTACATGCATACTATACACACCCCCAGGTACAAAATTTAAAGTAATATTTCACTTTTATTGTTTCACTTTAAGCATTATTAAAATCACTGCTCTTGAAAAAACTTCAGTTTTTAAAACTCTTTTTTGCATTGATACATGTCCCCTGGGGCAGGACCCAGGTTCCCAAACACTTTTTATGACAATAACTTGCATATAAGCCTTTAAATTTAGCACTTTAGATTTCTCCCATAGTCTTTTACAGGGTGTTCCGCGGCTTTTCCAATTTGCCTCGAACACCCCAAATTGTTCGCTGTTCGGCGAACGGGTGAACAGGCAATGTTCGAGTCGAACATGAGTTCAACTCGAACTCGAAGCTCATCCCTACTTGTAGCTATATTTTTAGTTTGCAGGAAGGGACATAGACTCTATGTTTCTGGCAGGAACAACAGGTTTTTGCTAAGATACTTGCCAAAAATGTTCTTAGCCTGAAAAATTAAAACCAATGCAGCCACCACTAAGGACCAGTAAGCTGCAAAATATTGAAGCCCAACTCCAGGAAAAAACAAAATATGCATTGTGCATCTATTACCTTACTCCTCAGTCCTCAGTCTTGATTCCAAACACCAATTCCTAAGCCACCCTGCATTGTAATGGATTAAACGATGGGTGCTCAACCTTGGCTCTACAGCTCTTGCAGAACCTTCAAGTCCCAATAGGCATTGCAAAGCTGATAGTTACAAACCTGACTCCAAAAGGCAGAAGCATGATGGGAATTGTAGTTCAGCAACAGCTGTAGGGCCACAGGTTGAGCACCCATGGATTAACCACTTAAGCCCCGGACCATTTCGCTGGTCAATACAGGCCACTTTTTGCGATTCGGCACTGCGTCGCTTTAACTGACAATTGCGCGGTCGTGCGACGTGGCTCCCAAACAAAATGTACGTCCTTTTTTTCCCACAAATAGAGCTTTCTTTTGGTGGTATTTGATCACCTCTGCGGATTTTATTTTTTTGCGCGATAAACAAAAATAGAGCGACAATTTTGTAAAAAATGCAATATTTTTTACTTTTTGCTATAATAAATATCCCCAAAAAATATATAAAAAAACATGTTTTTCCTCAGTTTTTAGGCTGATATGTATTCTTCTACATAATTTGGTAAAAAAAAATCGCAATAAGCGTTTATTGATTGGTTTGCGCAAAAGTTATAGCATCTACAATATAGGTGATAGTTTTATGGCATTTTTATTAATATTTTTTTTTACTAGTAATGGCGGCGATCAGCGATTTTTATCATGACTGCGACATTATGGTGGACACATCGGAGACTGTTGACACCATTTTGGGACCAGACGATCACTGACAGTGCCACTGTAAAGAACGGGGAGATGTTTGTTTACACTTACCTCTCCCCTTTCTTCAGCTCTGTGACCCGATCGCGGGACACCGGTGGCGATCAGGTCCGGGGGTCCCGCGGGCGCGGTCACGGAGCTCCGGACCGGTTCGCGAGCGTGCCGCCGGCGGCGCGCGTGCAACCAGGCCCGGACTGGGACAAAAAATAGGCCCGGGCATTTTAGACTGAGCAGCCCGGGGGGGGGGGGGGGGCGGTGGTGCTTTGCGGCGGCGGTTAATAATGGGATGTGGGGTTTCAGCACCTTGTACCTCTGGACCCCTTTACATTACACAGCACCCTGCACCTCTGGGCCCCTTTACATTACACAGCACCCTGCACCTCTGGACCCCTTTACATTACACAGCACCCTACACCCCTTTACATTACACAGCACCCTGCACCTCTGGACCCTTTTACATTACACAGCACCCTGTACCTCTGGACCCCTTTACATTACATAGCACCTCACCTCTGGACCCCTTTACATTACACAGCCCCCCACAGTTTGTTATGTTACACAGACACCCCCTAACAGTTCTGGACCCCCTGCATGTTACACAGACCCCCTACAATACAGAACCCCCCTACAATACAGAAACCCCCTACATTACAGAACCCACCTACATTACAGAACCCACCTACATTTCAAACCCCCCTACAATACAGAACCCCCCTACAATACAGAACCCCCCTACATTACAGAACCCCCCCTATGTAGTGACATGTGCAGCAGTAACTTACAGCATGCCTGGAGATGAAGACACTCTGGCTGCTGTGTCCTCCTTTCTTTCTCCTTCACCTGAGTGAACGAGTCTGTGGGAGGAGTGGAGGGGGCAGCCACACCTCCAGCTCCGCCCACCAACCCCGGCTGCCTCCAGAGACATTGGAGATGATGGGGAGCAGGGGAGGGCTGGCAGCCTTAGGCTTGGGGGGCAAGTCAAATCAAGTGGCACTTTGAAACACCGAATAAGCTCACCATCCCCAGTGCCCATCAGCGCAGCCTCACTAGTGCCCATCAGCACAGTCTGTTCAGTGCATGGGGATTAGAGAGGAGAGTAGCCGGATTACACAGAGCGGAGATCTCCCACTTGCCCAGCGTGGCCATGATGGAAGTCATCAGTGTGCTGTCTATCATAAGAGCCAGTCCAGGAGGCGGGACTTTGTATGACAGTGGCCGCCAGGTAAGTGGGAGATCCCCGCTCTGTGAAATCTGGTGGCGCTCCCCCTCCGAGGCAGCCCAATGGGCACAGACCCTGGGCGCCCTCACTTCCCCATCTCGCAGTGCACCCGCTCCCAATTGGCCATACTTGGTCCAGGGACAGTGTCCTCAGTCCGGGGATGTCTGGTCACCCTAGGCTAGTGGCCAGCAGGACTCACAGGTCAGTGGTCAGCAGGACCCACAGGTCAATGGCCAGCAGGACCCCCAGGTCAGTGGCCAGCAGGACCCCCAGGTCAGTGGCCAGCAGGACCCCCAGGTCCGTGGCCAGCTCCCAGCAGGACCCACACATGTGGGTCTTGCTGGGATCTGCCTGTGCACCTGGGGGTCCTGCTGGCTGCGGAACTGTGGGTCCTGCTGGCTATGGCCTGTGGGTCCTGCTGGCCATGGCCAGCTCCCAGCAGGACCCACAGTGTTGAGGGCGATTTTTAAGTTACTGGGTGGGCACTTGCCTGGGGCAGGGTAAATAGGGTGTATGGTCGGGGGGTAGATGGGATGTGGGGTTCAGCTGTGGGTGTCAGGGTATCTCACCTCAGTGATGGCAGCTGCCCTTACCAGTACCAGCTCAGCAGGTCCTTGCATGGCCTCCTCCGATCCTGGGGGTGTGAAGTGATGCTCCTGTCCTGGGGTCAAGTAAACTTGCAGCCCAAGCCAGTCATGTGGGTCCCAACTCCCTTGCTGCCCAGGGGTAGACTGACAACACCCAGAGCCCCCAGACCAAATAAAGCAAGGGCCCCCTGTCAGGCCCTGCCCATGACCCATTCCTGGCCCTATCATGACCCACCCCTGGCCCCGCTCCTTCAATTTGTACAAAGTACTACCTTTTAAAAAAAAAAACACTGTTTAACAACAGAGTCTAATGGGACCTGGAGGGGGGTCTTTTTCTAACAGTGTCCCATGGACAGTCTGTTAGAAAGTGTCCCCTCCAGGCCCCATTAGGGACTAGAACAGAGTCTAATGGGACCCCCTCTTTGTGCCATGACTCTAACCCCTGCCCCAACCTCTCACAAAGTAGAAATAAAATTGTAGCACTACTCTTACCTTAACTATGGGTGCTGTAGCTGTGGCTGGCTCCCGCATCCCCTGAGGCTGGTTCCTGTGGGTGGCTAGCTGGCACCTGTTGGTGGCTGGCCGGCACCCTGCTGTGGCTGGCTGGATCCCTGGTGTGGGTGGGTAACCGTGGGTGGCTGGCTGGCATCCTGCTGTGGATAGTCACCGTGGCTGGTTTGCTTCTGTGGGTGGCTGGCTGGCTCCCTGCTGTGGGTGGGTCACCGTGGCTGGCTGGCTGGCTGGCTCCTGTGGGTGGTTGGCTGGTTTGCTGGTGTGGGTGGGTCACCGTGGATGGCTGGCTGGCACCCTGGCCCTGCTGTGGATGAGTCACCATGGGTGGCTGGCACCCTGGCCCTGCTCTGGGTGGGTCACTGTGGCTGGCTGGCTTCTGTGGGTGGCTGCCTGGCACCCTGCTGTTGGTGGCTGGCCTGGCTCTCTGCCGTGGGTCAGTGGGTGGGTCGGTGGCTGGCTGGCACGGTGCAGCATGCTGTGGGTGACTGGCCTGGCTCCCTGCTGTGGGTGGCTTGCACTGTGCAGCCTTCTGTGGGTGACTGGCCTGGCTCCCTGCTGTGGGTCAGTGGGTGGGTGGGTGGCTGGCTGGCACAGTGCACTCTGCTGCTGGTGGCTGGCCTGGCTCCCTGCTGTGGGTCAGTGGCTGGCTTGCACGGTGCACCCTGCTGTGGGTCAGTGGCTGGCTTGCACGGTGCACCCTGCTGTGGGTCAGTGGCTGGCTTGCACGGTGCACCCTGCTGTGGGTCAGTGGCTGGCTTGCACGGTGCACCCTGCTGTGGGTCAGTGGCTGGCTTGCACGGTGCACCCTGCTGTGGGTGGGTGCTGGCCTGGCTCCCTGCTGTGGGTCAGTGGCTGGCTTGCACGGTGCACCCTGCTGTGGGTCAGTGGCTGGCTTGCACGGTGCACCCTGCTGTGGGTCAGTGGCTGGCTTGCACGGTGCACCCTGCTGTGGGTGGGTGGGTGCTGGCCTGGCTCCCTGCTGTGGGTCAGTGGGTGGGTGGCTGGCTGGCTGGCACAGTGCACCCTGCTGCAGGTGGCTGGCCTGGCTCCCTGCTGTGGCTGACAGAGAGGGTGTGGGCTGACAGAGGGGGGAGTGAGCTGACAGAGGGGGGGTGGACTGACAGGGGGGAGCTGATAGAGCAGGGGTGGGCTGAGAGTGGGGGTGGGCTGACAGAGCAGGGCTGACGGGGGTGGGCTGAGATGGGGGGGTGGACTGACAGAGGGGGGGCTGACAGAGGGGGGGTGGGCTGACAGAGGGGAGCTGATAGAGGAGGGGTGGGCTGACAGAGCAGGGCTGTTGGGGTGGGCTGAGATAGGGGGTGGGCTGACAGAGAGGAGGTGGGCTGACAAAGGGGGGGTGGGCTGCCAGAGAGGAGGTGGGTTAACAGTGAGGAGGCTAGGGGAGGGGCGCTGACAGAGAGGGGGGGTAGATGAGACTTAGAGACCTCAGAAACATGCAGACAGGCAGGACTCCAGCAAGTGGTCACGACCAGCCCCGCTTGGCCGCATCCACACGTGACCAGCTCCGCCGATCCATTTGCAGGGCGCGCGCAACACAAACGCCCTGTGATTGGCCGAACAGGGTCATGTGCGGCCGCACGCTGTGGAATTCTGGGACTTGTAGTCATGATGCGAGGCTCGCATCATGACTTATGATGCGAGTCTCGCATCATGACTACAAGTCCCAGAATTCCACAGCGTGCGGCCGCACATGACCCTGTTCGGCCAATCACAGGGCGTTTGTGTAGCCTGCCGCCTACAAGTCCCAGAATGCCACAGCATGCGGCCGTGCATCTGCCCAACTTCATTAAAAAAAAAATGGCAGCGAGGGCCCCTTGCATCCCGGCCCAGCCCACCCCTGATGGGGAGATGTGACATGCTGTCCGGCGGCCTGAGGGCCGCCGCGGGCCGCTGCGGGCCACCGGCGGCCCACCGGGCATTTGCCCGGTATGCCCTATGGCCAGTCCGGGCCTGCGTGCAACCCACGGCTGGGATCTTAAAGGGGATGTACCTGTACGCCCATATGCCCAGCTGTGCCATTCTGTCGACATATATCGTCATGCGGCTGTCCTTAAGTGGTTGAACTCATAGTTTCCTCTATGAGCAAAGCTGATGTCCTGCTCCTTATCTTCTTGAACACTGGTCTCAACAAGTTCTCCTACCTCAGGAGCTTATGAGGAAGGACCTGGCCGCTGAAAGTGTTGCATCCACCAATAAGAGGTTTGCATACCATGCAGGCAGTGATGTGGGTACCCCAGGAAGTAAACAGAGAGAAGGATTGTCAGTTTGTCACATGACCATGGCTTCAGGTAAGTAAAATGGCCATTTCAATATGTATTTTTTTTCTTTCATATCAGTGGTTAGTTAGAGAGGCTGTAAGGGAGGGGTGAGAGGGGGACTTCTAATATTTTGGAATTGGGCTTTTAATTTATATTTCTGGGTTTCGATACACGTTAACGTTCTTTTCTAATTTAGCCTCCTTTTAATTGTTCCTCTGAGGAAGCAGAGAAAAAGAGTGCTACATCCCACATTTTTTTACAAAATAAATTACAAAATAAATAAATACTGTGTACATATATATATATATATATATATATATATATATATATATATATATATATATATACACAATATATACTATATATATATATATATAATATATATAATATATATACAGCATCTCACAAAAGTGAGTACACCCCTCACATTTTTGTAAATATTTTATTATATCTTTTCATGTGACAACACTGAAGAAATGACACTTTGCTACAATGTAAAGTAGTGAGTGTACAGCTTGTATAACAGTGTAAATTTGCTGTCCCCTCAAAATAACTCAACACACAGCTATTAATGTCTAAACCGCTGGCAACAAAAGTGAGTACACCCCAAGTGAAAATTTCCAAATTGGGCCCAATTAGCTATTTTCCCTCCCCGGTGTTAGTGTTACAAGGTCATAGGTGTGTTAAATTTGGTGTTATCACTTTCACGCTCTCATACTGGTCACTGTCACTGTCTGGAAGTTAAACATGGCACCTCACGGCAAAGAACTCTCTGAGGATCTAATTTCTTCAGTGTTGTCACATGAAAAAATATTTTCAAAAATGTGAGGGGTGTACTCACTTTTGTGAGATACTGTATATAGGCAGGTGTGAAGAAATGCTGTACGTAGTAAGAATGCTTTTAAAGATATACAGTATATCTTGATTGTTTCTTTTTATCAATTTACAAAATGTGAGCGAACAGAATAAAAATCTAAATCAAATCAATATTTGGTATGACCACTCTTTGGCTTCAAACCAGCATCAATTCTTATGCCGCGTACACACGATCGTGATTCACGGCGGTGAAAACACCGCCGTGAATCACGACATGAAAAAAAATGAAAAACGAGGGAACGGCATTTTCCCCCACACACGACCGTTTTTCCCGTCATTTTTTTCTTTGTCGAGAAAAACGACCGTCTGTGGGCTCCGCGGCAGTGTCTCCCTATGGGAAAACTGCCGCGGAAAAAAATGATGGAAAAAACGATGAGAAAATTTAGAACATGTTCTAATTTTTCTCGTTGTTTTTCCTGCCGTTTTTCTCAACGAGAAAAACGGCATAAAGCCCACAGACGATCGTTTTTCTCGGCGAAAAAAAAAAATGTCATTTTTCCCGACGGGAAAAATTATCGTGTGTACGCGGCATTAGACTTGCACACTTTGTACACTTGCACAAAGTCAGGGATTTTGTAGGATTACAGTCAAGTGTATGATTAACCAATAGCAAGTAGGTGCTAACGTTCATTAATTTCATACGCAGGTTGAAACACAGTCATTAAATGAAACAGAAACAGCTGTGTACGAAGCTTAAAACTGGGTGAGGAACAGCCAAACTGCTACTAAGGTGAGGTTGTGGAAGACAATTTCATGTCACAGGTCATAGACCATGGCAAGGCGAGGGATTGGTCTCGGGGGGGGGGGGCGACATCGCGGGCGCCTAGGACAGGTAAGTGTCCTTATTAAAAGTCAGCAGCTACAGTGTTTGTAGCTGCTGACTTTAAAAAAAAAAAAATCGCGGGTGGAACCCCGATTTAAGCTCTTTTGAAGACGCACAAAAAAATGGGCAACGTTGAGGACCGTAGCCGTAGTGATCGGCCAAGGAAACTTAATGCAGCACATGAAAGAGACATCATGCTTACTTCCCTTCAACATCGGAAGATGTCCAGCAGTGCACCTATTTAAAATTATGCTGAAACATCACAATACTGCCTCCTGGGATGTGATGTAGATATCCCAGGATGCAGCAGATGGCTGGACACCTCATCATTGCCTAAGCAAGAACTCAGGAAGTGCGTTCATGCCAAAAGTAAAAAAGGTTTTTAAATGTAAAAAAAAAGTAATTTTTGTAAGACGCAGAGGGAAAGTGGCAATTGTAGATTTCTATATAATAAGAAAACTGTACTGCCTGTATGGTGATAGTTGCATGTAACCTACACTTCTCTGCTTAGAGAGGGTAGGTCCCTCCTCTAAATCATTTATATCTATCTAGCCCAGGGGTGTCAAACTCAATTTCAATGCAGGCAGCATCAGCCCTCAAAGGACCTTTTGTATCTGTAAGACTCATATGAATGAGGAAAATGGCGGTGGGACTTTGAATTGCTGGCACATAGGTATATAAAGATAAATTGTTTATTGATAACAATATAAATGAATAAAAACAATATTCTGGTAATGATATATTGGCAATGATACTGCATGATGGAATCAGTACAGTAAGTATATACATATGAATTCAGACATGTTAAATTAAAACAGATCATCACATAAAAAGATTATAAACAGTTGATATCACCTGATGCATATATGAAAGCTATAGCAGATAGAAACACGGCATTGAACAGCTCTACGCGTTTCATGGATTGATCCAATCTTAGGGAGCATGCGTGTAACTTAAGGTATATAGTGTATGGAAGTATCTTATATGGTCTGACCCTGCCAAGGAAGAGGGGGTTGGTAATTAGAGGTAGAAGTAAAGAATAAAACCCATAAAGACCCTCACAGTCTAAAATACTCACAGACATAGCTGTATAATGACGGTGTGGCACTACAGGTCAGAAACCCACTAGGGGCATCACAACCGGGAGCTGAAGTGGCGTGGAATGGCCCATTGTCCAACAAGGACACCATCCAGGGAGGTAGTTTTCCAAAAAGTGAAGGAGGATAGGTCTTGGAAAACCAAGATGCTGAAACCAAATAAGAACTAGTATGAAAGTGATACAATAATAATGTATGTATATAATGTGCAATAGGTCCTGCACTCGGTAAAGAGCAGGACAGTTAAGCCCTGTATACACGATAGGTTTTACCGATGAAAACAGTCCAATGGACTTTGTTCATCGGACAAACCGATCGTGTATGGGCCCCATCAGTCTTTTTTCCATCAGTGATTAAAAATAGAACATGTTTTAAATTTATCCGATGGAAAAAAAACTATAGCAAATTCCGATCGTCTGTGTGGAATTCCATCGGAGAAAAAACCCACGCATGCTCAGAATCAAGTCGACGCATGCTCAGAAGCATTGAACTTAATTTTTCTCGGCTCGTTGGAGTGTTTTACGTCACTGCGTTTGGGACGGTCGGATTTTCGGCTGATGGTGTGTAGGCAAGACTGATGGAAGTCAACTTCATCGGAAATCCGATGGAAAAATCCATCAGAAATCCGATCGTGTGTACAGGGCTTTACTGTTATTATTGTAGAAAGTATCCATGAGAGCCAAGCAGGTGAAAATAGGTTGCAGAGATAGTGAAATATTGAGGGTTGTAAAGTAATTAGAATCCGATTACCAAAAGGAAAAGCTATAGATAGGGTGACTGAATAGTGTGTGAGTTACCTGAAAATAAACCAAAAGAAACTTCCAGCCCAAGTGATGCAACATATGCCATATAGAGAGTGCATGAGTGAGACCACCAAAGTGAATTAACCTCCCATGAGTGGAGCCTATATAGACACAGCCACCCCACGCCCACCAACATCATGCAGGCGTGTACTGGAGGAGGGAGGATGCACCAGCCAATGAGCGGACAAGCTGCTCAAGATTGGCGCCAAACTAAGACTCATAGGCGTGGGCAGGGGGTGTGCCAGGTGTGCCTGAGCACACACTAATCACTGTGTACAGTGTCGATTCCCCCTTCTGCCCGAGCTTCCCCCGTGTTGCACCTTCCCACTGCAGTGCTGCTGGTTTCCCTCCTCCCTCCCCCCAGGTTCTGCAGGGGATGTTTCAGAATGGAGAGTGGGGAAGGGGACTAATCAATATGTCATTTGCCAGCCCCATCATTTTCTAAATGAACACAGTGAACACACTCATTCATTGTGATCAATCATCACTGAAGCATAGTAAACTGTTTACTATGCTTCAGTTTGTGAATGAACAGCAACCCGCTCAGCACAGCTGAGGCTGCAGAGGCTGCAGAGAATGACGTGTGTTTGAGCTTTGAGGTGCACACCTTAAATGCAATAGGCTGCGCAAACTTATGGTGAGACTAGATGTCCAAAGCACCCCACCCCCTTACATCAAATGTCAAGAGCCCCCACCACCAGAAATTAGGAGTTCCCCCACCCACCCTTACATCACATCACAGTACACCCCCTTAAGTTGTCCCACTGCCAAAAGAAGAAGCAGAGGGGGAAGCTGGGAAGTAGAAAGTGCAGGGTCTGGAGGAGGAGGGCTGGAGTCAGTTGCCACAGTCTGCTAAATGCTGAGACCAAGGGAGGTGGAGACGAGGAGGTGTTGTGACTGCACAGTTGCAGAGGTGCAAAATCTGGTGGAGGAGTTCTGTCCTCCTCTCTGCTGCCGACTGCTGAGACAAGGCGGGGCAGAGACAAGGTGTCATGCAGCAGCTGCAGGAGAGGTGCGGGGGCCACATGAAATGGCCTGGTGGGCTGCGTTTGGCTCGCGGGCCTTGTGTTTGACACATGTGATCTAGCCTAACATCTGTATGGAAATCCCCATTGCCCCATTGATGACGTCTGTTACGACGAAACATGCGCTGGGCGGAGAAAAAACCAGTGATGTGAGCACGCCCAACCAGGGCGCAGGACGAGTGTATACACTGAATGTCTGTATATTTCTTTGGATTTGTGAATAGAATTTTAATAAATACCTTTTTTAACATTGAGAGGACGTTGCACAATGAGCATTTTCTTCTTTCTATGCTATGCTCCATACCATCCTGTCTGAGCATTCATAGTAAAGTGTGTGAATAATTACCTCTAAGTAATATCATCTAATGGTTTGCTGGGAACATTAGTACTATATACCCAGAGTGAGAGGGTGAGCTCACTAAAGCGATCACAGGCCTGGATAAGGTCTGGTTATCTGGTAAGAAGCTGATTATGTCCATCTTGGAGGGGAGCACTTGGTGGTGATCACTTGCAGCATTAAGGAGTTTTAAGTGCACACTTTGAATATTACCTTAATGGAACACTAAAGATCTTTTTTTTTTTAAATAACAAACATGTTATACTTACCTTCACTGTGCAGCTCGTTTTGCAGAGTGGCCCCAAATCTGGTCTTCTGGGGTCCCTCGGCGGCTGTCTCGGCTCCTCCCCGCAAGAACTCATCACCTTCATGCGAGCGAGCTCGCATGGTGGTGAGTGATTGCGGGCGCCCTCCAGTGATACAGCCGGTGGCAGTAGCCGCTCATTGTATCACTCGGCCCTGCCCCCCGGCGCGGCGCGTCATTGGATATGATTGACAGCAGCGCAAGCCAGTGGCTGCGCTGCTTTCAATTAACCAATGACTGAGCCGAGAAGCCGGCCGAGATGCCTGCGCAATCACGGCGTGGGACTTTCGAGGGGTCAGGTAAGTAAACGGGGGGCCGCTAATCCAGAGATGTTTTTTCACCTTAATGCATAGAATGCTTTAAGGTGAAAAGACGTTTGCCTTTACAACCCCTTTAAGGGTTTTACACTGGGACAGTTTTTTTTGCCTGTTTTTGCACTTTATTTTTCCATGCATAATGGCACCGATGATATGAATTGGTATATTAATGAATTTTTTGATTTATTATGCGGCATGGTCTAATTTTTCACTATATGCATTTTATGATATTATTATTGACAGCCCAACACTGTTCTTTTTCTTTTTAGCTGTATGGAAATATTTACAAAGCTCACCACCTGCGCTCTCTAACTAGTAAATAAAAAATAATATGCAATATTTTATATTTACCTAATTAGGTAGAAACAAAATATGCATTTATTACTGAACTTTATACAGATAGAAGATATGCACAATAACACAACACAATTATTTTACTGTATAGGAAACTTTTTTTTCTGAGGCTGTCCAGACAGTGGTATTTGTCTTGTCCACCTGAAATGTCAAGGCTGCTAATCCTGGTAGCTGGCGTCCATGTTTCCAAATTAATTACTGATATTTCCACCTTCTGAAGCTCAAGGTAGTGTTTACCCCATCACCCTCCCCATCACCGTCCATCAGTGCTGCCAGGAGCTAGGAAGACCCTTCCGAGCTGTCCGATAGAAGGTTAAAGACACATGTCAGAGTTCTATTGATTGTGATGTCACCGGCCCCCCGAATTATAAACACATCTGGTATTTCACGCTCTGTGTCGGACAAGCAAATGAATTAACAAATGGAATGTTTGACTAGTCTAATCTCCATCTCATCTGCTTATCAGATTGAGACACAAGCGACGAGAAGAGCAAATATGAACAATTGCCACAACCATGGTAACCCCCCGGGCTCTGGCCTTTGCATTAAATTGTCAATTTCAAATGACATCTTCATGGAGCGGCATAAAATGATCCCTTTGTTTGCGGACAGAGAGCTGCGGAGTTGGACTTTAAAAGCGCGATTTATTGTGGAAAAAGTTAAGCGTCCAAAAAAAGAGTGACTGCGGAGGGGAATCTGCTCTTGAAATTACTTTTTCCCTTAGTTTACATGTGTAATATCCTTTTCTAAATAAGCAAAGCAGCTGTAGCAGGGGTATGATCAATGACTCATGGGTGGCTAAACTTTAGCTTAAAGGATAACTACACCTATAAAATAGTTTGTAGAGATTAATCAGGCTACATAAATAGTGTATACATGTGAGCATTAGAAAATGCATGAGGAATAAATGACAGTTTTTAACCAGATGCCCTGCAGTGTCCTGAGCAATAGTGCCCTGCTCACTCCTAGATTTACACCCAGTATACATAAAGGTTGGGTCTGTATCTTTATGTTTATTATTTACTATTAGGGTTGGGCTATCTGTTCGAGTCGAACATGAGTTGGACTCGAACATCGACTGTTCGATCGTTCGCCGAAGATCGAACATTGGCCGTTCGCGCCAAATTCGAGCGGCACGTCACGGCCCATAATGCACTGCGTCATAGCAGTGCATTGCTGGCTGATGATTGGCCAAGCATGCACTATGACCCACATGCTTTGGCCAATCACAGCGCAGTCAGGCCAATTATGGCTCAGAGGGTTAAGTACACGCCCCACACTATATAAGGCTGCCTGCACGTCGGCCTTCTGTAGTGTGTTCCGGCGGAGAGAGAGATAGAGAGAGAGAGAGAGTGTCATTTCATTTACCTTGAGCAGGCAGGCGATTAAGTTAGCTGCAGTGTTTTTCAGTGTATTTAGTATATATTTGCATCCCGGTTTTGTATATATATATATATATATATATATATATATATATATATATATACACACTCTATCCAGTTTAGCTAGATCTCACTGCAGACCAATCCTGGTGTACTATTTCTAAAATACTTCAGGCAGGCAGTTGATTCAGTTAGCTGCAGTGTATACAGTATACAGTATATACATCCCAGCTTTGTATATATATATATACAGGCCCGTCGCAACAAGGCAAGCAAACCAAGAAATTGATTGGGGCCCCGAGCTGGCCTGAGGCCCCAAGCAGGGCCCTTGCTGCGCTTCCTATAAATCAGGCATCACTAAATGGCGGCCCGCGGTCAGGTTCCGGCTCCAGTAGCCATGCTACCCGGACCGCAACCTCGCTAAATAGTTGCCTGTGTGTCCTCTCCCCACCGCTGGCTTGTCTGTCTGCCTGCTGCTGCTATGTTCACAGCATTGCAGGCATGCCGCGCACGAGTCTGTCCCTTTGGTAAGATCGCTGCCCTGCCCCCACCCCCTGCCTGTCATATTCACACAAGATGAGAACCTCGGCCGCTCTGGACAAAGTGCCAGACTTTTTAGTTAAGAAGTGGGTGATTGGTTGCTATGCAGCGGGGCGGTCCCAGCAATCAGTCACTCACCTTTAACATGAAAAGTGCCGCCCATTGCCCAGGGCTGCCGTGCTTCTCATCTTGTGTGAATAAGGTAATGCTCTGTGGGGAGGGGGGAGTGCTGTGCTGTTATGAGGACAGGGGTCTACTATAGAGGGGGGTCTGTGATGGGGGGACAAGTCTGTGAGGGGGGGTCAGTCTGTGATGGGGGCACCAGTCTGTGATGGGGGGTCAGTCTGTGATGGGGGCACCAGTCTGTGATGGGGGGCCAGTCAGTGATGGGGGGTCAGTCTTCAATGGGGGTCAGTCTGTGATGGGGGCACCAGTCTGTGATGGGGGGCCAGTCTGTGATGGGGGGCCAGTCTGTGATGGGGGTCAGTCTGTGATGGGGGCACCAGTCTGTGATGGGGGGTCAGTCTGTGATGGGGGTCAGTCTGGGATGAAAAAAACAGTCTGGGATGGGGGGTCAGTCTGTGATGGGGGCACCAGTCTGTGATGGTGGGACCAGTCTGTGATGGAGGCACCAGTCTGTGATGGGGGGGCCAGTCTGTGATGGGGGCACCAGTCTGTGATGGAGCACCAGTCTTTGATGGGGGGTCAGTCTGTGATGGGGGGTCAGTCTGTGATGGGGGACCAGTCTGTGATGGGGGCCAGTCTGTGATGGAGGGGCCAGTCTGTGATGGGGGCACCAGTCTGTGATGGGGGCACCAGTCTTTGATGGGGGGTCAGTCTGTGATGGGGGACCAGTCTGTGATGGGGGACCAGTCTTTGATGGGGGACCAGTCTTTGAGTGTGGGTGAACTTAAACTGTATCGCTATGCTGTGGTTCCTGTAGGCTTTGCGTGCATGCGGGGGGGGGGGGGGCCTCCATGTCCATTTTGCTTGGGGCCCCTAAATTATTTCAAACGGCCCTGTATATATATACACTGTATCCTGTGCAGCTAAATCTCACTGCAGACCGTTCCTGGTGTACTGTTTCTAAAATACTTCAGGCAGGCAGTTGATTCAGTTAGCTGAAGTGTATTCAGTATATATATACATCCCAGCTTTGTATATATATATATATATATATATATATATATATATATATATATATATAAACACTGTATCCTGTGCAGCTAGATCTCACTGCAGACCGTTCCTGGTGTACTGTTTTTAAAATACTTCAGGCAGGCAGTTGATTCAGTTAGCTGCGGTGTATTCAGCATATATACATCCCAGCTTTGTATATATATATATATATATATATATATATATATATACAGGTCCTTCTCAAAAAATTAGCATATTGTGATAAAGTTCATTATTTTCTGTAATGTACTGATAAACATTAGACTTTCATATATTTTAGATTCATTACACACAACTGAAGCAGTTCAAGCCTTTTCTTGTTTTAATATTGATGATTTTGGCATACAGCTCATGAAAACCCCAAAATCCTATCTCAAAAAATTAGCATATTTCATCCGACCAATAAAAGAAAAGTGTTTTTAATACAAAAAAAGTCAACCTTCAAATAATTATGTTCAGTTATGCACTCAATACTTGGTCGGGAATCCTTTTGCAGAAATGACTGCTTCAATGCGGCGTGGCATGGAGGCAACCAGCCTGTGGCACTGCTGAGGTGTTATGGAGGCCCAGGATGCTTCGATAGCGGCCTTAAGCTCATCCAGAGTGTTGGGTCTTGCGTCTCTCAACTTTCTCTTCCCAATATCCCACAGATTCTCTATGGGGTTTAGGTCAGGAGAGTTGGCAGGCCAATTGAGCACAGTAATACCATGGTCAGTAAACCATTTACCAGTGGTTTTGGCACTGTGAGCAGGTGCCAGGTCGTGCTGAAAAATGAAATCTTCATCTCCATAAAGCTTTTCAGCAGATGGAAGCATGAAGTGCTCCAAAATCTCCTGATAGCTAGCTGCATTGACCCTGCCCTTGATAAAACACAGTGGACCAACACCAGCAGCTGACATGGCACCCCAGACCATCACTGACTGTGGGTACTTGACACTGGACTTCAGGCATTTTGGCATTTCCCTCTCCCCAGTCTTCCTCCAGACTCTGGCACCTTGATTTCCGAATGACATGCAAAATTTGCTTTCATCCGAAAAAAGTACTTTGGACCACTGAGCAACAGTCCAGTGCTGCTTCTCTGTAGCCCAGGTCAGGCGCTTCTGCCGCTGTTTCTGGTTCAAAAGTGGCTTGACCTGGGGAATGCGGCACCTGTAGCCCATTTCCTGCACACGCCTGTTCACGGTGGCTCTGGATGTTTCTACTCCAGACTCAGTCCACTGCTTCCGCGGGTCCTCCAAGGTCTGGAATCGGTCCTTCTCCACAATCTTCTTCAGGGTCCGGTCACCTCTTCTCGTTGTGCAGCGTTTTCTGCCACACTTTTTCCTTCCCACAGACTTCCCACTGAGGTGCCTTGATACAGCACTCTGGGAACAGCCTATTCGTTCAGAAATTTCTTTCTGTGTCTTACCCTCTTGCTTGAGGGTGTCAATGATGGCCTTCTGGACAGCAGTCAGGTCGGCAGTCTTACCCATGATTGCGGTTTTGAGTAATGAACCAGGCTGGGAGTTTTTAAAAGCCTCAGGAATCTTTTGCAGGTGTTTAGAGTTAATTAGTTGATTCAGATGATTAGGTTAATAGCTTGTTTAGAGAACCTTTTCATGATATGCTAATTTTTTGAGATAGGAATTTTGGGTTGTCATGAGCTGTATGCCAAAATCATCAATATTAAAGCAAGAAAAGGCTTGAACTACTTCAGTTGTGTGTAATGAATCTAAAATATATGAAAGTCTAATGTTTATCAGTACATTACAGAAAATAATGAACTTTATCACAATATGCTAATTTTTTGAGAAGGACCTGTATATACACACTGTATCCTGTGTAGCTAGCTCTCACTGCAGGCCATTCCTGGTGTGCATATTAAAATACACTTTCAGGCAGGCCAGGCAGGTGGTTCAGTGATCCGCAGTGCATAAAATATATACTGTCTCCTACGTATATATCCACTGCATTGTACTGTAGCCAAGCCTATACCTGACTGCAGGCCATTCCTTGTGTCCATATTAAAATACACTTTCAGGCAGGCAGGTGATTCAGTGATCTGCAGTGCATAAAATATATATACTGTCTCCTACATATATATATCCCCTGCATCCAGTCTAACCAAGCCTATATTTGACTGCAGGCCATTCCTGGTGTACTTTTTCTAGTAAACTTCAGGCGGTGTTTTGCTAGTCTAATTTTACAGTATGTCTGGAAGGCCAACAAGCAGAGGCAGACACTCACAGGCCACTAAAAGAGGGCAAGCAGGCTCTGTGTCTAGAGCCAACAGTGCTGGTGGTGGACACGGTGCATCCTCAGCACGTGGCCGTGGGGCACACTTGTCCTTTTTTTCGACAGCTGGCCATGTTGAGCCACAACATGCAGAAGACTTGGTAGAGTGGATGACAAAGCCGTCCTCATCCTCCTCATCCTCTGTCACCCAGGCTCAGAGTACTTTGGCTGCCAAAGCGGCCTATTTGATCGGCTCAATGTCATTTGCTACTCCTTCCCTAGCCCCACCATTATGCACAGAGGAGTCCCCCGAACTGTTCGACCACAGTGTTGGGTACATGCTGCAGGAGGATGCGCAGCGTTTTGAATGCTCCGATGATGGTACCCAGCTTGAGGAGGGCAGTAACCTGAGCCCAGAGAGAGGGGGTGCCCAAGAAGGACATCAAACTGGCAGTCATGTTCCCCCAGCTGCAGCATACTGCCAGGTTTGCTCCAGTGATGAGGAGGGAGGGGATGATGAGGTCACTGACTCTACATGGGTGCCTGATAAGAGAGAGGAGAAGGAGGCGGCGGAACATATCAAACGAGGCAGGATGCCCTCCAGGGGCCAGCTTAAGGGCAGCCAACCGACTGCATCACATTGCAGAGCTCCACATGTGCAGGGCGCTGCTGACGCTGCACGTTTTCCCGAAAGTTCTTTGGTGTGGGCCTTTTTTGAGATGTGTGCAGCAGATCGCACCGTTGCTGGTTGCAACATATGTCTGAAGCGTTATCAAGCGTGGCCAAAACAGCAGCCGCTTGGGCACCACATGCTTGACCAGACATATGTTGAGCTCCCATGCAGTCCGTTGGCAAAACAACTTAAAAGACCCACACCAAAGAACAAGGCAGACCTGCACTGAGAGGAATGAAGGTGTAGAATTAGGTGTGCCAAGTACTTGTGGGCAATCTACTATCGCTACACCAACGTCCTATTGTAGCATGCAAATTTCCCTACCTAAACCGGCGTAAGAAATTCGGTCCCAGCCATCCACATGCCCAGCGGCTGAATGCTAGCTTGGGTAAATTGCTAGCACTCTAACTTCTGCCTTTTCAGCTGGTAGACTCTGCCCCCTTTCGTGAATTTGTGGAATGTGCGGTACCTCAGTGGCAGGTTCCCAAACGCCAATTTTTTTCACGAAAAGCGATTCAGGCTCTCTACCGGCATGTGAAAGGCAATGTCTTGGCCTCGTTGGACAGGGCGGTTAGTGGTAAGGTGCATATTCCCGCTGATTCATAGTCCAGCAGGCATGGATAGGGACGTTACCTTTCTTTCACGGCGCACTGGGTAACTCTCATGGCAGCTGGGAAGGATGCAGGACAGGATGCAGTATTGTTGGAGCTTGTTCCGCCACCACGCCTCCAAAATGATGGTAGTGGTGATTCTGCCACACCTCTCTCCTCAACCCCCTCATCTTCTTCCTGTATGGCCTCTTCCTGTGCAGATTTGTCCTTGGAACCAGCGGTGCTCCATAGGCGTTCTAGGGGCTACGCAAGCACTCAGGCAAAAAGATGCCATGCAGTGCTTGAGTTGGTCTGTTTAGGGGACAGGAGCCACACTGGGGCAGAGATTCTGACAGCTCTGTAGGGGCAGAGTGGGTGGTTGACGCCACGCCAGCTTCAGCCAGTATGGTGGTTTGCGACAATGGCACCAACCTCCTCTCCGCCCTCTGACAGGGACACTTGACCCATGTGCCCTGTTTGGCTCACGTCCTTAACTTGGTGGTGCAGCGGTTCTTGTGCAGCGGCTGCACACGCAGCAGAGGGCCATCAACGAGTACCTGCGCGAGTATGGCACCAGGACAGGGTCAGGGGAGCTTGGCTTTTTTCGCCACGCCAGTGGCTCATGATCAAGGATGCAAGCACTGTCCTGTCACCATTTGAGGAGGCCACGAGGATGGTGAGCAGTGACAGTGCATGCATCAGTGATACTGTCCCTCTTTTCTACCTGTTGGAGCACACACTGCGTGGAATAATGGACAGGGCACTTGAGGCAGAACAGAGGGAGGAAGAGGAGGACTTCCTTATCTCTCAAGGCCCCCTTTATCCAGACAGTATTCCTGCGGGCCCGCCGCTCACACAGGAAGAGGAGGATTGTGTCAGCATGGAGGTGGAGCGTAGCACTCAGCATCAGCAGCAGTCTTCAAGGGATCGTTTACAGTCCCCAGAAACCCATGGACTTGTACGTGGCTGGGAGGAGGTGGCTGCGGATCATGTCATCCTTAGTGACCCAGAGGACTCCGGACCGAATGCCTCAGCAAACCTATGCTGCATGGCCTCCCTGATCCTGCAAAGCCTGCAAAAGGACCCTCGGATTCGTGTGATCAAGGAGAGGGATCATTACTGGCTGGCAACCCTTTGTGATCCACGTTACAAGGGTAAGGTTACGGAACTTATCCAGCCGTCGCAGAGGGAGCAGAGGATGAAACATCTTCAGGAGACCTTGCAGAAAGGTTTGTGCAACGCGTTTCCAGAGCCTGGGAGGTTCCAAATTCCTGGTCCTGGACAACGTGTTGCTGAGGCTTCAGTCAGTCACAGAAGGAGCGGTGGAGACGATGGCCGTCTGACCGATGCGTTCAGACAATTTTTTCGTCCACAGCCCCAAGGTCTGATCGGTTCCAGCAACCATCGCCAGCGTCTGATTTACATGGTGCAGGAATACCTAGGGGCAAGATCAGACTTGGAGACCTTTCCAACTGAAAATCCACTGGGTTACTGGGTCTTGAGGATGGATCACTGACCAGAGCTTGCACAGTATGCAATTGAGCTACTGGCCTGTCCTGCATCCAGCGTTCTATCTGAACGCACATTCAGTGCTGCTGGAGGCTTTGTAACCGATCAGAGAGTGCGCCTGTCCACAGACTCAGTTGATCGGCTCACCTTCATAAAAATTAATCCGTCTTGGATCACCAGCTACCAAGCACCTGATGGAGAAAGGGAGTTACTGCTCAGATGTGACTAATGAACCTCTTCACTGGATCCAAAGCCACGGGTGCTGGCAATGCATGTGGAAATGCAGAAATTGAAGAAAGTTTGGACAGCCGCACTCCAAAAATAGTTCCCTTTATTGTAAAATCAAATCACAAAAATACATGCCACAGAAAAAACAGATGTAAGCTGACACGTTTCACACTGTAGCTCAGTGCTTATTCATAGCTTACCAAGCACCTGATGCTGATGTAACCGATTAACCACTTAAGCCCCGGACCATTTCGGGCCATTAGGACCAGGCCTGTTTTTGGGATTCGGCACTGCGCTGCTTTAACTGTAAATTGTGCGGACATGCAATGTTGTACCCAAATGAAATTTGCGTCCTTTTCTTCCCACAAATAGAGCTTTCTTTTAATGGTATTTGATTGCCTCTGCGATTTTTATTTTTTGCGATATAAACAGAAAAAGACCGAAAATTTTGAAAAAAAATGATATTTTCTACTTTTTGTTATAAGAAAAATCGAATAAACTCAATTTTAGTCATACATTTAGGCCAAAATGTATTCAGCCACATGTCTTTAGTAAAAAAAATGTCAATAAGCGTATATTTATTGGTTTGCGCAAAAGTTATAGCGTTTACAAACTAGGGTACATTTTCTGAAATTTACACAGCTTTAAATTTATGACTGCCTATCTCATTTCTTGAGGTGCTAAAATGGCAGGGCAGTACAAAACCCCCCCAAATGACCCCATTTTGGAAAGTAGACACC
This sequence comes from Rana muscosa, assembly GCA_029206835.1. NCBI lineage: Eukaryota > Metazoa > Chordata > Amphibia > Anura > Ranidae > Rana > Rana muscosa. Next base: position 66,645,614 of record CM055117.1, on the reverse strand, counting down.
CCAAGGAAATTGCTGAGAGGCATGTTGAGCCCATTGAATATTTTTTTTTTTTTGTCCCAAGTGATTGAATAATGACAAAAAAAAAATAAAAAATTACAAAAAGTTGTCACTAAATGATATATTGCTCACACATGCCATGGTTATATGTGGAATTGCACCCCAAAATACATTCTGCTGCTTCTCCTGAGTACGGGGATACCACATGTGTGGGACTTTTTAGGAGCCTAGCCACGTACGGGACCCCGGAAACCAAGCACCGCCTTCAGGATTTCTAAGGGCGCAAATTTTTGATTTCACTCCTCACTACCTATCACAGTTTCGAAGGCCATAAAATGCCAAAATAGCACAAAACCCCCCCAAATGACCCCATTTTGGAAAGTAGACACCCCAAGCTATTTGCTGAGAGGCATGTTGAGTCCATGGAATATTTTATATTTTGCCACAGGTTGCGGGAATATGACAAACTTTTTTTTTTTTGCACAAAGTTGTCACTAAATGATATATTGCTCACACATGCCATGGGCATATGTGAAATTACACCCCAAAATACATTCTGCTGCTTCTCCTGAGTACGGGGATACCACATGTGTGGGACTTTTTGGGAGCCTAGCCGCGTACGGGACCCCAAAAACCAAGCACCGCCTTCAAGGTTTCTAAGGGCATAAATTTTTGATTTCGCTCCTCACTACCTATCACAGTTTTGAAGGCCATAAAATGCCAAGATGGCACAAAACCCCCCCAAATGACCCCATTTTGGAAAGTAGACACCCCAAGCTATTTGCTGAGAGGCATGTTGAGCCCATTGAATATTTTTTTTTTTGTCCCAAATGATTGAATAATGACAAAAAGAAAAAAAAAAATGTACAAAAAGTTGTCACTAAATGATATATTGCTCACACATGCCATGGTTATATGTGAAATTACACCCCAAAATACATTCTGCTGCTTCTCCTGAGTACGGGGATACCACATGTGTGGGACTTTTTGGGAGCCTAGCCGCGTACGGGACCCCAAAAACCAAGCACCGCCTTCAAGGTTTCTAAGGGCATAAATTTTTGATTTCACTCCTCACTACCTATCACAGTTTTGAAGGCCATAAAATGTCAAAATAGCCCAAAACCCCCACAAATGACCCCATTTTGGAAAGTAGACACCCCAAGCTATTTGCTGAGAGGCATGGTGAGTATTTTACAGCTCTCATTTGTTTTTGAAAATTAAGAAAGACATTTTTTTTTCTTTTTTTTTTTCTTTTTTTACATTTTCAAAACTTTGTGACAAAAAGCGAGATCTGCAAAATACTCAACATACCTCTCAGCAAATAGCTTGGGGTGTCTACTTTCCAAAATGGGGTCATTTGGGGGGGTTTTGTGCCATCTGGGCATTCCATGGCCTCCGAAACTGTGATAGGCAGTGAGGAGTGAAATCAAAAATTTACACCCATAGAAATCCTGAAGGCGGTGCTTGGTTTTTGGGGTCCCGTACGCGACTAGGCTCCCAAAAAGTCCCACACATGTGGTATCCCCGTACTCAGGAGAAGCAACAGAATGTATTTTGGGGTGTAATTCCACATATGCCCATGGCATGTTTGAGCAATATATAATTTAGTGACAACTTTTTGTACATTTTAATTTTTTTTTATTTTTTTGGTCATTATTCAATCACTTGGGACAAAAAAAAAATATTCAATGGGCTCAACATGCCTCTCAGCAAATAGCTTGGGGTGTCTACTTTCCAAAATGGGGTCATTTGGGGGGGGGTTTTGAACTGTCCTGGCATTTTATGCACAACATTAGGAAGCTTATGTCACACATCATCCACTCTTCTAACCACTTGAAGACAAAGCCCTTTCTGACACTTTTTGTTTACATGAAAAAAAAAAATTTTTTGCAAGAAAATTATGTTGAACCCCCAAACATTATATATTTTTTTAAAGCAAAGGCCCTACAGATTAAAATAGTGGGTGTTGCATTTTTTTTTTCCACACAATATTTGCGCAGCGATTTTTCAAACACATTTTTTGGGGGAAAAACACACTTTTTTTATTTTTAATGCACTAAAAAACACTATATTGCCCAAATGTTTGATGAAATAAAAAAGATGATCATAGGCCGAGTACATGGATACCAAACACGACATGCTTTAAAATTGCGCACAAACGCGCAGCGGCGACAAACTACATTCATTTTTAAAAGCATTTAAAAGCCTTTACAGGTTACCACGTTAGATTTACAGAGGAGGTCTACTGCTAAAATGACTGCCCTCGATCTGACCTTCGCGGTGATACCTCAGATGCATGATGCAATTGCTGTTTACATATGACGCTAGACCGACGCTTGCGTTCGCCTTTGCGCAAGAGCAGGGGGGGACAGCGGTGCTTTTTTTTTTTTTTATTATTTATTTGGCTTTTTTATTTTATTTTTAAACTGTGCCTTCCATATTTTATTTTTTTACCATTTTTATCGTTATCTCAGGGAATGTAAATATCCCCTATGATAGCAATAAGTAGTGACAGGTACTCTTTTTTTGAAAAAAATTGGGGGGTTAGACCCTAGATCTTTCCTCTGCCCTCAAAGCATCTGACCACACCAAGATCGGTGTGATAAAATGCTTTCCCAATTTCCCAATGGCGCTTTTTATATCCGGGGGGGGGGACATTCCCTCCCACTGCTTGTAAAAGCAGTCTAGAGGCTAATTATCTGCTAGAATTGCTTTTACATGAAAGCCGGCTGCTGGCTGAAAAGAATGATACCAAGATGATACCTAAACCCGCAGGCATCATTCTGGTATAAACATTCAAAGTCCAGCAACATACCAGTACGTTGCTGGTCCTTGTTGGACATGTATTGTAATCTTTTTTTTCATACAGCCTATTGGCTGAACGAAAAAAAGAGATTGATTGGTGGGTATGCCCACCATTAGAATACCTCCCTTCATCCACCCACTTCTAATGATGGGCATATATGCCGAAGCATGGGGGCATCCTCCCGCAAAAAAGTTATGCCGCGTACACACGGTCAAGCCTTCGTCGGAATTTCGACCGTATGTACGCGGCATAAAAGGTTATGCCGCGTACACACGGTCGGACTTTTCCACGGGCAAGCCTCCGTTGGAATTTCGACCGTATATACGCGGCATTAGGAGCAAAATCGCTCCTCCGCCCCTGCTGCCCCCATGCTTCGGCATATATGCTCTTTTTTTTAACTGTGGTGGTGAAATCACCTCCTACAGCGTTGGAGTCACGGCTGTCAAGATAAATAGATCCGCGCTGCAACTGAATGGCGTACCTGCTAAGCAAATGGTGGTTAACATTAAAACAAAGTAACATTACAGTACAACAGTAAGACCTTACCATGCCATACCTGCAAAGCAAATACCAAAACAAAACCTAGTAAAAAATAAAAAAATGTTTTAACGCAACCTGTGCCTAAAATATATATATGCCGAAGCATGGGGGCATCCTCCCGCAAAAAAGTTATGCCGCGTACACACGGTCGGAATTTTCCACGGGCAGGCCTCCGTCGGAATTTCGACCGTATGTACGCGGCATTAGGAGCAAAATCGCTCCTCCGCCCCTGCTGCCCCCATGCTTCGGCATATATGCTCTTTTTTTTAACTGTGGTGTCACGGCTTTATGTATCGTGGGAGCAAACGCTGTTGCTGTCAAGATAAATAATTCCGCGCTGCGGTTGAATGGCGCACCTGAAAACAAAAAATTACATACCTGAAAAGCAAGCATGATAAAACATTGCAGAATAGAATACAGTAAAAAAGAGCAGAACAATAGAGAGAAAATAGAGAGAGAGAGAACAATAAAACGACAACTATTTTTGTTTTTTTTATTTTATATTTTTTTTGTGTTTTGTTTTTTACGTTTTTTTTTTTTCTTTTTTACACTTTTTTTGTAACTTTACAACTGTAATGGTTCGGGTCTCTCAAAATGTAATGGCATCTTGGGAGACCCTGTGTAAGTGTGTCCTTGTCTGTGAAATGCTGTACCCTACGCTAAAACTTCACTTTTGAGCGGTAGCGTTCAAAACATTCACCTTGGACTGGTTGATATTGATGGTTGCTATGGACTGGTTGCTATGGACGGTTGCTATGGACAGTTGCTATGGACGGTTGCTACGGATTGGTTGTTATGGACGGTTGCTATGGATTGGTTGCCATGGACAGTTGCTATGGACTGGATGCTATGGATAGTTGCTATGGATGGTTGCTATGGACAGTTGCTATGGATGGTTGCTATGGACTGGTTGCAATGGATGGTTGCTATGGACAGTTGCTATAGACTGGTTGCTATGGATGGTTGCTATGGACGGTTGCTATGGACTGGTTGCTATGGACGTTTGCTATGGACTGGTTGATATGGATCAGGCCTGTCTCTGCGAACGCTGCAGTTATGTGTGTTGTGTTTGGTAAGTGACAGTGATCGATCGATACTGCACTTGGGTGGGCTGGGCTGGGCTGGGCTGGGCTGGGCGGAGGGGCTAAACCTACGTGTCAGTGGACTGTTGGTGCACTAACCTCTGTCTTCACTCCTCGGCGCCGGGAACGAAAAGACCGCGGCGAGGGAGATGACATCACTTCCTCCAGCCTTGTTTACATCACATGGCGGAGGAAGCATTTTCATTGGCCGGGAGCGATCGCGAGGGGGGGGCGGAATCGAGCGGCCGCCCCCTCATGCCTGATCGCTCCCGAACACTTAACGGCCGCTCACTGCAGTGAAGGGGGGTCCGGATGGACCCCCCAACTGCACAAAGGCGATCACGTAGATCTACGTGATTCTGCCTGTCCGTGCCATTCTGCCGACGTAAATCGGCGGTGGGCGGTCGTTAAGTGGTTAATATTGCTATGAATGTGAGATCCCTTCAAGACTTCCTATGCTGATGCTGAGTGACTATACTGTTATGCTGAGTGACTATCCTATTCCTCTTCATTGTTCAAGTTGATAGCTTCTAAGAACATTTTTGGTTCTGGGCACCACCACCAGTGGCTAAGGCCCAATTTTTCTGCCCCTGTTTAACAGGGGCATGTAATTACAATTTTTGCCGTAATATTTTGCAGCAGGGCTCGTTCCTGCGCTCAACTAGAGTATCTGTGAGGGGTTGCAGTGTTGTGGCACCAGCACCAGTGCCTAAGGCCCAATTGATCTGCCCCTGTTTAACAGGGACGTGTAATTACAATTTTTGATCAGATATTTCACAGCAGGGCCCGTTCCTGCACCCACCAAGAGTAACTGTGAGGGCTTACAGTGTTGTGGCACCACCACCACCACCAAAGGCCCAATTTTTCTACCCCTGTTCAACAGGGGCATGTAATTACAATTCTTGATCTAATATTTCACAGCAGGGCCCGTTCCAGCACCCACCAAGGGTAACTGTGAGGGCTTACAGTGTTCTGGTATCACCAACAACAAGTCCCAATTTTCTGCGGAGTATATAGGGCAGGCCGTATAGTGTATATAGGCGGTCCCCTACTTTCAAACACCCGACATACAAACGACTCCTACTTACAAACGGAGGGAGACAACAGGAAGTGAGAGGAAATCTACCCCTGGGAAGGGAAATTTTCTCCTGTAAGAGTTAATATGGGAAAAAGGTGTCTCCACTGATGCTTTATCACTAATCCTTGTTTCCCTAAAAACCCCAAATTTTCAAAATCCAATTGTCATTGGGACAGAAAATGAGGTGAAATCTTCTGAACAGGGGCATAGACAGCAAAACAAATGTTACAGGGGTGATGATAGAGTTGCCACCTCATCCCTTTAAACCCAAACACATATGAATTACACAGGTTCTGTGGCTGATTAAGGTGATAATTAAACTCACTCGGTGCCTCATCTGCATTTAATTAGCCTCAGAACCTGTGTAATTCATGGGTGTTCGGGTTTAAAGGGATGAGGTGGCAACCCTAGGTGATGATTAGGGATGAGCTTTGAGTTCGAGTCAAACTCATGTTCAACTCGAACATTGCCTGTTCGCCCGTTTGCCGAACAGCGAACAATTTGGGGTGTTCGCGGCAAATTCGAACAACCGCAGAACACCCTGTAAAAGTCTATGGGAGAAATCTAAAGTGCTAATTTAAAGGCTTATATGCAAGTTATTGTCATAAAAAGTGTTTGGGGACCCAGGTCCTGCCCCAGGGGACATTTTCAATGCAAAAAAAGTTTTAAAAACGGCAGCTTTTTCGGGAGCAGTGATTTTAATAATGCTTAAAGTGAAACAATAAAAGTGAAATATTCCTTTAAATTTCATACCTAGGGAGTGTGTATAGTATACCTGTAAAGCAGCGCTTGTTTCCTGTGCTTAGAACTGTCCCTGCACAAAGTGTAATCTCTGAAGGAAAAAAAGTAATTTAAAAGCGGCTATAATGAATTGTCGGCTCCCGGCAATACAGAGAAAAGTCATTGATAAAAAAAAAAAAAAAAAATTTGTGGGGGTCCCCCCAAATTCAATTACCAGACCCTTCAGGTCTGGTATGGATATTAAGGGGAACCCTGCATCAAATTTGAAAAACAAAATGACGCAGGGTTTCCCCCAAATATCCATACCAGACCCTTCAGGTCTGGTATGGATTTTAAGGGGAACTCCACGCCAAATTTTAAAAAAATGGCGTGGAGTTCCCCCCAAAAATCCATACCAGACCCTTTATCCGAGCACGCAACCTGGCAGGCCACAGGAAAAGAGGGGGGGATGAGAGACCGCCCCCCCTCCTGAACCGTACCAGTCCACATGCCCTCAACATGGGGAGGATGCTTTGGGGGTCGTATGTCAGACCCGCCTATGTTATTGGCTGAGCGGACCTGATGGGGAACTGCCTCCGCAGTGTAATAAATGAATAGACCCGCCCCTTCTCATGTTCCGCATCTGGTCCGCTTAGCCTTACACCTACGTCATTGACTGAGCGGACCTCATGGGGAACATTAGAAGGGGGGGGTCTATTCATTTAATACACTGCGGAGGAAGTTCCCCATCAGGTTCGCTCAGGCTCAGCCAATGACGTCTCGTGTGGACAGCGCTGGACATCGGATCGCCGCAGGACACTGGATTTCATCGCTGGAATGGTTTTTTTTTTGTTTTTTTTTTTAATAAAGGACTTTTCCAAGGTGTCTGTGTGTTTTTTTTTACATTTTTTTTACACTTTCTTCGTGAAATGATAGGGTACCCCTTACCAATTTACATAGGGGGGCCGGGATCTGGTGGTCCCCTTTGTTAAATGGGTCTTCCAGATTCCGATAAGCCCCCTGCCCGCAGACCCCCACAACCACCGGGCAAGGGTTGTGGGGATGAGGCCCTTGTCCCCATCAACATGGGGACATCCTCCCCATGTTGAGGGCATGTGGCCTGGTACGGTTCAGGAGGGGGGGCGCTCTCTCATCCCCCCCTCTTTTCCTGCGGCCTGCCAGGTTGCATGCTTGGATAAAGGGTCTGGTATGGATTTTTGGGGGAACTCCACGCCATTTTATTTTTAAATTTGGGGTGAAGTTCCCCTTAAAATCCATACCAGACCTAAAGGGCCTGGTATGGATATTTGTGGGAACTCCACGCATTTAAAAAAAAAATTTTGCAGCAGGGTTCCCCTTAATATCCATACCAGACCTGAAGGGCCTGGTAATTGAATTTGGGGGGACCCCCACGCTTTTTTTTTTTTCATCAATGACTTTTCTATGTATTGCCGGGAGCCGACTATTCATTATAAATTACTTTTTTCATTATAAATTACTTTTTTCCTTCAGAAATGACACTTTGTGCAGGGACAGTTCTAAGCACGGGAAACAAGTGCGACTTTATATGCATACTACACACCCCCCTAGGTAAGAAATTTAAAGGAAAATTTCACTTTTATTGTTTCATTTTAAGCATTATTAAAATCACTGCTCCCGAAAAAATGGCAGTTTTTAAAACTTTTTTTTGCATTGATACATGTCCCCAAACACTTTTTAGGACAATAACTTGCATATTAGCTTTTATAATTAGCACTTTTGATTTTGAACGTTCAAGTCCATTGTATTTAATAGGGTTCTAAAGCTCACGCGAACATTCTGGCTGTTCGCAGGTTCTGGTGCGAACCGAACAGGGGGGTGTTCGGCTCAGCCCTAGTCACTAGTATCCAACAATCAACGACCACGTCATGAAGGCTAGCGACTGTAAGCAGGATGAAATGTATGACCTTGCGATTGAAGGTCCTCTCGCATTGGCAGCCACCAAGGAACATCCGCCACCAGTCGTACTAAGACGGCGTACCAGGGACGCCAAAATCAATCTGGGGCAATTAAACTACCCAGATCCCCTCGGCCTCTACTCTGCGAAGCAGACGAGGAAGAAAATTTGCAGGAGGAAGGCACAGCGTAGCCGATACTGTCTCCACAGGACCAAAAATGCATCTGACGCGTCCTACCAGGGATCTTTTGAGCCTGGCCACAACTTCAAACCTTCCAATCGAGTCGAGAGCCAGAAGATCCACATCTGGCGATCCCCATGTCATGTAAAGGAGACATTTCCCACAGCAGACCCGAGTCTGAGTCAGAACTTCACCCAGAAGATGGTAGGAGGGGGCGTATTTACCCCCCTTGTACCCACACACCACATCCACATCCACATGACGCTATGCTGAGCCACTCACCTGACCATAGAAACCCAAGGTAAGTACCCAGACCACCCCCCCTAGCTGCTACCGAGAACGAGGGGACCCCCCGGAGGACTCACCACCCATCTCAGGCACTGCACATTCGCCGTCTGCTCTCTCTGTCACTGAGGTGTACCCCGTGACACCCGCTCATCCGAGGTGATTGCTACTGTCCGCGCCATCAGAGGACTCATTGCGACCACTAGAGGCAGAGATCGGGTTGGAAAAAACACAAAAACATGGCCGCCGACCCTGTAAAAGCGCACGGTCCACAAGAAAATGGCCGCCGGTCGTCTCTATGGAAGAAAGAGCGCGGACTACAAGAAATGGCCGTCGCTATTTCCAATAGAAAACGGCGCCGGTAACCGCCAAAATGGCCGCCGACCATGCTGAAAAGAAACACACAGCAAAAAAACATGGCAGCAAACACCCGGGCACCCACCAAGGTCCCCGCAGCACAACAGCACACCCCACAGAGAGCGGACCCAAACAGCCCAAAGCTAAGCGGAGCCCCCCCCTGGCGGACCCCCAGGTCAGTGCACAGCATCCCAGTCACATAGTACATGGGGAGGGGGGAAAAGCGGACAGGGAGAGAGGAAAGGGAAGGGTGAGGGACCCCCTAATCGACCTCCCCAGGGATGCCCAGCAATGTCATCCTGCTGGGGCAGGGGGACAGCTACTTACCCGTCCTGCGTGGATTACGCTGGAAGCATCCCAGACAGACCATCTTCCGCGCGGTTATGGAGGTGACTGACAGCCCGGCACGCTGTGACTCAGACATATAGCCTGGTCATATGAGTGCCCTGGAGCATGTAGCTCACCGGCCACCCGTAGAGCGACGGGCATGTCGTGGACGACCTAGTGCGTAGCTAAGGTCAGCACACGCTCGATGGCCGAAACTGGGGAGACTACAAGGATCTGGGATCCAGCCTGTCACCCAGTCGGCAGTTGATAGAAGATCACAGGAACAAAAAATAGAAAAAACTCCAGGACCATGGGCCTGAGGGGAGCCATGTCCTTCTCCTATGCTAGGCATAAAAAACTGAGCTGCTGCATGCAGGGAGAGGGGTTGTATCCAGAGGGACCGCCCCCTGGGCGGTACTGTACAGTGTTTGATGTTGTTTAACACATTAATATGTTTCTGCCTAGTCCACTCCTGAGAGAAGGCTAATACCCACTTTGTCAAGATTGCTGCTGTGTCCATCCATGAACGAAAGAGAAAATTTTATTTTGCTCCACATAAAGATGGCCTAGGCCATAAGAAGATTGCCAAGACTAGGGATGAGCTCGGTGTTCGAGTCGAACATACGTTCGACTCGAACATCGGCTGTTCGATCGTTCGACGAAGATCGAACGATTTGGGCCGTTCGCGCCTAATTCGAGTGACGCGAACGGCCCACAATGCACTACGCCATCGCAGTGTCATCCAGGCGCTGTGATTGGCCAAGCATGCACTGTGACCCCGCATGCTTGGCCAATCACAGCGCCGGCAGCGAGGAGAGCAATGATTGGCCACAGGCAGGATGCCTGTGGCCAATTATTGCTGAGGGTGTTTAGTACACGCCCCACACTATAAAAGGCCGCCAGCACGGCGGCCTAGTGTAGTGTGTTCCGGAGCAGGGAAAGAGAAGCATAGGCAGGGACAGTGACATTTATTTTTTCTTGCTTAACTTGGATTCCTTTAGTTTAGGGAAAGAGAAGGATAGGTAGGGAGAGTGTCAGTGTGTTTTACTGTGCGAATCCTTGTTTCTAGGGACAGGGAAGGACAGTGAGGGAAATTCTCCTTGTGCTATAGTGTGCTTTAAAAAAACATTTTTTCTAGGGACAGAAAACTATAGGTAGGGAGAGTGTCAGTGTGTTTTACTGTGCGAATCCTTGTTTCTAGGGACAGGGAAGGACAGTGAGGGAAATTCTCCTTGTGCTATAGTGTGCTTTAAAAAAACATTTTTTCTAGGGACAGAAAATTATAGGTAGGGAGAGTGTCAGTGTGTTTTACTGTACGAATCCTTGTTTCTAGGGACAGGGAAGGACAGTGAGGGAAATTCTCCTTGTGCTATAGTGTGCTTTAAAAAAACATTTTTTCTAGGGACAGAAAACTATAGGTAGGGAGAGTGTCAGTGTGTTTTACTGTGCGAATCCTTGTTTCTAGGGACAGGGAAGGACAGTGAGGGAAATTCTCCTTGTGCTATAGTGTGCTTTAAAAAAACATTTTTTCTAGGGACAGAAAACTATAGGTAGGGAGAGTGTCAGTGTGTTTTACTGTGCGAATCCTTGTTTCTAGGGACAGGGAAGGACAGTGAGGGAAATTCTCCTTGTGCTATAGTGTGCTTTAAAAAAACATTTTTTCTAGGGACAGAAAACTATAGGTAGGGAGAGTGTCAGTGTGTTTTACTGTGCGAATCCTTGTTTCTAGGGACAGGGAAGGACAGTGAGGGAAATTCTCCTTGTGCTATAGTGTGCTTTAAAAAAACATTTTTTCTAGGGACAGAAAACTATAGGTAGGGAGAGTGTCAGTGTGTTTTACTGTGCGAATCCTTGTTTCTAGGGACAGGGAAGGACAGTGAGGGAAATTCTCCTTGTGCTATAGTGTGCTTTAAAAAAACATTTTTTCTAGGGACAGAAAACTATAGGTAGGGAGAATGTCAGTGTGTTTTACTGTGCGAATCCTTGTTTCTAGGGACAGGGAAGGACAGTGAGGGAAATTCTCCTTGTGCTATAGTGTGCTTTAAAAAAAACATTTTTTCTAGGGACAGAAAACTATAGGTAGGGAGAGTGTCAGTGTGTTTTACTGTACGAATCCTTGTTTCTAGGGACAGGGAAGGACAGTGAGGGAAATTCTCCTTGTGCTATAGTGTGCTTTAAAAAAACATTTTTTCTAGGGACAGAAAACTATAGGTAGGGAGAGTGTCAGTGTGTTTTACTGTGCGAATCCTTGTTTCTAGGGACAGGGAAGGACAGTGAGGGAAATTCTCCTTGTGCTATAGTATGCTTTAAAAAAACATTTTTTCTAGGGACAGAAAACTATAGGTAGGGAGAGTGTCAGTGTGTTTTACTGTGCGAATCCTTGTTTCTAGGGACAGGGAAGGACAGTGAGGGAAATTCTCCTTGTGCTATAGTGTGCTTTAAAAAAACATTTTTTCTAGGGACAGAAAACTATAGGTAGGGAGAGTGTCAGTGTGTTTTACTGTGCGAATCCTTGTTTCTAGGGACAGGGAAGGACAGTGAGGGAAATTCTCCTTGTGCTATAGTGTGCTTTAAAAAAACATTTTTTCTAGGGACAGAAAACTATAGGTAGGGAGAGTGTCAGTGTGTTTTACTGTGCGAATCCTTGTTTCTAGGGACAGGGAAGGACAGTGAGGGAAATTCTCCTTGTGCTATAGTGTGCTTTAAAAAAACATTTTTTCTAGGGACAGAAAACTATAGGTAGGGAGAGTGTCAGTGTGTTTTACTGTGCGAATCCTTGTTTCTAGGGACAGGGAAGGACAGTGAGGGAAATTCTCCTTGTGCTATAGTGTGCTTTAAAAAAACAGTTTTTCTAGGGACAGAAAACTATAGGTAGGGAGAGTGTCAGTGTGTTTTACTGTGCGAATCCTTGTTTCTAGGGACAGGGAAGGACAGTGAGGGAAATTCTCCTTGTGCTATAGTGTGCTTTAAAAAAACATTTTTTCTAGGGACAGAAAACTATAGGTAGGGAGAGTGTCAGTGTGTTTTACTGTGCGAATCCTTGTTTCTAGGGACAGGGAAGGACAGTGAGGGAAATTCTCCTTGTGCTATAGTGTGCTTTAAAAAAACATTTTTTCTAGGGACAGAAAACTATAGGTAGGGAGAGTGTCAGTGTGTTTTACTGTGCGAATCCTTGTTTCTAGGGACAGGGAAGGACAGTGAGGGAAATTCTCCTTGTGCTATAGTGTGCTTTAAAAAAACATTTTTTCTAGGGACAGAAAACTATAGGTAGAGAGAGTGTCAGTGTGTTTTACTGTGCGAATCCTTGTTTCTAGGGACAGGGAAGGACAGTGAGGGAAATTCTCCTTGTGCTATAGTGTGCTTTAAAAAAACATTTTTTCTAGGGACAGAAAACTATAGGTAGGGAGAGTGTCAGTGTGTATTACTGTGCGAATCCTTGTTTCTAGGGACAGGGAAGGACAGTGAGGGAAATTCTCCTTGTGCTATAGGGTGCTTTAAAAAAACATTTTTTCTAGGGACAGAAAACTATAGGTAGGGAGAGTGTCAGTGTGTTTTACTGTGCGAATCCTTGTTTCTAGGGACAGGGAAGGACAGTGAGGGAAATTCTCCTTGTGCTATAGTGTGCTTTAAAAAAACATTTTTTCTAGGGACAGAAAACTATAGGTAGGGAGAGTGTCAGTGTGTTTTACTGTGCGAATCCTTGTTTCTAGGGACAGGGAAGGACAGTGAGGGAAATTCTCCTTGTGCTATAGTGTGCTTTAAAAAAACATTTTTTCTAGGGACAGAAAACTATAGGTAGGGAGAGTGTCAGTGTGTTTTACTGTGCGAATCCTTGTTTCTAGGGACAGGGAAGGACAGTGAGGGAAATTCTCCTTGTGCTATAGTGTGCTTTAAAAAAACATTTTTTCTAGGGACAGAAAACTATAGGTAGGGAGAGTGTCAGTGTGTTTTACTGTACGAATCCTTGTTTCTAGGGACAGGGAAGGACAGTGAGGGAAATTCTCCTTGTGCTATAGTGTGCTTTAAAAAAACATTTTTTCTAGGGACAGAAAACTATAGGTAGGGAGAGTGTCAGTGTGTTTTACTGTGCGAATCCTTGTTTCTAGGGACAGGGAAGGACAGTGAGGGAAATTCTCCTTGTGCTATAGTGTGCTTTAAAAAAACATTTTTTCTAGGGACAGAAAACTATAGGTAGGGAGAGTGTCAGTGTGTTTTACTGTACGAATCCTTGTTTCTAGGGACAGGGAAGGACAGTGAGGGAAATTCTCCTTGTGCTATAGTGTGCTTTAAAAAAACATTTTTTCTAGGGACAGAAAACTATAGGTAGGGAGAGTGTCAGTGTGTTTTACTGTACGAATCCTTGTTTCTAGGGACAGGGAAGGACAGTGAGGGAAATTCTCCTTGTGCTATAGTGTGCTTTAAAAAAACATTTTTTCTAGGGACAGAAAACTATACGTAGGAAGAGTGTCAGTTTCTTTCACTGTGATAATCCTTGTTTCTAGGGACAGGGAAGGACAGTGAGGGAAATTCTCCTTGTGCTATAGTGTGCTAAAGCATTCCTCATCAACCATCTTTGAAATCCTTGTTTTTTGGACAGTCAGGGAAATTGTCGTTGTGCTATTCTGTGCAAAAGCAATCATCCTCAACCATATTTAGAAATCCTTAAGTAAAGGGACAGAGAAGGACACCTGAAGGTAGCCCTTAATGCTTTTTTCCCATCTCCCTGCAGGCCATCTATTAGAATGTCTGGAAGGCAAACAAGGAGAGGCAGACAGTCAGGAGGCAATAAAAGAGGGCAAGCAGGCTCTGTGTCTGGGGACAACAGTGCTGGTCGTGACGCGGTGCATTGTCATCAGCACATGGCCATGGGACACGCTTGTCCTTCTTTTCGGCAGCTGGACATGTTGAGCCACATCATGCCGAAGACTTGGTAGAGTGGATGACCAAGCCCTCCTCCTCCTCATCCTCTCTCACCCAGGCTCAGGGTACTGGCAAAGCAGCTGCCAAAGCGTCCTCTTCCCTGGTATCAATGTCAGACTCATCATCAGTCACTCCTTCCCTAGACCCACCATGTCCTCCTCCTGAGGAGTCCCCCGAACTGTTTGAGCACAGTGTTGGGTACATGCTCCAGGAGGATGCCCAGCGTTTCGAAGGGTCTGATGATGAAACCCAGCTACAGGAAGGCAGTAGCGTGAGAGCAGACAGAGGGGATGCTCAAGAAGGACACCAATCTGGCAGTCATGTTCCAGCAGCTGCAGCATACTGCCAGATTGGCTCCAGTGATGAGGAGGGAGGGGATGATGAGGTCACTGACTCCACGTGGGTGCCTAATAGGAGAGAGGAGGAGGAGTAGGATGAGGAGGAGGCACATCTCCAACGAGGCAGGATGCCCTTTGGTGGCCAGCGTAAGGGCAGTACACCGACGGAATCACACCGCAGAGCTCCGCCTGTGCAGGGCGCTGCCTCTGCCCGTCATTCAAAAAGTTCTTTGGTGTGGGCCTTTTTTGAGGCTAGTGCATCAGATCGCACAGCTGCTGTTTGCAACATATGTCTCAAGCGTATATCGCGTGGCCAAAACATCAGCCGCTTGGGTACCACATGCCTGACCAGACATATGTTGACCTGCCATGCAGCTCGTTGGCAAGCCTACCTCAAAGACCCACACCAAAGAACAAAGCGGACCTCTCCTTGCACCGCATCAGCTGGGATCTCCAACCCCACTATAACTTCAGTCCTCTCTGAAACATGCACTGAGAGGAATGAAGGTGTAGAATTAGGTGTGTCACAGCCAAGTACTTGCGGCCACTCTGCTAGCAGTACACCGACGTCCGATTCTAGCAGGCAAATTTCCCTGCCCCAGCTGCTGGACCGTCGAAAGAAGTTCACTCCCAGCCATCCACATGCCCAGCGGTTGAATGCTAGCTTGGCTAAATTGCTAGCGCTTCAACTGCTGCCTTTTCAGTTGGTAGACTCGGCCCCCTTCCGTGAGTTTGTGCAATGTGCGGTTCCTCAGTGGCAGGTTCCCAAACGCCACTTTTTCTCACGGAAGGCTATTCCGGCTCTCTACCGGCATGTGGAAGGCAATGTCTTGGCCTCGCTGGACAGGGCGGTCAGCGGTAAGGTGCATATTACCGCTGACTCATGGTCCAGCGGGCATGGACAGGGACGTTACCTTTCTTTCACGGCCCATTGGGTCACTCTTTTGGCAGCTGGGAAGGATGCAGGACAAGGTGCAGTAGTGTTGGAGGTTGTTCCACCGCCACGCCTCCAAAATGCTACTACTGGTTGTGACACACCTCTCTCCTCCACCCCCTCCTCTTCTTCTTCCTCCATGGCCTCTTCCTGTGGTTTGTCCTCTGAACCAGCGGTGCTCCGTAGCCGTTCAAGGGGCTACGCAAGTACGCAGGCAAAAAGATGCCATGCCGTGCTTGTGCTGGTGTGTTTGGGGGACAGAAGCCACACTGGGGCAGAGGTCCTGTCTGCTCTGCAGGGCCAGGCCGAGAGGTGGTTGACGCCACGCCAGCTTAAGCCAGGAATGGTGGTTTGCGACAATGGCACCAACCTCCTCTCCGCCCTCCGACAGGGACAACTGTCTCTTCCTGCCTCTGTTCTGCCTCAAGTGCCCTGTCCATTATTCCACGCAGCGTGTGCTCCAACAGGTGGACAAGAGGTACAGTGTCACTGATGCATGCACTGTCACTGCTCACCATCCTTGTGGCCTCCTCAAATGGTGCCAGGACAGTGCATGCATCCCTGATCATGCCCCACTGGCGTGGAGAAAAAAAACCAAGCTCCCCTGACCCTGTCCTGGTGCCGTAGTCGCACAGGTACTCATTGATGGCCCTCTGCTGCGTGTGCAGCCGCTGCAGCATGGCCAACGTTGAGTTCCACCTGGTGGGCATGTCACATATAAGGCGGTTCTTGGGCAGGTTCAACTCCTTTTGCAGCTCAGCCAGGCGAGCACTGGCATTATAAGATCTGCGGAAATGCACACAGACTTTCCTGGCCTGCCTCAGGACATCCTGTAAGCCCGGGTACCTGCCCAAGAACCGCTGCACCACCAGGTTAAGGACGTGAGCCACACAGGGCACATGGGTCAGTTGTCCCTGTCGGAGGGCGGAGAGGAGGTTGGTGCCATTGTCGCAAACCACCATTCCTGGCTTAAGCTGGCGTGGCGTCAACCACCTCTCGGCCTGGCCCTGCAGAGCAGACAGGACCTCTGCCCCAGTGTGGCTTCTGTCCCCCAAACACACCAGCGCAAGCACGGCATGGCATCTTTTTGCCTGCGTACTTGCGTAGCCCCTTGAACGGCTACGGAGCACCGCTGGTTCAGAGGACAAAGCACAGGAAGAGGCCATGGAGGAAGAAGAAGAGGAGGGGGTGGAGGAGAGAGGTGTGTCACAACCAGTAGTAGCATTTTGGAGGCGTGGCGGTGGAACAACCTCCAACACTACTGCACCTTGTCCTGCATCCTTCCCAGCTGCCAAAAGAGTGACCCAATGGGCCGTGAAAGAAAGGTAACGTCCCTGTCCATGCCTGCTGGACCATGAGTCAGCGGTAATATGCACCTTACCGCTGACCGCCCTGTCCAGCGAGGCCAAGACATTGCCTTCCACATGCCGGTAGAGAGCCGGAATAGCCTTCCGTGAGAAAAAGTGGCGTTTGGGAACCTGCCACTGAGGAACCGCACATTGCACAAACTCACGGAAGGGGGCCGAGTCTACCAACTGAAAAGGCAGCAGTTGAAGCGCTAGCAATTTAGCCAAGCTAGCATTCAACCGCTGGGCATGTGGATGGCTGGGAGTGAACTTCTTTCGACGGTCCAGCAGCTGGGGCAGGGAAATTTGCCTGCTAGAATCGGACGTCGGTGTACTGCTAGCAGAGTGGCCGCAAGTACTTGGCTGTGACACACCTAATTCTACACCTTCATTCCTCTCAGTGCATGTTTCAGAGAGGACTGAAGTTATAGTGGGGTTGGAGATCCCAGCTGATGCGGTGCAAGGAGAGGTCCGCTTTGTTCTTTGGTGTGGGTCTTTGAGGTAGGCTTGCCAACGAGCTGCATGGCAGGTCAACATATTTCTGGTCAGGCATGTGGTACCCAAGCGGCTGATGTTTTGGCCACGCGATATACGCTTGAGACATATGTTGCAAACAGCAGCTGTGCGATCTGATGCACTAGCCTCAAAAAAGGCCCACACCAAAGAACTTTTTGAATGACGGGCAGAGGCAGCGCCCTGCACAGGCGGAGCTCTGCGGTGTGATTCCGTCGGTGTGCTGCCCTTACGCTGGCCACCAAAGGGCATCCTGCCTCGTTGGAGATGTGCCTCCTCCTCATCCTCCTCCTCCTCCTCTCTCCTATTAGGCACCCACGTGGAGTCAGTGACCTCATCATCCCCTCCCTCCTCATCACTGGAGCCAATCTGGCAGTATGCTGCAGCTGCTGGAACATGACTGCCAGATTGGTGTCCTTCTTGAGCATCCCCTCTGTCTGCTCTCACGCTACTGCCTTCCTCTAGCTGGGTTTCATCATCAGACCCTTCGAAACGCTGGGCATCCTCCTGGAGCATGTACCCAACACTGTGCTCAAACAGTTCGGGGGACTCCTCAGGAGGAGGACATGGTGGGTCTAGGGAAGGAGTGACTGATGATGAGTCTGACATTGATACCAGGGAAGAGGACGCTTTGGCAGCTGCTTTGCCAGTACCCTGAGCCTGGGTGAGAGAGGATGAGGAGGAGGAGGAGGGCTCGGTCATCCACTCTACCAAGTCTTCGGCATGATGTGGCTCAACATGTCCAGCTGCCGAAAAGAAGGACAAGCGTGTTCCATGGCCATGTGCTGATGACAATGCACCGCGTCCACGATCAGCACTGTTGCCCCCAGACACAGAGCCTGCTTGCCCTCTTTTATTGCCTCCTGACTGTCTGCCTCTCCTTGTTTGCCTTCCAGACATTCTAATGGATGGCCTGCAGGGAGATGGGAAAAAAGCAATAAGGGCTACCTTCAGGTGTCCTTCTCTGTCCCTTTACTTAAGGATTTCTAAATATGGTTGAGGATGATTGCTTTCGCACAGAATAGCACAATGACAATTTCCCTGACTGTCCAAAAAACAAGGATTTCAAAGATGGTTGATGAGGAATGCTTTAGCACAGTATAGCACAATGAGAATTTCCCTCACTGTCCTTCCCTGTCCCTACAAACAAGGATTAGCACAGTAAAACACACTGACACTCTCCCTACCTATAGTTTTCTGTCCCTATAAAAAATGTTTTTTTAAAGATGGTTGATGATGAATGCTTTAGCACAGTATAGCACAATGAGAATTTCCCTCACTGTCCTTCCCTGTCCCTACAAACAAAGTTTAGCACAGTAAAACACACTGACACTCTCCCTACCTATAGTTTTCTGTCCCTATAAAATTTTTTTTTTTAAAGATGGTTGATGAGGAATGCTTTAGCACAGTATAGCACAATGAGAATTTCCCTCACTGTCCTTCCCTGTCCCTACAAACAAGGATTAGCACAGTAAAACACACTGACACTCTCCCTACCTATAGTTTTCTGTCCCTATAAAAAATGTTTTTTTAAAGATGGTTGATGATGAATGCTTTAGCACAGTATAGCACAATGAGAATTTCCCTCACTGTCCTTCCCTGTCCCTACAAACAAGGATTAGCACAGTAAAACACACTGACACTCTCCCTACCTATAGTTTTCTGTCCCTATAAAAAATGTTTTTTTAAAGATGGTTGATGATGAATGCTTTAGCACAGTATAGCACAATGAGAATTTCCCTCACTGTCCTTTCCTGTCCCTACAAACAAGGATTAGCACAGTAAAACACACTGACACTCTCCCTACCTATAGTTTTCTGTCCCTATAAAAAATGTTTTTTTAAAGATGGTTGATGATGAATGCTTTAGCACAGTATAGCACAATGAGAATTTCCCTCACTGTCCTTCCCTGTCCCTACAAACAAGGATTAGCACAGTAAAACACACTGACACTCTCCCTACCTATAGTTTTCTGTCCCTATAAAAAATGTTTTTTTAAAGATGGTTGATGATGAATGCTTTAGCACAGTATAGCACAATGAGAATTTCCCTCACTGTCCTTCCCTGTCCCTACAAACAAGGATTAGCACAGTAAAACACACTGACACTCTCCCTACCTATAGTTTTCTGTCCCTATAAAAAATGTTTTTTTAAAGATGGTTGATGATGAATGCTTTAGCACAGTATAGCACAATGAGAATTTCCCTCACTGTCCTTCCCTGTCCCTACAAACAAGGTTTAGCACAGTAAAACACACTGACACTCTCCCTACCTATAGTTTTCTGTCCCTATAATTTTTTTTTTTTTTAAAGATGGTTGATGATGAATGCTTTAGCACAGTATAGCACAATGAGAATTTCCCTCACTGTCCTTCCCTGTCCCTACAAACAAGGATTAGCACAGTAAAACACACTGACACTCTCCCTACCCATAGTTTTCTGTCCCTATAAAAAATGTTTTTTTAAAGATGGTTGATGATGAATGCTTTAGCACAGTATAGCACAATGAGAATTTCCCTCACTGCCCTTCCCTGTCCCTACAAACAAGGATTAGCACAGTAAAACACACTGACACTCTCCCTACCTATAGTTTTCTGTCCCTATAAAAAATGTTTTTTTAAAGATGGTTGATGATGAATGCTTTAGCACAGTATAGCACAATGAGAATTTCCCTCACTGTCCTTCCCTGTCCCTACAAACAAGGATTAGCACAGTAAAACACACTGACACTCTCCCTACCCATAGTTTTCTGTCCCTATAAAAAATGTTTTTTTAAAGATGGTTGATGATGAATGCTTTAGCACAGTATAGCACAATGAGAATTTCCCTCACTGTCCTTCCCTGTTCCTACAAACAAGGTTTAGCACAGTAAAACAGACTGACACTCTCCCTACCTATCCTTCTCTTTCCCTAAACTAAAGGAATCCAGGTTAAGCAAGAAAAAAAAATGTCACTGTCCCTGCCTATGCTTCTCTTTCCCTGCTCCGGAACACACTACACTAGGCCGCCGTGCTGGCGGTCTTTTATAGTGTGGGGCATGTACTAAACACCCTCAGCAATAATTGGCCACAGGCATCCTGCCTGTGGCCAATCATTGCTCTCCTCGCTGCCAGCGCTGTGATTGGCCAAGCATGCGGGGTCACAGTGCATGCTTGGCCAATCACAGCGCCTGGATGACACTGCGATGGCGTAGTGCATTGTGGGCCGCGAATTAGGCGCGAACGGCCCAAATCGTTCGTTGTTCGGCGAACGATCGAACAGCCGATGTTCGAGTCGAACGTATGTTCGACTCGAACACCGAGCTCATCCCTACTGGACACAAACACAGCCTACATGAGGGTGGCAACGCTGCTCTAAAGTGCAGCATTGTTGCCAACCCATCACAGAAAGCTGCATTAGGTGGACTTCAGTGGTAGGATCAGCAAGAATGTGCGGGACTTTGTAGGGGGACTAAGGCTGGATTCACACCTATGCATTTTCAGTGCTTTTTGCATTTTGCAGATTTGCGCTACAGTCCATCTAACATGGTTACCTATGGAACACGTTCTGTAGTGCAAATCTGCAAAATGCAAAAAGCACTAAAAATGCATAGGTGTGAATCCAGCCTAATGCCCCGTACACACGATCGTTTTTAATGTCATTTTTTAATCCGACGTTTTTCTCCTCGTTTTTTTTCATGTTTCCTCTCAAGCCTGCCTTGCGTACACACCATCATTAAAAAAAACGATCAAGCAAAGCGCAGTGACGTTCAACACGTACGACGGCACTATAAAGGGGAAGTTCAGTTCGAATGACGCCACCCTTTGGGACGCTTTTGCTAATTCCGTGTTACCGCGTGTTAGTAAAAGTTTGGTGAGAGACGATTCGCGCTTTTCAGTCTTCGTGCTTTGAAGATCGTTTTCGGGAGTTCAGTTTGCGCCTGTGGGTTCGTATCTGTTTAGCACTGCTTGTAGTCAGTTCGTATCTGTTTATTCAGTGCGGCCTGCTCTGCACGTTCGTGTTTTTCAGCTTGTTCTTCATAGGCCTTGCTGTTCTTCCGTGCGTTCTTCTAGTACGTTCTGTTCAGCCGACCGTTATCTAGCCATGTTGCGGCTACGTACTCGTCGTAGAGTTCGTGCTGTAGTTGGTGCAGGGGTTCATGCTGTATCCCGACTCCATGCCATGAGCAGGGTCAGGAGGAGTTCATGGACCAAGAATTGGTTGCTCCAGCGGCACCAATTCTGTCACATGCCTTTGTTGCGGGAGATCAGGGAGAATAATCCTGATGATTTCAGGAATTTTCTCAGGATGTCTGACCCCGTATTTCATCAGCTGTTGGCTTTGGTGTCCCCCTATATTACCAGGCAGGACACCGTTATGCGGGAAGCCATCAGTGCTGAGCAGAGGCTCATCGCCACGTTGCGATACCTGGCTACTGGGAGAAGCCTGCAGGACCTTAAGTTCTCCACAGGCATATCCCCCCAGGCTCTGGGGATCATTATACCAGAGACTTGTTCTGCCATCCTTCAAGTTTTGCAGGAGGACTATATTAAGGTAAGTGTTCTTCTTCAAAAATTCACATTGTATGGTTTTTATTTTTGGATATTTTTAATTTGCTTTATTTGCAGTCCCTAATTCACATGATTCTTAGCTGCAGGGAATGTCCCCTTTCTCCCCATGTTTTATTATTTAAAGTTTGGGGTTTGAGGCCTACCTGTAAATTTGGCTTACCTAACCTCTCCAGCATGCTATCCTGGGGCCATACCTACCTTGCCTAGTCATTTCCATGTTTTTTATTCTATGTTCCATCGTAGTGCTTTACCCAAAACGCACCCTAAATTTTGCCTAGGAATGTTTCATTTTTGTTAACTTCAATACAGAGTGCTACAGCCTTCATGTGTGATATTCCCAACTCATCTTCAACCCCCCCACCCCCCCCATAATTTTTTGGTTTGCTTGTTTTTTGTTGCTTCCAATTTTTTATGTTTTGAACAGTTTCTACCAATGTTGGCCATGAATGTGTGTATGAAATCAGCTTTCAATGTTTCTGACTCCAAGTATTAATTTATTATTTCTTTAATTCCACAGTTCCCTTCTTCGCCACATGAATGGCAGAATGTGGCTTCCGAGTTTGCCCAGCGATGGAACTTTCCGAACTGTGGAGGAGCCATCGACGGCAAACATGTTCGGGTCGTCCCACCACCCCATTCGGGATCCTTTTATTATAATTATAAGGGGTTCCACAGCATCGTGATGATGGCAGTGGTGTCGGCCACCTACGAGTTCCTCTATGTGGACGTTGGCAAGAATGGCAGGATGTCTGATGGAGGAGTTTTTGCCCAGACGGAGTTTGGGGAACGGCTCCTTTTGGATCTGCTGGCCTTGCCACCAGCGGAGCAGAATGTGGAGGGACTACCTTTTGTCTTTGTGGCGGATGAGGCGTTTGGCCTGGGACCCCATTTGATGAGGCCATTCCCGCAACGCACCCTCACCCCTGAGAGGAGGGTGTTCAATTATCGGCTGGCCAGAGCCAGAAGGGTGGTGGAAAATGCGTTTGGGATCATGGCCAGCCGATTTCGCCTCTTCCTTACCTCCATCCACCTTGCCCCATACAAATGGAACCATGTGGTTATGACGTGCTGTGTGCTGCATAATTTCCTAAGGGTGCATTCAACGAGTTATATATCTTTGAGTGGGCCTGAGGCCTCTTTAATCAATGCAGAAACTTTGGTGGCCCTGGAACCTGGCCGTCCTGGCTTGGCCCCCCCAACTGGACGTGAGGTCCGTAACCAATATGTGGACTATTTTATGGGTAGGGGAGCCATTGAAATGCCAGACAATCTTTAATAATTTTATACCAAAAAAATAAAACTTTTTCTTGAGTAAAGATTGGTTTGGATTTTTTATTGTATAATGTTTGATGTTTCTGGTAGGTTTACCTAGTGCACTTGTTTTGCCATGTGGATTAAACAATCTTAATTAGCCTTCATTGTCAGTGTAAACACCAAACATTGATTAGTTCACTCAGCACCACATTTACATAATGAAGCCACAATTATTTGTTATGTAAAAATACCTTTATTTCTTTTTTTAGGTGGGAAACTTCCTTAGAAATGTGGATGTTCCCTTAATTTCGGGTGTATTAAAACGCATGAACAGCCATGCATAAACAAACTATATTCGTCAAAATTTTGAAAAAGCTAAACATGTGCTAGTCATTAAAGGGTAAAATAACAAAAATACTTATAAAACTCTGCAAGTAAAACGTTATTTGGTGTAAAAACATTAGACACGCCCAAGCACAGCCATGATATTTTGGAGCCTTTCCTCCACCCGCTTTGTATTTGCCCTGATCTCTAGCAAGTCTCCCTTAATTTTTTCGAGGTCACGACAGCAGACCATCAGGTATTGGATCAGGATCTGGGCACTGTGATATGTCAACTTATTGGGGTCTTCGGCCAGAACTGCACCTAAATGTAAAAAGAAATATGTAGGATAGAATATGTAGGCCTACATCTATTTAACATGCATGTGTCTGGTTTCTCTCTGACCTGTGGTGGTGCCACTTTCCACTTCCACAACATCACATTCCTCTCCATCCTGGGGTTCTGGGGGTATTGTTGTAGGTATTGCAATTCTCGTCTCATCTGAGGTAGCTTTTCGAATCCCTAGGGAGATTGAAATAAAAGGAATAGTTTCATTAGTAGCGACTCAATTTTGCTAAAATAAGAAACATGAAAAAATACTTTGTAATCATTCTTTTGAAGCATGCTCCATTTTAATTTTTACCCCCTGTGCCAACCGGGACAAATGATTGGATACATAGCCAAAACCAGAGCATATACATTTTGAACACAAATTTGACACATTGTAACACCCCAAAGTATCTACACAGGATCACCTGTGTGTGACACCCTCAAGCTTTTTGGCTTTAGGCCCACACTTGTACTACTGCGTTCAGATGTTTCATCAGCTGCTGAGCATTCACTCCCTTAACATTACCATGCATATCGTTTTTTCTAGCGAACAAATGTCCTTTGGATTAGCACCCAAAAAATAAGTGAGGCCCAAATTTACTCCCCCAAATAAACCAAAATACATGGGTGTTCACACTGGATGATCCTAAAACATCGTTTGAGGAACTGTACGGAGAAAGAGGTTTAATACGTCCGTTTACTGTGCGGACGAACCTGAAAGATGGTATCTTTCAGTGTACTATATGAAAGTTAAAAATACACGACAGAATACAAGAAAATAATATGTACCATGGTAACTAAAAAAAAATTACTTACTTTTTACTATAACATTCTTGATTCTTTTATATTGGTTGGCCTCCCGCAACTTCAGATCTGACCATCGTTTTCTGAGCTGTTCCTTCGTTCTGCACACCCCGAATTTTTTGTGAAGACTTTTGACCACTTTGCCCATAATTCTGGACTTGACCAGATTAGGCCTTTTATACGGACCATGCTTGGCATCATAATCCTCCTTCTTTAAAATGGCGACCATCTCCACCATTTCCTCGAATGACATGTTGGATGCCTTATATCTCCTGGGTCTTGATTTGGGCTCCTCTGTAATTTCATCCTCTGTAGAGGTAATCTCAGCCACCTGTGTCTCCGCCATGTTTTGTTCAGCACTACGAGCGAGAAGGGGCGGGGAAAGTACAATATCGAACGTCAGGGGCGGGGAAAGCATGCAGAGTTTCACGCATGCTCTGTGTATATCAAGCGAAGATCCATGTCTGGGAAATACATTCATTTGTCGGGAGAGGGAGTTAGCAACGAACGTCGTGACGAAGGTACCTAACAATTTAACTTTTTGAGGTTCATCAGACGAGGAGATTTGTGTGCTCAAAATATGTAGACAATGCACAGTTGAGGAATGTTGCCTGAAATATATATTTTTTTTGGTTTCTCGCTTTTACAGATATCATGAACACTTTTAAAAACCCAGACTTCATGGGGGAGTTCATCGACAAATGGCAAGAGCTCCCTATATTATGGCAAACAAAAAGTGTCGCTAATAAAAATAAAGACGCCAGGAAAGCAGCACTGGAGAGCCTGCTTGCATTTGTGCAAACAAAGATACCCACAACAACTCTCCAAGATGTCAAAACCAAAATTGCGACCATCAGAGGGACATACAGGACCCAGAGGACTATGGTCCTGAGGTCCCAGAGGTCAGGTGCACCAGCAGATAAGGTTTATAAACCCAGTCTGTGGTACTACAGTAAGCTTGCTTTTCTGGATGACCAGCTGGAAGTGCGGGAATCTCTCTCTACCCTTCCCCCCAGAGGTCAATCCAGCCTTCCTTGTACCCAACCCTCCAGCCTTCCCTGCAGCCAGTCCTCCAGCCTTCCTGTCAACCCTGCTCTGGCTTCCTCTGAGGATCAAGATCAGGGCCTTGAGGAGGCAGATTTGGAGATATGGAGCCAGGTAAAGTATTGATATCTATATTTATATCTTACAAAATTGTAGAATTTAAATAGATGTTAGTATTGTTAAAGGTATGTACACTTCTACCAATAAAGTTTGTGAAGAGCAAGATACAGTAGTGGCCTAATTTTATGTGCACAAGACAACAAAACCAGGATGCGGAATCAATGAAAATGACATAACTTTTGGCATTGATTTCAACAATGTCTAGAGGTGAACAATGTCTGTGAATGATGATGTGGCAAAATAAATAATGTCCCTTTCTTTTTTTACAGCCAGAGCTGAGCCAGGAAGAGGGTGATGTTGGGGATCAGGAGGAGGCAGGGCCCAGTGGCACCCAGGAGGAGGCTGGGCCCAGTGGCACCCAGGAGGAGGCTTGGCCCAGCACAAGAGCCCAGATGCCTCCCCTGGTAGTTAAACCACGAGGGCCAAGGAGAGGTAGGCAGGTGGAGGAGGAAACCAGGGCCTTCCTCAGAGAGGCAACAGCGGCCCTCAGAGAGGCACCCTCTGTTGATGAGGGATTTGCCGCAGTCCTCGCCCACAAACTAGGGCAAATGGAGTTGCGGCAAAAAATTTACAGTGAGACCCTGCTATTGAAAGTCATCAATAAGGGCGTGCTGGGTGAACTCACTAGGTACACGGACATAACGGAGGTTGTCCCTACTCCTCCACCTCCTCCTCCTCCTCCTACTACTCCTCCTGCCACAACCTCTCCTCCTGATCCCCAGCCTCCAAGGAAGAAACCAACCAAGGCTGCAGAGAAGGCTGGAGAGAAGGCTACAAGGAAGAGGAGAAAATAATGCCTGCTGTAGTACCACAGACTGGGGACATATAGGACTTATCTGCTGTGGCTCCTGACCTCTGGGAGCTCAAGACAAGATTGGGCTCATTTTTTTTGGGGATCTAATCTCTATTTTGGTTTTGACATCTTGGATGGTTGTTGTGGGGTCAAAGGGATGCACAAATGCAAGCAGGCTCTCCAGTGCTGCCTTCCACTTTAATTTGTTAATGTTCTGAAATAAAAAATTTTTTAGTGCCCTTAAAATACTTGACTATGTGATTTGTATTTCAAAAGAGAGCTTGCTAGGAAGCAGGCAGGAACATCTCAAATTATATTATTGTTATTATCAGGGGACACAAACCTCCCTGAGGCCAAATGAGACACATTTGGAAGGTTGTTGTGGTAACTTTACACAAGAATAATTTAAGCCAAAATAATAAAAAAAAGGCCACAAAAAAAAAAACACAATAGTAAAATATAATTTAAAGAAAAAAGGAGAATTACATTATTTTATTATTATTAGTATTATTTAGGAGGGAGGTGCGGCTTATAAATAATATTTTATAATCATTAGAGCAATTTGGAATTACTTTAGAAACAAGTTTGGCATAACTCTCAATGTCATTATCAAAAGAGGGTAATTTTAAAGCATTATCAAAAGAAGAACGGAATGCGCAGCATTAAAACGATGCTATTAATTCCACCGTGACGAATGTGCCATCTCCATTTCCAACATTAGCTTTACCAAAACGAGCGCTCCCGTCTCATAGTTGCTTCTGAGCATGCGCGTTTTTTTTCACGTCGTGAAAGCATACACACTATCGTTTTTCACGTCGTTAAAAAAAACGACATGAAAAACGACGTGAAAAAAGAGAGCATGTCCGGAATTTTTAATGGCCGTTTTTCACGTCGTTAAAAATGCTCTGGAGCATACACACGATCATTTTTCAGAGCCATTTTTTAAAATGGCAGTTTTAACGGCGTGAAAAATGATTGTGTGTACGGGGCATTAGGCCTCTTTCACACTGAGGCGCTTGAAAAACTGCCAGCAAAACACTGAGTGCTTTTGAAGCGCTTTTCAGACGCTTTCAATTCATTTCAATGGAGAGGGGCGTTTTTTCAGCGCACTGCCCCAGTGTGAAAGCATTCATTGATTTTAATGGAAATACGTTTTCGTAAGCTTTTCAGGCGCTTTTTTTAGCGTGAAAGCGCCTGAAAAGCGCCTCAGTGTGAAAGTGGTCTAAGAGAAAACTGTAATTGTAGATGTTCTTATAATTAGGTGCTGCGTCACAGTTTTTTAAAAGGAGGACATAGTTCTACTATAAGGGCAGGCCCTCTATTTTTAACTAATCCGTAGGGTACAAAATACTCTGCTTCTGACTGTATTCTGGAAACCTCATCTTATCATTTCCCTGGGAACTGGAGACCTTGTGCCATAGTGATGTTGCTAGCTCCTTGGCTAGCTTGAGGACATGGCCTAAGAACAGTTCATATGAGTGCCATCCGTGGAGAAAACTTGTACTAAAGCCCTGTACACACGATCGGTTTTACAGATGAAAGCAGTCCGATGGATTTTTTTCATCGGACAAACCGATCGTGTATGGGCCCCTTCGGTCTTTTTTCCATCGGTGTCAAAAAATAGAACATGTTTTAAATTTTTCCAATGAATAAAAAACCGATAGCAAATTCCGATCGTCTATGGGCAAGTCCATCGGTTAAAAAACCCACGCATGCTCAGAATGAAGTCGACGCATGCTCAGAAGCATTGAACTTCATTTTTCTCGGCTCATCTGAGTGTTTTACGTCACCGCGTTTGGAACGGTCGGTTTTTTGACTGATGATGTGTAGGCAAGACTGATGGAAGTCAGCTTCATTGGTTTTCCGAATGGAAAAATCCATTGGTTTAAGACCACTTTCACACTGAGGCGCTTTTCAGGCGCTTTCACGCTAAAAAAAGCGCCTGAAAACTTATTTCCATTAAAATCAATAAATGCTTTCACACTGGGGCAGTGCGCTGAAAAAAACGTCCCTCTCCATTGAAATGAATTGAAAGCGCTTTAAAAGCGCCTGAAAAGCGCTTCAAAAGCGCTCAGTGTTTTACTGGCAGTTTTTCAAACGCCTCAGTGTGAAAGTGGCCTTAAAACCATAGGAAATCTGATTGTGTGTACAGGGCTTTAGTGTAGCCTAAACCAGTGGTTCTCAACCTCAGTCCTCAAGTACCCCCAACGGGCCAGGTTTTGGGAACTTCCCTTAAATAAAATAGCTCTTATCAATACCATGTCATTCATATTGATTTAAAGCAGCTGTGCAAAGTAAAGGAAAAGCTGAAAACACGGCCCGTTGGGGGTACTTGAGGACTGAGGTTGAGAACCACTGGCCTAAACAACTGGGCCTGAAAAAATAAGTAACATAGGGAGAGCTGAGGATGACCTTTCATGAGGACCTGTGGCCTTCATATGTACAGAGCTATCCGTGAACCCCGGTCTTCTCTGTGATCAATGCAGATTATTACACATCATATATTAGCACATACAGTTGTATTTTTGTTTTTCAGATTTAGGAAATGTGCAGAAAATTCCATTTATCCTAACCCTTTCACGCCGACCATATGCAAATATGCGGCCCCACTGGAGCGAGCTTTTTTTTCTGTGGGGCCACATATTTGCCTATCTCCCTTCACCGAGAGCCCGGGCCCCTAATGATCGGGACCGGGAACAGATGATTCCGCTCCCACCTGATCGCTGTGATAGCCTCTGATTGGCTATCACAGTGATCAGCCACTGTGAAGCCTGCCCCCGTGTTTTCTGTCTCTGTGAATGGACAAGAGAGATGCATTGGGGTTGATTTACTAAAACTGGAGAGTGCCAAATCTGGTGCAGCCTTGTATAGAAACCAATCAGCTTCCAGGTTTTATTGTCAAAGCTTAATTGAACAAGCTGAAGTTGGAAGGTGATTGGCTACCATGCACAGCTGCACCAGATTTAGTAGATCTCCCCCATTGTATCAGGCCAGGTTCACACTTGTGCGACACTACAGCCGTCCTACTTTGGATACGACTTTGCCCTGCGACTTGAAGCCGACATACGTCCGACTTTCAATGAACGGGGATCCGACTTGGATCCCCGCCAACACCAGGCACTGTGTTTGTTATGAATCTTGAGGGGGAACTCCACGCCAAATTTTAAAAAACCGGCATGGGGCCCCCCCAAATCCCCCCAAATCCACACCAGACCCTTATCTGAGCACGCAACCCGGCCGGTCAGGAAAGGGGGTGGGGACGAGTGAGCGCCCCCCCCATTGTCTTCTTCCCTCTTCTCTTCTTGAGATGTTGACACAACGAGGTCTCCCGCTGTAATGCCGTGTTATAAAGGCATGGGGCGTGGTCATTGGGTGATGTCACCCGGTGACCCCGCCCCCTATGGCGTCACAGCCCCTCAGAGACCTCGTCATGTCAACATCTAAAGAAGAGAAGAGGGAAGAAGACGACGGGGAAGACCGGGCCCCCGCTAGCAAAAGAGCTGGCAGAAGATAGCGGAGGTGCCCTAAGAAGGCAGAAAGCACCGGAGAGCAGGAGAAGAACCAGAGAGCGGGGGAGAAGGCACCAGAGAGTGAGAGAAGAGGCCGGAAAGTTGGAAGAAGACCCCCGAAGTCAGTAGAAGACCCCCGGAGCTGCCTAATAAATTACTTTAAAAAGCTGTCTAGTGTGTTCTTTTTATTGACACTTTTCCCCCAGGTGAATGGGTAGGGGTACGATGTACCCCATACTCATTCACTTGGGGTGGGGGGTCGGGATCTGGGGGCCCCCTTATTAAAGGGGGCTCCCGGATTCTGTTAAGCCTCCCACCCGCAGACCCCGACAACCAACGGCCAGGGTTGTCGGGAAGAGGCCCTGTCCTCATCAACATGGGGACAGGGTGCTTTGGGGTGGGGGGCCGCAGGGCGCCCCCCTGCCCCAAAGCACTCACTCCCCCATGTTGAGGGCATGCGGCCTGGTACGGTTCAGGAGGGGGGGCGCTCGCTTGTCCCCACCCCCTTTCCTGACCGGCTGGGCTGTGTGCTCGGATAAGGGTCTGGTGTCGATTTGGACCCCCACGTTTTTTCAGTGTAGGGGTTCCCCTTTAAATCCATACCAGACCCAAGGGCCTGGTATGCTCTTGGAGGGGAACCCATGCTGGTTTTTTAATTAAAATTTGGCGTGGAGTTCCCCCTCAAGATCAGCAGAGCACAAGTCGCATGCCAAAGTCGGATCATGCAAGACGGCGTTCCGACTTTTATCCGACTTCAATGATATTCAATGGAGTGAAGTAGAATCAAAGTCGGACCAAAGTAGTACAGGGAGCATTTTCAAAGTCGGTCCGACATGTGTCGGACCAGTTAAGACGGCTCCCATAGGGAAACATTGATTTTCACACGTCATGCGACATGAGCTCCCAATGTCGGAGCGTTTGTCGCCCCAGTGTGTACCCGGCCTCACTCTCTGTCCTTGCAGAGATAGAAGAAAAAAGTGTGTGAAGAAATAATAATAATGATAATTGAAAAAAAAAATACCTAGATCAAGATTTGATCTAGGTTAGTGCCAGGGTTAGTGTTTGGGTCAAGATCACAGGTCAAGGTCAGTATTTTTTGAACATTGTTTTTTTTTCTTTTAATTATTATCAGTGTCAGGCAGTGTCACTGTGTTTTAGGCAGGATTAAAAAAAAAAAGCACTATTGTTTCAGGGCTGTACTATGCTACAAACAACAACTACAGTAACATATACATATGTGGTATCGCTGCGATCGTCTGGAGCAGGGTTATTTTTTTGGGTTGTTCTTTGGTGGCAGGTTATGGTAGTAGCAAAAAATATACAGTAAATTAAAAAACATGTTTTTTTTTTTACTATTTTGGCCCAGGTTTCCTTTGATAATAAAAAAAAACGAAGCATCAACGAAGCACCACTGAAGCATCAAAAACACATAAAAAAAATGTTGAAGCGGTAGGCGCTTTAATGTGTGTTGAAGCCGAAGCAAGTGTAAATGAGCCCTTCCTGACATCATCAAGCCAAGAGAAGGCTCCATAGACCAGGAACAATCCACTGCTAAACCGTGGTGCTTTCTGGTGGAGTCCCTAATATAAAAGAGCAGTTGAAGCGTGCAAAGCGGGCACAGGCCCACCGCATGGGAAAACTTATTATTTTTTTTGCCCAGAGATGGGCTTTAAATTAGATATTAAATTGCACAATGCGGTAACGTTAAACTGGATGTAATATGAGAGAATTACTGTATGAGGGCTTAATGATCTCCTGCTCAAAATTCTTGCCTGGCTATGATGCTGGCCCTCTGGTTCCAGCTCTTTCTGAGCCACTCACCCGGAACAAGTAAGCAGGAGTCCATATTTATGTACTAGTTCTGGGCCATTGACTCAATGGACTGAAAGCAGAGGCTCTGCATGACAGCCAGGGGACTAATATTTTCAAAAGGAAAGGACATCAATGACAGCCTCCATGCTTTTATGCATCTACAATATTCTAGTTCATCCACATATAAGAAGCAAAATGTAAAATACTGCAGCTTACTAGTACTTGAATGAAGTGGCGGCATTCTTTTTTTTTTTTTTTTTCCCAGCTTCTTTTTTTATTTATTTTCACCTGGTCATCCTGCCAGTAACACACTTTCTGTCCTAGGGTGACAACATTCATGTATCTATGGATGAGCAGCATTATCACCCTCCAAGAGGAAGTGTGTTAGGATTACAGCACACCCCACCTCCTCTTCTCCCTAACATAGGGGAGAGGTGTTCTTTAGTCCACATTGGTTAGCAAAATTTCTTTCAACATCAACAGTTTTTCTTTTGCACTCATTGAACAGATATAACAAAACGGTTTCAATGGTATGGTAAACAGACCAAAAGGAAGCAAATAATAGAAGTTGTTTGAACTTATGTACACTTTAAGGTCCTTCTGCTGCTGTAACTCATATACAGTATTTCACAAAAGTAAGTACATCCCTCACATTATTGTAAATATTTTATTATATCTTTTCATGTGATAACACTGAAGAAATGACACTTTGCTACAATGTAAAGTAGTGAGTGTACAGCTTGTATAACAGTGTAAATTTGCTGTCCCCTCAAAATAACTCAACACACAGCCATTAATGTCTAAACCGCAGGCAACAAAAGTGAGTACACCCCTAAGTGAAAATGTCCAAATTGGGCCCAAAGTGTCAATATTTTGTGCGGCTACCATTATTTTCCAGCACTGCCTTAACCCTCTTGGGCATGGAATTCACCAGAGCTTCACAGGTTGCCACTTCTTCCACTTGTCCATGACGACATCACGGAGCTGGTGGATGTTAGAGACCTTGCGCTCCTCCACCTTCTGTTTGAGGATGCCCCACAGATGCTCAATAGGGTTTAGGTCTGGAGACATGCTTGGCCAGTCCATCACCTTTACCCTCAGCTTCCTAAGCAAGGCAGTGGTCGTCTTGGGGGTGTGTTTGGGGTCGTTATCATGTTGGTGTAACACCCTCTACCTTTAGGTAGGTGCTAGAATAGGATTATTCTGGGTTAAACGATCAGTGCAGGCAAATTTAGGCAGGCCTGTGCTTTAGGCTAGGTCTGTTTTGTTTTGATCTGGGACTGGGAGTGTTTAGTGTAGCAGTGGGTGTGATCACCTGTGCTCTGACTCTGAGGCGCCTCCCCTGCTTTCAGGAAGATTGTTCTGGAATAGGGGCTGGACCTGATATTGGAGTGGCAGGCAGCTCATGTGAGGAGCTCTGACCAATTCCCATTCGGTATTGGCAGGGGGCAGGCCTCCCATATAAGCTGAGATCACATGCTGCCGGGTAGGATTCTGTCAGGCTGAAGAAGGGAGAATGGGGTTTTAGGTAGCTGCTGCAGGGCGTCCCCAGGTGGGGGACACACCGAATGCGGAGGAGGGCCAGAGGAGCCGCTGGGATGTGCATCCGGATAAAGTTTTCTACCATGGACTTGGGGCAGGAGAAGGTCAGTGTGTATACTAAAAAAAGAGGGGGAGGGGCAAGCTTTTCACTAATTGTTGGTCAAATACATCAGATGGCCAACGATAGATCATCAACATTTCCACAAACAAGACAAACAGAACAATACAAGACCGCACAAGACAATGTCCGGACGCATTGTGTTAACCCAATGTCAGTCAGTCAAAATCATAATCAGAAAATTATTTTTAATTAATTGGATTGTAATACCAAAAAGGGACTAATTAGTAACTGGATATGAATGACTGACTGTGGGTTACTCCAATATTGGAATGGTGGTGTGGGATACTAGGTGTAGGAGGTTACCCAATGGTAAAGGAATGAACGGGACTTTTAAAGCATAAGGATGGATCAAGAATGCAAGCAGTACTGAAGTACAAATCCTGTCATTGCTACTTCAAGGCACAAGTATACTGGTATCATGTATAACCTGGATTAAGAGTAGGCAGTTCATAGTATGCATACTAGTTATTCCTGTAGCGCTCTGCTCCTGATGATCAGGCGCTATGTTACATTTAGTGGGTGTCTGAGCTGATAGTTAGCTCAGACTTTTAATGATTAAGGCTAAATCGGCCTCTGTTCTGGCTATGGCTGTGTTTGGAAGGACTTCCCACTGTTTTCCTGTAGGTGGCGTTACCACCCCAGGCCAATGTTGGAACACAAGCAGGCCAAAGTGTATTGGGTATTTTTCCCCGGGAACAGCCCAGTGGGAGTGGTCTCCCCGCTGAGCATTCTGGGGAAGGGTACTTAAGGGGCAGACGCCATTTCTCGGGGCTCTCTTCACCTCGTGGCCCTCCTGGCTCAAGGCGTGTGGTGTTGGTGGCCCGAGGCTGCGTCTCTGCTGGGTGGGCCCAGTTGTCCTGACTGGGGCCTACACTTTGAAGGTGATCCTGTGCTGTCTGTCCTGCGGGAGGAAGCCACTCAATGGAGGAAACCAGGGGAGGACCTGTCCTGGAGAGGACCAAGCGGAAGGCTGGTATCTTGGGGAAGGCCTAGTGACCCTATTGGAGGATGCACCGTAGCTAAACATTACCTTACAGTCTGCCGGGTTGGCTTAAAGGCTCTTAAACTGTAAGGCTGGATATCCGGGTACTAAAATCCTGTGGCAGAGGATCATTGAACAGTTCATCTTAATCATCCTAAAGGTCTGTGGCAGAGACTGTTATTTCTTTATTTGTTCGTGCATCATCCCGGCTGCTAGGCCAAGTGAGAGGGGCCTATCCGGGTGAGCAATACCCACTTGAAGGAAAGTGGTGAGTGTGACTTTTGAAGCTTAGAACTTTCCCCAGTGATCTGCTGTGTGTGTGCCTGAACTTTCCACTAACCCTCCATCCCTCTTCCTATGCAAGTTTGTTTGGAAATAAAGCCTGACGAAAAGGATTCAAAGCTTGTGTGGACATTGAACTTTCTATAGACTCTCATCCCCTAGACAACAAACAGTGAGGTAACGTGCAAGGCCCAAATT
The DNA here is from genome assembly GCA_029206835.1 of Rana muscosa. NCBI lineage: Eukaryota > Metazoa > Chordata > Amphibia > Anura > Ranidae > Rana > Rana muscosa. The sequence continues at coordinate 66,610,593 of CM055117.1, read as the reverse complement.
TAAACCAGCAGCTCCTATGGGGGTGTGCTACACATGGGGGCTCGAGTCCAGGATTTGCCGTTACCTCTCGCAACTGGATTGAAAGATTTTATTGTTTCACCGAGAGTCTACAATCAAGAGGGCGCTGGACTGTGTTCTTGAAAGAAAGGGGTTAAGTGTGCAGATCACTTTGGTAACTGCGTAGGCTGTGGGCAGAGCCAGGAAAGCCCGCGAGCTACGTGCCAAAAAAGACCAAAGAGGAGGACTTCCCGCTTCCTGCGTGCTACGCGTGTGTGTGTCTGGCGCCAAAGGGAAGATCACAGTGAGAGGATCGGAGAGCAGCTATGTCGTTGTATTCATTGGCAGAGTCCGTGTCAGGGCCTAGGATGTTTTCTACTAACGCTGGTGCGAGCGTTACACGGCCAGGAACCCTGTTGACGGATACAGGCATCCGAATGAAGCCGCATGGGCATTTCATTTTGTACACCAGTGGAGATGTGGAAGCGCTGGGCATGCTGTGCCCTAAGTGTAAGGGACTGGCTGTTCAACTACGCCCGTTCGCCGGATGCTTACACTGCGGGGAGTACTTGTTCGGAGTGGACCAACCTACTGAGTCGCTCCGTGCCTACCGGGTGAACTGGACAGCAGGCATCACTACGTTGGAGGATGTTGCCCTCGGGCCTGTGGCCGAACCTGTATTCATCGCGCCTACTGCAGTGAGTGACCCTGGAGGGAATGCCATTGCTGCAGTTGCTGCAGAACCGTCCGCTGACATCGTTCCGGATACCACTTCTACTGCACTTGTTCCCATTGCACCCACCTGGAGAAAGGTGGGATATGTGAAGGCTTCCCGCGGCAGCGGTAGAGGCCTACCCCAGATACAACCAGAACCGGACCCCGAGAGAGATGATATCCCAGGGAAGTCCACGACAGAAACCGGTAATAGATCTGGGGAAAAAGTATTCGGGACTGTGCGCAACTATTTGCCAGCAGAAGAGTGTGAAGACTCTGAGTTAGACTCTCTGTCGGATATTGGAGACGATTACTTGTTCGAGTCCATGTCTCAGAAGTTATTGTGGAGCAACGGGGAAGATATTGCCTCAGCAAGTAGCTGTTCGGAATGGACAGCTATGGACTCCGGGGAGACAACACCCAGGGTGGAAACCCTGGACATGGATAAAGGGAATTTGCCAGATAAAGAGATGTTGCCTAAACCCGCCAAGTCCATGGTAAAGAAATCACCAGACTCGTGTGTGTTACCTAGGAAGGGAAGCTCCCGATCATTGCCCAGACTCGCCCGTCTACAGAGAATACTTATAAAAAGGGTAGCCACGGAGTACGGCCTGGAATTCCCCTATGTCCGAAAGGAGATAATGCAGGAGATTGAGGCCAACAGAGAGCAGTGGTACGTTGAGGCCATTTGGGACTATTTGTCCGTGCCAAAGCCATTTAGAAACTTGGACTACTCCTTTATTATGGCAGAACGATTTAACCACTTGTCCCCCGCCCACCGTCAATTGACGGCGGGCGGAGGACACTCTCGTTCTGACAGGACGTCATATGACGTCCTGCCTTTAAAATGAGCTAGGGGGCGCGCGCGCCCGCCGCGTTCCCAAGGACCCGATGCGCGTGCCTGGCGGCCGCGATTGCCTGGGAGCCGAGCAGGAAAGTGGATCTGTGTGTGTAAACACACAGATCCACGTCCTGTGAGGGAGAGGGGACTGATGGTGTGTCCCTTGTACATAGGGACAACAATCGGTCACCTCCCCTAGTCAGTCACCTCCCCCCACAGTTAGAACACATTGAGGGAACATATTTAACCCCTTCCCGCTCCCTAGTGGTTAACCCCTTCCCTGCCTGTCACATTTATACAGTAATCAATGCATTTTTATAGCAGGGATCGCTGTATAAATGTGAATGGTCCCAAAAATGTGCCAAAGTGTCCAATGTGTCCGCCGCAATATCGCAGTCACAATAAAAATCGCAGATCGCCGCCATTACTAATAAAAAAAAATGCTATAAATCTATCCCCTATTTTATAGACGCTATAACTTTTGCGCAAACCAATCAATACGCGCTTATTGCGATTTTTTTTTTTTTTACCAAAAATATGCAGAAGAATATGTATCGGCCTAAACTGAGGAAAATTTTAATTGAAAAAAAAAAATGGGTATTTATTATAGCAAAAAGTAAAAAATAGTGTTTTTTTTCCAAACTGGACACTCTTCTTTTGTTTATAGCGCAAAAAATAAAAACTGCAGAGGTGATCAAATACCACCAAAAGAAAGCTCTATTTGTGGGAAAAAAAGGACGCAAATTTCGTTTGGGAGCCACGTCGCACGACCGCCCAATTGTCATTCAAAATGTGACAGCGCTGAATGCTGAAAAATGGCTTGGGCAGGAAGGGGGTTTTCGTGCCAGGTAGGGAGGTGGTTAAAGGATGTTGGCTGCACTGGAGCTACGGCCGACACATTCACGTTGATCGGGTGATTATATGCAGACCAGGAAAAGACGACATTGTGTACTTTACCACTACCCTGGACAAGCAAGGAAAACCACTGACTCTGCCGGATCCCAGGTTTTACATGTGATCATTCAAAGTGACCATTTGTCCTAATTTTCTATTTTTTTTTCTTTTCATGCAAGAAAGAAAATTTTCAAGTGAGAGGAGGATTTTTGTTTACCTTCTCGTCCTTTGCTGTGCTGACTGGACTCTGGGGAAATTAGTCAGTTAGGATTAGGGTTGCTGAAGACTTTGGGATCAAGATGTTCATCTGCTTCAGCCCTTGTATTCAAAGGACTCCTGTGTGTTACTTATGACACTAGGTGGCAGTGATCAGTAGAGTAGGGAAAGACTTTTCAAGTTGATTATGCATCTTTAAAAACCAGAAGGAATGTTCCACCTCTTAGGAGATACAGCTTTGCTTCTTTTGAAATAACTTAAGGTTGTCATATTTATTTGTCTGTGTGTCTTTGTTTTTTTCCAGGTGAGCCGGATCTTCTGTCAAAACTGCTGGAGAATGGGTGGTTTAGACAGTTAGTGAGGGGTCATAATGTGTATGCTATTGTGATTTTATTGTAATTTCATGTTAATGCTTTATATTAGGGCTGTGGAAATTAACTATTAATTCCTCGATTAATCGATTAATTGTTTTGATCGATCAAAATTGTTTTGATCGATCAAAATTGTTTTGATCGATTAAAATTCTTTTGATTGGTACTCACCTCTCCCCCGGCTTCCGGGTCTTCAGGGAGATCCGGTGATGTCATGGATCACCGGCGGGGCTTGCCGTGTCCATCTGAAGGACTCCTTTGCTGTGCCTTCATATCTGCATGCCGGCGGGACCTAAATATCTGCCACACGCAAGGGCTGTTACACTTCCCTCTATCACTTCCCTCTATCAACCTGGGATTCTACAGCCATCCACTGGGAGTTGTGATAGTTCCCTTCACGGGACATCTACATGCCGACGGACTGATGTTAGCCCCTACTCATCTGGATTCAGCAGTGGTATCGTTGTACACATTTTTATACCAGTATCATACTTGGCTACATGTTTTTATGAATGCTTTTGCTACCGTTTGGTATTACTCGCACTATTTTTACAGTTTATGTAGCTACATTGATTTTTATCTCCAGTGCAATATTTATTTTGTTACCTACTTGAAGACTATAAAAGTTTTAATGCTATTCCCATCGAGTGCTGCCTTTGTGTGTTTTTTGTATCCTGCTATCCATTTTTCCAGTGGTTGGTAGCTGCACTGGGAATCGGTCTGCAAGGAGATCAGCTAAAAGAAAAATCGATTAATCGAACATGAAAATTTTAATCAGTAACAGCCCTAGTTTATATCTATAGTTCCCTCCTCCTTTTCCTTTCCCATACAGGTTTTATTTTTTGGTTCAGGTACTGGTCCTTAGGATTGAGGGCCATGTTTTTTCTTCCAGACACTGGGGACAGTGTCTTGTTGTAGTGGGGGGAGTATGTAGCGCCCTGCTCCTGATGATCAGGCGCTATGTTAAATTTAGTGGGTGTCTGAGCTTATAGTTAGCTCAGACTTTGTAATGATTAAGGCTAAATCGGCCTCTGTTCTGGCTATGGCTGTGTTTGGAAGGACTTCCCACTGTTTGCCTGTAGGTGGTGTTACCACCCCAGGCCAATGTTGGAACACAAGCAGGCCAATATGTATTGGGTATTTTTCCCTGGGAACAGCCCAGTGGGAGTGGTCTCCCCGCTGAGCATGCTGGGGAAGGGTACTTAAAGGGCAGACGCTATATCTCGGGGCTCTCTTTGCCTCGTGGCCCTCCTGGCTCGAGGTGCGTGGTGTTGGAATTTGAGCCGCGGAGCCATGTTGGTCCGAGGCTGCGTCTCTGCCGGGTGGGCCCAGTTGTCCTGACTGGGGCCTACACTTTGAAGGTGATCCTGTGCTGTCTGTCCTGCGGGAGGAAGCCACTCAATGGAGGAAACCAGAGGAGGACCTGTCCTGGAGAGGACCAAGTGGAAGGCTGGTATCTTGGGGAAGGCATAGTGACCCTATTGGAGGATGCACCGTAGCTAACATTACCTTACAGTCTGCCGGGTTGGCTTAAAGGCTCTTAAGCTGTAAGGCTGGATATCCGGGTATTAAAATCCTGTGGCAGAGGATCATTTAACAGTTCATCTTAATCGTCCTAAAGGTCTGTGGCAGAGACTGTTATTTCTTTATTTGTTCGTGCATCATCCCGGCTGCTAGGCCAAGTGAAAGGGGCCTATCCGGGTGAGCAATACCCACTTGAAGGAAAGTGGTGAGTGTGACATTTGAAGCTTAGAAGTTTCCCCAGTGATCTGCTGTGTGTGCCTGAACCTTCCCCTAACCCTCCATCCCTCTACCTATGCAAGTTTGTTTGGAAATAAAGCCTGACGAAAAGGATTCATAACTTGTGTGGACATTGAACCTTCTATAGACTCTCATCCCCTAGACAACAAACAGTGAGGTAACGTGCAAGGCCCAAACTTAAACCAGCAGCTCCTACGGTGGTGTGCTACATTCCATATAGATCCAAAGGTTAAAGGTAAGTGCAATAATACTGTTGTTTATAATTCACTTTTTTTCATCATCATATAAAGTAGCGGCACTATTATAATGTCACAGTGTTCTTTGCTTCTTGGATACTATTTTATACTTGATAGATGAAAACGAAAGATTGCTTAAATACACACTGTATGTATTTTGGTAAGCTACAGGTGTATAGAAATCAGTATGTGCTTAACCACTTCAATACCAGGCACTTACGCACCTTCCTGCCCAGGCCAATTTTCAGCTTTCAGCGCTGTCGCAATTTGAATGACAATTGCGCGGTCATGCTACATTGTACCCAAACAAATTTTTTATCATTTTGTTCCCACAAATAGAGCTTTCCTTTGGTGGTATTTGATCACCTCTGCGATTTTTATTTTTTGCGCAACAAATAAAAAAAGAAAATTTAGAAAAAAATAAAGTTTTTCTTTGTTTCTGTTAATTTTTTTTGTAAATAAGTATGTTTTCTTCTTCAATGACGGGCACTGATATGGCGGGAACTGATGGGCACTGATAGGGCGGCACAGATGGGCACTGATGAGGTGGCACCAATGAGGTGGCACTGATGAGGTGTCACTGATGGGTACTGATGATGGTCACTGATAGGCAGCACTGATGGGCACTGATAGGCGGCACTGGTATGCGGCACTGATGGGCAGTCATAGGCGGCATTGATGGGCACTCATAGGCGGCACTGATGGGCAATCATAGGCGGCACTGATGGGTACTTATGGGTTGCACTGATAGGTGGGCACTGATGGGCATGGATGGGTACTGAGAGGTGGCACTGATGGACACTGATGGGTGGCACTGATGATACTGATGGGTGGCATTGCTGGGCATCACAGTTTTTTTCATCCATAATGTTGCCAGTCAGTGCCCATTTGTGGACACTGATTGGCATCTATTGCACATATTTTTTTATATGTGGATGGCCATGGGGTACATACCTGGCCATCCACATGTTGCCCGCTTTCCTGGTGGTCCAGTGTGGGCATCCGCGGTGGGGGCTGCGCTGATAAACAATCAGTGAGTGAGAGAAAATCTATGTAAATTAAGGGAATCCTTTGCCCCCCCCCCCCCAGCCCTCAGAACTAGTGTCCCCATTTGAAAATTTCAGGGCGGGTCTTAAATGGAAAGGGGTGTGGCCTTGACAGGAAGGGGTGGGTCATATTTAAATTAGGGGGTGCACGAGTTTAGTCAGGCCTAGGGCAGCACAAAACCTAAATAAACTACTGACTACAGTGGAGAACTGGAGCAAGAGGAAGATTGTGGAAAGTAGTGCAAATTGCTGCGGCCGGGGAGCGCAGTAATTGCAGTTTGGACTGGCTGGGAGCAGTAGTCTGTCTATTGCCACGTGCTGCTAAATTGCTTGGCCGCCAGGGAGAGGTACCGCGTATCTCTGGCCTAGTAAAAGCGCGCCAGTAATATCATTTCAGAGACTTTGTGACAGCAATCACTTTACAACCAGCAAGCTGGGATTATTCAGAGTGTTCCCTCTTTGTCTTGCTGGAAGTGAAGAGACAGGAATATAACAGTTTTGCAGTAAAGGATTTGTACAAGGAGAAGAGGAGTTCAAGGGAGTGATATTCTGCAGAAGCTAGTGCAGAGGAGGAGGAGGAATAGTCTGCATGGAGATGTGGAGGGGAAGAGACTGTGAATGTTAGAAGTGCATAATTTCCAGGGCTAAATCTACTAATCAATGTTCTATAAATGTGATGGCAATTTAACCACTTGCTTACTGGGCACATAAACCCCCTTCCTGCCCAGGCAAAATTTCAGCTTTCGGCACTGCGTCGCTTTAACTGACAATTGCGCGGTCGTGCGACGTGGCTCCCAAACAAAATTGACGTCCTTTTTTTCCCACAAATAGAGCTTTCTTTTGGTGGTATTTGATCACCTCTGCGGTTTTTATTTTTTGCACTATAAACAAAAAAAGAACGACGATTTTGAAAAAAACCACAATATTTATTACTTTTTGCTATAATAAATATCCCAATTTAAAAAAAAAAAAAAAAATTTTCTCAGTTTAGTCCGATACGTATTCTTCTACATATTTTTGGTCAAAAAAAATCGCAACAAGCGTGTATTGATTGGTTTGCGCAAAAGTTATAGCGTCTACAAAATAGGGGATAGTTTTATAGCATTTTTATTAATATATTTTTATTACTAGTAATGGCGGCGATCAGCGATTTTTATTGTGACTGCGACACTATGGCGGACACATCGGACACTTTTGACACCATTTTGGGACCATTGTCATTGATACAGCGATCAGTGCTAAAAAAATGCACTGGTTACTGTAAAAATGACACTGGCAGGGAAGGGGTTAACACTAGGGGGCGAGGAAGGGGTTAAATGTATGCCCTGGGAGTGATTACTACTGTGGGGGGAGGGGAGTGACTGGGGGAGGAGACCGATCTGTGTCCCTATGTACAAGGGACACACATCGGTCTCCTCTCTCCCTGACAGGACATGGATCTGTGTGTTTACACACACAGATCCATGTCCTTGTCTCTGTACCGGCCGATCGCGGGTGCCTGGCGGACATCGCGGCCGCCAGGCACGCGCATCGGCATGTAAGTGACGCGCCGGGCGCGCGCGCGCGCGCCCCCCAGTGGCCGGAGGAGCCGAGGACGTCTATTGACATCCTCCTGGACTTTAAGAGCCACCTTGAGTAGGGTGACCAGACATCCCCGGTTTCAGGGGACAGTCCCCGGATTGAGGACACTGTCCCCAGACCAAGTCTGTCCCCAGTTTTGTCCCCGGATTGGATTTGAATAGGGGCTGGGGCAATTTCAAAGACAGTCAGTGCAGAATAAAAAATAATTCTGAATTACACACCCCCGCTCTGCCGCTCTTACTAGCTTAGGGGGTGTATTTTTTCCATTATCTGTGCCCCTTTCTGATGATCATGTGCTGGTCGAAGCGGATATTTCTTCAGTTTCGGGTACATGCCCATTCAGCTCCGCTCGCACGTTCTTCTGCCTTGGCTCAAGTCCCGGCCAGCCGCCTGCTTGCTTATCTCCTTGCCTTCCCTGGTGGAGTGATCTTCCTCCACTCCTCACCCAGTAGTAGCAGGGACCTGGAGAGTAAGACTTGACAGGCTATGAGGCTGGCAGCAGCGGCGATGAGCAGAGAGTCACTGATTGCCGCCATTACTAGTAAAAAAAAAATGTCCCCGGATTTAATTTTAAAAATCTGGTCACCTTAACCTTGAGGCCGTCATTCGACAATGGCTGGGGCTCCAACAGGTTAACAAGTGCTATGGGCATCCCATATCTTCCTTTACCCCAACCAAGTTGTATCCCCCAATAAACAAAACAAACAACACAAATGGCTGCTCGTTGTCTCAGAAGTGATATATGGGGGTTTGGTAGCAGGGTGATTTGGTGGATGTTTGTTACTAGTAGCAACCAACCGCTACATTGGAATACTGCCCTGCGGCCGAGTCTCTGAAGGGAGGGGATCATGCTCTGCTTCAGTATGTCACAATACATGTTGGCATTCATGGTTCCTCCAATGAACTGTAGCTCCCCAGTGCCCGCAGAACTCATACAGCCCCAGACCATGACACTCCCACCACCATGCTTGACTGTAGGCAAGAAACACTTGTCTTTGTACTCCTCACCTGGTTGCCACCACACACACTTGACACCATCTGAACCAAATACATTTATCTTGGTCTCATCAGACCACAGGACATGGTTCCAGTAATCCATGTCCTTAGTCTGCTTGTCTTCAGCAAACTGTTTGCGGGCTTTCTTGTGCATCATCTTTAGAAGAGGCTTCCTTCTGGGACGACAGCCATGCAGACCAATTTGATGCAGTGTGTGGTGTATGGTCTGAGCACAGACAGGCTGACCCCCCACCCCTTCAACCTCTGCAGCAATGCTGGCAGCACTCATACGTCTGTAGCACTACCCCCGTAGGAGCTGCTGGTTAGTTTTGGTCTGCCGTTACCCCACTGTTCTCCATGTTGGCTCAAAGTCTAGGGCTAAAGTTGCATAAAACACGGTTGCCAGGCACTGAGTCTTTTCCAATGCTTCTTTTATTAAACACAACGTTAGCAGAATGAGGGATGGAGGGTTAAGGGGAGTTCAGGTACCTGATGCAGATCACTGAGAAAACTTGAAAGGAAAAATAGAAAAGCGCCTCTTAGCAAAACAGATTTATTATGTAGCAGACAATTTGTATCAAACACTTACATCATGGTAAGTTTCAGGTGTCATCCAGTAGGACCAATGTTTATATTGCGTCCAGGATCTCTGACGCTAGTCCACGGATTTCCCAGGTCCCGGTTATGGCGGCCGCAAGTAGCCGGGATGCAGGCTGGCTTGTCCGTGATAGGAGACAGCAGCGAAAGATGGCAACGGTCGGTCCGGAGAGGAGCGTCTGACGTCAGCTGGATGGTGCAGGGAACCACAACGCGTTTCAGAGCATGCGCAGCTCTCGTACAGGGCATGCGCGCTCCTTTAAGATAGTGGATGAAACAGGCATGTAGTAGGTAAGTGCATCCAGGAGATGTTCCAGTGGCAGGGCAGTCCCAGTCTCTGATGTTAAAGCTTCCAGGAAAGTCCACGAGATAACAGCTGATTGTGCTGTGAATGTTCAGAGGACCGTCCTCTGAACATTCACAGCACAATCAGCTGTTATCTCGTGGACTTTCCTGGAAGCTTTAACATCAGAGACTGGGACTGCCCTGCCACTGGAACATCTCCTGGATGCACTTACCTACTACATGCCTGTTTCATCCACTATCTTAAAGGAGCGCGCATGCCCTGTACGAGAGCTGCGCATGCTCTGAAACGCGTTGTGGTTCCCTGCACCATCCAGCTGACGTCAGACGCTCCTCTCCGGACCGACCGTTGCCATCTTTCGCTGCTGTCTCCTATCACGGACAAGCCAGCCTGCATCCCGGCTACTTGCGGCCGCCATAACCGGGACCTGGGAAATCCGTGGACTAGCGTCAGAGATCCTGGACGCAATATAAACATTGGTCCTACTGGATGACACCTGAAACTTACCATGATGTAAGTGTTTGATACAAATTGTCTGCTACATAATAAATCTGTTTTGCTAAGAGGCGCTTTTCTATTTTTCCTTTCATGTCATTTTCCTTGAGTCGGCTTCAACTTGGAGAAGAGCTGCCCTGGGCAACTGAGTTTTTATTAAAGACTTCCTATCCACAATTGTTACTATAGAGTTTTTCAAAACCTTATGCTACCTGCCATCCCTTGGTAACAATAATAACTTTATGTCCACCCGATTGGAATACTTTTTTTGTTTTTTGATTTTCAACCTTTGTATAATATCCTTTACACATTTAGGATTAATAGTGTTTGTCTGTGCAGGCTTCCCAAGCGCTTGCATTTGCTATTGTTTTACTGAGAAAACTTGAGATCCTGGAGACAGGTACACTCGCTGTCACTGGATCTTGCTCACCCGGATAGGCCCCTCTCACCGGCCTAGCAGCCGGGATGATGCACGGACAAATGAAAAGTCTCTGCCACAGACTTGGTAATCAGAATCTTCAAAGTTCAAGCACAACTGCGCAGTATAAGAAAGTCCTTTAAGCTGACCCGGCAATACTGTGAGGCAGATTGGTTGAGATGCATCCTCCAATTGAGGCCCCAGAGTCCTCTCGAGATACCAGCCTTCCGCTGCGTATTCTCCAAGACGAGTCCTCCCCTGGCTCCTTTAACTGCTCGGCTTCTTCCCGCAGGACAGACAGCACAGGACCACACCTCGAACCAGTAGGCCCCAGAAGCTTCTGAGCCTACTTGCAGTAACGTAACCTCGGGCCAGCAGGCCCCGAGGCAGAGGAGGAGTTGTCACATACCTCCGGCCAGGGTGGCCATAAGGTGAGAGAGAGACTCCAAAAATGGCGTCTGTCCCTTAAGTACCCTCTCCCAGCATGCCTAGCGGTATCAACATCCCGGTAGGTTGCCTCTGGGAAAAAGCACCCAATACGCCTCGGCTTGTTGTACCTTCCAACACGAACCAGAGGTGGCAGTGACACCTGCTGGTAACCGTGGGAAATACACCCAACTCAGCCAAGGCTGGAACATAGGCCAATTTAGCCAAAACATAGAATATGAACTAACTACAGTTCAGACATCCCACTAAATTTAGATAATAGCGCCTGGTCAACAGGAGCAGGGTGCTACACGTCTATTTCCCAAAGACAACCTCTGGATATGACACTGAGCATGTGCACTTTGGTCGACCATGGCGAGGCCTGTTCTGAGTGGAACCTGTCCTGTTAAACCGCTGTATGGTCTTGGCCACCGTGCTGCAGCGCAGCTTCAGGGTCTTGGCAATATTATTATAGCCTATGCCATCTTTATGTAGAGCAACAATTATTTTTTTTCAGATCCTCAGAGAGTTCTTTGCCATGAGGTGCCATGTTGAACTTCCAGTGACCAGGTGTTTTCTTAGCTAAGCACACACTCCTGACCAGCAGTCAGGAGGTGTGCTTAGCTAAGAAAACACCTCCACCCTCATGAAGACTCCTGGGATGTATGACATTATTTGCCTAGGCCAGAAACCAGGAAGTAACTAAAGAAATGTAAAACATTTCAAAAAGTGAGTTCAGTTGTATAGAACAAAACCACATCCAAATTGCAATAGAGAAAACATTAAAGAAAAGAAAACTGGATTTTGAAGGTGTTGAAACCCATCAGAATAATTCACCAATGCATTTGGGTTCTTAAAAAATACATCTTTATTACAAATTCATTCAAATAATCAAATCATTTTCTGGGGTATTAATCCTCTAAAAACATGAACGCTTCTGAAAGCCATATTCAATATTGCAACCCAAATAGGTGGCCCTCCCCTACATGCATTTATACATCATATAGAGAGAGAGTATAGTATCACGTATGTCAGGAAAAGAGAGGAGAGATGCCTTGTCCCGACGTGTTTCGCTTTGTATGCTTCCTCAGGGGCTCAAGGGGTGCAGTTGAGCATGGTTGCTGGAATAAGAGAGAATACATATGATAGTACATAATCAAATATATGCTATACAGTAAACAGTATTTACATTGAAGCTTATGGAACTTACAATGAGCGTTTGTTAGGTCAGGCACTGATGTGGACGAGAAGTCCTGGCTCACAGTCTTCTCTCTAATTCATCCCAAAGGTGTTCTATCGGGTTGAGGTCAGGACTCTGTGCAGGCCAGTCAAGTTCCTCCACCCCAAATTCGTTCATGCACACTATATTGCCAAACGTATTGGGCCACCCATCCAAATCATTTAGTGGAGGGAGGATTATGGTGTGGGGGTTGTTTTTCAGGGGTTTTTCAGGGGTTGGGCTTGGCCCCTTAGTTCCAGTGAAGGGAACTCTTAAGGCGTGAGCATACCAAGACATTTGGGCAATTTCATGCTCCCAACTTTGTGGGAACAGCTTGGAGATGGACCCTTCCGGTTCCAACATGACTGCTCACCAGTGTGCAAAGCAAGGTCCATAAAAACATGGATGAGCGAGTTTGGGGTGTAGGAACTTGACTGGGCTGCACAGAGTCCTGACCTCAACCCGATAGAACACCTTTGGGATGAATTAGAGCGAAGACTGCGAGCCAGGCCTTCTCGTCCAACATAGAAAAACTCCTAAACCTTGTGGACAGCCTTCCCAGAAGAGTTAAAGCTGTTATAGCTGCAAAGGGTGGGCCAACTCAATATTGAACCTTACGGACAAATGCCGCGTACACACGATCGGAAATTCCGACAGCAAAACTGTGGATTTTTTTCCGACAGAATTTCAGCACAAACTTGTGTTGCATACACACGGTCACACAAATCTTGTCAGAAATTCTGAACGTCAAGAACGCGGTGACGTACAAGACGTATGACGAGCCGAGATCAATGAAGTTCAATAGGCAGTTTGGCTCTTCTGCTTGATTCTGAGCATGTGTGTTTTTTTGTGCGTCGGAATTGCATACAGACGATCGGAATTATTTAGAATGCGGCTAATTCATTGAAATCGCAATTAAAACAAGGCTACGTAGGCCTACTTTGTACTATTGATTGAACACACATGGCGACGCGGTGCTCCGCCTGACCCCAGAGTGTGCCACACACCTGGAAGTATTGAGGGTCAATTAATCTGTCAGTGTCGCTAATAGCAGCCACTGGGCAGTATTGCTAGGCTGGGCGAAACAACGTTATGTTACGTCGCTTTGCCCTGTGGCCACTAGGGGCGCGCACGCTTGCCCGCTGCTTGCCCCTGGAGCCGATGCGATCGCTCGTGACACAGCGAGAACCGGGATCTGTGTGTGTAAACACACAGATCCCAGTTCTCTGAAGGGAGAAGAGACCGATCGTATGTTCATACAAGGTATGAACACCGATCTCTCTCTCTTCCCCTAGCAAGTCCCATCCCCCCCACAGTTAGAACACAGAGAGGGAACACAGTTAACCCCTTCATCACCCCATAGTGTTAACCCCTTCCCTGCCAGTGACATTTTTACAGTAATCAGTGCATTTTTATAGCTCTGATCGCTGTAAAATTGTCAATGGTCCCAAAAATATCTGATGTGTCCGCCATATTGTCAGAGTCCTGATAGAAATCGCAGATCGCCGCCATTACTAGTAAAAAAAAATAATAATAATAAAAATGCCATCATTTTATCCCCTATTTTGTAGACGCTATAACTTTTGCACAAACCAATCAATATACGCTTATTGCGATTTTTTTTTTTTTACCAATAATATGTAGAAGAATACATATTGGCCTAAATTGAGGAAAAAAATTGTTTTTTTAAAAAAAATTGGGATATTAATTATAGCAAAAAGTACAAAATATATATATTTTTTTTTAAAAATTGTCGCTGTTCTTTTGTTTATAGCGCAAAAAATAAAAACCGCAGAGATGATCAAATACCACCAAAAGAAAGCTCTATTTGTGGGAAAAAAAGGACGTCAATTTTGTTCGGGTACAACGTGGCACGACTGCAAAATTGTCAGTTAAAACGACGCAGTGCCGAATTGTAAAAAGTGCTCTGGTCAGGAAGGGGGTAAAATCTTCCGGGGCTGAAGCGGTAAGAGACCAAAAGGAAGCAAATAAGAGACGTCCATTGTAAGGGTTTACATACCCTTTAAAACAAGAAATTTTGAAGCACCGGTAAATGTAGCAGCAGCCAAAACTGCCACCGAACAATTATATACATAAATACAGCTGTGCTGACATCCCAGATAAGGTAATCCTATAAACAGCCAGTATAACATAACACAATAGGCCCCTTTTTCAGAATGTAATCCGATGTTACCGATGAAACAGAGTCCTGTTATTGGTGTAGCACAATGTTCCCGCTGATACTGAGCAGCTCCTTTCGCTATTTCTGTTTATATTAGTGAGAATGGATACACTCCTATTCCTCTAAGGGGCTGGATAGGTTCTCTCCAGTGGCTGCTATTAGCGACACTGACAGATTAATTGACCCTCAATACTTCCAGGTGTGTGGCACACTCTGGGGTCAGGCGGAGCACCGCGTCGCCATGTGTGTTCAATCAATAGTACAAAGTAGGCCTACGTAGCCTTGTTTTAATTGTGATTTCAATGAATTAGCCGCATTCTAAATAAACTGGACTGATCTTATTATACAGATTACTCAGGTAAAGATATAAATCACTGAACTTGGACAACCTGGTGTGTGGCGTCCCCTCAGAGTTGTCAGAAAAACAAAAACAAGCCTTTACTGTAATAACAATTTAAATTATTTTTTACAAAGATATTTATATCTATAAATATATATATATTTATATCCATATATATATATATATATATATATATATATATAGATATATATATATATATATATATAGATATATATATACTGCCATCAGCTGCTGTGATGCTATACAAAAGAATACAACAAACAGATTGGTAGTACTGAAACATAGGCACAAAACGTTTCATGAGACTAGTTCATATAATTGTATGGCAAAAACGAATCCAAACACGCTATGATAGAAGAGACAGTACTCCTCACATAAGCTTGCAGTCAATCTGCAGAAACTGGAGCTTAAAAGGGAATTCGTATTTGTTATTGTAGCGGGTATGTACTTTTAAAACTGGTGAAGACACCAGTGATGCATGGTTCCCTGCGGCCCAGCAGGTGGCGCTGTCACTTTGGGCCGGGGTTGAACCATCGCTGCAGTGCCGTACCCTGTGTGACCTCTCGCAGCGGTTGTAGGGCGGGGCGGGGAACCCACCGTGCTTGCTGGGAGAGGGTATAAAGGGGGCGGACATCTTCGCCACGAGGTTCGAGTCCCAGGCACCTTCAGCCTGAGGGCTGCTGTTCGCGGTCGGTGTCCAGGCTGCCTAGGCCTGGACACCTGGAGTTCGTGTTCCATCCCAGACACCTTCAGTCTGGGGTGAGGTGCTCAGCCGGAGGCCTGGGGCCCAGTACCTTCCGCTGGGTCCCGCGAGGGAGGGATTGTCCTAGGGGGCCCCGGGAGTGGGGCGCCCGAATCCAGAGGTGTAAGGGACCAGAGAAGGGACTCATCCGAAGACCTGGTGCAGCAGATTGCCAGTGCCGGGTGAACCTCTGGAGACCGCCCGGAGGGATATCTTTCCCGAACAGGGGCCAAGTTCAGAGAGGAAGGTGGTTCATGTTCAATGACCGGTGGCACCGGTCCAACTATTCAACTCAGGTCAGTGGCAGAGACCTGCTATTAGGCCTGTGGCAGGGGCCTCAACGGTTCATCCGGTCGGTGGCAGCGACCGTGCGCCAGGCCTATTCGCTGGCAAAGGAATAGGAGAGTTCAGTTGTGCCTGGGCCCACTCATACCCACACCCCTGTCTGTCTGTTACCAAAAGTTCAACTGATTGTGTTCACCCTGAAAGTAGAGAAATAAAGGAGTGTTGGACTTTCGATTGGTGTGGGGCTCTATGTTATTGGCAGACACATCTCCACGGAACAGCTGGAGGCTTCGTATGCAGTGAACAGACCCGGAGGTAAATCAAGTAACTCTGCTCAACCCTCTTATACATACGAGGGGAGAGCTTGGCGTAGTGTTCCTGCACTCTCCTCTCCCAGGTACCCCTAGACACAAGCCAATCAAACGAGAAAACCCGAGAGGGAGAGTGAGGCTCCGCTACATTATGGTAAGGACCAAAAAAATTAAGTCTTAAAATATGATGTTTTAGTCAGATAAACATGATATATTGTATAAGAATATTTGAACTTTTATATACAAGCAGTGAAAATAATTATTTGCTCCCCTGCAGATTTTATACGTTTGCCCACTTACAAAGAAATGAAGAGGCTATCATTTTTATCATAGGTGTATTTTAAATGATAATCAAAAAATCCAGAAAAAAAAAACATGATACAAATGTTATAAACTGAGTTAAAGTCCAGTGCCTTGAAAAAGTATTCATACCCCTTGAAATTTTCCACATTTTGTCACGTTGCAACCAAAAACATAAATGTATTTTATTGGGATTTTATGTGATAGACCAACACAAAGTGGCACATAATTGTAAAGTGGAAGGAAAATGATAAAAGGTTTTCTATTTTTTTTTTTTTTACAAATAAATATGTGAAAAGTGTGGTGTACATTTGTATTCAGGTGGGTGGATAAAATTAAACTGTGCTAGAACCCACAATCAATAAGTGTAAAAGCTGCCAGCACTCAAACAAACAAAGTAAATGAAAATGGATAACAGGGTAGTGCGGCGCTATACTAATAAAGGATATCACTAAAGACAATAGTGATAATCTGACATAAATGAAAATATAACAAAGAGGTAGAATATGGGACTTTGAAGGTGCTTGTAGACATTGAACAATAATTTTCAGGACAAAAAATTTATAAAAATAGAAAAAGTTTTTATTACAATATACATAAAAAAATGGCGTATCAGTTGTTTTTTTTTTTTATGTATATTGTAATAAAAACTTTTTCTATTTTTATAAATTTTCTGTCCTGAAAATTATTGTTCAATGTCTACAAGCACCTTCAAAGTCCCATATACTCTTTGTTATATGTTCTTACAGGGATGGTGGTGCTTTTTGATTTTTAGTTGATATGCTGATATCTGCTCATTTTTCTATATAAATGAAAATACATAAATCAGTGCATAAAACAAAAGTGAACCACAATTGAATGTAGTGTGGAAGCTTCCACAAAAAGAATCCACACAGTATCAGTGCATGAATCAAAAAAAGGTAGGTCTGAATGATTCCACTTAAGGAATCACTACACGTGCTATACAAAACAACAAAGTGCCTGTAAACAATGCAAATAATGAATGAAAAAATAAAATAAAAAAGCAACAGGTATACGGTAAAAGAAAAAAATGTCTCTGAGTGTGTTACTGGTGCACACAAGTGAAAGTGAACACAACACCGCTGAAGGTAAAATCAAATAAAAAATGGAACTGGTATGTGTGACAAGTCCAAAAACCTCAGACCCATTTCAAGAGCAGCTTCCCACGGATTGACCACATGTGAAGGACCAAAATGATGTCTGATGCATTCAAATCATAAAATACTTGAGATAATGGATAAGTGGGGTACTCTTACCACAAATGATGGACTCATCTACCATACGGCAGTAAGTCAGATAGGCAGTGGCGTCACTAGGGTTGGTGTCACCCGGTGCGAAAAAAAATGGTGTCACCCCCCAACAACTACAGACTCCACTCCCACAGTATAGATCCCCTCCCTCAGTACAAACCCGCTGCACTAAGTACAGACTCCCCGCCATCAATATAGACCCGCCTCCCTCAGTATGAACCTCCCCCTCAGTACAGACACCCCCACCTCAGTGCAGACACCCCTCAGTTACAGACACCCCCCTCAGTACAGACACCCCCCTCAGTAACAGACCCCCCTCAGTAACAGACCCCCCTCAGTAACAGACACCCCCTCAGTTACAGACACCCCCTCAGTTACAGATCCCCCCTCAGTTACAGACCCCCCCCCTCAGTTACAGACCCCCCCCCTCAGTACCAGACCCCCCCCCTCAGTACCAGACCCCCCCTCAGCACCAGACCCCCCCTCAGCACCAGACCCCCCGTCAGTACCAGACACCTCCCTCAGTACCAGACACCCCCCTCAGTACAGACACCCCCCTCAGTACAGACACCCCCCTCAGTACAGACACCCCCCTCAGTAACAGACCCCCCTCAGTAACAGACCCCCCTCAGTAACAGACATCCCCTCAGTTACAGACACCCCCTCAGTAACAGACCCCCTCAGTTACAGACACCCCCTCAGTTACAGATACCCCCTCAGTTACAGATCCCCCCTCAGTTACAGACCCCCCCTCAGTTACAGACCCCTCCCCTCAGTACCAGACCCCCCTCAGTACCAGACCCCCCCCCCCCCCTCAGTACCAGACCCCCCCCTCAGTACAGACACCCCCCTCAGTACAGACACCCCCTCAGTACAGACACCCCCCTCAGTTACAGCCCCCCCTGGTGCAAACCCCAGCAGTACAGACACCCCCTCCCCCCATCAGTAAAGATGCCCCCCTTACCTTACAGACCTCAGAACAGAGCGGCAGATACACACAGTGGTGTGTCCCTCGAGCGCGGGCTCCTCCTCCTCCTCTTTGGATATAAACAGAGAGGAGGCAGAGGGGGCGGCGGCTTCCTTCCGCTCCACTGAGGGACACAGCCGCAGCGTGAGCCTAAGGCACAGGGCAGCAGGCGGGCGGGCGATGTCAGTGTGGTGCCGCTGCGCTACCCACGGGTGTCACCCTCTGGTGGGTGTCACCCGGGTGCGGCCCGCCCCCCCCCCGCACCTGGCTAGCAACGCTAGTGCAGATAGGCTTGAGGTCTCACAGACCATGGATAATGGAACAGGAACCGTCCAGGAGAGGGTAGTCCAATACGCTGAATGGTTGATAGAAACTCCTCCAGCAAAACGAGCTCCAAGGATAAGGGATGGGACAGAATAGAGACAAAAGGGAAGACTCCCAATGGTGCAGGTCAATAAAACCGCATCAGGTTTATTAAGTAAAAAATGTCATACAGGTAATGACAAATATAAAAAGTGATCACGATCTAAAAGCAATGTGGGGTACAGCAAGACCAACCCGACGCGTTTCGACTCCAAAGTCTTCAACAGGGGTATAAAGTTTGTACATTTGTATTCAGCCCCCCTGAGTCAATACTTTGTAGAACACTGCAATTACAGCTGCAAGTCTTTTTGGGGATGTCTCTACCAGCTTTGCACATCTAAAGAGTGAAAATTTTGCCCATTCTTCTTCGCAAAATATCTCAAGCTCTGTCAGATTGGATGGAGAGCGTTTGTGAACAGCAATTTTCAAGTCTTGCCAAAGATTCTAAATTGGATTTAAGTCTGGACTTTGACTGGGCCATTCTAACACATGAATATGCTTTGATCTAAACCACGGATCTCCAAACTACGGCCTTCAAGATGTTGTGGAACTACACGTCACTTAAGGCATTGTAAAACTCTGACATTCACAGACATCACATTCACAGACATGACAGACATGACTAGGCATCATGTGAATTGTAGTCAGGGCCGCCATCAGGAATTTTGGGGACCCTTACACAGCTTAAGGCGTGGGCCCCCGGGAGCAGAGGAGAACCGGGGGGATGGTGCCGCCGCAAAAATTGAGAAGCGGGGGGGTGCCACGATGTGAGAAGCGGGGGGGTGCTGCCGCCGCAAATTGTTGAGGTCGGGGGGGCTTTGGGTGCTGACGAACACAAAAAAAACAACAAAAGAACAAAAAAAAAAGGGGGTTGCCATCCGGGGTCCTGGGGACCTCCGGGCCTCTGGGGACCTATGGGCCCGTTACAAAAAAAAGAAAAATGTATTAAAAAAAAAATTATAAAAAAAAGGGGGGGTTGCCATCCGGGGTCCTGGGGACCTATGGGCCCCTTACAAAAAATAAATAAAAAATTATCAAAAAAAAATGTAAAAAAACATTTTTTTATAAAAAAAGGGGGTTGCCATCCGGGGCCCTGGGGACCTCGGGCCCCTTACAAAAAAAATGAATAAAAAAAAATGTATAAAAAAAAGGGGGGTTGCCATCTGGGCCCCTGGGGACCTCCGGGCCCCTTACAAGTGTACTGCCTGTACCCCCCTGATGGCGACCCTGATTGTAGTTCCTGAACAACTGGAGTCCCATAGTTTGGAGATCCCTGATCTAAACCATTCCATTGCAGCTCTGGCTGTAAGTTTAGGGTCATTGTCCTGCTGGAAGGTGAACCACCGTCTAGTCTCAATTATTTTGCAGACTTACAGGTTTTCTTCTAAAATTGCCCTGTATTTGGCTCCATCTATCTTACCATCAACTCTGACCAGCTTCCCCATCCCTGCTGAAGAAAAGCACCCCCACAACATGATGCTGCCACCACTATGTTTCACAGTGGGGATGGTGTGTTCATGGCGATGTGCAGTGTTAGGTTTCCATCACACATAGCGTCTTGCTTTTAGGTCAAAAAGTTACATTTTCCTCTCCTCTGACCAGAGCACCTTCTTCCACATATTTGTTGTGCCCACCACATGGCTTCTTGCAAATTGCAAACGGGATGTCTTATGACTTTCTTTCAACAATGGCTTTCTTCTTGCCACTCTTCCATAAAGGGTAGATTTGTGGAGTGCACGACTAATAGTTGTCTTGTGGACAGATTCTCCTACCTGAGCTGTGTATCTCTGCAGCTCCTCCAGAGTTACCATGGGCCTCTTGGCTGCTTCTCTCGCCTGTCAGTTTAGGTGGACGGCCATGTCTTGGTAGGTTTTCAGTTGTGCCATACTTTTTTCAATTTTCGGATGATGGATTGAACAGTACTCCGTGAGATGTTCAAAGCTTGGGATATTTTTTATAACCTAACCCTGCTATAAACTTCTCCACAACTTTATCCCTGACCTGTCTGGTGTGTTCCTTGGCCCTCATGATGATGTTTGTAAGGTTCTCTAACAAACCTCTGAGGGCTTCACAGCACAGCTGTATTTATACTGAGATTAAATTACACACAGGTGGACTCTATTTACTAATGTAGCGGCCTCACCCCATCTCCTTTTTCTAGGGGTATGTCACATGACAGGGTGAGATGCGCTACGGCCCATGTCCTCCCCATAGCTGTGGGTGAGGTGAAGGCCAGCACCAGTATCTTCCTCGGGCCAATGTGTGTTAGTTATGAAGCTCAGTCCTGCTATGCTGAAACCTCCCTTGCTCCCATTAACCAGAGTCCATACACCGATGCAGGGTCCAACACTTGTTTATTATACTTCCACAACAAACAGTTCTTTCACAGCCGATTAGTTGCGACCCATAACATAATGCAAACGGTGGGATGAGCAGGCCGAGGCACTATCCTGATTTCAATCTAAACCCCTGTGGTTTCACCAGGGGTTATAGCAGCTTTGCTTAGCACAGAACATAGAACTTGTGAGTCTCTACCAGCAACTCCATAGAACATAGATGGGAGTACCTTTGCTGCGTTGCGGCCCCTATCAGGGGAAGATGTCCCTCTAAGGGAGTTACCGGAGGCCCATCCGTCACCGGGTTGATGCTGCTCCGGAATCCCTGGACGGGTGACCTCCCCGGCCTCCTCACCTCAGATGCGGGTCCCCTCGCAAGGCGGCACCCTCGGATCACTTCGCCCTCGCGGGACCCAGTCGAAGTTACTGGGCCCCAGGCCTACGATATAGTACCTCACCCCAGGCTGAAGGTGCCTGGGATGGACCCCAACTTCATTCCGGTCAGGCCTAGGGCGCCTGGGCCGGAACCTTGAACCGCCCGCACCCAGGCCTAAGGTGCCTGGGTGCGTGAAGAGAAAATCCTCGAAGACCTCGTGGCAAGGGCGTCTCCCCCTTTTATATCCTCCCTTCAACACCACGGCGGGTTCCCCGCCCCAGTCGTACCATCTCCGGAAAGGGACAAAAAGGGTAGCACTGCGGCAGTGATTCTACCTTGAGCCTGTAGGTACCCCGCCACCCACAGGCCAAAGAGAATAATACACCACCCAATCCTCCACGAATTACAAAAAGGGGTCCAGAACCTTCACATTTACACACCTGGGTCACACTACCCCCAGGTGTACCCCAACTAAATTTAAAGACCCCACTACATACTCCCCCTGTGATTTGACGCTGGTCCCCAGCGTCTGGTGCAACCCCATGTCTCCCAAGGAGTGGTGACATGAAGCGAGCCTCAGAGGCTATCCCTAAAAATTTTGAATCCCGTGTGTGCCAAGACCTGCTCAAGGGGAAAGGGAACTATAAAACAATAAAACTTTTATATAAAACATCTATCATGTACACATATACAATCCCTCCCGTCACTGTCTAAGAACCACCTCATACTCAGTAGTCTTGACCGACGAATCTCCTGCAGAAGGGAAACAAAAAAACAGACAACATCCTAACATCATGTGAAAATTTGGAATGAATAGGTCCATCAGCCGAGGGACCCATTTGCTCCAACGAGTGTGGTGTAAAAGTGTGCAGAAAAACAAACGTTGCACAACACTGCCACCTGGTGACAGCGCCGCGGTAATGACACTTGGTGCTCCTTCATTCTTCATGCGTCCCTACACTAATTCTACCCCAAAGTCTGTCCTTGATTCATAGAAAAAGAGAGTGGGAAGAAAAAAAAAAACAAATAAAAAAACAGGGTATTGTTCAGACGTTCTAGCAAAGGCTCTTCCAGGAAAATTTGTAGCTGAAAACATACTCATGAGTCTCTCCTCACAAGTAAAACCTCGGATCAGGTAAGAACAACGGTTTCAGATGCTTATCAAACACTTTGACTGAATATTCAACATCCTCTCCCTCCTTTCTGCAGATAAGCACTTTATCAGCATGAATATGGCGCCCCAACTTCCAATCCGCTCTGCAGTCCTTGAATTTCTTGGACACAGGCGGCGAACAGGACAAGTATTGCCGGGCCTGAGGCACTTTGAGCCTCTCCCAGACAAATTCGTTGTACCATCTCTGTCGCAGGACCTCCACTTCATAAAGTAAGTCCCGAGGCAAGTAGGGATACTCCCATCCGTACTCACGGGCGACTCTCTGGGAGAAAAGTCGTTGCAATCTGGCCAAAGGAGGCATGACATCCCGCTCACCTTCTCCTGGCTGCACGATGGCCTCCGGGTGCCGAGGTACCTTCACTGCCTCGGGTGGCTTTGCCTTTGGTGCACGCAATGACGCGCGCTGCATCCCCACAACCAAAGCAGGTGATGTTGTGGAATGTGGAAAGTCAGTCGGAGGACTAAACTCCCTCCTGAGCTCCGGGGCCTGCGCCCGGGGCGTGCTGTCTTCTATAGACATAGGGGAATCCTGCGGTTTGCATAGCACAGGTAGCGGGCGTTTCTCCCAGCCCTTCCGGTGAAACAGTACATCTATTTCCCCGTCATCCCCACAGTCCGACAACGATTCCAGGTCGGAGGTGTCATACATCTCGGCGGGAAGGTAGTCTTTAGTAGTCGGAGAACTACCCTCCCTTGCGGGCTCCACCTCCAGTGGACCCCCGACACCTCCAACCACCACCACACTCCCAGCCCCTGGCTCACCTGGACCTTTTCAGCACTGGGATGTCCAGGACTCTTCCAACCGGATCCATCCAGGTCCGGCAAGCGGCGGGGTGAAGCTCGACCACGACCACAGGAGGCCTGCACCAGGCCTATCTTCCTCTTCGGAGGTGGCAGCAGGGAATCTGTGGTGACCGAAGCAGCATCCTCAGATTTTTCTCTCTCAGTCTCTGGTTGGGCAGTCCCGTCGCCCTGGTCAGCGCGTACGGGGACCTCCGCAAAGGCCTGGATCTCCCCTTCCGGAGTGGCGGTACCTGTGATGCAATTGAGGCGAAGGGCCCGGGGCCTTACTGTGGATGATTCAACCTCAAACAGAAATTCTTTACACGCTTCACAACGCCCAAATGGCTTTAGTTGGACCACCAGTCCCGAGCATCCGGGACAGATCACACCGAGGGCCTCCGTGTCTCTGCATGAGTACAAAGCCAACTGTCCTCGGGGCCTGAGTCTTATCCCCGTGTCTGTAAGGGGAGCAGCAAAAGCAGTCATCTTCGTGGGGTATAATACCGGCATCCACGGGGAGCTTGAGGCCATCCCGACCACCTGCTGCTCCATCACGCGCTGACCACGCGCCGGAGTCTCCACGTGTATCTCCACATATGGCCAGACTCCTCCCACGACTTGCACGTTTTCGCGGGCTTCCCACAGTCCCCGCCCACGAATTGCGCAGTCATGGGGTGCCTCATGGCGCAGTGCAGCAAACACCCCCACATATAGTACTTCACACGGCTGGGCTTTTCCCTCTTCCCGCTCTTTCTGCATGGGCCTTTCCCGTCTTGGGGTCATTTCCACGACTTCGAGCACAGGGACGCACTTTGGCCAATCACATGGCCGACCTGCTCGGACCTCCTCCGGGCAGCAAAGTCCAGACACAGCCATTTCAAATTTCAAAGTCAACACACATTTTATCCCGGACTCACGAGCCCCCACGTGTAGCGGCCTCACCCCATCTCCTTTTTCTAGGGGTATGTCACATGACAGGGTGAGATGCGCTACGGCCCATGTCCTCCCCATAGCTGTGGGTGAGGTGAAGGCCAGCACCAGTATCTTCCTCGGGCCAATGTGTGTTAGTTATGAAGCTCAGTCCTGCTATGCTGAAACCTCCCTTCCTCCCATTAACCAGAGTCCATACACCGATGCAGGGTCCAACACTTGTTTATTATACTTCCACAACAAACAGTTCTTTCACAGCCGATTAGTTGCGACCCATAACATAATGCAAACGGTGGGATGAGCAGGCCGAGGCACTATACTGATTTCAATCTAAACCCCTGTGGTTTCACCAGGGGTTATAGCAGCTTTGCTTAGCACAGAACATAGAACTTGTGAGTCTCTACCAGCAACTCCATAGAACATAGATGGGAGTACCTTTGCTGCGTTGCGGCCCCTATCAGGGGAAGATGTCCCTCTAAGGGAGTTACCGGAGGCCCATCCGTCACCGGGTTGATGCTGCTCCGGAATCCCTGGACGGGTGACCTCCCCGGCCTCCTCACCTCAGATGCGGGTCCCCTCGCAAGGCGGCACCCTCGGATCACTTCGCCCTCGCGGGACCCAGTCGAAGTTACTGGGCCCCAGGCCTACGATATAGTACCTCACCCCAGGCTGAAGGTGCCTGGGATGGACCCCAACTTCATTCCGGTCAGGCCTAGGGCGCCTGGGCCGGAACCTTGAACCGCCCGCACCCAGGCCTATCACAGGGGTCCTCTCATCCTCTGACTTTCCCAGCAGACACTGTGTTCAGTGTTTTCCGCCTATCACGGACGTCCTCTTGTCCGAGGATGAAAGAAGGTCCGTGACTGGCAGAACACTGAACACAGTGTCTGCTGGGAAACTGAGTCCAAGGATGAGAGGACCTCCGTGATAGGTGGTAGCGAAACACAGTGCCAAACGGCTATCACGGAACAGAACGGGACCAGGAGGAAGCCGTGACTTTTTAAAAATGGACGACCGCAGCCTGTCAAGAATACAGGTACACTGACTCAGGCAATGGGCACAGTGAGGTTGCAATGGGCACAGTGAGGTTGAAATGGGTACAGTGAGGTTGCAAATGAGCACAGTGAGGCGTGCAAATGGGCACAGTGAAGCTGCAAATGGGCATTGTTGACCCTCTTTTCCGCTTACAGTAGCTGCTGCATTCTTACCCTAGGCTTATACTCGAGTAAAAAAGTTTTCACATTTTTTTGTGGTAAAATTAGGGCCTCGGCTTATACTCGGGTCGGCTTATACTCGAGTCGGCTTATACTCAAGTATATACGGTAGGTGACTTCTGAAGGCAATTGGCTCCACTAGATTTTAGTTAGGGGTATCAGAGTAAAGGGGGCAGAATACAAATGCACGTCACACTTTTCACATATTTCTTTGTAAAAAAAAATTGAAAACCATTTATCATTTTCCTTTCACTTCACAATTATGTGCCACTTTGTGTTGGTCTATCACATAAAACCCCAATAAAATACATTTACGTTTTTGGTTGTAACATGAAAAAATGTGGAAAATTTCAAGGGGTGTGAATACTTTTTCAAGGCACTGTAAGTATTTGATCCCCTACCAACCAACACTAATTCTTTCTCCCACAGACTGGCTACAGTATGTGCTCATGTGGTACACAGATTAGTCCTGTCAATTCAAGAAGGTGTTCCTAACGACAACTCGTTATGTGTATAAAAGACACCTGTCCACAGAATCTCTTTCTTACATTCAAACCTCATCATTATGGGCAACACCAAAGAGATGTCAAAGGAAGTCAGGGACACGATTGTAGACCTGCACAAGGCTGGAATGGCCTACAAGACCATCAGCAAGAAGCTTGGTGAGAAGGAGACATTCACAAATGGAAGAAATACAAAATAGCCATCAATTGCCCTCAGTCTTGAGCTCCATGTAAGATTTCGCCTCATGGGGTAAGGATAGGGTGACCACGTGTCCCGGATTGCCCGGGACAGTCCCGCATTTTGCAGATCTGTCCCGGGCACCTTCATTCCAGGACAATACAGTGTCCCGGAATGAAACTGACACAGCCAGCCCCCGGGCCACTCTGATGCCCCCAAAAAAGGCCGCCACATCACCGCTTTACTCACTGACAGTACTTGTCCTGGCCGGGAATGCCTGGAGGAGCACAATCCCCGCCCCCTGCTTGTGATTGGAGAAATCATAAATCCCGCCTCTTGTGTCAAATCACTGTGCTGTGATTCGTTACAGCACAAGCTGATTTTTGGGAAGGGAGGGTGTCCCTGAATGGTAGTTTGGAAATATGGTCACCCTAGGTAAGGATGATCATGAGAAAAGTAAGGGATCAGACTAGAACTACATGGGAGGAGCTTGTAAATGATCTCAAGGCAGTAGGGACCACATTTACCGAACAAACCATTGGTAACAAAATACACCGTCATGGATTAAAATCCTGCAGCACCCGCAAAGCGAAACATGTACAGGCCCATCTGAAGTACGCCAATAAACATCTAAATGATTCAGAGAAGGATTGGGAGAAAGTGCTGTGGTCAGATGAAACCAAAATTGAGCTCTTTGGAATTACCTAGACTCGCCGTATTTGGAGGAAGAAAATTGCTGACTATGACCCTAAGAACACCTTCCCTACAGTCAAGCAGGGAGGTGGAAATATTATGCTTTGGGTCTGTTTCTCTGCTAAATGTACAGGTAGAGTTGCCACCTCATCCCTTTAAAAATGAACACATATCAATTACACAGGTTCTGTGGCTGATTGAGGTGGTAATTAACCACTTCAGCCCCGGACCATTTTGCTGGTCAAAGACCAGGCCACTTTTTGGGATTCGGCACTGCGTTGCTTTAACTGACAATTGCGCGGTCGTGCGACGTGGCTCCCAAACAAAATTTACATACGTTTTTTCACCTCTGTGGTTTTTATTTTTTGCGCTATAAACAAAAATAGAGCGACAATTTTGAAAAAAAAAAAATATTTTTTACTTTTTGCTATAATAAATATCCCCCAAAAATATATAAAAAAAACATGTTTTTTCCTCAGTTTAGGCCGATACGTATTCTTCTACATATTTTTGGTAAAAAAAATCGCAATAAGCGTTTATTGATTGGTTTGCGCAAAAGTTATAGCGTCTACAAAATAGGGGGTAGTTTTATGGCATTTTTATTAATATTTTTTTTTTTACTAGTAATGGCGGCGGTCAGCGATTTTTTTATCGTGACTGCGACATTATGGCAGACACATCGGACACTTTTGACACATTTTTGGGACCATTGTCGTTTTTACAGCGATCAGTGCTATAAAAATGCACTGATTAATGTGAAAATGACACTGGCAGAGAAGGGGTTAACCACTAGGTGGCGCTGTAGGGGTTAAGTGTTTCCTAGGGAGTTCTTCTTACTGTAGGTGGGATGGGATGTGTGTGACATGACTCTGATCACCGCTCCGATTACATGGAGTGGTGATTAGTGTCATTGTCACTAGGCAGAGCGGGGAGATGCTTGTTTACATTAGCATCTCCCCGCTCTATCTCTCCTTGGGACGATCGTGGGTATCCCCGCGGCAATCAAGTCCGCGGGATCCACGGTCGGGCTCACTGAAAAAGTGTCAGGGTCGCGAGCGCGCCGCGGGCGGCATGCGTGCGACCACACGGTGGCATCTTAAAGGGGACGTACCTGTACGTACTTGGGCCTGTCCGTGCCACTCTGCCGACGTAAAAATACAGGCGGCGGTCCGTAAGTGGTTAAACTCACATGTATAAAATATCACTATAATAATATATTCACTATACAAAATATCACTGTGAAAAATAAGAATTGGGACAAATCTATTTTTTTTATTAAAGTGAAAATAATCGTGTAAATTAATGTCCTCCGGTGCATTTTTTCAGTGCCTAATAATACACAAGTCCATAGGTGTAAATCCTTTATGAATTCCTTAATATCGATTAATACCTTCACCTCAGGGTATGTGACCTTCCAGTTAAGTTTGGTCAGTCAGCGCTAGACATGTGCAATTAGTGTCTTTTACGAATTAGTTTTTTTAAAGAAATTCGACAAATTCGTTAATTCAGAAATATTCAAATTAACGAAAACCCCTTTACGACTTAAGAACCGCCGCCTGTACATTTACGTCGGCAGAATGGCACGGCTGGGCATAAGCACGTATATATATGTCCCCTTTAAGATGCCCAGCTGTGGAGCGTGCTCGCGACCGCGCCTACGGGACCCGCGGACCCGATCGCCGCCGGTGGCCCACGATCGGGTCACAGAGCTGAAGAACGGGGAGAGGTAAGTGTAAAAAAAACTCTCCCCGTGCTTCCTAGTGAGACTGTCACTGATCGTCTGTTCCCTGTCTCAGGGAACGACGATCAGTGATGTCACACGCCAAGCCACGCCCCCACACAGTAAGAATCACTCATTAGGTCACACTTAACCCCTACAGCGCCCCCTACAGGTTAACCTCTTCACTGCCAGTGTCATTTTCACAGTAATCAGTGCATTTTTATAGCACTGATCGCTGTAAAAATGACAATGGTCCCAAAATGGTGTCAAAAGTGTCCGATGTGTCCGCCATAATGTCGCAGTCACGATAAAATTACTAGTAAAAAAAAAATATATTAATAAAAATGCCATAAAAAAGTCCCCTATTTTGTAGACGCTATAACTTTTGCACAAACCAATCAATAAACGCTTATTGCGATTTTTTTTTACCAAAAATATGTAGAAGAATACGTATCGACCTAAACTGAGGGAAAAAAAATGTTTTTTATATATTTTTTAGGGATATTTATTATATCAAAAAGTAAAAAATATTGCATTTTTTTCAAAATTGTCGCTCTATTTTTGTTTATAGCGCAAAAAATAAAAACCGCAGAGGTGATCAAATACCACCAAAAGAAAGCTCTATTTGTGGGAAAAAAAGGACATCAATTTTGTTTGGGAGCCACGTTGCACGATCGCGCAATTGTCAGTTAAAGAGACGCAGTTCCGAATGGCAAAAAGTGGCCTAGTCTTTAACCAGCCAAAATGGTCCGGGGCTGAAGTGGTTAAAACAAATTTTTCCAAAAATTCGTTAATGCGAAAATTTGGAAATTTGAAAATTTGGAAATTCTAAAATCGGAAAATAAGAACAAAAATCCCAAAATTTGAAAACCCGAAAATTCTAAATAGTAACTAACTAATAATAATAACTATTACTAACTATTAAATTATAGGTATTGGAATTTCCTTTAAAATGTGTCTGTCAGTGAATGTAGCGAATACGAATTTATCCGAAGTTACGAATTATCCAAAATAACGAATGCTGCATCTAAATGAATGAAACATAACATATTTTTCCAAAGTTACAAATTTATTCGAAATATTGAATTTTCGATCATAACAAATGACCCGAAAAAAAAAGAATGAATGAAAACTAAACTGATTTTTTTTTCCGGCAGTGCACATGTCTAGTCAGCGCTGGTGAGCCACCCCTGGGCTCAATAACATGGAATCTCCAGGTTACTGTGCTAATCTCTATGTCAGTGCTCCATATGAATGGAAAGAAGCTTCATAGTGCTTATATACTTAATACTTTAATAAAACATCAAGAGAGGTACTCACACTTTTGTGGTGCTTCCAGCGCACTAATCTAAAGCAAACAGTCAGTTATAACATCAGGTAAAGCCGCACAGCCGTAGTCTAACAGCAGTTCCTCGCTCCTCGTGAGGCTGACGCTGCCTCTCCCCTCCCCTACGCGTGTCGACACAGGGATCACAGGTGATCACGAGGAGCTGCTGTTAGACTATGGCTGTGTGGCTTTACCTGATGTTATTGAAGCTGGGAGCGAACTACGGTTATCTGATTTTGCAGACTTGCCTCCTATAATTCCAGCTTGCTCCTATGTCTCCCTAGTGCTGGACTCGAATCACTGACATCACGTTCTGAGCACAGAGAAAAGCATTGTGAGAGCTATAGTCTTCTGGATAGACATTCCTGAATTGCAGAACTGACTATGGCCTACATCTCCCAGCAGACCATCTGCTCTACAGGAGAATTGATCATCTGACAGGCTCCCAGTCAGATTGAAGCAATAGCCCTTTACAGTCAGAATCTCAAAGCCCCTTGTGTAGCATAAATATAGGGAAACAAATTCAAGGCAGCTCCTCCTAACCTCTATTCACTAATTCTAGAGGATTATCCAGCCTTCTAGACCAGTGGGAGGCACCTGAGAGCGGCCAGGATGAGTCACCCAGCCCTGAAAGCTAGTAAACCCTGACCCAGATTCCATAGCTCAGGCTTAGCCCTGAGCTAAACTATGTTTTTACCAACTCTATTATCTTGAAGAGGGTATTTTATTCTATAGTTTCTATTCATTTTATTTATATTCTATTCATTTTTGAGGAAGTTGAAATTACCTTTTATTTTGGGGAAACCCTGATGGTTTTAGTGCAGTTTTCCTTCTTTTGTTTTTTAGTTATTTTAATTCATTTTAGGGCAGATACTTGCATCTCCTCCCTGATTTGCAAATTTTGCAGCTTTTAAGAAAATGTAGGTTTGCTAAACTGCTTGTGGTTGCACTTACACATTTTTAAAAAATTCCTGTCGGGACGTAAGAAAGTTGGAAAGATCACTCGGTTTGCCTTATTCTGACTACTTAAAGGATCACTAAAGAAATGTTTTATTTTTTTAAAATAACAAACATGTTATACTTACCTCCGCTGTGCAGCTCGTTTTGCACAGAGTGGCCCCGAACCTGGTCTTCTGGGGTCCCTCGGCGGCTGTCTCGGCTCCCCCCCGCAATCACTCACCACCTATATGCGAGCTCTCTCGCATGGTGGTGAGTGATTGCGGGCGCGCTCCTGTGATACAGCCAGCGGCTCACTGTATCACTCGGCCCCACCCCCCAGCGCGCCGCATCATTGGATGTGATTGACAGCAGCGCGAGCCAATGGCTGCGCTGCTTTCAGTCCATCCACTGTAACCAATCAACGGCCAGGCTGAGCGGCGAAGAGGATGTCGGGGGCGAGCGCAGGACTTTCGAGGGGTCAGGTAAGTAAAACGGGGGGGGGGGGGGCTGGGAGCGGCGGTATTGTCGGATGTTTTTTCACCTTAATGCATAGGATGCATTAAGGTGAAAAAACGTTTTCCTTTACAACCCCTTTAATCTATTGCAGGCAGATTTCACAGAGATCCTGACATCTAAGCTGGGTGTATCCTCTGCCTTCAGAATGCAAGCTGCAAAATTTCCACTCTTCTTTTTGTACCACAAATCTGATTCAAACTCTGATACATCAGACAATTACCCCCTAACTGCTGGGTTCGAACAAGTGCATGCAGCTGAACCCATTACTGTTTCATCTGCGCCTGCATGGTGCATGGTGGAAGATTGTTCTCCCCCTTCCCAGTATGAGCCTCTGAATTTTCACTGAAGGACATTGTAGAAGGTACACCTCTTCTCTGTGTGACACCCAGCCTCCCACAAGATCCACTGCCTGTCATAGATCTTCTGAGCTACAGGGGGTGTCCGTCAGTGTTGCTGTGACCTATGGGGTGCACACCTTCCATAGAGCCAGTTAAAGGGTTAGATGCAGAACCTGCTCTCCACCTTGTGCACACTGAATCCCGGGGCTCAGGTATTCCACTGCAGTTAGTATGTTACTCAAACCCAGATAGCAAGGATAACTTGCCACACATTTGTGGCAGTATTGAATTGTACATCTTGTGAACTTGTTGCACATCTTCCCTGGCAAGTTGTACACTTGCAGAGCACTTAAAGCACAAGTTCTAGTTGACACTTTTCCAATTTGTAGCAAATTTGCAGTGGTAA
Organism: Rana muscosa; assembly: GCA_029206835.1. Lineage (NCBI taxonomy): Eukaryota > Metazoa > Chordata > Amphibia > Anura > Ranidae > Rana > Rana muscosa. The sequence continues at coordinate 66,578,266 of CM055117.1, read as the reverse complement.
GTCCACAGCAAAGCCCCGCAAGTCTATAGCAAGAGCCCCGCAAGTCTATAGTAAGAGCCCCGCAAGTCTACAGCACGAGCATTGTGCTCCACCAATGGGATATTAGGGTTATGCCTTGTACACACGATCGGAATTTCCGATGGAAAAAGTCCGACTGACATTTTCCATCGGATATTCCGTCCATGTGTATGCCCCATCGGACTTAATTCCGAGGAATTCCGTCGGAGTTTAGATAGAACATGTTCTCTTTTACTCCGATGGAATTCCGATGTGATTTTGGCCGGGCAAAAGTCCGACCGTGTGTACGGGGCATTAGTAACTCCTTGATTTCTACCTCTCTGAACTTCATATCAGATCTCATGGATACCACTCACCTCTCTGCACACCACGCCCCAGCACCAATTAAAGAAAAACTTTACACACAGCAGGAAGCAATGATGAAAATTCAGCCACAGTGCCCCCTGTGGCGGGATGACTATTGCACAATATAACTGAACCAGAACTTGCAGCAGACTTGCAGAATGTTTGCAAAGAAAGTTGATCTGGGGTCATGCAATGTGGACTTGCTGCAATTGTGCAACAAACTTGTGAAGCCTGGCAAGTCTAACAAGAGCTTATTAAGTCATTTTTTAAGCTTGCAGCACAATTACTTGCTATCTGGGAAGTAGAATCTATTCAGTGTGATCTAAGCTGCAAACGCCTGTAACAGCATCTTATTTCAACTGGATGGGAAAGGGTTATCTGCAGAGGGGCCTCTTTTCTCTGTGAACGCCAAAGTGCAGGACTCAGGAGTCCCTCTGCTATGGACAGTATGGTGCTTAGTGAATTGTTTCTTATTGTATACGTTGACAATGTATGCTGTATCCCAACTAGCAAGGATAATTTGCCTCAAATTTGTGGCAGTGTTGAATTGTAAGTCTGTTAACTTGCTGCACATTTTTACTGGTAAGTTGTACGCTTGCAGATCACTTGAAGCATAAGTTCTAGTTGATACTTTTCTAACGTGTAGCAAATTTGTGTGGCAAGTCTCTAGCAAGAGCAAAGTTGCAGTGGTGAGTCTACAGCAAAAGCTCAACAAGTCTACAGCAGGGAGCAAAGATGAAAATTCAGCCACAGTGCCCCCCTGTGGTTTGATGACTATTGCACAACATAACTGAACCAAAACTTGCAGCAGACTTGCAGAATGTTTGCAAAGAAAGTTGATCTGGAGTCATGCAATGTGGACTTGCTGCAATTGTCCAACAAACTTGTGATGCCTCATCTTAGGCTTTGAACTATCAGCCATCCCTGTGTGTATGGGGAGTGACTGTGAGTGTGCCGATGAACCCGGGCTGTTTTTTAATCATGACAACGTTGTCATTGAGTTTTAATCATTCTATTGGTGAAGGTTCTGATTAATTGTTCTGGCTCTTTTTCCATATGATATGTTTATGTTTCTGATTTTTGTATCAATAAACTTTGTACCTATTCTGCAGTGTGTGTTCCATTTGAAGCCCCTTATTAAACCTCTCTGGTTTAATTTTCTTTGTATGCAACTGTAGCGGGTATGTACTTTCCCGGGTGTAATTCAAACTGGCAGAGACACCAGTGATGTGCAGTTCCTTGCGGTCCAGTGGGTGGCGCTGTCGCCTCGGGCTGGGGTTGAACCATTGCTGTGTGCTGTGCCTCCTTTTTGTCCTCTCTCGGCAGCGGTATGGTGGGGCGGGGAACCCGCCGTGCTTGCTGGGAGAGGGTATAAAGGGACCGGCCATCTTTGTCACAGGGTCGAGTCCCAGGCACCTTCAGCCTGAGGGCGTGTGGTTCGTGTCGGTCCTCTAGGCGGCCTAGGCCTAGAGGACGTCCGGAGGTCGTGTTCCATCCCAGGCACCTTTAGCCCGGGGTGAGGTACTCAGATGGAGGTCTGGAGCTCAGTGCCCAACACTCAGTTCCGCGAGGGAAGGAGGTCCTAGGGAACCCAGGGATTGGGTACCCGAATCCAGAAGGCGCAATGGACCAGGGGGAGCTCCTCACTTGAAGACCGGGTGCAGCAGATTGCCAGTGACAGGTGAGCCTCCCATCGGAGACCGCCTGGAAGGAAAATCCCCCCTCGCTAGGAGACCTCAGCCCACTTTCAGGAAGGAAAGTGGAGAGTTCATTGTGTCTGGGCCTACTCGCATCCACACCTCCTTGTCTGTTCTGTTCTTTAAGGGAGTCTAACTGATTATGCTGTTCACTCGAGAAGAATAAAGGAGTGTTGGACTTTAATGGTGTGGGGCTCTTTTCTGGTGGACATTGTTCAAGGTAACTCCAAGTGCACAACACTGACCCGAAGGTAGAGAAGGAACTTTACTTACACCGCACGGACACATGTGGTGAAGGCTTGGCGTGGTGACCCCACTCTCTCCCCTCTAAGGTACCCCTAGAAAAGAGAAAGACGAGCTGATGCAAAGAGGGGAGTGAGGAGGCCGCTACACAACAAACTTGTGAAGCCTGGCAAGTCTAGCAATAGCTTAGCAAGTCAATTTCAAACTTGCAGCAAAATTGCTTGCTATCTGGGATAGGAATGAGCTGGATTTCAGTCACTAACATTGACCTAATATGACCATGTGGTCATATTAGGTCAATGAGGTCACGTGAGTCCCAGCCCTTTTGTGTATGTGCAGGCCGTAGCTGATTGGCTCAGCCTCACAGCTTCCTTCCGGTTTGGTTGAACATAGGTTTGGACCAAAAACCCAAGCTCAATTCCTAATGCTGTATTATCCACTTATAATAGAGGGAAACAGAGTAGTTCCCTATGCTGTGCAGTATTATCTGAGATGCAAAACATTTAACACAGCATATGCTTTACTGATTTTTATTGTTCATATTTAAGTGAAGCTGTGTGTATTAGTTCAGATAGGCATAATATTTTCTAATTAAAGGAGATCTATAGTCACAGCATACACTTTGATTTTTATAACGTCAGCATTGTACAGTAATAATAATACAAATAATACTTATTTTTGACAATCCAATATAAGCTTACTTGAAAAAAAAAACTCCTTTCATGCTGTGAGTGCAGCCTGTCTGCTGGCCATCTCCTACCACAAATTTCTGGATTCCCTGCATGCTTTGCAGCTTCTACTCTGTTGTTTACTTTCTATTTCTAAGGACTATATATCCCATGGTACGTTGCTGACTGCAATGTGTGATTCCTGTACTGACTCCGCCTCCTGAAGCTCCTCTCAGCACCTCTGTAAAGCTGCATTCAAACCTGAGCGTAGCATCTTTGAGCGCTTTTCCAGCAATTTTTTTGTGTGTTTTTATGCATGATTTTGGCACGTTTTTATGCGTGACTTGGTGCGCGTTTTTGAGCTTTGCCGTTTTTTTTATTAGCCAATAGCGAAAACTATTATCTGTTGCATCATTTGTTGCTAGGTATTTCAGCTTTTTTAGCTTTTCCCTTTAGCTTTTATTTATTTTTAAATTATTATTAATCATTTATTTTTATTTTTTTCCGTTAGTGTAAGGGGTTAGAGTTAGGGTTAGGATTAGGAGTTGGGGTTAGGGTTAGGATTAGGGTGTCATGTACCTTGATTAGAGGCCGAGTTGACGAGAGGGCTTCCCTTGCAGCTCTGGTCTGAGCACCCCTGAATGTGGTGACAGAGGTGCAAGGTTCAAAGAAGCACGGGTACCAGTAGCTTGTTAGCAGGTGATTGCCGCAGTCAGGGACGTAGTTAGGTGAGCAGGGGTCATACACGGTAAGACAGCAGAGTGGTTAGGAGGCACCTACGTGTCAGTGCACACTGGATATTAGCCTGAGCTCATCTGTGTGCTGGTACACAGGCACGAGCATTAACTGCATGAGAATTTGTTTTAGCGAATGAGCATTAGGGAATGAGCAATAGCTGCAGGAGAATTAGCAGTAGCTGCAGAAGAAGAATTTGCCTTAGCTGTATGAGAATTGGTATTAGCTGGACTAGCTTCCTGACATAGGGTGACTACTACTACTACTACTACTACTACTACTAATAATAATCATCATAATCATAAATATAAATAATCATAAATAAATATAAATAAATGTAAATAATCATAAATAAATATAAATAATCATAAATAAATAATAAATTCAATAAATGAATACTAAGTAATAGTAAATAAATAATAAATTCAATAAATGAATACTAAGTAATAGTAAATAAATAATAAACTCCTAACCCCTATAATAACAAATAACTAAACACCCTAATTCAAAATAAATAAATACATAATAATTTTTTTTTTTATTATTATTAAATATTTATTTATTTTTTGTTCAGGTTTAAGTGTTTATTATTATTTAAAGTAAAGCTCTCTTTAAAAAAAGATAAATAACAAACATATCATACTTACCTCCACATATCTGATATATTTTTTTACATATGTATCTTTTTGTATTCTACTTTTAGATACAATGTTTTGATTCTTTGTATTCAGATGAAATAATAAAATGTGTTATTTTTATATTACGTGCCTATAAAGTCAATTTTTTCCGCAACCTTTTATTCAAATACTAGTAGGATGTGGCACATTGTTTACTAAGATGCTGATTACCACATAAGGGCAAACGTAATCAATATATACTATACATTATTTAAAGTAAAGCTTTCTTTAAAAAAATCAAAAAAGATAAATAACAAACATATCATACTTACCTCCACTGTGCAGCTGGTTTTGGCCCCGATCCTCCACTTCTGGGGTCCCTCGGCGGCTCTCGTGGCTCCTCCTCACATCAGATAACCCCCCCTAGGAGAAGCGCTCTCCCTGGGGGTTACCTTGCGGTCCCGAATCCAGCATTTGCGTCCATAGACCGGACTTGGCCCCGCCCCCCCGGCACCCGCGTCATTGGATTTAATTGACAGCAGCGGGAGCCAATGGCTGCACTACTATCAATCTATCCAATCAAGAGCCGGGACACCTTGCAGAGAGGGACAGCGCATCTCCTCCAAATGAATTACGGGGCTCAGGTAAGTTAAACGGGGGGGCTGGGGGGCCGGTCACTGCCAGAAGTTTTTTCACCTTAATGCATAGGATGCATTAAGGTGAAAAATCACGAGGGTTTACAACCCCTTTAATATTTTTTTTTTTAAGATTAGGGGTTAATTATCATGTATTTATGTATTATTACATATTATCAATTTAATTTATTTCTTTATGAAGATTTTTAGCTATTTGTGAATTTAGTTTACATTTATTCATATATTTTGCTATTTTATGTTTTACAATTTTTAATTTGAGCAGAAAATCGCACACAAACGTGCGACAAAACTTGCAAATGCGCACAAAAATGGCAGTTTTCTATTAATTTCTATGGGAATAAAAAAGCTCCAGAACTTTTTTGAGCTTCAGGCGTTTCGCTTCAGGCGACTTGGAGTGGAAAAGTGAACCATCTCCATAGAGAATAGTTTATTTTTTCTCCTCCAGCGTTTTGAAGCTTTGAGCTTCCAGCTACAAAACGATGCGGTGTGAATGGGGCCTAAAGGCAGGCTCTGTGAAATGTGTGACACAGCAGTGCCTACTCACAGAATTAAAGAAAGTAAATGTGTGGGATTTTAACAGAGTAAGTCTACAAACTTCAAGATCATTCTGAGTAATAGGAGGAGGCTTGAAATATTTGCAATTCAATGTGGAAAATAATATATGATTTTACATTTTAACCATAGATACTCTTAGAATACTTACTTAGATAGAAAGCTGGACAGCAGACAAGGGTTTGGTTAGAAATGTATAAACACTGCAATCTACTGGTTGATGTAGTTGTTGCACAAAATACATGAACAATGTATTCCAACACCCCCACTCAACAACTACTATATTAGTCCCGTTTCAGGTCTCAGTTCTATAAATCTGTTACTTATAAGTGGTTTTGTCAAAGCATCTGCAATCCTTTTGTTTCTCATGTGTTCGAAGTCTTTGCATCTTATCCCATGAATCTGGCTCTGGTTTTAATGCTACGCGAGCAACATAGGACAGACGTTTTGGCTGGGATGCCTTTCCTGCTTCTAGTTTTCTTTATTAGGGTTTCTTTCTTCTTTATTCATCTGGTTATGCAATCGGTAAGTCTGTTGTTTTTTCAAAAGAAAGAACTAGCTCTCTTGCAGATGTGTCAAGTTACAGGGATGAGTCAAATTATTAATCACTGACAAGGATGCTTACATGACAGTCTAAACAAGGGCCACCTCCAGAAGCCTCATTAACCACTTGCCGACCGCAGCACGCCGATATACGTCGGCACAATGGCAGCGGTGGGCAAAATGGGCATACCTGTACGTCCCCTATAATTTGCAGTGTAGCGGGCGCACGTGTGCCCGCCGCGTACTCCGTGAGCGTGCCCGCGGGCCCCGCGAACTCGATGTTTGCCAGCGGCCCGCAGTCGTGACACGGAGAAGCAGAACAGGGAGATGCCTATGTAAACAAGGCATTTCCCTGTTCTGCCTAGTGACATGACAGGGATCTACTGCTCCCTGTCATCGGGAGCAGTGATCGCTGTCATGTCAGTGGTAGCCCATCCCCCCACAGTTAGAGTCACTCCCTAGGACACACTTAACCCCTTGATCGCCCCCTAGTGTTTAACCCATTCCCTGCCAGTGTCATTTACACAGTAATCACAGTGAAGAAACAATTATTTTTTTTATATATTTTTTGGGATATTTATTATAGCAAAAATTCAAAAATATTGCTTTTTTTTCTAAATTGTCGCAATTTTTTTGTTTATAGTGCAAAAAATGAAAACCGCAGAGGTGATCAAATACCACCAAAAGAAAGCTCTATTTGTGGGAAAAAAAGGACGTCAATTTTGTTTGGGTGCAACGTCGCACGACCGCGCAATTGTCAGTGAAAGCGACGCAGTGCCGTATCGCAAAAAAGTGCTCTGGTCAGGAAGGGGGTAAATTCTTCCGGGGCTGAAGTGGTTAAGTAATAATAAAAAAAAAACCTTCACTTGGGTTTCACACACTCCCCCTCCCAGACACTGCAACTCACAATGGGAGGGTTTCAGCAACAGAGGTAGTGCTGTCAATCCAGAATAGACTAGGTGTAGCTAGGTGCTGAATAGGGATGAGCCGAACACCCCCCCGGATCGGTTCGCATCTAGAACATGCGAACAGGCAAAAAATTTGTTTGAACACGCGAACACCGTTAAAGTCTATGGGACACGAACATGAAAAATCAAAAGTGCTAATTTTAAAGGTTAATATGCAAGTTATTATCATAAAAAGTGTTTGGGGACCAGGGTCCTGCCCCAGGGGACATGTATCAATGCAAAAAAAAGTTTTAAAAACTGACGTTTTTTCGGGAGCAGTGATTTTAATAATGCTTAAAGTGAAACAATAAAAGTGAAATATTCCTTTAAATTTCGTACCTGGGGGGTGTCTATAGTATGCCTGTAAAGTGGTGCGTGTTTCCCGTGTTTAGAACTGTTCCTGCACAAAATTTAAAATTTCTGAAGGAAAAAAAGTAATTTAAAACTACTCGCGGCTATTAATGAATTGTCGGGTCCCGGCAATACAGATAAAAGTCATTGAAAAAAATGGCATGGGTTCCCCCCAGTCCATTACCAGGCCCTTTGGGTCTGGTATGAATATTAAGGGGAACCCTGAACCAAATTTTTTTTTAAAAAAGCGTGGGGGTCCCCCCAAAATCATTAACCAGGCCCTTCAGGTCTGGTATGGATATTAAGGGGAACCCTGCTCCATTTTTTTTTTAAATGGCATGGGGTTCCCCCCAAAAATCGATACCAGACCCTCCAGGTCTGGTATGGATTTTAAGGGGAACCCCTCACCAAAATAAAAATAAAATGGTGTGGGGTTCCCCCCAAAAATCCATACCAGACCCTTATCCGAGCACGCAACCTGGCAGGCCACAGGAAAAGAGGGGGGACGAGGGAGCGCCCCCCCTCCTGAACCGTACCAGGTCACATGTCCTCAACATGGGGAGGATGTCTCCATGTTGATGGGGACAAGGGCTCATCCCCACAACCCTTGCCCAGTGGTTGTGGGGGTCTGCGGGCGGGGGGCTTATCGGAATCTGGAAGCCCCCTTTAACAAAGGGGACCCCCATATTCAGGCCCCCCCTATGTAAATTGGTAACGTGGTACATTGTACTCCTAAAAACCACACAGACACAGTTGGGACAAGTCTTTTAATAAAAATAAATTAATTAATAAAAAAAAAAAAGCATTCCAGCGATGTAAATCCAGTCTGTCCAGCGATGATCCATTCTCCAGCGATGCTCTCCAGCGATGCTCTCCAGCGAGGAACGACGCAGATCCTCCCTGCACCGGCTAATGACGTGCAAGCAGTGTTTGAAAGTTCTTTCATAACCGAGGTCGGGGCCACCCATGATGTAACCCCGCCCCCTTTAACGCGTCACGGGACAGACTGTATTTACATCGCTGGAATGTTTTTTTTTTTTTATTAAAGGACTTGTCCCAACTGTGTCTGTGTGGTTTTTAACATTTTTGACACTTTCTTGAGGGCATGTGGCCTGGTACGGTTCAGGAGGGGGGGGCGCTCTCTCGTCCCCCCCTCTTTTGCTGCGGCCTGCCAGGTTTCATGCTTGGATAAGGGTCTGATTTTTGGGGGGAACCCCACGCCATTTTTTTTTTAAATGTCGCATGGTTCCCCTTAATATCCATACCAGACCTGAAGGGCCTGGTTAATGATTTTGGGGGGACCCCCACGCTTTTTTTTGGTTTAATTTTGTTTCGGGGTTCCCCTTAATATTCATTCCAGACCCAAAGGGCCTGGTAATGGACTAAGGGGGAAACCCATGCTGTTTTTTTCAATGACTTTTATCTGTGTTGCGGGACCCGACAATTCATTATAGCCGTGAGTAGTTTTAAATGACTTTTTTCTTTAGAAACGTCATTTTGTGCAGGGACTTTTCTAAGCACGGGAAACACGCGCCACTTTACAGGCATACTATAGACACCCCCCAGGTACAAAATTTAAAGGAATATTTCACTTTTATTGTTTCACTTTAAGCATTATTAAAATCACTGCTCCCGAAAAAACGGCTGTTTTTAAAACTTTTTTTTGCATTGATACATGTCCCCTGGGGCAGGACCCGGGTCCCCAAACACTTTTTATGACAATAACTTGCATATTAACCTTTAAAATTAGCACTTTTGATTTCTCCCATAGACTTTTAAAGGGTGTTCCGCGGCTTTTCGAATATGCCGCGAACACTCCAAATTGTTCGCTGTTCGGCGAACGGGCGAACAGGCAACGTTCGTGTCGAACTCATGTTCGACCCGAACATAAAGCTCATCCCTAGTGCTGAATGACAATATACAGGTCTTTGAATCAGCTGTGACAATGCCACACCCACTGTAACATTTTCTCCTCCCACTGTAGTGCAAGCAGGCACAGCCTACATGAAAACGGGAACTCTGCTCTGAATTTAGGAGTAGTACAGCATCATTGCCACCCCATCACACAAAGCTGATATAGGTAGACTTCAGGATCAGGGGGGGGTGGATGGTGTTAGAAAGACCGGCCGTTCATGTGACCACTGTGATTGGCTGTCACAGTGGTCACATGATCAGGAGCCAGTTCTGCCGGTTAACAATCATTAGTGTAGCGATACCTCCAACTAAGAAGGCAGCAGATTTAGTTTTGGGCCCTGAAAGACAGCTCCGCCAACCCCCGGCAATGTACTCGACCCCCTACTGGCACAGTTAGTTACGGCAGCAATAAACTCTTATACTGTATGAGTAATTCAACATCGAGACGATAATAGTATAAAAAGAGTATATGATTTACTTAAGGTTTATATAAGAAAGGGGTTAACATTTATAACAGTTCAGACAGTATATATATTTTGCAGAGCCCTGCAGCACTAACACACTATGCATATGAAGTGAACAGTAACAAGTGCGCCAAGTGGGCGACCGTTAACTAGACGCCCTGTGGCGCAGTAACCAAACAAATTAGCAAGCTGACCAGGCCTGGTTCAGATATCTACAACTTAGTCTATAGGGGATAAGGTTGTTTTCTTCACCGGCAGGTCTTTAACGGTGGTGCACATTACCAGAGTATGATTTGTAATCCAGTGGGAAATGTAAAGATGGGGTAAACACTGTATTATATAAAGTGTTAGTACCGCTCCTTTGAGGTCCTCTAACGAGAGTATCAAGAACAACTTGCGGGCCACGGCAGTCTATAGGCCCATTCACAATAACAGTATATGGTTTGGGCATACGCCCTCTCACACGCCCGGACAGGGTCCCAGTCCGGGGAACTTCCACCGACTGTATCACACACACACACACAGTGTCCCCAACGATCGGGTCCTCGATCCGGTCCCGGCTTGTAAGGGTATGTACTTACCGAGGCCGAGATGCCGAGAGTGGTTCACCTTTGCGACTTGACGCACTCCACCCCCTGGAGTTGAGACAGGGAGTGGATGGCGAGAAGCGGCACCGGCTACCGGCAGGTGGTGGGTATTTGTAGACGGTCCGGCAGAGCTGAGTAGACTGAAGAACAGGCTTCAAGCAGGAACTAGCCGGATTGGTAAAGTTCAAACAGCAGGAGATAATGGAAGATCGGTGCAGATTGAGTCCGGGTTGTAATGGCTAGGTAACGGTCCCGGCTGGGGGTCAAACACAGTAAAAGGTAACAAGTCCAGAGAGTACCGGGAACCCGGCAGGGGTTCAAGGGAAACGCGGAAGTCCAAAAGGTACAGGCCAGAGGTCAAGGATTGAAGACGGGCAGCAGATCCGAGTCACAGGCCGAGGGTCAAACACAGGAGAAGGCAGAAGTCCGTATCACAAGCCGAGGGTCAGGTCCAGGAGAGAGATCAGAGGAGTCAAGCCAGTCCGGGTCACAAGGAGATTTTCAGGATAGTTTTCCAGAGTCTTGGGAATACAGGAAAGCTGACAAACCAGCAACTTGTCAGTGCAACTGGGTCTGTTTAAATAGGCCCGCCTGGATTCCTATTGGTGCGCCGCCGCGCATGCGCGCGCGCCGCTGTGTCGGCGCGCGCACCCGAGAACGTAGAAGCGCCATCCCGCGCACGCGCATGCGCGGAAACATCATTCCGCCGCGCGTGCGCATTGGGCGCTGATTGGCGCTGTTGGACGGATTTCCCTGACAGTGCCCCCCTCCTAGGGGCGGACTCCGGACGCCCAGACTAGACATCAACTCAGGATGTTCCTGGTGAAAGACTCTAATTAGGCGGGGAGCATGTAGGTTCCTAGATGGTTCCCAAGAGTTGTCCTCCGGGGGATACCCCTTCCATTTGATTAAATACTGTAGCTGCCTGCCTCTTTTCCTGCAGCCCAGGATAGATTCCACCACGTACTCGTTTTCACCATCAACCTCCACAGGTGGAGGAGGTGGCACATCCCTTCCCGGGAAGGAGCTGGAGACTACCGGTTTCAACAGAGACGTGTGGAAGACCGGGTGTATCCTGTAGGAGTCGGGCAGTGCCAATTCAAAGGCCACAGGGTTGATTACTCGCTTGATTTTGAAAGGGCCTATAAATCTTGGTCCCAATTTCCGTGAAGGGATCGGCAATTTGAGGTTGGTGGCGGAGAGCCATACTTCCTCCCCAACTTTGAAGACTGGATTTTCCTTCCTACCCTTGTCATAGTATCTCTTGTAAGACTCCTGGGCGTTTTGCATCATTTCCTGGAGTCTCAGAAAATTAGATTGAACAAAGGCTATCCGATCTTGAACAGCAGGAACAGAGCTCTCCGAAATGTCATCAGGGAGGAAGGAAGGATGGAAGCCAAAGTTGGCCCAAAAAGGAGTTTGACTGGTGGCTGAATGCACCGAGTTATTATATGCAAATTCAGCGTAGGATAATAGGGAGGACCAATCATCTTGTGAGGCTGAGCAAAAACAACGGAGATATTGTTCTAGGGTTTGATTGGTTCTCTCTGTCTGTCCGTTGCTCTGGGGGTGATATGCCGATGATAGGCAAATTTTGATTTCTAAAGATTTGCAAAGTTCCTTCCAGAATTTCGCCGTGAATTGGACGCCTCTGTCAGAGGTGATGCTTTTAGGCACTCCATGGAGCCTGATTATCTCCTGAAAGAAGGCTTTGGCTGTATCTGCAGCAGAGGGAGTACCAATCATGGGCACGAAGTGTGCCATTTTGGAGAGGCGGTCAATTACGACCAGAATCGTGGTAAAACCTCCAGAGGGCGGTAGATCTACAATGAAGTCCATGGACACATCTGCCCACGGACGTTCAGGGATAGGCAAAGGTTTGAGTAGTCCCCAACTCTTGGTTTTGGGTCCCTTATACCGTTGGCAACGGGTACAGGAGGCAACATAGGACTTGCAATCTTGTCTCCAACCAGGCCACCAGAAGGAGCGAGAGATTAGTTCCATGGTCTTTTTGGTTCCAAAGTGACCAGCTAGTTTGTGGTCGTGAAAAGTTTTCAGAGTCAGTTGCCTTGTTTCCAGAGGGACGAAGACTTTACCTTGGGACCAGAACAAGTCATTACGCTTCTCCAAGGAAGAGGTTACTTGGTCAGGACAATGCTTAGAGGCGGCTCTTATGGAGGTTAGTAGATCAGCCTGTGGGATGAGCAGAAAGTTTTGTGCTGATAGGATGGTACTTGGTTCCTCTGCTTGAGGGGTCTCGGGAAACATCCTAGAGAGGGCATCCGCCTTCACGTTCTTGGAACCGGGCCTATAAGAGATATGAAAGTTAAATCTAGTGAAGAAGAGGGCCCATCGGGCTTGTCTGGGTCGAAGACGTTTTGCTGTTCTCAGATATTCTAGATTCTTATGATCCGTGAATATCATGACGGGGTGAGGAGCTCCCTCCAGAAGGTTTCGCCATTCTTCCAGGGCGAATTTGATAGCTAATAGTTCCCGGTCACCGACGTCATAATTACGTTCCGGAGAAGTTAGTTTACGAGAAGCAAAGGCTACGGGATGAAGAAGGGATTTGGGGCCCTGCCTTTGAGAGAGGATGGCCCCAGTGGCTGACTCTGAAGCATCTACTTCCAGCGTAAACGGCAGTAGCGGATCTGGATGCTTCAATACAGGTGCCGATGTGAATGCATTTTTTAGTTTATCGAAGGCATCTTGAGCTTCCGGTGACCAGTGAAAGCGGTAGCCCTGGCGTGTCAGTTGGGTTATAGGTGCCACAATAGAGGAGAACCCCACAATGAACCTCCTGTAGAAATTGGCGAAACCTATAAATCGTTGTACCCCTTTCTTGTCTGTTGGGGCTGGCCATTCCTGGATAGCTTTGACTTTCTGCGGGTCCATTGCGACCCCATTGGTAGAAATAATAAATCCCAAAAATTGCACCGTGGTTTTCTCAAAGTCACATTTCTCGGCCTTGAGGTAAAGTCTATGTTCTCGGAGAATAGTGAGGACCTTGATGACATGGATTCGGTGCAGTTCAAGGGAGGACGAAAAAATAAGAATATCGTCTAAGTAGACTACTAGGAAATCGTCCAGGTGTTCACGGAAAATGTCGTTGACCAGGTGCTGGAAAGTAGCTGGGGCGTTGCAAAGCCCGAATGGCATGACCAAGTATTCGAAATGACCGAATCTAGATCTAAAAGCCGTCTTCCATTCGTCTCCAGCCCTGATCCGGATGAGGTTGTAGGCCCCTCGAAGGTCCAGTTTAGAGAAGATCCGAGCTGATCGGAATCGTTGGAACAACTCTGGGATGAGAGGAAGCGGGTATCTATTTTTAATAGTAATTTTATTTAATTCCCTATAGTCGATGCAGGGCCTCAGAGTCCCGTCTTTTTTTTCAACGAAAAAGATTCCGGCACCGGCTGGGGAAGAAGAGGGTCGAATGAATTTCTTTTCCAGATTTTCCTCAATGTAAGACTTGAGGGTCTTCAACTCAGATTCGGACAAGGGGAAGATGCGGCCGAATGGAATTTTGGAGCCAGGCAGAAGGTCGATGGGACAATCGTAGGGACGATGTGGAGGTAGGCGGTCGGCCTGCTGTTTGTCGAAGACGTCCTGGAATCCTAAGTATGCTGATGGAACATGTGGTAGGTTATCCGGTTGAGGGGTTAAAGTAGCACAGGCAGTTGGAAGTGCGGAAAGACAGTGTTGAGAACAATATGAAGAAGTGAAGTTAACTTCCCTCTTGGCCCAGTTTATATGAGGCTCATGTGCTTGTAACCAGGGAAGGCCCAGGATGATGGGGAACATGGGAGATGAGATGAGGTCAAATCGAAGGTATTCTTGGTGGCCTGAATCCGTGATAGCAAGGACGGGTCTTGTTTCTTGCGTAATTACCCCTGAACGAGGCAGGGATCCATCCGCCAGACGAACCTGAAGATAACGGTCCTTGGTTTGCAGAGGAAAGTGAAGTTGGGAAGTAGTGATGAGCCGAACACCCCCGGGTTCGGTTCGCACCAGAACCCGCGAACGGACCGGAAGTTCGAACGAACATTAGAACCCTATTAAATACAATGGATGCGAACGTTCGAATTCTAAAGTGCTAATTATAACAACTATTATGCATGTTATTGTCCTAAAAAGGGTTTGGGAACCCGGGTTCTGCACCAGGGGACATGTATCAATGCAAAAAGAAGTTTTAAAAACGGTCGTTTTTCGGGAGCAGTCATTTTAATGATGCATAAAGTGAAAAAAAAAAAGTCAAATATTCCTTTAAATATCGTACCTGGGGGGTGTCTAAAGTATGCCTGTGAAGTGCCACGTGTTTCCCGTGTTTAGAACTGTCCCTGCACAAAATGACACTTCTAAAGGAAAAAAAAGCCATTTAAAACTGCTTGCGGCTTTAATGTAATGTCTGGTCCCGGTAATATGGATGAAATTCTTTAAGAAAAATGGCATAGCTACCCCATGACCCCCCCCCCCCTACCCCAGCCCATTACCAGCCCCTTTGGGTCTTGTATGGATATTAAGGGGAACCCCGCACATAAAATAAAAAAGGCCCTATATACTCTGAACAGCCGTATACAGGCGGTGCATACAAGACAGGGACTGTAGGTTTGTTCTTATGTAGAATCTGTTTGTAATTTTGAACAGGTACATTGTTGAAGTGTAGCTCCAGCCCAAAAATCTATTTTTAAACTTTTTGGAAAACATAGGTAAGGGTTATCACCCCTGTAACATTTGTTTTGCTGTCTGTGCCCCTGTTCAGAACATTTCACCTCACTTTCCGTCCCAATGACAACTGTTTTTGAAATGTGGTGTTTTTCTTGAAACAAGGATTGCTGATAAAGCATCAGTACAGAGGAGACACCTTTCTCCCATATTTATTCTTACAGGAGAGAATTTTCCTTCCTAGTGGTAGATTTCCTCTCACTTCCTGTTGTCTTCTTGCGTTTGCAAGTAGGAGTCGTTTGTAAGTTGGATGTTTGAAAGTAGGGACCTGCCGTATATACTCTGCAGAAATAGGCCCCTTAGTTGTTGGTGTTGGCACAACACTGTAAGCACTCACAGTTACTCTTGGTTGGTGCTGGAACGCCCTGCTGTCAACTATTATATCAGGAATTTTAATTACATATAATTGTTGAACAGTGGTAGTAAAAATTGGGCCTTTGATGGTGGTGCTGGTGCCACAACACTGTAAGCCCTGACAGTTACTCTTGGTGGGTGCAGCAATGGGCCCTGCTGTGAATTATTAGATCAAGAATTGTAATTACATGCCCCTGTTGAACAGGGGCTGAAAAATTGGGCCTTAGGCACTGGTGGCACAACACTGCAACCCCTCACAGATACTGTACTTGGAGCACAGCAATGAGCCCTGTTGCAAAGTATTGCTTCAAAAATTGTAATGACACGCCCCTGTTAAACAGGGGCTGAAAAATTGGGCCTTAGGCACTGGTGGCACAACACTGCAACTCCTCACAGATACTGTACTTGGAGCACAGCAATGAGCCCTGTTGCAAAGTATTGCTTCAAAAATTGTAATTACACGCCCCTGTTAAACAGGGGCTGAAAAATTGGGCGTTAGGCACTGGTGGCGGCACCCATAAACAAAAATGATCTTCCAAGCTATCATCATCAATCGTATCATTGAGGACTCGGAGGAGGAGGATAGGCAGTCAACATAACAGCACAGGCACTCAGCATCAGCATCAGTCTTGAAGGGATGTGACATTTTAAAATCAATTAGTCTGTTATATCAGCATCAGGTGTGTGGTAGCTGGTGGTGATCCAAGACTGGTTCATCTTGATGAAAGTCAGTCGATCAACCGAGTCGGTGGACAGGCGCACCCTGTGATCCGTGACAAATCCTCCAGCAGCACTGAATGTGCGTTCCGAAAGAACGCTGGATGCAGGACAGGCCAGTAGCTCAATTGCATACTGTGCAAGCTCTGGCCAGTGATCCATCCTCAAGACCCAGTAAGCCAGAGGATTTTCGGTGGGGAAGGTGTCCAAGTCTGACCTTGCCCCTAGATATTCCTGCACCATGTTTATCAGACGCTGGCGATGGTTGCTGGAACCAATCATACTTTGGGGCTGCGGACTAAAGAATTGTCTGAACGCATCGGTCAGACGGCCACCTTCCCCACCGCTCCTTCTTTGACTGGCCGAAGCCTCAGCAACTCGTTGTCCAGGACCAGGAGTTTGCAACCTCCCAGTCTCTGGGAACGCGTTGCACAGACCTTTCTGCAAGGCCTCCCGGAGTTGTCTCATCCTCTGCTCCCTCTGCGACGGTAACATAAGGTCCGCAACCTTACCCTTGTACCGTGGATCAAGGAGAGTGGCCAGCCAGTAATGGTCCCTCTCCTTGATCCGAAGAATACGAGGATCCTTCCGCAGACTTTGCAGGATCAGGGAGGCCATGCAGCGTAGGTTTGCTGAGGCATTCGCTCCGGAGTCCTCTGGGTCACTAAGGACGACATGATCCGCAGCCACCTCCTCCCAGCCACGTACAAGTCCACTGGTTTCTTGGGACTGTAAATCATCCCTAAAAGACTGCTGCTGATGATGCTGAGTGCCAGCCTCCACCTCCATGCTGACACAATCCTCCTCCTCCTCCTCCTCCTCCTCCTCTTCCTGTGCGATGGGTGGGACAGAAGGAACACTGTCTGGGTAAAGGGGGCCTTGAGAGGCAAGGAAGTCCTCCTCTTCCTGCCTCTGTTCTGCCTCAAGTGCCCTGTCCATTATTCCACGCAGCGTGTGCTCCAACAGGTGGACAAGAGGTACAGTGTCACTGATGCATGCACTGTCACTGCTCACCATCCTCGTGGCCTCCTCAAATGGTGCCAGGACAGTGCATGCATCCCTGATCATGCCCCACTGGCGTGGAGAAAAAAAACCAAGCTCCCCTGACCCTGTCCTGGTGCCGTAGTCGCACAGGTACTCATTGATGGCCCTCTGCTGCGTGTGCAGCCGCTGCAGCATGGCCAACGTTGAGTTCCACCTGGTGGGCATGTCACATATAAGGCGGTTCTTGGGCAGGTTCAACTCCTTTTGCAGCTCAGCCAGGCGAGCACTGGCATTATAAGATCTGCGGAAATGCACACAGACTTTCCTGGCCTGCCTCAGGACATCCTGTAAGCCCGGGTACCTGCCCAAGAACCGCTGCACCACCAGGTTAAGGACGTGAGCCACACAGGGCACATGGGTCAGTTGTCCCTGTCGGAGGGCGGAGAGGAGGTTGGTGCCATTGTCGCAAACCACCATTCCTGGCTTAAGCTGGCGTGGCGTCAACCACCTCTCGGCCTGGCCCTGCAGAGCAGACAGGACCTCTGCCCCAGTGTGGCTTCTGTCCCCCAAACACACCAGCGCAAGCACGGCATGGCATCTTTTTGCCTGCGTACTTGCGTAGCCCCGTGAACGGCTACGGAGCACCGCTGGTTCATAGGACAAACCACAGGAAGAGGCCATGGAGGAAGAAGAAGAGGAGGGGGTGGAGGAGAGAGGTGTGTCACAACCAGTAGTAGCATTTTGGAGGCGTGGCGGTGGGACAACCTCCAACACTACTGCACCTTGTCCTGAATCCTTCCCAGCTGCCAAAAGAGTGACCCAATGGGCCGTGAAAGAAAGGTAACGTCCCTGTCCATGCCTGCTGGACCATGAGTCAGCGGTAATATGCACCTTACCGCTGACCGCCCTGTCCAGCGAGGCCAAGACATTGCCTTCCACATGCCGGTAGAGAGCCGGAATAGCCTTCCGTGAGAAAAAGTGGCGTTTGGGAACCTGCCACTGAGGAACCGCACATTGCACAAACTCACGGAAGGGGGCCGAGTCTACCAACTGAAAAGGCAGCAGTTGAAGCGCTAGCAATTTAGCCAAGCTAGCATTCAACCGCTGGGCATGTGGATGGCTGGGAGTGAACTTCTTTCGACGGTCCAGCAGCTGGGGCAGGGAAATTTGCCTGCTAGAATCGGACGTCGGTGTACTGCTAGCAGAGTGGGCGCAAGTACTTGGCTGTGACACACCTAATTCTACACCTTCATTCCTCTCAGTGCATGTTTCAGAGAGGACTGAAGTTATAGTGGGGTTGGAGATCCCAGCTGATGCGGTGCAAGGAGAGGTCCGCTTTGTTCTTTGGTGTGGGTCTTTGAGGTAGGCTTGCCAACGAGCTGCATGGCAGGTCAACATATGTCTGGTCAGGCATGTGGTACCCAAGCGGCTGATGTTTTGGCCACGCGATATACGCTTGAGACATATGTTGCAAACAGCAGCTGTGCGATCTGATGCACTAGCCTCAAAAAAGGCCCACACCAAAGAACTTTTTGAATGACGGGCAGAGGCAGCGCCCTGCACAGGCGGAGCTCTGCGGTGTGATTCCGTCGGTGTACTGCCCTTACGCTGGCCACCAAAGGGCATCCTGCCTCGTTGGAGATGTGCCTCCTCCTCATCCTCCTCCTCCTCCTCTCTCCTATTAGGCACCCACGTGGAGTCATTGACCTCATCATCCCCTCCCTCCTCATCACTGGAGCCAATCTGGCAGTATGCTGCAGCTGCTGGAACATGACTGCCAGATTGGTGTCCTTCTTGAGCATCCCCTCTGTCTGCTCTCACGCTACTGCCTTCCTCTAGCTGGGTTTCATCATCAGACCCTTCGAAACGCTGGGCATCCTCCTGGAGCATGTACCCAACACTGTGCTGAAACAGTTCGGGGGACTCCTCAGGAGGAGGACATGGTGGGTCTAGGGAAGGAGTGACTGATGATTTGTCTGACATTGATACCAGGGAAGACGACGCTTTGGCAGCTGCTTTTCCAGTACCCTGAGCCTGGGTGAGAGAGGATGAGGAGGAGGAGGAGGGCTTGGTCATCCACTCTACCAAGTCTTCGGCATGATGTGGCTCAACATGTCCAGCTGCCGAAAAGAAGGACAAGCGTGTCCCATGGCCATGTGCTGATGACAATGCACCGCGTCCACGACCAGCACTGTTGCCCCCAGACACAGAGCCTGCTTGCCCTCTTTTATTGCCTCCTGACTGTCTGCCTCTCCTTGTTTGCCTTCCAGACATTCTAATAGATGGCCTGCAGGGAGATGGGAAAAAAGCAATAAGGGCTACCTTCAGGTGTCCTTCTCTGTCCCTGGAAACAAGGACTTGCAGAGTGAAAGAAAAAAAACACTCTCCCTACCTACAGTTTTCTGTCCCTAGAAAAAATGTTTTTTTTAATCACAATATAGCACAAGGAAAATTAACTCACTGTCCTTACAGGTCCCTGGAAACAAGGACTTGCAGAGTGAAAGAAAAAAAACACTCTCCCTACCTACAGTTTTCTGTCCCTAGAAAAAAATGTTTTTTTTAATCACAATATAGCAAAAGGACAATTCACTCACTGTCCTTCCAGGTCCCTGGAAACAAGGACTTGCAGAGTGAAAGAAACTGACACTGTCCCTACCTAGAGTTTTCTGTCCCTGGAATAAATGTTTTTTTCAGCACAATATAGCACAAGGACAATTAACTCACTGTCCTTACAGGTCCCTGGAAACAAGGACTTGCAGAGTGAAAGAAAAAAAATACTCTCCCTACCTACAGTTTTCTGTCCCTAGAAAAAAATGTTTTTTTTAATCACAATATAGCAAAAGGACAATTCACTCACTGTCCTTCCAGGTCCCTGGAAACAAGGACTTGCAGAGTGAAAGAAACTGACACTGTCCCTACCTAGAGTTTTCTGTCCCTAGAATAAATGTTTTTTTTAATCACAATATAGCAAAAGGACAATTCACTCACTGTCCTTCCAGGTCCCTGGAAACAAGGACTTGCAGAGTGAAAGAAACTGACACTGTCCCTACCTAGAGTTTTCTGTCCCTAGAATAAATGTTTTTTTTAATCACAATATAGCACAAGGAAAATTAACTCACTGTCCTTACAGGTCCCTGGAAACAAGGACTTGCAGAGTGAAAGAAAAAAAACACTCTCCCTACCTACAGTTTTCTGTCCCTAGAAAAAAATGTTTTTTTTAATCACAATATAGCAAAAGGACAATTCACTCACTGTCCTTCCAGGTCCCTGGAAACAAGGACTTGCAGAGTGAAAGAAACTGACACTGTCCCTACCTAGAGTTTTCTGTCCCTAGAATAAATGTTTTTTTTAATCACAATATAGCACAAGGAAAATTAACTCACTGTCCTTACAGGTCCCTGGAAACAAGGACTTGCAGAGTGAAAGAAAAAAAACACTCTCCCTACCTACAGTTTTCTGTCCCTAGAAAAAAATGTTTTTTTTTATCACAATATAGCAAAAGGACAATTCACTCACTGTCCTTCCAGGTCCCTGGAAACAAGGACTTGCAGAGTGAAAGAAACTGACACTGTCCCTACCTAGAGTTTTCTGTCCCTGGAATAAATGTTTTTTTCAGCACAATATAGCACAAGGACAATTAACTCACTGTCCTTACAGGTCCCTGGAAACAAGGACTTGCAGAGTGAAAGAAAAAAAATACTCTCCCTACCTACAGTTTTCTGTCCCTAGAAAAAAATGTTTTTTTTAATCACAATATAGCAAAAGGACAATTCACTCACTGTCCTTCCAGGTCCCTGGAAACAAGGACTTGCAGAGTGAAAGAAACTGACACTGTCCCTACCTAGAGTTTTCTGTCCCTAGAATAAATGTTTTTTTTAATCACAATATAGCAAAAGGACAATTCACTCACTGTCCTTCCAGGTCCCTGGAAACAAGGACTTGCAGAGTGAAAGAAACTGACACTGTCCCTACCTAGAGTTTTCTGTCCCTAGAATAAATGTTTTTTTTAATCACAATATAGCACAAGGAAAATTAACTCACTGTCCTTACAGGTCCCTGGAAACAAGGACTTGCAGAGTGAAAGAAAAAAAACACTCTCCCTACCTACAGTTTTCTGTCCCTAGAAAAAAATGTTTTTTTTAATCACAATATAGCAAAAGGACAATTCACTCACTGTCCTTCCAGGTCCCTGGAAACAAGGACTTGCAGAGTGAAAGAAACTGACACTGTCCCTACCTAGAGTTTTCTGTCCCTAGAATAAATGTTTTTTTTAATCACAATATAGCACAAGGAAAATTAACTCACTGTCCTTACAGGTCCCTGGAAACAAGGACTTGCAGAGTGAAAGAAAAAAAACACTCTCCCTACCTACAGTTTTCTGTCCCTAGAAAAAAATGTTTTTTTTTATCACAATATAGCAAAAGGACAATTCACTCACTGTCCTTCCAGGTCCCTGGAAACAAGGACTTGCAGAGTGAAAGAAACTGACACTGTCCCTACCTAGAGTTTTCTGTCCCTGGAATAAATGTTTTTTTCAGCACAATATAGCACAAGGACAATTAACTCACTGTCCTTACAGGTCCCTGGAAACAAGGACTTGCAGAGTGAAAGAAAAAAAATACTCTCCCTACCTACAGTTTTCTGTCCCTAGAAAAAAATGTTTTTTTTAATCACAATATAGCAAAAGGACAATTCACTCACTGTCCTTCCAGGTCCCTGGAAACAAGGACTTGCAGAGTGAAAGAAACTGACACTGTCCCTACCTAGAGTTTTCTGTCCCTAGAATAAATGTTTTTTTTAATCACAATATAGCACAAGGAAAATTAACTCACTGTCCTTACAGGTCCCTGGAAACAAGGACTTGCAGAGTGAAAGAAAAAAAACACTCTCCCTACCTACAGTTTTCTGTCCCTAGAAAAAAATGTTTTTTTTTATCACAATATAGCAAAAGGACAATTCACTCACTGTCCTTCCAGGTCCCTGGAAACAAGGACTTGCAGAGTGAAAGAAACTGACACTGTCCCTACCTAGAGTTTTCTGTCCCTGGAATAAATGTTTTTTTCAGCACAATATAGCACAAGGACAATTAACTCACTGTCCTTACAGGTCCCTGGAAACAAGGACTTGCAGAGTGAAAGAAAAAAAATACTCTCCCTACCTACAGTTTTCTGTCCCTAGAAAAAAATGTTTTTTTTAATCACAATATAGCAAAAGGACAATTCACTCACTGTCCTTCCAGGTCCCTGGAAACAAGGACTTGCAGAGTGAAAGAAACTGACACTGTCCCTACCTAGAGTTTTCTGTCCCTAGAATAAATGTTTTTTTTAATCACAATATAGCAAAAGGACAATTCACTCACTGTCCTTCCAGGTCCCTGGAAACAAGGACTTGCAGAGTGAAAGAAACTGACACTGTCCCTACCTAGAGTTTTCTGTCCCTAGAATAAATGTTTTTTTTAATCACAATATAGCACAAGGAAAATTAACTCACTGTCCTTACAGGTCCCTGGAAACAAGGACTTGCAGAGTGAAAGAAAAAAAACACTCTCCCTACCTACAGTTTTCTGTCCCTAGAAAAAAATGTTTTTTTTAATCACAATATAGCAAAAGGACAATTCACTCACTGTCCTTCCAGGTCCCTGGAAACAAGGACTTGCAGAGTGAAAGAAACTGACACTGTCCCTACCTAGAGTTTTCTGTCCCTAGAATAAATGTTTTTTTAATCACAATATAGCACAAGGAAAATTAACTCACTGTCCTTACAGGTCCCTGGAAACAAGGACTTGCAGAGTGAAAGAAAAAAAATACTCTCCCTACCTACAGTTTTCTGTCCCTAGAAAAAAATGTTTTTTTTAATCACAATATAGCAAAAGGACAATTCACTCACTGTCCTTCCAGGTCCCTGGAAACAAGGACTTGCAGAGTGAAAGAAACTGACACTGTCCCTACCTAGAGTTTTCTGTCCCTAGAATAAATGTTTTTTTTAATCACAATATAGCACAAGGAAAATTAACTCACTGTCCTTACAGGTCCCTGGAAACAAGGACTTGCAGAGTGAAAGAAAAAAAACACTCTCCCTACCTACAGTTTTCTGTCCCTAGAAAAAAATGTTTTTTTTTATCACAATATAGCAAAAGGACAATTCACTCACTGTCCTTCCAGGTCCCTGGAAACAAGGACTTGCAGAGTGAAAGAAACTGACACTGTCCCTACCTAGAGTTTTCTGTCCCTGGAATAAATGTTTTTTTCAGCACAATATAGCACAAGGACAATTAACTCACTGTCCTTACAGGTCCCTGGAAACAAGGACTTGCAGAGTGAAAGAAAAAAAATACTCTCCCTACCTACAGTTTTCTGTCCCTAGAAAAAAATGTTTTTTTTAATCACAATATAGCAAAAGGACAATTCACTCACTGTCCTTCCAGGTCCCTGGAAACAAGGACTTGCAGAGTGAAAGAAACTGACACTGTCCCTACCTAGAGTTTTCTGTCCCTAGAATAAATGTTTTTTTTAATCACAATATAGCAAAAGGACAATTCACTCACTGTCCTTCCAGGTCCCTGGAAACAAGGACTTGCAGAGTGAAAGAAACTGACACTGTCCCTACCTAGAGTTTTCTGTCCCTGGAATAAATGTTTTTTTCAGCACAATATAGCACAAGGACAATTAACTCACTGTCCTTACAGGTCCCTGGAAACAAGGACTTGCAGAGTGAAAGAAAAAAAATACTCTCCCTACCTACAGTTTTCTGTCCCTAGAAAAAAATGTTTTTTTTAATCACAATATAGCAAAAGGACAATTCACTCACTGTCCTTCCAGGTCCCTGGAAACAAGGACTTGCAGAGTGAAAGAAACTGACACTGTCCCTACCTAGAGTTTTCTGTCCCTAGAATAAATGTTTTTTTTAATCACAATATAGCACAAGGAAAATTAACTCACTGTCCTTACAGGTCCCTGGAAACAAGGACTTGCAGAGTGAAAGAAAAAAAATACTCTCCCTACCTACAGTTTTCTGTCCCTAGAAAAAAATGTTTTTTTTAATCACAATATAGCAAAAGGACAATTCACTCACTGTCCTTCCAGGTCCCTGGAAACAAGGACTTGCAGAGTGAAAGAAACTGACACTGTCCCTACCTAGAGTTTTCTGTCCCTGGAATAAATGTTTTTTTCAGCACAATATAGCACAAGGACAATTAACTCACTGTCCTTACAGGTCCCTGGAAACAAGGACTTGCAGAGTGAAAGAAAAAAAATACTCTCCCTACCTACAGTTTTCTGTCCCTAGAAAAAAATGTTTTTTTTAATCACAATATAGCAAAAGGACAATTCACTCACTGTCCTTCCAGGTCCCTGGAAACAAGGACTTGCAGAGTGAAAGAAACTGACACTGTCCCTACCTAGAGTTTTCTGTCCCTAGAATAAATGTTTTTTTTAATCACAATATAGCAAAAGGACAATTCACTCACTGTCCTTCCAGGTCCCTGGAAACAAGGACTTGCAGAGTGAAAGAAACTGACACTGTCCCTACCTAGAGTTTTCTGTCCCTAGAATAAATGTTTTTTTTAATCACAATATAGCACAAGGAAAATTAACTCACTGTCCTTACAGGTCCCTGGAAACAAGGACTTGCAGAGTGAAAGAAAAAAAACACTCTCCCTACCTACAGTTTTCTGTCCCTAGAAAAAAATGTTTTTTTTAATCACAATATAGCAAAAGGACAATTCACTCACTGTCCTTCCAGGTCCCTGGAAACAAGGACTTGCAGAGTGAAAGAAACTGACACTGTCCCTACCTAGAGTTTTCTGTCCCTGGAATAAATGTTTTTTTCAGCACAATATAGCACAAGGACAATTAACTCACTGTCCTTACAGGTCCCTGGAAACAAGGACTTGCAGAGTGAAAGAAAAAAAATACTCTCCCTACCTACAGTTTTCTGTCCCTAGAAAAAAATGTTTTTTTTAATCACAATATAGCAAAAGGACAATTCACTCACTGTCCTTCCAGGTCCCTGGAAACAAGGACTTGCAGAGTGAAAGAAACTGACACTGTCCCTACCTAGAGTTTTCTGTCCCTAGAAAAAATGTTTTTTTTAATCACAATATAGCAAAAGGACAATTCACTCACTGTCCTTCCAGGTCCCTGGAAACAAGGACTTGCAGAGTGAAAGAAACTGACACTGTCCCTACCTAGAGTTTTCTGTCCCTAGAATAAATGTTTTTTTTAATCACAATATAGCAAAAGGACAATTCACTCACTGTCCTTCCAGGTCCCTGGAAACAAGGACTTGCAGAGTGAAAGAAACTGACACTGTCCCTACCTAGAGTTTTCTGTCCCTAGAATAAATGTTTTTTTTAATCACAATATAGCAAAAGGACAATTCACTCACTGTCCTTCCAGGTCCCTGGAAACAAGGACTTGCAGAGTGAAAGAAACTGACACTGTCCCTACCTAGAGTTTTCTGTCCCTAGAATAAATGTTTTTTTTTAAGCACACTATAGCAGAAGCACAAAACACACTGACACTCTCCCTACCTATCCTTCTCTTTCCCTAAACTAAAGGAATCCAGGTTAAGCAAGAAAGAAATAACAGTCACTGTCCCTGCCTATGCTACTCTATCCCTGCTCCGGAACACACTACACTAGGCCGCCGTGCTGGCGGCCTTTTATAGTGTGGGGCGTGTACTAAACACCCTCAGCAATAATTGGCCACAGGCATCCTGCCTGTGGCCAATCATTGCTCTCCTCGCTGCCGGCGCTGTGATTGGCCAAGCATGCGGGGTCACAGTGCATGCTTGGCCAATCACAGCGCCTGGATGACACTGCGATGGCGTAGTGCATTGTGGGCCGTTCGCGTCACTCGAATTTGGCGCGAACGGCCCAAATCGTTCGATCTTCGTCGAACGATCGAACAGCCAATGTTCGAGTCGAACGTATGTTCGACTCGAACACGAAGCTCATCCCTATTGGGAAGCAAGTGAAGAGTCCAGAAAGCAGCTGCAGGCTCCTGAATCAATAATCGCCGGTAGGCGGGTTGCTCCTGTTGGTAGCTGTAGAGAAATAGAAAGAACAACATAAGTCTGTGGTAAGCCAGAAACTGGGTAGTTCAAAGTGTCTTTGAGGGTACACTTACTAGGTCTCACTGGGCAACTCCGAAGGAAATGGCCAGTACCCCCGCAGTAAAGACACAGATTGGCCTGACGCCTGCGCTGCTTTTCCTCAGGAGAAAGGGGAGGACGAACTAGACCAAGCTGCATGGGTTCAGGCTCGGGGGGAGAAGATGCTGTAGGAACTTGGATGGGTGGATAGGCAGAAGCTGATCGGGGCAAAGTCCAGTTTGGACGGGTAGTCTGGAAACGCTCAGAACGCCGCTCCCGGAGGCGTCTGTCAAGCTGAGTGACAGACTGGATCAGATCTTCCAGAGTAGTTGGAACACCAATCCTGGCCAGCTCGTCCTTAAGAGCCTCAGACAGTCCTTGGCGATATTGGTATTTAAGGGCCGTCTCATTCCAGCCAGTGTCAGCTGACCATTTCCGGAATTCTGCCGTGTAGTCCTCCACCGGCCTTCTCCCCTGGGTTAAACTGTGGAGAACAGACTCAGCTGTAGCTGATCTCTGAGGATCGTCATACAGCTGCGCCATACTCTCGAAGAAGGTGTCCACGGAATCTAGTATGGGGCTGCTTTGCTCCATCAGGCCATGGGCCCAGGCCTGAGGTTCGTCGGTTAGAAGGGAGATGACGAACCCCACCTTTACCACTTCTGACGAGAAAGTCCTGGGTTGAAGGGCGAAATAGAGAGAACATGCGTTTTTGAAAGCCCGATATTTCTTACGGACGCCAGAAAATCGCTCAGGCAGGGGGACCCTGGGTTCAGGGGTAGCCATTACTACGGTGGGATTTGCCTGATTTTGAGACGTGGAGGCAACATTGGCAATGGTAGCAGCTGGTGATGCTGGTCCTGTAGCTCCAGTAAGTAGCTGAAAGCGGCCATCCATTTGGACATAACCTTCTTGTAATTTCTGAACCGCGTCGGTTAGTGCGGTGACTTGCTGACATAGGGTCTCGAACGGTGAACGCGCCCTGTCGGCCTCAGACATCTGGCTGGTTTGTACTGTAAGGGTATGTACTTACCGAGGCCGAGATGCCGAGAGTGGTTCACCTTTGCGACTTGACGCACTCCACCCCCTGGAGTTGAGACAGGGAGTGGATGGCGAGAAGCGGCACCGGCTACCGGCAGGTGGTGGGTATTTGTAGACGGTCCGGCAGAGCTGAGTAGACTGAAGAACAGGCTTCAAGCAGGAACTAGCCGGATTGGTAAAGTTCAAACAGCAGGAGATAATGGAAGATCGGTGCAGATTGAGTCCGGGTTGTAATGGCTAGGTAACGGTCCCGGCTGGGGGTCAAACACAGTAAAAGGTAACAAGTCCAGAGAGTACCGGGAACCCGGCAGGGGTTCAAGGGAAACGCGGAAGTCCAAAAGGTACAGGCCAGAGGTCAAGGATTGAAGACGGGCAGCAGATCCGAGTCACAGGCCGAGGGTCAAACACAGGAGAAGGCAGAAGTCCGTATCACAAGCCGAGGGTCAGGTCCAGGAGAGAGATCAGAGGAGTCAAGCCAGTCCGGGTCACAAGGAGATTTTCAGGATAGTTTTCCAGAGTCTTGGGAATACAGGAAAGCTGACAAACCAGCAACTTGTCAGTGCAACTGGGTCTGTTTAAATAGGCCCGCCTGGATTCCTATTGGTGCGCCGCCGCGCATGCGCGCGCGCCGCTGTGTCGGCGCGCGCACCCGAGAACGTAGAAGCGCCGTCCCGCGCACGCGCATGCGCGGAAACATCATTCCGCCGCGCGTGCGCATTGGGCGCTGATTGGCGCTGTTGGACGGATTTCCCTGACACGGCTGTAAACAAACGAGGTCCGGAGCCACCCAGGCTCGCAGTGGGGTGGAAGGCTCTTTGGTGCTGCGCAAGGTCTCAGGCTTCAGGCCTTGCACTCCGACACATCCGCGCAGGAGGATCAGTCTCTGAAGTCTCGTGTCCCAAAGAGGCCGAGCGCAGCCGCGCCTCCTCCTTATATAACCCCTCCCATGAGTCTCTGCGGTGAACACTGCCGAATGGGTTTCTGGGTGATGTAGTCTCCCGGAAGTAAAAGGGGAACACCCCGCTACACACTCCCCCCACTTGAACTCTTTGGTCCCCAAAGATAAACCTTAACAAAGACTATGTACAACTTTAGACAATTCTGCGAACGATGTTGGCATAGGGAATTCCCACCAAAACTGAGGGGTAGAATTCCCTTGCCCACAGGTCACATTATCATGGGTGGCCTGTCTAACTGTGCCAGAGAGTGAGCTAGGGTTGCCCTCCACCAAATGGACAGTGGAGGGATCTGGATTCTCAGCATTTCTCCTAGCAGTAATTACAGAGTCCTCCGAGCTATTCCCCATTTGTGGGTAGGTCAGCCTCTTAGGAGGCCGGATGACTCTTTGAGCCCTTTGCTCTCTTGGGACTTCTGGCTCTGGTGCCACAGGCTCCTCTTCCTCTGAGTAACTATCATGGGCATCTTCCCAGTGATCTGATGAAGGACTAGATGGGATGAACTCTGTGGCCTCTGGGTTCAGTGTTCCATCTGGAGTGTCTTCAGTAGGTGGAAGATCTATAGTGGAAGTTCCTGGAATTGGGGAAGGCCACAACCAATCAAGTTCTCTTTCTTCATCTTCACTAAGTTGAGAGGTCTCTCCATCTTCAGCTCGGGAGGTCTGCGACCGAGTGTTTGGCCTGGGAGTATCCAGAATAGAGACCGGTTCAGGAGAATCTCTCACGGGAGGTATCCTGACTGCTTCAGCAAGCGGGAGTAGGTGGTTTCGATGCCACGTCTTCAGTGGGCCTACCCTCCCTTCTGGCTTCAACTTGTAGACAGGTAGGCCCGGCAACTTCCTACAGATGACATAGGGTTCAGATCTCCATCTGTCAGCAAGTTTGTGCTTCCCAGGGACCCCCAGATTGCGTAACAGTACTCTATCCCCGGGCTGTAGGTCTTGTATCCGGACCTTCAAGTCGAAGTTTCTTTTGTTCCGAGCTCCTCTTTGATCTGAGGCCGCTTGAGCTTGTTCATAGGCCACTTTCAGGCTGTGTCTGAGCCTGTCCACATATCCTTTGTGGGATGTGGCTGAGGAATGGTCCAGAGAGGTGCCAAAGGCCAAGTCCACAGGCAGTCTCGCCTCTCTCCCAAACATGAGTCGATAGGGGGAGTAGCCTGTAGCATCACTAGTGGTGCAGTTGTAAGCATGTACTATTGCTGCTATGTGTTTGCTCCAATGTTGCTTCTTCTCACTTTCCAGAGTCCCCAACATGTTGAGCAAGGTTCGGTTAAACCTCTCCGGCTGAGCATCTCCCTGTGGGTGGTAAGGGGTAGTTCGAGTCTTCTTGATTCCCAACGAATCCAGGAGTTTCCGGATCAGTCGACTCTCAAAGTCCCTTCCTTGATCTGAATGAAGTCGTTGGGGCAGCCCATAATGGACAAAATACTTCTCCATGAGTATCTTGGCTACTGTGGAAGCCTTCTGGTCTTTGGTTGGGAAAGCTTGGGCATACCTGGTGAAATGATCGGTTATCACCAGAACATTTCCTAGTCCACTCAGGTCGGGTTCGAGGCAGAAGAAATCAATGCATACCAGATCCATTGGGCCTTGACTTTGTAGATGGCCCATTGGGGCAGCTTGATGAGGTAAAGTCTTCCTCTGGATGCAACGTGCGCATGAGTGGCAGTACTCTTCTACCTCTGCCCTCATGCAGGGCCAATAGAACCGACTTCTAACAAGTTGAAAGGTCCTTTCAGCCCCTAGGTGACCATGATGGTCATGCAGGGCAATCAGAACAGTCTCTCAATGTTTCTCTGGGAGGAACAGTTGCCATTTATCTTCTGAATCATCAGAGGGGCCCCTTCGGTAGACCACTCCCTGATGTACCTGCAACCTGTCCCACTCTTTCCTCAACAGGCAAGCTTCTTTTGAGGAGTGACTCAGGAGTTTGTTTGGATCCTGATTATCCAGAGCTTCCAGAACCAATTTCCCCATTGGATCTTCTAACTGATCACTTCTTAGTTCCTTCTTGGACAACTTTGGCAGATAGTCTTCTCCCAGCTGAGTTACTCCACAGTATTGTTTGGGGACTCCTATCTCTTCCGCCCGTGAGCCCCCTCTGGCTTGCAATTCAGCCCCTTGACCATCAGGTGCTACTTGAGTCCAGTCTTCCATGTCACAGTTGGGGCCATGGGATCTCCTGGACAGAGCGTTTGCATCTCGATTCCCAATCCCTGGCCTGTACTTTAGGCTGAAATTGAATCCAGACAATGCGGCCAGCCACCTGTGTCCAGTGGCGTCCAGTTTTGCTGTAGTGAAAAAGTAAGTCAGGGGGTTGTTGTCGGTCTTCACAATGAACTCCGCCCCATACAGGTAGTCTTTGAGCTTGTCTACTATCGCCCACTTAAGGGCTAAGAACTCCAGTTCATGGGTGGTGTAGTTCTTCTCAGAGGGGGTCAGGCTGCTGCTCACGTAGGCGACGGGCCGCAGTTGCCCTTCGTGTTCTTGATAAAGCACTCCCCCCAGACCGTCATGACTAGCATCTACGTGTAGTTCATAGGGTTTGGTTGGGTCTGCATAGGACAAGACTGGAGCAGTGGTTAGGCTCTTCTTCAATGCCTGAAAGGCCTCTTCACATTTCTGGTTCCACTGATCTTGGACTGACTCTCCCGGCTTCCGGGGTCCTGAGTCGTCCTCTTCTCCCTCAGTCTTGAGCAGTTCATTCAATGGTCTAGCAATTCGGGCAAATCCTTCCACAAACCTCCTGTAATAGGAGCAGAACCCCAAGAAGGACCGGAGTTCTGTTACTGTGGTGGGTCGCGGCCAGGAGGTAACTGCCTCCAGTTTCTCAGGGTCTGTGGCCACCCCTTCTTCAGACACTATGTGTCCCAGATAATTCACAGAAGATTGGTAGAACCGACACTTCTCAGGCGAAAGCTTGAGTCCCTCCTCACTGAGTCTCCTCAAGACTTTTTCCAGCCTCTCCTCGTGTTCCTCCAGGGTTCTTCCAAAGACAATGACATCGTCCAGGTATACAAGGACTTCAATAAGGTACATGTCCCCTACAGTCTTTTCCATGAGACGTTGGAAAGTAGCTGGGGCTCCAGACAGACCTTGGGGCATCCGGTCGAATTCAAAGAATCCCACTGGGGTTATGAATGCTGTCTTCTCCTTGTCTTCTGGGTGCATAGGGATCTGATAGTATCCACTCTTGAGATCCATAACGCTGAACCACTTGGCTCCAGATAAGCTCTGCAAGGCATCCTCTATCCTCGGAGTGGTGTACTGGTCGGGTATGGTTCACCTGTTAAGGGTCCTGTAATCGATACAGAGCCTCAACGATCCATTCTTCTCCCTGACCAAAACTATTGGTGAGGCATAAGGGCTTCTGGACTCCCGTATCACACCGGTCCTTTTCAATTCTTCAAGTTGTTCCCTTAGATCCTCCAGATCTGCTAGTGGGACCCGCCTGACTCTCTCTCTGAAGGGCTTGTCTTCTTGGAGGCGGATCCGATGGGTGGCACTCCTTGCACACCCCACATCGAATTCATCCCTGGAGAAGATCTTCTCCCATCTGGTCAACTGGGCCTTGGCTCTCTCCTTCCAAGCCCTGGGCAGGTTCGGGTTTTCCATGGATAGCCTCTCCCAAGCATCTCCTCCTTCGCCCGCCCCCTTTACTTCCGACAAGTTGACCGGGGCAGCAGGGCTCACCTGGCCCAGCAGCATTCTAGCTGGGATTTCCATGGGTCCATCTGTATTGTTCCTAACACTCACTGGAACTCTACAATGGGCCTTCTTCAGGGCCTTCAGCGGAATCACTTCTGGTATCACTTCCAGGCCAGGGGACTCTTCCCCCGGGTCAGACTCCAACATGACAAAGGGTCCAGGTTGCTCCCAAGTAAGCTTCACAGTGGCTTTGAGACAGGTTACTTCACCGGGCTGCAACACCACCCCTTCTCTTCCAAGTCTCCACACCTTCCCTATCCCCTCTCCAGGGTTCTTCTGTTCTAGGACCAGCCGTTGATAAGCCGTCTTCAGCATGGGGTGAATCTTGGCGGCCGCTGACCCCTTCTCTTTCACTAGAGGGATCAGAAGTCTTCGGACCAGGTCCGTGTTCGTTCCTATTATAAGGGAGCTCTTGTTGGCTCCTGGCGGCCGAGGGCATACAACCGCCAGGGTATCAAACACTTCAGCTTTTCCAGCCACGGATGGGTCAAAGATCATCCTGACAGGCAAGTAGCTATCGTAGGGGAAATTCTGGGTCCCAATCCCACATATCTCTAGTCCCTCTATCTTCTGGATGGGCAGGTGACTCAAGTGCTTCTCGTAGAAATCTCGGTATAACAGGGTCACTTGTGCCCCAGTATCCAAGATGGCTCTGGTGTAGACTCCCTCCACTTGAATGTGCACTATGGGAGATGGGCCTACTAGCCTCTCCGGATATGGCCCGGCAGGGGTCGCCTTCTTCTGACCCTTTCCCTTCCAGTTCCCTTTGGACTTTAATCTTTCTTGAGCCTGGTATGCATTGATTTCCCTCCTCTCAATGGGTGTACAGACCCGCTGAGGGATATTATTGATTTTCCTAGGTGTGCACCCCCTCTGGGGAGCGCTGTGCCCCTTCTGAGGGGTCTTGCCCCCTTTCTCTGGGGTGTATCTTTGTTGAGGAATGATGTATTTCTTCTGAGGCGTTTTATCTCTTCTTTCTTTCTGCTTCGCTTTCAGCTTGGAGCTCACTGAAGGTGATGGGCACCCGGTTGACTCCTTCACCGGGGCCCTCTGGAGTTTCCCACCGGCTTGCGGTTGTCCAGCTTCTTCTTGGGACTGGAACAAGTAGCCGCAACATGGCCAATTCGTCCACAGTTAAAGCAGACTATATCTCCCCATTCTTGTAAAGATGCGGGTGCCGAAGCAATTGGGAATAGTTCCTTCCGTGGTACCTCTCTCTTGGGACCCTCTGTGTCTTTCGCCATCAAAGAGGTCAACATTTCTAACACCTTGGTCATTTGTGCTTTCAAAGTGTCTACCTCTGAGTCTCTTTCAGTAGTCATCACTGGGTTGACTAGCACCTGTGCGGGGACAACATTTGCCTTAATCATTTGCTGGTCCTGTTGTAGCGCCTCCTCATCTCGGATGATTTTTATCAAATCAGCATAAGTCAGCAACGTTCCTCCTCCCAATGTTTTCAGGTGCAGCCAGACTGGATCCGAGCGTAACGCTCCCTTTAAGACTTGCTTCATTCTTGCCGCATCTGCATCTTGGGGCTTCATCCCCTTCTTCAACACAATCTTGCACAGCAATCTGTTTAGTCTCCTAACATATTCTGACAGTTTCTCCCTTGGTTGTTGGAAAGTATGTTCAAATTGGTAGACCATCTCTGTCACCTTTTCCAATTGACCAAACTCTTCCTGTAGCATAGCTAGACAGTCTTGAGCCGTGCAATCGGCATTCCCAAACCGAAAACTTTACACTACTTCTGCTGCTGCGCCTTTCAGGCTTTCTATCACTCATTGCCTCTTCTGCGCTTCAGGCACCTCCAATGCCTCTACTGCCTGTAATGCCTGCTCCACCCAGGTATCAAAATCTTCTTCCCCTGCAGGGACAGGGAGCTTCCCTGAGAATGTCTTCAATCTCCGGTAGCTAGTTTCTACATGCACTGTGTTTGTCTTCTGACATTTGCTTAGCAGATCTCCTATCGCCTTTATCAATTCTGGTGACATGGCAGTGGCAGGTGCGGGTGTCACCGGGGGCGTCACCCTGTCTCCCTTTACTGGTCAGGCGCGGGCCGCAGCCTGCGGTGATCCCATCGGTGATGGTTCCTTCTTTATAGTAAAAGCAGGCGCCACCCTATAGGTTCCATTATCTGGCGTCTTTACACACTTGCGCCTGCACGCCTCTGGTATCCCGTCTCCGTATTCCACTAGTGCATACTGATATGAAGTATCCGGGTCTGCCTTTATATCTATCACCCATGGTGTGTGATCTGGGGACACTGACTTCATCAACTCCTCTACCGTCTCAGTCTTCCATTCCTCCCCTGGGAGGCTGATGACTATTGAATTGTTTGGCTCTGTCCTTACGGCTTTGCACCACTCTTCTATCGCTTGTGGATCCATGGGGTCCATGCCGGGACTTCTGGCGTTCACCTGCTGTATCAGGATCCCGGACCCGAACCCCCACGTGTAGCGATACCTCCAACTAAGAAGGCCGCAGATTTAGTTTTGGGCCCTGAAAGACAGCTCCGCCAACCCCCGGCAATGTACTCCACCCCCTACTGGCACAGTTAGTTACGGCAGCAATAAACTCTTATACTGTATGAGTAATTCAACATCGAGATGATAATAGTATAAAAAGAGTATATGATTTACTTAAGGTTTATATAAGAAAGGGGTTAACATTTATAACAGTTCAGACAGTATATATATTTTGCAGAGCCCTGCAGCACTAACACACTATGCATATGAAGTGAACAGTAACAAGTGCGCCAAGTGGGCGACCGTTAACTAGACGCCCTGTGGCGCAGTAACCAAACAAATTAGCAAGCTGACCAGGCCTGGTTCAGATATCTACAACTTAGTCTATAGGGGATAAGGTTGTTTTCTTCACCGGCAGGTCTTTAACGGTGGTGCACATTAACAGAGTATGATTTGTAATCCAGTGGGAAATGTAAAGATGGGGTAAACACTGTATTATATAAAGTGTTAGTACCGCTCCTTTGAGGTCCTCTAACGAGAGTATCAAGAACAACTTGCGGGCCACGGCAGTCTATAGGCCCATTCACAATAACAGTATATGGTTTGGGCATACGCCCTCTCACCCGCCCGGACAGGGTCCCAGTCCGGGGAACTTCCACCGACTGTATCACACACACACACACAGTGTCCCCAACGATCGGGTCCTCGATCCGGTCTCGGCTGTAAACAAACGAGGTCCGGAGCCACCCAGGCTCGCAGTGGGGTGAAAGGCTCTTTGGTGCTGCGCAAGGTCTCAGGCTTCAGGCCTTGCACTCCGACACATCCACGCAGGAGGATCAGTCTCTGAAGTCTCGTGTCCCAAAGAGGCCGAGCGCAGCCGCGCCTCCTCCTTATATAACCCCTCCCATGAGTCTCTGCGGTGAACACTGCCAAATGGGTTTCTGGGTGATGTAGTCTCCCAGGAGTAATAGGGGAACACCCCGCTACATTAGTGTAGACCAAGGGTTTACAAACTTTCTAAACAAAGGACCTGTTTATTGTCCTTGAGACTTTAGGGGGCCCAGTGGGAATAGAAAATGTCCTAGCATCATTGGGAGTAAACCATACTCCATCATTGGTATTAGTGGGAGGAACAGTGCCCCATCATTGGTGTCAGTGGGAGTAAACCATGCCCCATCATTGGTGTTAGTGGAAGTAAACCATGCCCCATTATTGATGTAAGTGGGAGGCCCATCCATTAGGGGTACCCGGGCACCGCCCCCTCTCTCCTCTCCACCCCCTATATGCAGTGGATAGAGTCATGCATAGCATGACTCTATCCACGTCTGCTGCGGCCGCCCCCTGTTCATGTATCCAGCCCCTTTCAGGGCACTGGGCACATGAATTACAGCGGCCAGTTTTTTTTTTTGGAAGCACCTGATTAGAGCCATAGGCTCTAATAGGCTTAAAAATAGCATGGGCTCGGGTCATAGTTACATAGTTACATAGTAGGTGAGGTTGAAAAAAGACACAAGTCCATCAAGTCCAACCTATGTGTGTGATTATATGTCAGTATTACCTTGTAGATCCCTGTATGTTGTGGTCGTTCAGGTGCCACAGGGAATGCGTCCAGAGCCCACCCAGGTGTGTTGCAACAGCGAATTAATTTTCGCTGTTGCAACACTGATCCTCCTCCCAGCCAATCGGGAAGCAGGTATGAAACCCGTTTCCCGATTGGCCAAAATGTCAGGGGATCCTATTGGACGCCTAACGCCGGGAGAAGCAGAGAGGACTCCAGGAGAGGACACCGGAGCGTGCCACGCTGGAAGATGGCCAGAGCGGCACTGACCGCTGCTCTCACCGCCCACATCCACGGTAGGGGGGGTAGCTGGCAGTTGTGCTAGTGCCGCTCCACCGGCGGCCCGGTGGGAGGGGTTGTTTGCTGTTCCCCTCAAAAAAACTGGTGCCCCACTGTTCATGTCCGTGTAGGAATTGCCCCATTTTTGTTGTCAGTGTCAGAATCAGTGCCTCGTATCAGTGGGAGGAATATCGCCCCAAGGGCCAGATAAAGGGAAGCAAAGGGCCCAATCTGGCCCCCGGGCAGCAGTTTGGAGACCACTGGTGTAGACGGGTGTATTTCACAGCTCTTGTTTTTAAAAAAAGTGAACAGTGCGATGCACCGTGGTCTGCTGGTGTGAATGTACCCTAAATAAATTGTTAGTTTATTTACCGTCTGTAATAGCCATATTCTCCAGATGTTGGAGGAGACTTTTTTTTTTTCCACATTTATTTCAACTTTTCATTTTTTATTTATATTTTGTAGGGGCGTTGCAGGTGTAATCTGAGAAAATCTATTTAATCTTCTATCAGTGATCATAAAAATGATGCATGAAAATCTCCCCTTTTGTCGGGTGTCTCCAATAACTTTGAGGCGGCAGCTGTGACTGTTTGTGGACTGTGACAAAACTGCAAATCAGTCGGGCGATATTAAAACATCTGTCAGATTATCTCAAAATAACTGTAAAACCTGAAATTACAATCATTTATTTCATAAATCAATACCATCTGTGCTCATTGTTCACTTGTACACACAGATCAGCCGCTCAGCCTTGTATGTTGCTTGCGCTCAGAAATAGCGTTTGCTTAGAGAAATACAATACAAATCATACTCCGTCATTTTACAGTCTGGTTTGCTATTTTGAAAAAAGCCCTGTACACACGATCGGATTTCCTATGGATTCTAATCCGATGGATTTTTCCATCGGAAATCCGATGAAGCTGACTTCCATCAGTCTTGCCTACACACCATCAGTCAAAAATCCGACCGTCCCAAACGCCGTGACGTAAAACACCCCCCGACGAGCCAAGAAAAAAGAAGTTCAATGCTTTTGAGCATGCGTCGACTTGATTCTGAGCATACGTGGGTTTTTTGTCCGATGGAGTTCCACACAGACGATCGGAATTTGCTATCTTTTTTTTCCCATTGGATACCTTAAAACATGTTCTATTTTTTCTCACCGATGGAAAAAAGACCGATGGGTCCCATACACGATCGGTTTGTCCGATGAAAAAAGTCCATCGGACTGTTTTCATCTGTAAAACCGATCGTGTGTACACGGCTTAAGAGTTAAAAAAAAAAATAAAAAGAAAAAATTGGTTAAATAGATTTTAACCAGCTCAGCTCCGGAAGATTTACCCCCCCCTTCATGACCAGGCCATTTTTTGCGATATGACACTACGTTACTTTAACTGATAATTGTGCGGTCGTGCGAGACAGTAACCAAATGTCCTTTTTCCCCACAAATAGACCTTTTTTTTGGTGGTATTTGATCACCTCTGCGGTTTTTGCGCCATAAACAAAAAACAGACCATTTTGAAAAAAAACTATTTTTTACTTTCTGACATCACCGGCACATGCGCTCTGAAGGAACGGCATACCCGTGCCGTTCCTTCAAACCGTGCCGTAAACAGTGACTCAATCACCATCTTAGCTATTCATATCACTGAAGTCTGCAAACCCGGAAGGAAGACTGGGTGATGATGGAATCACCTTCAGCGGTGACAGCGCTCCGCTGGAGGGATTCGTTTTCCGGTAAGTCTGTCATAATGTGCTAGTATGTGATGCAGTCTAGCACATCATGACCTAAACTTCCTGGTGCCTATTTTTTTTTTTTCTTATGAAGTTTACTACCGCTTTAATGCAGAGAATGCATTAAGGTAAATACCCTTGAGCCTTTAGAACCACTTAAAGCGGTGGGTGTTACAACTACAATCGTTTATTTTTTTTTAACCCTTTCAGAAGCTTTTAAATTGGCATTTGAACACTCAAGTCTTTTGTAAAATGTGTCCCCCGATGTCCAGATTTATCTCTTAAATGAAGTTTGTTAATCCTTTCTTGGTTTTCATTTTACTTGTGGGCATGTGAAGTAGACTTGTGCACAACAAAAAAATTGTTTAGTTTAGTTTAGTTACTTTTCGGTCCTTTTGATTCGTAATCATTCGTAATTTTTCTAAACAGGATTTTTCGCGTTCGGACTAATTCGTATTTTCGCAAGCGACATTTTTCGTTGAATTGGAATTATTCGTATTAATGTAAGCCTTATTTTTTGTTGATTTATAATTCGTACTTTCGGTAGAGTACATTGTTTTTCGTTGATTCTGGACACAACTCCTACTTCTGTAACTTTTTTTTTGGTTTGTTGATTCGTAATTTTCTGTGTCTCTCTTACAATGGCGCTGCCTAACGTGCTTCGAATGAATTCGTACTTTTCTAAATACATTGCGGTTATTTGTAACAATTCGAAATCTCGTATTTTACTTTTGTTTTTGACATGCGGCTATAGTCTCCGCCCCTGTACACCATTTTGAGAGGGAGTTCAGCACGGTGAGGGAGGAGCAGAGAGCAGAGCAGAGTGTTATTGTGCTTTGAATGGATTTGTACATTCGTAACTTTTTTTTGGTTCGTTAATTCGGAATTTTCCGTGACGGATCACAAGTCGACTTGCTGTTGCATTAGGCCTCATTAACGCAACAACGAATTATGCCGAAGGCATTCGGGCATTCGCTATTTGCGATATAATTTATTTCGGATTTGGTTTTATTCGTAATTGCTTTGTTCGGAAATTCGAATGCTTCCCAATGTCCGAAAGTTGCTAAATTTGTACGAATTTCGATTTGTTACGAAATGAATTGCACAAGCCTAATGTGAAGCCCACAAGCATCCTGTTCCGGAATATGGTGCCCATTCTCTCCCCGATCTCACGAATGCGCATTGAGTCATTTTCTCAGCACCGTTGTTCTGACGAGAAATGCCCCCTGTCGAATAATGCCCGGCGTGTACTGCGCATGCGCAGCGCTTGCGTAGTATGGAGCCGCCGAAAACCGCCGAACAGTGTAATCCAATGTACGGCGGCTGCGCATGCGTAGTACCGGGCGTACATTATTCGACAGGGGGCATTTCTCGGCAGGGCACCGTCAACTAATCAGGTTGCCATCACAACGGGCGTCGGCGTCGGAAGTGCCCGCCCCGTTGTGATGGCAACGAAGCCCTTGGTGCGGCCCACTGACTCCTGGAAAATGATGACACACATCTCCCAGGAGCAGTAGCGAGCGGAGGCGCCGAGGGAAGTGACGTAATGAGCTGTGGAGAGGAAGAAGGAAGATTTCAAGGGACCACATAGCAACTGGCATTAAGAGATGAGTAAAAAAATAATAATCTCCAAATGTTTTTTTTATTTTATTTCATGCACCGTAATGCCTTTTTTTTTTTTGGGTGGAACTCCACTTTAAGCCCAGGTTCACACTGGACTGCGGGAGTGAAGCCGTGCGAGTTCAGCTGAACTCGCACGATTTCACTCTCGCTGTCAGTCCCGATTTCAGCCGCGATCTGACACAGATATGAATGTAAATCGCGGGCGAAATCGCAAAAAGTAGTACAGAAACTACTTTTTGAAATCGGTGCAGTGCCGCAGATGCGGCGTCGCACCGATTAGGACGGTGCCATTGCCCGCAATTTGTGGCAAATATCACCGATTTGACATGTGATTTGACAGGCTGGGTCACACTAGTGCAAATTGGATGCGGTGTTCCCCGCATCCAATTCGCATGACAGGATGGAGCCTGTTCACACATCTCCATGGCGGCTGCGGATCGGATTGCACAGAGGTCCTTGTGCATCTTTGGCTCTGTTTCAGGTCCCAATTTAGGCAAAAGTTTGGGTCTGATTCGTCCCTGAAACAGAGAACAGGGACGCAACGACCCCCTGCTGTGAGCCGTATCCGTATTAAGTGAGAACCCAGCCTTAAGCTTCCTTGTGATTGGAAACCTCTAGCTCAGACTCAGCAGGAGATGTGTCGGACCTCTGCAGAGAGACCGCTGCTTCCACACAGGGAGCAAGGGTCCCACTCTGCAGCATGCTGGAAGTGAAACGCTTTTCTACTCGTGCTGTTGCAGCTTTCTAAAAAAAAAACAATTGTAAGCTTTTGCAATTTTTGAAAACCATTTGCTTTAAATCACCTGACATGCTTTAATTGATTTAAAGTGAACATTTTGGTTTTAACAGTAATATTTTAGAGACACTAATTTGATGACAATAGCTTTACTCAGTATTTCTTGGTAGGACTTGCTGAGAACTTTTTGGCAGAAAATAAGCTCTTCTACAGGACAATGCAGAGTTCCGTCTGCACGGAGGATTTTTTAATGCTATGATTGCGACGCCTTTAGATTTGGTTTCATTTTCCTAGTCACCAGATTGTTAAAAGCCGCTGTCTAGAAGAATCACTGACTTCTGGGGCCGTATTTTTCATTTGGAGAATTTATGTCTATTAGGGATAAAGAAGATTTCACCATGAAGCTAAAATTATATGCAGCACCGCCTTTGATGTTCTGTGAAATGAATTTTCTGCTGATCTGTAATCAAAGTGTTTTAGGTCTTGTGCATGTCGGCTATTTTTATGTGTTTGGCTGCTTTACAGAAATGAAGGGGATTTTATATCTTCGTTTCCTAAACTGTAAAGAAGAACACGGAGCTACTATAAAAAACATGGAAGTTGACCACAATAAAGGATGACAAGATTAATGTCCACCAGTAAACTTACATAATATCAAGTTTTGTCAACACATTCATCTCCCACATTGCTCTAGCCTTCTTTCCGCCATAGTTGTTCCACATTTGGTTTGATCTATTTAAATAAATGTTCTATTAAAGAGTCTTTAGTATAGAGTAGGCAGGCACCTACGTAAGTCACTAAGGGGACCCTGTGCAAAACCAAATTTTGGACCCATAATCCACCTATGGGCCATAAAAAATGACTTTTTGATTGACAACTGCAGAGCCGTTTCCAGAAGCAAGTCAACTAGGTGGTCGGCTATTGTCCCACAAGCTGGAGTTGGCACCAAAGTGAACTGAGAAAGGAATCCTAAATATAGGGCTCAAGAGGTATTGTGAGCAGGGCCGCCATCAGGAATTTTGGGGCCCCTTACACAGCTTCAGGCATGGGCCCCCTGGAGTAAAGAACCGGGGGGGGGGGGGCTGCCACGAATTGAGAAGTGGGGGGGTGCTGCCGTGTGTCCGCCCCCCCGAGAATTAAGGTCGGGGGGGCTTTGGGTGCTGACGAACGAAAAAAAAAAAAAAAAAGGGGGGTTGCCACCTGGGCCCCTTACATGTGTACTGCCTGTACCCCCCTGATGGTGGCCCTGATTGTGAGCACAGTGTGTGTTGGGCCGGCCATAGATGGAGCAAATTTCTTTCCTGCAACCTGCAGGCTGGTTGTACCCAAATTGATTGATTGATCAACTTGGGTAAATTCAGCCTGTCCATACATGGTTTGAATCTTGCCCGGCTCCTGTTGAACCAGCCGAGAGTTGAACCGTCTATGGCTGGCCTTAGTTTGACTCAAGCCCTCTTTACTTTAGTAAAATATATATATATATATATATATATATATATATATACACACACACACACACACACACACACTATATTGTCAAAAGTATTGGGTCGCCTGCCTTTACAGGCACATGAACTTTAATGGCATCCCAGTCTTAGTCCAAAGGGTTCAATATTGCGTGGGCCCACTCTTTGCAGCTATAACAGCTTCAACTCTTCTGGGAAGGCTGTCCACAAAGTTTAGGACTGTGTCTATGGGAATGTTTGACCATTTTTCCAGAAGCGCATTTGTGAGGTCAGGCACTGATGTGGATGAGAAGGCCTGGCTTGCAGTCTCTGCTCTAATTCATCCCAAAGAAGTTCTATTGGGTTTTGGTCAGGACTCTGTGTAGGCCAGTCAAGTTCCTCCAACCCAAACTCACTCATGCATGTCTAAAAAAACGAAAAAAACGAATTTCCGATTTTCGGAAATTCGGAAATTCTAAAAATTCGGAATTCGGAAATTCAACTTTCCAAATTTCCCATTTTCGAATTTTAGATTCGGAATTTCGGATTTTCGAATTTTTGCAAATTCGAATTTTCGAAACTTGAATTTTCGAAATTTCCAATTTTCGAATTTTCGAAATTCCGAAATTCAAAATTTCTGAAATTGAAAAATTCGAAAATTAGGAAATTGAAATTTCGGAATTAACTAATTTCTCTAAATTTGTGAGAAAAACAAATTAGAAACTAAACGAATTGCACGTGTCTAAACGGCAATGGCAGCTACACATTCCTTGGTCAAGTCAGGCACTCTCCCTTTATCAAAGTTCTGAGGAGAGGGGGATTGTGTTACTTCCAAAATGCATTGGATTTTAACTGATTATAAAGGACAATCATTTGCCACTAACAAATTCATTGGTTTGCCGCTTTTCTTCACCTTGGATTTTCAGCCAAGGTCTACAGGTATTAGTTGGTAGAGGGAAATCATGTATTGGGAGAAACCTAACTGCTATATCAACACTACTAAATCAACAGTTCGGCTGTCAGGGTCATTTGTGTGATGGTCTCTCTAAAGGTCCATGTAGGGCTGCCTTAGTCCTAAGTATATTTAATCCACCTTATATGTCCATCTACCTCTTGCTGTCATACCCTATATCCCTTACATGTCCACTTATCGTTGGCTGGATCAATAAGTGTGTGGCCAGTTCACATTTTTTGCCTCTGCCTGACCATCCCTGATCCCCTGCTGGTCATCTAACCTTACCATCCACACTGGGGGCCCCACAAGACGTGCTGCAACAATTTTTATTTTTATTTTCATTGGCCTGCCTCTCCATAGGCTATCCCCTCTTCAGTCTATCATGAATGCTGCTGCCAGGCTTATCTACCATACCCACCATTCAGAGTCTGCCAACCCTCTCCTCCAATCCCTACTGGCTCCTAATTGCCCAGCCATTCACAACTCTGTCCCGAGCTACATCACCAATCTTGTCTCCAAATATCACCCAAACTGTCCTCTTCGCTCCTCCCATGACCTCCTACTCAAGCTCCTTCGTCTTCTCCTCCCATGCTCGTCTCCAGCATTTCTCCAGAGCCTCTCTCATCCTCTGGAACTCGCTACCTCAACCTGTCTGGCTATCCCCTACTCTTGCTACCTTAAGGCAATCCCTGAAAACTAATTTCTTCAGGGAAGCCTATCACGCCTCCAACTAATCTTACCACTTCCTTCAGCTCATTCCCCACAGTTACAACCTTTTGTACCACCTGCCCCACCCTATTAGTTTGTAAGCTCT
Source organism: Rana muscosa (assembly GCA_029206835.1). Classification (NCBI taxonomy): domain Eukaryota; kingdom Metazoa; phylum Chordata; class Amphibia; order Anura; family Ranidae; genus Rana; species Rana muscosa. Next base: position 66,534,743 of record CM055117.1, on the reverse strand, counting down.
TCTGAGCAGGGCCCTTTTAATCCTCTTGTATTTTATTGTATTATAACTGTATTGTCTCCCTTTTATATTGTAAAACGCTGTGTAAACTGTTGGCGCTATATAAATCCTGTATAATAATAATAATATTTTACATCTGGTCTATCCACCTATGTGAGTTAAAATCTGTGACCTTGTAGTCTATGGCTATTGTTATTGTTTTGTACCATATTTGGATCTATATACTTGTTAGTTTTCTATTTATTTAGTTATATTCCACCTCACATATTCCCAGAGGAAGACTGTTTACAGTTGAAACGCGTTGGGCCAGTTTGGTGGTTATGTAATCAATAGATTATGTATAGTATATGGTATCTCTACCAGGGGCGGATCCAGAGTCTTTTCTCGGGAGGGGCACTGCCAAAAAATATGTTTTTTTTGTGGGAAATTTATCGGGGAAATGGCTGGTGTCCGGCGCTTCAATCATCCCGGCACCGTGGTTGTTATGGTGTCAGGATGATTGAAGCGCATTATTTCTATTATTACATTGTAATATAAAATTAAATAGTTCAATGCAGAATCAGTGGGAGCCCCGAGTGTGTCACTTGCCACAGTCGCCTGCAATTAGTGGGAGCCCTAAGCGTGTCACTTGCCACATGTTGCGGATTGTCACTTGCCACGTCACCTGCCACATCTTGTGGATTGTCACTTGCCACACCTTGCTGATTGTCACTTGCCACGTCACCTGCCACACCTTGCTGATTGTCACTTGCCTGCCACCAGATGCGGATTGTCACTTGCCACGTCACCTGACACAATTTGCAGATTGTCACTAACTTGCCTGCTAAGGTGTAGTTTTGGTTGTCTCTTGCTGTGTCCCAGACTCCCAGAGTCAGATAATGTAATCTCTCTGCTGCTTGCACAGTGAGGGCGGAAGTCACTGCAGGAATGCAGGGCAGGCACGGGCGGTGAGAGATGATCTCATCTCTCTGCTCCCCCGCTCCCGGCTAGCTGATTGGCCAGCTGCCACACTGAGCCTGCTCTCTCACTCTCAACTGCGCTGCCAACACACTGAGCAGCACGGTCTGCCCACAAACTGCGCCGCCCGCCCACAAACCGCGCCGCAAGCAGAGCCGCCCGCTTTCTTAACCGTCTGTGGAGCCGCACGCTATTGCACCTGCCCGCAGAGCGGCCCGACGTGACTCACTGACGTCATTCGTTGCTAGACGCCAAGCGGCCCAGGCGTTAGCAACGAGTGCAGGGAAGAGGCTCCACCCACCTCCTCCTCCGCTCCTGGTATCGTGTCAGTGCGCCGCGTAACTACATTCGACGAGTCTCTCTCTCGGCGCCGCTGATCGGCTGTTGTGAGAAACTGAGAGAGAGACTCAGAGAGGCAGCTGCAGCCGCAGAACAAGTACTTTATATACTCGAGTATAAGCCGACCCGAATATAAGGGGGACATACGGCCGGCCGGTACCGGGTCCCCAAAGTCCAGGAGATCAGGCACAAAAAAAAACAGAGCAAGCAAGTGAGTGTGACAGATGGTCTCGGGGGGGGGGGGCAATTGCCCTGTTGCCCCCCCTGGATCCGCCCCGATCTCTACTCCCCGTAGAGGAGACCATGAGATAATACTACATATTACATCAGGAGCTTTACTGTATAGACTAGAGATATTTTAATCTTGTTGTACAATAAATATTTTCTATTTTTATACTTAAAAATCTATTTGGTCTGAGTCAGTTTGGCTGTAACAAAGTCCCATGGGAGATTCATGTGTTTACATACGATACAGGGATGGAGTAGCCGCTAACCCATGATATACTCACCTCTTTGCTAAGATTATAAAAGACAATCATTTACCACTGACACATTCATTGGTTTGCTGCTCTTCTTCACCTTGGGTTCTTACCAAAGGTCCATCAGTTGGTCAAGGAATATCATGGATTGGAAGAAACCTAACTGCTATATCAACACTACTAAACCAACTGTTCCCCACATCATCGGGGCCTACAAAGAATGCAGCATTATTGTTGACCAAGTTGTTTTGTGTACAGACTTGGATAAGGCAATGCAGAGTTGCCCTTTATCGATCTACCTATAGTATCCATAACACAGCTGTGGGCTGTTTTTCCCATTACAATAATATCAACCTCTGCTGAACCGTTCAATCAAAACCGCCTCCGTCGCCGAGTCATTAAAAAGCCAAGTGACGGATCCTGTACCTGCAATCTGCTGCTTAACTAAGGGACCTGAAATGTTGCAGATTGACAAGCTGTTACTCTAAAAACTGCATTTACTGTAGAGACTGCTAAGAAAAAAAAAAAAAATACCAGAGGGTCATGTGGTGGAGTTAAGCCGGTTGGATTGTTTGGAGTTAATGGCCCATTAAGTGTTTTCTAGCATGCATTTCACCTTAATTTGAACATGAACTGGGATTAGCTGCTGAACAGTGCAAAGTGTTATTGTGTAGATATAATGACATATTGAGTTGAGGCAGCATTGGGAGGATTTAAAATGTAATTTGCAATTCTATCAGGCGACATTTGCTTACCGTATGAAGCGTATTTCTTGTGAATAAGCCGTGCTGACAGAGTGCCTAATTTTTCCATTGACACCTGTGAAACCGAGAAAAATGGTCTGTTAAAGTTTATGTGATAGAGCTGAGTAAAATACTATATATATGTTTAATTGTTGTAAATAAATCATTGAAATGGTTGTCAGGATAGTAAGACGTTGAACAGGAAATACATTTCAAAGCTACAGGAATATATGAAATATAATGTACAAATGTAACGCTTTAAAATACAAGTGCACCTTTGCCAAAAAAATACCCTCGATCCCCTGTGGAAACCTCCCAATACATTTTGGTGTGCCCCCTCCAGGCACCTCCCCTGATTGATGCAGCCTCCCACACTGTCTGCAGTCCAGCTAATAAGAATCACGTGCCAGGAGGCTCACACCTGCACACTAATGTCCAGTGCACTAAAATGGAACAGATATGTATTGCAAGAGCAACGTTAGAGTGCAGGCGTGGCCAGCCCTGCATCAGGTCTTTACCTAACAGGTTACAGACATTGCGACAGGCCACATTGGTCAGGGAGGTAAGTACAGACGGCAGCAGAAACGTCTGTAGTATAGGTTTGGATCAAGTTTAAGTAGGCGAAAAAATACAAAATCAGCAGGTAATCAGCAAAGCAGAATGAAGAGGCAATTCAGCTCAGGCTGCAGGGATAGCTAAAGCCCAATCAGTAACTTCTTCAGGTAGTGCTTTAAATAGGCCACTTACTGCCAACACCAACGCTGGACATGCACACTCTCCCAGGCACATAGCAGGTCCACATATGGCAGTAATCCAAGTGCAGAGGCACATGCTGCAATATATGACTGTGCTGGCTTCTGATAAATCTGACCATCCCCACAAATATAAATAAAAATAAATAAATAGATAGCTAGATAAATAGATAGATACAGTTGCAATAAAAAGTATGTGAACCCGTTGGAATGACATGGATTTCTGCACAAATTGGTCATAAAATGTGATCTGATCTTCATCTAAGTCACAACAATAGACAATCACAGTCTGCTTAAACTAATAACACACAAAGAATTAAATGTTACCATGTTTTTATTGAACACACCACGTAAACATTCACAGTGCAGGTGGAAAAAGTATGTGAACCCCTAGACCAGGGGTCTGAACCTGGTGGCTCTCCAGCTGTTGCGAAACTACAAGTCCCATGAGGCATTGCAAGGCTGACAGTCACAAGCATGACTCCCACAGGCAGAGGCATGATGGGACTTGTAGTTTCACAGCAGCTGGAGGGCCGCCAGTTTGAGACCCCTGCCCTAGCCACTTAACGGCCGCCCACTGTAAATATACGTCAGCAGAATGGCACCGACAGGCAGAATCACGTATATGTACGTGATTGCCTTTGTATAGTTGGGGGGTCCGATCGGACCCCCCTTCTTTACAGTGAGCGGTCGTTTTACCTTCGGGAGCGATCCGGCATGAGGGGACGGCCGTTCGATTCCGGCCACCCCCTCTCGATCGCTCCCGGCGAATGAGAGAGCTTCCCCTGCCTGCCAGGAAGGAGGAAGTGATGTCATCTCTCCTGGGGCGCTCACATATACCGAGCGCCGTACAGGAGAAGATGCCAGGTTAGTACACAAAACAGCACACTGACACCAGGACACATAGGCACATAAATCGCCCCCCCAGGCCCCCCCAGACACCCCCAGATCACCCCCCAGCCCCCCCCCCAGCCCCCAGTCACAGTGTCACTGATTGCAGTGACCATTTATTTAGTGATCACTGCAATCAGTGACATTTGTGACTGTAAAAGTGTCACTACATTTAGTTTTAGGTCCAGTGTAGCCCCCTAACCCCCCCTAATAAAGGTTTAACCCCTGATCACCCCCCAGATAACCCTTTCACCCCCTATCACCACTGTCACTAAGCAATCATTTTTCTGATCGATGTCTTAGCGTCGGTGATGCTGATCGGTAGCCAGTAATATTTTTAGGTTCGCCGCAGGTTTTTATAGCGTCGGGTACCCCCATATATTACCTAATGAAGGTTTAACCCCCTTGATCGCCCCCCAGGTAACCCTTTCACCCCCTATCACCACTGTCACTAAGTTATAATTTTTCTGATCGATTTCTTAGCGTCGGCGATGCTGATCGGTAGCCAGTAATTTTTTTTAGGTTCGCCGCAGGTTTTTATAGCGTCGGGTACCCCCATATATTACCTAATAAAGATTTAACCCCCTTGATCACCCCCCAGGTAACCCTTTCACCCCCTAGCACCGCCGTGGCTATGCGATCATTTTTCTGATCGATGTCTTAGCGTCGGTGATGCTGATCGGTAGCCAGTAATTTTTTTTAGGTTCGCCGCAGGTTTTTATAGCGTCGGGTACCCCCATATATTACCTAATAAAGGTTTAACCCCCTTGATCTCCCCCCCAGGTAACCCTTTCACCCCTATCACCACTGTCACTAAGCGATAATTTTTCTGATCGATGTCTTAGCGTCGGCGATGCTGATCGGTAGCCAGTAATTTTTTTAGGTTCGCCGCAGGTTTTTATAGCGTCGGGTACCCCCATATATTACCTAATAAAGGTGTAACCCCCTTGATCACCCCCCAGGTAACCCTTTCACCCCCTAGCACCGCCGTCACTATGCGATCATTTTTCTGATCAATGTCTTAGCGTCGGTGATGCTGATCGGTAGCCAGTAATTTTTTTTTAGGTTCGCCGCAGGTTTTTATAGCGTCAGGTACCCCCATATATTATCTAATAAAGGTTTAACCCCCTGATCGCCCCCCAGGTAACCCTTTCACCCCCTATCACCACTGTCGCTAAGCAACCGTTTTTATGATCGTTGTCTTAGTGTCGGTGATGCCGATAGGTAGCCAGTAATTTTTTTTTAGGTTCGCCGTCAGGTTTTTATATAGCGTCAGGTACCCCCATATATTACCTAATAAAGGTTTTAACCCCCTAATTGCCCCTAGTTAACCCTTTCACCAGTGATCATCATATAAGTGTTACAGGTGACGCTGGTTAGTTAGTTTGCTTTTTATAGTGTCAGGGCACCCGCCGTATATAACCCAATAAAGGTTTAACCCCCTGATCGCCCGGCGGGTGATATCAGTTAGGTTTTAGCGTCAGAGAGGGTCTGCGTCACACCCCAGGCAGCGTCAGGTTAGTGCCAGTAGCGCTAACACCCACGCGTGAAGCATACACCCCCCTTAGTGGTATAGTATCTGAACAGATCAATATCAGATCTGATCAGATCTATACTAGCGTCCCCAGCAGTTTAGGGTTCCCAAAAACGCAGTGTTAGCGGGATCAGCCCAGATACCTGCTAGCACCTGCGTTTTGCCCCTCCGTCCAGCCCAGGCCACCCAAGTGCAGTATCGATCGATCACTGTCACTTACAAAACAAAAACACACATAACTGCAGCGTTCGCAGAGACAGGCCTGATCCCTGCGACTCCAGTGCTGTAGGAGGTGATTTCACCACCACAGTTAAAAAAAAAAAGCATATATGCCGAAGCATTGGGGCAGCAGGAGCGGAGGAGCGATTTTGCTCCTAATGCCGCGTACATACGGTCGAAATTCCGACGGAGGCTTGCCCGTGGAAAAGTCTGACCATGTGTACGCGGCATAACATTTGCGAGAAGATGCCCCCATGCTTCGGTATATATAAATGGTGCATGTATGCCCATCATTAGAAGTGGGTGGATGAAGGGCGGTATTCTAATGGTGGGCATACCCACCGATCAATCTTTTTTTTTCGTTCAGCCAACAGGCTGCATGAAAAAAAAGATTACAATACATGTCCAATAAGGACCAGCAACGTACTGGTATGTTGCTGGACTTTGAATGTTTATACCAGAATGATGCCTGCGGGTTTAGGTATCATCTTGGTATCATTCTTTTCAGCCAGCGGCCGGCTTTCATGTAAAAGCAATCCTAGTGGCTAATTAGCCTCTGGACTGCTTTTACAAGCAGTGGGAGGGAATGTCCCCCCCGGATATAAAAAGCGCCATTGGGAAATTGGGAAAGCATTTTATCACACCGATCTTGGTGTGGTCAGATGCTTTGAGGGCAGAGGAAAGATCTAGGGTCCAATAGACCCCAGTTTTTTCAAAAAAGAGTACCTGTCATTACCTATTGCTATCATAGGGGATATTTACATTCCCTGAGATAACAATAAAAGTGATAAAAATAAATAAATATGGAAGCAACAGTTTAAAAATAAAATAAAAAAGCAAAATTAATAATAAAAAAAAAAGCAAAAAAAAAAAAGCACCCCTGTCCTGCCCTGCTCTTGCCCAATGGCGAACGCAAGCGTCGGTCTGGCGTCATATGTAAACAGCAATTGCACCATGCATGTGAGGTATCACCGCGAAGGTCAGATCGAGGACAGTAATTTTAGCAGTAGACCTCCTCTGTAAATCTAACGGGGTAACCCTATAAATGCTTTTAAAGGCTTTTAAAAATGTATGTAGTTTGTCGCCAATGCGCGTTTGTGCGAAATTTTAAAGCATGTCGTGTTTGGTATCTATGTACTCGGCCTAAGATCATCTTTTTTATTTCATCAAACATTTGGGCAATATAGTGTGTTTTAGTGCATTAAAATTAAAAAAAGTGTATTTTTTCCCAAAAAAATGCGTTTGAAAAATCGCTGCGCAAATACTGTGTAGAAAAAAAAAATGCAACACCCACCATTTTATTCTGTAGGGCCTTTGCTATAAAAATATATATAATGTTTGGGGGTTCAACATAATTTTCTTGCAAAAAAAAATATGTTTTCATGTAAACAAAAAGTGTCAAAAAGGGCTTTGTCTTCAAGTGGTTAGAAGAGTGGATGTAAGCTTCCTAATGTTGTGTATAAAATGCCAGAACAGTTCAAAACCCCCCCAAATGACCCCATTTTGGAAAGTAGACACCCCAAGCTATATACTGAGAGGCATGTCGAGTCCATGGAATATTTTATATGTTGACACAAGTTGCGGAAAAAATACAATTTTTTTTTTTTTTTTTTTTGCACAAAGTTGTCACTAAATGATATATTGCTCAAACATGCCATGGGCATATGTGGAATTACACCCCAAAATACATTCTGTTGCTTCTCCTGAGTACGGGGATACCACATGTGTGAGACTTTTTGGGAGCCTAGCCGCGCACGGGACCCCAAAAACCAAGCACCGCCTTCAGGCTTTCTAAGGGTGTCAATTTTTGATTTCACTTCTCACTGCCTATCACAGTTTCGGAGGCCATGGAATGCCCAGATGGCACAAAACCCCCCCAAATGACCCCATTTTGGAAAGTAGACACCCCAAGCTATTTGCTGAGAGGTATTGTGAGTATTTTGCAGATCTCGCTTTTTGTCACAAAGTTTTGAAAATTGAAAAAAAAAAGAAAAAAAAAAAAATGTTCTTTCTTCATTTTCAAAAACAAATGAGAGCTGTAAAATACTCACCATGCCTCTCAGCAAACAGCTTGGGGTGTCTACTTTCCAAAATGGGGTCATTTGGGGGGGTTTTGTGCTATTTTGGCATTTTATGGCCTTCAAAACTGTGATAGGTAGTGAGGAGTGAAATCAAAAATTTGCGCCCTTAGAAATCCTGGAGGCGGTGCTTGGTTTTCGGGGTCCCGTACGCAGCTAGGCTCCTAAAAAGTCCCACACATGTGGTATCCCCGTACTCAGGATAAGCAGCAGAATGTATTTTGGGGTGCAATTCCACATATAACCATGGCATGTGTGAGCAATATATCATTTAGTGACAACTTTTTGTAATTTTTTTTTTTTTTGTCATTATTCAATCACTTGGGACAAAAAAAAAAATATTCAATGGGCTCAACAGGCCTCTCAGCAATTTCCTTGGGGTGTCTACTTTCTAAAATGGGGTCATTTGGGGGGGTTTTGTGCTATTTTGGCATTTTATGGCCTTCAAAACTGTGATAGGTAGTGAGGAGTGAAATCAAAAATTTGCGCCCTTAGAAATCCTGAAGGCGGTGCTTGGTTTCCGGGGTCCCGTACGTGGCTAGGCTCCTAAAAAGTCCAACACATGTGGTATCCCCGTACTCAGGAGAAGCAGCAGAATGTATTTTGGGGTGCAATTCCACATATAACCATGGCATGTGTGAGCAATATATCATTTAGTGACAACTTTTTGTAATTTTTTTTTTTTTTGTCATTATTCAATCACTTGGGACAAAAAAAAAATATTCAATGGGCTCAACATGCCTCTCAGCAATTTCCTTGGGGTGTCTACTTTCTAAAATGGGGTCATTTGGGGGGGTTTTGTACTGCCCTGTCATTTTAGCACCTCAAGAAATGAGATAGGCAGTCATAAATTAAAAGCTGTGTAAATTCCAGAAAATGTACCCTAGTTTGTAAACGCTATAACTTTTGCGCAAACCAATAAATATACGCTTATTGACATTTTTTTTACTAAAGACATGTGGCTGAATACATTTTGGCCTAAATGTATGACTAAAATTGAGTTTATTCGATTTTTCTTATAACAAAAAGTAGAAAATATCATTTTTTTTCAAAATTTTCGGTCTTTTTCCATTTATATCGCAAAAAATAAAAATCGCAGAGGCAATCAAATACCATTAAAAGAAAGCTCTATTTGTGGAAAGAAAAGGACGCAAATTTCGTTTGGGTACAACATTGCATGTCCGCACAATTTACAGTTAAAGCAGCGCAGTGCAAAATTCTGAATTCACCTCTGGTCCTCTAGCTACCAAATGGTCCGGGGCTTAAGTGGTTAAACTAATGAGATCTCCAAGAGCTAATTGGAGTGAGGTGTCAGCCAACTGGAGTCCAATCAATGAGATGAGATTGGAGGTGTTGGTTACAGCTGCCCTGTAACACACACCAGTTCAGGGTTTGCTTTTCACAAGAAGCATTGCCTGATGTGAATGATGCCTCGCACAAAAGAGCTCTCAGAAGACCTACGATTAAGAATTGTTGACTTGCATAAAGCCGGAAAGGGTTATAAAAGTATCTCCAAAAGCCTTGCTGTTCATCAGTCCACGGTAAGACAAATTGTCTATAAATGGAGAAAGTTCAGCACTGCTGCTTCTCTCCCTAGGAGTGGGCGTCCTGTGAAGATGACTGCAAGAGCACAGCGCAGACTGCTCAATGAGGTGAAGAAGAATCCTAGAGTGTCAGCTACAAAAGTCTCTGGCATATGCTAACATCCCTGTTAGCGAATCTACGATACGTAAAACACTAAACAAGAATGGATTTCATGGGAGGATACCACAGAGGAAGCCACTGCTGTCCAAAAAAAACATTACTGCACGTTTACAGTTTGCACAAGAGCACCTGGATGTACCACAGCAGTACTGGCAAAATATTCTGTGGACAGATGAAACCAAAGTTGAGTTGTTTGGAAGAAACACACAACACTATGTGTGGAGGAAAAGAGGCACAGCACACCAACATTAAAACCTCATCCCAACTGTGAAGTATGTTGGTGGAGGCATCATGGTTTGGGGCTGCTTTGCTGCGTCAGGGCCTGGACGGATTGCTATCATCGAAGGAAAAATTAATTCCCACGTTTATCAAGACATTTTGCAGGAGAACTTAAGGCCATCTGTCCACCAGCTGAAGCTCAACAGAAGATGGGTGTTGCAACAGGACAACGACCCAAAGCATAAAAGTAAATCAACAACAGAATGGTTTAAACAGAAGAAAATACGCCTTCTGGAATGGCCCAGTCAGAGTCCTGACCTCAACCCGATTTGAGATGCTCTGGCATGACCTCAAGAAAGCGATTCACACCAGCCATCCCAAGAATATTGCTGCACTGAAACAGTTCTGTAAAGAGAAATGGTCAAGAATTACTCCTGACCGTTGTGCACGTCTGATCTGCAACTACAGGAAACGTTTGGTTGAAGTTATTGCTGCCAAAGGAGGTTCAACCAGTTATTAAATCCAAGGGTTCACATACTTTTTCAACCTGCACTGTGAATGTTTACATGGTGTGTTCAATAAAAACATGGTAAGATTTAATTCTTTGTGTCTTATTAGTTTAAGCAGACTGTGATTGTCTATTGTTGTGACTTAGATGAAGATAAGATCACATTTTATGCCCAATTTGTGCAGAAATCCATATCATTCCAAAAGGGTTCACATACTTTTTATTGCAACTGTAGCTATTTAGATATGTAGCATTACCCCCGTAGGAGCTGCTGGTTATTTTTGGTCCTGCCTTTACCCCACAGTTCAATGTATCAAACCTTACTTGGCTCTAAATTGGGCGATGAGCCCACCGATGCATTCACCAGTCACTTAGTCTTTTTCCAATGCTTTTTATTTGACACAACTTGTAGCCGTAGAGGGATGGAGGGTTAGGGGAAAGTTCAGATACTTTGTGCAGATCACTGAGGAACTTGAGATCCAGAAGACAAATACAACTCCTTGTCAGTGGATCTTGCTCACCCGGATAGGCCTCTCTCACTGGCCTAGCAGCTGGAATGATGCACGGACAAAAGTCTCTGCCACAGACTCGATGAGAACAATAACTATTTGTACAATCCTCTGCCACAGGATTCGATGAACAGCAATAGACAAGCGAACACAGCTACACAGTGCCTAAAGTCCCTTTAAGCCATCCGGCAGTACTGTGAGGTAGATTGGTCAGGATGCATCCTCCAATTGAGTCACCAGGCCCCTCTTGAGATACCAGCCTTTCGCTCGGTCCTCTCCAAGATGAGTCCTCCCCCGGATCTTTCAATTGCTCGGCTTCTCCCTGCAGGTAAGAGAGCACAGGACCACCTCTGAACCAGTAGGCCCCAGAAAGGCTTCTGGGCCTACTTGCAGTCACGTAGCCTCAGGCCAGCAGGCCCCGAGGCAGAAGAGCAGTTGTCACATACCTTAGGCAAGGCGGGCCATGAGGTCAGAGAGTGAGAAAGATGGCATCTGCCCCTTAAGTATCCTCTCCCAGCATGCACAGTGGTAAACCACTCCCACTGGGCTGTTTCTGGGGGAAGGGACACCCAATACACCTTAGCTTGTTGTCCTTCCATCACTGACCTGTGGTGACAACGACACCTACAGATGACAGTGTGGAACTGCACACAACATGGCCAATGCTGGAGCAGAGGCTAATTTAGCCATAATATTGAATCTGAACTATGTACAGAACAGATAACCCACTAAATTTACATGCGAGCGCCTGGTCAACAGGAGCAGGGCGCTACAGATATTTATAAAGATATTTAGATAGATAGATAGACATGGGAAAGTTCCCCCAATGGGGTTTTTAGGCAAGCAAAAATTCAATGATTATAAATAATATGCATTGTTATGTTTAAAAGATTTTATTGGATGTAAACATGTGGCGTGAATCATGACAATTATAATATAAACTCTGGTAAAAAGAAGAATCTAAAAATCCATACACAATGGTGCAAAACCAAAATTGTTATACAACTTGACATGTTACATGCATTTGTGCATATACAATGCTGACGCGTTTCAACCCCTTAGGGGTCTTCTTCAGAGGTTTTTGGTTTGCTGTAAGAGATTACATAATGAGTTTTCAAATCCTGCTCGGGTATATTCAAAAACGGCAAGAAATATATAATATAAAGTACATAGTTACCAGTTGGCTGTGTATAGAAAAGGAACCCTCTTGGACCAGAGTCCTTAAAATAAATCCCGATGGCTCCCCGGCCACCTGGCACCCCAGGATGCAGCTTCAAATAGGCCACATGCGACTTGCAGGGAGTCACAATTAGGAGAATGGCCCCTACGGGGCATGCATGGACAAGATGGCGGACATCGGCGGCAGAGCATTGGAAACAATATTATAAAGTGCATTGTATGATGCGCTTAAATGGGTTTTTAGTTTTATATATTAGGTATGGGCAGGCAGAAATTCACCAAGAAAGTATCCTATTTTTGTATATATTTATATAATGTTCTATAAAATAAGTGTTTTTATATATTAATGTGTATCTATAAAAGGAAAGAGGTGCCCATTCATTGGATATAGAACAATGAAATTGTGTTACATGAGAGTGGTGATAATACTAAGGTAAGAGGGGAATGGGACACTATCCCTCCCACTGATACAAGACACTATTCTGCCATCTGACACCGACAATGGAGCATTATTTCTCCCACTGACACCACTAATGGGGCACTATTCCTCCCTATGATACCAACGATGGGGCACTATTTCTCCCCTTAATACCAGATGTTTATTTCCACACATGCCAGGAAATCTTCCACTTCCGCTGGCCAAAACCTGGCCCTCCAAGAGTCTGAAGAACAATAAACCGGCCCTTTGTTTTGAATCTTTGGAGACCCCTGGTCTACACCTTTGCTGGTGCATAATTTCGGTACGTCTAGTGCCATACTCCTCTCACATTTCTTTCACTATATCACACCAATCCCACACTATCCTATCACTCTCACACCATGTTCACATACTCACTCATCACCCACCCACCATCATCATATGTAGGTGCGTTTTTGTAAGGGCCGGATAAAGACAAGCAAAGGGCCGCAGTTTGGAGACCACTGGTGTAGACAATGAAAACAAAATTATTAAGGAAGTGAGATGAAAACAAGTAGTGAAGTGCAGTGATGAAATTATACTAGATTGGCTTGTTTGGTGTGGTTGTCATATTGTTATATGGAATTGTTTTTATTTTAATTTTAGCTATGTTATTATATTGATTTATTTTCTATTGAATTGTTTAGGAAGGTTATTACTACATCTACACAGTTAAACTAGTGTTGATTGCATAAAATTGCAATCAACCTATGGAAAAAAGGAGGGAGAGATATATTTACATATTGGAGACTATCCTGCCGTCCATAGTTGGATGCTAGGGATCCTGGCAAGATCCACCTAGCTCCCTACATACATTTATACTGCCCTTAATGGGGAAAATGTGTTCCAAGGCGAGCCCCTCCCACAGGCGCCCCGCCCCCATCCACACATTGCTAGGCCAAGGAAACCAATTCGCAATGGCGGCTCTCCTTAGGTGGCTCCCTCAGCGTCCCGGAAAGACTAAAATCCCCGGCTGCTGCCGTCACTTCCGCCGCAAACTTCTGTAGTTGGGAAGATACTGGAGAGATTAATAAAAGACCACATAAATGAGTTCTTGCTGGAAAAAAATATTTTAAGCAACAGACAGCATGGATTCATGAAAGACAGAAGTTGTCAGACAAATCTGATTTCTTTTTAGGGTAAGTAAAACCTTGGACAGAGGGGTGGCTGTGGACGTGGTATACTTGGATTTTGCAAAAGCGTTTGATACAGTTCCACACACACGGCTCATGTGTAAGATAAAGTCTACAGGATTGGAAATATCAGTTTGTAAATGGATAGAAAACTGTCTAAACACAGAATTCAGAGAGTCGTGGTTAATGATTCTTACTCTGAATGGTCCAAGGTTATCAGTGGTGTACCCCAAGGTTCAGTGTTGGGACCCTTACTTTTTAATATCTTTATAAATGATATTGGGTCTGGGATCAAAAGTAACATTTCGGTCTTTGCAGATGACACTAAGCTATGCAGTGGAATAACGTCCTTACAGGATGTCGCCAATTTACAAGCCGACCTTAATGCTCTGTCTAATTGGGCGACTATGTGGCAGATGAGGTTTAATGTTGATAAATGTAAAGTTATGCACTTGGGGGCTAAGAATATGAATGCATCATACATACTAGGGGGAGTACAACTGGGGGGGGGGGTCCGTAGTGGAGAAGGATCTGGGGGTTTTGGTAGATCATAAGCTCAATAATAACATGCAATGCCAAGCCACAGTTTCCAAAGCGTGCAAAGTCCTTTCTTGTATTGAAAGGTATGGACTCCAGAGAGAGAGATATCATTTTGCCCCTGTACAAATCATTAGTAAGACCTCATCTGGAAAATGCAGTTCAATTTTGGGCCCCAGTTCTCAAAAAGGATATCGGGGAATTGGAGAAAGTGCAGAGAAGGGCAACCAAACTGATAAGAGGCATGGAGGAGCTCAGCTATGAGGAAAGATTAGAGGAACTGAATTTATTCTCTCTTGAGAAGAGGAGATTAAGGGGGATATGATCAACATGTACAAATATATAAGGGGTCCATATAGTGAACTTGGTGTTGAGTTATTCACTTTACGGTCAACACAGAGGACACGGGGGCACTCTTTACGTCTAGAGGAAAAGAGATTTCATCTCCAAATACGGAAAGGTTTCTTCACAGTAAGAGCTGTGAAAATGTGGAATAGACTCCCTGCAGAGGTGGTTCTGGCCAGCTCAGTAGATTGCTATAAGAAAGGTCTGGATACTTTCCTAAATGTACATAATATAACTGGGTACTAACATTTATAGGTAAAGTTGATCCAGGGAAAAATCCAATTGCCTCTCGGGGGATCAGGAAGGAATTTTTTCCCCTTCTGTAGCAAATTGGATCATGCTTTGCTGGGGTTTTTCGCCTTCCTTTGGATCAACTGTGGTTATAGAATTAGGTATATGGGATTGTATGATATTATTTATTTATTTTTTCCTTTATGGTTGAACTGGATAGACTTGTGTCTTTTTTTCAACCTGACTAACTATGTAACTATGTAATGAGACAGTTACAATTTCGGCACGTGCCGGACATGTAACTGTTTTTTTTAACTGTATAATCAATGGGTTTACTTCCGCTTTAAAGCAGAGCTCCGCTGTAAAAAATAAATATTAAAAGCCAGCAGCTACAAATACTGCAGCTGCTGACTTTTAATAAATGGACACTTACCTGTCCTGGAGTCCAGCGACGTCGGCAGCAGAAGACGAGCAATCGCTCGTCTCTCGGCTGCCCCCACCGCCATCATCGGTGAGGGAATCAGGAAGTGAAGCATTGCGGCTTTACTGCCCGGTTCCCTACTGCGCATGTGCGAGTCGTGCTGCGCTGTCCTCACTGTTCCCTGCTGTGTTCTGGGTGTTTCCCAGAACACAACTGGGGGACGGGAAGTGGCGTTCTGCCCGCAGGTCCCCGCAGAGTCTATGCCCAAAGTGGGTGCAAATACCTGTCTTAGACAGGTATCTGCACCCCCCTCCCCCCTGAAAGGTGACAATTGTGGCACCGGAGGGGGGGAGGAATCCGATGAGCGGAAGTTCCACTTTAGG
The DNA here is from genome assembly GCA_029206835.1 of Rana muscosa. NCBI lineage: Eukaryota > Metazoa > Chordata > Amphibia > Anura > Ranidae > Rana > Rana muscosa. The sequence goes on along the minus strand of CM055117.1, from coordinate 66,519,128 downwards.
GTGGAGCTCCGCTTTAAGTCAAATACAAGGAGACAGTTAAATAAATTAGACGGACAGATAGAAGGACTGGACCAAAAAATAAAAACACCTAGGAACAAGGTGAAATCAATACCTGTTACTACCAATCCAATCCTGGATTTTAGATGGAACACCATTAAATGCTATGGGCCACTTTTCCTCTTTTGCTCCATTTTTTTGTTAATTTAGACCCAGCATGTACACACAGAGGACGATGTTTAGAGCTACTCAAACAGATGAAAATCCTCAGAGAAAGTGTATTTGGCACCAAATCAAGATTGATCTTAGCTGTGATTACACAGACCCTCTTGTAACATAACACATCCATGGCTAAGTAGTAAATTTATTTTGGCAGCTCTGTGTTTTACATCAATAACCCTCTGGTCCTGAAACCCCCCCCCCCCTATTCCTGATGACTCCAAAGGGTCAGAGTGGGGCTCTGTTTGCATTCATGTGTTGACTTGATGGAGAAGATGAGTCTTATTTAACCCTTTACGGTTCATTGATATTGGACCTACATCCTGATGAAGTGTCTTTTCCATCAACCATACAAGCCCACATGGTGCAGGCACACCGGTGTGGATATGAATGCGCTCACACACATGCATATGCTGTTAGAACTCCTACCGGCATCACTGCAAAGCATTAATTGGGAATTGGCCTAGCTAAAAAAAATGCTTTTGTCAATAATGTGAGCCTTCCTGTGTGTACACACTAATGCTTCAAAGAGCATTTAGCATCAATAAAAATGTCCACTGCATCATTTCTGGACTCCTGGCAGTGTAGGCACTGGTATACCAAATCTATGAGAACTCTGAACAAATGGTCAATAGACATGTGTGGTTCGTTTCGTTTCCGAATTAGTATTCAGACAAATTTTTCATTATTCATAGATTGGGATATATCCAAAATACCCAAATTACAGTATAAACAAAGTGTACCGAATGCTCCGAATACCGAAACGAAATTCATCCAAATTTTGGAAATTCAAATTGAAATTCGAATCGAATTTCATTCGAATTCGAACTGTAAACATTTTACTGAAATCAAGGACTGTGTGTGCTACTAGTGAACCATTTCGAAAAAATAATGCTGTTTTTGTTAAGCCAAAGGTGAGTCATTGTAATCATTTGATGAAGATTTTTCTTTTGCTTGTTCACTTTGCCGCATTTGAAGTGAAAAAAAAATAACATTTTGGGTTCGACCAATTTGAAATTCATCGATTTGAACATAAATAAATAAATAAAAAAAAATCGGTAAATTCAAAGAAAATTAAAAAAATTCTGAATATGAATTCCAAATACGAATTCCGAATATGAAGCCCGAATACGAATTGAACGAATTGACCAAATTTAACTACCGTGTTTCTCCAAAAATAAGCCCGGGTCTTATATTAATTTTGGCAACAAAAGACACAGTAGGGCTTATTTTCGGGGTAGGTCTTACCATGTAATGTGATGTCTTCTCTCCCCCTCTCTCTCCCTGCCTGTCAGGAATCCCCAGTGTGAACTGAGTTAAAATACTTGTAAAATCCTATAATCCACTCTATTACAGTATTATATAATGTACAATGTGTGTGTTTCTGTAATATAATTGTGCCAAATACCCTCGTTATAACGCCGCTCTGCGCTTCTGTGACCCGCCGGAGCTCTCTTCCCCACAATTATATTACAGAAACACACACATTGTACATTATATACATATACTGTAATAGAGTGGGTAATAGGATTTTACAAGCATTTTAAACTAGGGCTTATTTTCGGGGTAGGGCTTATATTGCAGCCCTCCTGGAAAATAACACTAGGTCTTATTTTCGGGGTAGGTCTTGTTTTCGGGGAAACACTAAAAAACTAGATTAACATATCTAAACTAAACAAAACAATTTTTTTTTGTCAAGCACACTAAATGCATCACTAAAATACCCACTGGCCATTTCTTTCAGCATTATCTGTGATATCCTCAGTCCTTTGGTTTTCCTGGCCCAGGCTTTGCTCTGTCAGCAGAAAAGCTTAAAAAAGGCTAAAAACACTTTAAAACACTTATCAAAGCTATAGAGGCAATGATGGGCTTTAACAAGCATTTTTTTTTAAAATAGCCATAAATATGAGCCCTTACTGACTAACTGTTACCTTGCATCTTAAGCCTCATACACACAACCGGATTTTCTGCGGACAAAGCGTAGGACTTTTGTCTGAAGGGCGTTGGCCATGAACTTGTTCTGCATACAAACGGCAAAACTTTTGTCGGCTAACAAACAGAAACTACATGGTTTTTCTGCTCTTTAGCGCCACCCTTTGGACAACTTCTGCTAATGTTGTGTTATGGTTAGCATTGCTTCTGAGCATGCGTGTCTGTACTTTGGATTTCTTTCCGACGTACTTTTGTACACGAGATCGGATAATCCAACAGCACACATTTGTTGATGGACAGTTTTAAAGCATGCTATAAAACATTTGTTGTCGGAAAATCCGACAACGATTGTCCGATGGAGCGTACAAATGGTCGGATTTTACGAAAAAACACTGCCATCACACATTTGTTGTCGGAAAATCCGATCGTGTGTATGAGGCTTAATGATCAAAGAAAAATGCACATTAAACCAGACAACTTAGTAACTAATAAAGAAGAAATTTATTTTTTAAAGGAAAATTATCATGGTTATAGGTTAATTGTACTGTAATTTATTATTTGCGTTTTTATCAGTTTTTAAACTGTTTTCCATTTATGTAAACTTTTCCTTGTCAAATTTGTTTATTGTTTTGAATAAAATAAGGAACAATCTGAATTTTACAAAGATTGTGGTACATACTCAAAGGGTAACAAACTAATTACTTCAATTGGAAAGAAACAAATAAAACTAGAAAATGCATTTCCTGCAGAAAATGCGTGGGAATGCTGAATAGCTGAATTGCTAAAGCTAACTGGATGAATAGCTTAAATCCATAAGAAAAAGTTAAAGAAGTGAGAATAGTTGGAAAAGTAGGAATGGTTTTAAAATAAACATGTATTTCATTAAAAAATGTTTAACACCACTAAATGTATGAAAGATGTGGAATTTTTTACGTTTTTTGAAAACCTGACATTAAACTGAATTGTATTTAAAAAAAAATTTTTTTTTTCAAAAAATTCTTTTATACAGGACAGTCAATGCAAGAAAGTGTATAACTCTTGTCATTTGGAAGCTCAACCAGCCAAAAGTAAAAGGCGTATCACAAAACTGAGCACATTGCCTGAAACTAGACAAAAATACCTACGTTTGATGTATGAATTGTGTATGACAAGTAGATCTTGTGGGCGTGAGAGCAATTTATATAGAAGGAACTAAGATCATTTTTTTAAGGCTCTGTGCTCTAGCTGTGACATCATCTACACTAAGCAGCCCAAGAGACACTCTGTTTAATTGATCAAATTTCCTGAAACGATCACTAAACTTAAACAGCTTTTTCACAAAAACTGTAAAAGATATCAAACTGAAAAGATATAGCAGGATAGCTGAATATTTTGTGAACATTTTAAAGTTTGTTTGGTGTCTGTAGGTGAAAGTATAAAGGAGCGGAAGAAGATTTTAAGGATTTGAAGCATGCTCTCATTCACTTCAATGTTAAAAAACATAATATTTTAAAAAGTATAAATAGTAGAAAAAAAATTGAAGAAGTCCCATCGTTAGCTGAAAGAGCTGAACATTTTAAAAGTTGAATGGTTTTAATAGCTGAAAGTATGCAGAAGTTACGCAGAGCCAAAAAACTTACGGAATAATAAGAATAATAAAAAAACGAATAACAATAGTGGGACTGCTAAAGCAGTCCTACTAAATATGCACTATAGCACTATATAGGCATCATTTATGTAAACTTTTATCTTGAAGATAAATATTTCAAACAGACAGTTTATAATTTTTGCGCTTTAGGCCAGGTGTTTTGTACCACCTCCCCTACTTCTCCATTCACTATATTAACCTTAGTATCACACTATAGATCAGACACCATAGCCATGGTGGGAATAGAGCAACAGAAGGAGACAACATGACCACTTTACTTCAGTACACCTACAATGTACAAGTGTTAATATGTGTTAATATGTATGATAAGTCAAATAAAAAATTTGCAGAAACCTTCTTAAAAAATGACTTGGGTCACAATGCATTAAAGTACCCCAAAATATGAAGGGGATAAACGCAGCATATTGTTTTAAAATGTGGAGCTTTTTGAATAACTAAATATTAGCAATTACAATTTTTATTAATTTTAGACACGTGCAGAGCAAAAAAATTTGTTTTTTGTTTCAATTCGTTATTTACATAAATTTGTTTATTTAAGTTTGTTCCATTCATTTACTTTGTTTTCGGAATTTGTTTCGTTTTTGAATGAGTTCGAATTTTTCAAATTCGGATCGATTTGAAAAGCTTTCGAATCAATTTCGAATAGTTTTCTAATTCGAATAGTTTTCTAATTCAAATCAATTTCTAATTCGAAAAGTTTTCTAATTCGAATGTTCTTGGAATTCGATTTGTTTTCCAATTTCCAAAGAGAATAAAATAGAATAGAAAATAAAGGAATAGAATAGATTTTGTTTTTCTATTTTATTCCTTTACTTTCTATTCTATGTTATTCCCTTTGGAAATTGGAGAACTATTCAAATTCTAAAAGTTTTTGAATTTGAAAACTATTCGAACTCTAAAAGTTTTCGAATTCAAATTTGAAAACTAATCGAATTTGAATTTCGTCCGAATTTGTTTTCGCTATTTCAGATTCGTTTACATTCGGTACTATTCTAATTCGGAAATTCGGACACATCCAAGTTTCCGAAACACTAAAATTTGTCCGAATTTTTATTTGGTACGAAACGAATCACACATGTCTAATTAATTTCATTGCAATGAGAGAGCAGTAAAAGTATAACTACACCCAAGAACAAAAAATTTATATTATGCAGCTTACCAGTCCTTTCTTTTTTGTCGACCGTGCAATTGTCTGTTAAAGTGACGCAGTCCGAATCGCAAAAAATGCTCTGGTCATTGAGCAGCCAATTCTTCTGGGGCTGAAGTGGTTAAACATTTGGAAGTAGTGATAGTGTAGTTTGCTGCCTTTGTAGTACACCTTTTGTTATTCTGAAGAAATCACTGTGTGCTTGTTTGTGTCCATGTAAAAAAGTATAGTACTGGACCATATCAATAAAGCACACAGAACAGGTCGCCAGATATTCTGCCTTGAACCATATTGCATATTTACACTGAACTCATTACTTTTAAAAGGCAAACGTACTCTACTGTCTCCTATGTGTTATATGGATACAAACAAGATGACTACATTATCTTTTTCCTTTAAATTATGCTTTTTTTAACCACTTCAGCCCCGGAAGGATTTACCCACTTCCTCACCAGGACATCTTTTGCAATACAGCACTGCGTCGCTTTAAGTGACAATTGCGCGGTCGTACAATGTTGTACCCAAACAAAATTGATGTCCTTTTTTCCCACAAATAGAGATTTCTTTTGGTGGTATTACCTCTGCGTTTTTTTTTTTTTTTGTGCTATAAACAAAAAAAAAACGACAATTTAGAAAAAATATTTTTTTTTTTACTTTCTGTTAAAACATTACCAAAAGAAAACATTTTTTTTTGTATTCATCAGTTTAGACCGATACGTATTCTGCTACATATTTTTGACATATTTTATTTTTAGCGTATATTGATTGGTTTGCGCAAAAGTTATTGTCTACAAAATAGGGGATAGATTTATGGCATTTTTTTATTTATTTTTTTACTAATAATGGCAGGGATCAGTGATTTTAAGTGGGACTGCCACATTGCGGCGGACAGATCGGACACCTAACTGACATTTTTTTTACACTTTTTTGGGAACCAGTGGCATTATTACAGTGATCAGTGCTAAAAATATGCACTTCTATTGTACTAATGACACTGGCAGGGAAGGGGTTAACACTAGTGGTGATCAAGGGGTTAAATGTGTTCCCTGCAGGTGTTTTCTACTGTATGGGGGACTGTGTGATGGGAAGCACACAGATCTGTCTTCCTGCATAGCAGAAAAACAGGATCTGTGTGATCTCTCCTGTCAAAACGGAGATCTGCCTTGTTTACACAGGCAGATCCCCGTTCTGTCACTGATTGGCTCCCCCACTGGCCAATGGTGGTTAAAAGTGATATCATTTAGGAAACACAGGACGTGGTGTTATTTACTGCGTGATGACAGACATTGCTTAAAGTACATGCCTACTTTACAACATAACCATGTTCATTGATCTCCTGTATGCTTCATAATTTCATTTACATGCATATCGTGCCTTCTGCCTGACATGAATAATTGCTTAACTGGAATTGGTCAAGTCTTGTTGTAGGTATTTTATGTATTTTTGTGTGCCTAATACTTATAGTTAGTATTTTGTATTTTTTGTGTTTTTTGCTTTAACCACTTCAGCCCCGGACGATTTTGCAGCATAAGCACCAGGCGCCTTTTTGCGATTCGGCATTGCAACGCTTTAACTGACTTGGCTCCCAAATAGAGCTTTCTTTTGGTGGTATTTGATCACCTCTGCGGTTTTTATTTTTTGCGCTATAAACAAAAATAGAGCAACAATTTTGAAAAAAATGACATATTTTTTACTTTTTGCTATATTAAACATCCCCAAAAAATATATAAAGTTTTATTTTTTTCCTCAGTTTAGGCCGATATGTATTCTTCTACATATTTTTGGTAAAAAAAATCGCAATAAGCGTTTATTGATTGGTTCGCACAAAAGTTATAGCGTTTACAAAATAGGGGATAGTTTTATGGCATTTTTATTAATACTTTTTTTTTACTAGTAATGACGGCGATCAGCGATTTTTATCATGTCTGCGACATTATGGCGGACACATCGGACACCTTTGGCACATTTTTGGGACCACTGTAAATTTTACAGCGATCAGTGCTATAAAAATGCACTGATTACTGTGAAAATGACACTGGCAGTGAAGGGGTTAACCACTAGGTGGCGCTGTAGGGGTTAAGTGTTCCCTGAATAGTGTTTCTAACTGAGGGGGGGTTGGGCTCTGTGTCACATGACACCGATCTCCGCTCCGAGTACACGGAGCCGAGATCCGTGTCATTGTCACTAGGCAAAGCGGGGAGATGCTTGTTTACACAAGCATCTTCCCGCTCTATACCTCCGTGAGACGATCGCAGGGATCCCCGCGGCGATCGAGTCCGCGGGACCCGCGGTCCGACTCACGGGGAAGGCAGCAGGGGACAGTGTCAGTGATATTTTTGCTAAGCCTCCTGCACAGTATACACCTGAAGCTAGCCCTTATTGCTGTGTTTTCCTGTTGTGTAACACAGGCAGGCATCTTCAGCACATACAGCGGGCGTAGTGTGCTTCTTGCAAAATATACACCAGAAGCTAGCCCTTATTGCTTTGTTTTCCTGTTGTGTAACACAGGCAGGCATCTGCAGCAGTTATAGCAGGCGTAGTGTGCTTCCTGCAAAATATACACCTGAAGCTAGCCCTTATTGCTGTTTTTTCCTGTTGTGTAACACAGGCAGGCATCTGCAGCACTTACAGCAGGCGTAGTGTGCCTCCTGCAAAATATACACCTGAAGCTAGGCCTTATTGCTGTGTTTTCCTGTTGTGTAACACAGGCAGGCATCTGCAGCACTTACAGCAGGCATAGTGTGCCTCCTGCAAAATATACACCTGAAGCTAGGCCTTATTGCTGGGTTTTCCTGTTGTGTAACACAGGCAGGCATCTGCAGCACTTACAGCGGGCGTAGTGTGCCTCCTGCACATTATACACCTGAAGCTACCCCTTATTGCTCGTAGTTTTTTTTTCTTTTGTGTTACACTAACAGGCATCTGCAGCACTTACAGCGGGCGTAGTTTGCTTCTTACAAAATATACACCAGAAGCTAGCCCTTATTGCTGTGTTTTCCTGTTGTGTAACACAGGCAGGCATCTGCAGCAGTTATAGCAGGCGCGCACGACAACACGTCAGGCATTTAAAGGGCAACGTACAGGTACGTGATTGTGCCTGTCCATGCCATTCTGCTGATGTATAAGTACAGGAGGCGGTCGGCAAGTGGTTAAAGTAGGCAAAACTTTTTTTTCGTTTTGGATAGAGTGGAGAGGGATTAGCATGCTTGTCAATTTTAATTGCTGTCTGTGGTGCCCCCGTTAAGGAGATTCACTCTCTCTATTTGTCCTGTTTACCATTATCATTGAAAGTAAAAGTAAAAGAAAATCAGAATTTTGGGTTGTCCCTAGAAAAGTAATAGAAGGGAAATCTTCCAATGGGGACACTAGTTCTGGTGACCTGGGGGTCCCCAAGGAATTTCATCAATTTGCCCTGGTTTTCATACCACTTCCTGTTTTTCTATGGAACAGGAAGTGAAGGCAAATCTCCGAAATGGGACACTGATGTAGTTAAAAAATCTGACAGTGGTTAATGGGGCCCAATTAGCCATTTCCCCTTCCCGGTGTCATGTGACTCGTTAGAGTTACAAGGCCTCAGGTGTGAATGGGGAGCAGGTGTGTTAAATTTGGTAAACAAAAAACAGCAACTAATATATAACTAATTAATTTTACCACTAAAATCCACAAAAATATAAAAAGCCATTGAGTGACCTAGCCACACTCCACCTGTAATGTAAATCCTACTTTCTAGGCAAAATGATCCTTCATGGGAGTGGGACCTAAACTGAGAAACATACATAGGCTAGTTTCCTGGTTACCTCTGTACCTCTTCAATACTTTGGGCATGGCAGCACAGTGGCTAAGTGGCTAGCACTTCAACTTAGCAGCACTAGGGTTTTTGGTTCAAAACCCAACCACGGCACTACTTGCACAGAGTTTGCATGTTCTCCCTGTTCCTGCGTGTGTTTCCTCCTAGTACTCCGGTTCCTCCAAAGATATGCTGGTAGGTAAATTGGCCCTGGTATGAATGAATGTAAGTCAGGGACCATAGATTTGTAAGCTCTTGAGGGCAGGGCCTGATGTTAATGTACAATATTCATGTAAATCACTGCATAAATTTATGGTACTATATAAAAACCTGTAATACTTTAACCAAATCTCGCCAGGCCTATAGTAAAATGACAGCCAGGCGGTGGCTGTCCTGTTCTGACTGGACATCATATGACGTCCTTCAGAACGAGCCACTCGTGGGCGACTGCTGATGTGGTGTGTCGCTCCGACACACCGGATCTCCGATCACAGTAAAGAGCCTATGACGTAGGCTCTTTACCATGTGATCTGCTGTGTCCAATCACAGCTTAACTTGGTAGTGCCGGTTATCAGCATTCCTCTAATCACGCTAAAAGGGCGTGAGTAGAGGAGAGCCTATATTGGCTCTCCTGACAGGGGGGTCTACGCTGATAATCAGTGATGCCCGTCAGTGCCACCTATCCGTATTGCACATCAGTGAAGAAGAAAACGTACTTATTCACAAAATTTTATAACAGAAACGAAGAATAACTTTTCTTCAACATTTTCTGTTTTTCCTGTTTACCAAAAAAAAAACTGTGGTGATTAAATACCACCAAAAGAAAGCTCTGTCTGTCTCAAAAAAATGGTAAAAATGTTATTCGGCTAAAGTGTTGCATGACCGCGCAATTGTCATTCAAAGTACGACAGCGCTGAAAGCTGAAAATTGGCCTGGGCAGGAGGGGGGTGAAAGTGCCCGGTATTAAAGTGGTTAAATATGTTCTATGTCACTAACACAAAGCAAGCAGTAGATGACATTAAAGTATAACTAAAGGGAAAACCTGCTTTTTTGTTACATTGGATAGAGTAAGGGAGGGTTATATCCCCAGTCCATTTTTTATTTTTTATTTTTTTGCCATCTGTGTCCCATCGGGGAGATTTTCCTTCACTTTCTGTCCCATAATTAAAGCAGGACGTGAGAGGAGATCCCTCCGAAGTGGAGGAATCCCTGGTCGTTTCTAGAACTATTATCCCTATTGGAAGATTTATACTCTATTCCTGTTCTAGTGACAACCCAAAAATGTATTTATTTTTCTTTTACTTTCACTTTCAATGATAAACAGGACAAATAGAAAGGGTGAATCTCCCTAACGGGGACACAGACAGCAGGAAAGACCAGACAAAGGTTCTAATCCCCTCCCTCTCCACTCCATCCAAAACAAAAATTAAAAAAAAGTTTTACACTTAGCTATAAATAAAGAAAAATGAAATGCACTCGGTGTATGTGAATCAATTCAAATAAATGATGATGTGACAGCAGCACTCACAACATTGTACACAGCAACACCGCTGGTGAAAACGAGCCAATGATAAAACCTCAGGGTATCCACAGAAGCCGTTCCGACCATTGGTTATACAAGAAAAGGAAAACTCATTGCGCAGCGTCCAAATAAAAACGGCAATTTATTAAAATTCTACTTACAACAGTTAAGTGATCAGGAATATAAATCGTCCTAGCACTCTCACGAGCGTGATGACGTCGCCGCTATTCCTGCCCTGCTTATATATATAAATAAAAAAATATATAAAAAAATTCTACTTACAACAGATAAGTGATCACAGGCATCAGGAATATAATTCGTCCTAGCCCTCTCACGAGCGTGATGACGTCACCGCTATTCCTGCCCTGCCTATATACCGGTATATAAATATAAATATATATAAAATAATTCTACTTACAACAGATACAGTAAGTGATCACAGGCATCAGGAATATAAATCGCCCTAGCCCTCTCACGAGCGTGATGACGTTGCCACTATTCCTGCCCTGCTTATATATATAAATAAAAAAATATATTAAAAAATTCTACTTACAACAGAAAAGTGATCACAGGAATATAAATTGTCCTAGCCCTCTCACGAGCATGATGACGTCACCGCGATTCCTTCCCTGCTTATATATATATATATATATATATATATATATAAATAGAAATATATATATATAAAAAATCTACTTACAACAGATAAGTGATCACAGTCATTAGGAATATAAATCATTCTAGCACTCTCAGGAGCGCGATGGCGTCACCGCTATTCCTGCCCTGCCTATATATATAAATGTATGTAGCGCCCTGTTCATAAAGAATAGGGGCTATTTTGTAAATTTTGTGTTTGTCTTAATTGTAAATGGTTCAGACTGATTTTACAAGTTAAATTGGCTTCTGTTCTAATTTTGGCTTTTTTTTATGTTGTGCTCATTTCTCACTGTTGCCAGTAGGTGTCACTGTCACCACAGGCCAGTGTGAGAAATACAGCAAGTTGAAGTGCATTGAATATTCTTTCCTCAGAAATAACCCAGAGGGAGTGTTCTTGCTGCTGTGCATTCTGGGAGAGGGTATTTAAGGGGCAGACGCCATGTTTGATTTCCTTTCTGGCTCAAGGCTGTGCTCACGGTCTCTCTGACCTCATGGCCCTCCTGGCCTAAGGCTGTGTCACTCTTCTACCTCGAGACTCTCTGCCTCATGGCCCTCCAGGCCTGAGGCTATGTTGCTGCAAGAAGGCCCAGAAGTCTGTCTGGGGTCTACTTATCCGGAGGTGGTCCTGTGCTGTCTTGCCTGCGTGGAAGAAGCCGGACCAAACTGAGAATATCTAGGGAGGGGACTCTTGCTGGAGAGAACCAGGCTGAAGGCTGGTTTCTCAGGAAGGGCCTGGTAACTCGTTTGGAGGACGCACCTAAGCTAACCCATCCTCACAGTACTGCCGGATGGCTTAAAGGTTCTGGTACTGTGCAGCTGTTCTACAACTAACTAACTGCTGGCTACAAAGTCCTGTGAGAGAGGATTATCCAGGAGTCCCACTTATCACTAAGTCTGTGAGAGAGACTGTTCCGTGCATCATACCGGCTGCTAGAGGCCTATCCGTGTGTTGCAAGATCCGCTGACAGAAAGCTGTTTTGTCCTCTGGATCCAAGAAAGGAATCAGTGATCCGCAATAAGGTATCTGAACTTCCCCTAACCCTCTATCCTTTTACTATTACAAGTTTGTTTATTAAAGCATTGGAAAAAGACTAAAGTGACTGGCGCTCACATCTGTTTGACATCTTCTATCATAGACTCATAATACTGGGACAGTGAAAGGTGGGGTAACGGCAGGACCCAGAATTTAATCAGCAGCCCTCTAGGGGGTATCACTACATATATATATATATATATAAAAATTCTACTTACAACAGATAAGTGATCACAGGCATTACGAATATAAATCGTCCTAGCACTCTCACGAGCGCGATGACGTCACCGCTATTCCTGCCCTACCGACGTACTTTTTGTCTGAATAGATGTTTTCTGTGAGGCATTAGGCAGGAATAGCGGTGATGTCATCACGCTTGTGAGAGTGCTAGGACGATTTATATTCCTAATGCCTGTGATCACTTCTGTAAGTAGAATTTTAATAAATTGCCCGTTTTTAAGTTGGACGCTGCGCAATGAGTATTCCTTTTCTTGTATTACCCATGGTCGGATCGGCTTCTGTGGATACCCTGAGGTTTTATCATTGGCTTGCTTTCACCAGCGGTTCCATATTGATGACCTGCAATGTTCGGGGTTACAAAGCTCACAGATGCGATTATAGACCTTGATAAGTATTTGGATCTGGTAAGAAGATATTTTTGCATTTAGTTATATTTTTTAATTAATTCTGGGTCAGAGAAAGTACTGAAACTATTGTCAGCATCACAGGCAAGAGACTAGCATTTTCAGGAGAGGTCAGCAGTGGTTATCTAACTGCAGGCTAAACTTATTTTGCATCACATGATTTCCAAGCAGCTTAGGCTGCAATAACCACCTTCAGTCTGGCGCTGTCTCCCGCAGTACTTTTCCACCTCAATATGTCTTCTGGTATGTATGAATTCGATGCAATAGAGGACCGCCCACCGCCAGAAGAAGAGGACCTAAAGTGTCATTTTGACGGCTGTGAAGACTTCAGAAAAAGGTAAGTACAGTATATGAAATAACTAGCATTACATTGAGGAGGGGGGGGGGGGAGGTGCATTATAGGAGGGGTGATCGGATTGGGGGCTGAACCCAGAGTTGGACTTTAACAAACATTTTAAATTAAAACTTCTCCTACATAATTCAGTGCAGGAAAAGAATGTCATTTGTGTTTATGGTCATTCAGTAAATATAACACCAGCATAAAATTCCACTTTTAGGAATGCAAATTATTTTCTTACATTCTTCATTCCCACAGGAAAAAAAAAAAAAAAGCAGTTTGATTTATTTCACCGCAAGGGCTTTATAGAAAGCCGTTTGGAAAATGGTGTGCTGTGCGTGACAAGACTGTTTTTTGTTGGTGGGTTTGATATACAGTATGGAGGAATGGTAAAAAGATCAGTGTACGGAAGGACTTGTGAGGATCAAAGTGCAGCAGAGGGGATTGAGACTTACCTGCCGTCGTCTGTGCTCTGCCGCGGACAGCTTTCCTTGGCACGGGCTGAGATGTAAAGAAGAACATTCTGCACAAAAGTTTGTCTTGGCATATCCAGCCTAATGCGTTAATTGCACTGTTCTATCAGTTTAAATAAATAGGCCTAGGACATAGCAGTGTAATGTTAAGAAACAGCAAATTAGTTAAACAGAAGTCCAAAGCTCATGCCAATATCATCAAATGCCGATAGTATAGGTGTCTTGGAGAGGGGAAGAACTTGTTTAAAGCTGAACTCTAGGTAGATGTAAAAGGCAAAAAATTAAAGTAATTGTAAATGCTAACATTTTTTTAAAATTAAAAAATTTACGAAAATGTCATACTTACCCAGGGCCGGGACAAGGGGTGGGCAGAAGGGATGGCTGCCCTGGGCGCAGCGTTTATTGAAGGGGCTGGGGGCGCACGTTTCTTCTACTATAAAGCTGACAGAAGTAGTGAGAGCAGCATCACTACTTCTGTCAGCCCACCGCTGGAAGTGGCAAATAGAGAAGGATAAGAGCCGGGAGGAGGTGCAGGCTGTGCTCTCTCTCCCCCTCCTCCTCATAAGCTTGCACATAATGAAGGAGGGGGCTCAATTTGGCATCTTTGCCCTGGGCACTGGGTGAACTTGTGCCGGCACTGCACTTACCTACTCTGTGCAACGATTTTGCACAGAGCAGCGCCTCTCCAGGCTCCTCTTCTTCTCTGTGTGCCTCCTATCAAGTCACACCTACGAGTTTGATCCTGATTCATGCTTACCTGTGTCCATAGACACAGACAGTGCACCTCGGCCCTGCCCCCTGCTCCCTTCTTCAGAGGCAGAGGGCAGGGATCTGACGTCACATACTGCATAGTTTAGAGAGGAGAGCTGAGTGTAATCTGAGTGTAATCTGAGACCTGAGTAGAGGGAATAGACATACACCCCTCTGCACAATCTCATAGAAAAACATGCACAAATAAGGCTGTCAATCGCAGACTCCCCTCCTCCATCCATCTCCATCCCTTGGAGTCTGCACAGCCTGTCAGAAGTGACTAATGCAGATAGCAGAGAAAGGAGGCAGCAAACAGAAATCACACTGGGTGCTTTGGATTGAGGCAAGTACATACTATAGAAGGATAGGTAATGTTCATTTTTCCTCTAAGAGGTTAACAATCATTTTTAATTATACGAATACCATTGGTGTTTTGCTGTTTCATTTTTCATGTAGTGCACTTGGAGCATGGACCCTAGATTGCCACCCAATCTCTCAGAGACAGCATGGACTCATGCATTGAGCAGAGGGTGCTTGTATGTTTTCCTAAATATTTAATGATTTATTAATGAATAAAGAGCTGGATTAATTTGTGTCCTTTATAACTGCTTAGAGTTCAAGTTTTATATAATATTTAATAGTGTCCACTGTGTGTGGCAATGTTGGATGACTTCAAGTGAAACTGTAGCATGGGGAGCAGTGGCAGCTCTTGCCATAAACCAACTGTACATCATATTCATTATATTTGGAAGACTTACCTCTTTGCTGCCCTCCTCCAGCGCTGTCTGCTATCGGATCTCCTTCGCCGCCACTGCCATGCTCTCCGCAACTTCATTGACATCTGAGGTCTTCTGTGAGGAGAAATATGCCCAGACGCATAGTTATGGGCAGACAGAAAATTCCTGCTAGCCAAACCGGTTAGAAAAGACAAGATGTGCCTAGGTGCAAAGTTATGCGCAGACAGAGAATTCCTGTAAGCCTAACCTGTGCTCATGCGCGCACACCAGGGGTACGCACGCCCGCCACTTCTGCTGGACTAGGACCTTGCCTTATGGTCTACAGCCTTCTGCTACCTGTTCCTGTGTTTGATCTTCTGTTGCCATTCTAATCCATCTGACCACACTTGTACTCCGCCTGAACCGACCCCTGACTTGCTCTTTGACCACGTCTTTGCCTGATCCCTCTGTTTACCGTTGCCAACTCCAGCCTGAACCTGGCTACTCTGCTGCCTGCCGTCATCACCTGAACTACCAGGCACTCGTGCCACTCCAGACTCTCGTGCCTCTTGTAACTTTAGGCTCTCGTGCCTCCTGTTACTTTACCAGGAGTACCTAGCCGAAGGTGTAAGAGATTGCCTTCCTCTCCACATCAGGCTCCATCACCAGTTACATGACATCTTCTCTCTTCTGCCACTGGGCAGATACTGATGATATACCTCTGCACATAAGTGCTAGAGTTACATTATCCTGGCATCTTATCCCTATTTCAAATGCAACATTTAGGACAGGTGTGTTGCCTTAGCGCAATGAAGTGCCAGACAAAATGCATTGAACCACAACACAGTAATGAATGTATATTTCAGTACCAAGTGTTGAATCATTAAGCACTAAGCAACTGGTACATTAACGCAACGCAATCATTCTAAGAATCTACACCCTGTTCCAAATTATTATTCCAATTATATTTTTCTCATTTACCTAAATAATTGATGTAAACAACAGTCAGCATAATTCTCATGTTATCAACTATTAAGAGTACAATTCAAATTTTATTGAACAACAGTTATTGATAACAGTTTTTTTTTTCAAAATAAAAAACTTACAATGCACTGTTCCAAATTATTACGCACAGTAAGTTTCAAAACACTTTATAGGTTGTAAAGAACTTAAAATTTTAATTTTTTGTGTTTGCAGCATATTAACTGAAATCAAAAGCTATTTCAATCAAACTTTAAACAACATTTCAACTTTTTAAACATTTTAACAGGTCACATTACATTTTAACATAGGACCCCTTATTTGATAGCAGCTTCACAAGTCTTGTATCTATTTAACTTGTGAGTTTTTGGACAGTTTCTGCTTGAATTTGTTTGCAAGATGTCAGAATAGCCTCCCAGAGCTGCTGTTTGGATGTAAACTGCCTCCCACCCTCATAGATCTTTTGCTTGAGGATGCTCCAAAGGTTCTCAATAGGATTGAGGTCAGGGGAGGATGGAGGCCACACCATGACTTTCTCTCCTTTTATTCCCATAGCAACCATTGATCCAGAGATATTCTTTGCAGCATGAGATGATGCATTGTCATGCATGAAGATAATATTATTACGGAAAGCATAGTTCGTCCTTCTGTACCAGGGAAGGGAGTGGTCAGTCAGGAACTCCTCATACTTTGCAGAGGTCATCTTTACACCTTCGGGGACCCTAAAGGGGCCGATCAGCTCTCTTCCCATGATTCCAGCCCAAAACATGACTCCACCACCACCTTGCTGACGTCGCAGCCTTGTTGGAACAGGGTGGCCATCCACCAACCATCCACTACTCCATCCATCTGGACCATCCAGGGTTGCACGGCACTAATCAGTGAACAGGACTGTTTGAAAATTTGTCTTCATGTATTTTTCTGCCCAATGCAGCCGTTTCTGCTTGTGAGCATTGGTTAGTGGTGGCTGAATGGAAGGTTTATGCACAGTTGCAAGACTCTGGAGGACTCTACACCTTGATGTCAGTGGGACTCCAGAGGCACCAGCAGCTTTAAATATCTGTTTGCTGCTATGTAATGGTGTTTTAGCAGCTGCTCTCTTGATCCGATGCATGGATCTGGCAGAAATCTTCCTCAATGTGCCTTTATCTGCACGAAACCCGTCTGTGCTCTGAATCAGCCACAAATCTCTTAATAGTGCGATGATCACGCTTACGTTTTCGTGAAATATCTAATGTTTTCATACCTCGTTCAAGGCATTGAACTATTTCACTCTTTTCGGCAGCAGAGAGATCCTTTTTCTTCTCCATATTGCTTGAAAATGGTGCTCTGCCTAATAATGTGGAACACCCTCCTTTAGTAGTTTTTCCTTTAATTGGGCTCACCTGGCAATCTAATTATCACAGGTGTCCGAGATTGTTTTCAGTGATCAAAAGAGCCCTGAGACACAATGCCATCCATGAGTTAAACTGAAAAACTAAATATTTAATCTTTGTGACACTAAAATAGAATTTGCATAATAATTTGGAACAGGGTGTAATTCCTAAACAGTGGCGGCCTGTCCATAAAGGGTGCAGGGGCGCCACCCCCCTCAATCCATGTGCCCGACCCTTAATCTACATGCAGGGCGTCGCACGCATGGATTTCAATGTTTTTTTGTTTGTTTTTTTAAGCACATGATTAGAGCCTGAGGATCTAATTGGCTAAAAAAAGGGTGGGCTTGGGGCACAGAGCACTGCGCCCTGAGCCCATCCAGTTGTGTGACAATATCAAATTAATATTCGCTATTGTCTTCCTGATTCTCCTCCCCGCCAATCAGGAAGCTGGTCCTGAGACCCGATTGGCCAGGGAGTCTCCCGGACGCCCAGGCCAATCGGGTCTCAGGACCCACTTCCTGTTCGGCCGGGAGGAGAAGCCCCGGCTCTTCCCGGATCCTCCTGGAGCAAGGAGCAGCAGCCCTTCATGTCATCTTCCTCTGTGTCATCTTCCTTCTTATGGTAAGGCCTCTAAACCCCTGCCTTGACGTCCAAGTGAGGGGGCAGGTTTGTTTGCCGCCCCCCAAAATTTTGAGAACCAGCCCCTACTGTTCCTAAATGTTAATTTTAGGCCCTGATATGATCTGGGGATGAGGGCTCACATATCCTTGATTTCACCAGAGCGCTGCCCTGTTCTGTTAGTAATTAAAAAAAAAAAAACACTAGACCATTTTTTTATGTATTTCCTAACAAAGTCACCCTTGGAAATACCTTCAGGAAACCATAAAGTCGGACAAGTTAGGTAAGTTTAATCATTCCTTCTGGTGCTCTAGAGGAAACGTTGTGCATTGTGTAGCATTTTTTGTGACCATCACTTTATGTAGTTATAGAGCACTGAATTCCATTGAGGCTGGGTTCACACTTGTGCGTTGCGTTTTTGAGCTCGGTCGTTCAGCGGTTCCTTTGCGTTTTTAGCTGCGGACTTGCCGACCTGGGAGAGGAGAGGGTTATCATGAGGGGGAACTCCACGCCAAATTTTAAATAAAAAACCGGCATGGGTTCCCCTCCAGGAGCATACCAGGCCCTTAGGTCTGGTATGGACTTTAACGGGAACCCTTACGCCGAAAAAAAACGACGTGGGGGTCCCTCCAAAATCCATAGCAGACCCTTATCCGAGTATGCAGCCCGGACGGTCAAAGGGGAAAGGGGGTGGGGACAAGCGAGCGCCCCCCTTCCTGAACCGTACCAGGCCGCATGCCCTCAACATGGGGGGTTTGTGCTTTGGGGCAGGGGGGCGCCCTGTGGCCCCCCCACCCCAAAGCACCCTGCCCCCATGTTGATGAGGACAGGGCCTCTTCCCGACAACCCTGGCCGTTGGTTGTCAGGGTATGCGGGCGGGGGGCTTATCGGAATCCGAGAGCCCCCTTTAATAAGGGGGCCCCCAGATCCCGGCCCCCCACCCTATGTGAATGAGTATGGGGTACATCGTACCCCTACCCGTTCACCTGGTGGAAAAAAAATGTCAATAAAAACACTACACGGGTTTTTAAAGTAATTTATTAGGCAGCTCCGGGGGTCTTCTTCTGACTTCGGGGGTCTTCTTCCGACTTCGGGGGTCTTCTTCCACCCACCCCCCCATGTTGTGGGCATGTGGCCTGGTACTGTTCAGGAGGGGGGGCGCTCGCTTGTCCCCACCCCTTTTCCTGACCGGCCAGGCTGCGTGCTCGGATAAGGGTCTGCTATGGATTTTGGGGGGGGACCCCCACGCCGTTTTTTTTTCGGCGTAGGGGTTCCCGTTAAAGGCCATACCAGACCTAAGGGCCTGGTATGCTCCTGGAGGGGAACCTATGACGGTTTTTTATTTAAAATTTGGCGTGGAGTTTCCCCTCAAGATCCCTGTTCAGAACGCAACACATGTGCGAATCAGATGCGTGCCCATAGAACATAATGGGACTGAATTCGCACCTGAGCCGCAACGCAATGCCTAGAGAACGCACACGTTTTTCGGCAATGCGCAGTGCGAATGCATCACACATATGTGAACCAGCCTCATTGAAATCAATGTATTTTATAATGTTATGCGAATTGGATGCGGTGTAAGCCGCAACCAATTCGCATAGGTGTGAACCCGGCCTCAATGTCTATTTGTGTTGTATATCCATCTAGATTACTTTGCTCTCGAAGTTTCAACTCTTTGGTCCCAGCAAATGTTATCTTTAGGAAAAAGGAATAACCTAGAAAAAAAATAAGTAGCTGCCACTTTTTGATACATTAAAAATGTAATAATAAAAAATAAGCTCTAAATAAAAAAAAAAAAAAAAAAAAAAAAATATATATATATACATACAGACGGTTATTTAAATAAGCCTATTTATCAATATCTCAGACCAGACAACGGCAGAGTTGTGTATGTGTGCCAACATTGGTGCAGAATGGTGTACACAGTTCTCCTCAGTCTTTTGCAAGGGCCCATTATAAGATCACAAGTGGTATTGGTTGCAGGGGGTATATATAGTGTATTTTGTACATATTTTGTTTATGAATTATGAGTGGAATTAAAACAAAAAATATAGAATGTTTTCTATTACAAGTAAATATTACATACAGTACATATACTGTATATATAGATAAGTACCCCAGCTTTTTGCAGGGTTGTAAAGTTACTAAACTATATTTAAAATCAATAAATGTATTTTCAATTACTTACATATCTAAAAATTTATATAATTAATTCACACATAAAAAACTATTTAAATAAAATAATACAGTATTTTAAATAAAAAATACATATTTTTAAAATACTTTTTTTGCATTAAAATAGTAAGAACCTCATTTTGACTTGATATTAGCTCCTTGAAATCCACTGCATAGTATGGGAGGGAAGGGGAACACTTTGGGCCAATCAGGCTCTGCTGCGTGCACTTGTGCTGATCAAAGAAAACATCAAATTAGGCAGTGTGCTAAGCTCATCAATGTACTGCTGCTCCTTCATTGTGCAATCGATCCCTCAATGTACAAAGTGATCAGGCTGTGTTGCTGAACTAGGGTATAGAAAAATAAGGTCACCAGTCTAGCTCTACTGTTTTGCAGGGCTGTGAAAACTGCAAAGCTGGATGGAAAGAAATCCAAATCTTTGACTCCTATAAATATGTTTTATCTCTTTATTTAGTTGGAATTAAATTTTAACAGCTGCTGTGTTGAAAGAAAAACTTCTGAATACCAGAAGTTTAGTCAAAGTTCCATATGACTTGGAGGTGATACATAGCCCTTCTGTCTCATCAAAGAATTGGGACTGTTTATCAATTATACAGAGACTGCCAACAAGCATGTAGGTAGTTCTGGGCTTTCATATTACAAAGGCCTCAGCACTTTTTTTTTAAGACAGTCAGCTACAACTACATATATTGCTGCAATACCAATTCTGGTGTTGTAACATGACCACAAAAAGAAAATAAAGTGTATAGAATTTTTTTTTAGTAGGAACATATCCTGAGATATTAATAGTTAAGCCCCTTTCACACTGGGGCGTTTTTCATGCGGTTTAGCGCTAATAATAGCGCTGTTATACCGCATGAAAAAATCCTGCCCTGTGCCTTCAATGTGAAAGCCCGAAGGCTTTCACACTGAAGCAGTGCGCTAGCAGGACCGCTCCAAAAGTCCTGCTAGCCGCTTCTTTACAGCGGTAAAGGAGCGGTGTGTTCACCGCTCCTTTACCGCGGTCTCCCATTGAAATCAATGGGACAGCGCGGTAATACCGCCCGCAAACCGCGGCAATAGCCGCGGTTTGCGGGTGGTATTAACCCTTTTTCGGCCGCTAGCGGGGGTTAAATTAACCCCCCTAGCGGCCGCATACCGCGGTAATAACGACGGTATAGCAGCGCTGAAAATCGCGCTGCTATACCGCCACCGCACCTGCCCGCCCCAGTGTGAAAGGGGCCTTAGTGTTCACTGCAAAGTAAGATTTTATATGACTTTCACAATTTTACATACTTGTGCAGCTTTAACTTTGCTCATATATTAAAAGAGATGTATGTGTTTTTTTTTTTTTTTTTAGATTCATACTTACCTAGGTGGATGCAGCATCGGTCTGAGAACCGAGCGATCAAACATCGCCGATCGCTCAGTTCTCTCACAGCTCCCCAAGCAGAGAGCTGTTGACTGTCAGTCAAAGCTCTCTGCTCTGCTCCCTCCTCGCTCATTGGAGCCATGGGCTGTGGAGGGGGTGGGAGCAGACGGCTCAGCCTCTCAGCAGCTTGCTGAGAGGCTGAGCCAGGTGCCGCTCCAGGCATGTGGGCGGATCCAGACTCAGTGGTCATGATGATGCCCGAGCCTGGACCGACACTGTGACCACAGCAGAGAGTAGACTTCGGCCCGTTCTATGCTAAAAACGGGTCACAGGAGTGCAAAACAAACTGCACTCCAGTGATCCATTAGAGAAGTACAGCCAAAGGAGCTTTGGCTGTACTTCTCTTTTAAATATGTAGACTGGCAGTGAAGGGGTGCTCTTGATGGCTCAGTTAAGCTTAACAACTTCTGGGAGAAGATATCAGCCACATAACGGGGTTAATTTACTAAAACTGGAGAGTGCAAAATCTGGTGCAGATGTGCATGGTAGCCAATCAGCTTCTAACTTCAGTTTGTTCAATTAAGCTTTAACAAAAAAAAAAAAAAAAAAACTGGAAGCTGATTGGTTTCTATGCAAAGCTGCACCAGATTTAGTAAATCAACCCCAGTGAGTGCATGGCATTGTTTTCAATGACTAATAAACCTACATTGTGAAAATAAGCATTAAGGCACAGCCATTGTCACTCTGCATCCAAGGAGGCAGAGCCTGCATTTTTAATGAAAAAATATGGCTGCCCCTATGCCCTGTACATATATTCCCCTTACAAGGTCTTTAACCACTTCCATACCACAGGCCGTCATATGACTTCCTGCCCTTTCAGTGGTGATATCTGAATGATGGGTGCAGCTACAGGCATCATCCAGATATCATTTTTTTCAGCTGGTGATTCCCTACACCATAAGAACAATCATAGCGGCTGTTCAGCTGCTTGATCGTTCATACCGGCGGCGGGGAGAGAACGTCACCCCCCTCCCACTGCCCTCCAGTGCTTCTCCGGGCTTGCCCGGGCAATCGGCGATCCGGAGAAGGAATCTGCCGGCGCTGGAAGGAAGCCATAGAGAAAACCGAGGGACAGATGGTCCTAGGCAATCTCTATGACTCTCGGAGGCCCGGGCGTGACGTTATGTCGCCGGGCCGGCAAAAGAAAACAAAGCCGGGGACACGGCAGGAAAGCCTGAGGTCCTTCATTTTTTATATTTTATCTCAGTCTTTCCAGCCTGGAGGAGGGATGTGGGGTCTTATAGACCCCACATCTCTCCATAAAGAGGACCTGTCACGCACTATTCCTATTACAAGGGATGTTTACATTCCTTGTAATAGGAATAAAAGTGATCGAAAACATTTATTTTCAAGGGAAAATGTAAAAACAAATATAAAAAAAAAAAATTAACAAAAAAAAAATGTAAGCGCTTCTGTCCCTGCAAGCTCTAACACAGAAGCAAACGCATGCGTAGAGCGAGAGAAATAATTCTAGCAAAAGACCTCCTCTGTAACTCTAAACATGTAACCTGTAAAAAATATTAAAGTGTCGCCTATGGAGATTTTTAAGTACCCAAGTTTGGTGCCATACCACGAGTGTGCGCCATTTTAAAGTGCGGCATGTGAGGTATCAATTTACTCAGCGTAACATCATCTGTCACATTATACAAAAAGAGGTGTGCTGGAATTCGCACGGTACAGAAGTGGTTAAAGAGTCTTGCATTGTTATTTTTCATCGCTACCTTGCCTAATCAGTGGTGGGTAATTTGTATGCCTGCTGGATGTGGTAGCCATTTTTTCAGGCTCTCTTGCCAAAATTAAACCCTTTTTCTCTGTGATCATTCTTGCAGGTGCAGAAAGTACCATTGAAAATTGTTCAGGCAAAGTGAATCCAGGGAAGGCAAAAGGCTCCACTCTCAATGTGGGAAGGAAGAGGCTTATAAAAAGAAAATACGGGAATCTACTGAAGCATTGTCATTGGAGTAAAAACATATTCAAGAGTGCACATTTCCTCTCAGTAAAATAGTGTATTGGATTAGTCAGACTCTACTTTGTCTAGTAACAAAAAATGGCCAAAAGTAGGCCTTATGGATGGATCCCAATCAATCAAGACTTTCATGAAAATATCTTTTAAAAAATACATAATGTAAAAAACAAATATTACTGCAGCATGTTACTAAGAAAAGGTCACGAAAGATAGTCACATAATTGGCCATCGCTTTCTTTAGTTTTATTATTTTTCGTTTTGAATAGAGTGGAGAAAGTTTAAACCCCCGGTCAGGTTTAATTGCTGTCTGTGCCTCCTTTAGGGAGATTCGCCCTCTCAATTTTTCCTGTTTACTCTTATCACCAAAAGTCAAAACGAAGGAAAATCCCAAATTTTGGGTTGCCATCAGAACTGGAATAGAGGAGAAATATTCCAGTGATGACACTAGTTCTGATGACAACTATTCCCTCACGTTGGAGACATTTCCTTTCAACTCCTGTTTTGGCTATGGGGAATCTCCATGGCACACAGATGGCAAAAAAAAGCCTGACAAGGATTATAACCCTCCCTTACTTTTTTCAAAATGGAAAAAAAAGTTTTGCCTTTACTTTTAATTTTATGCTTTTTTAAGTAATGCAAGAAGTGGTCCTTTATTCTTACGCCATGGGGTCCCTGCAAAGACATGAGCAGTAAAGCAAAATTAATTAAGGTATGATTTACAAATGATAGGAAAAAATTGGAAATAAAACTTTTATTCATGTCATCACGCTGACTATAAATGATATTTTTAAAATATTTTATTGAACTTTACAAGTTACAACAAAATTATTTTACCAAAACAGTTATAGCAATACAATAGGAATAAGAACAGTCAAGTAAGCTTCTCTGTTGAAAAGTAGATAACAAGTGATAACATATAGGGTTGTTTGGTGATGCCATATAATATCATCAAGCGTCTATATCAGTATTTCTCAACTCCAGTCCTCAAGGCGCCCCAACGGGTCATGTTTTCAGGATTTCCCTCAGATGAAACAGCTGTGGTAATTACCAGAGCAGTGAAACTGATCAAATCACCTGTGAAAAATAATGGAAAGCCTGAAAACATGACATGTTGGGGCGCCTTGAGGACTGGAGTTGAGAAACACTGGTCTATATCATAGGCTTTATTTTCAGCTATTGATAACAGTAAGCATTGGAAAATTCAATAAAACAAGGTAACTAGATCATCAATCAAGGGTATGAAGGGGACTGAGTTGTTAAAGAGATGGGCAGTCAAAGTGTTGTGGGATAGTTGGGGGAACTAGTTAGGCAATTCCAGGGCCAAGTTCCAGCTGACTATAAATTATCATTAATTCAGTTGTCTAAATAACTTTTTCAAAGCTAGATGTGTAAAAAAAATCTGATCTGTTTGGAATTGATAAAGTGAGACAAGTGTAACATAACCATATTCTCATAATAAAATGTAGAAATATGAAATAAAAAAAAAACTTTGGTGAGTTGTTTTTTCCTCATAGGAGTCTACATTCGGTCCACAAACATCAAAGCTAGAACTGATAACCACAAAAACATTTGATTAAGCCATTACATTTTTACAACAGGAGTTATGACGAAACAAACATTTGGCTCCCCTGCAGACAGCAGATTTCGGGTATTACGGCACATTACACAAAGCTTTTGATGAGTTGACCGTAAGGTTTAAGTAATATTATCCAGCAGGTCTCTGTCTTAAAACTTTGTAATGTAACCTCCACAGAAAGGACTTTGAGGTTTCTGTGCTTTATACTACTTGCACTGGTGGCCACCATTGTAAGCACGACCTTGACAATATAATTCAATATAATTTTCTTGAAAATGTTTTTTGTTATTCTGCATTACTTTGCTGTCTTGTTTCATTATTATTTTTATTGACTTATTTTATTGAAGAATATACACTACTACAGACATTTTAAGTGTCACAAAATTGTCATTCCAATAAATAAATCATAACCTTTGTAATATTTAATTTTTTAAATATTATTATTATACAGGATTTATATAGCTCCAACAGTTTGTGCAGCGCTTTCCAATGTTAGATATGTAATATCTAATAATCAAATTGAATAATTACAATATATAATAATACAAATATGTATTATTATTGAGTTTTATAATAATCAATTTTATAATAATCAATTTCGTATGAAACTTTGCAAATTAATCACCCAATGTAATCATTGCTGATTTTGGAGAATTAACATGAGCAATCATATATTTCATAGAAGGGTTTTCAAGCTCATTCCTCAAAAAACATCAAAAGGTGAAATAAATACCGTCATTCTCCTGGATTACTTATTTAAAACATAATTTCTGTCTAGAATTAATGAAAACGTGAACTTTTAAAGTGTATATTTTCGGTCTGTTAACACTATTACATTTTTTTTACCATATTTGTGGGTATCGATATGTGCAAAAAAAAATACTTATTGATCCTAGTAGAAACCCAGGGAGATCCTAACTTCCTGTGCTCTCTGCAGTGTTTAAAGTGGAGGGCCACCCTGAAAAAATCTATACATTAAAAATCATAAAAAAATAAATAAAAAATTCATAGAAAAAAAAATGTTATACTCACCCTAAATGTCTGTTGCTATGCGGAAGTCCCCTAATCTGCCCCTAATGTTCCTCTTCTCGTCCGCGGTGGGTCTCCTTCCGTTTCCTCTTCTTGTGAATGGGCCGCACTGCCTTCTGGGAACTGTGTGTATCCCAGGAGGCAAGCCGCCCATTCACAAAGCGCTGTGCGAGTGGCTGAAGAAAAGATGATCCGCACTCCGGTCGTTGCTCTAAAAAAATTGATGTATTTATTGACAAGCCACAGTAGACAAACGCAAATAGGAAAGGTTGACGCGTTTCAGCCTATAAGGCCTTAGTCATAACCACATTACAGACATGAAACTTGTGAAATAAATAGTAGCTCTGAGGATCACTGGCTCCACCCATTAATTGTCTAAATTGACTGCAGGCAATTATCCAAAAGGGGAATCAGCTGAAATACATGTTGGGTGATCCATGTGTAAGCCACTATTTTTCACACACCCTATAGTGATAATATGTACATGTATGCACGCAGCCACGCATGCGCACACACATATAAATTAAAATACACCAATAAATTCAAAAAACATTGAATGCAAAGATAAAAATAATAATCCAGGTATGTGAAAAAAGGGGGCACCAGAGGAGGAAAAAAAAAAAAAAGGAAAAAGAGGGGAGACTCTGGGGAGAGGCATTCTTAATGTAAATGCAAGTCCAGATCCCACCTCAGGTTTAACCCCCGAGGCGATCTAGTTTTTAATCTAAAAATCCACCATGCTTCTCTCCCCAAAAGCCTTCTTTCCCTGTCACCTCCTCTGGGCGAGTGAGACAACCGTTCTATTCCTCTAAAACGAAAAGAGGAAAGATCGCCCTGATGACATTCCCTAAAGTGACGTGTTGCATTCGAAATATTTCTAGCGTTTAAATTATTTGTGTCACAATAGTGTTCCCCTATACGGGTTCTCAAAGGACGTGTGGTACAGCCTACATATTGGAGGCTGCATGAAATGCAGGTGATCAGGTAAATTACATAATTTGTGCCACAGTTGATGTATTGCTGTATAGTGAACTCTTCATCTGTAGCTGTGGCAACAAATGTTTTACCCAGATCACACAAATTACAATACCTACAGGTTTTTATATTGCAGGGATAACTTCCAGGATAGGAAAGCCAGGTAGGTTGGAATTGTTTGGATGAGAATAGACTAGGTGATAGTGCAGTCCCCAGTGTTGGCGCACGTCGGCTAGAAAAAAGGCAACCTGCTTGCAAAATCCCATTTAAATCTTTGTCTGTATACAATATTGGCAGATTCTTTTTTATTATTCTGACTATTTGATTATATTCTTGGGAAAATGTAGTTACAAATATAATAGGTTTACCCGTTTTTCTGTTACTAGAATCGTGAGGTTGATGAGATTTACTCTTATTTTTATTTTTATACTCCCTCTTTGATTTAGGCTTATCCGACAGTAATTCCTCTGTATTCATTTTCAAAACCCTTTCCAGTCCTTGGTATATAACAGATCCGTTATAACCTCGGTCCAATAAGCGCTGATGAATGACCTTACATTCTAGTTCAAAGGTTGAGCTTGTTGAGCAATTGCGTTTGACTCGAATAAACTCCCCATAGGGGATGGCATTGATGGTATGGGATGGATGAAAACTAGCTGCAAAGAGTGTAGTGTTACCAGAGCATGGTTTCCTATAGGTGCATGTAGAAACATCACCCGTAGTTTGATCTCCCTGTAGGGTGATGTCTAAAAAGTTGATACTGGAAACATCATGCTCAATCGAAAAATGTAGATTTAGCTGATTGACATTAAGGAATTTCCAAAATTCGTTTAATCCCATAATGTCACCATCCCACACCATCACGAGGTCATCAATATAGCGACCATACCATACAATCTGCCTGGCAAAAGGGTTGCTGGGAGAGAACAAAACTTGTTCCTCCCACCAACCCATGTAGAGATTCGCCATGGACGGTGAAAATCTAGCACCCATCGACGCCCCACAGCGCTGGACATAATATACGCCATCAAATAAAAAATAATTATGTTTTAATAAAAGCTCAACGCTTAATAAAATAAACTCCTGTAGCTCCTGCGAATAGGAACTGTAGCGTTGAAGATGATATTGGATGGCCTGCAATCCAGCGCTGTGTGGAATGGACGAATAGAGTGCCCTCACGTCCAGTGTAGCCCACACATAGGTGGATGTCTATTTGACAGATATGATATGGGATAGGACTGTGCTCGTATCCCTGATGTAGCCGGGCAGTCTATGTACCAAAGGCTGTAGGTGCCGGTCTACCCATTCTCCCAAACGCTCCAATAGGGAGCCAATTCCAGCTACAATAGGTCTTCCCTGTATGGGACGGTCAGATTTATGAATTTTAGGGAGATGATGGAAGACCGGCACCACAGGTTTATCCACATAGAGATACTGTGCGAGTGGCGCATGCGCAGTAGGAAACGGGCAGTGAAGCCTTACGGCTTCACTGCCTGTTTCCCTTACTCAGGATGGAGGAGCCGGGACCTGCCAGCAGCGATCGATCGCCGTGGCGGGACCGACATTGCGGGCGAGTAGGACAGGTAAGTGTCCTTATTAAAAGTCAGCAGCTACACTGTTAGTAGCTGCTGACTTTTTTTTTTTGATTTTGGCTGCACCTCCGCTTTAAGCCCTGCCCAGTTCACCTCTGTGGACTACAGAACAGCTCCCCCTATGTTATGGTGATAAGGAAAGATAAAGGTGTTCTGTTCCTAGTAAACTTTGGGGTTGACTTACTAAAACTGGAGAGTGCAAAATCTGGTGCAGTTCTGCATGGTAGCCAATCAGCTTCTAACTTCAGCTTGTTCAATTAAGCTTTGACAAATAAAACACTAGAAGCTGATTTATATGCAGAGCTGCACCCGATTTTTTACTCTCCATTTTTAGTAAATCAACCACTTTCTGACCTAGGGTGTCAACTTTGCTCCTCCATAGATACAATACTTTGGGCAAGCGTTGTCAGTGGAGACCAGGAAGAAAATTACTGGTAGGATAAACAGGTGAAACTAAAAAGGAATAAAAAGTTGAGATAAAAAAAAAGCAGACACCAAATCTAAGGATCTTTAAGTTGCAATTCATAAATTTTTCCCCCCAATTTTTTTTTTAAAGGGTACATTCCCCCCCCCCCCCCCCATTTAAAGCTTTTTATTTAATTCTTCAGAATTTAAAAAAATATATATCTTGAGTTTAGATACACTTCAAGCACTGGTTTTAAGTGGATGGAGAATATTTAGGGATAATTTACTAAAAGGCCTAAATTATATTAGTTTTAATGAATATGTGTTCCTAAATTACACAAAAAATGTTTGATATGTTGTTAAAAGTGGATTCCCTTGGGTTTATTTGTTAAATGATTGCATGTTTTCACACTGCTAAGGGAACCTTTGAACACCTATTTATGTGCAGATATTTTTTTTTTTTTAAATTAGGATTTTTCTCCGGATATAGTTAGATGATTGAAATGAATACAGCTTCAGTGAGTTAAGTGAAGATAGACGACTTTCGTAAAATAACCTAGCCTAGCTGGCCTAAAATATGCATTATGGCAAAGTGAGGGAATTATTATTATTTTTTTCAAATCTGGTACAGTATTTTATGGCATCAGATCTTTATAATTTTATATTCAAAGTGTATTTTGTTATATAAGATAATTATTTTCACATAACTAAGTGCTTTTTAGCTCATGAGATACATATTGTTATATCGGCAAGAGTAATGTACCACGGCTGACATTTTCTACGCTAAGCCCATTTAGAAAACATTTAATCAGGTTTAAGGGAGATTTTTAATTTTTCAATTACTCCTTAACCTGGCGGGTGTTTGAAAGAAAAACAAAAGTTTTCTTTTAAACGAGTGGATGTATTTCATATAGAAACTTTAATAAAATCTATTATAAATTGCAACATCATCATTTTGCATTTGGTAAATTTTTACTCCAAAATTGCAAAACTTTTATGGCGATTGCTATACAAACCACTTTAGATTAATGGGAACTGACACTGACTAACAAAACATTTATTTTTTCAGATGACAAATGGCTCAGTCTCAAAATGCTACAATGTGAAAATATTATTTTAATGTGAGGGAACTCAGGCTTTCGGTACATGCTTTTTTTGCTTTATAAGTCAGAAATAATGTGAGATTGCAAGTGTGAATAAGTGCGTCTTTGTTTTGATTAAACCATTTTTACTTGCAAAGCCATTACCCACATTCTTGAAGCTGCGGCCTTAAAACAGCTAGTGTTAATTTTATTGGATAAATAAACAGTTGCTAAAAGAAAAAACAAAACCTTAATTAAACAGTCAAATAAAATGCATTACGGACGCAAAAGAAAAATTATTTTAATTTGTATAAAGAAGATTTGAAGGCAAAATGAGAGTTTAAAAATATTAGAAAAAAAAAGGCTAAAAAAATTACTGTATAATGTAGTTAGAATAGTTATTTATTTTTATGTACTAAACAATAATGGTTAGAGAAATGTTTTTTTTTTTTATTAACGCTTGTAAGTTGTGCAGCCACCATTTAAAATTGTATTGTGTGTCCTTAATTAAATTTGTTAAAAAGGTTGACTAAACAGATTTTTTTTATTTCTATCTATCTATCTATCTATCTATCTATCTATCTATCTATCTATCTATCTATCTATCTATCTATCTATATATATATATATATATATATATATATATAATGTATAGATATATATATATATATATAGATAGATAGATATCTGTAGATATATCAATATATCTATAGATGTCTACAGATATATAGATCTATAGATCTATATATCTATAGATATATATCTATATGTATATAGTATATTATATTGTACATTATATTGTATTATACTATAAAACATATACGAAATATATTATATATATTATATTATATTGTATATTATATATTGTATATACAATATAAATTTTCAGGAAGTTTAGATAATGTATTTTAAACATTAATTATATTTCAAAATATACTTGAAAAGTGAACATAGTACTATATATAAATATATATATATATATATATATATATATATATATATATATATATAGTACTATGTTCACTTTTCAAGTATATTTTAAAATATAATTAATGTTTAAAATAGAATATGTAAACTCCCTGAAAATTTTCTAAAAATCACAACAGTAACAAATTAATACAAAAAAAGAAAAAAAGAAATATGGCTACTTAACACAACAATAATAACAGAATTTTTGATGAAACTATTGGGAGGTCATATACTAGAAGAGTTACATTCATTCTGGCACAGTGTACTAACGATTTCTTAAAACCCCCAATCAACATAAGAGGAGCTTAAAACTAATGTTTCTCTGGGTATTAAAAGCCCAAATTTGTTAGACCAGTGTGAAAATACATCTTCAGTCACCTAAAATCACTTGAAAAAAGGTAAATCAGTCGGACTTTTGTCTGTTTTAAGTCCTAAATAAAATAAAAGTAATAATGCATAATTATGCAGTAGAAGATCGCCACCCTGCTTTTGGGTCAATTTTACATTTTCTTTGAGAACTTCATACAGCTTTTTCTTGTTTTCCTTGCAGCTAGATTTGCATATACCATCTGGCAATGGTGTAAGTATAAAATATTTATTAACAATCTACAATGGCTTTCATTAAAACCTATTTTTATGTTTATAAATGTTTAAACTTTTTAAAATCTTTTCTTTTTTTCTGTACAATTTTACAAATAGACATTTGAAATAGGGTGCATTAATCACACTAGATTTCCAGAGCACTATGGATTTTCTAGAAAGAGAGCACAGCACGAGCTATTTGAAAATACAAATTGGGTTTCATATGCAGTATTTCTTGTTTACCGAAGAAACAAGTTACCGTATTTATCGGCATATAACACGCACAGGCGTATAACACGCACCTTCATTTTAAGAGGGAAGTTTCAGAAAAAAAACGTGAATTTTAAATAAAGAACTATAAAGCAAAATAAGGGTCAGTGCCTATCAATGCAGCCTGATCAATGCCCATCTGCAGCCTCAAAATTGCCCATCAATGCCCATCTGCAGCTTCACAATTGCCCATCAATGCAGCTTGATCAGTGCCCATCTGCAGCCTCGCCATTGTCCATCAATGCAGCTTAATCAATGCCCATCTGCAGCCTCACCATTGCCCATCAATGCAGCCTAATCAATGCCCATCTGCAGCCTCACCATTGCCCATCAATGCAGCCTAATCAATGCCCATCTGCAGCTTCACAATTGCCGATCAATGCAGCTTGATCAGTGCCCATCCGCAGCCTCACCATTGCCCATAAATGCAGCTTGATCAATGCCCATCTGCAGCCTCACCATTGCCCATCAATGCAGCTTAATCAATGCCCATCTGTAGCCTCACAATTGCCCATCAATGCAGCTTGATTATTGCCCATCTGCAGCTTTCCCATTGCCATGAATGCAGCCTGATCAATGCCCATCTCAGGGAGGGGGCGGGATGAGCGCCGTCAGATTACATACAGCGAGAATCTCCTATTTACTTGGCGGCCTCTTTAATACAAAGTCCCGCCTCCTGGACCGGCTTCTATGATAGACAGAACACTGGTCCAATGCCAGCTCAGGAGACGGGACTTCCTATTACAGAGGCCGCTCAGTAAACAGGAGATTCTCGCTTTATGTAATCTGAGGGCGCTCGTCTCGCCCCCCTCTCCGTTCTCTCCGAGGCAGCCCAAATTGCAGTATCGGTGTATAACACGCACACACTATTTGCAACCGATTTGCAGGGTGAAAAAGTGAGTGTTATACGCCAATAAATACAGTATTTAGTTCTGACTGTAATAAATACTGTATTTATCGGCATATAACACGCACAGGCGTATAACACGCACCCTAACTTTAAGAGGGAAGTTTCAGGAAAAAAAATTTCCACAGCCCCCTGTGTATAACACGCAGGCACAGTTTACCCTCTATTTTCAGGGTAAAAAAGTGAGTTTTATACGCCAATAAATACAGTACATAAAATATCCAAGACCATTAGATATTCTCTTGAACTGCTTGCCGACCAGCTGCCGCAGTTATACTGCGACTGAATGGCACGTCTGTGAAAAATCGCTGTACGAGTATAGCGGTCCCAGTAATGGCTATAGCAGGCATGCGCGCCCGCGGCGCATTGCCAGGGCCCATAAGTGTGGCCGGCAGCCGCGATGTCCGCCGGCCACCTGCGATCACTCCACAGAGAGCAAGAACAGGGATCTGTCAATGTAAACAAACAGATCCCTGTTCTGTCAGTGGAGTAAAGAGAGATCGTCTGTTCCTAGAGATCAGGAAAAGCGATCTCTCTCCTCCTCCAGTCAGTCCCCTCCCCTCACAGTTAGAAACACCTCCCTAGGACACATATAACCGCTTGATCGCCCCCTAGTGTTTCCCTGCCAATGTCATTTAAACAGTAATCAGTTTTTAGCTCTGATCACTGTAATTATGTCACTGGTCCCAAAAAAGTGTCAAAAGTGTTCGATCTGTCTGCCGCAATGTGGCAGTCCCGCTAAAAATTGCTGATCACCGCCATTGCTAGTAAAGAAAAAAAAATTATAATAAAAATGCCATAAATATATCCCTTTTTTGTAGACGCTATAACTTTTGCGCAAACCAATCAATATACCATTATTGCGATTTTTTTTTACCAAGAATATGTAGAAGAATACATATTGGCCTAAACTGATGAAGAAATTTGTTTTTTAGTTTCGGATATTTATTAGAGCAAAAAGTCCCTGGGTAACAACGCTGCTCCACCATGGATACAGTGCAATCAAGGTGTTTTGTCACCCTAGGCAAGGAAATGTATTACTGGCAGGATCACAAGATGACAAAAAAGGAACCAAAGTCTAAAAAAAAAAATTGCAGCAAAATGAATGCAGTTGCGACATCTCAGCACTGGCAAGATGCCAAATCTTAAATTTTTGTTCTTGATTTTTGATACCCCGTAATAGGACAATTGGGCAACTTACTAAATTACTGATTTTTTTTCAGGCATGACATCTAGGGTTTGATTTGTGCACATAATTCAAGGTAATAGATAGTCAATGTCTTAATTATTGTGGACAAAAATGAATCACATGGAGCTTATTTACTAAAGGCAAGGAGGTTTCACTTTGCAAAGAAAATTTCACTTTGAAAGGGAATTTTCTCCAGAGCTTAGCGAATGAGGTGAAGCTTTGCTGGTTCAATCATGTGCAAGCAAAAATTTCGTTTTTTAAAAATGTATTTGCGTATGATTGGGTATTCTTTGCAAAGTGAAATTGCACCACATTCAGTAAGCTGTGTGGAAACTTCTCTTTCAAACTGCAACTTCCCTTGCAACGTGAACAGCCTATGTGTCATTAATAAATCAACCCCAATGTAACTACAGTTCATCCTACTGAAATAATCCATTGACATCAACTGACAATCCCCCGGAATCTAATGGATCAGTTATCACTAGGCCCCTTTCACACGGGCGGACTGATCGGGTCCTGGCAGTTTTTCAGGCGGACCCCATATGACCCTCCAGTCTCCTCTATGGAGCGGTGGGTGTCAGACATCCGTCTATTGACACCCGCCAACATCCGATCCTATCCGCTAAAAACAGACAGATGGGGATCATTCCCCATCTGTCTGGCGGATCGTATCATATGGCAGTCTGGTGTAAACAGACATCTGACCAGGGGCGGCCCATCCATTAGTGGCGCCCGAGTGCCGCCCCTCTCTCCACGCCACCCCTATATGCATAATAGATAGATTCATGCATAACATGAATCTATCCATGGCCGCCGTGGCCATCCCCTATTAATGCATCCGGCCCCTTTCAGGTCACCGGGCGCATGAATAACAGCAGATGGGGATTTTTTTAAAGCACCTGATTAGAGCCAGAGGCTTTTAACACTGGACGCCTGACATCTAAATATGCATGTCACGGATAATCAGATACACAGATCGGCAAAGTGAGGCTGCAATGGGCACAGTGAGGTCAGGCTGCAATGGGCACAGTGAGGTCAGGCTGCAATGGGCACAGTGAGATCAGGCTGCAATGGGCACAATGAGGTCAGGCTGCAATGGGCACAATAAGGTCAGGCTGCAATGGGCACAGTGAGGTGAGGCATGCAATGGGCACAGTGAGGCATGCAAATGGGCACAGCGAAGCTGCAAATGGGCATTGTTGACCCTCTTTTCCACTTACAGTATCTGCTGCATTCTCACCCTAGGCTTATACTCGAGTCAATACGTTTTCCCAGTTTTTTGTGGTAAAATTAGGTGCCTCGGCTTATATTCGGGTCGGCTTATACTCGAGTATTTACAGTATGTGTTATATAAGAGATAATTCAGCTTCACTTTGTATTGTAAGTTACTAAGGCCAGGCATACCACCAGTCCATGCCCATATACATATAGCCTAGAGAATGTACATCTTTTTATATTGCGATGTATTGCAATACATCTGTTGTGACCATATTTTGATCTTGATAAAAACAGCCTACACAAAGTGAAGAAGATGAATTATCTCTTACCATACATAGACATATCTTCCCATTAATAGCTGTCCAACTTTCCTGCAATATATAAATCAAAATGCTCCTCCTAATCACTCGTCGGGTCGGCCACCGACTGCACTGAGTAGGCGGCGCCGATGCCGGCCGCATCTACACAACATGTACACAGGCAGCCAATTACTGAAGAGGAGCGACGAACGGCCGAGCTGCTGAGCCATTTCATCCGGCGATCAGGCCAGGGTTGAGGGAGGAACATCAGATGTGTCAGGACAGAGAGCATCCGGCTGACTCAGAAAAAAGTCAGCGGTGGCCACGGCGGACACTGCAGCTGGCAACTTCAACACCTGCTTGACGATTCCAGGGGGGGCAATTGCCCCCCCTTGCTCCTACCTGCGGATGCCAATGACAATGGGGTTGATTTACCTAAGGAATAATGACTGTTATCTCTATCAAAGTGAATGTTCACTTCAATCAATCAAAATTAATTGACCTCTTTGTGAAGTCATCAAGGGGAGGAAAAAAAAATTCCTGTATGGGGCCCATACACATTCCAGTTCCTGCACCATCTAGTTAGGCAGTGGTAGGGCAAAAGTGCACTAGACTTGTGCTTTGAAAGGGGATTTATTTTTCATTGCCCCACCATTAAATAGCTTCACCTGCACAATGCCTAAGGGCATACAGATTATAAAAGAAAAGATAGGGCAAAAAAGTAGCCCAATAGACGGACTTTAGGGGCACAGTGAACAGTAGAGGATATAAAAATTTAAATTTTTATTTATAACAGTACATAGTACAAAAAAGCAAATAAAAAAAGTTAAAGAATTAAAAACATATATATAATTCATGACAAAGATGAACATGCATAGTATATAGTAGAGAGCCTCTGTGTGTCTTTTTTTTTTTGTTTTTTTGTACTGTGTACTGTTATAAATAAAAATTTTAATTTTTATATCCTCTACTGTTCACTGTGCCCCTAAAGTCCTACCTTTGGGCTACTTTTTTGCCCTATTTTTTCTTTTATATAAAATTCCCATACGGATGTGGCCATAGGAGCGTTTTTCCTATATTGGCATACAGATTAGTATCTGCATTGAAAATGACCCATACACTCATGGCCTTCCAGACAGTAGAATGCCAGCCCATATTTCCTGTGCTAAAGACTTGTATTTTTGAGCAGGCCATCTCTCTTGTTTTGTTGTGTTCATGATAAGTATCTAACAAAGATCAGCCTCTCTAATCCCCCCCCCCCCTTTTTTCCCCTCTCCCTTTCTTCTTCTGTCTCTCTCCTTTTTTCCTTCCCCTCATCCTTCACAACACCGAGAAATTCTCTCTCAAGGTTCAGCTGTGAGACTTATGGTTATATTATTGTTGGTGACAGTTGACATTACCTGCAATTCAATACTAATAAGAGAATCCATCTCTTTAGATCTGTTATTCGCTACACATGTCGGATTCTCTAAAGTGTTAGTGATTTCTGTCTCTTTGTCTTGGCATCACTACTTCTTTAGATTACATTTTCTTGATCTTAGAACTTACCTGTCTATGCCACTGTCATGAAAATGTCTGCATTATAAACAAATAAAAATGTATAAGCGTAAAGCAATTTAAAGTGGAGCTCCGCCGAAAATAAAATATTAAAAGCCAGCAGCTACAGCTACATACAGCTAATATTAGGACACTTACCTGTCCTGGAGTCCAGCGACGTCCGCAGCAGAGGACGAGCAATCGCTCGTCACTCTGCTGCCCCCACCGCCATCCTCGGTGAGGGAACCAGGAAGTGAAGCCTTGTGGCTTCACTGCCCGGTTCCCTACGGCCAAGGCCGGACTTACCATTGGGCTTGACTGGGCTCAAGCCCATGGGCCCCGCCCAATAGTGGGCCTTGGCGCCCCGTCCATTTACGTTTTCTTTTAAGCGCGCCGGAAGATTTACTGTTCCGCTGTTCTGTGTCACTGGGTAGTGGTACGGTCCCTCACTTCCTGTTTCCCCTGCCGACGTCGCAGCCGGTCTGACGTCACTGGCGGGTGCGACCATTGGCTGTCCCCACGGAGCTCACTTCTTATGTCTTTCCATTCCATCCATCGGTTCACTGCCGAGTGCCGACGGTGTTTACTGAGTGTTTGCCTCTACTGTGTACTGTGGAGCAAGTCCGCGTTCTGCGGGGGCTGGGCGCCTTACAACCCGGAATCGGTACCTACCTCCTCCTATATACTCTATACTCTACAACGACTGTACTAACGCCAGGTACGTGACTACCTACCTCTATATATACTGTACTAATGGCAGGTCAGTACCTACCATATATACTGTACTAATGCCAGGTCAGTCAACCTACCTCTGTATACTGTACTAATGCCAGGTCAGTGCCTCATTATGAGGCCCTCATACCTCCTCTATATATTCTATATACGGCACCAACACCAGGTCAGTGCCAGTGCCTCATACCGCCTCCTATATACTCTACAGCGACTGTACTAACACCAGGTCAGTGTCAGTGCCTCTTACCTCTCTGTGCCTCATACCTACTCTAAATACTGCACCAATGCCAGGTCAGGGTGAGTGCCTCATATCTCTGTGCTTCATACCTCTGCCAGTACCTAGGACAGTGCCTCATGCCAATGCTAGTGCAATGCATAATTTTATATACTATGGATGTAGATGAGACGATACCTACAGCCTAACTCCAGTGCCTCATGCCTCACTTACAGTAGTAATGACAGGTGAAACCATTATGTTATATATACAACAGCTGGAC
Source organism: Rana muscosa (assembly GCA_029206835.1). Classification (NCBI taxonomy): domain Eukaryota; kingdom Metazoa; phylum Chordata; class Amphibia; order Anura; family Ranidae; genus Rana; species Rana muscosa. The sequence continues at coordinate 66,480,860 of CM055117.1, read as the reverse complement.
ACCTGGTATATACTGGTCATAATATATTCTAGATATAGCAAAGCTGGGCACCTGGTATATAATGGTCATAATATATTCTATATATATCAAAGCTGGGCACCTATTATTTACTGGTCATAATATATTCTATATATAGCAAAGCTGGGCACCTATTATATACTGGTCATAATATATTCTATATATATAGCAAAGCTGGGCACCTTTTATATACTGGTCATAATATACCGTATTTATCGGCGTATAACACACACTTTTTTCCCCTTAAAATCAGGTGAAAATCGTGGGTGCGTGTTATACGCCGATCCCCCGCCGATCCCCCGCTGAAACAAGCGAGAGGAGCCGAGTGTACTTTGGCTAGTCTCGGCTCCTCTCGCAGTCCCGCCCCTGACTGCGAGCAGAGATGAGTCTAGCCGAAGTACACTCGGCTTTCTGTATGTCAGCGGCGCAATCAGTGGAGATGGGCGGGACTGCGAGAGGAGCCAAGTCTAGGCTCCGCTCGCTCCTCTCCACAGCGGAAATCGGCGCCAATTTCAAATATCGAAGAGACTGGCAAGGCTGCAAGAACACTGGGCAATGCTGCAAATGCATTGGGTAAGGCTGCAAAGGCACTGGGCAAGGCTGCAAGGACACTGGGCAAGGCTGCAAGGACACTGGGCAAGGCTGCAGATGGACACTGGGCAAGGCTGCAGATGGACACTGGGCAGGGCTGCAGATGGACACTGGGCAAGGCTGCAATGATGGACACTGGGCAAGGCTGCAATGATGGACACTGGGCAAGGCTGCAATGATCGATGGACAAGGCTGCATTTAAATGTAAGTTTTTTTCCTTGAACTTCCCTTCTAAAAGTTTTTTTCCTTAAAATTCCCTCCTAAACTTGGGGTGCGTGTTATACGCCGGCGCGTGTTATACGCCGATAAATACGGTATTCTATATATAGCAAAGCTGGGCACAATAGATTATAAATATCACAGCTAGGCACATTATATGTCTTACTACCCGGACATCAGTCAGCTTGGCGGCCGTCTCTTTCTCTACTCTTCCGAGCCAAAACCATTTGAGCCATGCCCACTATTTTGAGTGAACCACGCCCATTTTTCGTAATGTATAGAAGGTAGGGCCCGAAAGTGACTCAAGCCCAGGGGCCCGCACCACCCTAAGTCCTGCCCTGCCTACGGCGCATGCGCGAGTCACGCTGTGCCGTTCTGACTGGTCCCCGTGTGTTCTGGGAGCCGAGTGTCTCCCAGAACACAATGGGTACTCTGCGGGAAGTGACGTGCTTCCCAAAGATTTCCCGCAGAGAGGACTCCCGGAAGTGGGTGAAAATACCTGTCTTAGACAGGTATCTTCACCCCCCTCCCCCCTGAAAGGTGTCAATTGTGACACCGATGAGCGGAAGTTCCACTTTAGGGTGGAGCTCTGTTTTAAACTAAGGGTAGGCTGTGTTGCTTCCCCCCCATCACAGTTTGCTCCCAAATGGGGTGGCTGGGGGTGTGGTGTAACACCGTTCACTTTATGCCTTATGCCGCGTACACACGGTCGTTTTTAATGTCATTGAAAAAAACGACGTTTTTCTCGACATGATTCTCCTCAAGCCTGCCTTGCCTACACACTATCGTGAAAAAAAATGCTCGAGCAAAGCGCGGTGACGTACAACACGTACGAAGTTCCATTCGGATGGCGCCGCCCTTTGGGCTGCTTTTGCTGATCCTCCTGTTACTAAAGTTTGGTGAGAGACAATTCGCGCTTTTCAGCCTCGTGCTCTTCAGTCCGTAACAGCGTGATGAATGTGCTATCTCCATTACGAGCGCTAGTTTTACCAGAACGAGCGCTCCCGTCTCATCACTTGCTTCTGAGCATGCACGTTTTTTTCACGTCGTTAAAGCCTGCACACGGCCGTTTTTCACGACGAGAAAAACAATGACGTGAAAAAATAGAGCATGTTCAAAATTTTTAATGGCCATTTTTCATGTCGCGAAAAATGCTCTGGAGCCCACACACGATTGTTTTTATTGACCAATTTAAAAAATTCATTTTTCTCATCATGAAAAATGGTCGTGTGTACGCGGCATAACAATAGATAGCGCTAACATTGTTCTTTTATGATTGTTAATTGACTGTGGCATACAATTTCATCCACGCGATTTCCTTTACAATGTCCAAATGTATGACAAATGTTGTTTATTTTTCTTTTGTTCTCTATGATAAACATCAATAAAAAATATTGAAACTAAAAAAATGCTGTGTTTTTGTTTTTTTTATGGGAAAAAATTATTTTGTAGATCAAAAAGAGCGGTTAAAGAGCGGTAGAAGGATGTTCAAAGGCTCGCTCTACACCCTTCTACCGCTCTTCTGTAACCTAACCAAACTCCTGGATCCACCATTACAATGGAATGACTGTTATTCATCTCCAAGTTTCCACATAGTTTTTCTATGGTTATGTACAGTAGCAGCATTTTAGACATTTGTGTTGATATCTGAATGTGTTTTTTTTCTTTAATTTAAAGAATATACATTTTTTTATGTCTACAATAAAAAATGCATTTTTTCAATGAGTATAAGAACAGCATAGAATGATAAAAAAATAGATAAGGTCGCTTCAGTTGGGGAGAGTGAACATCTCCAATAATTATCAAAAGCAATGTGTACTAAACAAGTTAGAAAAGTAGTATAAAAGACATAAAGGAAAGCAAAGAGGAGAGAACTTCTCTGCAAGTCCAGTTGCTCCAGAGCTTAGTAAATGATGTAAGGCTTCGCTTTGCAAAGAGTACCCAATCATGTGCAAGGAAAGTAAAAAAAAACATTTTTGCTTGCACATGATTGGATGATGGAAGTCAGCAGGGCTTCTGCTCATTTACTAAGCTCTGGAGCCACTGCACTTGCAGAGAGTAACTTTGCAAAGTGCACAGTTTTTTCCCTTTAGTAAATCAACTACATAGAGTCTTGGAGCTCAGAAAGATGAAGAAAGGAAAAGTTAAGTGAGGGTACAAGAGAAGGGGTGTTGGGAGATTCAACGCAAAAATACACTAGGGTTTTGTCAAACCAATACTGTAGTTTACAGGTTAGCAAGTGTTTTGATATAGTCATCAAATGTATTTCAGTAAAACTACTTGCGGCGAGAGGCCTCCTTCCTGTCTTCACCTGTTGCAGTCAGGTCTTCCATTCATATATCCTCGTTGATCTGGGCAAACCATTGAGACAGCTGGGGGGAATCCAGATCGCCAGGATGCAAGCCTTCACTGTGTTGATTGTTAAAGTGTTACTAAACCCAGGACCCTGCAGTCACTATATCTGGTCTCCCCCAGTACACAGAACATGGAAATGCAATTAGTTTAGTAAATATAAACTGCTAAATACCTTTTACCATTAGCAGTATATAGCAGTCTTGTAACTTCTATCAGTGTCTGGTTAAAGCTTGTAGGAGGAGTTTTCATACTGCACTGGCTATCCTATCAGGATACAGGACCCCTGACCCTCTGTCTGGACAGTGCTGATTGGCCCTGTGCTGATCACATGCACTCTCTCAAGAAAAAAAACTCTCTAGCAATACACACCAAGCTGAGCATGTGCAGAGTGACTCCAAAAGCTCTGTACTATCTGGACATGTTTTGGAGTCAGTGGAAGAAGGGGAGGATCAGAGAAGTCAGGATCAAACTGCCTTTTTACACAATGCAGAGAATTAACTCCTTAAATCCCACAGTGAGTATAACAAGGATGCTTTACTGCATATACAGATTGATTTTACTGTTGTGGGTTTAGTAACACTTTAATCTAAATATATAAATATTTTTTATTTCCCTTGATTGATCACTCTTTACAAGGTGAAGCCTCACCACATTCACTAAGAGGAAAATTAGTGCAACTGTACTTGCAAAGTGCACAGTGTATTCGCTTTCAGTAAATCAACCCCACAATGTTGCAGTCTGACAACCGAGGGAGAGGATAATGACAAAATGTTTTCTTCTGCCTGCAGCAGACTGATGATATCCAGTCAGTTGTGTAAAGTCACTAAATGGAATTTAACTACTTGCTTACTGGGCACTTAAACCCCCTTCCTGCCCAGGCCAATTTTCAGCTTTCAGCGCTGTCGCGCTTTGAATGACAATTGCGCGGTCGTGCGACGTGGCTCCCAAACAAAATTGACGTCCTTTTTTTTTCCCACAAATAGAGCTTTCTTTTGGTGGTATTTGATCATCTCTGTGCATTTTATTTTTTGCGCTATAAAAAAAAAAAGAAAAAACTACGATTTTGAAAAAAACACAATATTTTTTACTTTTTGCTATAATAAATAGCCCCAATTTAAAAAATATATATATTTTTTTTCCTCAGTTTAGTCCGATACGTATTCTTCTACATATTTTTGGTAAAAAAAAAAAATCGCAGTAAGCGTTTATTTGCGCAAAAGTTATAGCGTCTACAAAATAGGGGATAGTTTTATAGCATTTTTATTAATATTTTTTTTTTTACTAGTAATGGCGGCGATCAGCGATTTTTATTGTGACTGCGACATTATGGCGGACACATCGGACACTTTTGACACCATTTTGGGACCATTGTCATTTTTACAGCGACCAGTGCTTTAAAAATGCACTGCTTACTGTAAAAATGACACTGGCAGGGAAGGGGTTAACCACTAGGGGGCGAGGAAGGAGTTAAATGTATAACCTGGGAGTGATTACTACTGTGTGGGGGAGGGGACTGACTGGGGGAGGTGACCGATCTGTGTCCCTATGTACAAGGGACACAGCATCGGTCTCCTCTCCCTGACAGGACGTGGATCTCTGTGTTTACACACAGAGATCCACATCCTTGTCTGTGTACCGGACGATCGCGGGTACCTGGCGGACATTGCGGCCGCCAGGCACGCGCATCGGCATCTCAGTAATGCGCCGGGCGCGCGCGCGTGCCGCCAGCGGCGCTCGCGCGCCCCCCCAGTGGCCGGAATAGCCGAGGCCGTCTATTGACGGCCTCCCGGATTTCTAGAGCCACCTTGAGGCCGTCATTTGTACATGGCCCGGCTCTCAAGTGGTTAAGTAGTGATTTGTAATTCTAAAATAAATTTTAACCACTTTCTATCCGTGCTACAGCCAAATGATGGGTACAGCTCGGATCTACTTTGTAGAGAGGCCGCCAATAGACGTCCTCCCCTTTACACGCTCCCTGCACGCCCCCCCCCCCCCCAGCGTGCGCTGTGTTTACTGAGTCACTGAGACTCCCGGCCCCCGGTCCCGGCCCCTTACCACGTGATCAGCTGTCAGCCAATGTGATATAAACAAAAGCTCGGTAATCTTTTTTTTTTTTTCTCCTCACGCTGACAGAAAGAAAAAGATTACCGAGCTTTTGTTTACATCACGTGATCAGCTGATTTGGGTACAGTGTTGTATGACCGCGCAAATGTCATTCAAAGAGTGAGAGCGCTGAAAGCTGAAAAATGGTCTGGGCAGGAGGGGGGTTTAAGTGCCCAGTAAGCAAGTGGAAATTAATAAAAAATGATACTGTTGTTTTATTTTGTAATTTTTTCAAGTAGACTTGTAAAGTTGCTGAAAGCTCCACTTTATTTATCATCCTTATTTCCTGTGGTGCTATAATTAAAAAATATTACAAGCAAGGTAAAAAATGTGTTATGACGCTTCTGTCTGCTTTGCAACAAAATCATTGGGTCCAAAATCTACAACAGGTGGACATATAACCATTGTAGAAGCAACACTCCCTCTTTCATCACTGAGACCTCTGAACTTATTGAGATCTTGAGAAGCAGGCTATAATTATGTATGTGGCTAGCAGTGTTTACATTGTTAAATAACTTTTTGTGTACCTTATTTCTTTGACATTTTTATTGTGTAAATATTTTAAGGATAGGGAGGGATACATTTTCAACTGGTTTAAAATAGGCATGAAAGTGGCCATCTAATGCCTCGTTTCCACTGCGCGGATCGGTTCGGTACGGTTCGGTACGGTACGCTATTTTGGGTGTTTCCATTATGAAAGCGTGCCATTAAACCGAACCGTACCGCACCATTCAGGGTCCTGCTTCAGACGTGGGGCCATAGAAAATGGAACGGTACGGTTAGGGCGGAGCTACTGGCGTCACAGGATACATTCCACTGATTGGTGGACAGAAAATCGTCAATGCTGATGTCAAAGCAAAGCGCCAAACAAGCACCTTGTCGCCATCAATATAAAGGAGAAGCATGCCTGCAAACAACAGCAGGGTCTGGTCATCTGAGGAACTATCTACTTTCCTAAGGATTATTGGTGATAGCGTTATTCAGAGTGAGCTTGATGGATCAGTGAGAAACGAAAAGGTGTACAAAGATATTTCTCAACGAATGGCAGCCGAGGGATTTGAACGGACATCGGGGCAGTGCAGGGCAAAGCTTAAGAAGCTTAAAGGACAATATAAAAAAATTAAGGACGACAACAGCCGTAGTGGAAACAGTCGGAGTACTTGGAGGTGGTACGACGACATGGACGCCATTTACGGACATAGGCCGGCAAACCAAGGCAGGGAGGGTGGTCTGGACTCTGCAACTGCAATTCTCGAATCCATGGTAGACCCCTTTGGTAAGTTTTAATTTTTTTTGATGCCATAGGATTTCGCTATGCTAACCTGTAAAAAAAATATATATAACCAAATGTTTTTTTCAGAAACAGCTGATGGACTCTCCAATGATGCGTCAAACTTGTCAGATGATGGACCTTCAACGTCTTTCAGCAGCACCAGTAGTATCTCATCAAGCCAACCACAGAGTATCCAACCACAGATTAGCCTACTACAGAGTACCCAACCACATAGTACGCCCAATGCACCCCGGCACAATGGTAAGACATGATGATAATAGTGAAATGTGTGCATTTTCTTAAAATAACTAATCAGTGGGGTAGAAGAGCAGTGGGTACAGAGGTGTAAGAGGTGAGAAGGGGGTTCAGCAGTGGGGCAGATGCGCACGGGGTACAGAGGTGTAAGAGGTGAGAAGGGGGTTCAGCAGTGGGGCAGATGTGCAGGGGGTACAGAGGTGTAAGAGGTGAGAAGGGGGTTCAGCAGTGGGGCAGATGTGCAGGGGGTACAGAGGTGTAAGAGCTGAGAAGGGGGTTCAGCAGTGGGGCAGAAGAGCAGTAGGGCAGATGTGCAGGGGTTACAGTTGTGGGGCAGTAGATAAATGTGATACAGTCTGGTGTGGCAGATGAGAAAGGGGGTTACAGTATTGTTTTGACAGATGTTACCAAAAACACTAGTTTGATATTTTGTATATTATAGGTCATAGGAGATGTTTGCAGTTGGATCTGCGCACAGTCATGGAGGATATGAGGGCAGCAGAAGAAAGGCAGCTGGAAAGAATTGAGAACGAATCTGAAAGGCGGTTTCAGGCACTGCGTCAGGATGCACAGGAAGCTATGCGCCAGGAGGCAGAAATCACCCGTCAGCAGATGGAGCAGCTGTCTACCTTCAACCAGGCCTTCCTTGGTGTCCTAGGTCAGCTTGTTCAAGTCCTTTCAGCCAGTCGTGAACCCAGGTCACCACCCAGACCGTAGTGCCTTTCTTGTAGCAAAGGACCTGTACCCATTTTTTTTTAATTCATTTTTTATAAAAAAAAAATCTTAGTTTTCTTTAACAGAATATATGGAACGATGAGTTTTTTGTGAAATAAAAACCATGAGCGAATTTTTTGAGTATGTATTTTTTTATTATAAAACATTATTAACAATATAGCAAAAAGGTATTAAAATTTTTAATAAATCATGGTAAAAATTTAAACATTGAGGTGCAGCATCAGAGCCTGGCGTATTTCACTGCACTCTTCTTCCATATCATGGGATGCTATTACTGGTACTGGCTCTTCTGAAGATGTATTCCAATCCTGGTCAAAGTCTTCTCCATGACTTTCACAAAGATTGTGAAGAGCACAGCAGGTAAGCACCATGGATTTGGCAAGTTTAATGTCACTGTCATTCCTCTTCATAAGACACCTCCATCTACCCTTAAGTCTTCCAAAAGCATTTTCCACTACGACACGTGCCCTGGATGTTTTTTTGTTGTAGGTTTGCTGTTCTGTTGTCAGGCGGCCATTGTCAGGAAATGGTTTCAGGAGCCAAATTTGTAAAGGGTAGGCAGAGTCCCCAAGAACATAATACCCAACATTGACCCCACAAATGTTCTTAGTGGAACCAGGGTACAGTCCTCCCTGGCCAACCCAGTCCCAAAATGTGGACAATCGTAGAACACGAGCATCATGCAAACTCCCAGGCTTTCCTACATTCACATTCCAGAATAGTCCCTTGCCATCCACTACTCCCTGGAGGATGATAGAATGCCAGCCTTTCCGGTTGAAATAGTCAGTGTGGTATTCTTGTGGTGCTATTATTGGTATTGCTATTATTGGTATGTGTGAGCCATCAATAGCACCAACACACTGTGGAAGGCCCCACCTGTTCTCAAAGTACTCAGCCATGTCTTTAAGCTTTTCCCTGTCCGGAAAATGCACAATTTCAGGAGCTAGCAATGTGCAGACAGCCTTACAGAAGTCCTGCACACACCGGCACACTGAAGATTTACTGACACCGAAAAGATGACCAATACTTCTATATTCACTGTTGGCAGCCAGCTTCCACAGTGCAATGGCAACTCTTTTCCTCACTGGCAAACTGGCTCTGAAGTTGGTGCTTTGCTTCTCCATCGCTGGACGTAGCTTGGTACAAAGGTATGAGAAGGTTTCCTCAGACATTCTAAAATTCTGCACCCACTGTGTGTGTGTGAATCCCGGGACGGTCACATCCCACCACTCATTGGCACGGGGGAAAGCCCAAATGACTGGTCGGCGGCGCTGATTTGCCAAAAGCAGGAGCATCTAAAAAAAAAAAAAACACAGATGGTAACATATCACTAAAAAAAAAACATTATACATATATAACATATGTGTCTGGTGGGTCATTGTGTGTGTGTGCATGTCAGGTAGGTGGGTCAGTGTGTATGTGTAAGTCAGGTAGGTGGGTCAGTGTGTGTATGTGTAAGTCAGGTAGGTGGGTCAGTGTGTGTTTGCATGTCAGGTAGGTGGGTCAGTGTGTGTGTGTATTTAAGGTAGGTAGTGTGTATGTCAGGTAGGTCTGAGTTAAGTCGGTCAGTTGTGCTTACCCTATAGCGCTGCCGTCTTTGTCTTTGCCGCACAAAGGTGTACTTCTCCTCCCGGCTAAACATCCAAGCTAGCAAATTTCTTTTCTTGAATGCTGTGTTTCTCATTGCCGCTCGCAACCTTCTCTCATACAGTGCGGCATGTATTTGGACTACAAAGAACCAAAAGGCCAGTAGAGAAAACACAAGCTGCTGGATAACCTCCATTATTGTTTTTGTTGTGTAGCTGGCGCTGACTGACGCTGCGTCACGTTTCTCGTCGCACTAGTGTGACATCACGCAAGGCATTTTTTCTAAAATCTGTATGGCCCCTGGCGGTCCGACTTGCAGTGGAAACGCTCACGAGAATAGACCGGACCATTCTAACCGTTCCAAACCGTACCGACCTGAACCGTTCCGCTCAGTGGAAATGTAGCATAAGTCAACCTAGAACACCCATCCCCTAACAGGGGTTGGGGTTCAAAACCATCTGTCTTCTACATCTAATGCCATTTTAACATCTCTACTTTGGCAATTTGACAACAATTCAGATCTTAAGCCATGTGAATCAAGGAATTAACACCTATACAGACTTCCTGACACCAAGGATGGGATTATGTAACTACAACAGGATGGTTCCACACAGTGGCGTCACTAGGGTTGGTGTCATCCGATGCAAAAAAAATGGTGTAACCCAACACCAACTATAGTCCCCCCTCAGTACAGACCCCCTCCACTAACTACAGACCCCCTCCCGCAGTATAGATCCCCCTCCCTCAGTACAGACCCCCCCACTTCAATACAGACCCCCCTTCCTCAGTATAAATCTCCCCCCTCAGTACAGACACCCCCTCAGTGCAGACCCCTCCATCAGTACAGACACCCCCACCTCAGTGCAGACCCCCATCGGTACAGACACCCCCACCTCAGTGCAGACCCCTCCATCAGTACAGACACCCCCACCTCAGTTCAGACCCCCCATCGGTACAGACACCCACACCTCAGTGCAGACCCCCGATCGGTACAGACACCCCCACCTCAGTGCAGACCCCCCCATCAGTACAGACACCCCCACCTCAGTGCAGACCCCCTCAGTGCAGACCCCCCCAGTGCAGACCCCCCAGCAGTACAGACACCCCCCTTAGTGCAGACCCCCTCAGTTACAGACACCCCCCTCAGTTACAGACACCCCCTCAGTGCAGACCCCCTCAGTTACAGACACTGCTCCTCAGTGCAGAATTCCCAGCAGTACAGACACCCCCCAGTGCAGACCCCCCTCAGTACAGATACCCCACTCAGTGCAGAAACCCCCCTTGGTGCAGACCCCCCTAGTGCAGACCCCCCAGTACAAACACACCCAGCAGTACAGACACCCCCCTCAGTGCAGACCCCCCCAGCATTAGACACCCTCTCCCCTCAGTGCAGACTCCCCAGAATTAGACACCCCCTCCCCATCAGTGCAGCCCCCCCATCTGTATAGAAGCCCCCTTACCTTACAGACCTCAGAACAGCAGATACACACAGCGGTGTGTCCCTCGAGCGCGGGCTCCTCCTCCTCTGTGGGTGTAAACAGAGAGGAGGAGGCGGCGGCTTCGTTCCACTCCACTGAGGGACACAACCGCAGGCGCAAGGCACAGGGCAGCGGGCGGTGTTAGTGCTGCCGCTACCCACGGGTGTCACTCCTCTGGCGGGTGTCACCCCGGTGCGGCACGCACCCCCCGCACCTACCTAGCAACGCCACTGGTTCCACAACTTTCACACCTCCCATCATGTTCTTGGACAATCAACATCCACACATTTTGTGGTTATTGGATTAATGTGTTTGTGCTACTTGTGTGGATATAAAAACTGGGCTGTGTACCTGTCACTCATTGCAACTGAAGAAGTGTCTTGGATAACCTACAAAATGTCTTCAAACTTTACAGAACAAGTCCGACTAAATGTGACTCAATACTACTAGATACACTATATTGTCAAAAGTATTGGGACAACTTTTCTTTACACACACATGAACTTTAATGGCATCCCAGTCTTAGTCCGTAGGGTTCAATATTGAGTTGGCCAACCCTTTGCAGCTATAACAGCTTCAACTCTTCTGGGAAGGCCGTCCACAAGGTTTAGGAGTGTGTCTATGGGAATGTTTGACGATTCTTCCAGAAGTGCATTTGTGCGGTCAGGCACTGATGTGGACGAGAAGGCCTGACTTGTAGTCTCCGCTCTAATTTATCCCAAAGATGTTCTATCGGGTTGAGGTCAGGACTCTGTGCAGGCCAGTCAAGTTCCTCCACCCCAAACTTGCTCATCCATGTGTTTATGGACCTTGCTTTGTGCACTGGTGTGCAGTCCCCAAATCACATACAGATGATGAACATGAACATTTACAGAAAATCGGCTGCAAGTCCTCGGCCCTGCTGCCCTCATGGGTGATCGTGTACTTCCTGCAATGATGTCACAAGCCCCGCCCCTATATAGTGTATGTCATGACCTGGGTAAATAACAGATTTTGTGTAAGCCTGTTGTTGCTATATAGATTACTTTATGACTTTTTACTGACAAGTTCACTTTAAGAGGAGTTTCTATGTTTCCTGTGGATTTATCTGATATGATCTTAAGCCACTTGATAATTATAAGATGCTATTACTTGCTAAAGAATTTAGGTTTTTCATGCTATTGATCAATGTAAACACGTACCCCACCACCACCACCACTTTACATTTTCCAACTACAACAAATTACAAGACTTCCTAATATTGGCTAAGGCAGATGTCATGATGTTGTCTGCCTGCCTCCTCACTTCAGCCAAACAGAGGAAGCCTTATGAACGGCTGAGCAGCACTGACTCAATTTTGTTCTGGCAGTAGATCGAAAATCGCCATACCATAGGGTTGCCACATGCCTGGGATTCACAGTTTGGATTTTGAATCATGTGTCCGGGTTTCAGGCGAACTGAAACCCGGACACATTATTCAGACCAGACTGCTTTCCAAGTACCCAAGACAGTCACACACAAATCTGTTGCCGTCCAGGAGCTGCAGGCGGCTGTCTGGGGGCAGGTTCGGCATCACTAGGGAGCAGGGTGATGATGTCAGCAAGAGAAATTTGGCCACACCCACTGTTTGCTGCAGCACGCTATGTGAACCACATTATTACTCTCCTTGGGGCACCCAAATGTGTCCCAGGCTGCTAAAGTGTTCAGGTTTGGCTTGAAGAAAAGGTGGCAAACGTACCATACCACTGCCAGAACACAGCTCTACATACAGTTTATATAGTGCTGACAGCAGCAGCAACAACTAGTAAAGGAAATAATTCAGTTAAATTATAACAAATAAATAAATTAATTAATTACGGGGTCTTATCGGACTTGTTCCACATTCGCAATGGGACGCGGCAGGGATGCCCTTTGTGCCCCCTCATCTTTGCCATGACCCTCGAACCACTGCTTAAAAAAATATGCCTTAACGCTGCCATTAAGGGCTTTTAGAGTGGGACCGACAAAGCATAAACTGTCAGCCTATGCGGATGATGTCTTATTTTATGTCTCAGACCCTTTGATTTCCTTTCCTTATATTATGTCTGAACTAAGAGACATTATTCTGCTTTCAGATTTTAAGATAAACTATAACAAGTCAGAGATCCTACCATTGAACGTGCCTTTGGGATTGCGTACACAGCTGCAAGCCTCATTCTCCTTTACCTGGTGCCAGACCTCTTTAAAGTATATGGGTGTCTATTTACCAGCCAGTGCTCCCAGTTGTACACCTGTAATTATGCCCTGTTGCTTTCTGTTATTAGAGTGGGCATACAAAACTGGGACTGCACTGCCTTTACCTGGATGGGCCGAGCCAGTGTCTTAAAGATGAACGTGTTGCCTCATATTCTTTTCTATTTACATATGGCGCCCATTTCATTGCCCTGGTCTTTCTTCTCAACCCTTAACAGTTTGTTTCTGAAATACATCTGGAATGGGAAAAGCCCTTGTCTGGCTCTTCGCATATTACAGCGCCCTATAAGAGGGGGAGGTATGGGTATACCGTAAATATTATGAGGCAATAGTTCTGCAATGGATCTTAGATTGGTACCACAATGTGGCCACCAAATTATGGATTCCGCTTGACAAATTCTTGGCAAGCCGTAATTTATCTCAAGCCCCCTGGCTCCCTCAGGAATGCCAGGGACTGTCTGAGTAAAACAAAAATCTCCTGCGCTCTGGTGGTTCGTCAAACACGGGTAGTGTGGTTCCGTCTTAAGGCAAGGTATAGAGTCTTGCAGCCCTCCTCAGAACAGGGGGTGTTCATAAGAAAGAAAAAAGGAGGGTGCACCGACCTAGTGCATTACCACTTAAAAGTTTTATTAAAAAATAGATAAAAAGCAAAGATCCTACTCACAAAAGGAGCTTAGGTAAATGCTTTTCTGACAGTTGAGCTGGAACTCTTGGCACCTGCCGACAGGACTTGATGACAGAGAGGGTCAGACAATACCTCAAAAGTCTGGATGGCTGACGCGTTTCTGGGGTGCACCCCTTTCCTCAGAGCCTAGGTGATCCATGGTAGCTCTCGCCTAGTTTGCCCTCAGTTATATATGTGTGTACATGTACAAAGGGGCCCCAGCTCAGGTGACCATCAATTAGCAAACCCCACCCCTCCAACATGGCTAATCCCACCCAATGTGGGTGGGACTCCCACTAACCCACACCCATGGGAGGCAGCCCAGTGGCTGACCATAGTGGCTAGGGAGGGGGCACCATAGCGCCACCCCTACTGCTGCTGGCCATTAGTGCAACAGTAAGCATCCCCCATAAGTATGGCCGGCTATGATGTGAACTCCCCATATACAGGGGGAGCACGCCGGAGGGGAAGAAGGAGCGAGAACGTGGGCAGAAATGGATACAAATAAAAGCCAAGGGTTCTTACCCCAAAAAAACGCAGCTCCTCGCTGGGAGGGGTGGGGTTTGCTAATTGATGGTCACCTGAGCTGGGGCCCCTTTGTACATGTACACACATATATAACTGAGGGCATACTAGACGAGAGCTACCATGGATCACCTAGGCTCTGAGGAAAGGGGTGCGCCCCAGAAACGCATTTTTCAGATGGAGAGCGGGGGGGGAGGGGCTAGTAAATATGTCATTTACCGGCCCCTTCCTTTTCTAAATGAACACAGTGTACACACTCACTCACTGTGTTCATTCATAACTTAAGCATGGTAAACTGTTTCCTATGCTTCAGTTTGTGAATGAACAGGAAGCCGCTCAGCACACAGCACTTCCAATTCATTCACTGTACAGTACAGTACAGAGAAAGGCATGTGTGTCTGAGCTTTGGGGTGCACACCCTAATGCAATAGGCTGCGCACACCTATGGCAGCAATATAATGCTAACATTGGTGTTATGACATGCCTAAAATAAAAGAAACTAGCTTCAGATACACATTAACCCCCTAAGAATCGCCCCATGTACATATACTGCGGCATGGCGGCCCTTAAGTGTACGAAATTGTCTTTTTTGGCTCTAGGGCACGCACACGCCGCCAGAGACCCGCTCCCACTGTGATTTGACACAGCGGACGTGATGTCCGCCGGGAACCCGGCGATCATTCAGAGAGAGGCAGAATGGTGCTCAACCTATGTAAACAAGGCAGACCGCCATTCTGCCAGCCAAGCAGAAACACTGATCTCTGTTTCCCTCTAGTCAAAGCACCCCCCCCCCCCCACACACACACACGCATACAGTTTGAAAGCACACATAGGGAAAACAATTAATCCTTTGATTGCCCCTGATGTTAACCCCTTCCCTGCCAGTGTCATTAGTACAGTGACAGTGCATTTTTTAGCACTGATCACTGTATTGGTGTCACTTGTCCCCAAAAAGTGTCACTTAGTGTCATATTTGTCCGCTGCAATGTCACAGTCCTGCTAAAAATCTATGAACACCGCCATTACTAGTAAAAAATATTTAAAAAATGAAAAGTCCCTAAATCTATCCCATAGTTTGTAGACGCTATAACTTTTGTGCAAACCAATCAATATACGCTTACTGGGAAATATTTACCAAAATATGTAGCAGAATACCTGTTGGCCTAAACTGATGAAGAAATATGATTTTTTACTTTTTTTTATTGGATATGTTTTATAGCAGAAAGTAAAAAATATTGTTTTTGTTTTCAAAATTGTCGCTCTTTTTTTGTTTATAGCGTAAAAAAAATTAAAACCGCAGAGATGATCAAATACCACCAAAAGAAAGCTCTATTTGTGGGGAAAAAAGGACATCATTTTTATTTGGGTACAGCTTTTTTTGGGGGGGGGGGGGTACAGCGTCACACGACTGCGCAATTGTCAGTTAAAGTAACGCAGTGCCGTATCGCAAAAAATGGCCTGTTATGAAGGGGGGTAAATCTTTCAGAGCTGAAGAGGTTAAAGATGAAGATTAGTGTGCTTATATTTTGCATTCCCTGACCCCCATCCCTATTAACACGTTAATACAATTTTTTTTAGATAAAACTTTTCCCTTTCCTATCCTATTTGGAATAAGAACTGGACACAAATCTTCCCAATACGGATACAGACAACAATTTAAAAAAATAAATAAAAATTCTACCTTTTTTCAGCCTATCCAAGATTAGAAATAGTTTTGGCTTTAATTCTACTTTAAGGACTAGGAATATATTTGGTATTGGTGTTGCCAGGTGTGATAAATTAGTTTTTCGGGTGTGATAGTTCTGTGCTGAAAAAACACACGTGGTATAAGCGTCTATGCCAAATACATCACCATGATGGAAATGTTCTCGCCTACAAGTTGTTAGTGCCAAAAAATTGTGTGCCCAAAACAGCGGCTCCAAGGTGGAGATTAACCTATGGCTTACTATCTGCTATTACCTCCTTGTGCCAGTTTGTACTGTTTGGTGTAATGACAGATACTCTTCAATAATATATAGTGACAATATGACAAAGACGTCATTGAACATTTTTTTATTAATTGAAAACCATTTGCTATAGAGCTGGAATTTGTCTTGAAATGAAAGAATGATATTTTGTTTGTAGAAGCACAATAGATCATGAAGAACCTTACTTTTATTTTTAGAAAATATTGTTTTCCCATTTTGTTCCCCCATTTTTTACATCTCAGGCAGTGGCGGCTGGTGCTTAACCTTGACCTTAGGGTCAAAGGTCATGGTCAGGGTCAAAGGTCAAGGTCAGTATTTTTTGTGGACAGGATATATATATTTTTAATAACATTAAGTGTGTTTTAAGTAGGAGAAAAAAAAAAAGCAAAATGCGCACTATTGTTTTGGGCTGTACTACGGATACAAACCTTTTTTTTTTTAGGGGTGGGGCGGCAAACAAACCTCCCCCAGGTCCACACTTACCCCTCCACGGTCGTGGTGATGCAAATTCCTTGGCTTTTCCTCTTGGCCAACCAGATCCACCTCCTGTCCTAATTGGCCAGGAGGAGATGCCGGGAAACAATAACGAATATTGATTCTCAAGTGTCACAAGTGGGTGGGTTCGTGACGCAGTGCCTTGCGCCCCAAGCCCAACCTTTTTTCAATTAGAGCCTCCAGCCAGTGGCTGTGCATCTATAGAGGGCGCAGGAGTGCCGCCCCCTCTCTCCTGCACCCGCCAATCAACAATAGATAGATTCATGCATTGGATGAATCTATCTATTGTCGCCGCTGCCGCCCCCTATTCAGGTGTCCGGCCCCTTATCGAGCGCCGGACACATGATTACAGCGGTGGGGGTGTTTTGGAAGTGCCTGTCGGCTCTAATAGGCTTCCTGATTAGAGCATGTATGCTCTAATAGGCTTCCAAATTGGTAAGGAGCCGGCGCACTGCTGTGCATTCGCTGCTTACGTAGTACTGTGTTAGGGAATCGCTTCCCTAACACTGACCTGCCTCTCAGCCAATCAGGTCTGGTTACCGGTCACCTGATTGGCTGAAACAGCAGGCGCTGTGATTGGACGCCTATCAGTGATGACATGAAGAGGACGGGAGAAGACATCGAGGACTCAGAGGGAACGTGGAGGACGGCGCGGGCAGGAGGGGGGGAAACTGGCAGCATTTGATGGGGCAAACTGGGAGCATTTGATGGAGCAAACTGGCGGCATTTGATGGGGCAAACTGGTGGCTATTGATGGGGCAAACTGGCGGCGTTTGATGGGGCAAACTGGCGGCTTTTGATGGGGCAAACTGGCAGCATTTGATGGGGCAAACTGGCGGCATTCGATGGGGCAAACTGGTGGCTACTGATGGAGCAAACTGGTGGCGTTTGATGGGGCAAATTGCCGGCGTTTGATGGGGCAAACTGGCAGCATTTGATGGGGCAAACTGGCGGCATTTGATGGGGCAAACTTGTGGCTATTGATGGGGCAAACAGGCGGCGTTTGATGGGGCAAACTGGTGGCGTTTGATGGGGCAAACTGGCAGCATTTGATGGGGCAAACTGGCAGCTATTGATGGGGCAAACTGGCGGCAATTGATGGGCACAAGGGCTGCATTTGATGGCCCAAAAAAAGTTTTGTAAAAAATTATAATAATAATAATAATAATAAAATAAAATAAAACATATCTAGATTAAGGTTTGATCTAGGTCAGGGTTAGTGTTTGGGTCAAGGTTAGGTTCAAAGGTCAAGGTCAGGGTCAAAGGTCAAGGTCAGTATTTTTTGTGGACAGGAGATATATTTTTTAATAACATTAGTGTGTTTTAAGTAGGAGAAAAAAAAATGTGCACTATTGTTTTGGGCTGTACTACGGATACAAACAACAACTAACATACATATAGGTGGTATCGGTGCGATCGGCCAGGAGCAGGAGAACTTCAGGAGAATTTCATTTGGGTTGTTCTTTGGTGGAAGGTTATGTCTTCCTTTAATAATAATAAAAAAAAATAAAAAAATAAAGAGCTATCCGTTACCATTTACCACCAAATGAAAGCCAAATTTGTCCTGAAAAAAACAAGAATTAATCCACCTAGATGCACAAAGTAGTTGCGATGATATGTATGGTTTTACAAACACATGTCAAAGTTGCAAAATTGTGTTCAGGCATTAAGATTTATTTTGCCCTTAGGCGCAAAGGGGTTAAAAATAAAATTTGACAATGACCATACCATTGAAAGTGTTTTATTATATCTGTTTGAGAAGTGCAAAAAAATAAAATAATAATAATAACTGTTCATCCAGCCAGAAATCGTGTTAGCTCATAATGTCCTGTACTCTCTGCCTCTAGACTTTTATCAGTTAGCAATGTCCCCCTGCTATCTCCGTGGACTACAAATCACAAGAAGAGAGGGAGGTGTTATGTAGTCCTAACACACTGTCAGTCCTAGGGTGACATTGCTGCTCAGTACAGTTTTCACTCTAGGACTGAAGGTGTGTTAATAGCAAAAAAATAACAGAAAAAAGTGGGAAAAAATTAAGAAAAATGCAGCCATTATTCTAAGCACCGGTAAGCTGCAATACTATAAATTTTTGTTCCTGGGTTTAGATACACAATAAGATTCTACTAATTGGGTTTACATATATGTATAAACACAGAGGGGTTAAAGTGAATGCACATATGTTTTAATATAATTAACCCTTCTTAATCTAGGGCCATGCCAAGGTCACACATGGTTGCACAACCATCAGTATTCCATACATAATGTTTTGTTTATTATTATTGATAATTATGTACTGGCTGTTTCCTTAGCAGGAATCCAAAATTCTACCATGAAATCCTTTAGCCCTGTCAATAGATCTTCCTGGTGTGATGGATTTCAGAGCTGCGTTCTGTGCAAAAAGTTTTCACAGCTCAATAGAACATTGTAAAATGTCCAGCGAATGCTGAGATTAACCGATCGTACAAGTGCCAGGACACCGTACACAGTGCAGAAAAATCAAAGTGCCGCTTAGGGGGTTAAAATATTTACCGGTCACCAAAAACTCTGCAAATATATTTAATTACAAATTAAAGTATTTTCGTTTGTTTTTTTCACTTGGAGATTTTTGGGATTTTCTACACACAAACTCTGACATATTGGTAAACATTGGGAGATGTTGGCCAATTTTTGCCATTTTGGGGAAATGCATTAGAATTAAATGGGAAGGCAAAATTTTTGTTCTTTTTTTTTTTTTTGCATTAGAATTAAATGTTTTTTTTTAGGGTGCAACAGACTTTAAATGGCTCCTGAGTCCTGAGGGTTACAGGAACCTCCTTTTTAACACTCCTGGAACCAACCTTGAGCCACAAACTGAACCCTCATTATCCTAACTTTTTGGGGATATTTTTACAGAAAAGGGAAAATAGCCCAAAGATAAAACAAATTGAAAGTAACGATCAAATACACAAAAAAAAAAAAAAAATTACAAATAACACTTAATGAAATAAACAACCCTTAATACATCACCTTCCCAAAAAGCTCATTCTCTCTCACTTAATTTTCCCCAAGCAACTCAGTGAGCGAAAATAAGGATTTTCACTTAAGCAAAATTTTGCTAACAATTCAATTTTCTTGTCAAAAATATTTATTGATTACATAATAATAAGTATATACATTGGTTATTTATGCAACAATTACATTTTCACTGAAATCACTTCTTTTGTTCCTGCTAACAATAAAATATTGCATCAATGTACAAAGATTACATTATATATATACAGTATACGATATATATATATATATATATATATATATATATATATATATATATATATAGATATATCTATATAGATAGATAGATAGATAGATAGATAGATAGATAGATAGATAGATAGATAGATAGATAGATAGATAGATAGAATATCCAATTGTTACAACTGCACACATATCAGAGATAAAAAAAATAGGCCCGGGTGCACAGCAAAGACTGTAATGCATATAATCCAAAAGAGAGAGCGGCACTCACTGGTTTTGAAAGGTGAACGCACAATGCATAATGAAGGTTTTATTTCTTTATTTTGAAACAAAACCTTCAATATGCGTTGTGCGTTCACCTTTCAAGACCCGTGAGTGCCGCCCTCTTTTTTGGATTATATATATAGATAGATAGATATATAGTTATAGTTCATTAGGGATGGCGGCAATCATGGATTTTGAGAGGTAAACGCACAGTGAAGATTTAATTTCCACGTTTCGATGAGACACAGGCTTGTCTTCCTCAGGACCACAAAATTGTGTATATAAATATATATATATATATATATATATATATATATATATATATACACACACACGATATGCTGAGATGCACTTGTAAATACGACTATGAATATATTTATGTGTGTGTGTATATACATACATTAGGTCTCATGCACACAGGGTGTTTTAAAAACGCCAGCGCTACAGCAGCGCTAAAAACGCAATTTTTTTCCGTGTTTAGCCACGTTTTTACATTAGTCTTATTGCACGTTTTTAAAAACACACTTTACAATGTAAAAATGCCTAAAAACCTCAAATGCGGCTAAACGTGGCTTGACACGTTTAGATGCGTTTTTTGGCGTTTTTCTTTTTTACAGCTCGTTTTTACTTCTCCTGGAAACACAGGCTGTCGTTTTTTTCTACTATTCCTAAACGCTTATGCCTCCAAACGCCGCTGACAGTTTATGTGTGCATGGACGAATAGGCTAATATGGAAGGGCTTTTAGAGGCAGTTAAAAAAAAAAACGTCAAACGCCCCTAACATCAGCTGTAAAAATGTCCTGTGTGTATAAGCCCTTAAGCTCATTCACTTGGATAATCTTGAATCATTCCTGTTTTGGAACTATGAGCTCCAGCAATACCTGCGTGTGACATGCTGGTTTTTGTAGTTCCTCTGGCTCTGTTTTCAATATATTTAGTAGTTAAGTCCAGCAAATATGCAACTCAATATTTTTTTTTCTTAGCTCTGTAGCAGAAAAGTTCTCATGTAATCATTAAACTGGACAAGAGACACTTTGAGAGTATTATTGCTTGGTCTTTACCTGCTTATCAACTGTGCTGCTGGGATTTGTAGTTGCAAGTCATTCCTACCAGATAGGCCAGTAACAGTAAAGCCCTGTACACACGATCGGATTTCCTATGGATTCTAATCCGATGGATTTTTCCATCGGAAATCCGATGAAGCTGACTTCCATCAGTCTTGTCTACACACCATCAGTCAAAAATCCGACCGTCCCAAACGCCGTGACGTAAAACACTCCGACAAGCCGAGAAAAATGAAGTTCAATGCTTCTGAACATGCGTCGACTTGATTCTGAGCATGCGTGAGTTTTTTGTCCGATGGAGTTCCACACAGACGATCGGAATTTGCTATCGTTTTTTTTTCCCCATCAGATAAATTTAAAACATGTTCTATTTTTCCTCACCGATGGAAAAAAGACCGATGGGGCCCATACACGATCGGTTTGTCCGATGAGAAAAGTCCATCGGACTGTTTTCATCGGTAAAACCGATCGCGTGTATGCAGCATAAGGGCTTGGTAACATCATCATCACCAAGCCCTGGAAAAGGAAGAAAATAAGTTAAATTTATTAAACCGTGAGCATATCAACTTACAGAAGAATCTGAATGAAATCGTGGGACATATTTATAAAGCAGTGAATGTGACATTCACCAAATATTCTCTGTAGGTGATTCTCTCTGGTGCATTTTAAATTAGAGGGAATGGTTAATCATGTGTGAATGTTTGGATTAATTGTTAGCCTCTTTGTAAAAATCATATAGAATTAATAGTACCATCATCCTGAAAATCTATTTGAATAGAGATTGGGCTTAGTTTACCTCCTCACCCTGTGCGCTACAGTCCTATTGCCCCCATTTTCTCAGCTTTTTGCTCTTGGTTTTTGGGGATTCTTGGGGTCCCCTAAGCCCAATCTCTATTCAAATGTGTGAATGTTTGGTGGCTGTTACATTCATAGAGCTTCAAGAATTGTGTTTGGTGTTTTTTGGGGTATTTTCTTTAAAAAAAAAAATAAAAAATGTGTATTTTGGAAAAAAGAAAAGAACAAATTCTGAAATAAATCCACAAGCAGGACTTAGAGTTATAGAATTATGTTTTCCACGATCTCTGGGGGTAGGGGGAAAAGTATATATATATATATGTGTGTGTGTGTGTATGTGTATATATATATATATATATATATATATATATATATATATATATATATGAAGTCTACTGTCATCAACTATAGAAAGTATGATGTAGACAACATTTGGGATCACTAGCTACCTAAAGCAAGGCACTGTGACATCCTAAACCCCTTTGGGAAGATAGGTGAATATTTTATAAGCCAACAGTCACGTAATGAAAAAATACTCCCCTGTTCATCGGAGTGGTCATTCCTAGGCGTTATTTTTAACCCAAATGCACAAAACGGTCGCACTAGGAGAACGTTGCACAGAAATTCGGGTGAGATGAGGTATATACTGTATGTGAGTATGTGATCAGCTCCAGTTCAGGGAGGGATATTACAGTCGGGTGTGTAGCACAAGTACATTGTGATTTGTGAAGATCTTCCAATCTCGGTGGTATTCCCACACCTGGGGTGATTGAGGGGAAATGACAGCAATGTCACCCTACAGTGCCGTTCATGTGGCTTCCACAAGTCTTTGTCCGATATTATGAATATTTCCAATCAATAATCTCCAGTGTGTGTAAGTGTATGTAATGTCTATATTTTATTGTATATTATAATCCAATTTACTTGAATAGCCTGAGACTAGAGAGGGCGCCTAACACACACTGCATATTATTCACCTGACCAGAAAGAAAGAAAAGAGAAGGGAGGGAGAGTAAGGAAGGATGGGATTCATTTATATTTATATTCTTTATTTATCTCACATTGATCAATCTAGCTATAAATAAGCCTATATCTATCTATCCATCTATATCTATATCTATATCTATATATATATATATATAAAATAGATATATCCCTGCCTTCAATACACCTAGAAAGAAAGAAAGAAAGAAAGAAAGAAAGAAAGAAAGAAAGAAAGAGAAAGGTATATAGAATGTAAATATTTATTTTTATATCTGTCTATCTATCCCTGCTTTCATTACACCTCGATACATAGATAGATAGATGGATAGTAGATATGTAATTCTCCATATACAGATTTTTCTATCCATGTACTCAGTTATCTCTTCATTCAGTTGACATGGATCTATCTATGCACAGCCCTGGGTTTCTCATTCTCTTTTTTCAGCCTTTTATCTCTCTATACACGCACATATATATATATATATATATATATATATATATATATATATATATATATATATATATCCCTGCCTTCAATACACCTAGAAAGAAAGAAAGAAAGAAAGAAAGAAAGAAAGAAAGAAAGAAAGAAAGAAAGAAAGAAAGAAAGAAAGAAAGAAAGAGAAAGGCCTATAGAATGTATATATTTATCTTTATAGCTGTCTAATTCTCTGTGTATCGCACATCGATTTGTCTGTCTATCTATCTATCTATCTATCTATCCCTGCTTTCAATACCCCTAGATAGATAGATAGATAGATAGATAGATAGATAGATAGATAGATAGATAGATAGATAGATAGATAGATAGATAGATAGATAGATGTATTGAAAGCAGGGATATCTATCTATCCATCTATCTATCTATCTATCTATCTATCTATCTATCTATCTATCTATGTATCTATCTGTCTATCCCTGCTTTCAATACCCCTAGATAGATAGATAGATAGTAGATATGTATTCTAATTCTCAATTTATTTCCCATGCACAGATTTTTCTATCCATGTACCCAGTTATCTCTCTATCCATTTAATTTACATGGATCTATCTATGCACAGCCCTAGGATTCTCATTCTCTTTATCCATCCTTTTATCTCTCTATACACGCATATATATATACATATACACACACATACATACATACATACATATATACGCTCACATACATACATACATACATATATACGCTCACATACATACACACATACATATATACGCTCACATACATACACACACACATAAATACATAAACACACACACATATATTTACACACATACATACATACATGTCTATTTGCACAGCTCCAGTCCCCTCCTGTATATACATATACTTTCATCATTCTATGAATGGGTTAATATCCCGTGTAGTGTGACGTGTGCAGTCAGTCTAGTCCCCTCCATCTCCCCTCCCCACTATCATTGTATGATATTAGTGTCCATCTATCTATATACATATATACAGTATATAATGGATGTAGACCGGGTGCATGGTCCTATGGTTTGCAATGTGCAGATGAGTTAACCCGTGGTGTGCCTGTGTGTCCTGTGTTGATCTGGTCACCCTGCCTCCCCTGTGCTGTGTATTAGGAGACGTCACTCAGCGGGGGCCCTATCCTCTCTATCCTCTCTATCCTCTCTATCCTCTCTCCAGCCTACCCACTGCCT